>JALJVW010001030.1:2572740-3859110 GCA_024865655.1 Emberiza elegans
TGAGTTTATATATTTACAACTGTTTGGTGTACTTGCTTTAGTTCAAAGTTTCAGTGGGACCTGAGTGGGCCTAGGAGCAGATCCTAACTTGCTCTAGCTCGGAATGTGCAAGGTGCTTGGAGGACTGATTTTCTGGGGTTTGCAGTGCCTCAGCACTGCCACAGCAGCTCATCTTTCAGAACTGTGATTCACCAACCCCCTCCTCTTCAACAAAGCAGTAGGATAACTGCTTTTAGGCTCTTGTATGGCAATATGTAGGGCCATAGTGAATAGGAGACAATGCTCTCAGCATGGGCTCCCAGCACAATTCCCTGGCAAAAAGGAAGAATACAGTCACAGCTGGAAATTCAGAAAATGGGGAGAGAGCAAACACATGCTAGTGTGTTCATGTATAATTCAGGAGAGTATAACACTTCCAGTTCTGCATGGTGAAGTCTTTTGCTTTTGACACATTGAAAAGAATATTTAAAAAATTCAGCGGGTTAAATGAAAGAGCCACATGAATTAATGGAAAGCTCAAGAACATATTCTGTGATAAAAAGCTCACACAGTTCAGTTTTTTTGAGTTGTAAATTAAGTTTAAGAGGTAGCATGATTATAGTGATTAAAAACATTTGTAAGGAGAAACTGTCAGAGATTAAAGTAGTTTTCACTGAAGTGTAAAAAAAAAAAATCAGCAGATCAGAGGTAATAGTGGGTAAATTCATTTCAGTGAGTAGGTACAGCTTTGCAAAGTGCAGTCAATAAATCCCAACACAACAGGAGGCGGGAGTTTGACATCTCTCACAGTCTTTACTGCAAAGCTGTCTGACATTCATATCATGTTAAAAATGCTCTAGTGAGGGCACTCCAGTGCGTTCTGGACAATAAAACACCTAATTTCCCTGTTTTTGATTACATCCATCTATGGGAACTCTTTGTCTTTAACCTACTGCAACTTTAATGTTTTCCTACTGCTTAACAACCTGCTGAAACAAGATACAGCTGAGAAAAATGTGTGACATAGATCCCGAATGTATTTGAAAATCTTTGCCTTCTGTCTTCATAAGGCTAGAGGGCATGGAGTTAATTTCCAAATTTGTTTCTGAATGTTTAAATGCTAGATTTATGCATCTGTGATCTGTTCATGTGGTTAAGTCTCCTTTTTCCCATTCAAGTCTGAGATAAAACTCCTGTTGAGTTTAGAAGGGATAAAATCATCAATTGAACTGGAAAATAAAGTTTTTCTTACTATTCAAAATGTTTTTCTTCCTCTTTCTTACAGAGGATGTGTTTCTCCTAGAGACAGATAACCCCAGAACAACGCTCGTGTATGGAATTTTTACAACATCAAGGTAAACATGAAGATTTGAACAAAATTACCTGAATTGCCTGATTTTCTATATGAAAACTGAAACTGATATTTTTTGGATGAGGCTGTGCTGGGCAAGTTTGTGTGTCTGCTGTTGCTGTGGTTTGCATGGAGGAGTCTCGGCATCGCTGCTGTTGGTATCTATGTCAGAGCTGTGCTTCTTGGAGCAAACTGCTTCCTGACATACTGTCAGCTGCCACTGGGAAAACATTTCCGTGGAGGGCCACTTGTCACTGCTCAGCAGTGGAAAGCTAAATGACTTCAATGCAGTGAACTCAGTGTGGCATTTGAGAGCACTTAACACCTCCTGAAGAACATCCAGCACCCTGAAGGATCAAACCAGGATATCTTACATGAATTCATACAAATCATTTCCAGTCTCTCAGCTGGCTGATGATCACAGAGATGGCAAATAAACATATTGGCTTCAGTTGGCTGCAAAAGGACAAGCTTATGTGGCATCTGGTCATCTCCTTGCAGCTCCCTGTTTCCAGTCAGTGGTATTCACTTACTGTCTGGTTTAGAAAGCATTTACGGAGCTCCCAGGGGTGGTGGAAGCACCTAGATATGGCTCACTATGCTGAAACTCTCCACAAAGATAGACTGACAGGTGGACCAACAGATTCTTCCACCTCTACCTTAATTTTTTTTAATTTTTCCTCTTGCCCTCCCTGCATAGTGTTAACAAAGAGTAAAATTGGTTACTGTCCCCTGATTTCTGATATGCTGCCATTTATTTTAAGCTGTTATTTCTTACATTCAATGAAATCTTCTTGGGGATTTTTTTTAAAATTCTCATTTATTTGATCAAATTAGAAAATTATGTAATTTATTATTAATGATTCCTTTAATGGCAATTTTTATTAAAAAATCCTTTCAGATTTTTTTTTTCTCCAAGACTTTTTTTACTGGGATATAGGGGTAAACTTATTCAAATATGTAACTATGATAGGAGAATATGATTTTATTATATTTAATTGGGGAAAAAAAAACATTACATAAGTTTTAAACTTAGGTGCTATCTATAGTTCCTACATCACAAAAAAGAGAAAAGATGAGCTTATGTTTAGTAGTAAAACCACACTTATCATTAGGCTGGGGGTGAAACATGACTGAACTGGAAATACTTCTACCTAATTCTGGTATTTGTCAGTGCAAATAAGATTTGAATCACAGGAACATATAAGGTGACAAAAAAGAGAAACCTTCATTTTTTCCTGGCTCTCAAGCTATTTTCTCTCTCTACTGAAGTTTTTACACATGCACTGGTCTATTCTTGCTTTATTTTTGTTCAACTATAGGTTGAATATAATAAATACAGAAACCATAAGGGTTTTTACTCCCTAATAGTTCCTGTATCTTCATCTCTGTAGACTTCCAACTCAGAACAGTAGCAAGAGAGAAACATCACAGGAAGTAATAACTGCTAGTATTTTAATCTAAATCATACAGAAGGAAATAGATTAATACTGAGCTAAATTATTTTAGTGTCATAATATGCTGTAAATCTAACATAAAACATCTGGAAAGACTAAATGCATTTCTCAAAATCTATTAATACCTAGTAAAATTTCCACAAATACCATAATCCATCTAAAAGGTTCATTCTGCTAATCCATATATAGCTGAGAGCAATGAGGATTTCCTTGTATTGTTTAGACACTATGTGTAATGTTTTCAGGCTTTTTTCTGGAGTGTTTTTTCTTCTTCAATTGAAAACAGTTGCCTGGATTATCTTCATCCTACAGATGAAGATTTAGACTTGTCTGGAGTTTCCATTTTTTAAAAATAAATACCACAAACCTGCATGCAGCAAGAGGAAAAATTAGGGAGTTTATTCGCTGCAGTCAATCAATCTGGAATTTTTTTCCCCTAGTGCCCTTCATCATCACAGGGTGATGGAGACCATTCAGGGCTTGTGCTGCCTGGACCCTTGGCTGAATCTAGAGCAGTGGGAAGAACATGCCCACTTTTTTCTTAGCTGAATCCCTGGATTCCCCTCAGGAAGCTTCAAACTTGGTTCTTCATTAGACCAGTTTTCTGGGTGGATTTGAGGACTGCATAGGAGTAATTCCTTTACAGCCACATCTTGTCCCCATTTTTTGCAAAAAAAGCTGGAAACTGATTATAATAATCCAAACAATTGTAATTGCTCTGGATGTTTTGATTAATATTTTAGCCATGTATTTTAAGAGGCTCATGGAGATCCTGTGGTTAATATACTGGTAGGAGTTCTGGAAACCTGTGCTGAGCTTGGCAGTACAAAGTTTATAAAACTCCTGCCTCACTGAAGTCAGCAATATTTTTGCCATTGATTTAAGTGGAGCCAGATTATATTTCTTCTATATTTAGCATTAGGAAATCTTCCTTTTGCACCAGAAGGGTAGTGCCTGCATCTCTCTTTTTTCAGTTCACTGTTCAGAAGGGTGCTAAGGGTGCATATTGGGCAGCTAGATTTAGTTGATTTAAAATATTTTAAATCAATATAAAAGCAATAAGTTGTATACAATATTATGTTAGAGGTATCTTTCATCATTGGACCATGAAAAATTATAGAAAAGCTGTAAAAAAGTTGGTAGATTGCAATGCTAACTTTCTCTTGTCTCCCAGCTCCATATTTAAAGGCTCAGCTGTGTGTGTGTATCATCTGTCTGACATCCAGACTGTGTTCAATGGACCATTTGCACACAAGGAGGGCCCAAACCACCAGCTGATTCCATATCAGGGCAGAATTCCATACCCACGACCTGGCACTGTAAGTACAAAGATGTTTATTCAGTCTTGCCAATTGCTTGTCATTGTTTAATGCATAAATAAATATTATTTATTCCAGGACAAAAGTCTGTATGTGACTGTGACAGTTACAGTTCAGGACTATTTTATTTGCTTTTCAGTTGCCTGCAAATCCAACTGCAAATCATGTCGTGTCTGGAAGTCTTCTAGAAAGAATTAAAAGTCTTGTGAAGTGTTAGTTGTTAGTTGTTCTTTCTGCTTAATTAGGTGATAGTTCCCTTGTTTGCATGCACATTTCCATTTTGTGGGTACATTTGTGCAAAATGTAGCTAAATAAAAAGCATGCAAAAATAGCAATTGTTAGTGTGTTCCACTGCCTGGATCCAAATGTCTGTAAGTCTGTCTTCTGTCTGTATGAATTTTCTTTAGTTCTCTAGAATCTTACACCTCTGCTCAGATGCTTAGGAGATGTAGTAGGAGATTTAGAGAACAAGGTTTCTGGGACCTGTCACCTGACTAAGTCATACCATGCCAGGTTCTGAATCTTAGAAGAGAGACCTAGAAATAAAAGCATTTTCTTGTCATGCAGTTCACCATCATCTTCCTTGTAAGAATTCTTTTTGTGTGCCTTGCTTTCAGGACTTCCTTTCATTGTATCAGGGATATTTAATCTTCCAATAAATTCTGTACACAATTAGAGCTAGCCCTGTTTTCAAGTTGTTTAAAAGTATCTCATGAAATATTTAAACAAAACTATTGTTTCTTCTTACTTTTCAATTCATGATGTGTACAAATTGCTGTTAATGCACATTTTTCTTTATTTACTTATATACAAGTTGCTGTTAATGGACTTTGTTTACTTATATACAAGTTGCTGTTAATGCACTTTTTTCTTTCTTTATTTACTTACCTTTTTTAACTATTCTTAATTGATATGTAGCAGAAATGTAACATCTGATACTTCAAGCTTTAATGAAGAATGCATGAACTTTCTCTAGAATCATGTCTGAATCCATATTTGCTAAATGAAGTATGGTTGTCTGGGTGTGTGTTGACTCCTATGAAGTCTTACAGTTTCTCAAGTATCAGAACAAAATAAATATGCAGAGAATCATAAATTATTTCCCAACAATACAGTTATATTTTTTTAGATTAACACTTTGGTGCTTTTCCATTCATCACAGGAAATTAAATTTTATTTTAATTTGGCCAGTCCCTGTGGGAACCTTTAACCATATCACTATTTCAGTCTGATTTGTCTTGATGCTGCAAAATCTTGTTCTTTTTCTTTCTTTCTCTCTTATACATAGAATAGCTCAGATACCTGGAATAGCTCTCCCTGTTCACACAATCCCTGTTCACACAATTCTTTATGACATTTTAGTGCAGTTGTTGCTGGCTGTAAGAGTCAGGACTTTACATTCCCAGATCTCTAGAATTAACTAATCAATACCTGACATTCTGCTAAGGTCTAATGCTAACATTAGTCTTTCCTTGCAATTAATTTGTACAGTTCTAATCTCAAGCGTGCACTGAGGCTTTAGAAAAAGACCCATTTAAACAGGAAGTTTCACACTCTTGTGATTAGTCACATTTCAGTGTCTTCCTCCTTCAGGGAGTTTTGTTTGTATGTCTTTCCTCAACCACTGCCATGGTTTTTTTTGGTTCACCTCATGGAGGCTTCTGAGGTACTCCAGATTGGCCTAAAGAAATTGGGCAACACAAGAGAAAGGAGAAAAAAAATCAGATTTGGATTTAACATGGTGACAGAAATTATGTACACTTTCCAGATGTGCCAAGGACCTCTGAATTTGAAGATAAATTCTTACATCATAGCTCATGGCTCATAGAGATTCCTTTAGATGACCATTGCTCATTTTTGGATCACTGGCTTTTGTGTTTCCTCATGATTCAGCCACAGCAGAGTATCCCTAAGTCATATTTTCTAAGATGAAATTTCTTTGGCTTTGCTTTTATTTCACTGCCAAAAAAAAATCCACTTTTCAATGTGTGTCACAAACTTTATTTTTCACTTATACCAAAGCATTTGTGAATGTTGGGACATGGCGATTTTTCGTGCTCAGAATTTGGGCTCAAAGAGTTAAAATAATTAGCCAAGTTTGCAGTCTGTGGGTCTTTTTCTCTGGAATGTACTTTTTTGTAACTTCTGGGATGCTGGGCTAGACAGGGGTGCCTTTTTATATGACATGGAAAATCCTACTTTGCAGTTGCCTAAAGAGATATTCATACTAAACCTCTGGGTAGAAGTGAAAGTTCATCATGTTGCAGTACACTGGATAAACAATGGAAAGGCTTCAGTGTAGCTTCAGTAGGATTAAACGAAGCAATACGTTCTTTTGGCCATGATCAACTCGGCAGTGTTTGGCTGGCCTTCACTGAATACCAGTGGTTTCTTATTTCTCCACAAGCAAAACTTACTTATGGAAAAAGAAATACATAACTGGCAGCTTGCTACTAAACTCAGTGATGTTTGAGGGTAGTTTCCATTTTTCAAAGTTCACAGAAATAGTTTTTGTACCTACAGCATCTCGGAGAATATGCTGTAAATTAAAGAATTCTGATAATCAAGTGTAAACAAAAATTGTGTAGACAAGTTCTTGAATGAGCTGTGAAGGATGCCCATTCAGTCCCTCCAGGAAAGGGAGAGCTTATGGGTTTCTTCAGTATCATCTTTTGCTTGTCACTGGTTTAGCAAAAGAATTAATTGATTAAACATGTTTGTTAAAGCTTTGCTCGGAACAATGATATAATGTAAGTTTTTAGGGTCATGCTGGTGTGAATCATAGCACAGACATTTTTGCAATAAGTCACAGGCAAAAGTCTTATGACTCCAACTCAATAATGGAATGCTTGAAAGTATCCGAGAAAGACTTCTAATTGAGCTATGTGAGACAGAAAAGTTTAAGTTGAACTGTTTGTGAAACAGAATCCCTCTTGAAAGGAACTGAGGTCTGGCAGAGTAGAATAGTAGAATAATCTTACTAATGATGAATGCAGTTCTTTTTTAAGCATTTATTGCTAATCTTAGCAGATAGTTCCATACATTTTCTGGAATGTGGATGAATATGCCGGAGAGGATAGAGCAAGCAAGATAATAAGAATTGAACTTTGTGAGCAATCCTAGAGCATTAACATAGAGCATCATTTCTAACGAGAGCCAAAACAAAACCCTTAGGATAAATATGAGCCCAGAAAAATAAATCAGCAAGGATGTCAGATGAGAGAAACAACCCAAGTCTGAGCTGAGTTCTGGTTCTTCTTCCTGGAGGGTGCTGATGCCAGAGCAATTTCTTTTGAAGAGCTCCTACCAGAGCTGTTCTACTTTGTATAAATAATTAACTGCTGATTGAGCCAGGAGATGACTCTAAAGCCTGTGATTAGGCTGAAGTTCCCTCTCTCCTTGTTTCCTGGTATGCCCAATGAATAGTTTATTGGGAGCACAATATGGAACAGCCTTTAGCAGCGAGGGTAGAACAGGCACTCCTGCCTGTGGTGACGGGGATGCCCTGGGAGGTGAAAACCCAAATTCTAACATTGCAGTTCATCAGGTAGGTTGGACCCATGACTCACATATCCCCAGAGAGATTCCATGTCTCTCAGAATATGATTCATTTTATGTAATTTTAGCCATCTAAAAGCAGGGTGTTCAGTCTGAATTACTGACTACAGAGGAAACCGAAGAATAAATGCCTGACTTTAAGAGAGAGTAGGAGTCAGGTGAGGTAAATCTCTCCCTAAGCTACTGGCTATTTTGTGTCTGTGGTTTTGACCAGAAATTCCATCCTAGATGTAAGAATGGCCCTCATCAAAATAAACAAATTTCCATCAAGTGCTTTTTGAACAAATCATTTTCCAATTGGAAAAATACTGTGTTGAAACACTTCTGAATATCCCCAGTACTCTGAGAAGAGTTTCACAGTTCATAAATACAGCAAGGGGAAAAAATGAAAGCTCAGGGGCAGCAATAAGAAGTGAGGTACTGGTAGCTGAGAAAAAAAACAAGTGAATTAACATAACAACAAGGAGAACTTTGTACCAATTACTGACATAGCTCTGTTTTCTTCACAGTTTCCTTTTAGTTTCAAACTCAGTAAAGAGTTGAGTTTTCTAAGATGGCTTTTATTTTCTCATGAGGCCCAGAATGCCTCAGGGATGATTATTTGGATGGTTCTTCATTATATTTAAAGAAGCATCCAAAGTATTCATGGACTTCGGTTACTTCTAAAGCATAGGGGAATGTATAGACAACCTTTCCAGATATAAATAAGTTGTTATGGGACTCCCTCATCAACTCCATATTATTTCTCTTTCAAATAAAGATGAGTCGCAGGCCCTTTCATCATCTTATAATCAACAAAATGACAAGAGGGATATTGGCCAAATTGCAATTAATATCAGATTTTGTTTTCTGCCTTTGAACTAATTCTGTGAAAAAACCAGATGTGAATGTTTGGTATCTTCCTGTACCGACCTCTTGGATTTTTTTTTTTTTTTTTATTTCAACCGGCAGTTTAGAAGCATAAAACATGTAGAAATAGGTTCAGAAGTACAGATCTTTGTCATCAAGCTGGATTTTGAAAGTGCAAAAATACAGTTTGGTTTGTTTTATCAGAAGTGATGAGAGTTCAAAGCGTAGCTATTCAACACTTCATTCCACTCACTGGAATATAGTAAGTTTTGGCCCAAGTCTGAAGTGCTTTTTTTTTGGGAATTTCTTTTGTCAGCTCCTTTGTCAGCTATCTGTCCATATTTGTAAATGATCTGGAGATGAAAACTCTCTGAAAGATGGTAAATACTGTTCATCATTACTGTGCATGTTTCTTGCAGTGTCCAGGAGGAGCCTTCACACCCAACGTGCGGACAACCAAAGAGTTCCCAGACGATGTTGTGACCTTCATTAGGAACCACCCTTTGATGTTTAATCCCATTTACCCCATACACAAGAGGCCATTAATCATCAGGATAGGAGCTGACTACAAGTATACAAAAATTGCTGTGGATCGAGTGAATGCTGCTGATGGGAGATACCACGTCTTGTTTCTTGGAACAGGTAAGACAAATTTGGCAGCATTCATTTTCCTCTGTTGCAGTATTGCAATCAACTCTGATTTTTACAATTTATATCTTTCAGAAATATTTTTTAAATGTTTGCAATATACAGAAATGTTACAGAAATCCATAAATTATGTTCTCTTTACTTTCTGTGTATTTTTCTTTTTACTATAGACATCATTATGTGCAAGAGGTACAATATATTGATCTTAATTTTGAGACAAAAACAACACTGGTATATATTTTATTGGATCAAATTGTAATACTTCTCTTGAGTGTGGTTGTCTGCAATATGATTCAACATTAGATTTTGATCATCTGTAACATAAAAAAAAAACAAAATCTAGCTTTATCATTTTTTTATACACTCACCATCATTATTGAATACATGCTGTGTAAGCTACTTCTGAAGAAAACACGATCTGATCAAGATGTTGCAAAGGCAGAAACAACTCCTCCAGAAAACAGTAGCAATATGGAAGTACTTAGCAGAGAAAAAGATACAAATGGTTGGAGTCCTAGCAGTAGTGGACACAGAGAACTTGATCCAAGTATTCTAAAATAATTTCTGTCTAATATAACCTATATTTTATTTTTACTTACATCAAATTTGAATCTGGTGTTATGTGTCTGAAGTCTGCAGGGAACAGGTTAAGTGATTCTTGTACTGATCAATTTAGATTTTTTAAAATACTCTGATATGAATCACACCCTTTAGATTGAAGCAGACAAGTAGAGTGGTACTCTGACTAGACCCTAGGACTCACTCACATCTGAAACTCCCTCTGGTTTAACAGGGCATTAGAGGTCAATAGGCACAAAGGCTAATCTTTTTTACTTTTTTTACTTTCAAGTAGAACAAAGGAAAAGAACTCTAGGAGAACAAATATATGTCTGAACATCAGAAAATGATTACAGAGATGGTTTGCATTGCTTTTATGGTTCACATATTATTGGGGCCCTGATTGTTTTATGCTTGTAGAATAACTGTGTCTGCCAACAAACTCACATGGGGCTGGGAATAACCATATTGTTATATTAGATTTAAGAAGTGGGTGCTAAAAAATCTCTTAAGAATGTCAGGCTTCTAAAGGGAAAGGATTAAAATTAATTCTCTTCACTCTACTTAGAAAAACCGCTTCAACTATCAAAATCAGCAGGATGCCTATGCACCAAAGGAGGCCAACTGCACACTGTGCTGTGTGTGCAGAAGTGTATCCAGCAATCAGGTTGATAGAAAGGATTTTTTTCTATATTTGGCTCCTGTTCTAAGTACTGTGCCCAGCTGTGGGCTCACCAGTACAAAGAAAACATGGACCTAATGGAGCAAGATCAGTTGAGGGACTGCATGATGTGATGTATGAGAAAAAGCTGAGAAAATGGGTTTATTCAGGGAAAGCTAAAGGGAGACCTTAATGCTGTTGACAGCTATCAAATGGGTGGGTACAACTACCTAGTGGGGGAAAAAACAGATGGAGACTCTTCTCAAGGTACTCAGTGCCAAGGTGAGGGATTTCACACAAGTTGCAATGTGAAACAATGCTAATAGATATAAAGGAAAAAGATTTTGCCATCACCATCAAACAAACAGTGGAAAAAGGATCCAGAGAGGTTATGAATTCTCCATCTTCAGAGACTCAAAAGGTTCAAAATCCAACAAACACAGCATTGAGCAGCCTGCTCTAATAGGACTTGCTTTGAGTTTGGGACTGCACACTCAAAGCAGATGTCTTCTACAGGCTACAAGTTTCTGCAGTTCAGTGAAAGGAAAACAAAACCACTTAATTCGTGTTTGGTTATGGATGGAGAAAATTAGAAGGACTAAAAGCCCCAGCAAGAACTGAATCTTGGTTACTGCTGTAAAAGGCAATAAAAATGTTTCTATAAATAAATTAGCAGCAAAAAGAGAGTTAGGGAGAATTTCCATCCTTTACTGGAACCAGTGAAAAGGCTGAAGTACTTAATGCCTTCTTTGCCTCAGTCTTTAGTAGCAAGACCAGTTCTGTAGGCTCCCAGCCCTTGAGTTGGAAGACAGGAATAAGAAGCAGAATGGAGAAGTGGTCAGTGACCTGCTGCACTCCTTAGACACACACAAGTCCTTGGGGCTGGATGGGATCCACCCAAGGATGCTGAGGGAGCTGGCAGAGTGCTCTCCCAGCCACTTTTCATCATTTAACAGCAGTCCTGGCAAACTGGGGAGGACCCAGCTGAGTGGAAGTGATGTGATGCCCATCCACAAGGGGGATGTGGGGAACTACAGACCTGTCATGCTGACCTCATGGCTGGAGAGGCTTATGGAGCAGATCATCTTGAGTGCCATCACATGGTGTGTGCAGGACAACCAGGGGTCAGACCCAGCCAGCATGGGTTTGTGAAAGGCAGGTCCTGCCTGACCAGCCTGAGCTCCTTCTGTCACTGGGTGACCCACACAGGGGGTGAGGGAAAGGCTCTGGGTGTTGTTTACCTGGACTTTAGTGAAGCCTTTGACACCATTTCCCACAGCATTCTCCTGGAGAATCCAGCAGATCATGGCCTGGATGGGAGCACTGTTCACTGGGATAAAACTGGCTGGACAGCTGGGCCCAGAGAGTGGAGGGGAATGGAGCTACGTCCATTGGTGGCTGGTCCCAAATGGTGTTCCTTCAGGTCTTTCCCAACCTAAACAATTCTATGATTCCATGTTTTCCCCCCAAACCTTTACCAAGTCTCCATGTGATGTAGAGTGAATGCTTAGTATATGATAAGGCATAGTCAGGGCAATGAATTATTCAAAGAATTTAGTAAGTTTTTGATCTGGGTATTTTTGTTTTCTTGGCTGGAAATTGATGAATAAGTTTTAAGGTATTCTTGACTCTCTCCTATCTGCAGCTGTTGGAAAATATTAAATTAACCTAATTAGGACAGGGTTTTCTACAAGGTGGATTCTTCCTCTCCTTTCCCTCTCACCACCACTAACATAAACCCACATTTTCTCTTTAGTTTCATTAATGCAGATGCAATCTTTGACTTCGTGAGCTGTTATGATACTTTTTTCTCCTTTCCTGCAGAAGTCTTCTATTATAGAAATATTGGAAGTGTTGATAGAGAGCATCCCTGCTCTTGTTATACAACTGCACAAGAAAGCTTGGTAAAAGTTTTCCTTTACTTTTAGTTTTCTTCCTTGACAAATCACTATATTTAGTCAAAGTAATAGATTGGTAGGCTAGTGCAGATCTTTCAAATGAACATTTTATTTCTTTTTTTCCAATGTATTGTGGTGCCATTGTTTTAAAATGCTCTGTAAGCAGCTAATGTTATTTGGAGGCAAATTCTACTAAAGCTTAGTGGAAAAAATTGAGACATAAGTTCCCAGACCATATAGATTGCTAATGTAGCAGTGATAGTTAAAGCTGGAAAGCCATTGAAAAGCTGAATTGTCCTTAAAATCACAAATTGATAATAAGCATTTTAATAACTCTGGAAGAGGTAAACATAGGTAATTTCATTTTATCCTTTGATGACCGTCTGACTGTTTTTAGGTGGTCAATGTGACCTCATACACACACGTGAGCTCTTAAAAACTAAACATAGCTCAGGTTGTTCTTATGTTAATCTCCTCTGTATACCAGCACAGGACCCATCATGGATCAGATACAGAAAGTGCAGCTCTTGATACTTTATATTCATTGCTTTATCTTCTTCATTACACTGGAGACAAGGATCATTTTCTGCTTTCCAGTGACATGGAGGGCAGGCATTATTCTTCCTGAGCAGGGCACAGGACATTGATACCTTCCAAGGTCTTCCTCCAAAGAAATCGTTGCAATGCAAGTTACTGCATTTCCCAGCCCTTTAAAATAAAAGTGATCAAGTTTCAGCCACTGAGAGGAGAAACTTGTTTTCTTTATTCTCTGCTTTCTGTGAGACTCAGGAGGATTTGATAGAGATATTAAGTGTCAAAAGGAATGCAGAGGGGATTTGCTTTGGTGTCAGTTCATCCCAGCAAATGCAAAAACCACATTGTATAGGAGAATTTCATGTGGTAATTTCCTTGGGAGCCTGGAGCCCCACAGCCGGAGACAATGGGACTTGACACCTGGTGACAATTACACTCAGCTCAAATGATGAGTTATTGCTGCTGAACTGAGATGTTTCCAGCCATGTCTGTCACTGTCAGTGACCTGTCTCATGCTTGAAATCAGAGTGTTTTATGTCTTGCCAGATGCAAAGCACACAAAATGTTTAGCTTTTCCTCTCTTCCTCCTCTATAGCCTTAGTAATAAATCAGTTCCTGAATGCAAGTGAGGAATAACAGAAGTACAGAGCTCCGACAGCCCCAGTGGTTTTCATCACGTAGCCATGGCACAGGAGGGCATAGGCAGCTCTGTAATTTTTTCACCTTGGTGTGAACTAAATGTAGTGTTCCCTTTGCTCCCCCAGGCAGAAGTGCTGTGCTCCCAGGGGCTGCTCCATACCCAGAGTTCATGCGCTGGTTTTTATCCCTTGCTTACCTGCATAGCAAACAAAACAAATCCCAGGAACAGACATTGTTCATGTGGCATTCCATGCTTTTCCAATGATTACAATATCCCATTTTTCCTCTGCTTTTAAACATGAAGACTCCCAAAGCACTTCACAAAACTTGCTAGTTTTGCTTGGTCTCCACTGAGGGATCTCTTCACCCCTGACTGGTGTGAGCTGACTTGGAGTAAGGAGCAAGTCTGGACTGGTAGAGAGCAGTGCTGAAAGAGAAGAGTACTGTCTACCTTGTCTTCCCAAACAGAAAGCCAAAAGATCATTTACTTGGAAAGAATATAATCACACATTTGTATATTTGACTAGAGTAATTATTACAGTATTTTTTTCCCTATGCAATGAGAAATAACATATTCAATTCAAGAATTTGGGATTAGAGTTCTGTTTCAATTATTCCATTTCTGTGATGGGGCAGGACTCAGTCCTGAGTTTTTGGATTCACCCTAGAGCTGTAGTGTAATTTGTTTACTCATTTCAGTTATATCTAAAGAACCTGAGCTTTCAATATTTTGTGTTCATCCTTTGGTAGATTGTTTTCTATCTGAGTTTTAAGACAGCAGTAAAACACCATGAGAACATCTTGTGAGATTAATATTCATTTATTAAGCATGCCACCTACTGCTTGCAGCACGAAAGCCTTTGGTCAAAGTACACACAGATTGCACAACCAAAAGATTATTCATGGGGTTTTTTTATTGCTCCTGGTGTTACGAAAATATTTAAATGTCTGGGTCAAACTTGGGTACATTAAACAATTATGGACACCAGTAGGATTTTTTTCAGCTTCTTGCTATCAAGATATGATATGTTTTTCTGGAAAGAGATCTAAGTTACTGTCATAAAAAGACACTACAGACTTCAATGTGGCTTATTGAGATGATTAATGTCAGCCACATGCATCTGATGTGGCATGTGGCATGATCGATGTTTCTCATTATCTTTTCTTCTCTGATGAAACGTTTGTTTTCAAAGCCTAGATGCATTAAGTGCTTCCAGAGCATAAGTTTGTAATACTCATTTTCATGGTGTTGTATGATGGCTGTCTTTTTGGAAAACTAACCTTTGCTGACAACAGTAGCCTCCAGTAATGCCATAACCAAATGATCTACAGATTCTAACTGAGAGATAATCTGGTCAAAAGAGCAAGCTTGCTTCCCATAGTTTTCCTGGCTGCAGCTTTGTGACTGTGAGCTTGGGGAGATGATGTTACCCAACAGTGGCACAACAGGCGTCAGACACAATTTCCTTCTTCCTCGTGGTCATAGTGCCTGAGTCATTCATAACCTCTTTTTGACCTGTTCATCCAAAGCTTTTTCACAGGCTTTTAGGGTGATATGTAAGTTAAGAGGGCATGCCTCTACCTGCTTCATTTCCCTTGTTCAGGTTTTATTCAAGCAAGCTCACACTGTGTCCCAAAAGATTGACTGAGCTGGGGCTATACAAAAACTTCACCCTCAAGTGTGAGCATTTGTATCTGTCTTTTTGTTCTTTGATGCAGATTGAATTTTATGAAGTTTCATAGAGATATTATGAGCTGGAAAGAAATTGCCCCCATTTGACAGATGAGTGAGCTGAGCATGGAGGGGTTAGTGGCCATGGTGGGAGCTCTGAGTTACAGCAGACACAGCGTGGGAACGTGGCTGTCAGCCCTGACTGCTAACCTGCCACCCTCTCAGGTGCTCTGCTGAGCCTCAACATTTTCTCAAACAGACAGATTTCAAACATTCTATGAACTTTTTGCTTCCTTTTTTCTTTGTAAGGTTATTTGTATACATCAGGTTCAACTCAGATAAGAGACCAGAAATAATTAGCTGCCATTAGGCTGACAGGTAAAACATGGAGAAAAAGTTTTTAGAGGGTCTCCAGCAGTGTCATACATATCAGGGATGGGGATTACTGAGGGAAGCCTCTCAAAACTCATATCAGAGTAGAAGTTGGTGCCTATTGCAGTTAATTTTTTTATGATGTGGAAAATTTGGGGGTTTTATTTGTAGTTCAGTTTGTCCATGTGATGTGGCTCAGGGGTAAATGGGTCCCAGTTCTCTTTGAGGCTCACATTACTGACAGCTGCAGTGTTCACTTAGAACTGGGGAAATAAAAACTAGTCAAAATTCAGAAAATTAGTTTTATACTCAGACCTTCTGATTCAGCCAGAAACCTCTGTATTTTTCGTGTCTTTTCATTAAGCTTTGCTTTTTCCATTGCCCATGGTCAGGCAGACCAGGAATTAATGTAATCAGGCACAGTCTAACTGGTATTGATGAAGCTTAGCTGATTAATACCAGTCCAGAATCATGCCTTGCATTTCAAGAAATATTATTATAATGATGATGATGATGATGATTATCTGCCTCTTATGCTTCCATTCCATTTATTGGAATGCCTTCCTTCTTCATTTGCTTCCCACTCTGAATACATTCTACACCTTTTTTTTTAGCCTGCACTTTCTCCCTTGCTGTTCCCAGTTTCTCAGTCCTCTCAGAAAGAATGTGATCTCAGTGCCATTGTCTTTAATGTCCAACTGGGACACCTGCATTTGTGAAACAGGTTTAAATGGAAAAGCATTTTGAGTCACTCCTGTCCTCTTGCTGTCAGCTTGAGGGAGATTCCCTTTTGTTTGTCCATCTCCCCTTGACTCACAGACTGCTGAGCTGATGCAAGGCTGCAGACAGCTCCCAGTGAAGAATTAGGAAAGTGGTGAGCAAAAATCTGCCTCTTCATTTCTAGTGGCAGATTGATATTCTGGAGACATAGTAGCTTTTTCATGACTGTGTAAAATCATAGCAATGGAGAGCTGTTTTCAAGTGGCTTTCTGGAAGGAGCAAGTAAATGGCAAAGGAAACCATGTTGTTCAATTTTATGAATTTTAGAGGATTACCTTCTAATTTCATACAATGACCAAACTTGAAAAAATTCTGCCTACACTTGTTTGATGTTCTCTTATGCCTGATTTACAGCATAAAATATTATCTATTGTGAAATACACTCAGAAACAGCTCAGGGACTGACTGCTTTGCATGTCTCCTGCAGTGCACATTGCTTCATCCTTTCCTCTGACTCAGGGAATATAGTTCATTTTTTGCTATTAGCAGAAATAATCAAACAAGATTTTCAACAAAACTCAAATATACCATAAGCCTTCTATGTGAACACATGTAAGTGACTTGATTTGTCAGATACAAGTTTGTGTTTATAGTGGAGACAGCAGGGTGGTGAGAAAGAAAGAAAAATTCAGGTTTGGGGACAAATATTTGCTTTTCATTTTTAAGGAAAAGGCTGAGCTACAGTAGCAAGACTATTTTAGAAGCAATGGGAGAACTATTTATAGAACTTATAAAGACTATAAGCTTTCTATTATTGGAAGTGCTTAAATACAGGTGTATAGAGAGAGATACATATGTACAGATTATTAGAATCCGTTGCTTTAAGAAATTTTATTTAATCAAAAGCTTTCTATTGCCTCCTTAAATATTTATTCTAAATGTTGTATTAAGTCTCCTTTAAAACAATGGAACATTCCCTTCTACAAGGATTTGTCCATCAGGGTACAATACTGAGTCAAAGCAAATGGTAAAATCCTGAGTCAATGGAATGCATAGGAAGGTAAACAGTCCTTCACTCTGTGTGTTCTTCTGGGGTGTGACAAAAAGGCAGATAGGAGCCTGCTTTACAAATAGGAGAGGTTATTAGGACACAGGGACTTGGCGTCAGGCATTATCGGTATTTTCTGTGCCCATGCCCAGGATAAAATCTCCCCTCAGGTTCTGATTTCAGTTTGGGGCAATGTTTGAGGACTCAAGACAATGTAGGAATTTTAAATGTGTGGCATGTGCTAATGGATCATTGACATAAACCGGTTCTTCAGAGGCTCAGCAGCCTTACATTCCTTTGCAGGTAAGGTCACTGTCAACATGCTTAGTGCCCTGTATGTCGGGGTCACAGGTACTTGACACTTTGCAGGCAGCTTCAAAAAAAAAACCACCACAAATGGCTGCAATTCTTTCCTGCATTTCTGATTATTTTGTAAGCTAGAGTCTAAGTTAAAGAGAGAGAATTGATAAAAGAATGCAAAGAAGCAGAGGTAGACTGGACTGAAGTCATGTACATGTGTGAGTGGGTTATTCCCTTAAGTAGGAGAAGAAATACACACAAGCCCTTTCTCCTTTCCTCTGAGGGAGGCATCTGCAGCAGTTTAACACTTCTGTGGGTCCTGGCAGTTAGTAAATCTCTCTCAGGTTCTCATAGCTTAGCTAATACTGGCACCCAGGCTAGACCACAGCTGTGCTATCACAAGATTTGGTTTCAGTGAAGTTTCTTCAGAAGGAACTGTTATATCATGCCATTGTATAATGAGAATAAATGTCTCAGTGAAAAATTCTCATGAAAAATTCATGCCTAGCATGCCCTGAGCATGTACCCTTGATAGCTACACATTTTTAAGTCTTGTCAGCTTTCAGTTTCCTTTTTTCCTTTTTTTTTTTAAAGACAAAATACTGCAATGTGGTCTCTGTGTGTGGGCAAGTGATTAAATATCAATATTCTGGCTTTAAACCTTTTTTGTAGTAATAATAATAGCAACAACAACAACACAGTAGTAGTAGTAGTAGTAGTAGTAGTAGTAGTGGTGGTGGTGGTGGTGGTGGTGTCTGGCTTCCTTGAGTGAAATAAGGGGATATAAATTACTTACAGTAATCATCTTACCCTGCAGCTCTAGCTATAGAATTTAGTCACTGAGCTTAAAGCAAAAATAAAATTGAACTTTTTCAGTTTACTTTGTCTTCATTATGAATTGCCACGCAGGAAACTGAAATTTCCTAATAAATGTAGATACTTGCCTATTTTGTGCTGTGCTAATGTTCTATCAACTGCACAAGTCCACATTGCTCTTAAAACTTTTGAAGGCTGAACAGAACCTGTACCATGTGTTCTCATTCCTCAGAACCAGTATTGAGCAGATAGATTTATTCTACTCAGTCTAGTTTCTAGGTCTTTCAGGTAAGAGGAATTCTATGTGCTTTTTCCAAGTTAAAATGCTCTTTCTTGTGATTATCCCACAGTCTGCCTTTTCTGCCACATCAGAAATACTTCAGTGGCTGTCTCAGCCTGTAAGAGCCTTCACAGATGGACCCCTTCATCACACATTTTCTTTCCACAAAAGAAATTTGGAAAACTAATCACAAATTCCCCTTTGGTCTCTACTCATCACATCTACCCTGCAAAAACACTGTCATTGCCACATATTTCTACTTACTTCTTTGTTCTGAGTGGATTTGTGAGACTTGTAACTGTATTTAGAGGGAAACCATGATACAATAGCTAAAATATCTTCACCTTTTTCTTTTTATCTTACAGAGCAAAATATTAACTCATTGATTATTGGTTTAATTTCATTTAAAAAAGGTTTCATCTTAGTGTGTTTATGTCTAGATAGAGTTATTCTTTGGAAGGTTTACCTTTCATGTCATCAGTTATCCTAGCATTTTATCAGATACGAATATATCACATCCTGCAGTAGCTCCCTTTAACCTGTTTAAATTGTGTTTTACTTTAAGATTATTAGGATAAATACTGCTTCTGTGTGTCTGTACAGCAACAGAATATACTGATTTTGATTGATGTCTTTGTATAGAATGGTAACAGTAATGGTAATAACTTCAACCTTATAATGACATACGTTCATATATGAGAATAGTACTGTGACAGTATTCCTGTGTAAGGAATCATATCATCATTCTTACTGACTCCAAACTGTAGAAATTACTGAACATTTCTTACCTTTCTCTGTGTCATAGTGCTTTCTTCAATGGTTTCCTTTTATAATTAATGAAAAAAATATATAATTTTTAATTTCTCCCTCTCCATGTTACATGATCTCATTTGTTCTCACCTACTGCAGATCAAGGAACCGTACAAAAAGTTGTTGTCCTACCCACCAACTTCTCTGCAAGTGGAGAACTCATTTTGGAAGAGATGGAGGTTTTTCAGGTTTGGCTTTCTCCTTCTTTTGTTTTTCCAGTGTGCATGTTCACACAAACACTTTGTTCTAACAGACTTTGGCAAGGGCAATTGTGATTTGGTAAAAGATCAAGTAAATGTGCATGCTGTCAGTTTGATAACCACATAAAGATTACAAAATGTTGACTGTTACAAAGGCTAGAGCTAGCTGAAGCCCTTTTCTTCTATATTTCAGTTGCCTATTTTTATGTTGATATACTGGCTAGAAGGGTTTTGATAATCAGTTTTTAGGAGGTCATGTTCTAATGGCGTCCAGAAGGAGACTTTTATCATTGGCATCACTATAGAGGCTGTTGCTCTGTGTGGTTGGAATTTCAGATTTCTGTACTTTGATTATCTGAAGATCTTCCTAGTTCTCAGTTGCAAAATGAAATCAAATTAGTGTTGTTTTTGCTTAACTCCTGTTCTTTAAAGTCACATGCCTCCGGAGTCAAGAAAGCTACAAGTTTAAAAGCACATAAGCTGAAAAGAAACACAAAAACTAGAGGGAGATAAAGAAATAGCTCTGTCAATCACTCTGTCATGTAACAGTTGTAATAACCTAAAGAAAATGTTCACCCTCATGTTGAAAAATCCCTCTCAAATATTTGGATGGGCTATTCATTAAACAGTAGTCTCAGGGCGAGTGGTATTATGTGTCTATAAACTTAGTTAAGGATTTTGTCATGGCCTTTTCTCTATTTCATTAACAGAATACAAAAATGAAAGTTTAAGTTTCTTTATTGAGGCAGCATTAATGGTTTCCTTAAGAAAAGGAACACTCGTAAAGGCATAGCTAGTCTTCCTAGGCTTTTGTTGAAGATCTCCTGCTAAAAAATATATATGTGAGTGATATTAATTAAAACACACTCTTCACCAAGATGTTGCAGATTCCATTTACTGAAACATAAATTAACACAGCATGAAGATAGGTGGGCTGAGAGGAATCTCAGCCTAAACCTAGTTTCTGGGCCTCTGTGCACAGAGATCTCTTCCAGAGTAAACAAGGAAAGGAAAATGTGGCATCAGATCCAGTGTTGCATTTGTCCTGCAGACTCCAAGCAGTTCATGGAGCAGCTCTACACTTCTCCAAACCTTGGCCAATTCACATGACTTGCAGCCAGATTTTCTGGTCCTGACCTCCCTGCTGTGTTGTGGTCATCTGCAGTTAATCCTAGCCCACTGTTAAGACTTTCCTTTGTGACTGAGCAAATGCTGAACTGTAAAAAAGTGCTGAACATTTTTATTACCATCGATTTTATCACTTGTTTGGATGAACATAATGACTTAAGGCAAGGAAAGTAACAATTCCTTTTCCAGCTCTTTAATATTTGATTTGGACGCAGACATTAATAGACTGCTCTGATGACACACAGTGGTATACAGTACTGTCTCTGGGAAAGAAACATTCAAGAACACTCATGCCATTTTACAAGAATCTGGTCATTGACAATCTGAATTTACATGCTGCATGCTAACCAAACTGTATGCACTGTAAATAATTTGTTAAGAAAATGACTTTGTATTCTTATCTGGATCATGTGGTAAATATTAATGAGCTCTTTTACAATTTTTTCCTTATCATCATCATTAAAGAAAAAACATTTCCTATTACAAAGTTAAAGCAATGGCTCTTCTATTTCTGAGGTAGCACAGATGCAGGTTAATTATAAGTATACAAAAACCTTTTAGATGCATGTAATAATAATGTGGTTGAGTTTCAGCAATATATTTTGTGAGAGATTAATTATTTATATGTCATTTGTTTAGTTCTGAAAATAGCAGTACTTAGTAGGAGTGAGTGCTCTCTTTCCAGGATATAAAAAAGTATAGTTTTCTTAGATATGACTAAAGTTTTAGTGACTTTTAAATGTTAATTTTGGGACAGTGTTCTTGACAATGATGTTTAACTCTGTCTTTCAGAGTAATTCTCCTATAACATCAATGAAGATTTCATCTAAAAAGGTAAGGCAAAGTGGAATGCCTGCTTAGTGCTTATTAATTGAGAAGCAAATTGACTTAGATGTTAGAATATCAGTTCTTGTGGAGCACATTAAATATAGGAAAGTTTTCCATATTGAGTACAGAAAACTTGACTGACATTTGCATGAGCTGTTTATATGCCCTTGCACTAAGATAAAACAATTTCTATTCATTATGTATAATTTCTAATTAACTGAAAGTGTCAAGTTTCTTGTTTTGATTTATAAGGAATAAAAAAATATTTAGAGAGGAAATTCACCCTCCTATTTTTTTCTCTAAAGTCCCAAATAGAAATTTTTCCTTGGAAGTCTGTCTGATCAGTGTAAAAGGCAGTGTTGGGGCTGTTGGATCCATGGTATAATTGTGCATGTTTGTTTAGTAGTAATAAACAATGGCAATAAGAATGATGAAAACAGCTCAGAGGATTTCTGCTGAAATGCTTAACACAAAAGCTGAAAATGTGTATTCTGTGATTTTGCATGCAAGATGTTGCTCAATATTTTACAAAGCTACTACTAAGTAAATATTATTCACTAAGTCGATTCCAGTATGACTTTTTATTTTTATGACAAGAAGATCAAAGGAATTTCAAGGGGTTTTTGTTCAATATTAATTTATATTTTTTAGAATGATTAATTGTTTTTTGAGTAAAACAGTCATTTTGGCCCAGATTTTGGTAATGATCTACACCCTTTGAACTTCTCTTGCAAAAGCTCTGATTTATTGTGAAAGTTCTCTTGGCTTATTTTTCCAGGTATATAAGGCTATCAGAATCTGGCCATAAGCCTCAACATAATCTCTAGGTTTTACATCTTGGAAATGTATGCAATGGAGGATCTAACTAGGAACTCTACATAATATTTATTAAAGTGACTGTGTGCAGAGAAAATACTTAGTTCAAAGGCTTGAGCCAATAATCCTCACTGAATAGGAACCAAGTTCTCAAATCTGAGCAATATTAAGTCAGCCTGTCTGCCCCAGAACAGAACAATGACACTCAATGTCCAAAAAACCATTAACATTCCCCAGTGTTTCTAGGTGTTTTCTAGCAGGAAGATGGAAATAATACAGGTCTGTTCACCTGGGAGGTTTCTGTTGATCTTGACTTTAGATGTATTTTGGCTCCGCTCTTGGCTTTGAGTTAATTCCAAAATTAATTGAAACGTTTTTTGGGTGTGTTAGCCAGGTCTTGGGTGAAACTCCTCCACATCTGAACTAAATCCTCCCATCTCCTCCTGCAGCAACAGTTGTATGTGAGCTCAGATGAAGGGGTCACCCAGGTTTCCTTGCATCGCTGCCACATCTACGGGACCGCCTGCGCTGACTGCTGCCTAGCCCGAGATCCATACTGTGCCTGGGATGGCAACTCCTGCTCCAGGTTTTATCCCACTGGAAAAAGGTGAGCAGTGTTAAGCAGCCCAGTGAAACTTGCAAGGGAATATGGCTTTCATTCTGAGGGTTGTGATGTGATGGAGAAGTGGGATGTCATTCCTTTCATGAGCGTGTACAAACAATACCCCCATAGCTGTTGTGCTTGGAGTTATTCATCACCTAGGACTGTATGATGCAGGAGTGCATAGTAAAGAGCTTGGCTTTTCATATTTAAAGTAATGGATGGAAAAAGAAAGAAAATGAAAGAAATGGTTCTTAATCATAAATATTAATCTTTCTGTCTCACGCACACAAAATCAGTGAGACATTTGTTCCCTTCATTTAAATTCAATTACTTACTATGGATGTAATTATGATAGCCCTAAATACAGCAAATGATCTCTCAGGCTGTCTGAGGAAAAAACTCATTTATATTTTTTTGTTCCTCACTTGCTCCTAAGTGAGAAGAATTATTTTCAGGAAAATTTTAGGCAAATGTGATTTCCATGTAATGCCTGTGGATTTGGGCTTTTTGACATGAGGTTTATTAAAGCAGACAGGGAAAGCAATTTCTATTTAATTTGCAACAGAACTAATAGTCCATCTCATAATCTTATGCAAAACAGGAGTCTCTTTCCTCCTCCCAGGGGAAATATTTAATAGCAGAAGGCTGTAGTGAGCTCTTGTCTTAATAAGATTTCACTTCTTATACAAACAAAGTTACAGAATACACAATGAAGTGTTACTGCAGAGGGGACAAATCCTTCAGATATATGCTCCCTACAGCTACCTGGAAGGAGGTTGTAGCCTGCAGGGGTTGGACTCCTCTCCCAGGTGACAAGCAAAGGGACAAGAGGAAACAGCTTCAGGTTGTGCCAGAACAGGTTTAGGTAGCATATTCTAGAATCATAGAATAATGAAATATGCTGAGATGGAAAGGACCATCAGGACCATTGAGTGCACCTCCTGCCCCTGCACAGGACACTCCAGGAATCACACCATGTGCTTGAAAGCATTACCCAAACACTTCTTCAAGGTTCAATGCTGTGACCACTTCCCTGGGGAGCCTGTTTCAATGTCCAGCCACCTTCTGGATGAAGAACTTTTCTTGATATCCAACCCAAACCTGTGACTGTGCTCAGTGTCTGCACCTGAGATGCAGGTGCAGAAGGCCTCAAACAGTCACTGGGTTTTGTTCCTGTTCCTTCATAGAGGGAGACAGTTGACAGAAACAGGCAAAGTTTGGATCTGCTGATAATAATATCATCCCCTGGACAATTGTTTTTGATACTGCAAAGTTTTCTTGACTCATTCCTTACCTGAGATTACAAGGTAAAGCCCAAACTGGCTATGCAACAATTGGTAGAGTACATGGGGTTGTTAAGTGATTTCATTGAGAATATTCAACAACCAGTCTGCAAACTCATTGTTTTCTTCCGTGGAACAAAGGTCAGAATATGGGGGAGGAAAGAAAAGAAAAATCCCCAAGTCTCAGCCCACCTAACTCCCACACCAAGATAGCTGCCAAAAGGTACAAGGAGCAGTCAGGTTCATCCAGCCTGTGCAGTTTCCAGTTTGCCATCCCCATTATATACACCCACCCAGGGTTATTTCCACTGGGGCTTGCTTTCATGCTGATATTTTGTTTGCAATTTGCTCCTTATGTCAAACCAAAATAAACACCTCTACCTGTATGGAAAAAAGTCTGGTTTTCATATGTGAAGGAAATGAGTTGTCTCTTTATCTAACAAGGCAAATTATGAGGGAGAAAACATTGGTAACTAGATCCAAATCCCATTGTCTAGACAGCAGTTTCTGCTGTATGCATTTGCTTATTTGCTTCTTTTGACACTTCTGTCTCCTGTGAATTACTGCAGTTCCCCATGCAACATCAATTTACCCCAAAACACCTTATGGTATTGCCTTTATTTTCTAACTACCACTTTTTTTTTAAATTAATATCTAAGTGCTAAGTTCTCATTCACAGAACTGCTTAATGCAAGCAACATGCCATCTCTGACAGTGTGGAGCAGCTCACAGTAGCACAAGAACTCTGACATTCACTCAGAAATTCTTCACGGTCTCCCTTGACTCATGTAAATAGTTCACAAGGGTTAAGACCCCAAGGCATAAAATGAAATGTTTTTGATGGTAAACATAAAAACTATACTTGGAATTTCAGTAATTACTCCTTTGAAACATCACTGTTCAAATATTTCCCTTTCAAACGATTCAGTGAGGGATCAGGTGACAGGGGATTATGAGCACTCTCTGTGTTTGTGCACTACCTGGTATAATGTGGCCATAGATGTGTCACCCTTCCCTCTGTAGTGCTGCACCTCCAGGGGCTTTTTATGCTTTCTGATCCTCAAGTCCTTAGTGCATGGTTCAGAATAGAGCTGTTTATTATCCCAACAATGTTCATTTGCAACAATCTAGCACCATTATATTTTTTTCTTGAGCTTGATAAAAACTGACCTACCTTACACAATATTTAGCAATGAAAATAATATATCTTAACAATAAAAAAAAATGTGCACCAGCTTTTCATGCACTCAATTCTGTGAGCTATCACTTGCTGGCTGAGGAGGACTGAAATGACAGTATTCTTAGTAAGCTTCCTAGACAGTTTGCTACAGAATTATAATTTTACATCTGTCATCCAGATTATATAATAAATTCCCTATTTAGAAGTATCCTGGTACTTGGTGAGTTTTATTATATTTTGGAAATAGTCACATCCCTTCAAGTAGAAGACAGAATAGAATCTTAGCTCTCCACCATTCTGGATGAATACTTCAGTCACTCTGCTATGAAGGTGGCTACAGGCACCAACAATAAAGTGCTTGCTAAACTTGAGGTGGGAGCATGCCCTTTACCATAACTTTGTGCTGGTGTGTCAGATATGAGCAGTATGAATCTTGTGCATCTCATTGTTAGCTGCTTGCCTTTGTGAAGAGTTTCAGCTGGAGGTTCTGGCTTGAATGCTGGATATTTTGAGTGAACAGAGGTCTCTTTCATTCATCACCTCTGATCCTTCCATCCCTAAACCTCCACAGCAAAACTGCTTTACCTCTGCTTTACCTACAAAAATTGCACCTGTTTTATAAGCTTCAAAAGACTCTTCACCTGAACAGTATCTTCACACCAACAAGTCTGTCAAGAGTAAAGCACACTGACAGTAGGTCATGAACTATCCCTAACATTTGATCTAGTAAAAAATCCAAAACACAGCAAATCCTCAAATAAAAAAGTGGTTATTTTCAGTGTAGCTATCTTGGAATAATATTTTGTTTTTACAAAATATTGCAGGAGGAGCCGTAGACAAGACGTGAGACATGGAAACCCTCTGACTCAGTGCCGAGGTTTCAACCTGAAAGGTACTGTAATTTAGAGATCCTCCTGCTATATAAAGAACACATGGTTTTCCTTTATATGATTCATTGTAACTGACATTATCAGTGTGGTTTACTGGTAAAGCATAATTATTTTCCAAGTCTGAGTTCTGTTTTGATTTTGTTTTAGCACCTTTCCTTGTGATTATATGAAATTTGAACATATATGATAAAATGTTGAGACATTAAATACATAGTTCAGCATACTTGAATTGAGAAGCTGTTGACTAGAAAAAGGTAAAATTAATTTGAGGACTTTTCTACCTTGGTTTCCCTTCAGTCTTTATTAATGCCTTTTCATTAATTTAAGCTTTGGACCTCCAATTTTTTTCTGAATATTTGATCCCATATTGAGTTTTGGAGCACACTTTGAGCAAACAGCAGGATCTAGGCCTGCCTGTCTTTTGATTTATGATTATTCCCTTCTCCCTTTATATGGGGAGAAAAAACTATTCCAAATTTCTTTGTGGAATCTCTTATTTCCAGCTGTGCAACTGTTTAGTCAGCTTGGCCAGGGGTGCCAAGGTTTTGCCTTCCCAGCCAGCACTTTGTCTCATTTGATGGATACCAGTCAAATATGCCCAAAGCCATAGGAGTAAACACATACATAAAGGCAATTCAATCCTCTTGAACCTCATGCATGTCAGAGCTAGGCAGTGGCAATGGATGCCATCAGACCAAGGGCACACAGAGAATTTTGCTCCTTTCACCTCTCTTATGAGCCTGAATTTTGAAGTATGTTCTCATCTGTACCACCTGGTGACCAAGTAATAGAGCTGATTGTAAATGTTTTTACTAGTGTTTTTCTAATCAAAGAACAATGCTTTAAGAGTTACATGTGAAAGGTTCTGTAATAATAATTCTACTAAAATAGTCTCCACTGGTTTTTGGAAGAATCTCCTGGATCAGAAAAGACCACAGCAGTCAGTTGGGTGTAGATCCCTCTGCTTAAATGAGTCAGTATTAGGTAATTTAAATGAAGCTGAAGAGTTTGAGCAGGTAATTCCAAGAGATGACCCCGGTGTTAGAGAATACACCTGAGCTCTGAGAGATCCATGTTGAAGCAACTGGAGCTTCCCCTGCAGGCATGTGCTGAGACCTCCCACCCATTGTCTGTCCCAAGGGTGGGTGTCTCCTCCTTCCATGTGGAAAACGTGAGAATGTCAACTGTCTGCATTCTGGCCTGAGGGGGGATAATTGTTTCAACCTTGACAGTCTTGTGAAGCAAGTTTCTTGTTTTCCAGCCACTTTTGCAATGTGGTGTATTTATAGGTTTAGGTATTTTAGCATCTTTGTAAAGGAAGTTTTGGTGGCAGCCATGGGATATAGGGTAGGTAGATGGCAGTTGTTTCCCCAGGAAAAAAAAAAAAAAGATTAAAAGAAAGAGCAATTTAGACACTTGCAAAATATAATTTACAGCCATTTATAGCAAAATGACTGTGTTTGGGGAAAAAGTGAAATCTACTTAAAGGACAAAAGCAGAGAGCCAAGCAAAGCCAAGGAATCTTCCATGCTCACAGAGAATCATCATTCTGAATTCAAGACCTCTAAGCACATATAAACTTAATATTTTTGGCATATTGTTATTTTTAAATAAATCATCAAGAACTAAGCAATTTTGTACATTTTCGTTTCACAACTATTTAATATTGTTATGTTTGTGTTAGCCCTTATAGCCATTACAGAAATGCATTTTGAATGTCAAGTATTTCCACATTATTCTCCTAAAAATTAGAATTGGTTTTGGTACAGCTTCCTAAATGTGCTGAAGGACTAAAAACAGGCAAAGCCTCCTTCCTTCAGAAGAACAGATTTAAATTTTACATATCAGCTGATGAAAGAAACTGAAAAGAATGGGAGATAGAGTCTGAGAAAAGCCAGTCTTAGGACTGTGCAAGAACAGAATCAGATTTTAGACATGCAGACCTCTAGGTATTTGCAGTTCTCATATTATTTCAATAATTTCCATTGCTCCTTTCTCAAAAAAAAATGTATTTCATATATGAGACAAACTTTTAAATCTGGAGGTGCTTTGTTTTGAGGAGCAAAGCAATAAGCATCCAGAAGTTCCTACTGGTGACTGCCAATTATTCATCTATGGAGACTATAAAGGGACGCAAGAAGTCCAAGCGATGACATATGCTCAGCACTTGCCCAGGTGTTGCTGGAGTGCTATAAATCTGTCTTTCTCTCTGTTGCTGGCCTGTCTACATATTCATCACATTTCAGGTTTAGAGCCAAGTCCCTTCCATGTGTTGGAAGAGAAGCAGAGGAGCAGGAGGCCAGCCTGCCCTCTCTCTCCTCCCTGGGATGCTGCATGCAGCTGGAGTAGCTGGAGCCTTCTTTAGGGCATGATGCTTTATTTTGGTCATACAACCATAAATGGTGAAGTGTGAAGAAATACATGAAATGCTTCGTTCTCTTTTGGAGTAGTAGAGAATGAGGTAATTTCACAGAAAAATATCCCTGAGCTCAGTTATCCTATCAGCCTGTAGGTGCCCTAATTTCTCAGAACAGACCATGTTGTTGCAGACATCTTTTGTGAAAAAATCCTTCTTTAGGATTTAATTTCTCAGAACAGACCATGTTATCTGCTGCTGCTGGAATGCAACAGGTGCATCTGTGATTGGCCTTCATGGGTGTTTAGGTCATTTGAGCCAGCTCCTTTGTTATCAAACTGCTATTCTATTCTTAATGTGAGAACTTCTTCCTTCTATCTCATTCCATTTAATGTAATATATATAATATATAATAAATTTCTTCTAATTAAAAATTATTTCTCTTCATTTGGTCCAAAAAAAAGGGACAATACCATCAGAAAGCATTGGGAGGTGCTTCTTCACATTCCATTTAATTTACTTGAAATTTCTTCCTAAAAATGATTTCATTTTGGCCAATATCAGAATCAAGCATACTTCATTTAATCTGTATTGCAAAGGGTTACATGTTTTCCCCATTCACAGTATCCTGACCTGTTTTCTTTTTATTTACTTTTTTTTTTCCTTTCTTTCTTTCTAGCATACAGAAACGCAGCAGAAATAGTGCAGTATGGAGTCAAGAACAACACCACCTTTCTGGAATGCACACCTAAATCTCCTCAGGCTTCTATTAAATGGCTGCTACAGAAAGACAATGACAGGAGGAAAGAGGTGAGTTGTGTGAACAGGAGCTCTGGGAGGATCCTCAGTCACCATGAGATTCCCTCCCCAGATAAAGGGAGGGAACAGTTTTTGTTTTTATCAGGCAGTCTGGCTACAGTGAAGCTGGAGAATTTTGTGGAAGCAGGACAGTGAGCATCATTTACTCATATGAATAAGAGCAAACTCAGTACAGCTGAGACTTCATCCTCAGCCCCACAGATTCCTGTCAGATCAGAACAGCTACCAGAAAATTTAAGAATCTTCACTTCACACCTTACTGATTGCAAACTGAAGGTTTGCAGCACTCAGAACTTCTTATTGATCTAAGGAAATAGGCATAAAAGCAAGAAGTTGTATAAAGTTCAGGAAGAAGTCAGCATGCAGTAGCTCCTCTGTGCTATTGAAGAGATAAAAGACAAAAGTGGGAGAAATGTGAAAGGTTTCTTTAGCAAGAAACTAGTCCAGGCTAAGAACACGCATTGACAAAAGCATTTCCTCACCATGGTGCAATCACATTTTCCATTACTGCACTCTCTAAGGCTCTCGAGTTTCAGCACTGTAATACACAGTATGATTGTTTATGGGGAATGTTCCTTCCTTAAGTAATATAAAAGGGGAAAAAATCCATTGCAAATCCAAGGCACTTACTGTATGAATAAAAAGAAAGATCTTTCAAAAGGAACTTTTAAGTAATGTGGTGTGTGTTGATAGGTTATAAATACTGTAAAGTATTATTCTCCTATCAGGCCATTTTACAAAAACAGAGGGGAATTGCAAATGTCTCACAGAGTTTTCTAACTATTCAAAGCCATGTCCTGGCAATAGGTGCAATTGCTTAACCCATTGCTTCAGTAGAACATCTCCCTTTTTTTGTTCTTTTGTTCAGTAAATACATTAGAATCGATGCAGTTTCATGGTACAACAGGCTGAATAAAGCAATCAAAGTGTTGATTAGTTTTCAAGCTCTCAGATGTCTGGAAATCTTCCACAATGTCTACAAAAGTTTACAACAGCAGAATACCATAATAAGTAAATTAGTTCCCAAGAGAACCAAGTATAATGCAAAGTACAGTAGCAAAACCATTCAGAAAAATACCAGCAATAGTTTCCTTTCATGATGGATTGAACTAGCAATTTTTACTTCATACTGATATGCAAAGGGACATCTGCACATTCATTTATAATTGGATGATAACAAGCTCTGGTAACTTGCTTCTTTCAGATGATGTGACCATCTCCTGGGACAGTGCAGAGTCTGAAGCCAGAAAGGAAATAGGAGAGTACCTGTGCTCTTGGTTAACACTGAGCCAAGTCCCACTTGAGACCACTGTGGTGATAATTTTTATAGGCTATAGACTCTGCAGAGCAGATAGAGTTCTTCAGCAGGAACCTGCTCAAAGTCAAAATATTTAATGAGAAGCCACCTTGAGTTCAATGCCAAATTAGCCTCCCTGATCCTGCACCTTTCTTCCACTGAGTCTCAGCAGCAGTCTCTTGATGCTGAAAGAGACATTCTCAGGAGTGCAACAGGGCAAATAAAAGTTCATTTCTTCATCTCTACTATTTGAACATAATGAAAACTTCTATTTCATGTGGTTTCCAGATTTTCATCTTTGCCTACATCCTGATCAAATTTATTCTAACATAAGAAATAAAATTATTTAAGTCATTTTCTTTAGCAACACTTGCTTTTTTTGAGGTATGCTCTCTTCTAAAGGTGGTCTCTTGCAGATAATTATATAAAAATATTGTAACTTTAAGAAAGTCATGTTTGAAGTGAAGCTTACCAGAAGCTCCAATACTCTTGTTCCATAACCTTCTCTAAAAGGTTCCTTCTGCCTTTTTGCTCTGCAGGTGAAGCTGAACGAGAGGATCATAGCTACAGAGCACGGGCTCCTGATTCGCTCCGTGCAGGACAGCGACCGGGGGCTCTACCACTGCATCGCCACAGAGAACAACTTCAAGCAGACCTTGGCGAAGATCAATTTCAAGGTGCTGGATTCAGAGATGGTGGCTGTCATGACTGACAAGTGGTCCCCTTGGACCTGGGCCAGCTCGGTGCGAGCGCTGCAGTTCCACCCCAAGGACTTTGTGGGGGCTTTCAGCCACTCGGAGATGCAGATGATCAACCAGTACTGCAAAGACAGCAGGCAGGCAGGGCAGCACAGGGAAGAATCCCAGAAGATGAGAGGGGACTACAGCAAACTAAAGGCCCTTATCAATAGCAGAAAAAGTAGAAACAGAAGAAATCAATTACCTGGATCTTAATTTTATTTTATAGTAATAGATATTTTTGTCCTCAGTGTAGGGGGCTTATATTTGCCTATTGTGAACAAATTCGTGCAAATCTGATAAAAAATTAAATGAAAATCCAGCAAGACACATAAAAGATCCGTTTCCCGATTAAATGCAGTGTAACATAAGAAAAGAACTCAGAGCATTTTCTTTCCTAGGTACTTAGTGATTCAAGCCTGGGCTCTGTCCTAGAAGCAGCACTGGGTATTCATCTTAAACCAGATTCACCTTTAACATCTCAATATTTAATTACAGCTGAATAGAAATTTTACAAAATCAGTTCATTGTCTTGCAACTCTGGAACTGCACCAACTAGACTGGTGGTGAAAGAATCTGGGTTAAGATGCATACTTAGAGTAGGATGGTACTAAGATTTCCTTGCACTGTGTTCAAGAACATGAGTTTCTTCTTGTTTACTGCTCAATATTGGGTTTACAGCTTTCACTCATCGATCAAATCATGTGAATGCATGCAGCTAGGAAGCAAGTAAAGTGTACTAGAAATGTTTCATTTGCTCAGAGGTCAAATGAAGGAACAAACAGAAGAAAAACAAAGAATTTATACTTTATCAGAGTAAGCACTGATTATTGTGCATAGTATGAGTTGTAATAAATTAATGAGTTCTGGAATGTAACTTAAAATATCTCTGCTCATATTGATTTTTATTAAAATAGGGAGTCCTATAACACTACATAGCTTTATAAGTGGCACAAAGGTAACATGAGAATGTTCATTATACATACAATTTTGAAAAACACCTAAGTGACTTAGGTATTTTAACTACTTTTTAAAGGATTACACTCCAATTTCTTTTCAAAGGACAGAATGTAGATATACCATATAGTGCTTGTTCCGAAATGAAAAATATAAATTATCTTTTTTCTGTTCTGTGATTAAATTGGAGCTGGTCTGCAATGTGGAAACAAGTCATAAGTGTCTTTGAATTTTTTAAACATTATTTTTTCAAATGTTTTCTCAAAGTTGCAAATATTTAAACTAGAATTTTCTAATTAAACCATTCCCATTTTCCAGTTTTTGTACCCTTATTCTTTTCCATGTTATTTTCCCAATTTGCTTCTATTTTCAGTTCTCTGCTAAAAAGCAGATCAGGAAAAAAAAAAAAAAAGAATGAGGGAAAAATTAGACTGAAAAATAGGTTTGGGTCAAAAACCAAAAACTATAACTTGAGATGTTCAAACAGAAATCTTTTGTTTAAGAAGCAGCTGTCAGGTCTAATGAAGCAAGTTTTGTTGAAAATTGGGTGAGTGTACACCAAGTCATCCTAGGAAAAGCAATCACTTTTTGTTTTTGAGCAATGCAAATGCCATAAAGAGGGACGGATCATCAATGCTTTTACTATGGAAGAGTGTTCTGGAAGCCACTGAGTCTGTTCCAAACAGTAACAGGGATTAAAAATGCATGAGTACCCCAGAAAAATCACAATTATTAATGGCATTATACAAAAATATAAACTGATGTTCAGCTCAAATCTGAGCTGTTAAGTTATAATTCTAATTCTATTAGAGTACACTTGGAGTAACCCTGCAGGGCGTGGGGAAACACTCCTGGGTTTGTGCCTGTGTGAATTCAGTTTAATGCAATGGAGGTAACAGTGGTATTTATCTGCCATTAGCTGGATTGTCACTTTAGCACCACCTCATGAAGGACAGCTGGGAAATGAGCCCTGATCACACCATTTAAACAGTCTCTAAATCCCTTTGATGCTGGTGGGATCTCTTTGAATTTAATTTGTATGCTTACTGCTAGCATGGCAGTGCCAGCCTGCTCACATATTTCCAAGAGAGTTAAGTGCTCCCCTTACTCAAGGCCTCAATGTGTATTTCTGTAATATTTAGACATTAATAACTAAGGTCCTTCTTATGGAAACTGTCAGGAAACTTCCTCTGGCCTCCATTGTATTGAATTCGGTCCCAAGAGCTAGCAAAGTAGGTTCTGGAAAGAATCTGCAGTTTTTTGGGTTTTTTTGTTTTGTTTTTTGGGTTTTTTGGCGGGGAGGGGGGCTTGTTTAGTTTGTTTGTTTTGGTTTTTTTTCTTTTTTTCCCCTGAATATGACTGACTTCTGAGGTGTGTAAGTGACAAACCAAAATCAAGTGCCATGGTATGGAACTGGAATGACACAAGTGCATATGCTCTGTGTGCTGCCATGCTCTTCCTCTCTCCCCAGCAGATTCACTGCAGAGTTGGTGTGATACTAATGTCTGTTGTGAGGATCAGAATTGCTTCCAGATGGAGTACAGTGATTAATAGGCATTTCAGGGTACAAATTGCTCTTTAAGTGATTAGGTACAGTGATATTTTAATAGGCCCCCATTAGGCCTCAGAAATTACAGTTACACTGTTTTCTAATAGAATATTGGTGATAAGGGATTCCATTAACACAATCAGCATAGCTCAGAGTTTCATGTGATTATAAAATAATATTTTTAAAGCTGCTTCATATACCATTATTATGGTATGACTGTTCAAGGGATTATACTTAAACTAACATTTTTCCTGCTGCATGAGAACTCCAGTATATAAATATAATAAGCTTCTGTCAGTGCATAACTGGTCCAAGCTTCCATGCTTTAGGAGCCTTCCTGCATGTATAGAGAAGTCAGGAACCAGATGCTCAGCTGCTATAAACTAATGTAACTTCCCTGTTGTCCTTACAGCTACTGGGGTTGATACCAGCTGAGTGTTTGGCCTTAAATGTACAGAATAGACAAACTGCAATTTTTGTTTAAAGTAGCCCCTCTACTGTAGGTAACACCAAAACTTAAGACTGTAATATTATTTGTGCTATTTAATACTTCCTATTTGGAGGATTTCTAAATAATGTATATAATTTTATTCCTTAAAAAAATGCAAAAGCTAAATGACTTCTAGGCATAACTTCACCAAATGTAAAGATATGTTCTCTGCCAAGAACTTCACTGTGTACTGGTATTTTATTTTTTTTTTTTTTATTTTGTGTAGTTTGTAAAGTTTGCTGAAATCTTGACCTAGCAATGTGTTCTTTGCAATTGTTGTTACTGTAGATATGCGTGTTTTATTAAGAGAATCTTGGTTTTAAAATTGTAGGTATGTGTATAAGTTCCTAGCATGATGAAGCTGTCATGACAGTGAATATGCATCATATAGTGTGTAAGAAAGAACAAAACATAGTTTAACATAGTGCTATTTAATTGAATATCTAAAATGCCCAACAAAATAAAGTGTGTTGCAACATTTAAAAATTTGTTGGTTCCCCCTTATGGATGCGCATTAAAAAAAAAGGAACTTTTTTTTTATTATTAAGAAAAGAACCTGAAAAGCAATTCCCTAGACTTTCCAAATAAGTTCAAGAAAATATTTGGAGCATCAGGTATTGTAGTTGGTCAGTTCCCAGCCCTGCTCTGGACTGAAGCCCCAGTCACAGAGATAACACGGAATTCATGAGGAGTCAGAGATTAATTCTTTCAGAGATTATCCCACATAAGCACTTTGCATAAAAGCAATTTCTTTAATTGATTAAAAAGAGAAGAAAAATATTTGTTTTCTCGTAGGACTCTAAAGTATATCAGAAATGTCTGACTAAAAAGGGGAGTGAAGTGTAAATGTTTTTTTCTTTTATTAAACTGAGGAGGGGGGAAAAAAGCACACATTCTGTGAAATCCTGATTCATTCAGCTGAGACTCCTGGCATTCTCTGCAGGGAGTACGGGCTACTGGGGCTGCACCACAGGGAGTCACAGCTCTCTCCCAGTTTCCTGGCTTGTACTTGGAGTGAAATAACCTGCCTGACACCTACTGTATGCTCCTTTTTCCTGCAGTTACCATCTCAGCAGTATTATTGCTGCTCTTCTTACTGGCTGTTTGTCCAGATGGGTTTTAACAGGGAAGCATAGGTCCTCATCAGTTCCTTGGGATAATAATTGAAAATTAAATGTCACAAATACTGACCTTCACAACAAGGTTCTGGGTTGTTAAACCTGAATTTTGATTTCCCAGATAGATAGGTTGCTGCAAGGCTTTATGAGGTGTGAGTGGATAAGATGACCTCACTCCAGGATTTCTGTACTGCCTGGTTCCTAGATGTGCTGAAATTGGATAGTTACCTGCTCAGCACTCAGAGCAGTCTGGGTCAGAAGCTGAGTTTTCAAGCACTCCCACATGCTGTAGGAACTGTTTGTATAAGGCTCCAAAACAGATGGACATTTACAGAGTTTTACACTCTGAGAAAACTTTACCAGGTCTGATCCTCTGTCCATCCTGCTCAGTTGTGTTTTGATGATCTTCTTCCCTGATTCTTTTTTGCCCTCTCCTGAAGGGTTCAGCTCTTAAGGTTTTGATTCCTTGGCTCCAAGCCCTGGCAAAACAAGACCTGGATTTTAGACATGAGAGCTCTAGGTGTCTGACACTTCTCCCTTGACTTTAAAATGTCTGTTAGATCACTTTCTTCCTCCATTGGGAGCTACTGCTTTTCCTAAGGTCTCCCTTCTGGTGGCAAGAGGTTTCCCTTTGAGTAAGTGCAGGATGCAGAACTCAGGCACTTTCTCACAAGACTGAGCAGTGCCAAGCACAGCCTCCTCCAGGCGAAGCCCAGAGGTGACCAGTGAAAAATGCTGCCTGCACAGGAGGGGCTGCCAACACTGCTGTGGCTCCCAGTGCTGCCAGATTATTGTTGCCTCTGGAATTAAGTGTTGCCTCCAGAATGAAGTCAGCAGATGTGATTCTGTTGTGCAGGCCATAAAAAAACCAGGTTGTGGCATTGTGGCTTTGGCCTGAAGCAATGGACTAGGTCTCAGGGAACCAGAGTTTCTTTATCCTTTACACTGCAAATGCCTTGCTGAGCCCTTCTCATGCACCCCCAGTGAGTTCCTGTGCTGTGAGCCCAAGTGCAACCACACACAGACACTTAAGCAGAGTAGGTCCCAGATACACATGCATACACACACTGAGACGGTGCTCACAGGGGTCTTAGGATGAGGGAAGAGACAAGGATCTGACTCCATGTTTCAGAAGACTTGATTTATTATTTTATTATATATATTAGATTAAAAGTATACTAAAAGAATAGAAGAAGGGATTTCATCAGAAGGCTAGCTAAGAATAGAACAGGAAAGAATGATAACAAAGGCAGCTGTCTCGGACTCTCTGTCTGAGCCAGCTGGGCTGTGATTGGCCATTAATTAAAAACAACCAACATGGGCCAATCACAGATGCATCTTTTGCATTCCACAGCAGCAGATAATCAATGTTTACATTTTGTTCCTGAAGCCTCTCAGCTTCTCAGGAGGAAAATCCAAGGGAAAGGATTTTTCATAAAAGATGTCTGTGACAACACACCTACCTGCATACAGAGGAGCTTTGCTTTTTATGCAGTATGTACCTTTCTTTAACATTGATGTGTGTCCTTTGTCTGTTTCCACATGTGCAGAATTAGTCCTCACAGTCCCAAGACATCAACAGCTTGTAGATATTGCCATTATCTGAGACCATTTTAAACACAAGTAATTAGTCAACAAAAGTTCTTCTATTCACTCTCTTTTCCAACTTACTTTGTTCTGTACCATCTCAAGAAAAATTTCCTTTTAGCATCAGGAGACTAGCACAGTGTAAGTAATAAAACATGTGCTGTCATTTAACATGTCTAATCTAAACTAAAGACTGAGATTTAGAGATGCTTTGGCATTCTGAACACACCAAGAAGCAAATTCAACACAGCTGGCTCAGCAGTCAACAAATAATTACCCTACAGTGATAGACTGTCCTATATCCCAGGATTCATTATTGAATTCCATATACAGCCTTACAAAGCAAACAGCATTTGTGTATTCTTAGCACTCTATCAGCTTCATTATTCCTGATTTGAATGCCTGATAAACAAGCAGCCTCATATGCTGGCCTTATAAATGAACCTGAATGTTTGCTGAACTCCACATTCAAGACAGTTTAGGCAAAGGGATTTCAACATATCCAACATTTTATAGAGCCATATATTTTTTCCAAAGGATTTTAGGGAAAAAAAAGCCAAATTAAAAAATGGTCATTATTGCTGTCTGTGGTAAATGAGAGTTGATAAAAAGGATTGTTGTCTAGCTTGTACAGCAACATGCAGTGTGGGCAAGGAGTAAGAAAAATGCATTTGCTTAACCTTGGGTTCACAACCCTTTGGAAGTTGCTGTTCCTTGGCTCTTTGCAGTAGTCCTTTTTCCAGTATCTGCTCTCCCTGCCTGCATTTCAAGGCCCCTAAGAGCCATGCAGTTTTTACTTTTTTCAAGCTGACAGCTTAAGTCATGATGACCAGGGCTTCCTTTCAGGCTTTTTGTATAATAAAACCTCAGTAAAATCTGTATTACATACAGTTTGGCCTATGATATCTGCCTAAGAAATTTCATTATTTGATTCAATATTTGGAAAAAATCTTGTAATATTTGTAAGGCTTTGCTGAAAATGGCACAGAGAGAAGTGGAGGACCCCAAAAATAAACAGAGCAATGGAACATGCCATGGTCCTTAAGTGAACCCTGTGAACATTTCCTCACTGCTGCATGTTGTTATATGATGGACAAATATTATTTTTATATTAGCCTTGAAAGCCCAATTTTCCTAAAGGTTAAAGCTCACCAAGAGTAAGGTCCTTTCACTGCTCACAATGAGATTCTGGTTGAGACCTTTGAAGGCATAAAAGCCCCCCTTAATTTTGGTTAAAAATTAAGCCATTTCCTCCTTAAAAGCTCTTCTTCCTCAAGGGTTCTATTCCTCCTTCTCTCTATGGACTCTTCTTTATTCCTTCTCCTTTCCTCAGATAAACTCATGCTAATACTCCCACTTTAATTTAACACTTTTCATTATAACCCTTTTTTACACTAATACTCTGAAATATATTACCTTTTATAATCTTCAAAAGATGCTGCACTTTATTTGTTTCATCAATTGTTTTTGCTTTGTAATGTCAGCAAATAAATATAAAAAGTATGAAATCCCTCCAAGGTGTTTTTAGCCTTTGAGCTTAAGAAGAATGATTGGAACTATACTAGCTACATGTATATGTTCACACTAAAGAAACATTAAAATAATATTTTGTTCTATTATTTTCAGCACTACATTCAGGTTGCAGTGTTCTTTATTCCATACCTGATACTAAAAGTATCCTAGCTAGGACTTTGTTTTTGGAAACTTGAGATATAGTTAAAGATATGGATTTAAAATATCAATAGCTTATATTATACAGATCTATTTGTCAGACTGCCAGTTTTAAACACCTTCAGTTAAATTACCTGTAGGAGAAATTATTTTGTAACTCAGGTTAATAATGAGAATAATTACTCCAAGCCCTCCAAACCAGTGCGCACAAAATTGTCCCTAAGGCTGTGCTCTTTGGAGGGGTAAAAGCTTTTGCCACAGAAGAGAAAGATCACTTTTATTATTACAACAACAAATCCAGGTGCCTCCTTCACACATATGGGACAATAAGGAGCTTACAAGTTTTCTTCCCTTTGCAAGTTTTTTAAGAATTAGAAAGATTAATGATATTTACCTATAAATGTGTTTTTCCTAGGCATGGATCTATCCAGTGCTGTGCCTTCCAGCTAGAGATGTCTGGGCTATGAGGAAATGGTTAAAGCAGAGAATACCATGAATGCTGAGCTATCCAGGGCTCCAGAAGCAAGGAATAACGTTTGGTGCCATTTGGTGACCACATGGCCCTCTGGAGCAGGCTGGTCATCCCCCTCCCTGCAGAGGGCTGGTGTGGTGCAGTACACAGGCCAAACGGAGTTAGAGACAGTTCATTTTCTAGTGTTGCTGGAGCCCAGCTAGAGATTAACAAAGAAAGAATTGCCTTGCCAGTTTATTCGTTCCTGTCAAGAAGGCAAGCTGTTATTTTGAAAGGAGCGAACGACACGATGGCGAAAACCATATAAGCTGAACAGAAACTTCCCCTGTATCCTCCAGCCAACTGTAAATTCAGCCAGCAGAAATCTTGGAAATGGTACAAGCTTTCCTGCTTTGAGAGCACTCAGGTTGGGGTGCCAAGAATAAATCTCCCTCTGAGGGAAACCTCTGAAGTAACTGCTGTTGACTGAGCTGTTCCTGGCTGTGAAGGCAGAGCTGAGTGTGGCAGACAGTGTCATGCCATGCCAGATGCTGCATCCCCCGGCTCTGTTTACACCAGATTTTGCCTTACTTGTCAGTGTGGGAAGAGAAGGAAATGCTGCAGTCCCCCTTCCTTTGCCTCAGACTGGCAGCTCTGGGCCTCTCCTTCCATTTACTCCATCTACTCTGTGCTGTCCCAGAAAGCTGAGACAGTCACCAACACCATTGAACTGGTTGATTAAGTCAATTCATGGCTGCTTTTCATCACCAGAATTTTGCACAGCAACCATTGGGCCCAGGCCATTATTTTGAGTCCCTCCATGAGGGCAGAGCACTAAGTTGCACAAAGACAGAGTTGGGTCAAGCCAGCATCCCAAAGAAGGGCACATGCAGCAAGCAGGAACTCTGACTTGCAAATAATTCTTGGCAGTGACCTTTTTTCAGATGTGAGATGGGAGAATAGTTTCTTAAATGTTTGCAGCATACTGCACACATTTATTTTCACTAAACAAGGTGTAATATACTTTCAACTTGAAATTTAGATACTGGAAAAAAAAGACAGAAAATATATAATTCATGAAAGAACCAGAATTTAAGTCAAGGCAGTTCATGCTAAAATACCCTGAGTCTTAAGCAATGCCACAAACTCCTTGGCTAATGCATTCATAATCTAGCAATTCCTATCCACAGATCCTAGGAAAGATCCAGCAAACATTTCCCTGAAGACTTATTAAATTGTACCCAGTCCAATGCAGTCCCTTTCTCAGTTCCTTAAGCCAGGCTCCTAGTGAAAACTCCTACTGACATTACTCAGCTTGGATGAGCGAGGGCTGAACAAGGCCTGTGGGATTTTGCTTTCTAAGAACCATGCTCACTCTCCTTTTCCTGTGTCCAAGGTCTTCTGAATTGGAAATCTTTCTCACCACCTGGTCAAGGGTGATCTATAAACTCTCTTCATAAATTCATTCCAAATCACTGAGAAAACATTTATTTTCTGTGTTATTTATTTTAGGTTACTATGGTCATAGTTACCATACACAAATTTAGATTATTGCAAACACACAGTAATGAGAAAATTTTCAGAATTTATGGGGGGAAAAAAGAGGAAAAATGGTCTCAGTAACATTAAGAAAAAATCAAACCCACAAAATTAGAATTAAATTATCTCCTAAACATTCTGGCATTATGTAGTAATTAAAATGAAATCTGATGCTGATTTTATTTAACAAATCTGTCATAACGGCAATAATTTTATTCCTCTCCATCATCTCCACACCCCAAAGTTCTGGATTATTTCCTGTCCTCTGGGTCATTAGTAAGGTTGCTAAACAGTTTTTTCACTGGATGTTCTCCCTTGTAGGAAGAACCATGTTTTTTCAGGAGTGAATTCAGTCCTAAACCAAATGGATTCACATGGATGAATTTGTAACCCCAGCTGTCCTGTGACTGTGCTGTTTAGTCCATCAGCTCCAACACCACCATTACTGCCAGTCTGATGGATTGTGGCAACTGGGACCTGTTTGCTGCCTTGAAGTTGCCTTTAAAGCTGGCTAGATGGTGCTAGAACACGCTGCATTACATTAACGAGCATATGGCTCACATTCCTCTTACTGCTGGTCAGAGACTGCGTAAAACTTGGGTTTACAATGTGCCTCCACACTTAAAATTGAAAAATGAGCCAGTTCTACAGTTCAGTCCTGGACTAGAAACTATTAACAGTGCACTGTTAACTAAACAGTGTTTTGGTTTTAGGGACGAAATTTTTTGAAATGTAAATTTAAAAATCTCTTCCATTGCCATAGGTAACAGCTGCTTGGCCATGTAACAGGGCTTTGTACCTCTGAAGGTTTGTCTTCCTTAATAAAGGCATTTCTACCACTTGTGCGACTTAATTTTTCTTGCTGCCACAAATCTTGACCCTTGATCTCTCTAACTGTCTTTGCAGGGTGGTTCTGTGGTTTTCATTGCTTGTTTGCCTGTAACTCACTTGGGTCCATATGTAATTTAATTAATATGGCAAAGCTGCAGACACAGTTGAGCATAGCCTGAATTTATATTTTCATTTGGCTGGTCAGAAAATTGGTTGCAATTCAAAAGGAGTATGTCATTCCAGATCTCACACTCTGGTCTGTGGACAGCTACACACACATAGCAACAGCTAAAATGAAAATGCAAGTCTCAAAAGACATTTAACCTCCAATATTTTCAGCTTCTCTTATCACCACTGACCCCAAATTGCATACTGGCCTTTCCACAAAGATAAAAAGTGGGTTCAAGCTGATGAAAAAGGAGTTGTAGCAAATAAACACAATGTATATCTGTACAGCCTTCATATCCTGCTTTCAAGCAAACAACTGCTGATATTTTATAACTAGCTTTGGGGGGAGGATTTGGACTTGCTGGTGTGTGCTGAGTGCTGTAAAGCCTGCAGGAACATCCCACCTCTGCACAATGATTTCCAGGCACATGGGCAAGCTGACCACAGCTCAGCCACCACCATGGATGTAGCTCCAGGTTTGTAAAACAGCAACAGGTTCCTTTTCACCTCCAGTTTTAAATCTGAATTTGTGAAGAGATTTTTTTTTTTGCAACCCATGTACTGGAGAAAACACACAGAGAAAGAAGAGAACTGACCCAGAGAAAACACTTTTCTGTTAAGGTAATATTGATACAGCTGTTTATTGCCCAGCACACTGAGGGAAACAATACCTCAACGAGGTCAAAGGGCTTTCAAATAAACATTAACACACTTTCTGCAGGAGTAAGTTTCAAATCATTGCAGAAGGATGTGTCACATGAATTCAGATCTCATTGATTCATTCATTCATTCGGGATTTGCTGCTGTCAGTCCTCCTTCCTGAGCAAGAGGAGCTGAGCAAGCCTCAGGCCACAGCATTGGGCTGCTCTGTGCAATATGAACAAGGAGAAAGCTCTGGGCTGGGTTTCAGTGCAATCAGAACAAGAGGGAGGTTTAAAAGCTCAAAGAGAACTGAGTGTTGGTTTGTCTGTCAGGTGACAGTCCTGAACAATTTGCTACTGGGGCTTGTGAGGTTTCTTTTTTCCTTTTTTTTTCCATGCAAATCCAAACAGCAGCAGCACGAGATACTTAGATACCCTGCTCAAGATGCACCAAGAGAGCTAATCCCAAACTGGGTGAGAGAAGCAAATAAAATCTCTTCTGGTTGGGGAGCAATTGGCATTTAATTGGGACATGACCTGTGATTGAAATGGGAGGAAGAGAAGATTCTTCCTCTGGATGTGTTCATCTGGGCTTGCTTGTACACAATCTGAGAACAGCAGGAGATTCATACTTTTTTATCAGAATACCTGCTGTGGAAAGCCTCAAAACTTCTAAGAGCTCAGGTGACTGCTGTGCTCACCTGTGGGCAGATGACACTTTTCTGATTGTGGCCAGAAAGCAGGTCAAGTGGGAGTTTTGATTTAGGCACCCAGAGAAAGATGTGGCACATTGAAGAGACAGTTCTCCTGAAGACAGGTCCCATGATCAATGCAAAACATTAATGCCAAGATAAAACCCAAAACTTTCTCTCTGGTGCTCTGTAGTCCTAAACACAGCAAATATTGTGAATGGAGCTATTTCTTTGATATTGCACTGTGACAGTCCCAGGCCAGGCCTCAGCTCAGAGATAACACAAGGCATGGGCTCCTTCTGGCTCAGCAGGGCAGGGAAGCAGCAGCAGTCACAGGCAGGACAGCTGAAAAGCTGCAGCAATAACTGAGTTCCTCAGCAGATAACACATGAATGATCATTGACCTCTCTGTTCCAGGGGATCTGCTCCCAGGAACTGCTCCCTCCACCTTATCCAGCTGCCAGGCCACTGCCACAGAAGAGAGGCACAAACTTAATGTTCCTTCTGAAAAGTAACTCAGACTACCCAGCACACCTCTGTGACCACAGCACCTGACCAAACTTGATTTTAAATTACCTAATTTAATTGTAGGAAGTGGCCTTTGGCCTTATGCCACTGCTTTTAAAAGAATTGCTTCAGCTCCAGTCATTATATTTATGCATGAACCACCCACTTTGATATGGAAATTGTTGCAGCCCAAGGGGATTTCATTAAGTAATTAGGGAGGAGAGCATATAATGTCATTTGCTGTAACTGGATCTACAGAGTCAATCAATAAGTGACCATATGTCCATGAGCCTGGAGCATTTCAATACCCTTAGCACCCTTGTGAAAAAGAAAAACAATGCAAGAGGGATCTCCTTTATCTGTGACACAACCTTGCAGTACAGGGCGTATTTTCATTGCTTAAAAGAATTGCACGAGCCATGCTGTCATATCAAACTGCACAAATCAGCCAGATTTATTGTCTGCCTGGAAATGCTCTGCAAGCAAAGAGCTTTGTGGTTCCAAGTCCAAGGTTTGACAAGCACTGTAAGAATAAAACCTGCTTTCTATCAGAGCTTTCAGATTCGGGCCGTGTTTTGCATTTATATTCCAAGTTTGCTACTCTTAAAGGTCAGTTTTGTTCTTGAGTCCGAAAGAAATTCATGTTATTAAGTGTTAATGCAGCTGTAAATACAGCTTTCTAGCTTTTTTTTAAATCATTATTTGTTCTCCTGTTCTGTTGGCTAAAACCCTAGACAGCTGGTGTTTGCTAGATTGCATTCTTAGGGTGAAGAGTTTGTCCTACACACACAGAATGTGTTCATTCCTCAGGAATCAAGTGACCACACCAGAGCTAAACAATACATAAAGCTTACAATTTATTCTGGACTGTGATTTCTCCAGATGCTTAAAGCTGGTACACTTATTAACTTTTGACTACAAACCACTGATTTTCAGTAGAAAAATGCGCAAAACAAAGAGCTAAATCTTTTACTGGGAGGCATTACTTGGAGCTTTGCTAAATTCTTGCTGCTTCTCATTTGCAGTGAATCAGTAAGGCCAAATGTCTTGAACTGACACTGACTGCACTAAAGGAAGAATTTCCACTGGATTTTTGGGAGCTGGGGTGGGCCATCTGCTTGAAGGTAGAGTAGTGCTTGAAGGTCATCATGTGCAGCAGTTCATGTCTGGTTTGCCATCCAAACCTATGCTGTTTAAATGGCATCCATTGTAGGTAGGTTTGGGTTCTGCTCCTCAGCTGCTCTTTGGGTTGGGTGGGTGCCTCTTGGCATCATGATCCATTGCCCTGGGCTCACATTTTCATGGCTCATTACAACCAGAGCAACCTGAGCCTTGGGCCTGAGGTCCAGGGTAGCTGACTAGCTGTTGCTTAAAGTGCACTGAAGTTGTTAGAAGTCATAAATGTAAGCAGTGGTGGGATCTCTGGGAACATTTGGGTGTGAACACCCTGCCCATGGAGGTTTGAGCTGCTGCAGACAGAACTGCTGCCTGAGGGAGGTCCCTCTCTGAGTCCCACCTGCAGCCACCAATGGCAGGGACCATGGCCTGGAAAAGGTGTAAAAGGTTTTTATCCTTTGGTAGCACAGTTATAAAATGCCTCAGTCCTGCCAAGAAACCTGTGACTCTTTTCTAATCCTTTTCCTAATCCTGTAATGTTCAGAAATTGATGACACCAGGAAATGGCTGTGCTTTTTGCAGTCACACTGCCAGCATGAAGCTGCCCATCTCAGACTCTGTAGCCCTCTGTGCCTAAATGTTGCCCCATGCTCTAGCTACACCATTGGCACACACTGAATAAATCCCTAACATCCATGAGGAAAAGCCCGGGACACACATATTTTCACTGAAACCAAGGCTTCTTTAAGCAGAGGGGCTGGTGGGAGCTTGAAGACATTGTCAGTCTTGTGCATGGGGCTGCATTATGCAGGGAATATATAGATCATGTCCAAAAACATGTTTGTGCACATTTTCCTGTACTGAATTCAGTTTAATGTTGTTTATTTATGACTGTAAAGTTGCTCAGCAGTGTGAGGCCACACCTAACTAAAGGGACACAATGCATTTTTTCTTTCCAAATGTGTTCCTGTTATCTCCCTGCCATCTGACTTTGAATGTCCAATCCTGATTAATTGGGGATTCCAGGTGAGGGTGTGCAGGGAGCTGGAGTTATTATCAAAGCAATGGGTGGTTCTCAATTCAGAGAAATGGGTGAGGAGAGTGTGATGTAGCCCAGGATGTCATGGGTGTGTTTGCAGACAGTGAAATGGAGAGTTCCAGCCTCGGACAAGGTGAAGCAATTTCACTTTTTGGTATGCAGTAATTTCTGCTTCACAATATGTCTTTTTGTGCTGGTTTTGCCAGTCAATGCCTGGCTGGAGGATGCCGTGGCAGCCACTGCTGAGGGCTGGAGGAAGCAGAGTAAGGGCCAGAAGCCCCAAAAGTGTATTTTGTACATCAGCAGCTGTGTGCGCTCCCTCGGGAGCCAGCAGCTGGAGATGAATTCACACGATGGCAGCTGCCCATGAAATCTCCTTTGGCAAAGCCAGTAATGGAGAAAGTTTAATGCACATTGTAAATCTGTCATTTTAAAACGCTTCCACCACCTCCTCAGACCTGGCAAAGCTCTCCCTGCCCTCCAGGCACCCACCATGGAGCTTAGTCTTCATCAGGGAGATAAACTACCATGTGCTGAGCTTCCATCAGGGAAGACTTGCTGCAAAGCTCATTTGTGGAGCTAATTTGGATAATGGATACAAGTTTCTAAATCATTTAATGCACAACACAAAAGCCTTCACTATGGTTGGTACCAGGCTCCCCACAGGATTATCTCTGTGCCAAGTTCAGCTTGTATGGGTAAAGATATTTAAAATTCATCTTTCTTCAGTGACAAAAACTAATTTTCTAAAGTAAGGAGACTGGTATCCTATCTCCATAACTCTATGAAGTACATAAATGTTAGGTTTTAAAAATACACAAAGAGGGATGGATAAATACATTATTTCCATAAATAATGGACACAGGTGAATAGTAGTCTAATCATAATTTCAACTAGACCTGTACAGATTGCTGAGGTGTTGCCTCTCACCAGGGCTTTAACAACAAGGGTCAGAAATGGCTCATAGACTGCTTACTCTGAAAACCCTACAGAACATTCTCCAGACACATTTTTGAAGGCAGACTAAAAGTAAAGCTTGCAATGTACCTGTGGGGTTTTTTTTGTTTGTTTGTTTTTGTTTTTTTTTTTTTTTTTTTTTTAGTTCCAGTCATTCATGACTGCTATCATGGGCATTCTATTAACTGGATATTATCATATGTTTTCCCAACTTATAACTATCTAGCCTTTTTTTTTTTTTTTAAATATGTTTGTTCTTCCCATATACAAAAAATAGAAACTTAACCTCCTTTCTCTGCAACCAAACGTGTCCTGCAGTAAAGGCAATATATCCTTTAATGGTTAGAGCTTTGATTTACAACAGAATATCTGAGAGGGATATTGTATCCATATTTAAGCAAATATCTTAAACACAAAATTACATAAATCCATACAGAGCATTTCTAGACACAACAGCATTTTTAGGAAAACTGAGATAAAATGCTTGTGATCATGGTCAGGTGTCCATATAGCTCCAGGAAACAGGGAAAATCAGAGCAGGTGAGTTTTTGGCTGGAGAAAAGAAAGGAAAAGTGAGAGCTGATTCTCTGAGGGTATGGTAAGGGCTCTAGATCTGTCTCCTGGAAATGCTGCAACCATCCACACTGTGTGAGGCAGTGATGCGATGCATCTTTTTTATGCTCTGGATTAATGTGAAATAGAAGGGTCCTCAGCTGAAGGCTCAGCACACCCAAGTGCATCCACCCAAACCCCGGCGCAGGGTGAGCTGCTCTGGACGGGATATTCCAGGACATTTGGAGGATTTGGGGCTGCCTAGAAATTGCATTGCCATCTAGTGAACATCGCTGAAACTGCACGGTGAAGCCGGGAAGTTCAGATTCCCAGCACTGAGCAAATGGAAAAAGAAGTAGCGGCTTCAGAAATATTCGGTTGGACCATCATTATGCAACGGCAGAGAGTCTTATTAGAACTCCCCAGGCTCCTTCCTTCTTTTTCTGAAGGAGGACGAATCAATTTTGTGAGGGCACAGTAGGAGAAATTTGAAACTGTCAGCTCTTTCATTTTCCTTTCCTGGATGTAGGAGAATTCAGGGAAGAGTCCTTGGTACTCCCTCCCTGTAAAAACAGAAAGGACAAGCTGCAGGGATTGCACACTTGCACAGTGTTTCCTCTTTCAGCTCAGTATTTCCTTGAAAATAGAATGCAAGTATGGAACTCTCATTTCTCATTCAATATTTTTCACTGTTTGCCTTTGGGAGTGCTCCACAGTTTGCACATTACTCCCACACTGTGACACGGAGTTGTAAAGCCTTGGTCTCAGCCACTTTCTGCTGGCTCTGTGGCATTCCCAGGCTTTGCTGCAGGGATGAATGTGGACCATGCTGGCTGGACATCAGATGCCTACCAAAGCCAGTCTAGCCCTACCCTGCCCAGCTGGGCAGGGGAGAGGAAATGAGGGAAATGAAAGGCTCGAGGGTCAAGGTAAAGGCAGGGAGAGATCAGTCACCAGTTACTGTCCTGTGCAAAACAAACCCAGCTTGGGGAAACTTGTTTAATGTATTACCAATTAAATCAGAGTAGGGAAATGAGAAATAAATCCAAATATTAAAAATATCTGTCCCCCACCCCTCCCCTCTTACTGACCATGTCTTTATTCACAATTCTTTACTTCCATCCTGCAAGTGGCACAGGGAGTGGAGGTTGTGGTCAGTTCCTCACATGTTGCCTCTGGTGCCTTCCTCCTTGGGGGAAGGACTCCACAGAGTCTTCTCCTGCTCCAGGGTGGGCTCCATCCCATGGCAGACAGCCCTCCGTGAAGTTCTCCAGTGTGGGTCCTTCCCCCAGGCTGCAGTTCTTCATGACCTGCTCCAGCGTCTGTCCCTCCGTGGGCTGAACTCCTTCAGGAGCACAGTGCTGCAGCGTGGCACAGGGTCACAAACCTGCTCCACTGTGGGCTGCCCACAATGCCACAGCCTCCTTTGGGCATCCATGTGCTCTGGCATGGGTTCTTCTACCCTGCAGGTGGATCTCTGCTCCCCCGGGCACCTCCCTGGGCTGCAGGGCTGCAGCTGTCCCACCAGGAGCTGCAGGGGAATCTGCTCTGGCACCCAGTGTGGGTCCGTCCCAGTTTGCACATTACTCCCACCTGTGACACGGAGTTGTAAAGCCTTGGTCTCAGCCACTTTCTGCTGGCTCTGTGGCATTCCCAGGCTTTGCTGCAGGGATGAATGTGGACCATGCTGGCTGGACATCAGATGCCTACCAAAGCCAGTCTAGCCCTACCCTGCCCAGCTGGGCAGGGGAGAGGAAATGAGGGAAATGAAAGGCTCGAGGGTCAAGGTAAAGGCAGGGAGAGATCAGTCACCAGTTACTGTCCTGTGCAAAACAAACCAAGCTTGGGGAAACTCGTTTAATGTATTACCAATTAAATCAGAGTAGGGAAATGAGAAATAAATCCAAATATTAAAAATATCTGTCCCCCACCCCTCCCCTCTTACTGACCATGTCTTTATTCACAATTCTTTACTTCCATCCTGCAAGTGGCACAGGGAGTGGAAGTTGTGGTCAGTTCCTCACATGTTGCCTCTGGTGCCTTCCTCCTTGGGGGAAGGACTCCACAGAGTCTTCTCCTGCTCCAGGGTGGGCTCCATCCCACGGCAGACAGCCCTTCGTGAAGTTCTCCAGTGTGGGTCCTTCCCCCAGGCTGCAGTTCTTCATGACCTGCTCCAGCGTCTGTCCCTCTGTGGGCGGAACTCCTTCAGGAGCACAGTGCTGCAGCGTGGCACAGGGTCACAAACCTGCTGCACTGTGGGCTGCCCACAATGCCACAGCCTCCTTTGGGCATCCACGTGCTCTGGCATGGGTTCTTCTACCCTGCAGGTGGATCTCTGCTCCCCCAGGCACCTCCCTGGGCTGCAGGGGCGGAGCTGTCCCACCAGGAGCTGCAGGGGAATCTGCTCTGGCACCCGGAGCACCTCCTGCCCCTCCTGCACTGACCTGGGAGCCTGCAGGGCTCTTTCTCTCTGATATTTCACTCATCTCTCCAGCTGCAATTTCTTCTGCACAGCAACTTTTCCTCCTTCTTTGCTATGTTATCCTAGAGGCACTACCACTATCATTGAGGGCTTGGGCCTTGGCCAGCAGTGGGTCCATCTTGTGGCCATCTGGCTCTGTCTGACATGGGGGACAAAAACACCCAATAATTTCAAAACAATAATTTATGTCTTTCTGTATCTAACCATGGCATTCTGGGTTTCAGGCAGCAAGAGAGCATTTCTTCCAAAACACTGTTTCGGAATATCCAGTATGTGACTGTGAAAAATAAAAGAAAAAAATTAGAAGAGATTAGCAAGAGAAGTTAATAGAAAACTGCTCCTGAATTATTTAGTTGGGTATTCTTGCAATTCATTTCTTCTGCTTAGAAAGAGGTTTATGGGAGGTACCATAAAAGGGCTAAGGTGTGAATAAAGAACAGGAAAGGATTTAAATTTTAGATGCATGGTCCCATACCAGTGAATAGGTAACTTAGCTGCTCATCAAGGGAGGACTGGGCCAGTTTTCTCAGAGGGACTCTGCCAAAGGTAGACATATCAGTGACTAACCTCCTGCATGACTTCTGTGGCCTCCTGTACTCATGACCTCTCTTTCTGCCTGGTTTTCAGCTCAATAACTGTGTTTAAAAGCCCATTCCTGCAAAATACAGGTATAGAAAAAGATTGTAAAATTACCTAGCAAGACTTCTCACAGAACATCCTCCAGGATATTTGAGGTTTCCATGAGTGAAAAGTGGCATGATATGAACTCAGTGGGAGACCCATGAGTTCCTAAACCAGATACTAATAAAAAATTGTATGTCCTGAGATATATTGCATTTATATTTATAGGCAACTTAGACTGTTCTGAGCATTCCTGCTTTCCCTGGTTGATTTGCACATGTTAGGCATGCACCCACACTTGGTAGAGTATCAATAGTGAGCAGTTTGGGGCTGCAAACTCACCAGGGATACAAGGCTCATGGTGTCCCAACCTGTGCAGTGCCCAAGGCTTTCTGTGATCAGCTTTCTAGATCTTCTTGTGAAACTCTTCACCCAGCCTTTCACTTTACAGTTATCAGCCTACAGATCCCTGTCCCTACCTACATCTGCAGCCATTCTCCCTATCCTAGTCTTCCAGAGGGCTGCTATCCTCATTGCTTTGCAAGGGGGCACTCAAGAATTGCTGATATGGCTGTGCAGTTGGGTTTTGTCAAAAGTCATTCCCATCACCATGTGAGATGCCCTTCATTCTTCTCTACTCTTCATTTCATTCCTACTTTGCAGTTTTTACTTTAAAGCCATATATCAGGGAGAAAGCAGAGCACAGTAGACGAGTTGCTGAAATAGACAATTAGCATTTCCCAGTAATGCACACACACAAGGCTCAGCAACCAATTAGAGCTGAAAAATCTGTTCCAGACTGAAGCACATCTCAGCCAGCTCTTTTAGCACAATAGCATATAACAGCAGTTACTTGGAAAATAGTTTTTACAGGCAATGCTTTACTGGAAAAGATGTCCTGAAAAGGATATTCATCTGAAGGGAGATCTATCATTTCTTATATTCCCACCACTTCTTTGGGTTTTGTTTTGGAAGAGTTGCTGTTAAACTTTCTGTATACCATGAGCTATGGACACCACAAATACATACTTCATGTAATACATGAAAATAAATACATATTGCCTGTAAACAAATTACATCATCCTTTGTGAAATACTGAGTCTTCTAAAGTTGACAACCAAATAGGTAAATTTAACCCCTTGTCAAAAATTTAAGCATTCATAAAGCTATGTAAAAGGTCTCAGTCAGATCTGATTGATCAGAGGTAGTTGATGGTCTCCTAAATGATCTCCTCTGTGTGCTGCATTAGAGAGACTGAAACACAAGGCCAAATGTACTAATTCAAGGTAGAACCACTCATAAATGGTTTAAACTCAGATATCTGTTTGACTTGTTCTGTCTCAATCCTTCATGTAATAATCCTTCTTATTAACATCCTTATTAATGTTAATAAGATCCAAATTTCAGCTTTTGTTGTCATCTTCTTGCAAAGGTCCCATTCCTTCTCAGTGATTTTTCATGGGCAGCTCCTCATAGCACTGAGTCCTTCTTCTTCACAGTACAACCAACAAACCCCAACTCTCTCCTAAACTCACTATGACACTTTTTTGTAACACTCTTCTTCTTATTGGACACAGCTGTGGCCTGATAAGGGCAGACCTGTTCCTAATCCTAGTACAGCTGCAACTCCTCAGCTGTGAGACCACCTTCTGCACTATTCTCTTCCATTCTGTCCCTCCACAAGCTTTTAGTGAATAATGAGATATTAGACATTATGGAATAATGGCTTTCATTTGCTATCTGGAAGGCTTTGATGTGGTGTGATTTAGCCTCTACCACCACAGCTAGGGCTGCTGAACATTCATGTTCCTGAAGCTGTGAAGTCTTACAGGATTCTCTTACCGGATGAGTTTAATACACTCTTTAAAGTTTTCACAGTGGCATGAGGCATTGCCATGCTAAACCATCTGTGTATATTTGCCTTTTTTTTTAATTTTTGTGTAAGATTTCAGGGACCACCAGCCTCTTCACTCAGGAATTCCAGAAAGAACACCCTCTTTGGGGTAAAAGCAGCCTTTAATAGAAGTATTTAAATGTTTTGATAGTTGGGTCTCCAATGCCTAGGAAGTGCTTGGCTGCAGAAAGGAATTGAGGTGAAACACAGGGTAAAATATAGGTTTTCATCTGGATTCATAAAATCTGGCGTTCTAAGAAATATATAATCTAAACTCCAAAAACTGATCCACCTTTCTCCTTCCTTGAGGAGAAGATGCATTTAGCACTTGTGTTAAGAGGTTCTGCACCAGGATAGAAAGGGAGATCAAGAGTTTCTGGCTCTAGGTTTTTGACTGCTTCTGATTCTAATCCAGTAAGAATTAAAAACAGCAAAAAGAGTCCTCTATCTCTCAACCAGTATTCAAACAGAGCTAAAATCCCCTTCATCTTTGTGGATTAAAAATCATCTTCCTCTAGGACTTTAGCTTCACGTGAAGGAAGAACCTCAACCACTAACCATCAAAGTTAGTGTAATCCAAATGGATTCACATCAGAATAGGAACTCTTGGAATGCACATATTCCACATTCTGGCTGATACCTCTGGCCATTAACTTACTCTTACTGCTAGATAAAGCATGCAAGTCTGTTAGACTTGTTCAGGACTGCACCAAGATGACATGCATGCACACCCATTCAGAAAAGCAGGTGATGCTCCTGGGTGCCAGGGAAGTCTTTGCTGCCTGGAAGATTAGATGTCTACTGGAATAGATTTCCTGAATTAAGCTCTTAACTGCACTGACTTGTCATAGAATTAAAGCCTATGCTTTTCCAGAAGTGCTTTCTTAATGCATTCCCACTACTCATAGGAAAGATGGAAATAATTAGCGGCTTCTGGTAACCTTTTTCTCCTTGTTTTCTGTCAGAGTGACTCTGTGAATGTCAGTAGTGTTCTTCATTTTCTCATGCTGAAGACAACCAGGCTGATCTTGTCAAGGCTGCAGAATAAAATGTAGCTCCCACCACAACACAGTGTGTGTTTGTGCAAGGGGTGCTTTCATTGTTGTGATAACTTTTGATTTTACAAAACAGACCCAGTGTTTGACCAGCATAAAGATAGTTACACCTGTGGAGTGAATGTATGGAAAAGGAAATGCTTCCACATTTCTGGTAAAAACACAGGAAATGTCTGTACCCAAGAGCTCCTGCACCTCCAGCAGGCTTTCACCTTCTGCTGCTGGGTTTAGCTCCTATCATGAAAGTATCAATCAATGCATTTACCTTCAGAAATATTCCCATGGGGGCTTTTCAGATGGAAAAATTATGAGGGCAAAGTAAGGGCAAAAATGTGACTTTCTCAGTCCTACACACAGATCTGCTAAAGTTAAAATTGCAAATCTAAGTCACATGAAAGAGCACACACAGAGCTCTGTGTAGTTCCTGATTCATCCAGACATCCTTGGTGGGACACAAAGAATGCTGGGCAAGAAGTAGAGTCCTGGAAACTTTGGGTGGGTTTACTTATACCAACCATGAATTTTGTAAAAACACCAATTCTTATAACTTGAAACCTTGGTCTGAGTAAAACACTACAGAATATTAATGGTCATTAAAATCTGTCTTAGAGCTGCATTCAACAATCTTTCATCTAGCAGACACTCGCAGGGGTAGCAAAACTCCATTTTAACCAGCATAATTTTTGACTGCCCGTGCTGAGGTGAAGCAAGAGAACTTGTGAAAACCTGGATGTCCTTTGGGTGGCGCCTGCTGCAAAGCATTTGGTTTCTCCTCTTAACAAAATAGAAGTAAAAAGGGTCCCAGCCTGGTGTTGCCCGGGTGGGCTGTAAATCCCTTCCTGCTTCGGGAACTGCTGGGAGAGGGTGAAACCACTGAGCATCAGGGCCAGCTGATAGGCAAAGAGGGAACGGAGAATTGGAAATGAATAGCATTTATTTATAAATGCAGTTTGCATTTGGTATGTGCAAGTCATTTGTCTTTCTGGTTTCTGTTTTGATATGACTACTGAGAAAAAAAAAAAAGAAGCTGTAAACTTATTTTATTAGTTATTAAATTTATTGTTTTATTATGCTGATGTGTAGACCTGTGAATAAAACAAGCCCTTCCCTACTTTCACAGTTAAAAGGGCATGGAAGGCATTAATTGTTTTTCTTATTCAGGGTATAGTAGCATGTTTGTATTACCTTAACAGACAGTGGTAGGCCAGGTGGGAAGAACAGGTTTTAACACATCCTTTGAATGCATAATTACAGCTAGAGATCAAGAGCTGCCGCACCTGCTCTGGGTGTAAGTGCGTGGGCTGTTAGATCTTTGTTCAGATCTGACTTTCACAAGCAATTATCACACTCAAGGACCCGGGGTGGGTGGGGAACGTGAGGAATGGGCATAGCCAGTCTTGCCTGACACCCAGCCTGCTGGGCCAGCAGAGCCAGGAAGCGGTGTTGAAATGTGCGGCTGGATGTGCTAACGCCATCCTGCCAACACATCCAGCTCAAGGGATTTGGAAACAGGCCTCTCTCCGAGCTTGGGTTCCTGGGTTTGTTTTAGAATTGCTTCAGTTTAGACGTGCTGGTGCTTACCTTGTTCCACAAAGTCTTCTCCTTTTTGTGATCCAGAACATAAATCACAGAATCAGGTGGAAGGCATCCACGAGGATCATTGAATCCAGCTCTTAAGTGAATTGCCCACACAGGGATCAAATGCTCGACACTGGGTGTTATTAGCACTGGGTTCTGACCAACAGAGACAATGAATGCTGTATGCCACTGATATTTCTAATGTAGCCCACAGCAACATGCCCTTCTAGGAAGCTGCAGTGTGCCTGAGTAAAATGATTTAACAAGGTTAGCCACAGCCTAGAGTAAATGCAGGGTGCCCTGGAAACAGGGAATGATTGCCATCTGACTCCATTGATTCAGAAGGCTGAACAATTGCTTTATTAAACTATACTATATTACATTATATTATACTATATTAAAGAGATACTATGCTATGCTATACTATACTATATTGCATACTAAAGAAAACTCGTGACTGTCTGCCCACAGCCAGAACACAGCTTTGACCCAACAGGCCAATTAATATAAACAATCATCACCAGAGTCCAATTAAGAACTTACTTCAGGTAAACAATCTTCCCAACACGTTCTACATGTGCAAAACATGTGCAGAACAGGAGCAGCAAGTGAAGATAAGAATTGTTTTCTCTTCTTCTGTCTGTGCTTCTCCAGGAAAAAAAACAGAGAGAGAGAATTATCTCTCTCTGCTCAGAGAATGTGCATGCCACAAGAGCCTCCATTATTCATCAATTTCCAAAAGTAGTTTTCTAGAAAAAGAAAACATACCCCAAAATACCAAAAAAAGAGACACAAGAACTTAATTATTCAACACAGAAGGCTTTATTTACAATTAAACATAAGGATATCAGAAAAAAATATTTGAGCTTTATTTTTTTTTTTTCATTAATGTTTCTAATGAAAGTTTACCCTGCACTGTTTGAACAAATGTAAATACTTAACATTAGCCTTAGTAGAATGAATAAACAATAACTGTAACTGATGCTTTGGATGAAGTAACTAAAAATTACAATTCAAGTGAAGTCTAGGTGCTGGACACAGCTTAAAAGCCAAAACTTGCATTGAGATCAATGAGATTATGCATATGGACAAACCATATAAAATTTGGCCCTGAGACATTTAAAATTTTGGCCTGACTTGCTGGATCACTTCTGCTGGAGCACCACATAGCACTAAATAACACTAGTACAGCAAACACTAACTTACTAACAATGTACTTGAAGTCAAAGAAAATTAAATTGAAATTTTAGCGTATCAAAAACTACAGGAGCACTTCTGTTGTTCCTTTCATGTTAGATCCTGACACAAAAGATGTTTTTTATAGAAATTTGGGTTCAGATCTTGAACCACAGCAGAGCTGTGTTTATCTCAGAGGAGATGTGGCTTAATGACTTCAGCTGTCCCCATACTTTTTTGACCAGTCCATAGGACTCTAGGGATGGCTTCAGTTGTGTCAAATTTTCCCCAGCCTAAAATGGGAACAGAGCATCACATATGACACCAGCAATAATGTGAATAGGAGAGAAAGGCGTTTTTCGTTGCCTAGCCAGCACCATGAGTAATCAAATCCACGGGCTGGGAGCAGCCCTTCCCTCCAGTGTCACAGCAGCTGCCCTGGGAGCGGGCAGCTCCAGCTCACAGCTGGAAGGAGAGCGCAGCCATGTACCTCCTTACAGACCTCACCTGCAAGAATAATGTCTTGGGGTTTCTGTGACTCATCAGCTCTACTGATAGCTACAAAACTTTGTCCACGAGGAACAGCACAATAAAACACCAGCATTATAGTCAGTTGGATTTTCCCTTTATTTCCAAAGGTAAGAACACCTTACTAAAGATACCCAGCCAAAGACATTGTACTTTATTAGCAAGATGAACCTTTCTGGTTTAAAGTCCATTGTTTCCAAACGGCAGGATGTGAGAGGATGTGTGGCCATGTTTGATTTCCCTTTTTCTTTCCAGCTCTTAAATAAGGGGATAAAAGATCCTAAACGAAATCTCTTGAAAATGCTGAACTTAGACTCTTGTTCTGAATTTACTGAATCCATGGAAAGAGACCCAGCAACACTCTGTATTTGCCCCATTTACTGTCAGAATAAAATACAGCATTCAGATCAAATGAAAAAGTCAACTATTTATGGAGATGCCAGTGTTTGCTACCTGTCTACAAGCTGATGCACCTCATTAAACAAACGGTTGCACAAATTTCCTTGTGGCAGATGGTTTATCAGTAAGTAATTGGGGCTACCTGTTTTCATTTATGGGCTTCTATAGCAAGTGGAACCCTCTGATGTTTGATCAAAAATCATTATGCCGGTCTTTCCTGTCTCGGAAGCATTTTGGAATATTTTCTCTTGTCCTGTCAGGTGACAGATCATTCTTCAAGGGAGGCCTTGGGCCAAGTGGTCTTAGGGCAGTGCAGAGGCTGTTCAAACAAGAGCCAGAAATAAAAGCTCACAGGAGACAACAGGAAGAGCAGTGGAGCAGGTTGGGAGTTAGGGAGTGGTTCAGATTAATAAACAGCTGCGGAGCCAAATCCTGATGAGCTCCATCAGCATATGGATGACTGTGGTGTATCTGTGAGCCATCTCCGTATAAAATGCATGAACCACGTGTTTTAGTAAGTCTTTTATAAACTTCATGTATTACAGTTAGTAACTTTACATAATAAACTTCACATTCAATGCAATTCACATCCCTGAATAGAGGACAGAGAGCAGTACTATGGCAGCAGCTTCCATTCCTTGAAGGAACAGAGAAAAATATTGCAATGAGAGCAGCTAGAGCACAGCATGAGCTCCAAATTGTTGTCATTCCCAGCCTGTGCTCGGAGACGGAACATCAGCAAAGCGGCTTTCGTTTCCTTGCAAATCCAGGAGAAAATGAGTAGCAAGTTGTATAAATGGCAGAAGGTGGACTAAAATCCAACTGCACCTTGACTTCAGTCTGCATGACTGCAATTTAAAATGTATAACAAGTTTCAGATAAAGTCTTTTGATAGTGTAGTTTCCACAGTGGCCTCTTTAGTGATGTCAGAAGTGTGGACCTTCAAAAACATCAGCTTATTTGGGTTAGTAAGCTGGTCTTCTCAAAATGGAAAAACATGTTGAATTCCACAGCACATGGGTTGACTGTGCCTTGAATCATACCTTTTGTCTCTGAATTTTAACAAGCTGCTTAGCTGAAATTTCAGTTAAACTTTGACTGCCTCTGAAGTCTTTTCACCTGTTGTGAAATAAAATCAGAATTCAGCATATGGTGAGGCAAGTCTACAGCTTAAGAATACCTCTTTAATACAGCATACTTTCCACCATAATGTTAATGTCTCTGCAATCCTTTTAAATAACTCCAAAAATGTGTTGGCTTCCCCAGGTATCAGCACATTAATCCACCACTTGGTCAGTCTGCCCCTGATGGGAGTAGATTTGCCTCTGAGAGCGAGGTATGTCCAGGAGGTGATCAGACTGACATTACAGTGATGCACTACTGTGAGAAAGAAGTGAGAAAACAGCACTCAGTTTAGTGCTGAAAGAATAGAAAGTGTCATTTACAGTAGGTTCTCTGAACCTCAGACAGGGGGATGTCCCAGGAGAGCACAGCAATCTGCAGCTGTGTGGCCTCTGTCCTGTGCCAGAGGACACTTCTCAGCAGTTTAACAGTCTTGGACAAAATGTCAATCTTAAAGAAATCACAACAAACAAAATCACAGCAAACAAAAATGTTGCTCTTCTGATGAAGCTCCCAATGACCTCCCCTGAGTTAAGAGCATCCTGAAAGATTTAGGATGGGGACAGAACTTGAAAATATTAGGCCAATTATCTGGATGATTTCCTACAGAACAACTACTGAATTTTCTAGCATGTAAAAAAATAAGAACAGTGAAATAGGTAACGATTCTGAACTCTTAAAACCCTGAGGAGAAGTCACTGCTGAAGACTGAGCTGTTAAAGGTTACTTACTTATTTTAATTTCTTTGACCTGCATATGAAGTAGGACCCCAAGAAGGCCACGAAGAGCACAGAGCCTCCAATGATCAGTGCCATCTGCAGCATGCTCAGCAGCTGGAGCTTACCGGAGATTTTAGCTCTGAACATTTCTGCTTTCTCATCCCCAATAACAGCAGACTGAAACAGTGCAAGAAAAGAACGTCACTGAAAGGTACATATGCGAGACCCCACTTGCTGAATATACTCTTTGTGTGCTGCAAATCACAGCGTGCCCACACTAAGTTTCAGGGCAGCAAGACTGGAAAAGCTAGGCAGGTTTTTTTGTTTATTTGTTTGTTTGTTTCAAATCAGAGAATATTAATAGACATAAAATATACTAACCTCATTTAGCCAAAGAATAGGGAACACATAGGGTTTTTTAACTTTTTTTAAAGGCCTGAAATGAGAAGAAAAAAAGCACAGCATGTTACTTTCAGTTTCCTACATAAGCCCACTCTCTATTTAAACATTTTTTTCTTCTCTAACTATATTTCTGTCTTTCAGATGTACCTTTTAAATATACTTTTGGAGTGAAAGAAAACCAAACCAAACCAACCCTACAATTAATAGCAGCCATTTTACATATTGGGCAACCCTCGTTTCCTGTCTAATCTTCTGTATATGGGCAGTCAGACACAGAGGGATAAAGATTTGTGTGGTATTCATATGTACAAGATGCTTATCCATCAATTGCACAAGATTTTTATCCATGTGCATTTGGGCCAATGAAGAGAAGAAAAAAAAAACAACTAGAGACATATTTATCCTTGTGATAAAACCATCTAGTGACAGGGAATACATAAATTCTCTTTCTCATTGGATTTATTACAGAAAATACAGTTTGTCTTTTTGTTCATCTTCATGGCCCCATTTCGGTGTTATAAGAATGTTATTTTTAAGAAAATTTTGCCTTGTAAGCTTCTGTAGGGAAATCAAATGTGTTTTAAAATACCTGGGCAGTGTCCTGCTCAGGAATATTTACTCTGTACAAGCTTTGGGGAGATATTTTTATTCCTTCTTCTCCAAGACATTTCTACTGATGCTCTCTCATAGACCAATCAGCCCAATTAAAAAATTCTTTAAAAATAAAATAAAGTAGCACTTACTCAATTCTGGTTGAAGGCCTCACAAGGAGGTTTACTTGCAGCCTTTTTGCAAATCGTAGTGTAAAACCAGTCACCTAAAACCAATGAAAAACATCCAACAAGACATTAATTTAAATTCGTTAATTAGATGCCAAAGTCTATATATGGACTGTGTCAAAAAGCACTTTGGGATTATTTTATCCTTATGTTTTGAAGGATTAATTTTTATGAAATGGTAATGTTTCTAAGGGTTTCTCATTTCTCACAGAAGTTCTAATTTTGTGGCTTTACCATAGTTACTTTTGTAATTTACTTATTTAAACCTGAAGACAAAGTTAAATCAGTCATGGCATATTTCATATAAAGATATGTTTCAGGGGGTTTTTTCCAACAAAAATCAGCTCAATTTTCTTTTTCAAAATGAAGAATATCTAACTTGCATAGGGCTGAAAACAAACCTTTCATATCAGGACAAAGAGATGTATACAAAGGTCAAATCTTTTCTTCATATCTTTCTTCTACTCTCTGTCTTTCACAAAAAAAAAGGCTGTGATTCTTAAAAAGTTTTGTGTAATATTTAGGAAAATCTGGTTGATGTCTCTATTTCAAATAAGGTGAAACAAAGATTTAACTTAATTTCTCCTCACTGAAGTTACATGCATAATTGCCCAATTTTTGTGAGAAATTATTAATTTTATTTTTTTGTTCAAAGAGCAAAATAGAATTTTGGAACCTTTGAGTTCATCATACTTCAGAAAACTTTGGTAAGTACACTTAAAGATCTTAATCACTGAAACAGAAATAGAGGTACATTTTTAAGAAGTCAAGATAAATTCATTCTGTTTGGGAGATCTGCTGGACAATTCAAGTTACAAAGACTTAAATTAGGTCTATTTAAATCAGACTCTTCAGAGTTCTAGTAATAGGAAATAAACCCATCTATGTTTATTTAGTTTCAATTGAGATAGTAATTATCAAAAAAATGGCTAGTTATAGATTTAAAAAAAAAAAACTAAGTGTAGAAGAAACAGAATTTTTTTCATAGAATATAATTTTCTCAAAGCACGTGAAGATCATAGATGAGCTACAACATACTTCACAGTTTGCAGAACCTATCATGTTCAGTCCCATGTTCCCAATAAGTAAACATCAAAACAGACTTTCCAAACTTTGAAGGTCAGGAATGAGGTAAAGTTTTGCTCTAAATTTCCCCTGCTGGAACCATACCACTTCGAGAGCAGACCTTAGAAAAGCAAGCATGAAAATATTGCATCTTCTGCTTGTCCCTCTGGTACAAGGCACACTCTACCACTATTAAATTTAAACACTGCAGGTTTCCCAAGGTACAAGTATTAAATACTTGGACTTACAGGCTCTATGTCTAGATATGTCTCATGCTCCTTTTCATTTGGGCTCAGGCCTTCCACATTATTCAATACAGATTCACTTGCATGAAGAAAATGAGGAAGAGAGATATACACTGGTCTTTCTATAAAAAAAACAAAAAAACAACAAACAAATTCTCTTGAATGATTAAGCCTTGCTTTGGCACTCATCTTCACATGTCATTTTCTAAACATAGTCATGCTATATAGAGGTACAATCCTGATAAAAATGTTAATAGTCTAGCCCCACCACCCAAAAAAAACCCCAAAAAGCCCCAACCCAAACAAAAAAAAAAAAAAAATTCGAGCATTTTTGTGATTTATTTGCTGTCATGAGGAAAATCTGCATAGTGAAATAAACTGCAGTTACAAATCCTGCTTGTCTTGTGCCTACACTGTGGAGCTGGCAGGGCTCCCATTTTCATGCTGAGGTGAAGACATGACTGTCCCTGCCCCTGCCCACCTTCATGATCTTGTTTTAACCTGAAGGGACCTCTCACAGTTCACTCTGCACAAGATGCAGATCAGTTTGTATTTATTTTAGCAGCACCACACTGAGCCAGTATTGTCTGTGTACATACACGCAGCTGTGGGCACGGATGTGTGAATTGCCTCAGACACAAGGCGCTGAACTTTCTCTGGCTTTTACGCAGCGCCCCTCCTTTCCTTTCTCTACACACACTCCTGCAGTTTCAGTACACAATCCCTGGTATCCCAACTATCCAAAAATACAGAAAAATCATAGTCCTCATTTTGGGCAACGAGGCTGCAGAAATGTGAGGGGTCTACAAGCAATCTGTGGTATAATTCACAGACAAACATCCTGGATATCAAAGTAACACCTCAGCTACAGGACAAGTGTCCTGTCCCCAGTTCAATGGCTTGAGTGGCAGTATTGTGTTACCACCATACTTGCTTTGCAGGCACTGATGTCCAGGACTCCAGCTATGGTGCAGTTCTCTGATATTTCTATGTCCGTGCAGAAGCAATAATTGTCTGGGACTTCAGTTGGTGCTGCAAATGCTTCACGAGGAACCACGAAACGATTCAGTGTGATCCCCTTCACAACCTGCTCGCTGTGGAAAACTCCATAGATTGATCTGAACACAAAAGAGGGGAAATGTGTTTCAGCCTTTTGGATTAAAAGTCTAAATTTGTGGCAATGCTCTTGAAGGATCTCCCCAGCTGCCTCTCTCTTAAAAGAAAGAACCCCTCCAGGGACCCAATGTCCAGGCTCCTGCCACACTGTTCAGCAAATTGTGGGGATGTTTCTCTGTCATGGAGAATGTTCCACACCTTCACTAAAGGATGTACAAACTCAGTGGTGAACATGAAAATACACAAAACAACAGAAAAAATTTCAAATACTAATGATAAACAATATAGACAAAACTAACAAATTCATTGAGATCTCTTTTCTCTACACACAGCTACATCTGCAATCATCATGAGGTTTTTGAAAGTTTCTGGACTACAGTAGAGATGCTTATCCATAAAAAGCATCTCTGATATAGTTTTTTGCTGACCTTAGGGTAATCTAAGCTTTATGATGCAGATAACATCTTGCATATAACCTTATTCTGTTGCATATGAATCAGAATACTACTTAAGCTTCTTCTTGCTAATTCAGTATCAGCTGATACAGAAGTATGGTTGCTACACAGTAATGCAACCAGGACACCAACACTTTGTATTGCAGCCAGACAAAAGAAGGGTTTTGCAACATGGGCTGAACAATTTTTCCTGACCCTGCTTCTGCAGGACCTTTGGACAGTTGTTATTGTTTTACTGTTCACGAATTGTGAGAATTAAATGGCCAGAGGATCTCTCAAAATATGTGTGTAATCAATCCTAAGAATTTTATCATTTCTCCCCTGCATAGAATTCTGTTTTCTATGAATTGGGAAATGGTTTTTTTATCCAGTTTGTGGATAAAATTGCTTCACAAAAAAAAAATTCATGTAAAAACACTAATCTTAAAAAAAAAACCACATTTGCGAAGAAAATTACCCACTTTAAACCTAGTAAAAAGGAAGCATCTGTTTCCAGTCAGCAAAACAAATAAAGGATTTGAACTTCCTAAAATAAATACACTGTGATGCCCTTTAAATCTTTAATATTTCTTTCAGTGATCCCACTGGAGAACCTGGGGACACTGGATAGCCCAGCAGAAGCAGCAGGCTTAAAAGTCATCAGCATGGGATGAATTAAGCAGGCTTATTTGTTTGTAAATACATAAAAATAAAATAAGTAAAAATATCCTGTGAGAAAAAAAAATTTGAGTATCTATTGAATGACAGTAAACACTGTTCTGCATAAATCATTTTTTCCAGACATGCCTAAGATGGACCTAATGGACCCTGCTGTACCTGTTGCCTTCTCAGACCAAACAAGGCTGGGTTCTGACCTGAGAAGAAGTTGATGACTTTGAACCCTTTGGCCCTCAGTGCCTTTTAAAGATGTCTAACAGCTCACAATGTCACATTTTCCTGAATATACATCTGGCTGAAATAAAGTACATTGTATTAGCTTGCTACTTGACATAAAAGTGGTAGAATCAGCCTCTGAATCATGAGCACAATGCAACTTTACTTGTGTTTTAGGTGAAAAGTTTATGTTGCACTGCCTGGTTGACCTGAGCCCAGCCAGGCACAGCCACTGCAGCCACCCTCGGGAACCAAAGAGCACTCAGGGGCACACTGGGGTGTGAGCAGTGAGGGGCACACTGGGGTGTGAGCACTCAGGCACACTGGGGTGTGAGCACTCAGGGGCACACTGGGGTGTGAGCAGTGAGGGGCACACTGGGGTGTGAGCACTCAGGGGCACACTGGGGTGTGAGCACTCAGGCACACTGGGGTGTGAGCAGTGAGGGGCACACTGGGGTGTGAGCAGTGAGGGGCACACTGGGGTGTGAGCACTCAGGGGCACACTGGGGTGTGAGCACTCAGGGGCACACTGGGGTGTGAGCACTCAGGGGCACACTGGGGTGTGAGCACTCAGGGGCACACTGGGGTGTGAGCACTCAGGGGCACACTGGGGCGTGAGCACTCGGGGGCACACTGGGGCGTGAGCACTCGGGGGCACACTGGGGTGTGAGCACTCAGGGGCACACTGGGGTGTGAGCACTCAGGCACACTGGGGTGTGAGCACTCAGGGGCACACTGGGGTGTGAGCACTCAGGCACACTGGGGTGTGAGCAGTGAGGGGCACACTGGGGTGTGAGCAGTGAGGGGCACACTGGGGTGTGAGCACTCAGGGGCACACTGGGGTGTGAGCAGTCAGGGGCACACTGGGGTGTGAGCACTCAGGGGCACACTGGGGTGTGAGCACTCAGGGGCACACTGGGGTGTGAGCACTCAGGGGCACACTGGGGCGTGAGCACTCGGGGCACACTGTGAGCACTCAGGGGCACACTGGGGTGGAGCACTCAGGGGCACACTGGGGTGTGAGCACTCAGGGGCACACTGGGGTGTGAGCACTGGGGCACTGGGGTGTGAGCACTCACACACTGGGGTGGGTGTGAGCACTCAGGGGCACACTGGGGTGTGAGCACTCAGAGGCACACTGGGGTGTGAGCAGTCAGGCACACTGGGATGTGAGCACTCAGGGGCACACTGGGGTGTGAGCAGTCAGGGGCACACTGGGGTGTGAGCACTCAGGCACACTGGGGTGTGAGCACTCAGGGGCACACTGGGGTGTGAGCACTCAGGGGCACACTGGGGTGTGAGCACTCAGGGGCACACTGGGGTGTGAGCAGTCAGGGGCACACTGGGGTGTGAGCACTCAGGGGCACACTGGGGTGTGAGCACTCTGGCACACTGGGGTGTGAGCACTCAGGGGCACACTGGGGTGTGAGCACTCAGGGGCACACTGGGGTGTGAGCACTCAGGGGCACACTGGGGTGTGAGCACTCAGGGGCACACTGGGGTGTGAGCACTCAGGGGCACACTGGGGTGTGAGCACTCAGGCACACTGGGGTGTGAGCACTCAGGCACGCTGGGGTGTGAGCACTCAGGGGCACACTGGGGTGTGAGCACTCAGGGCACACTGGGGTGTGAGCACTCAGGGGCACGCTGGGGTGTGAGCACTCAGGGGCACACTGGGGTGTGAGCAGGCACGCTGGGGTGTGAGGGGCACTGGGGTGTGAGGGGCACACTGGGGTGTGAGCAGTCAGGGGCACACTGGGGTGTGAGCACTCAGGGGCACACTGGGGTGTGAGCACTCAGGCACACTGGGGTGTGAGCACTCAGGCACACTGGGGTGTGAGCACTCAGGGGCACACTGGGGTGTGAGCACTCTGAGGCACACTGGGGTGTGAGCACTCAGGCACACTGGGGTGTGAGCACTCAGGGGCACACTGGGGTGTGAGCACTCAGGCGCACACTGGGGTGTGAGCACTCAGGGGCACACTGGGGTGTGAGCACTCAGGGGCACACTGGGGTGTGAGCACTCAGGGGCACTGGGGTGTGAGCACTCAGGGGCACACTGGGGTGTGAGCACTCAGGCACGCTGGGGTGTGAGCACTCAGGGGCACACTGGGGTGTGAGCACTCAGGCACACTGGGGTGTGAGCACTCAGGCACACTGGGGTGTGAGCACTCGGGCACGCTGGGGTGTGAGCACTCAGACACACTGGGGTGTGAGCTCAGTGCAGGAAGGGAGCAGCCTACCTGCAAATGTCAGAGGAGAAGAAGCGCAGTACCTGATCCTTCTTAACAAACGGTGGGAAGGATGCTCCATCTGTGAGTAAAAGAAAACAAGAGCTTGAAAGCAATTCTGCTTAGAAGTTATGGTTTAATTTCTAACTCAATACTCAGTTGTTAATTTCCTGTAAAGCTGTGATGAAAGTAAACAATATGAGTCATTTGTTTATGCAAGTTATTGCACATTGACAGACTCTTCCCAGATAACATGTAATTATTCTTGAAAGCGAGCCAAGATTTCGCAGCTTTTTTATTTTGCCCCCAGATTTGAAGCTATATGATCAAGCCCATTTAAAACAGAGGATATATTTAAAAAACCCAACAAAACTGCTTAATATGAAGCCAAAAACCTGTTGCCATTGCTTCAAGGTTTATGCACCTAGGTTTATAGACCTAAACCTTCCTGAAGATCCTTGAGTCACCTGAAATTATGACACTCAGGGCTTACAAGAAACACAGCTTTAGACTTCAACACTGTCTATTTAATAATCAGTGCTAAACTTTTTCCATCAAAGATTGCTCTAAGATGAGGTCCTTCTAGAACTAATGGAGAGGAGGAAGTCACTTCTAGAGCACAAGAGCACAATCCACATCACCCCATGGTAGAAATGCAAGATAAGTCAGAGGAGCAGCACTTTGGTGTTGTTTCTCTCCACTTGCTCTAAAAGAGTGCAGACGTTCAGATTTGTATTTCTGCATTGCAAGCACCCAGAGTTATGTAAGAGGAGCCTATGCCATTTTCCCAATTAAGGTGTTGTAACAAACCTTTAACCAGTACATTTGTTAGTTTTTGCAGCAATTTCTGTCTAGTTTCTTAGGCAGCAGCCATAACCAAACAATTGCAAACATCTGTGATGTCTTTGAATCACAACTGGCAAGAGCACGAAGGCTAAATTACATACTGCCACTTGCCCAGTGCTGACAGAAGCACTTTTTTTTCAAACACTCAAAATCATCCTAGGCACACACTCTCTTTCTAAATCTTGGCATTCTTGTAAGGTTGGCAAACATGGAGTCCTGTCAAGCCCCATACAAAGATTCTGTTTTATATTTTTATCTTTATTATCTTTATTTTTCTATTTTCCTATACATGTTGAGCTTTCATGTTAAAGCTTACAAGCAGATAAGGTAGAATTCTCACACTTACAAGATTTTTAAACCTGTTGCATCTCCAAATACAGCAATGTCAAACTGAATGACCTTGTGAACTGTGCAGCAATCTTTGCTCACAAGTAAAAGTTCATTTTCACTGTACTGGAGCACTTAATCAGTTAGTAGCATATGTTTATTCAATCAGTTACAGAAGAAAAATAAACAACATAGCTGACCCTGGCTAACAAAAAAATGCCAGGCCCCATAAAAAAGAGGGGAAGTCCTAGAATGTAAGATAATATTGTTTCTTATAAAATTAATTACATGGTTTAAAAAGGAACTAATCCTTGGTGGCTCACAGAGTTTTGAAAAATCAGATTCTTGTGATATATTTTAAATACTTCAAATACTTTACTGCCCAGTCTGTGTTAAAAAGAAAATTATCTATGCCAGGTAAAGCAGAATGGAAAATAGAGGGGAAAAAATCCGAACAAAACAACCCAACACAAAAGCCTTCATTTACTGAAGGTCTGGAGCTTTCTGCAAAAGCCTCCACCAAGACACCCGCCAGCCTCAGCTCTACAGATTGTGGTGTCCTCACAGCAATGCTTTCCCTAACCAAAAAGAAAAATATCACCTTGAATGTATCTGAAACAACTCAGCCGTTTACCCATGCATTTCAAAAGAAAATTCAAAAATATTTGTGTATAGTCTATTCATCCCAGTCTAAACTACTTTTCTTCTTCATCCCTTTTCATTTTCTAGTGATCTACAAGCCATTCATCTGACAGCCTCCTCCTTTGTTGCCTTAATTTATTTTCATATATAAGGATATCCATTCTGGTACATTTAATTAAATTTTCAACAGTGTAAATGAATGTGCATTATTAAAATGCCAAGATAATTTTCAACTACTATAGCAAAGAAACAGACTCTTAATTATATTGGGATATGAAAATAATTAGTAGAAACAAGAGAACTGGATATTTTTGTTTCTCTTCCACATTTACTGTAGATGTAGAGGCTGTGTGCATGCATAGATAAAATGATGTGCAGTAATAAATAATTCATCTATTTTAATAGATACACAAAAATGCATATACCATAGTAGTAGTATGTCTGCATATATATAGATATTTAATATACACAATACAGAATTGGCAAAGCCCGGGGTAGTTAATTTAAATATTGTATCTCATTATTCCCTTGAAATATCAAGAAAAGTGCTGAAATTTTAAAAAGCTTTAATAGGCTCACCTGTGCCATTAATCATATCACAGTGGCCTTTCCAGTATGAAAGAGTCCTGTAAGATAAAATAAAAGTCATGCTGCATGTAGGAGATTTTACCATGTAAGTACTTTGATTACCTGTATTACCAAATACAACTGCTCCTGGATATCCTGACCCATTAGCCAAGGAAAAGGATAGAGATGTTCATTAATTCAGATAAATTACAGGATCCATTAGAAGAGGTTAAAAGGAATCTATCTACTTAAGAATACAAAACAGAAGCAAATACTTGTATCAAAGAATCAATAACTGTCTTAAGTCCAGGCTCCTAACAGAACTACTGATAACTGAAAGAAAGTGATGGTCTTGCTAAGCCCAAGGCTTGATCCTGCTTCCTTTGAATCACTGAAGTTTTTTCTGTTTATCTATAGCTCCTAGTGAATCAAGTATTAAAAGCCATACCTTGAAAATGTATTTTTTTTTACTCTACAATATTATGATACCTTTGATTTTTATAGCTTTCAATTATTGCTGTTTTTGTAATATCTTCTGCCCCAGTATACACACTGTAAGGTCCATCAGTTGTCTCATTATACTGTAACAGATGCAACAAGAAGGAATAAGAGTTAGAAATATTGAACAAATTTGCAGCATTTTCTTCCTCAGAGCAGCTTTCTAAAATTTAGTTCACAGAATGATAACTGAAGGCATTGCCTCCTCGTTGGTTTCGCTTACCGGGTAGAAGACTCCCACAAAAGACTTCACACCAGGGAAGGGCATACTGTCTAGGAAGGGATCCGTGTATCCCCACAGTATTTCTTTGACTGTTCTGTTCTGCAGTATGGCTGCATTGGATTTTTTAACCCAAGAGTTTATGAATGATTGCATTAGACCACTTGGGTACACGGAAGGTACAGCCTACAACAGCAAAAAAATCAATGTTTAGTATAGAATTCTGCATGTGCTTCGAATTAAAATCACAGAGACTTGAGTCCAAGAAATGTCTGCCAAAGCCAGTTCCCAGATTTACAACTCCCTTGAAGTTAAGTTTCTACATAAAACTGACACTTCTTAACAAAACAATTACTGGCCATAAGTTCGCCAAATCAGAAAATTTTTCTTGACTGATTACTTGAGTTCACTAGATCAGCCCTAATCACAGGATGACAGGACAGCTGAAGTTCTCAGGGAGCCCTGGGGACCCTCTGGTCCAACCCCTGCTCAAGCAGCACCATTGAGAGCCAGTTGCCCAGGACCATGGCCAGACGGGCTTCTGAATAGCTGCAAGTAATGATTTCCAAAAAGCTGTGAGCACGTCTGTGATCAGATGATCTTCTGAAGTGCCTTCCAACATGGGCTCTTCTGTGATTCTGTGACTGCTGGTATGATTCTATTTTGAATTTGCACCAACAATCTTCATATTCTGCCCCTGCAGACACCTCACAGCAATCCTGAGCACTCATGCAAACACCAGAAAGTTGGTGTAACACAACCAGGGCTGAATATAAGCATGAAAACTAAATATTAGCCAAAGGCAAACATTCTCAGCCTGTGATAAAACAAAACCACCTGGACTAAAAAGGCTCTAGCACCACTCTAGGTGAAGATCCCTGTGTTCTTTGAATAACCAATGCTCAGTAGGACGGGAGAGCTCCAGGACTGCACCATGGGGCCCACGATTGGTGGTGGTAAGGCCATGCAGACATTGGGTGTGGGAATCAAGGCAGCCTCCCCTGCCAAGCAGACCTGAGGGTATTGTGGAACGAGCATGGCAAATCCACCCTGTACTGTTCATTCTGTACATGAACATGTTCATGCTCACACACAAAGCCATCCACAAACTCTTGATTTATTCCCATGTTAAAATTGACTGGGAGGATTTTTTTTGAGCTTTGAACACACTGTGGTGAGAGGTGTCCCTACCCATGGCAGGATGGCTGGAACTAGATGGTCTTTGAGGTCCCTTCCAACCCAAACCATTCTATGATTCTATGAACTTCTCTCCTATTCCCTCAACATTTGTATCCAGCCACTACAGGTTTTTTTCTTTACTTACTACAACAGCGAGGTTGAGGATGGTCAAGCTGTCATCTTCTGTCCCAACAGACATATCAGGTTCAAAATTAGCAATATTAGGCAACATGTAGGTTATTGTGCCATTCTCACCTTCTGTGACGTTTTCTTTGGGTAAATATCTCACCCTGGAAATACAAAACACAAACAGAGAATATTTTTAACCTTTGACTTTTGAGAAAACACATAACCATGCCCGAAGGTTTTTGAAAAGTTGATGAACATTTTAGTAAAATGAATGTTGAACATTTGACAAACACTAAGAGGTTTATAAACTTTTGATGTGTTTAGGTGTAAAATTTAATTTTCTGCAAACATTGTTATTTTGGAAATATTTCCTTATTGGCAAATGGAATAATTTTTCTTGATACTAAAATAAAAGCAAGTATTTCCTTTATATTTTTATGTCATGAATGGACCTTATAATTTTTTATAATTTTTAAACAATTATGATTTGTCACATTTCATAAACTGGTTGCATGTAATTAGAAGGTGGTGCATGTAATTAGAAGGTGGTGACACAGACATAAAATCTCAGATATTTAATCTGATAGACGTGTCTTGCAATGAAACAGGTTAAACCTATAATGTTACTTTGGTGACATTTAATATGATGTAGAGGTTTATAAGCAATCTTTCAGTCCCACTGAGGTTCTGCCAGTCATGCCCTGGCAGCAGATCTCTAAGGTACAAATTTCTGCTGCAGTTCTAGCTTTAGCTCCACTCTTCCAGCCCCACCCTCTTGCTGACCCCTCTGTGGGGACAGCAGCCAGCAGGGATCCAATAACAGCCTGTGCTGTGGGTCCAGAGAGCTTATCACAGCTCCATCCCAGAAGGCATCTTCAGGGTACTTGAGGATCTGATCTTCCAGCTTGAGTGCAGGGGGGTGCAAAAGGTACAGAGAACATTTCCCCATGGTGCAGATGTGGCCAGCGCAGGTGGGTCTTACCTGAAGAGCACCTGGATCTTGGCTTCTCAGAATTGGTTTGCATATATGTAATTTTAATTATTGGCCTAATGTGGAGAACTCACCTAAAAGCTGGAAGATTTTTTTTTCTAATGTGTTTTTGAATTGTCCTACACTGTAATTAATTTTTAACTATTTAAAGGGAGACTGAGAGAGAGACTCAATGTCACAGTTACTCAGGTAAACCAAATATCCTAGGAAGGCATGAGTGCAGCAGTGAGAGGAGCCTTCATTTCATGGCCATCATTTCTTACTTAGTCTGATTTAGGCTTCTGGCTGAGATTTGTCCCTGAGAAAAAAAGGGATCATCATCAGCACCAGAGTAAAATGTTTCTGTTTGGTGGGAATTCACCTTCACAGTATTTCTTAACCATCCTTTTTCTCATTCCTATGTAACTCTGTCTTCCCAGGTACTCTGTGAAACAAAATTTATCTCCTTCCGTTAAGAAATAAGTAAGTGTGTAGGCATAAAGGCACTTTGGCTGAAGATGCTGAAATGGAAAACTACCTTGTGAATATAATATACATCCCTAAAGTTATCAAAAAAGAAATATCATCATAGGAAAACAATTTCCTAACACAGGTGTAAATATAAGCTTAATATAACCTTAAGATAATAATATAATTAATTAATTCTATAATCACTAACATATTAATAATATATTATAATTAATTATATATTACAATTGATTATATAATTATTAATTATAATATATAATTAACAAAGGAATATAATTAATATAATACAAGCTTAATATAAGCTTATGAGCTTAATAACTCAGGAAGTATCAGCTAGTTCTATGTCAACATCACATTTAACATTAAACAAATAATAAAACCTTCCTGCATCTATGTCCTAGTTAGTCCACTCAGAAAAAGGAATGCTTTTCCAAGCAAAATTTGAAAAAAAGAAAAGCTATTGACTAAGAAAGTCATAACGGTGAAAAAACAAAACCAAACCACATTATAAAAATACGTTATTAGGGATGCATGGATGATAAGATAATCTCTTGGTTTTGGGGCATCTGGCACATTTTCTCCTGTTATAAAGCTGGTGAAAACAGAACAAGAAGGAACACAACCATCTCTGTGATATTTGTGGCAAATGAATTATTGTTTTTCTCAAGAGCAAACCGCTCCACATCCTGTCACCTATCTCTATTTTTGTTTTTATTCTGTTAGACACAATCCAGAAAAAGTTCAGGATCGCAGTGTGTAGCTGCAATTTAGGCATTGTTGTCATGTCTAACTGAAGTATGATGCTGGAATTTTAAAAATAAATTTTATCTCAGTAGATATGATGTAACATATTGAAGGGTCTTTTCTTACCTGTACGTGTAAGGTCCTCTTTGTTCAAGTTTTGGTTGAGCACCCTCCTGTATAACCTCTGAAGGATTTAATACATGGAAAATCCAAAATTCCCTGTAAACTGAGCTTCCTGGCACAAGCCAATTTTGAAAAGCAGCAGTACCATTGACAATGACAGCTTCCTGAAAGTACGAAAATCAAAGTTAAAATTACCCACAAAAGAAACAAGTGAAAAGTTGCATTTACTTTTTAGGTGATTGTTGAAGATTTCAAAGCAAACAGAAAAAACCCACCATTTTAGCATCAGTATGAGATGTAGAGCCCAGCTGGCCAACATCTGGAGGCAGCTTGACATTCCTGCTCAGTGAGAGCAAAAGTGAGTCCCCCCAAGACCAAATGGGCACAAAAGCTGATACAATTGCTGATGCAGCCAGTAGCAAAACTTCCCCATTGCTGTGCAGGAGCATTCCCTCAGTTCTCAAACACTTGAAAAACTACTGATCATTTATAAAGGGAAAATCTTTGGTGACTGAATGATACCCAGCAGGTTACAGAATCCATATATTGAAAATAGCCCAAGGGAGGAAATGAGAGTTTTGTCTGAGCACTTTTCAGGCTCTAGATAATTTTGCACCCAGAGAAATCACATAGTGCTCTTGAAGGACTGTTTCTTTGACAGAAAATTTTTGTCACCAAAACTGAGACTTTCAAGAAATCTCTCCAATTCTGATAACATTTTATTAGGAATTTTTCCCAGATCTAAGGCAGAAGGGACAAAACAGAACATCTGGAACCCCTCTAGAGGAATCAACAGCTTTAAGTCAATGCCACTCAGCCATATGGTGAATGGCAATTCAGGCCTCAGGACTGAACAGTAATTTTGAAGTATGTAATCAGGGGAATGCCTGATTTGCCTTGTCTGTATCAGGCTTCTTCTATGGGATTTTCCCAAACATTGGGATAATGTAGTTTTTCTCCTTGGTGGCAAAGATTCATAAAAGTGTTTTTCAATAAGAAGAAAAATCTAAACTGCATGTCTCCAACATAAAAGATGTTTTTCTTTATTAGAGTGATTGAAGATGAATTAGCTAATTTGCACAACTCATGAAGCCCAGAAATTAAAAGGCTCTAATTTCTCTAGAGAGCAAGGAAAGATATTTTAAATAAAAAGTTGCTAAATTTTTTTTTCTAGTTTAAGTTTGTGCCTCTAATGTTCACTTGGCAATCACCAGGTAAGCAAAATAGATACTGCAAGTCACTGGCTCCTGCAGTTAGAAACAAATATCCCACCTTGGACAATAACACAGTCAGGGTTCTGTCTGTGAAAAACCTTTGTATGGTGCAGTTGCAAACACGTTGCTGGTGGTGTAAAGCACTGGGCTTGCTGCCTGAATGCCTGCTATAATTTATGTGCATTTGTGTGAGAGGGAAGGAAACCTTGCTGCAGCAAGTGTGATATCATCCTGAGGCCTCGCACCCAAGCCTCACAAGGTCAAAGACCTGTGGCCCAGCATGGGGCAGACCACCTGCTGAATGAAGGGGGAAAAGCTTACATGGCTCAGAAATCACAGAGAATTGCTCCAAGAATCTGGGAGAAACAGGATGATATTAAAGTGCAACTCAGTCTGCCCAGGGTCTGCCTGTGATCTGCACTCAGCAGGGTCCTGAGATGGGGACAGACGCCAGGATTTGACCTTCAGTGTTCAACTGTAGTGGGTAAATTGTTAAATTTCTAGCACAAATATGGTCAAAAAGACAAACTAATCTCTCTAGAAGAAAATACTCAGGAACAGAGAATAGAGAAGTTTCAATCTTGTGACAACAGATCCATTTTACAGATCTTTAATTGGTGTTACGTACATTTCAAAATTCTTCCCCTCCATCCATTCCCCTCCTCTTTTTAGCCCTCTGCCAGGGGTTGGAGTAGTGCAGATGATCTGCCAGCTCTGCCAGTGCACTCTGCCAGGTCACAAAGTGTGGATCTGCACCCAGCATTCACTGTGACACTGATGTCACCGAGGACACCCCTGGGGAGCGCTTCAAGGGTACAACTGATCTAATCTGGCAGTCAAAGGGGCAACTGGCCCTGGCAGTCCACAGCTCCTGATCTATCTATTGCACCAGCTCTTGTGCCTCAGGGAGCTGTTGCTGCCTGCCAGACAGGAGGAACATAATTCCCTTTTTTTTTTTGCTTTCTGTGTTACCTTTCTACCCATTAGCTGTTTGGCTCAGGGGTCTGTGTAGAGGGAATCAGCATTAGAACATGGGAAGCAGCAGGACAAAAGAAGGAGGGGGAAGGAAGATAACAAGGCCATTATTTTCAGTGGCATTTAGCCATTATTGTTAATGATATTTCTCCCACAAAAGAGGTGTGTATGATTCTCTGTCACATAATTTGAGAGTGCAAATGGTGGGTTAAAGTGGAATAGAAATCTGGAGCTCTTTTTCATGTCTTCAAACTAATACCCTCAACACCAGCAAGCCCTTTGTTTTTGCAGTTTGATCACTGCTCATCTATCCTAAATATTACCCCTCTCTCTGGCTGAGCATTTATATATTTCCCTAATAACCCTGCTGTGCTTTGGGATGTTATGAGAGGAGGAGCAATTTTGGAAGCTAATATGCAACTGATAGCAGAAAACACTTCTCAGCTCCCTAGTCCATCTGCAGCAGCTCTAATATCTCAATATTTAACGCAATAGTTAATGCAATAGCTGACCACTGTCAGCAAAAGCAGCTGCACAAAAGCCATTGCCACACAGCCAAGTTCATACCACGACCCAGCTGTGCAAGACTGAGTGAAACCAGTGGGAACTTTGACCTTTTTTGTTTCTGACAATTTCCCCCCACTAAAGATGGGTCAAATAGCAATGCATAAATTCAAGAAATGCTGAGCAGTCAGCAACAGAAACTTGCTGTAGTTCGTTGATTCGAAGTAAATGAATCCATCGTGATTTCTGACGAAGAAACACAAAATTTAAGACAAGGTTTCTGTCTTGACAAGGAATCTGGCCAGGTGGACAAAAGATGCTATTTTCAGGGAACTGAGAAATGTCACAAGTACTTTGGACAAAATTGTGTATGCTGCCCTGCCAACATAAACGGGAGGAAACAAGCAATACAATTCTGTAAAACTGAAAAAGTAAAGCTCAAGAAAAGCAAATAATCTTTTCCCATTTTGCAGCTGGAAGAATGACTCTTATTACTTGTTAAATGATGATTATTAGCTTATTGCTAACCTTTCTTCTAAGGCTTTTTTGGATCATAACTTTTATTTCTTTTCAGTCCTTGGTAACAGAATTGTGGGACTCAATAAAGCTTAAAATTGATAATATGGGAATATATATATGTGTTAGATCATTTGTGTTCTGCTGAGAGCCAGCCATTGCTTTAGCTTCATTAGTGTGTGTAAAGAGGGCACATGAGTGTCACAAAGACAGTTTTAAATTAGATATAATCTGGCCAATCACAGATATGTAGAGACAAATGAATAAACATAATAATAGCTACAATTGAAGGACTTATTCCTAAAAACAACTGAGACTAACCCAGTACAGCACTGAGGCATTGTGGCAAATCATTCACCATTCTGTATTATCAATTCATCAGGAGTTCATCATAGGTGTTAGTACATGGCTTCTGTTCAGCTCCTGAGCATATGCACTCACATAGAAAGCAGAAGATCTTAGAGAAGTGGTGATAAAGATTTTTCTAGCAAATGAATCCACTACCAATAATTTTGAGTGGTTAAGCCTCGCTGGGAAAAAAACCCCATAATAGAAGTGATGGGACGTTTGCCTAAAAAGATAATATTGTTTTAAGGAGGGAAAGGCAAAAAGTAGAAATTGAGCCATGTCAAAATATTTTTTCCAAAACTATCAGATCAAATCTTTCTGATTTGTTGTTTTGAATACTCCTTTCCTTTCTTTTTTTTTATTTGAGATACGATTATATCTAGTATTAATGACAACAGACATGATAATGTTCAAGTGAAATGTGTAGAGTCATTAAAAAGGTGTATTTTATAATCTCAAGCAAAGTATTTCTTTGCAGAGAACTCTGAAATTTCCATGTTTCACTCATAACTCTACTAGGATAAATCTTCTAAACCCCCAAGACCTTAATGGAAAGTTCTCTACCCTCTGGACTGATTCAGTGTTCGTAGAAATTGGGACAGGACTTTTGCCCTTTGGTCCTGAAATCAAAGGCACCTTTCCATGAATAGTATCAGAGCTGAAATAGTTTAGCACTAATCTCTTTTTGTGGATCCCTGCCAAGGTGCTGCTGCTGCTGCTGCTGGTGTCATTTTGAGTGCACTCTCCAAGTGACAGTTTCTTTAAAGAGCCTTAAAAACAATTCAGAACATATATATATATATGTATGTATTTATTTACATACACACACACACATATATATACACATATATATACCTATACCAATTTTTTTTTAAACTCTGTCCTCTGCTGGAGGTTAGAGTTGAAACAACTTATCCAAATTTTTGGAGACATGGGTAAAGCATTCTGAGGCTAGAAAACACAGGCGTGTGCTCTGATTTGAAGCACAGATGTCTGATAATGAATTGGAACAAATGAAGATGTGACATCTGGGTGTTTTATGTTACATGATCTTTATTTGGTTTGCCCACTCATGGACTGCTCATGGGTGGAGCACAGCACCCACCCACCTGGAGACAGCAGCTGATAGAGTGTCCAGTTCCTAAGGGCACCTGAGATTTTCTGTACACTTGCAGATGCTTTCATTTTGCTTCAAAAACAGTTTGCAGCCTTTCAGCACAATATACCCTGCTGTGTTTACTCTGACTAATCTCTCAATGACTGCAATAAAGGAGAAATGAGGCTGCTAAAGTGTAAAGATGTGTGCTTAAGGGAAGCTTAAGAGAAGCATGGTTAGACTTCTGCTGCTAGCAGAAAAGGACAAAAAACCTATTGATTGCATCGTTTTTTGAAATTAAAGTTCCTCCAATTCATTGGGAGATGCTAGAGAGGTTCATCTGGACTTGATTCATCTTGCTTTAGAGTAAATTGACAGCAATGTTATTTGACTAATCCTTGATAACAAGTTAATTTAGGACAATTTGTCTTGCTATAGTACGGAGTGTCCTAAAACTATTCAACATTTGTTATTCTAATCCAGCAATAACATTAAATACCAGCTTACATTTCTTCCAAAAATATAGAATTGGTCCTACTACTGTGCAATAGACTAGAATTTTTTCTGAGATAGGACAGCCAGAGGAAAAACTAGGGGTCTTTTTTCAAGCTTTGACTGTGAAGAATTTAAGACAAGATTTTGCCTTTACTGTTTGTGTCTGAAACATTTTTTTACCTTTCATTAGAAATATGGCATACTGAGTTTTGTTTTCACCCACTGGTTGAGGACATCTTTTAGATTTTTTCCTCATATGAGTGCAAATGGAAATAACATCGATTCAACAAGGTTGGAAAAGACCACCAAGATCATCCAGCTCAAACTTTGACTGCAGTGCTCACTAAACCACATCTGGAAGTGCCATCTCTACTAATTTTTCAAACACTTCCAGGGCTGGTGACTACAACACTTCCCTAGGCAATCTGCTCCATGTAAGTGCTTACAGGCCATATCTGAAAGAACATCTCACTCTTTGTTCTTTTCCTGTCCTACAGTCACTTTTCTTAAGAAATTCTGAACAAATTTGTCATGGAAGCTGATCTGTTTCTACCAAAGAATTGCCATAAAAATTACATTTCCAGAAGTGAAATAGTTCAGAAAAAAAATATATTTTGAACACTCTCTGCTAGACAGATCGGTTTCCTTTGCAGTCAGCTCTGTATTTATCTTAAATAAAACTGCAATGAAGAACAATTTTTTTTATTAACAGACCTTTCATCAACACAGCAAAATAAGATTTAATTAAATTCAAGTCCCTCCAGAGCATCTGCTGAACTGATCACATATTTCAGCTGTTGTACCCGGGCCCATCTTCTCTGAAATGGGATTGTCTTAAAGGCTCATGGTGTCTCTGAATAGTCAGCACATTAAACAGAAAGCCAATAGTCTGGTATGACTTGTGCTTAGGAAAAAAGATATCCATTTACTTAAGTAAATAAAGCCTCTACAAATGTGCTCTTTTATATGATTAGTGGTACATTTTATATATATACATCAAACCAGCTGCCTTGAAATAGGTACAAGCATCTGAAACATGATCACAATGAAGAAAATTAAAAAGTGGTTGAGGGGAAAATTACCCCCTCTAATGCTACCACTACAGACTCATGCAGGTATAATTGACAATGTAGACATTTGCAAACCATGCTGTATAACTGGTTCACCACTGTTAGTAAACGGATGAACACATAACACTGCCAGTAATTTGTAATTTGCTTTCAAAATATTGAATGGTATCAGACAACACTCAGGATTAATATAAGCAAGTATTAAATATAAGGAGATATAATTTTTTTAATTTACATGCTTTTTAGAAAACCTGACATTTTCTCAATATGGCAAACAATCAATTTTTGTAACTTTTTTGTAAAATGCTGCAAGGCAGTTGAGACATTATCCAGTGAGATTTTTTTTATTCTCTATAAACCTTAAAATTCCTTAAATTCTTGAAAAATACAATAACAATTGGAAAATACCTCTACAGGTTGGTTTTCATTGAAAAAATTAAGATGTTTTATAGGAGCTTTTTTTTGTTTTTTAAATGATGCTATAATATATCCAGGGCCTCAACAGACAGCAGCATTTCCTGACAGCTCATGTATTCACCTCCTCAATTGACTACAACAGCTCCTGGGCTAAGGCTACTCATCCAGAAGAGCCTTTGGATAAGTGTCTCCAAGATGTCCACAGTCTTCAGCACCACAGCAGATAAATAGCAGGACTAAGCAATAGCCAAAAATCATAAGATTTTCAGATTTTTAACCATCAGAGAACCAACTCTGGGGGCAGTGACCCTAAGGAGATTTTATGTCACCACAGTGGACATGCCAGGGCTTCTATTCCAGATTACTCCACGATTTAAACCCCCAGTTATGTACACTTTTCACCAAAAAGATCTAACAATTTTTTTTTGTTTTCTTTTGCATAAAAATCTAAATTTTAGGGACAGAAAATAATCTAAAAATCAGAAAAAAACGGTGTCTGCCAGGTCTAAAACATTCTATTTCAATCAATCTTCACTCAAAATGGAGAGATGCATTTTATTAGATCCTCCAGTCATGGGGAGAACATCTACTTGGATCATACAATCACAGAATATGAGGTGAATATATGAAGTGTAGGATTAGATTCTGCAGCAGAAGACTGATTGTTTGCAGTATATAACTGCATAGAGTGAGTACCAAAGTATGAAAATAAAATTAAAAAAAAGAAAAAATAAAGAAACATGAAAAAATCATAAACACAATAAAATAAACATGCTTACTTCTAAATTGCCTTCTGAAAACACAGTATTTTTAGCTTCTAATGTGAAGCAAAAGAGAGAGCAAGCAAGTAAATGTGGAAATATAAATAATATATTTTTTAAAATTTTGCTGTTGCATGTGTTTCCAGGGAAGTTTGGAGCACCTAATTTATAAAAACTATGTTTTACAAGGAAAAAATTTAAAAAAAAAGAAAGAAACAGAAGCAGAACATAAGATTTAAAAATAATGAGTATTCATTAACCGTAAACCAAATGTCCTGGGGAGGTGAAAAAAAAACAAGTACCTTTTTTACTGCTTTGCCTATGAGATTATCTCCAAGTGGTATTAGAACGCCTCCGAAGATAGCCAGGACACCACCGAGGATGGCCCCAGTGAGGAGCCCACAGTTTCTGTTACAGCCCATTCCTCTGTTCTGTTAGGGTACAGGTAAACAAAAATTCTTGCTGTAAGGCTTGATGGTTTTTCCTCTTCCTGGTGGATCTTCCTCAGAGAAGCTGCTAATATAAGCAGAAAGTGAACAAAAATATCAAATTCCAAAGCTCAAAGTACAAAGTGCATGAAACGAAGCAGGTAGGAAGATAACAAGACAAAATCAGCCAGCCATGCCAGCCACTGGCAAAAATAAACAAAAAAAAAAACCAAACCCAAACAGACTGAACAAACAAACAAAGTTTATAGGAGCTTTTTTTTTTTTTAAATGATGCTATAATATATCCAGGGCCTCAACAGACAGCAGCATTTCCTGACAGCTCATGTATTCACCTCCTCAATTGACTACAACAGCTCCTGGGCTAAGGCTACTCATCCAGAAGAGCCTTTGGATAAGTGTCTCCAAGATGTCCACAGTCTTCAGCACCACAGCAGATAAATAGCAGGACTAAGCAATAGCCAAAAATCATAAGATTTTCAGATTTTTAACCATCAGAGAACCAACTCTGGGGGCAGTGACCCTAAGGAGATTTTATGTCACCACAGTGGACATGCCAGGGCTTCTATTCCAGATTACTCCACGATTTAAACCCCCAGTTATGTACACTTTTCACCAAAGATCAAACAATTTTTTTTTCTGTTTTCTTTGCATAAAAATCTAAATTTTAGGGACAGAAAATAATCTAAAAATCAGAAAAAAACGGTATCTGCCAGGTCTAAAACATTCTATTTCAATCAATCTTCACTCAAAATGGAGAGATGCATTTTATTTGATCCTCCAGTCATGGGGAGAACATCTACTTGGATCATACAATCACAGAATATGAGGTGAATATATGAAGTGTAGGATTAGATTCTGCAGCAGAAGACTGTTTAGATTGTTTGCAGTATATGAATATAACTGCATAGAGTGAGTACCAAAGTATGAAATAAAATTTAAAAAAAAGAAAAAATAAAGAAACATGAAAAAATCATAAACACAATAAAATAAAACCTGCTTACTTCTAAATTGCATTCTGAAAACACAGTATTTTTAGCTTCTAATGTGAAGCACAAGAGAGAGAAAGCAAGTAAATGTGGAAATATAAATAATATATTTTTTAAAATTTTGCTGTTGCATGTGTTTCCAGGGAAGTTTGGAGCACCTAATTTATAAAAACTATGTTTTACAAGGAAAAAATTAAAAAAAAAAAGAAAGAAACAGAAGCAGAACATAAGATTTTAAAATAATGAGTATTCATTAACCGTAAACCAAATGTCCTGGGGAGGTGAAAAAAAAACAACAAGTACCTTTTTTACTGCTTTGCCTATGAGATTATCTCCAAGTGGTATTAGAACGCCTCCGAAGATAGCCAGGACACCACCGAGGATGGCCCCAGTGAGGAGCCCACAGTTTCTGTTACAGCCCATTCCTCTGTTCTGTTAGGGTACAGGTAAACAAAAATTCTTGCTGTAAGGCTTGATGGTTTTTCCTCTCTTCCTGGTCCAAACAAACGCACGGATCTTCCTCAGAGAAGCTGCTAATATAAGCAGAAAGTGAACAAAAATATCAAATTCCAAAGCTCAAAGTACAAAGTGCATGAAACGAAGCAGGTAGGAAGATAACAAGACAAAATCAGCCAGCCAGCGGCCAGCCACTGGCAAAAATAAACAAAAAAAAAACCAAACCCAAACAGACTGAACAAACAAACAAAGTTGCAGGTACCTTTGGCTTATTGCCAATTCCTTATTATATATGATTATCTTCATTCCGGTTACCTAAACAAACTGGTAAGTTTTATTTATTAGTCTTTTTTTTTTTTTTGGCTCTGTTGCATTAGGGCAAGCTGACATTGTTATTATTCATATGACACTCTTCCTGATGTAGACATCTCTAAATCTCCCTGTGCCAAAGGAGGAGGCTATAGATAGCTCTGCTTTTATCTCAGCCTGCTGTGCCCATGGCTCCCACACCAGGCAGGAGCAGGAGCAACACTGCCCTGGAATGAGCTCCCCTGGCTCCTCCTGCCTTGTGCCAGTAGGAAAGTCCTCAGCCAGAGGTTTTAAAGCAAGACTAGAGCTTGATCCTTGAAAGAGGTAATCCCTGTGTTTTCAAGATTATTCAGTCTCAGAAGAAAAATGTCTGTGATTAGTCATTGGAAAGTAAGATTTGCTAGTCATACATGTTAATGTGCCTTACAATCTGGCCCCCAGTGAAAGGGGTTGTAAAGAAAATCAGAATGACACTAATGCTGAAGTGGTAAAATATAAGCTCCCAGTGATATTTTTTCCAGATTTTTTATTGTTTTTGAATAATTGAGACAAAGAGCTGCCTAATTCACAATTTATTCTTTATGATTATGAATTAATCAAATACACAGAATTTGCAAGTTGGTTATTTGCTTTAGACCTCCCTTTTCTATTTTAGATGTCACTGTCCATGTCCTTTTTATTCTTACTAATTTCTGTTTGTTGACCTGTTGTGAACATCTCTAAATCAATTTTAAAGCAGGTAATAGTTAATTATGGTTTCAGTTTCAAGACTTAATTACACATTCAAGGTTAAACAGAGAGAAGGAAAACAGAACGATGAAGTGGAAGAACAACTCAACCAGTTTGCTCATGAGGACTAAAGTACTAGAAGGATTTCATTAATTTCTAAATAGTAAAGCAGCAACAGGAACAGTGTCTGTTCTGTTTCCTTTATCAGTTATGTTCCTTTTATCACATAAAGGATGTACAACATGCCCTAACAGATTAGGTACCATGGTCAGCAGGCCACTGACCATGATGTGTCCTCCTGTGTCATCCAAAATTCACAGTCATGTCACATCTCTACCTGGCACCAGAGGCCTCCCTTTCACTGCACTGGAAACCCACCTTGTGCCTGCTCTTGAGCAGGGTATGGCTCCCTTGCCTTTAACAATGTCTATTTCTGTACACTTGAGATCAGTTGGCATGCTAAGAATTTCCCTTGGATATTTTCAAACAGAACAACCAAAAGACTGTTTGCAGTCTTGGGGAAATATCCCTTCTATCCTCACTAGAAAAGTCAGCCTGTCTGTCCACCTGCCACCAGGTCATTCCATGTGGTTCCCACTCCAAAGCCATCAAAGGCTTTTTGATGTAGTGGATGTGTTTAACCACAAATTTCAAAGCATATTTAAGTTAGAAATTTATAAGACTTGAGGAATTTTGAAGTGAAAACCACTAGGACCAAATCTCTCATGGTTGTAGCTAGGCTGAGATCAGGATCTTCAGTTTGGCAAAGACACAACAGTAAAAGGCAACTAACTGGGTAGGTGATGTGGGCATTTGAAAATCTGATTGCTGTTACATATTGTAGCAAATCTGAGGAAAAGCAGACATACTCAATGAAATCAAATTCTGAAAAGTTCCTAACTCCATTTGATTTTTCCCCCAGTACGAAAAGATTTTTTTTCCAGTCTGGAAACACACATTTTAAAATTTAAAATGAAAATTAATTCTTTCAGATATATTTAAGAGAGTCTTTTAGATATCATCAGACTTTTTTCTTGACTTACATACTGAAGATTTTCAAATACCACAGTAATACACTTTTCACCAAAATACATTTCCACCTATGTTTCTACAAGCTTTTCCAGTGATTTTCCTTTTTGGGAGACTAGGCATGTTTCATGAGCACTAACAATAACCAGCTAGAAAGCAAGTGACTGATAACAACTTGTGTCTATTCCAAGCTTCTGAAAATTGAAAAATATTCACCCTTCTCCCACCAAAAACAATGTAATAGCAGTCTAGACATCCCAATTTATGCAATTCAAATTATAAATTACACAACTGTGAGTGAAGAGCACTCACACCACAACACTCAATTCATATACAAGTCAACATACTCTTCTCATCTCTCAGAACTGAATTTAAAATATGAAAATTAAGGTTGAAATTTCCAATAAGAATGCACTTTCTGGGAATTTATATTCAAGTGAAAATTATGTACCTTAAGCAGAATAGAAAGTACCATAACAAAATTTGCTATGGTCTATGAGGCTATTGTATCATTTAGACTAAGATTTGACTGCAGGATCAATAAGATTATTCACCCCATTCTAGAGTGTTGGGTATGTACTTTTTAATAGTGTTTCAAAGATCCTTAACGGAATATTAATTAATAACAATGAAAATGGTCCATTCAAATATCTGAAAGTCAGTTTATAAACAGCTTTATAGAAGGAAAGATGAAAACTATTATTAAATTCTTTCTTCACTATTTAACTTAGACTTCTGTACATATCAGCTTAAAGCAAGCCCTTATAAAATACAAATAATCTCATTATATATTTGCTGTTCTTTGAAATTATAGTTTCAAGCTTTTTAACTGCAATAGTGAATGCTAGAAAATTTTCTTTAAAATATGCATTTTTAAAAATAAATTTATATTACTCCAGAACTATATTTTCAAGAATATTAAATATCAAAACACAGAATGAAATTGGGAAAGCCAGCCATACTGAACATAAAACACCACTGTTATCATAGTAACAAAGCATTTCACTAATCCGTGTAAAATGTCACTTTTTCTTGCAAGCAGCTTTGTAAAATTCTTCCATTTCATTTTGCATTAAAAAGCAATATTTTCAAGATCTTCCACCCAACTGACCTTAAAAGTGTTCCTGAGGAAAACCCTCTGATTTTAAACGTTGTCTCATTTGACTCACCTTGAATAAGGGCGACTGATTTTTCAGCTGAACACACAAGTCCTCAGCACATGACTTGCATCAAGTTACCAGCAGTCAGACCAGCAGCTAAACCTCCCCACCAAGCACAGGCTGTGAGCTGGGGGGGGAGTGTTTATATATTCCAAGAGACGTCAGTTCCCTCTTTATCTTTTTTTTTTTTTTTTTTTTTTTTTTTTTGCCAGAAGAAAAAGTTAAGTTGTGCTGCTGCTGGGGGAAGGGGTTATTTTTGCAGCCTGACTAAAAGCCACTACCTACACCTCGTGGTAGGATACTCAGTGACTGCAATCTTTATCCAAGTTTGATCCAAGTGAGTCAAAGGTCAAGGAGACAAAAGGGTAACTTACTTACTTGGTTTTTGGTCACTTTTTCTTTCGTATCTGCATATTTGTATTTTACTCATCATGATAGTGTATTTTCAAGGAAGAAAAATCAGGAAATTTCAGAATATTTTGAATAGGAATTTTTTCCAGGTATCAGATAAAATGTTTCCTTGCCAAGTGCTACGGCTCTTCCTATTTTACTGGAAGCTCTATGGACATCATCCCAAAGGCTTCTTTTTCTGAATGTATCTAAAAATACATTTATTTTTACACTGACCTCTCAATCAACCAATGTGTTACTCCATCACAATGTCCACTAAATAATAACAGTTTGACAAGCTTTTGCAGAAATACTTTATAAATGCCTCTTTATCTCAGGTGAATTCAATGAATGGATTGTTTTAAAAGATTCTTCTGGCAGCAGCAAGAGAAATTGACTTTTATTTGGCTTAATTATGAGAGCAAAAAATATTCCTAAAAATAGATTCTTCGGTCCAGACTCATGGTACAGCACTGAATAGTTTACAAGTCACAGGTTGAGTATTTTCTATCTGTTTTGACTTATTGCTGTTCTGCTATTTTATGTTGCTCTACTTGGAAGCTTAGCTTTTGTGGGAAAATCTGCTTTTCTGTAATCTAATTTCTGCTAAGTAAATCTCAGGTGGATGAAAATTAATAAATTTGAGGGTTTTATCTCCTAGTAGTGAAGGCAAGACTGAAAGTGAGCCTGGTCATTTGAAAACAACTTTTTGTGCAGTTTTCAGCACAAGGCTTACTGCCAGGGCAAGCTTGTGACCCTGAATAACTCCAGTTTCTCATCCTTGAAAAGTGCAGAAATTTTGTTTTCCTCTATTTTCTAATTAAAGAGGGATGTTTAACTGCTGAAAGTTAAGCAGTCCTCCACACTGTGCTTGCCATGAATTACTTTTATTGTTATTAATTGTTTCCATTGTACATGTCCTCCTCAGATGGTCTCCTGAGGATGTTCTTGTTTGGGATCCTCCCTCACTGCTGCCTGTGGAGAGGTTCCCCACCATGCTCATGTTCTCTTTTTGCAGTGTGTGGGAGTCGGTGTGCACCCTTCATGAGGAAAACACCTGGGGTTTTTTGTTGGAATCTGGTACTTTCAACATAATGATGCTCAGTTTTCAATATATGCCTGCTGAGCTGTACCACTTAATGTTATGATTGACTATATCCTATGATCATCCTGCAGTGCTTGGCAGTGAAATGAGGACTGCCTGGTTCAACTGCAGAAACAAGCTAAAAGGACAGGAATCTAAGAGAGGAGCTGTGAGCTTTTGGATGTCAGTAATTTCTGTTTCTTAAAAACAAACTAAAACAAACCATAAGTACTTAATGGTCCTGTGTCCTCTGACTTTATATCAGAGTTCAGAGGTTGCAGAAGAGGGAATAGAGACACACAGCAACAGAAGCAGGACACAAAAACAAACAGTTGTGTACTTCATCAGAGTCCCCAGTGGTGCAGCAACAGACAAACTGTCCCACAAGGAAAAGTGGCCAAAAAGGAGAAACAGAGTAAATGACACTCGCATGCCTCATGAAGACAGAGAAAACTGCAGGAAGCAGAAAATGGGAAGTGCTGTTGTTTTCAAATGAAGTCCACATACATTTTGGAGAATTATGGAATAAACCTATTACTGACAAGAAAATGCTGAAGAGATAAATGCTATTCATGGCTTTTATACATATCTTATAGTGGGCCCTTTGGAGAACACATTCTTTGGGATGCTTTCCTATATGCCTTCAGATTCCTAAATATGTTATGTCTCCCTTTTCTTTTTTTTTTTTCTTTTTAAGATCCATTCTATCAGAAATACCTTTATGGTACATACAATTTGAATTTTCAAGATGATTACATAAACATTCCCGCATTCTTGTAGGAATTCTTTGCTGTACAGTATAGCACAGCATGAGTTTATATTCCTGTGTTTCCCAGTTATTACACTCAGTTTTCTTCAACTGCCTATCATGAAGCTTATAAAAACCAGTGTTAACATCAATTCTTTTTCAGATGTGTAAATGTTAACATATGTTAGATGACATTGGGAAGCAAATTAGAAAGCTCCAGGAAAGTTCTGTCTCTACTTTTGCACCCCTGAACTTTTTAAGGGCATTAACTGTTAAAAAGCACCCAACAAAATCTACATTGTAATTGTTAGGTAAAATGCCAACCCCTGGGGCAAAAGACTAGACTAATATTCTCAGTATCTAAAACATGATTTTCTATAAGCTTTTGGGTACTCTCCCTGCTTTTGAGACAAATTATATTAACCCACTTTCCATGGTAAGTTAACGCACAATTTTATTGTTTATCCAGGTCATTCTATTAGCATCATTTTATGTGGCTTCTATTGTGTCGACTGAAAAACCTATTGTCACCACTCAGTGGCTCTCTGGCTTCTTCACAGGAAGTGGAAATGTCCCACAGGATGGGTTGTACCTTGCTCAGTAGTGAAAGATTAAATCATTAAACCTTCCCCCCTAAAAAAACAAAGCATACACACACACACACACAAAAAGTATCTGTGGCTTTTGTCCCCAAATAAGCTCTTTCTGATTCAACACACTCGTGTTCACCCATGTGCCCTCAGTTCTACTGAGAAGGAGAGTGATGGAAATGAATCATCTGGAGAAGAAAAAAGAAAATATGGAATATGCCACAGCTGGGTGAGACTTCTGCTGCTCTCTGTGTACAGGAGATACTGTGAGGTGTTACTTTATAGGGAGAGATATTGTGTAGTCATGAAAGATTATTTGATTTCTTAAGGAAATTAAAACCTTCTGTGTATCACATCATCACACAGCGCAGGAGAAGCGGTGCATGAGCTATCCACTCAGACCACCTTCAACCATTCACTGCACTTCCACTTCACAGGAGCCATCCCAGAGTGAGCATGGCCTATCTTCAGGTATTGCACATAAAGAACATTAATATATAACACATAAATTATGAAATAATAATACAGAACTAATATCATTCCCAAATTCCATATTCGCTGTTTCTGTCTCATCTGTTCTCACAGTGACTGCTATTTTGTATGACCTGATTTTCCAAAAGCCACAGGATAGAACAGAGTTTGCTAAGTCAGGTCACCTCACATAAAAGAAGGAAGAACAAAGATATCTTAGTTGTTTCAGTTTTCCTTTTACTATCTTATCTATACAGCTCTAAAATAAAAGAAGGATATAGTTTCATGTTATGTTTTTCCTTGTTTAAGTGAGGTACAAGTATTTGTCACTGATAAACTTATCCAGCTAAAAGCAGGCATCCAGAGACAAATTGATTTCTTTTCCTCTCACTAGAGATGAGTGAACTGAACTCATCTCAAGTACTGGAACTCTTTTCTTAGACGAGACTATATCAAATCATAGAATCATACAATCATTAGGGTTGGAAAAGATCTCCAACCTTTGACCAAGTACCACCATGTTCACTAAATTATATCACAAAATGCTACAGCTACTTATTTTTGAACAGTTCCACGGAGTGCATATCTTTTAGAGGTACTGATGTTTCCCCTTTAACTGCAAAGCATCTAAACAACATACTTTTGCTAGGCATCTAATGATTACAATGATAATGTTAGAAGAATTCCACTCAAAGTCCCCAAAAGGTCTTTCATTTCCTCTTCACATCAGTGCACCGTACTGATGGTACCAAAACAGTTGGCCAAGGTTCTGGTAAATACATACAGATTATGAAAAAAATTGAAAATTCAAGAAGAAAAGTTCAAAATATTTACCAGCTGGCATTAATGGAAAGTTTGGACAAAGACTGCAGACATGGTATTATGCTTTTTCGCTTGGCTCACATCACAGATTCTACTACAGGTGTGTTGGCCTTCAAGGATTGCCAGTGCATGCCCTGGCTCATTCTCCAACCACTCATATCAAGCATTATTCAACCTCCTGAGTAAAATATCCTCCCCAACATGCATTAATACCTTATTTCCCCTCACAAGAGTTTGCAAGACTTATCAAACTGCTGTGTAGCTCCTTCATTACCCACCAGAGACTCCCAGCTGTAGCTTTCCCAGCTCTGTTAAGTGTTAGGTCCTAAGGTGCCGTCCCTTGTGGTTCCCAACGTGTCCTGACGATATGGAAAAACATCCTAAAATACCAGCGGCTCAAGCCAACTTGGCAGCAGTACAGTGGAAACAGTGTGATATATTTGGCTCCTGCCACTGATGAGTTCCTCTGTCAAACTGTAATGAAGCTCTTTAAGGGGAAAATGGGTGATGGAAAACCCAGCAATTGCTTCAGGTTTTCCCCCTAGATATATTGCTGCTGGGCTCGTCTTCACTGATTGTGGCATGCATAAGCTTCTGCCTTTCTAGTCCTCAAAATCACTTTTAAAATTTGTTTTCGAGTGATTCTAGCAGGGGGATTAGGTGACAAAATCCCAAGAGCAACAGGGATGGACCAGACTGTGATTCTTCCAGTCCTGTGGGTTCATGTGAGAGTAACTCAGAATATAGATAGGAGGGAACTCAGCAAAACAGAATCCAATAGAGAAATTGTAGTATTATAACACAGACTTCTTGTGAGTTTGGAACAGTAAAGGCCTATGAAAATCTCTTACTGAAAGGTTTGGGTTGGTCTGTTAATGCTAGTGAAACCTAAGTGTTGCCCCAAAAATTGTAATTCATCACCCAGTGTGCAGTGAGCCAATCACACACAGAGACAAGGGCTTTGTTATTTCATGTTTGCACAAAGATGAGTATTTTGTGGTGAATCCATACAGTAAATCCACTATCACCCTAAGTAAAAACGATAAGGACTCTTTATATGTTGTTAATTTTTATATGTTCTGTTTATTTAATGTATTCAGTGTTTAGTATTTGATTATTTCTGAATTGTGCTGAGCTGGCTTTTTATCTTGGATGGCTTGGTGCTCATCAGTTGTAGAATTTACAGTTCTAATATTATCAGGCTGACTTTCTTAATTTTTTCTTATCTTGGGTGTCCTGTAGTAGCAGATTCTTCCTCCCAGTCTTTGTCACTCCCCTGGGTCTATGACATTTGAAGTGGGTGAGGCCCTGAAATGTAATAAGGTAATGCTACTGAGAAAAAATTGTCTTAGACATCACAGGGAGGGCACAGAGAGGAGGTTCCAATTGCAGGAGGCAAAAATGTTAAAGCAAACATCTTCTGAAAGTCAGGAGAAATTTAATAAATCTTGTCCCTACTTGGATATGTTCCACTTCTTGCAAAACTCTTCTCCCTAGATCAGAAGTCACAGAATAATGGAGTAATTCTAAAATCTTTCACTAGTGCAATACCTGGTTGAGAAATACTCACCATAGTGAATCATCCCAGACAGTGTCAGTGGTTTTGAAGAATGACTGGGTAGTCCTTATGTTAATTTTTGCCTACCAGCTACACTGTAATTTTGTCTCTGTAATAATTAGGAACAACATATGTACAGGAGATTTTTTCCAGTTGTGAATATCTAAATTTCAGGTCTACTTCGTGGTGACTTCTCAAGTACTGAAGACCTGTCAAATGACTGACACCCTTTCTTTCAGTTTACATGTTCCAGACACAGAAGCTCTTCCCTGGGCCTCAAACACCAAAGCTCAAACATTTCAAGCCTCAAACACCAAAGCCAAACCATCAGCCTGCTGCTGGGGAAAGCCCTGCTCCTCATCAGACCAGCAGGAGAAGAAAGTTTTACTCAAGCTACCCCTGGGGAATCTGCCAACTCCACTTAGGGAATCAGAAGCGGTGGCTGGAATCGAGAAAAACTTTTTTGTGATACAAAAAAAGGATTTTTTCCCCTTTTCTTCATATTTTCCTTGAGAAGATATTTAATAATCTCAATAAAACAATCATACGTAATTCACACACAGACAAAAGTGTGTGAATTACAATGACAATTCACACCCCAACACTGAAAAATAAAATTACCCTTGCCACAGGAGATCCCTTGGCAGCAGCTGAAGATCCAAAGAGATTATGAAAAATTGTGTAATATCATGGTGTATTGAGAAATATTAACCCTATGAAGAGCAGAGCAGTAGAGAAAGTACTGGCAGTAATTTCTGTGCACTAGAAGTAAATTAATGAGGGAACTAACAGATACCCTGAACTTCTCAGATCATGTAATTTTCAGTTCCAAGATGTGGCATTATTCTTTCAGATGAAAACATGTTACAGAAATATGCATATAACTATCAGTTACAGAAAAAAAAAAAGTAGTTGCAAAATACAGTAATTTAACCCAAACCCCTGACATTTCTGATCATTTTCCTGGTTGTGCCAATTATATACATGCTTTTGAAGTCTCACTTGAGGACAGAAAAAAACCCCCAAACAAACTAAGCAACTACAGACTACACATTTTTTATGAGTAGGGTATTTTTGCCAAGTTAAAAAAATCACTGGGTAATTATAGCTATTGTGTCAATTGTCAAGAAAATAAATCACTAAAATAGCACATGATTATGCTATATTTATTGGGTTGATCTCAGTACTTCCATATATAAATTAACTCATATTACTTCAGCATATTACTATATATTATTATATATTTTTATATATGCATATAAATTATAGTTTTAAAACTACACAGAAAGATATATATGCTTTTCCCCTCTAAGTAATAATGATACCATTCCCGTAATTAATAATTATTACATATAATCATTAAAAATTATCTTTCATTAACAATTATTACATGTGATAATTAATAATCTTTCATATATTCTTTTATATCACATTATTAAATGTATACAGCCCAAAACTTGAAATCTCTGCTCATATTTTTATAACATATGTATTTAGTTGCTTATATAATAGACTTTCATATACAAGATAATGATTAACAGGCAAATTATTAATACATTTTTTGCAGTTAAAGTTTCATTATGTTTCTTTCTAATTGCAATGTACAGGGAAATATTAGCAATATTTGCAATACTATCAAGATATGCAAGTGAAATAACTTGATCACCAGTATATTTAGTCTTTATAAATTTTAGTGAATTGACTTTTCTTGGATTTATAAACAGTCAAGAAATAGAGGCTGAAGAACATCTCTCTTTGCTTTCAATAACCAACAGCTAGGAGCATTTTGCAGATTGAGGATGCAAGATTACGCTTACAAGAAGTTTATACAATATCCAGCTGTGTGCTCAGAATCTTCCTCTAGCCCAGGAGCAGGGTCACATACCTGCATGGAGGGACAGCTGCTCTCACAACTCTTGCCACAGGGATCTGCAGAGCTGCAGAAGAGCCTGCCAATTTACCTCCTTATTTACAGAAAATTAGAGTTGCTGCAGTGACCCCAAGCAACCCTGCTGCCCAGCGCCCCACCGCCCTGCTGATCTTGTATTAGCCACAAACAGAAAGCTGCACAGACCTTGTAGATAAACTGTCTCAAGTGACAAGGAATTATGAAACCTCTAGTTTAAGATAATACCCTCTCAACACTTATGCTTCACAAGCAGGACCAATTCTAAGAAATCCTTTCAGGACCAGCCTTTGCCTCTGGTCCCTTCAGCCTCTGCAATAGCCCAGAATTTGGAGGCAAGGTATCAGGTCCTGTTGCCAATCCAGAACAAATTTCACTGACTTTGCAGTAACTGCTTGCAAACACAGTCTAATCCCATTTAATCCCCACAAAGTACTGGAAGCAGGATAATATGTGTCATATTAGAGATAATTCTTCAGATTTGGCTTTATGATGTTTATTTACACCAAGCACAGGGACAGGTCAGGATGAGGGATCCCAGCTGTGAGTACAGCTGTTCAAATTCATGGGACTCTCTATAGTATTTCCACAGGCTTTGCTTCAGAACTTGGTTGTCTAAATAAACATCTGAGCCTAGTGGCAGGGCTGTTACCTCCTCTGCTTTTCTTTTTGGATCTTTGCTAAATCCTTTTATCATAGCAGGGCTGATACTTATCTAAAATTATTAAATTATTATTAATTAAGCACGGAATTATTTTCTTATTTGCACAGCCTATAGAGGACCTCCTTCCAGAAAGATACAGCAAATAACAACAGTTATCAGCCTGTGTGCCAAGTCATATTTAAGATAATAGCTGTCTCAGAGGATTATCAGGAACATGGAGATGAGTCATTATGATGGTGCTATAAAACTCCATATGTACAAACTCAAGGGACACTCCATGGCATAAACCTCTTAACTGATTCTTAATTTCTGCTTCTCTAAAGTTAGACAGAAAATCAAGTGACAAGGAAAAGTTAAGAATTAAAAAATATTCCTGAAATTTGCATTAATCTGGATATTTTCTGACCTATCCTCTTATGCTGTAAATGCTGTTGTTCTACCTTTGATCTTCTTGGAGTCCTGTTGATTGCTTCCTGTGTGCCTTTCACAGCTGCAGCCTCCAGCTTGTTGCCAGACCTCTGCCTTCCTTCCTACATGTTCTTCCTTTTACCCCTGTTTTCTTCTCTGAGAATCTCCTCCCACCTCCAGCTCTGTGTCTCTCACCTTCCACCCTATCATCTCAGCAGTCACTCCTCCACCAAGCATCTCCCCTACTTTGTCTCCTCCCTCCTTGGATTATCCCCTAAGTATTTTTCCTGCTCTTCCAGAATTTACTGCTTTCCATAAATTCTGTCCTTGTTCCTTGTCATTAACATTTATATTTCCCCAATCTCCCTTGATACTTTTTTTCTTTCTTCTATTTTTCTTCTTCTTCCTCTGTATGAAGTTCTGGTATATTACCTTCTCACACCATCAGTTAATCAAAAAACTGGTTGCAAATAAAAACCATATTTATCAATGCTCTTTGGTACACAGAAAATTCTTACCTGAAAAGGCTAGTTATAAATAATAATTTAAGTTTGGTAACTGAACACTGTATTGCTGTTTGTGTTCCTTCCTAAAGCCTCAGAAGAGCAAAGCCCACAGTGTTTCTACCCATTATCTATTTTCTGGCCAGCTGCCGATCAACACTCTCTTTGAAGTCCTCCCACTTCTAAGAAAATGAATGCTGAGCAGCTTCAGCCATACAGGAAGAAAAAGAGAAAAGAAAAAGAAAAATAAAAGAGGAAGAGAAGAGAAGAGAAGAGAAGAGAAGAGAAGAGAAGAGAAGAGAAGAGAAGAGAAGAGAAGAGAAGAGAAGAGAAGAGAAGAGAAGAGAAGAGAAGAGAAGAGAAGAGAAGAGAAGAGAAAAAAGAAAAAAGAAAAGAAAAGAAAAGAAAAGAAAAGAAAAGAAAAGAAAAGAAAAGAAAAGAAAAGAAAAGAAAAGAAAAGAAAAGAAAAGAAAAGAAAAGAAAAGAAAAGAAAAGAAAAGAAAAGAAAAGAAAAGAAAAGAAAAGAAAAGAAAAAAGATTTTTCCCCTCTTACCTGCACCAGAACTGGGAGAGGATCTGAGATGAGGCTGGGAAAAGCTCAGAGTTTTCTGAATACAGTGCCAGGCACGTTCAGTGGCAAAGCAGGCATACTGGGCTACCAAAACCAATGCTGTGCCCTTCCTTCCAGCCCACAACAGCTAGAAAGGAAATGGGATGTATCATTCATCTCTTTCTTATGATTTGAGAAGTCAGAGCACTCGTTAGTGTTTAGCATTAAAAAAAAAAAAAAACCTTAAAATTATATAGGATAAAGATTACAGAATTGTAAACATGTCGTCACAACATGAAACACCCCAGGCATGTTTGTGGCAAAGCACACACCCTCTGTATAATTATACTCAGGCTTCTCTGTTTTAGGCAAAAAGTAACAATAGTCACTTATCAGATTCTCAAAATGGTATTGGAGAGGATTCAGCAGGACACTCCCAAGACGTTCTGGGTAGTAGCTGCCATAGGATTGCAGACACATAAATGCTGGGTCCCTCCAGTTTCTGGAAACTATTTCATCCATGCTGCACTCTGCTCTATTAGTGTTTTTTGAGTTACTTTTTCGCCAGTCTATCACTCACAATTCATTTTCTCACTCTGCAATTTTAGCTCAGAGTTCTCCTCCTTTCCCCAAATCTCACTACCAGGCTGCCTACCCACCTCTTCTCAGAGGATAAATCTTTTCCATACCAGAACAGTATTTCTAAAAGTCTTGTGTGCTAATTTCAGCATTGAACATTCATGCAGTGAGGAAGTTTGTTTTCTGCTGTACTTCTGCATGTGAGATTGTTTTAACAGCAGTTACACGCTCTAGGTCCTACTGAGCCTTGTATTTTCTGAAGTCTGTGTGCCCGAGGGAGCATTCTGGTATCTTGGTATAACAAACACCACAGACACCTATCAGATGGTGCCTGTAAGGATATCTGTGATGCCTCTGACTACAGTTTAGTGTGCCCTGGGTTCTAATGCACACATGCCTAAATAATGTGTGCCCATTGCAGTAACATGTATACATCTCCTTAAAACAGACAGAAACAACTGCAGTGGGGATGGTTTCTCACAGCTTCCCAACAGCATTCGTGGCAGACAGCTTCCATCCATTGGTCTTATGAAAAACCTACTAAAAGACACTTAGACCCAGCAGATCCTGGTATTTTGATTCATCATCTGCATGTAATAGGAAGAATTTTTGTGTTGACTCATGAGTTGACTCAGGAGCTGGTGAGGCTTGTGAGAAGATATTTTCTTTAATAGTAAATGTGAGGGCATATTGTCCTGTGGATAATTTACTTTCCTTTGACCTAGTAAAATGTGGAGGCCCTCCTCTGTGAGGTCAATAATATTCCATTTTTGACCAACTAAGTACATTACACATGCTTTCATGTTCACATGAACATACATGCTGGTGCCTTGTTTCAATTTCAAAGAATCTACATGAAGTTTAGTGGCAAGCTGAGCTTTTTTTTTTTGCCTCTTGCAACCTTGCCTATTGTCATTTTCCACCATGCAAGCACCCTGTAAAATGCTACCTTTTTCGTTGGAAAATTCCAAGTGTGCCTCACTGAAATGCATGTGGCTGGTAGGACTTGTGCCTACCTTTGAAATTGTGCTGTGATTCCTTGCAGAGCCATACTTTTCATACCATCCAGGTTCCTCACCGGAAGAACAGCAGGAACACAAACCTAATTCTTTGGCATGCTGCCTCGCTTGGTGTACTGACTAAAGTGAGGCTCTTTCTGAAGTGCTACAGATCTTTTTGATGTGGCTACTGCATTTCTATGTAGTCTTCCCTGTCTTAGCATCAAACTCATCCATGAACAGGCTCCCACTTTTACAGCTCTCCCTCCTCTAAATACCACTTCCATCCTTCATGTTTAATTCACGTTGTATACCGGGTGTGTATTGAGTGAATCCAAAGCTTTTGAAGGAATTTCATTATTTCAGAAATACCTTCTACTCAAACACACGAGGCCTTAGAAGGGAACAGAAACAAAATTATTATATAAGCTTTGTCTGACTTGTTCTAATCCTCATTTTGTAATTCCTATTTATGTGATTAAGGGATTTATTTCTCTGAAAAGAGTCTAATCCTGAAAAAGTGACTGTAGTTAGGGAGATTTGATACAATAACTAGAATTTAAGCAGCCTATAAGCATTGTCCCTGGGTTTTACTCAGGGTGAATTTCATCACAGTTCAAAGAGCTCATATGACCCTTTATTAAATAATCACAGCATAAATTGTCATATTCTACCCAATTCATTAAGTTTTTAGTCTCATTTATTTTTACATTCTTCATTCCACCATGTTGCAATTAGTAAAAATTAATTGAATACACAATTGATTAAAAATTAGAACTTTTGAAACATTCTGTGCTTCCAGTGCATGAAACCTAAGCTTCATGGAGTGCAGCCCAGAGTGCAGATGGAATTCCAATCAGTGGTCAAGTGGTTTTAGAGACACATAATGGAGCCATCATACAAATTAAACATTTATGAGTCAAAATCAATTAGTGACTAAGATATAAATTAGTTCACTATTAAGGTTTAGCAAGGAGCACGGTAACCTAGACAGACCATGCAATGATGAGTGATATTAATGGAGAAATATTACAGTAACAAATATTTGACATTTATATTAGTCATAACATATCTCTAATAAAATGAAAAAATGGGATACACTGGGTAGGTTGCACTCCTTTTCAGAACCTACAATTATGCTATATGTTATGTGAATACTTGATACTTCAGGTAAAACAGGGGATAGTAAGATTTTTTTAAGGGAAAAATCAAAATAGTTCATGAAAAATTCAGTGGGTCAGTCTCTGACATGACAAATAGATTTTTATAGAGTTTATGAAGTTTGGAGTCTTTGGAAGTAGTGTTCTACCTGCTTAATGTCAACAGAGAGACTAACAAAATAATGAATAAAAATGTAAAAATAAACTTATGCACTGTTACACCTTTTATACATGTTCCAAAGTCAAAAGTTAGTTGGAGCTTCGAAACTCCCAGATGGGGTACTTCCTTGTTTAAAGACAGCCTGTCCCTGCTGAATTTACTTGGGTAATTAATTGATTGTTCACAGTCCCTGCAGAGCCTGGGGGAAGCGGTGCCAAGTCGAGGTGGTGAGACTGGAAACTCCTGTGGCACAGAGCAAATGTCACAGGAGGATTTTGAGCTCATCCTGTTGCCTGCCCTGCTGCCTACACACCTGGAGTCTGTGACAGCTGTTGTCCCTGTCTCCGACTGAGTATGGATGTGCTCAGAGCCATCCAGGTGTAGAAGGCAGACCGAGTGACAGGTCACAGGAATCCACAAGTATTTACATTATTGAAGTAGGGAAGTTACATAAATCTAAGGCAGTGGAAGAGCAGAACCTCCATGTTTTGTTTTGGTTTTTTTTTAATTTTCAGAGATAAAGCCTGTTTATTTCCATGCATTATTTCAGTCTCAGCATGTGTGAAAACAATGTTTCTGCTCTATTTCTGAAAACCAAACACTGCAATATGTTAATGTGCATAAATCCTAAAATGGTTATTTTCAGAAGTCACAAATTGTGCTGGATGCCTTGAAATTTATATTGTTGATTTAAGAAGATTGCTGCTTGTCCTTTGAAAAATCAGATACCTTGCAATTGAAATTTCCATGTTCCTCAAAACAGAGAAATTAGATTTGCCAAAAAACTTTTTAAATAAGAAATTGCTGGTTATTTAAATGATGAGAGTGCTGTGTTTGTTTATACAGTGTTCACACAGTGAAAAATAAAGTTTTTTAGATTATTTTAGTCTTGCCAAGTAGCAATTGCTGTAGTCATTAAAAAAACCAAAACAAACAACAACCCAAACCCCTTTGATCTAGATTGCTCAGGTGGATAGTTCTCTGCTATCTCTTAAAACATAAGTAAGAAAACTTTCTGTCTGGTTTTTAGCCCTACAACTCAGATTTTTTTTCCACCAGAATCAGCTGGATTGCTCCCAGAGAACATTCACTGTGCCTAGCTCCTCTCCTACTGCAAAGGTTCTTAAGATTTGTTTTTCATCTCAGGAGACTTTAATTAGCTTCCATTTCTTTGGCATCTCACTTGTATTTTTCAAACAAAAATGCCATGTCTGCAGAGCACCTTCTGATGAAAATGTAAGACTGAACATGCCTTATGTCTTTTGAGCAGGCATTGTCTTCCAGTTTAGCCCAAGTTTTCTTCAGCACAGCTTCCCAGGAACACCTGTTTGAGAGTCCTTAAAAATCAGGCCAGATCTATCATCAGAGGATACTATTAACATTAATACCTTAATTCATGAATTTACTTTTTAAAACTCTTAAGCTATCATATAAAGGCTGTCAGCCTCACCAATCTGTTTGTTACACTTCTGAAATAAAGGATCCTTTATTAAGGTGCTTGACTGCCTGGACTGCTCTTGCTTCCTTGAGGCAGCGTTCCCCTGTGAATTGAGCAGAGGTAAGAATTTTATCTATTTCTATCTTGAATGAACATTCTTTTTTTTCAGCATTTTCTTACTTAAACAGATAATGGAACTTTTTTTTCTATGTCATATTCAGTCTTTTTAATGAATAAGTGAAATGATCCTAAGTAAAAGCCTGTGTTTAAAATCAACTGATATTTGTATTATTATCAAGATCAGAATGCAGAATATGGTGTGAAGACTGAAAATGTATCTTGTGCTCAAGGATCTCCTGAGCAGCATAACAAAAACTCATTGCTGTTAAGTTAGGAAGATACTGAACAAAATGTCACAAGAATCCTTCTTGCACTTTGTGAGGACTTGGAAAGACACATGCACTTTGGGTCTCTAATGGCTCTGGCAGCAGTTGTGGGAAGAATAGCAGCTATGCCAGAAAGAAAGAACACAAGAGCAAGAAACATATTGGGAGTGAGACAGAACTTGACATTGCACAAGTCATTTTTAGATGAGCGCCAAGAATGACTACTCAGAGGCCAGTAGCCCAAAGATACTTGGCTTTTCTTTTCAATTTTAATTGTTCTGTTCCAGACATGTATAAACAATACCTAATTGTAGGAAAGCTGGGAGGCAATTTTTATATCCAAGGAGTAGGTAAAAGGGTAAAGGAAACTCTGATGTCAATAATGGAGAACAAGTCTTTAAGAAGTACTATCTGAACATCCTCAAGGGACTTGACAGCAAATTGACTAACAACTCTCAAGCATGAGTGTGCTGTGGAGTGAAAGTAGGAGAAAAGTAAAGGTTCAAAAGAGATGCTTAAAATAACTAAGGAAAAAAAAAGGCTAGAAAAGTGTGGTAGGTTGACTCTAGCTGGATGCTGTGCCCACCAAGTTGCTCTATCACTCGCCTCCTCAACTGGAGAGAGGAAAAAAATGCATTGAAAAGCTCATGCTTTGAGATAAGGACAGGTAATGATCATTCACCAGTTACTGTCACAGGCAAAATAGATTCATCCCAGGGAAATTTATTTGCTTTATTGCCAATTAGGCAGAGTAGGATAATGAGAAACAATTAACACAGCTTTCTACACACACTTTTCTTCACTCCACTTTCTGGACTCTGCTTCACTCCAAACTCTTCTACCTCCTCCTCCTCAGTAGCACAGGGGGGTGGAATGGGATCAGTTCATCACATTCTGTCTCTCCACCTCCTTCCTTGGCAAGAGAAGGACTCCTCACACTCTTGCCCTGCTCCAGCATGGGATCCCTCCCACGGCAGATAGCCCTCCATGAACTTCCTCACATCAAGAAGGAAATCCTTCCTCACCATGGTCTTCATCACAGGCTGCAGGCAAATCTCTTCTCCACCATTTGGAGGACCTCCTCACCCTTCTTCATCACTGACCTCGGTGTCTGCAGAGCTACTCTCTCACATATTCTCACTGCTGTCCCTCCCACCTGCTGCACTGATGTGATACCACCATCTCTGATGGGCTTGGCTTTGGCCAGGTGACAGTGACAGGTCCCTCTTGGAGCTGCAGGTGGCTGTGCCAGACATGGGGACAACTTCTGACAGCTTGTCAGAGAACCTACACTTCAGCCTTTACTCCCTAGCTACCAAAACCTTGCCCTATAATCCCAATATAGGAAGGGAAAAAATAGTATTGTGGACTCATGAAATAATAAAACATCAGGAATACTTCACCTCTGACTCTTACAAAATCAGCATTGCCCAACAGGCTCATCATTTCCCTGTTAAATTTACAATATTTGGGATGGTTTGACTCTAAATTGTAGAGTCAAGCTTTAGCAAGAGCACCTCAGATTTCATTTCCGAGGAAAGGTTTCTTACTAGTAGATCTATAGAAAAGAATGTGAGAAAAAAAATTGCAGTGAATCCAGTCTCCTAATTCTAACAAGGTTAATTTAGTATTCCCAAGAGCTGTGGTGGGCTTGTGTGTGTTGAAATTTTCCAATATTTTCCAAAATATATCATCATTTTGTGAGAATTCTAATGGTTGTATTTTAAATATTGGAATACATTATTACTACAAAATTCTTGATGGCAAATAATATTTTTATAAGATATTTTCTCTTTCCTTAATTCTGGCACATTGGTAATAGTTTAAGAACTATATTCAGAAAAGAACCCAATATTTACAGCTTTTTTGTAAAGAAATAAAAAGGAAATTACAAGAGTCAGTGCTGTCTCAGGAGTTTTCAAATAAGGCATATATTTTTACTTAAAATACCTTATTACAGACTTCCAAAAGTGCCTGGAGAGGCAGATTTCCTCCTTTGGTTTTGTTAATGATCTGTTACATTTCAGTGGTGGGTTCTGTGTTTCAACTTTTTTTTTTTTTTTTTAACTCAGAATACATTTGGATACCACTTCTGAATGTCCTCGAAAATGAATTCCTTTTCCTACAGTTTCTAAACACACAAATGCAGGAAATTGCTATAAGAAATGTTCTGCAAACAGCATTGTTTTAATGGATTAACATTTCTGATTCTTCTAACCCTGCACTGATTTTCAGGCAATAATCTAACAGAAAAAGTAAGGAAATATTCTGGAATATGCAGCTGTACCAGTAGCATCTAAGGAACCAGTTATTCTTTTAAAAGAACCTGAAGAAAATAGTAAATGAATTAGGTGAAAAATCTGCCATTGCTAACAAGGAAAATGTTCTGTAGTAATTCCCCAGTGTCTCAGGGTATCTCTGCACAGAAAAGTATGTGAACAAAACAAGGAAGACAACCCTTAATCATGAATCTGACAGGCCTGACCTTGTATGCCTCGTTAGGATGAGGTCAAGTCCAAGAGAGGATTTCTCAATTGCTTTGTTTCATGCATTGCTATTTTGGTGTCTCATCATCCATCTAGCAATTACAATTTCTGTCAATTACAATGCAGCCTAAATCAGTAATTACTTCATAACACATAGGTGCTTTAATACTGGCCTATTTAAAAAAGAATAATTCAACAGTAACTGAAGGCTTGATGGAAAAACACATCTATAAATGCACCAGTTCCAGTTGAGTAGTATAGTGTAGTACATTAGCCCTTCTAATAGCAATAAAACTGCTTTCAACAAGTATTTAATTATACTTTATTGAGCAAGAGCATAGATGTATTACCACAAGGCAGTTCATAATAATTTTTCTGACAATGCAGTGGATTGCAGGCTCTTGAAAAGGTGAGGTTGCATTCATGTGTGCTAAATAGATTCATGTAGGTTTTCATTGTAAATCCTGGATTTTTTTTGCTGAGGAACAAGGCAATCAACAGGATTTTGAGGTTAAATTTTGCCATGTCATGAGAGCTTCCGAGAGCGTCTGTTTTCATGACATGCCACAGTCATCATCACTTTTTTCAGGCTTCCTATTGTGTTTGTTTAATTAAAATAAGGCTTATCTGAATTGCTTAATGGTATTAAATATCTTACTCTGCTCCAAGGTTACCACATTGGTAATTTTCCCTCCTGTATCAAGTCATGCCTTCATTTAAACAGAAAAGTTGGGTGGAACTGACTGACTGATGACAGCAGAGCCCGACCTTCCTTCCTTGCCTCCCACTTCAGCACACCTGCTTTCAGAGATTGATTTCCTCATGGCTGCTGTGAAGAAACCACTGGAGTAAGTGAGGCTGAGCTGATGGGAATGAAAGCTGACTTAATAAGATTGTTTTGCTATTTTGTGTACTTTATTAATGTTTGGAGAAAGCTGAAGCTCAGTTACAGGACCTATGGTTGAAGAGTCTGTTCTGTGTTTAGATGTTATTGCTAAAGAGAAGCAGAGGGGGTTTTTTTACTTCAGCAAGAACTTTTGGCCATTGCTGAAATTAAATTTTTTATCTGGGGTGTTTAAGTTGAAATTTCTGTGCTAAATTATACAAAACAAAATCCAAGCCCTGTTTATATAGATCAAACTAGTACAATAAATGCAATCATCTTTTGAGAAGTGTATGTCTTTCCATGTAGAAAATGATCTTTTTTTTTTTTTTTTTTTTTTTTTTTTTTTTTTTTTTTTTGCTGGGATAGAAGTTTCAATCTACAATAGTAAGTCCAACACTCAGTGCAGCTGGTTGGGATTTTTCCAATTCAGTCAGCATACCAAATGAATACACTTGCACACATCCTCACTTTATTTGCATAAATAATCAATTGTAAGTCAAAGTCCTGAAATCTTCTCTGGCACCAGGAATTTATCTGAGAGGATAAAATAAAAAGTGTTCAAAGTCTGTCCGAATTGAAACCTAGCCTGCAAAAACATAATCACAAATGATTAAATGAAAAATTCCATATCAGAGGCAGGACACATAGATGTCATCCTATAATATTCCATGTCATTTTGAAGAGCTTTTAGCTTATTGTGCTTTACATGGAGTGTTAAAAATGCAGTGCAGAAAAGACCTTTTTATCATAGCTCTGCTCTTAGAAATAAATCAAAACAGTAGAGGATTAATCCATTGCTTAGAATTCAGTCCAAATTATTCAGGTAGAGGATTAAGATAATATTGTCCTACTTTAAAAAGTGAGAAAAAATTATATAGTAATTTTATCAAGAACTGAAACAAGAATTATTTAGTAATTTTATATAGAACTTTTATCAAGAATTACATAGTAATTTTATCAAATCATAACATTAGAGCTGCAGTTAGAATCATTGAGCAGATCTCTTCTAGCTGGTGCTGTCTGCTGGGTTCCCTGGTGGAGATGAGTAACAATCAAGGAAATTGCATGAGCAGCACTGACAATCTTGGACATATTTCCACAATAATTAAGTGCTGCTGGCTGCAGGTGGAAGGGAGGAAAAAAAGAGAGGAATATGCAAAGGGGAGGCCCAGCTACAAAGCAAGACATAACAAATTCAATGGGAAACTAGTGTACTTCAACACTATTAGAGTCATATACACACACAAGCATGGATCTTTAAAGAACCTTCTCTGAACAAAAAATAAATGAATCCTCAAGTTTTGCATATAAACTCAATGGGTTTTCAGTGAGAGAAGATGGCTGCTATGAGCAGAAATCTGGGAGGGAAGAGCTCCCCAAAAAAAAATGAGAGGGAAGGAAGATCACAGCAATGTGAAAGTGGAAAAGCATTGATAGGATGGTAAAAGTAGTCAGTAATTTGTTAGTAACCACATCACCATCTTCCAAGGTGAAGTCCCTCACAGCTATACTAAAACCTTGGATTCTTGTCTGCAATCCAATTTGAGTTGGATGTATGATGGTTAAGCCCTGTCCCTCTCTGCTGTTCCTCTGTGTGGTATTTTGAATAGCAAAGAAGTGAAATGAGACTGGATGGGAGAGAATCTGAGCCCTGCTCTCCAGCCCCTAGCTCTGCATTCCTAACCACAGACTCCTGCACAAAATGAAAGCACTTTTGCCAAGGGTGCATCACCCATCACTTGTGCTTAGGTTTATCCTATCCACTAAAGGTGTTTATGCCAGCATAATGAATCCCACTCCCACAGCCTGTTCTGGAGCCTGGAAACATCAACATTTTTTAAAAATCTGGTCCTATATGAGAATATGAGGAACTGCTTCTCAGACTACTTATGTTTCTTAATTTCTCACCTAAAATTGAAGTAGCTGAACTAGAGAAGAACTGTATTTCCATTGTTAAACAGTTTGAATTTTTTAGGATGACCATGTTTTTGAATATCCAGTCTTCCAGCTCCACATGCAATCATTAACCCCATAATCTGAAATCAGTCTTAGCACACAGAAAATGTTTTTGTTTATTTGAAGCTGGAAGGTAATATGAACTCTGTTCTTCCATAACTCAAGGAAATAGGTAAGTCTTGGGAAAAAAATAAAAAATGCCTCCCTTTTGTCAAGGAAACTCATGCCTCAGAGTTTTTTTTGAAGAAGCAAGCAAGAGTGGGGATGGGAAATCTGCATGTCAGTTACTTCAATTTAAACAAATTGTTTAAATCAGCCATCCACCAAATACTGCTGAAGAAACTAAAGTGGAAAAGCACAAGAAGGAAAATCCTTAGATAACAAAGAACTGTAACAAAAGAGGGCAACAGACCTCAAGTAGAAGTAAGAAGTAATCAGGTGTTTTGGTTTTTTTTTTTGTTTGATGTCATTCTTTAATTTTTATGTCCTTATGAAAATTAGTGATTTTATATAATACCAAGGAATCTGACTGATTCTGGCCCCTGAATTTAGACTGAACAAAATGAGCTTTCTGTTCCTCAGTTATGTTCCTCTTCTGGCTATTTTTAGTGAAATGGCATGGTTCTGGTGAACCAGTTCTAGAGGTAGACAGGAAACAGTTAATTGCAAAAGATGACCTTCAGAAATTGTCATGATGACCTTTGTCCTTTTTGCTCACTTGTTCCACTGCAGACTATTTGTTTCTTCTGCAGGTATTTTTTTTTCTTTTGTTATTTCAACTCATTTCACTTTGGGGCAGTCGGAAGAGTGGTTTGACTAGCCAAAATTGTGAGATAGCAACATTTGGCAGGATAGATCTTGTATGCAAATGTTGTTATTGCTGCTAGTTGTTTGGCACTCTGATGTTGATGTGTTGTGTAGTTGTACACCTTTCCATGCCCATAGTGAATAGGGAATCTCTATCCCCAAAGATTGTGTCAGAGATATTCAAATTGAGTGGATTAATTAAAGGAGTCACAAAGAGTTTCTTCATGAACACAGTTGAATGAAAGTTGAGTATCCTCTTTGTTTGAATAACTATTTGAATTTTAATTACAAAACAAGCTGCAGGAGTGAAATAATTTTTTTCACTTTTACAGTTAGTTTTTTTTTTAAGGGACACACAGTTATAATTAGTCAACAATCCTGAGGCTCTGAGAGTGTGGCTTTTTTGATGATTTTTACATTTTATTTTCTATTTAGACTTTCTTAGAAGGGGAAGAGAAAAGTCACACAGAAAGAGTGAAGTATTCAGAAAACATTCTGGAAGCATTCCAACAACCATTAAGATTTATAAACAACTCCCAGTAATTTATTTTCCAATCTATTGTTCTATTTTCTGCTATTATTTTACCCTTTAAGAGTAAAAATATCTTTAATTTATAATAGATGCCTTCTATGCATCTAATAGTTCTCTTCCTGTACCCAACTATTAGTTTTCCCTCTTACTAATAACCATTCATATTGCCTTTTCTATCAGCCTTGAGATTTCAGATTTCTTTCTACAAAAAAATATGTGTTTCCCCAAGGTAAATCTTATTTTCTGCTCAATAGCATGGGTTTTTTTCTAATATTTTCCATATCCTCTTTTTCATTGCAGTACTTGTCCCCTTGTCCTCTGTGTCTCCTTGCTGGTATGGTATTTTGTTACTTGTTTACACTGACCTCAGCAAATCACTGAGTTCCCACAGTCATGCTTCCCTTAGTTTTAACTCCCCCTCCCCAAAAAGAAAAGGATTGCAGGATTTCTGACCAAGATAACTGACTGAGATATCAAGCCTTGGCATGAAGAGTGCAGATAATACAGAACTGACATTAAAAATGCAGTGTGGTGACAGGATCACCAGAAGCTCTTTTAGACCCTGTTTGTGTAAAAATCCTCCGGACCTTTCCCACTAGAACATCTCCCACTTGTCATCCTCTTGCCTTTGTGCTACCTGTTGCCCAATACTCTGATTCTTAATCTGATCCCAGAAGTGTCAAATAAGCATCAGAAGGATCAAGGAGGGAAGAAGCACTAAAGAAGGGAGTCACAGTGTGAGATACATAAGAAGGTACAAAATCGGCTCAGTTGTGGGAGAGGCTTCCCTAAGCTCCAGATTTCCACTGATTTCTCAACTGTCACTTTCAAGTTACTTAACTCCATACCTTCATAGCTCCCCTAAGTGTTGCAAGACTTTGAAATAATTTTTAACATCTCACATAGTTCTTAGTGTGAGCTATGTGTCCTTCATACAAAGCACAAACAAGGGAACAGCTGCATAACTTACCAGAGAGGAAAAGCAAGGCAAGGGTCTATATGTTAGATACATTCCTCATTCATCTCAGGATGTTTAGCTATGAACTCTCAGCTAAGGAGATGGACTCCTCCTAAGAGGAATTGTTGGACAAATCACCTCCATTTCAATATTTGAATCACTTCACGTTTCCCCATCTGCCTCTGAATGACAGATCTTTTGCCATAATGCTGCTCAGGGGACACTGAAAGGATCAAGGTGTTGATGTTTTTTTCCTACCTGATCCACCAAGCATGGCTCCACCTTATATCTCAACAGCTTTCAGTATGTTCACTGACATCCTGTGTGTCAATTTAGAGAAGCATGGGTTGCCATGAGTGTGAGCACTGACTGTCCATCTGTACCACTTCACAGTTCCTTGACCACTTTGAACCTCTCCAACCAAATCTAGCTCTTGATATAGGAGAATCAGTGCTGCTTAGCCTCAATATTCCTCACTTGGTTGTTGTACCTTTTTATTCTGCAGCATCAACAGAGTCCTAGAATTCGGTGAATGCCATTTTTTTAGGATGCTTGTAATGTCTAAATACTGGTTAAAGGTGCCTAAAGTATCTCTAGATCAGCTAAATTAATCTCCCTCTTTCCTCTTTGCAGAAAGTCAGGAGAAACAATTCAGATCTTTGGAAATTAGTCCTGTTCTGCTGTCCATATAGTCCAGTGGGAAGCTGAACTGACTACCCTCCTAATCTCACTGAATCTACTAAATAACTGGATTTGTTTCCCAAATCCTCTTGGGTGTAATTTTCTAGCTAGAACTGAAGATGGATGTATATGCAGGTATAATACACAAAGTGACTGGGAACAGAGCAGAGTGACTTCTGTGTGTGTAGGTAAGGATGAGATATTGTAACTGCTGGCAGTGAGGCCAGGGCTCTTACTCTGTGCCTTCAACTACAGGAAAAGCCTCATCATAATATTTCTTTTTAGAGTCTTCCATTTCACTGACTTCAGTGCTGAAACCATTCTTTCCCTTCACAGAGCTGGAACACAAGATCCTCTTTTTTCTCTTAAAGCATGCATGACCTAAACGGTTCTTACAACATATAATAATAATAGTTAAAAACAAAAGAAAAGAAAAAGAGGTGTAACCCCACTAATTAAAAATAAGTACTTACTATAAATATTCCTCAAGAAAAAACCCTTAAGTGCCCCTAGTTTGCACAAATGTTGGTTGCACCATGTTTGCACAAAATATTCTTTAATTAGCACAATGCTCCCTAATCCAGAATTGCCGGGTGTGGACCAAATATTCCACACTGCCCAGGCTGCATGTTCTGGACCTCTACCTCCTTCAAAGCATTGTCTTGGCAAATGGTGCAGAATCTGCAATCCTGATTCAGCTCTTTGGAGGACTGTGGTGAAAATCCCCACTGTTTTGTTGAGGGGTTTTGGTTTTGCTTTAATTTTTGAGATTTTTCCTTTGCATGTTTTATAAACTGCTCCAATGCCTACAGCTAAAGACAAATGGCAACCTCCAAGATGGTACTTTTTAAGGCAATGCTTAAGCCTTGGAATTCTTGGAAGAACACAGTAATCACCTGTGTCACGATTTCCAAAGAGGCGGCATCCCTAAGACCTCTTGTATGGAATGACTTTTCTATAAAGTTTCTTGAATTTTATCATTCAGACACAGTTTTAAAACAGAAAGTTGCATAAATCAAGGACCGATATTTAACCACTGAGGCTGAAAATCTTCTACCTCCAGAAACAGTGCCAACAATTCTAATTTGTCTTGACTTTTGAGAGTCAAAAGTATTTTTGCATAAAATTGACTGATATTTATTAAAAAAACTATCATATTCTTAGGAGAGTCAGAAAAGTTCACTGGCTTGACATAGGCACTATGTAAATTGTTCTGTTTCATAATTAGCTATCTGTTATTACCCATATAAACTATACTATTTTTGATCCCCCAAAAGACTTCAAGTCAAAACCAATATAAATTATTTTGCTCTGCCTGTTTTAAAATATACTTGGAGTGCTTATGGATCATCCCAGAGTTTCTGCTAGATTAAACAGGTAAAACATCTAAATCCTGTGCACTGCTGACATGACTGTTTCACCTGTGCTCTTAGCAAATATGGGACTTCAGTTCCAAAGCTAAAAAAGGACTCTAATATTGAGAGTACAGCAAGCATACAGCATGGCTTAATCTACATTCAAATCCTGGATTTGGATCAGGACACATGGACTTTCTCCTAAGTCACCACAACAGCCTGTGAGTTTCCAAATTTGATTTACAGTATCACAAAGACTTGAAGCACAGGACAAAAGCTGTACCAACCACCTCATGGGGATCCTCAGGAGACAGATTTGAGGCTGATCTTTAGAAGAACATACAAGGAAAACTGGTTCAGTTAAACAGTCTCTAGTGTTAATGAACAAAGAGCTATTTGCAAGAGGAAGTATCAGAAAAGACACAAAAATAGCTTGTTCGTTATGAGTAGAGTCATGACAGGAAAGCCACAAGTGCAGAGTCACATGAAAAATCTACTTACATACACAGTCAAGGAAATCCTTCACCCAGAGATGATAAATTAGATCTCTTGGCTTAACCACTGAAAGAATATAAGCTTAAACCAAGCAAAAATTTCTTTTAGGGATCAAGGTATACGTATGATGGCTTCCAGTCAGATGGGCCATGGCAGAAAGTACCCAAATGGCTACAGTGGTGGTTAATAGTTATATATCACATTTCTAGAACCAAAGAACAAACCCTGGTACTTGTGCATGACAGATAATTAAACCAAAGAAAAATCTTCTCACTTGAGGAGTACTTTAAGTGTTAGCAGAACCAGAAATCTTGTTCTACAGTAGAGTCCTGACAGCAGAGAAGGTCAAACTTTTCTAAACCCCTAAATTCACATTTGTAGATCACATTGCAGTCAGCATCTTCTCATGAGGAACTTGTTCTCTGTGTATCGTTAAACTCACTCAAAGCTCACTTAATGGAAGAACCACCCTAAATAGGATTATCTTTTTTGACTTTGCATAATTCTGCAGCTTTGTGCATTGCACAGTTCTACAGCTATCTGTACTCAAAGAGCAAGGCTGTGGCCCTCAGAGAAAGACTTGAATGCATCTTTCCAATTCTTTATCTATTTTTCTGAAAAGTTATAGTCAAATTATGAAGTCATGCCCCACTATGTTTACTGAACTTGCCCAACTAAATTTATTTCTATTGATATGAGTACCAAATGATTAAGATATCTGTAGTCAGCCAAAATTTGCTTTTGGACCTTATACAAGAGATTTATTCAAAAAGCTTCATATTTTTGATTTGAAAAAATATATATATACATCTTCCATCAGTCACAGTGATGTTCTAAGGATTAATTTCTTAAAAGCTCCTGTAACCTTCTGTGAGATCTTTAGAAAAGGCATGCTTAATTAATCACTGTTATCATCACATACTGTCCTGAAGGCTCAGTGGAGAATTTGTGCTTTTCAAAACAACCAGTTTCTTTGAAGGGAATGAAATAAGAATGTTAACTCCTAATTATAAAGTCTGAGGGCTGATAGATGTAAGGAGGCCACAGCACAAAGGATTGGTCTACACAGCGAGTGGTAATAGGCATTACATTATTGTGTGTTACAAGCATTTAGATGGTGATGGCCACACATTTTTTAATTAAGTGGTGAGACAATTTACGTCAGATGGTCATCTTGGACACCATTCCTGCCTGATGAGAGCGTCCCTTCAGCAGATGTACAGCTTACTGACCGCTGCAAGTCAGAACTGAAAAATGAGCACCTGGGAAGGAAAGGGTATCTGCACAGGAAGGAGAACACTGAGCTGTCTCTTTTGTAAAAGATCTCCTAGAAAAGCAGTTCAACAATACAAAAGACTTGAACATTGTATTTGTTTCTTCTTTTGCTGTGTTATTTTAAGCATTCCTCATCAAACACCAGGTTGTTGATCTCAGCCCTTGATCTGTTCCTTCTTGATCATTACAACCAAGCCCCTTTTTATTCCTTGATTAGCTTCCAGCTGGATATGTTCCCTAACATAGCAGACCTGAAGCAGTACAAACAGATGGATTAAATAGAATGGTAAAAGTGTAGGAGTTGCATAATTATTTTAAATGCATGTTTATGCCAAATATCTAAACATGGCATGTGGCAGCTGGAGGGCATAACACCCTCCTCATAGTTAAGTTTGCAACATAATCCAGACATCAGTGGGGCTTCTTTAGTGTCAAGCAGAATTGCTAAGGAGTTCCTAGAAATCTCCTGGAAGGAAATACACGTTCTAAAAATGGACTTTTAATGGCTTCATCACTCACTGTTGATTAAAATGTAACTTTTATCACAGATTGTATAAAGTGCATCATTTTATTGCTGCGCTCAGGGTCAGATCTAGAAAGAGATTTTTTTCCAAAATATTCCACCCAGGGAACAAAAAAACCCAAACAAAACAAACAAGCAATCAAACAAAAAACCTATACCTGTATATGTTGTAGATGGTTGTCTGAAGGATCATTTTCACAAGGCCAACTCCTGCTCATCACCATGAGCATGAGTTAATCTCCCAGCTTAAATTTCTCAGTTCAAGTATGCCAGAATTCAGGATTCAACTTACTCAGCAATAATTAGTCAGATGAAATACAGCTGCATAATGGAGACAAAGCTTGATTTAGTAAAATGAGAGTCCCCAAGAGTATTAAAACTCTTATCTAAAAGTAAGAGCATTTATAGGAAAAAAAAAAAAAAAAAAAAACCCCCAAACCTAAAGTGAAATAAGTAAGAATATATAAAAAAGCAATTAATAATGACTCACTTCGTTTCTTCCACACAAGCTTTAGGCATGTGAAACTGTCTTAGGTTTGAACAGGAAGAAGTTGCGGCTGTGAATTTGTAGTACCTTCTCACTACTATTGGAGCCTTACATTTGCATGTACAAGTGCAAGTGTGTTATTGGGTCACCTTGCAAAGTGCATGAAACAGTGGCAAGCTGAAGTCGGATACAAGCCATAGGACAATCTCATAACTCCTGAAGTGAATTCCTACTCCTTTTCTTTACTGTACCATCTTTGGATGAACCAAGAAAATAGACATTCATTTGAACTTGAGATGAATGAATATTCACTAGAGAAACTATTTGCAGAAAATGGTATGTCCAGAGCTCTCGGATCCCACTTTCTGCTTAAACCAAGAGTTTCACCATCTGCAGCTCTCATTAGCTATGTTTTAAATATCAAAGGACAGATTCTCCAGAGTCTTCCAATGCTACATTATCCTGCACCCACTAAATAAAGAAGCCTTTTCTATTGTTCAAAACTGTTAAGCCTCTGGCTCTCTTCTCAAAGATCTGCCACTATTGAGAAGATTTTGGTTTTCACTTCACAATTTCCTCTCAAGTAATTTTAGACTGCAGTTACATTTCCCCTTAGTCTCTAAAAATACATTTACCACCAGATTTTTTGTGGTCAGAAAGTCAAAGCTAATACAATTTCGTATATCAAGAAAATTCATGCAATTTTATAGTATAAAGACTAAGTGACTCTACCTTTTCTTTATGTAGACTTATCTGGATTCTCTAACTTTTTTTTTTTTTCAAAGAAAACAGTGCACTGGAACTTTTTGGCCGACAGAATCTAAAGATTTCTTAGATTGTGTGCACAAACTAACTTCCCCTCCTACTAAAAACCTCCTACGCATGAGCATGAGGTTACAATCAGGATATGCTGTTTGCCCACATTTCTCTTCAGACTTGAAGCTTATGGGACTCTCACCTTAGGAGCATCAAATTCTGTCAGAATTGTGTTAGAAAGGGCATAGATCATACAGACAGACTAAAATCATTCAGTTTGGTGTTGCCTCAACAGAAGCTCTTGCTAGGGAGCACCCAGCAACCCCAGACTGTGCAACTGCGCTACGACAGTGAGTGCTGGGGAGCCATGAAAACCAGTCAGAGCTTTGTAGAACCAGATCTCCTGTTCCTAATTCTCTCCCCTTCTCGTGGGGTTTTGAGAAAAGTTCCCATGTCTTACAGCATGTTCGCCACTTTGTGGGTACTGAAGTGTGGCTACACTTTTATTTCAGTTCACGTGAGTGGCACATAGCTGCTGGCTAAATTTGTTGTCATAATCTCATCACCCCTCATTCCTTTCTGTTTCGTGTATCACCTCAGCCCTCTGCTGTGAATTTGTCCTATCTTAGAGCAACTCTGCAAAAAGTGATTATCCTTGCACTGGATTGCTTCAAATCTGGCATCTAGCCAAGACCATGTCACCTCAAAATGCCACTGGATTTTCCCTTCTCTGCTAATCCAGCAGCCCCCATTTGAAGACACATTTTAATGAAAACCAGGTATTTTTTAGTGAAGCCCAAAATATCGTTCTGTTCCCTGAGAACAGTCACACTGAATTCTGCATCTTGCAGTGTGCTGGGAGTCGGGGTGGTTGGTTGGTTAATCACAGCTCAGCCTCACTGGGGTGTTCACAGCTCCAACCAGGATTTCCTAGCCCAGAGCCCAAACTTCTGGTGCCAGAACTGACAGCAAATCTCCAAACTCCCTCCCTTTGCTGTGTGACCAGTAGTCCCTAAACTTTTCGAGTGGGATAAACTAAATATATTGTGACATGAAAAAAAAGGTGAAGTTAAATTTTACAGAGGCCCAGAGAACATGCTGTCTGTGCCTTTCTTTTATCTCAGGTCAAGATAGCAAGGAGAATCTAAAATAAATATTTATTAATATTTAGCTAAGCTTATCAAGAATAGTGGATCTGGTAAGATATAAGGTGCACATCTAATATTGCCTGTTTTTATTACATAATCCTTATTAATTTATCATACAAATGGCAAAGATAAATGGAAAATATAAAGATAAATGTAAATATGAAATATATTTTGATTATATAAAATAAAAATAAACACACTAAAGCTGTATATAAATGTAAAATATATTTTATTACATAAATATAAGATACAAATAAATATTAAATATAAGTAAAATAATAAAAAACTAGTCAGAATATACAAGTGACACCATTTATAAAGAAAAAAGCTATTTACATTGTACTATTGAATATTTTCTGAAATGTCATGGGTTGTGTATTTGCCATGTAAGGCATGTGAATTCTGGTTTATGTTCATCAAGAACCAAAAAGAAAGATAATTGTTTATTACTCCTGGTCAATAACTGCACATGTGGCAGGGAAGTCTGAGATTTTTTTGACAGGCTACTATAAAAAAATATATGCGCACAACTTTCGGTCAAAATCATGTATTTAGAAGTACTAATAATACACTTTTCATTATTGAAGTGAATGATTAAATATATATAGAATTCGATTTTATATATATAATTCAACTATCTATAGTGTAAAATTCTGAAAATTTTCATATGGCAAAAATGATCACAAAGTGCTGCCAGAAAATGTCAGGCTGAGAGCAGGACACCAACAGGATGAGCAGCCTGGAGCTGTTCACCTTCATGATAGCAAACTGGAGAGCTTTTCATTTTTTAGTATCAGCATTTTCCCAGTTTTCTGATACAGCAGAAAATTATCAGCTCCTCCAACGGGTCCTTTAAATTATTAATCCAGCGTGCTGTTTTCTTGTAGAGTGACACAGTTAGAGTATGCAAAGGTTTGATTTTAGATATCTTGTTTGCCAGAGTGGAACATGTCCAGAAACATCCCTTTGCATTAAGGAGGGCAGAGATTATTATGTTCTGCTATGTACACTGAAATACTCTAAACCAAAGTTTAAGTGAATTATTTAATATCAGATATGTGAGGCTAAAGAACTCAATTTTTAGTTCCCCAAGCATGGTGAATTTCCTTCTGCCATTGACAAAGGCTTTTCACAGATCCAGAGATATGTCCATGAATTTTTCAGTGGCTGTGGTGGGTTAGTGTACTGAACTGTGGGGATGTAACACGGGTTTACTGCTGAGTCAGACATTTTGAAATGTGTAACACAGCAATTGCACAAGTAGCCCTTATTCTAAATTAGTGTTTTTTAAAGGGATGTTGACTGAAATTCTCAACAAAATGGAACTGTGGTTATTATTTTCAAGAAAACATGAGAGGTGAGTGCTGTGGCCTTTAAAGCAGCAGGCTGTCTGTGAAGTGCTTGGTGGAAACAGGTTTTACTAAGTCTCTAGCTGTGCCTCTGGGAGTGGCACAGAACTGCCAGTGACCAGCTGCATTTTGTGTAGTGCTGCTGAGAACAGCGTGTCAATATTTGGATAAACAGTTTGTCCTAGTTGCTTTACTGAGGGGGAAAAAAACTTGTGCAGTTCCCCACTGTGTCTAAATTTGAGCCTTCCTGCATCTTGAAGAGTAATCACATTTTTGAGTTAAGTAAGCAGGAAGTGGCTTCTAATCACTGAGCAATCAGGGGAAGGACCTGTGCTCTAGTAATGTGCCTGGGGTTTGCTGAGCCATGGCTGTGGGAAATGCAGGGATACCAGGATAACTGCTCCTCTGCAGCACTACTTGTGATAGCAAGAATTAACTACAAAGGAACTTAATCCCCCCTATATCCACCTATAGTGTAATAAATTTCTCAGATTCCTTGTTGCATCTAGTTACAGAGAATGAGGGAGAAAACAGAAACAGCCGAGTGTTCTGTGGCTGTATTCATTACATATACATGAGCACGTTAAGGATAATTAAATTCCTTCTGCTACTCCTGCTGCTCCATCATGAAAAACCCCACTGATATTCTTGTTCCTTAACAGTTACAAGCACAGAAGGATATTCCACACTGATACAGAGCAGATTTGGAAGAAATTCTCTGGAGTGAGTAGAATAATAAAGTGTAGCAGGCTCCCTTTTTTTTTTTTATTTTAGAAAAGCACTGATATGTTTTCCTTTTGTATCTTTTCAGACTTTGCTTTCCTGGCTTGGATTTTTTTGTTTTTGTTACAGATCACAGGAATTCTTCTTTCCAAATTTTTCAAATTTTTTTTTCTTTAATAGGACTGCCTTCAAAGGTTACAATGAAATGGCAAAGCCTAAGAACCACAGCAGCCTCTGTCTCAGTCTTGAGAAAGCATCTAAAAAACCCAAACCAATTCCTTCCCCAGGCTTTGTGCTCCCATGGAAAAGTTCCATATTCCCCTTCTAAAGAGAAAACCTGATCTTTCAACGTCTTTTTGAGCCATTTGGTTTGGGTCTTTAGCAGGAAATGTTGTGCAAATGACAAAAATTCAGTGAGAAGAGAGAAGCTGCTGGTTTTGCTGGACAGAGGAGCAAAAGCCTGAGTCAGAGGGAGTGGAAGGAGATGAGACCGCGTGCATCTGGCCACATTTACAGAGGGCAGCAGCTCCACTAAGCAGCATTCTGTAAACTGGAAGGTCAACATCCCATACAGGTACCAGCAAACCAAAACTGGGAAGTCTCCCTTTACAGCTGGAAATGGGCTTGGGGGTTTGGTGTTTTGAAGTGGATTTTTTGGGGGTTTCTTTCTTTTCTCACCAAATCATAGCATCTACTTTGCTGATACAATGCAGCAGAAGAAAAATTCACAGGCACAGTAATGAAAAGTCATTCAATTTAAATTGGTAACTTAAGGGGGTAAAAAAGTATAATCTTACACTCTCCAATATCTGTTACTCCTAAAGAAAACTTCAGTCCAGTGAGAATTAAAAGACTAAAATCAGGAATTGTTACCTGAAACATGAAAGTTAAAATGTTCCTAAACAATCTATTCAAAATATGACAGTTTAACAAGATTTTCAATAGTTACAATATCATCCAAGTTACAGAATTATTTGGAGGACAAGCACAAATATACATTTTTCATCCAAAAAAGCGTATTGATAAGAAATTAAATTCTCACAGAAAGTATCTATGTTTTCCAGGATCTTCTCATTACTTCACGGATTTTCATGGTACCAATCTATGCAAATAAATCAGAAGCAAGCTGATACTAAGTATTAGCCTGTATTAGTTTAAATCCAGTTTCTATGCAACTAGAACATTAAAGCTTGCTAGAAATTATACATGTACATCATTCAGACAGAGTTCTTTAATTTATTTTGTCACTTTTTGGTGTTTGTAGTAACATAATACAGCAGTTCCTCAAAATAAAAACATCAGGGCAACTGTGTTTTTCTAAAAGCTGTGTAGCCTGTCTCAAAAACACTGAAAGACCTAAACATGAAATTATATTGCCAAGCAGAAGATGTAGCCACTGCTTAAGTGAAGCAGTACTATGAAAAATTAAGACAAGCAGCATTTGAAATTATGACTTTCACAAAGCTTCTCAGGAAGTACATAAAAATATTCACTATGTCAACTAGAAAATGCTAATAAGAAGGAATAGCCAGAGATGCTGTTTAGTCTATTAAAAGAAATTCCTCCAATACATTCCTCTTTAGAAAGAAATCTCTAACAGTTGAGCATAACGGGCAAAAAAGTATTTTAAGCAGCATTTGCTGATAAAGAGAATCACCAACAAGGCAATAGATAATCATCTGTGGGAAATGGAAGTCCTTGACTTTGTTTACAGCCTCCAAGAATCAAGGTCAGTCTGTAAAGTGTTTTCAGCAATAATAAAGACTTTTAAGCATTTCTGAAAGTGTGGGTGGATGCCAGCCTTGAAAGAATGGCTATGGACACCAGCCATGTCCATGACAGTGGCCATGACTACATCACTCAGACTTGCTAAAATCCAATTAAGCTTTAAAAGAGTGGAGTGGGAGTGTATCCTGACTGAAAAATATGCAGTGGTGTTTTATTTCAGTGACAGCAATGAACCATCAGCACAGGGCATGAATTTGTCTATGAAATAGGGCCCTTCTGACCCTCCTTGGGTACCAGTTTCTGCAGTCAGAAGCACGTGCCTGTGCCAAGGGCAAACACCAATAAACTTTTTATCTTATCTCTGTTAATCCTTACACTCCTTTCTTCTAACATAAACAAATCTCAGGTACTTAGGTACTGGACTTTAAGGTCCAATAAGATAAAAAGAGTAAAAAGCAAAAAAATACGGAGAAAAATTGAAAAAAAAATTTAAAAAGATAATTTGCACAGCCAAGAAAGGAGAAGGTGTCTTGACATTTTGAGAGCCAGTTGCTAAAAAGAGGTGCAGCAGGAACAAGTTCTAGGGTGTAGAACAAGTTCTCAGTACAAAATGTTCCAAATGGAACAACACAATGATTTGCTGTTTTTATAGAAATACCTGATGAGTTTCCCAAAAGGAAACTCTCAACAGATTGGACTAATACCAGTAAACCTTGACATAAAAAAGGCTAAATCAGCTCAAATGGAGACTTGTCTTGCCAGACATATATTGTACTTGAGATAAATCAATGATAGCTTGAGAGGCTGCCCACAGCCATTTCTGTCAATGTTGTGCTGAAAAAACAGATTGCCTTGTTCTTCTCCCTAACAGGCAGTCAGAAATCACACTTCAGCTGTACAGGATATTCACTTACTCCTATTGATGATTGATTTGCCCATGGGAAATGTGGGCATCTGCTTAGAAAATTAAAAACCCCAAACATCTGCACTTCTCCCCTGCAGTGGTTTCTGCTAACTGCAGCTTTACAAAGGCGTTTGGTCTCTCTCTGGTGAGTGGGCTGGGGTGTAGTGCTGGGGAGAGGGGGAAGAGCAGCTCCCTCCAGCACCAGGCATCAGACACCATCCTTTATTTCCCTGTCTCCTGGGCGTGAGCAGCAGCAGCAGCAAGCCCAGTCTGACACATTTTCCCACCACCTTCTTCCCCTTCCCTCCTTGTAGGGGGAGCTGCTCAGCCCCAGCCAACCTCTCCTCCCAGGTCTGTTTCTTGAAGGAGCAAAATTCAGCATTGGTTCCAAGGCTTGCTCTGTCTTTGGTGCATATATTCAAGGGGAGGAATTGCTGTGCCAGGTAAGGCTAGAATCTAGGAAGACATTGAGAGAACACATGAAGAAAAAATGTGACTCCAGAACAAATAAAGATTAATCCTGTGGTTCCATTTCATTTCCTATGAAATGCTTTATAGAACATACAGAAGGGAAGATGCAGCACAGCATGAGATGAGGACAGTGTAATCTTATTTTCTCTGAAATCTCCCCTAGAGGATTGCATTACACTTACCTCTCTAAGGGTAGCTTTCAACTCTTCATTTCCTTTCAGGTTTCTATTAGAGGACATAACTCTTTTCTTCTTTGAGAGACTACTTCACCCTAACACAAAACTTTTTTAATAAATGTATTTATTATAGAAAGTTTTTTTGTATATCTGTTTCAGTACTTTTCCAAAGAAGTAAAAAAACTTGGCTTGGGGATTTCTCTAGTTCCTTCTCAGTCTGCATACAGAATCTGCTTTCCCATCTCTTTCTATCTTTTTGTGTGATTTTACTTTAACAGTATTTTTATTTTAGAGCTTCAGTTATATATGTTATAAAGTCCAGTAAAATTCTGAATTCAGCCTTATAAATGCTAACAAACACCTTTTTGAGTTTTGCTTCAAATCTCACATCTAAGGCAAAAAACCCTTAGAGGGAAAATGGAGAAAGGAAAAGGGTTTGTAGGAGAAAGGGAGAGAGACAGAGTTGATCAGTTTAGGGATGGGGACAATAATGGTGGCTGTGGCTTGAGGTGTGGTTGTATATTCACATCATATTTTTCAAACATAAACCCTGGAAGTCCTTAAGAGGATCTGAATGGTGTATCCTGAATTTAGCCACCTTTGTCCTCATCATTGTCCCTGACTGGGAGGGTCCCACACTGGGTACATCTGAACAAACCATTAGGGAGGATGTGGAGAATGATGACAGAATCCCAAATTCTGCTGCTGCTGCTGCATTGGAGCTCTCTAGTGGAATACACGCTGCAGAGCTGGCTTCTCCTGTTTTGGCTGCCTAACAAACCACACCAAAATATTGGACTTGATTGTTATTCTGAGGTCCTATGAAGTGGTATACAAAAAAAAGAAGTTGAGACATTTCCTAGCATTCTTTTTTCAATACCTAGTATGATTTTATTCTAAACTCCATGAATTCCTCAACGGCATCATCTGGCAGAGGAGTAATTCTTCTGTGATTGAAGGTAGATTTTCTAGACTGCCAGCACATAATGTAATTTGACTTGCATTTTTAGAATTTTCTGTGTCTGAACACAGATAAACATCAAAACCACAGGGGTCAGACTGAGCTTGATTCTCTGTTAACCACAGATTTTTTGTTGGTTACTTGAATGTTCAAATCGTTTGAATGGGTATGAGTAATGGTCCAGCAAAAGTGGGATGGGACTGCTGTGATTTGGGTAACTGAGACAAACAGGAGGTGGCCAGCACTCTCTGTTATCCATCCATGGACACTGTAATCTAAAACTCTTATCTCTCCTTGTGCTTCTTCTTCTTCTTCTTCTTAGGGGAAACTCACATAAGTGGGGCTGCTGAGGGAGTCACAGCCTGCAGAGGGTGGACTGACTCATTCTCTATCTTATTTCCTTTTTGCATTACTCTTCAGCCTCATGTTACCTGGATGCTCATAAGCACCAGGTCCCCCATTTCAGAGCCAGTATCAGTACAGGGCTTCAGGAAGCCCCTGTCCTGTCCTGTTTTATCTTTGGATCCCTTCACTTCCTGGTGTAACACCATGGAAATTAAGGGAGAGAAGCTGAGGAAAATATATAGGAAAGGAAGACATGCATAAAAAATTAGAACAAAACAGTGTGTGCATTTCTACTGCATCTAAGCAATGAAGAAACCATACAGCAAAACGTTCTGCTTGGTGGGAGCAGCATGTGAGGCTGAATGGAAAAGATGTACAGAGATATACTCTATAAACACTGCCAGTGGAATTACTGAAAGCTTTTCTAGAAGGAAGGCATGCATTTATGATTATAAATGTCTTGCTGATCTGTTAGTTGCCATCAGGAACCAGTTCCTAAATTCTCTGAGTTATTAGGGACCCTGGCATACATCACTAACCATGTTTTTATTCCTGGAGTTACTATAGCACTTAAAGTGGGTATTGGGCCTTTTTCTGTGTAGAGCTGAGCAGCAATGCAGCACAAGCCAGTCCATAACTGCAAAATTTAGTTTTGAACTATTATTACAATTTCTGTCTGGATAACAAAAGACATAGGACTTCCCTGAAATCTTGTTTGAATGGCTCCACTCTTGCAAAACTCCCTCTGCAGAATCTTTGTAATTATCAATCAGTGAAACAATAAGAGATGGAGGGGAAGGAAGATCACAAACAATAAAAATGAGCACATCTCCCTAAATATGAGGAGGTTTCAGCCCAAGACTTGTGTTTTCAGTCACCATCTAAAAATGTTCTAGTTTTCATTAAATGCTCAACAAAAGAAGGAAACAGGTAGTAGTTAAAGTAGCTCAAAGTACTTAAACAATTTCCTTACCTTAATAGCTGTTTCCAAGTCTTGAATACATCCTTTAAAAAACAAAATATTCCAGGAATTTCTGAAGTAAAGATCCATTCATATCTCCTAAGGTAATAAGGCTCACACAAATTTATCTGCTCCTATTGAGAAAAACACACAGAATAAATTTCAGATCACGTACTTTGGTGCCAGTGAGAAACCTGAAGAACAATTAAGAATCTTGGGACGAATTAAGAGATTCAGTAATCACTGTCCAGCATGATATAACCCTGAATATGGTCAGGTTCAGATTTATATTTTACGTCTTTCAAATAATCTTGATCAGAGCAGCCATGGATATTTCCCCCTGACTCTCATCCTCAATTAGACTCTAAAAGGTGAGTTTAACTCTCTAAAGAGAGGGGAGAACATCCTTATTCTGGTTTTACCAGTTGTCAAGTACATGATATGAAGAAAAAATATGTGCATTCTTGACTGTCCATCCACTACAGAGAAGTGAACCACTAGCCTACAGAGCCATCTTACTTTATGATCTCCTTCTTAGCATTTTCTGTTGTTGGCCTAAGCTAAATTTCACACTCGACACCTCTTGGGAGAGTTCAGGCACTCTGCTGGGGTGACAGGCTCCTACCACTGATTGCACCAGGAGCCTTGCTGCCTAACCTGAGCACTCTGACTCACCTCACAGGCCCAGACCAGCTCTGCTGCATGCTGGGGTGGCTGATCCAGATGGTCAGAGTAATTCTGAATGGTCATTTTGACTCGGGGTGAAATCAGCAACTGCATACTGAGGAAATGAAGGACTCCTCAATTAATCTGTTCTAATTTCATGTGCAGTTTTTTCTTTATTATCTTTTTTTTTATACTGTTTTGCTTACTCTGGACTCCCCTTTGAGTCCTGGAATCCTGGCAAAAGCAATGAATGACCATGTATTTGGAGGCTCTAGAAAAAAATTCTCAGCCTAAACAAAGTTTAGTTTCTTAAATCATTGTAATTTTCTTTAAAGTAAGTAAAGAGTTATGTTCTAATCTGGACAACATCAAGGCATATGATACAATATTTCAGTATATCATTCAGGAAGGAAAGAGAAACAATCATGAGGATTGTTGTAGATAGCCAAAAATGACTATTTGAGGAAGAAGTCACTGAGCTAACTAAATTTTGTAAAGTCACACTAGGATTCAAGTGAATGAGAAGAGAAATGAAATGTAATAATACATAGGGCTTCAAAAGTTGCATTTGTCTCTCTGCAGTAAATATGCTGGATTTAGTTTCCCATAACGGTGTCTGATACATGACTATTATGCTTATGATTTCCAGAGCCTTCATGTATAACATCTTACACTGCTAAACTACCACTACAGTTAGGAGGTTTTAATAAGATCTAATAGAAACCTCCTCTGTCTAAAATTATGACCCTTTTTTTTTTTCCTGACCTGATAATTTGATTTCCACTCTCCTCAAAATGCATATTTGGTATTTTTCAGCTATTATGAGCACTTTCACATTTCATTTCCTTGTTAGTTTATCTTCCAAACTTTATAAATAAGTTTTGGGTTTTTTTATTTTCACTATGACCATTGTTTGCATTTTTTTCTAATGCCCAGTGCAACTTGTCTTGGGTTTGTTACTTAAACACAATAACCCCCTTGAATATTCTTTTATCAATTAAAAATGGAAAAACAGATCTAAGCTGTCAAAATTATTACAAATTAAAAAAATTATGGTCATACTTTCAGATTGCATATATTACACTAGATAAATACTTTTAAAATAATCTATACATTTCTTGCAAAAATTAGCTCAAAACAGAGGTCAGTTGCCCATTACACTCAGTTGATGTTTATTTACAAAGTGGTAATGTGAATGTACACAACATTTTTATCTAGAATGCACCTGACATTTTCAATCAAAAAGTGTTTAACGAGGAGAAAAGACTTTTGCCTGCATTATGAGCTTCTGCACTTGAGTCTAAGAGGCTTCTCTAAGAATATGATGAAACTGAGCACCTTCCCTTGTATTATGTAATTCCACTTGTATTTCAGCCATGTAATGTTATTTCTGGGAAGAATTCTCCTTGATGATGTTGACTTGGATACTATCAGCTATAATTCCTTTCAGGTATGCCTGTTATGACAGATCTGTGACTCTAAGACAGTCATCATATTCAGAAGATGTCTGTATATCCACTGTCTTCTTGCCCTTAGTATACATGGAAAAATGAGGCTTTCCATGTTTTCCTCCTCCTAAAGCCTCGTCTCCTTTTCTTCCCATGTGATTTCCATGTACACCCACACAGACTCAAAGCAATTCAGCCTGTAGTAAAACAGAGGTTTTTCCATAGTGGATCATAATTCAGTGTAGTCAGATACACAGTAACCAATTTTTCTTTGCTTGTGCAGTTCATTTATATTTCTTTTTCTGCTAAAGAAAACTGTTCTGCTTTATTTCTGTTGATCTGGCTTTTTGGGTTTGGGTTTGTTCTGCTTCTTTTTCATGCTAAAAGATGTGAGTTCTAACAAATGTTTATTATTTTGACTGCAAGATAAAGAAGCAGGTAGAATTTATCCCAGAGATGGATTCCATTCCTGTTTACAAATTAGATATAGCATCCTACATAAAATTGTCCTTGTAAAAGTGACATCTAGATGAATGGTTAAACTGTACAATTAATCTGGTAACGGGAAATTAAATGTGTTTTCTTGCATGAAGAATAGGGGAAAAAACCCAACTACCCTACACACAATGAATCTCTTGTAAACCCAAAGATGAATGGATGAATGTGGCTGTCAACACAGGGACATTCCCTGTCTCCCATTGCCCTTGATCACCATTTCAGTTTGTGTTCATAGATCAACCACTGGACTATTTTAACAAAATAAATAATTTTATCAATAAAATTACTACATCTTTTCATTTCTATTACACGTTTCCAACATGTTTCTATTACATAACAACATGTTTGAAATTATCACTGACTTTGGCCATTCTACGACTTTTTCTCAATTTTCCAAACTCTTTTTTTGGAGTACTCCTGAATTTCACATGGACCTTTTGCCCAGCAGGTCCTGGGGTTTATCAGGATGTCTGTGGTGTGGGTGTCACCAACCTCTGCAGGCAGCAGAAACAAGTCAGACGTATTCATGCACTGAACTCTGGAAAAGCTCCTCACGTCAAGGTCTTCACACAGTGTTTTCCTAAAATGGGAAGCTGACCTTTGTCTCTCGGAGTCCTTCTGGACATTGCTGACATTGTCAGTGGTCCAGCATCTTTGAGAAAATCAGTTCATCCACAGCTTCTGCACCAGCTCCTTGCACGGGGGAAGGACCAGGGAGAGCTGCTGAATTTGGAACAGTGAAAAAACCAGGAGGATTCTGAGGCAACAGATTTTCTTCTGGTGAGAAACATGCTCAGAAGAACTTTTGTGACAATATAAGTGAGACAAAAAGATTTTCGTATTCTTGCTGAAGGCAACAGATTTTGAACTTTTGTGACAATATAAGTGAAACAAAAAGAATTTTAGTATTCTTGCTGAAGGTTTTTGGCAGCAGAAGATGAGACATCTGCACTGCACACTTCAAGTATGAAAGAAAACTGAACTGTGGAAGTGTCTATTATTTTTTATTGCCTATAAAAATGACTGAAGGTGACTTTTCCACTTGTAGGCTTGTACACTGTGGGCATCTGCAGACAGTTGCAACTCATGCCAAAATATACATTTCAAGATTGTAACAGCAGTGACAGAAAAAAGTTTTATTTACCATTCATTATTTAAATTAAATGTAAATAAAGAGTATACATAATGTAAAAACGAGCAATAAATTATTACATATGCGCAAAACCTGCAAAACCTTTCAGTTTTGTCAGTAAGTTCCACACTTGACATGGAAATTGGTACGTTAGTCCCTGGCCTACTGCATAAGCACATAACAGTATGTATTGGATAAAGGGGTAGGATGAAAGGCAAAAGAGAAAGAAAGGATGAATTAAAGAAAGAGAGAGAGGGAGTGAAAATTTTCATTCTGTTATTGAATAATTTATGTCAATCTCATATATGTGTGTACTTGCCATGTAAGGGGTGTGAATTCTATTAAATGTTCACCAAGACCTAAAATGATAATTGGTTTATTATTATTTGTCAATAAGTACATGTGGTAGAGAATTCTGAGATGTGTTTGACAGGATACTGTGTAATATTTTTGCTCAAAATCATGTATTTAGAAATATTTATAACACATTTTTCATTATTGAAGTAAATGAGCAAACATATCTAGAATTCAAATTTATATACACCTTTTCTGAGTTGAGGTGGTTCACGGTTTATACGACACACATATAAACCTCCCACAGTGCAGCTTGAGGCCATTTTCTCTTGTTCTGACAATTTTTATCTGTAAGAAGACACCGAACTCCTGTTTTACAACTTCCTTTCAGGCAGTTGCAAAGAGTGATCATGGCCCTCCTGAGCCTCTTTTTCTCCAGAATAATCACCCCAGCTCCATCAGCTGCTCCTCAGTAGATTTGTGCCCCAGACCCCTCCCCAGCTCCCTTGTCCTTCTTTGGCAAGGCAATTTCACGATTTACCCTCACTGTGTAGGAGCATATTTCCCAAGATAATGATACAGGGAGGATGCTGATCAGAGCCTTGAGCAAAAAATGCTGGTTCTGGATACAGACCACAGGCAGGCCAATAGTTTCAACAGATTAGCAGGGAGCACATCATTGCCTGATCTCTTCTGAACTCAGGACTTTCCAGTTGTTAACTTTGAGGATTCTCCACATGACAGAGAATAATAAACTGGTGGGAAAAATAGGAAAATAGGCTGCCCTGCTTTTTGCTTGGTAGTACTTAGAGTTTCAGCAGGAGTGGAAAGGAGCTGCCAGATGCCCACAGAGCACTGAAGGAGCATTTTCTGGATAGGTTTTGCGTTCCTGACTCACATGAGTATTGCCTTCCATGCACATGGATTGGGATAGATGGTACTGTAAAATAAAGAGGATGCTGCAGCCTGAAGCACATGAACATATCACAGAAGTTCCTGAACATATCACAGAAGTTCCATGTCAGCTCCAGAACGTGTGACTCACACCTATAGGAACTGAGAACAATTATCACAGTCCAGCTCAAGCCTATTAATAAACTGCTGCTCTTTAAACCAATCTGCAAGGCAAGCAATCTGCCTTTAGCTGTGCCAAGTGTATGAACTGTTCAGGGAATGTCAAATTCTTTGTTGGGGCTGTCCTAAGACATACAAGCACAGAGAATCCAGTTCCAGGAAAATTTCCAGGCACTCTTGCATTTACTAATATAGCTGATGCCTATAAATTCAACTTATAACTGAGGGCAGGGGGCAAATACTGAGTAAGAAGACATGTTTCTTTCTGTCACATGCCTCCAGATAATCCATGAGAGCAGGTCATGTGGAAAAGCAGCAGACACTGCTGAACCTTACATGTCTTAACTGCAAATTGGGAGCCAGAACAGAGTGTGGGATTGAATACATACATATGAGAAGTTTGATCACAAACACAGGAGTCCAGCCCTGTGGCATCTGTGCTTCAGAGGGATTTAAAAACTGAGCAGGTACAAATGAAATATAAGACCCAAGCAGAGCAGCACCCTGAAGCATGAGCCCTGCTAAGCCAGCAGGACTGTGGCAGGTATGTGAGCTGGAATCACACAGGGCAGTGCCTGGCATCCGACCAGCAGCTCAACCCAGAGGTGACTTTTCATCAGGGTGACTCTGGAGCAGCAGAGGGCACGCAGACAAACAGCCTGACAGAGTTGTGTGGGATATCAGTAACACAGCTTGCCAGCTGGACAGCATGTTAAAATGAGACAGGCACTGCAGTGACTTCTGAGAAATGTCACCCTGCATCCCATGAAAGTGTTACCACAACAGATTTAGTAATAAATACAAAAACACAACATCCATTGCCAGAACAAACAAAACATTTCAGACATTGAACACTACAACACAGAGTAACTCAAGTTATCCTATGGAGTGTCTTAAACACCTGCAGCCTTACCTTGCAGAATCTCTAATGACAAAATTACTCAAACAAGCAAATATGAACACAGACATTGTACAAAGAATTGGCAGATTTTGCTCCACGCTTCAGTTAAAGGAAGACTCAGATTAGGCTAACTTTGAGACATGAAAGATGCTGAAGAAGGGGAAGAAAAATTAAAGAGACATTTTCACAAAACATCTGTAGCTTCCAAGAAAAAGAAATCTCAAAAGACTGGAAAGTAAGTCCACTAAATTTGTAACTTTGAGAATAAAACAGGAGGGATATTTAATTCTGGAGAAGATTGTCTGGTTTTGAGAAGCAAAAATCTTCATCCCTGAAGGCATAGACTAATATGCTGTGTGAAGGTATGGTGGTATTCCCCATCTCAAGATGTCATTTTATAAACATCCAATTAAATTTCTTTTTACCCTTTGTTGAAGGCATAGACCCACTCCTGTCAGTGATTTCTTATGGAACAACACTTAGACACTGCTGCCATCCATGAAATGTCTGTCTATTCTTGTAGGCTCTTCCCTCTCCTTTGTACCTAAGTCCTGACCTCAATTCTTTTAAGAGCTGAGGTTTCAGAGTTTTACATTTTCCCCATCAACTTATTGAATGTGGGTGGAGATCTCAACATACTTGCTTAGGATCTCCCTTCCCAAATACCCAGGGAGCGTGATCTGTGCTCAATCCATTCAGGAGAGTAATAAAAACACTTTGTTTTTGTTTTTCCTTCCCTATCTAAGAATGGAACATTTTGGGGTGGAGGTCAGCTTAGCTCAGGAAGGCTTTTAAAGAGCTCAGCTGTTTAAAATTTCTGTAAGGGGAGTGGGAGCTGTAAAGAATGAGATAATTTCCCTTTTCTCTGGAATTCTTCCCAGGACAATGCATTTTTTTCCAGGGAAAGTGTCAGCTAGAGTTGTGTTAATTAGTACACTGCTTCATAATTAGAATGGAACAATATAAAAACATTTTTAATCCTTAAAATTCCCAATATTACCTCCATAGGCTGCATGGTTTGGGATGAAGTTTGCCATGTACTCCAGGATACCATCAAGACAAAAAGCACTTTAGGTCTTTAGTTAAAGACCTTTAAAAGTTAGGGAGATCTGACTATGGAGGAAAGTCAATGTATAGGACTAAAACAGAGGCTGAAATGGTTACAAACCACAAAGATAATAAGAGACAACTTTGCTTCTCTGAAAAAATAACTTTACTCTCAGAAGTTACCCTGAGCAAGATAGAAGAGTTTTTCCAGAATTATTTTGACATTATGGATTCCTAGGAAATCTCTCTCTTTTGCCTTACCACATTTAGGTGTCATGCTCCATGCTTGTAAATATTTAAGTTTAACATGGTGTTACAATGAAATGAATCTTTAAAAAATGCAACAATTTTTTTTTTAATCCTCTCTAAAAACCTATCAAAATAAGTATCTTATTTACTTATTATGTCTTGGAATGTGAATGAAAGAACAAATATAATGCAGCAGATGTCAGCCAGCTTCCATAAGTATGTAATATAACAATCCATGCAGCAAAAAAACCAGATCTCTTCAGTGCATTAGTTCAGCAGAATAAAGCTCTTCTGCATTCATTTCTATAGGTATTGCTGCAATATGGCAACAGCTCTTATGGACAGTTTGTGGACACCCTCCATGCAGAATAGCTCAATTCAACTGATGTCCTGGAAGTCACTCCAAGCTCTGAAACTGCGCACATACATCCTTTTCAGCATCCAGAAATCAGATTTTATCCAGCCACTACCCAGCTGTGTCAGGGCAGAGCTGCATGCATTCTGATGAGGGCACCACATTCACAAGTTTTCTTAGCTGGAAAAAGTCTGCCAAATAAAAGAGAAGAGATGTTAATCTGCTGGGAAAAAATGTCTTTCTTTTTCCCATAATCTGTGTTGCATGTTTGTTTGACACGAAGAGAAAAGGTTAAAATATTTGTTCTTTAAAGGGTTCTACAAGTCAAATCAGAATTGTGTCTGCTTTTACTCTTCACTAATTTCTGGCTATCATGGAACAATGGGACTTGATGAGTCAATATATAGCTCTAGTGGGAATTGGAATTGTTCAGAGTGAGATGTTGACAAAATACTTCCCCATTGTTTTAAGCTCTTTTTTTTTTTTTTAATGTACTTTGTTGACTGTTCACCTTGTACTAGAAACTTAATCTTTTCTTCAGAGATAGCAAGCATCCCCCATTTTCCCATTAAGATTCCCTTTTACTTTTTTTTCTTTTTTCTACCCATGCAAAGAATACCAGGTGCACCTCTTACAGGAGTCAGCAGGAGAGAGTCTTGGAGAATCCAGTGGGAAATACATGAGCTCAAAGACCTCAAACCATTTTATAATGCACTAACTCCTGACCGTTCTTTTCCATTTTCTTGTGTGAATCAGCAATAAGCCACAAGAAAAGTTAAACTTACCGTAGCAGAGAGATCATTTGTTAATCTTTGTAGAAAGATCAGAGCCTGAAATATTTGCTGTTCTTATGTGAGAAGTCAGGGGACATTGCCAAGCTCAGTGCAGCTCTGTCAAACACATCCCAGCATCCTTTAAGCACTGACTAGAATAGGAGTGTTGGTTCAAGAAAGGGTTTGAGCTTTTATAGCTTTGCACTGGATGTTGCTGTTTTTTTTTTTTTTTGCCCTGGTCAGCCAAATCTATATATCAAGTTACAGACTGTTGGAATGACCAGTTCTTAATCTGAGCTCAGCAGCTCAGCCACACATCTACTGTCAAAAACTGGCATAGGTTTCCTGATACCACAGACAACGTTACAGCTGAAGTACTGGCAATCTTGTCAGAACTCAGTGGGTCTTACCTGACCAATACTCAGCCAGTGAGTCCCCCCTAACACTCAATAATCTTTTCTCACACCATGTGGCATTCCATTGAATCAGCATGAGCTGCAATCACAGAAGGAAGGAGAATGAGTGTTCTGAAGCCAGAACAGCTCACCTATGCCATAGTGGGACTAAGGATTTTCACAAAAATGGAAAAGTATTGCTTTTTATGTCAATATTTGAGGAAAGAAAAATGTTTGACAGGATTGAAAATGCAGGAACTCTTTATTGTTTTTAAAGTATTTTCTTTGATCTGCAATATCGTTTCTATCTTTCCTTTTTTTTTCACCTCTGTAAGCTGTAAAAATGAATGATCACATCATTCCTTTTACCTTTCTTACAGAACTAAATGGCTTTGCAAATATTACAGTATCATCACTGTATTAATATAGAGCCAAGGGCCAAGATTTCCTTTTTCTTCTGATATTTGGTAAAGAACTAAATGGCTTTGCAAATATTACAGTATCATCACTGTACTAATATAGAGCTGAGATGGCCTTGCAAATATTACATAACTAAATGGCTTTGCAAATATTGCAGTATCATCACTGTACTAATATAGAGCTAAGGGTCAAGATTTCCTTTTTTTTCTGATATTTGGAAAAGTTTCCTAGAGAGAAGATTACAAACTGGGGGGTGAGGGGCTGAAATGACACAAAAAATCTTAGGTTTCCCTTAGATTTTCACATTTATATTTTGTTGAAAAAAAGGAAACAGAAAGCTTAGTAAGAGACAGAGCAAATAAAAAGAATATAATTCAAGATTCATATTTTTGTTAATATTGAGGGTAAAAAAAAGAAGCAAAGCTAAGGCCTTAGGGGCTTATAGACAAGCTTTATAAATTAAAGGTAAGGTAAAGCCAGTTGAAATTTCTCTAACAAAACAATAGAATTATTTTTGTTGGGCGGGACCTCCTGTAGTCTCTGGTCCAACCCTCAGCACAAAGTAGAAACAAGTTCAAACCCAAAGTTTCCCAGGGCTTTTCACTGCTGAATTATGAAGCTTCTTCAGGGTGCACCTTACATTCTTGTGCAAGGCTCCCAGGAGGTCCAACATCCACCACCTGGCCCTGTCCTGCCGCAGTCAGGCAGCGCCAGTGCCCTGTGCAGGTGACAATCCAGCCTGGACAGGTCACACACAGCAGCACTGCCCTGCGTGGGGACACTGCCCCGGCCCCACAAACACCTCGACCCCGTGACTCTGCTCAGTGCCGGAGATAAAGCCCTTAACAGGTCTCGAAAGCTAAAATATGTGTCATTGAGCAGGAATCTCCGCACATCAGTAATGACCAAAGTCTGGATGGGTCTGTCAGTGTTTCCATGGGTGTTTTTCCCACTGAAGTGTTGCCAGTGGGTGCCTTGGAGGCACATTGCAATGAATTCATTAGCCAGACAAAAGAGATGGATGGTTTCCTCTGATTGTAAAAGGCATTGTACTGAAGATTTTTCAAGGTTCCTATATTTAGAAGTATAGTAAAGGATTTGAAGAAAAAGTTTCTAAATTTAGAGAAATCTATTCTTTCTAAAACTTCCTCCTTTTTTATCCATGTCATTCTGCTAAATTTATCAGGGAAAAGGCAAAACATTCATTTTAGTGAAAAAGTGGAAAAGGTTACTAAATTCCAGTCTGAACAAATCGTAAATGCAAAGACCTAGACAGAAACTAGACAAAACTTAAAAGGTATGGGTTTCCTAAACTATTCCTCTTTCTTTAACTGGGACATGTTTAGTACTTTCAGAAGAAACTGGAAATTAAAATGAAAACCTAAGAACTTGAGAATCCTATTACCAGGACAATCTATATTATTTGCCAAAAAAATTCCACACCAGTAAAACTTCAACATAAAATAAAAATTCACAACTGGAATCTGAAATGGTCCACCCATGAATTCTGAAGAGATCACTTGAAGCAGCCTCTCAGACAGTCTGAGAGCTCGTACAGCTGCAGAATGCTTTAGTGAACACTCTATATTATCAGCACCACCTAGAGTGAATCACCAGAAACAACTCCAGCCCCAAAACTAATATTCTTTACAAAGCATACCTTCATTTCAAAGCAGCATTTTCCAGACTTACCTTCAAAACCTTCCATTCAAATAAAGGTTGTTGAAACAATAGAAGAGAAACAAGGTGAGACCATAATTTTATTATTGCACCTAGAAGAGGTCAAGAAAATACATCAAAAAGCATTTTAGAATCAACTGAACTCTGTCTATTAGTTCTGGCTTAATCATCAGCAGAAATTTCCTCAATCAAAACATTGTTAATGATGAGGAGGAAGAGGAGGAGGATGTCTAAAGCAAAACAGAATCCTGTTTACTCACTAAAGAAATAGAAACAGATTGTTGTGGGGTCTTTTATCAGTAAGCTTTTAAGAGTTTGAAGATAGAAGTGAGTAAATAAGATGGATAATATAGACACTGCATGTTTATGAAATAGTTGGTTTTTATCTTTATGCACACTCTCTTTACAGTCTGCTTGATTTAGACACCTACTTTTTTAAAGCCAATTCCTGTTCAGAGTCATAATAACAGAGAATGTTAGGAAACTTCTATTATGGGATGCACATTGATTTTCCATTATTTTCCATCTAGGAAAAACACTATGTAAATGAGGATTCATTTACACCCATCCAGTAATCTGAATGGTTTACCCTTATCCTCTTCCAGTTTGATACCACAAAAAATAAATGTAAAATTAATAGTTATATTAGTAAATGTGTAGAACAACTCAGTAGTGAACTGGGCCTGTAATTTGGAGATGATTTTCACCTCCATGATTTGTGATATCAGTTAATTAGTTCTATTAGTTTTCAGCAATGTTTACTTTTCAACCCCCTTAAACCCACAGGAACACTGTACTTGCCAACAGTTCTGATAAACAGACACCTGGCACTGATATCACACTTCCACAGTTACTTATTTTCATTTTTTAAACAAATCAGTCACTACGATGACTGTGTAAAGACCTGATGGTGGCCTGTTTTAAACAATAAACAAAGTAGTAATACAAGCTTAACAAAACAGAGAATTTTCTTGCGTTGCATATATGCAAAAATTCAGCCACCAACAAGCATGGATTGTTCATTTGAGGCAACCCAGTGCAAGGAGACTGAAAACTGCATGGCCTTGTGTGCTGCTGAAGAAGAATATCCTGACAAAAATATGAAAGAAGAAGACTATACTGACAAAATATACAAGAAGAATAACGTACTGACAAACCCCAACTTTGTGTCTTTGCTGCAGCTTGTGGTCTGAACATTAAGCCTGAAAAGTCAGTCAGTGCTGAACGGGATGAGCGCAGCCCAGCACCGTTTTTCAGAGGACAGCTCTCTCCAGCACTAATAGCTCAGAATTCAGAGTGCACTGGTGATATTTATTCTGCTCACTCTCATCTTCCCCACCCAGCAGCAGTTGCCCTCCTGTTGCCTCTGGGGCCACACACCTCTGCTGGGGGAAGTTTCTTTTTTCTAGGAAGGGATGAGTTTGCCTCTGGCTCTCTACCTCATCTATCTTCTGACCTGAAAACACTTCCGACATGAATCAAAACAACCTGCAGGCTTATTTTGCCCTTAAACATTATTTTCATGCTGAACCTTATATATTTACATATTGTGAAGTTAGAACATTATTAACTGGTATTAATGGATAACTGGAGAATTGTAACATCATTTCACGTTTATGCTTTTTATATAACCAAAATACTTTATAAAGTGAATAAGTCTAGAATGAATTACAGTCTTTCACACTGGTGAGATTTATTTAATTTAAATCCTTAATCTGAACAGAAAGGGAAATAAAAGTATTTTTTATCTTTTAGTTCTGACAGTAATTCTAAACTTTTTCACTGCTTCGCTATTACAGTAGATATATTTTCTCAATATACTGCTGACCCCACATGCCAAGTAATATTTCCATCATATCCCATAAAACATTTCTATAATACTACTGCACTGTGAAGAAACTAAGATGAAAGTATTATGTCTGTGGGGTGAATCTGACCCATGTCCTATCTTACATAAGAAAAGGTGTAGTGCTTTCAGCCAAAACTCAAGACTGCTAATAACATAATTTTTATTAGCAATTAATAACATATTTTGTTAGCATTAACAATGGCAAAGACTCTGACATTACTCAAGGAATGTCTGCGCAAAATTATTACAAAGATATTGCAAATCACTGTAAGGTGTGCTTTACCATTCTAAGAAAACAAATGTCATAACACGAAAATATGAAAACAAACTTGCCATAGTATGAAAATGCAACAAATATTCTACATGCTAGTTAATAAATAAAAAATAATAAATCAAAATAATTGATCAAAAATGTCTTTACATTATAAATTCAAATCATGCCATTTGAAAATAAAGGATACATATATTTAGAGCTATGATCACTGAGAAAGGTGAAAACCAAAAATTGTAAATGTTGGATTTTTTGCTTCAGGTGCTTCAGAAGCTGGAAATTTTACTCTGTAATTACTTCCAATCCTGTTTCAGGACATTTTGCGCATTTTTTTTGAGTATGTCAAACAAAACCTCCCTGAACAAGAGGGAGACCTATGCATATCTTGGTTTGATCTTGAATGGATAACTTTAATTCTATGACATCATGACACTTCCTTTGTGTGCTCCTATGCAAATGCTTGACTACAGCATCTCCAGGTCATGTGACAGGTGAAAAGGACCATTCGATTTGAAGGCTGACCAGAGAGGTCCAATGGGATTTCAAAATTTTCTTTGAGCCCTGATGGTTGTCCTTCTGAATCAAAGTAACTGGTCTGATAAGAAGTAAATCAGCTGCATAAAGAGAATTTTTAACATCTCAAGATGGGCAGTGGAGCCAGTTCAGAGAGCAAGGACTCAGCCAGGAGATCCAGAGAACTGGAAAAGAAACTCCAGGAAGATGCAGCAAGGGAAGCCAGGACAGTCAAACTCCTACTGTTGGGTAAATAGAATAAAAATTGCTCATGATGCTTTTCCATTGAGGGGTTATTTTTCTCTGGAATTCTATTTTAGTACTGTAAATTTCTCACGTCTCATTATTTTATTTGAAGACGACAATTCTGTAATATATGTTTAAAATGTTTTCTGGTTGTGGCCAGTCATGAAGCCACAAGGAATAGGCTGGAAATGGCCAAGTCACTGCATGTATTCAACTTTAAATGTTACAAATCCTTGACTTTGAATATGTTTGAGAAATGAAAACTTGCTGTTTGAATAAATGTTATGATACAAACTTACAGAGAACATAGAACACTTACCTCTTTTCTTCATGGGTCTATAGGCATTCATTTGCAGGAGGATTGAGTTATATAAGTTACATAAAAATCCACATGTGTCACGAGATACTGATATTGTTTATCTTCCAAAGTGTTTCATTCCATTTTTTAAAGAAGTAGAAAGTGATTTAGAATGGCTTTTTTTGATGTATAATGTAGAATGGAATGAAAAGTACTGAGATGAATACAGATAAATATTCTCACAAAGTACTACTTTTAATCCCCACTATAATCAATTTATTAGCAGACAGAGGCTGTAATGGCAAAGGAAAAGACATTATTTTTCTTGATACAGCTTCATTCTTGGGGTTTTATTTGTTTTTTGGTTGGTTGGTTGGTTTGTTTTGGTTTTGTTTTCCCATGGTGCTATGCAGCTTACAAGAAATATCTGAGGGCACATTAACACCACCACTGTCTTAACATTTTTCTTCTTACAGCCTCCTGTAGAAGCAGTGTTTTTTCCCAATGAATGGAAAAAAGTCTTTTATTGTTGGAGTGTTTCTCTTTTTGCCTTTCTTGTAATTGCAGTTCTTGCAAATGGTTTTAAACTGACATTTATTCAGGCAAAACTAGATTTGATAAAGTAAATCAACTCTGTTTTGTATCTTATGAAAAAGGTCTATTTATACCTGCTAAACCAAAGAACTATTATTCAAAAATAAATAAGAGAAAAACATGCAGGTTTCTCAAATAATAATAGGAAAGCAGAAGTTTGATACTCTAGGTGTAAAATCAGTGTTTGGATTGTGGCTTACAAGGATTTCAGTCCAGTTAAGAGTACTAAGAGTTTCTGTGTCACAGTAATATAAAATATTACTCATAATGAGGAAAGCTTAAGTCAGTCAAAAAATCCCAGAACAATATTTTCATTTAAAATTCCATAAATTTAAATTAATTTAAATGTATTGTTACAAAAAGAAATTGGGACACTGAGTTAGAACCAGGATCCATCTAATTCTGCATCCTGTCTTTCACCTTATCCAACCTTATCCACGAGGAAAAAGTAAGAAATCCTTTAAGAGGAATGTATAGGATAAAGAGGAATTTTCCAGATAAAGAGGAATTTATAAGTTAAGCAGTCTTATCTTCAAGCTTTTATGCCCTTACAGTATTACTGAAGGCTGCTTTACAGCAGGACACCAAATAAATTACCCCCCCCACACACACTGAACATATGTATGCATTTAGTATTAAGGACTTAAGTTTTAAATGTTTCCTAATGTATATAATCAGTGTTCTTCTGATGCTATTAATAGCAGCCTTGAGATACTTTTAGTAAAATACTTTGAAATTCAATGCAAGCTACACGGAAAAAACTTCTATTACGTTCATTTCCAACCTGAACATGGTTCAGTTTCATTAGCTACCCAAGCACTCTTTTCATGAGACAAGATGATAATTTGGATCTGAAATACTTCTTTATAAATTTTTACAATATCTTCCTTTACTCATGATAAAATAAAAATTAAATTTTTTACTCATAAAAATTCAAATTTTTCAGTGGTTAATGTTTGGAAGGCTTTTGTTCCCCTGAACAACAGATCAGAAAGTCTTCGTAAAAAATATGTTGAAGAGACAAAAATATTATAAAATGTATAAAATATATAAAATTAACAATTTAAATTTTCTTCTTCTTAAAAAAAAAAGAAAAGTGAATAAACTGTGTATCTGGAGCCTATTGCAGCACCAGAGTGAGTCTCTTGAACATCTGGAGCCAGAGATGCTGAAGGAATGTGCAGAATGGGCACCATATCCTTCCACAGGGGCTGTGTGAAATGGCCAGATAGGAAAGAATTAAATCTACCATGTTCTGATTTGTTCTGTTATCTTTCCACACTTCTGAAGTGATATCAGAAATGATAGAAATTTTATAGTTCATAAATAAAGGGCAGCTCTATTCAAGCCAGCCTAGTGCTACCTAGTCTTAGCTTTCTGTTCAGTCAGACTTAATGTTGCCTTTATACTTCAGACCAGATGTCATAGCTTCTTTTTGCAATTGGCAGGTTGGTAGAAAATATTCAGAAAAAAATGAGATGTATATCATAAAACTTTTCAGTGTAATCACTTTTTTCCTTACACCTAAAATGTAAAAAAACCAGTGTATTCTGACTTCTTTCTGAGAGTATAATTTAAAATCTGGTGTGGTGTCTCTACAGCCTCCAGCAGTTCCCTTTATAAAAAATAGAACTTCTATTCAGAAAAAAAAGGCACCATGTTTGTTTATGTCAAGTTCTATGACCCAGACAAACACACTAACTGAGTGGAGGTGATTTACAGTTTTTATGGCATGTGCCTATAAACTGGGGAGGGGGAAACGATGTCAGGTTCTGACATTCCTCACAGCTGGCCAGGAGCCAAGAGCGTTAAATCCTCGGGGCTAGGCGCTCCCATGCTGCCAAAGCCATCCCTTCCCCCAACATTTCCATCTGGTCTCTACGTATTTATACTTCAAAAAGATCAGGTTGTTTTATGAGTCTGGAACAAACTCCAAGGTGAAAGTTTTATATCCTGTGTATCAGGGCTGTATCTGGCTGCCACATCACCTGTAGCTTGCATTTTCTTTGCAGGACGCTGGCTTTCAATTTATAGGTGTGCAAAGTGCAGTGCACGTTCCAAACACAGCTAAAATAGCTGATGCTCACAGTGATGTTCCACAGAAATAAGAACTTAACTTCAGTTTAAACAGTCATTTAAAATTTACCTTACTTATTTTTAAAGTGTTACTCCATGTCTCATTGTCTACAATGTCAGGACAAAAGCCACCCTCAACAGAACTGGCCATCCTCATCTCAACTTTTGGGGTACAACTCACACAATTTATGTTAAACATCTCCTTCAGGGGAGCAGAAATGGAAGTTTAGTTTTTGTAGCAAATATTTCTTTCCACTGACTAGAAGAGGTCTCTGGTAAATAGTCTGAATGTAGAAATTTATAATATAGATAATTAACACCAGTTAAATGAAACAGTTACTGTAGTACTGAACCTTAACTTCCTGTTACTAACACCTAGCCTAAAAACATGGAGTTTGGGCACAAAGCCCAACAATCTCACCGATGGGAATATACTGATTTTCTTTTTTGTAGAGTGGGGCAGTACTTAGGGACTTTATTCTCTCAAGAGTGTTAGATCTTAGATTTCTTTTTCTAGAGTTTCTTTCTCTCATAGACTAAGTTTGTTGAGTCTCATAAGAGGACCAGGAAGATATGATTTCCATTCTAGTTCATAATATCAAGACTTCTGAATGGCACAGGCAAAGATCAGGCAGGGGTGTGAAACATTTGCTGATTTTATTTGAATATTTTCCTTTTTTATTTGAATATTTTCCTTTTTTTTATTTGAATATTTTCTTTGCCTGCTTTTTGCTGATTTATGTCATTGTTGGTGAGTTTTATGACAGGTTTTAAACAAAATATTTAGCAGGGGCTTTTTATTTCCCTGTGTTTAATTCTGGAAACTTTTCTAAACTAAACCTTTCCTTCCACAGGAATAACAACTGTAAAGACATAATAATTCTTTATCTGAGACAGAAAAGCACCTTAATATGGAAGAACCTTCCTCAATGCAGATGCTAATCTTGAAAGCTTGTACTCTCCACAGCTATTCAAACAAATTCTGCATAGAAAAACAAAAATGTCAAACCACAGCTGAGGGCCTGGGTTCTGTTTCCCCTTGAATTTGTGAGATTCTCACTGGGTTTCAAGACACCTCTGGTTTTTTTTCTCTATTTCTGCTCTATCTACATCTCATAGTGTCCTGCAGGGAGCAGGCTGAGCACTCCCAGAGCAGGAGGGGATTTGTGTCAGGCTGCTGGGGGACAGCTCCTTTGCAGCCTTGCTGCATGACTGCTCTTCCTGAGCCTGCTCTCCAGTCCCAGGATGCCCAGAACCATGGAAGGCTTGGGACATGGTGGGATGCAGTTCTGGAGTACCCAGAGAAGGAGGAGATGCAGGTTACAGCCAGCCAGAGTTCAGCACCTCACAGAAGGTGAACGTGACATGCCCTGGGGCATGCTGGAGGTGATCTCTGGGAAGAAGGGTTGATGTTACCAGCAATGGGGACATCTTTCAGCTCCCAGGAAGTTGAGAAACTTCCTTAGTATTCCTTCCAGTCCTGCACCCAAGTCATTTAAGATGATTCTGAAGAGAGCCAGGCTGAGGATGGAGCCCAGTGGGACCCCAGCAGTGACAGCCAGACTTTCAGGCATTGACTGAGACTTTTGTGCCACTATTCTCTGTGCAGTCATCCATGTCAAAGGAATAGAGACAGAAATGAGGAGTAAATTTCAGCTAGATCTTCAATATGCAAAATATAAAATGTGGTGATGACTAAAATACGGTGATACCTGTCAGGTGGAGCTATAAATCTTCAGAGCTGACAGAGCTTCTCAAAACTCTAATTAAATTCTTTCTGAGCTTCAGGACAAGATTGTTTGTCCTAAGTTCTTATCTATTATTCAGAAAAGCTAGGCTTGAAGAAGATGCCTTCAGCTCCCTGTGTAAACACTCTAGGTCTTTTGTGATGCACTTTTGCCACTATTTTGCAAGTAAAATCCATTGCAGCAGGTGGAAATGCAGCCCCAACTCTGGTTTTCCATACCAGGAACTGGCCAAAGAAGGAGGCTACGTGGTGAATGGGAGGAATTAAAAAAGCAAGTGCAAATAAAATTATTCCTGACCCACTTCCTGGGGTGAAAATGCTGCTACAACTAAGATGATATTCCATGGTGAAGCCAAAGTCTGAAAGTCATATGTTGTTTGGATAAAAGTATTATTGGTTAATAAATTAAAGATGAGCAGATATAGAAAATTGCATCCAAAAGATATGAATTATGTCTCTCACTCTATTTTAACAGTGTCTTTCAGCTCTGGAAGAGAAGTTAATTTCTATATCATGTTTCCTAGCATCTTTCCATGAGATGAATGGACAAATTCTCAGTACAGCTTCCTCTCTTCCCTACAAAAAGTGTAGCAAACACTACCTTGTAGACAGGGCTTTACCAAGTTCTTCAGAAAGTCACTGAGAGGATAAATGATCTACAAAAAATTTGCATTTTTTCCAAACTGTGGCAGATGGCAGCATCAGCCCATTTTGCATGGGCCTGTTTTTCTCTTGCACTTTCTACCATTCACATCATGACTTTCAGAAAATGTTTTGAGTGTGGTTTGCTGCCTCTTGTGATTCGAGTAAATTAATCCCTGCCATTTGAATACTGTTACCTTTACAGAATGTGTTTGAAAAGTCAGTAATCAGTTGGTTCTATTTACTGAGAAGTCCTTGGTTAAAAAGTCTAGGCCTCGGATTTTGGTTTTGTCAGAAGTATTTGACACCATACCATGAGGGAAAAGGTATTCTACCAAGAGAAAAGCTGTGATGAATCTTTTTGTACTTTAGCAGAGCTAAAGCGTGTGCAGTTTTGGGAAGCACAATATAAAAAGTCCGTGAGTTATTAGAGAGCATCCAAAGGAGGGCCACGAGGATGGATGGTGAAAAGTCAGGAGAGGAATCATTATGAGGAGCAGTTGAAATCTATTCAGCCTGGAGAAAAGGAGACTGAGGGGAGATCTCACTGCAGGGGAAACAGACAGTCAAGTACTGATTGCTTCAAGATCAGTGGCAGGACTCAAAGAAAGAGCATGAAGTTGTGTCAGGGGAGGTTTAGGTTGATATCTCCACCCAGAGGGTGGCTGGGCACTGGAACAGGCTCCCCAGGGCAGTGGTCACAGCACCAACCTGCAGAGTTCAAAAAGTGTTTGGACAAAGCTCTCAGACACAGGGTGTGATTCTTGAGGGGTCTCGTGAGGACCAGCAAATTCTCTGATTCTATGAATCCTACCCCATGGATTCACAAAGTTAAACCTCTCCAGGTGCTTTCAAAATCCATCTCTTTTTTGGCAGCTCTTGCCAACCCTTATCTCCCTGACTGACCAAAGATGATAGTCAGTCACGCGTGTTGATTTGCAATGGACACACTTTGCATTGATTACTCGCTTTCCATGAGATAAGAGGGCAAATTAGCAGTGCATAATCTGACCAAACCTATGCCCCAGTTCTTGAACTGGCTGTGTAAGCAAATGCCTGCACCTCCTCAGCAGCTGTGGGGTTTTCCTGCAGAATCATTCCCAAGGTGGAACTGGTGCCCTGCTCTGCAGGTTTCCCACTTCCAGCTGCAGTGCTCCATGGCAGAACACTACATGGCAGAGGAACACAAAATCAGTGTCAAGACTTTTGCTCATGTGCTGCCTCTGCATCATGAGCTAGACCACATATAAATCTTTACACTCTGGTTTTCCAGTTGCTCACAGAAGTTGGCTAAAGGGCATGGGCCTGGCTCACTTGGCTTACAAAAGTTCATAATACAAATTAAAAGAGCAGCTATAAATCAGGTAGTAATGGGACACTAAAAGAGGCTGTACTTTGTTCATGTTTTCCTGCCCATCTGCCAGAGATTAAATCAAAATGTTATCCATATTTTATTTACTTGGTAACTAAAAATTCTGTCACTTTCTTTAATTGACCGAATATTCACTTATTTTCAAGCGTCCCTTTGCTTTTCAGTATTAATACTTTAACCCAGACTTTATTCTTTTTAAATCCAAATGGACATTAGGGAGGGTTTATGCTTAGTACAATAAGAAACTAAGACATCTGTACCTCTCTTCATAGATAGAAAATTCTATGTTCCACAGAGTTATTTTTAATACTTGCTTCTTATTCATCTATCAATCATATCTTCTCCACATCCCCTTTCTGCAGGTGCTGGAGAGTCAGGAAAGAGCACTATTGTAAAGCAAATGAAGTAAGTATCTGAATATGCATATCAGCTTTGAATTTGGTATTTGTGGTATAAGCTGTCTAGATAAAGTCTTATTACAATATTTATGCTTATTTGAATAAAATGCAAAGAAACATCATTCAAATCAGGTTTCCATTCAAACACACTGTAAAGAAAATCACCAAGTGTCTGAGACGCACAGGTGGCTTGGTAGTCAAATCTGAATGACCAAATCATGCACTGGGGGCCCATGCTTGGAGACCAGGGAATCTGCTTCCTTGGCTTTGGTGGGAATTACTGTAGTGCAAATGGGACTGCAAGAGACAAGCAGTGATGGCTGAACCACCTGGCAGGCCCTGTCTCCAGCAGATGCCAGTGAAGGATGTTTGCAAATCATCAGATCAGCCAAGCCAACACACTTGTGCTGGACGCCCTGGCAGTATCTGATGGTCTGTGGCTTGGAAACCATCCTGGACCACTCTGTCCCTATAGCAGCCCTCAGTTAATTCATGTCTACCCCTGAATCTCTTGTTGAACCAATGTAAACTAACAGAAACTAACAGCATCCACAGCATTCTAAAGCGAGTAGTTCCACAGTTCAATTACACTTGGTGTGAATCATCTCTCCTATTAATTTCATTTTGATTTCACTGTATTTCAAGAGTAAATATCAAAATATTTACATTGTACCAGAGAACACAGAGCGCTTTCTTCCTGGGTTTTTTTGGGGGGAGGTGAGGTTATTTTTTCTTTGTTTTGGTGGGGGTTTTATGGTTTGTTTTGTTTGGTTTTTTTTTTTTATTGTTGTTGTTCTGGTTTATTTTGGTTTTTTTTTTGTTTTTTTTTTTTTTTTTTTTTGTTTCATTGGTTTTTCCCCCCAAAATGGCCTCTATAGAAAATTCTTGGTCTCCAGAGCTCCTGCTGAGGTTAAAGATGTCTCCCACAGGCCAGGAGAGAGCACATTGAGCCACCAGCCTGCACAGTGAGCAGCTGCTACCCACGATACCATGGGTAGGGACTGATGTAAGAAGTGCTTTTAGTAAGAAAATTATCAACACAAAAAGTTTTCATACATTAATCAAACTGGAAGAAAACCAGGCTGTACAAGCTCATGCGCAGAAATCCCATGATTTCTGCTTGAATTTGGACTGACTATCTGGTTACAGAGATACTGTGAGTGCATCATAAATCTACTGCAAGAATACTTACAGCTGTTGGTTCAAAGTGCACAAAGTCCCTCACAGATTGAAGTCAGGAACTTCACTTTGCTCAGCTCCAGAGGAAGGTTGAATCTCTCTACATGTGTGTGCTGATTTACAATTTAGTTTGACTATATTTTCATATACAGTGAAACAGGTTACAACTGAATTCATACATGTTTTTCTTTTTAAGGGCAGCCAAAATGCTAACTATGTATCTGGTTTAAATTAACAATCCACCAAAGTTCAAGGGACCGTCCTTGCACTGATGGCAAATCCTCCTTTACTGCACAACCTGATAAAATACTGCTGATGTGTCTAGTCTTATTTTCATAGAGAGGTCCTGATCTGATTCCTAAACCTTATCCTAAATTCCTAAATTTTTTCTGTCCAAATGTAGAAAAAATTACACAGGATTGCAGCTGTTAAGATTTGATCCCACTTTATAAGCACCAGTCTCTGCCTGTGTAAAAATCAAGCAATATGTTTACGAAATCAGTAATACTATTCTGGACTTCAGTTCCCCTACCTGTTTATTATCTTCACCAATACCTATTTATTATCTTCACAAATGCATTTTAAAGAGTTAAGTAAAAAATATTGCATCATAAGAACAAATTTCTACTATTTAAGCACCTCATTTTGTAATAAAGCAGATTCAGAACCATCCACCAAATACTTTGCAAACCTTTTTTTTCCAGTTAAATAGTAGATAAATTTATTTCTGCTTTGAGTTCCATACAGGAGACCCTCTCTATTCAGCAAACCATTGAGGTGTGTTGTGCTCAAGTCTTCCCCAGGTAGGAGCAGATTAAAGATGCTCCTCTGAACTGAGCACTTTAAGAAGGCTGATAAGATTTAACAGCATGGAGGAAAGCTGATCTATATATATATATATAAATGCAAAGCTGAGAGTTATATATATAAAGACTTGTGCATTTATGACCTGTCAAATTGATCACAAATATTAATTATTTTACAGGAAAACTGTTCACGAAAATTGTATTTTTTCATATAAAATGTCATTTTTCTGTCACAACCAAGGACTTCTCAAGGGATTTTTTTTCAGTTAAAACCCCCAAAATTAGTAAATTTTTTCCATGAAGCATAACTTTTTCTAAAGAACTAAACTCATGGATGTTTACAAAAGAAATAATTTTTCTGAAAATACAGTTTCCAGCAAAATCATAGTAATTTTATAACTAATAACATAATTTTCTAATTAATAAATCACCTTTTTTTTGAGTCTTACCCAAAGTTATATCCATCCACTAAACTTTAAAAAATATCTTCTGATACTCAAAATACAGATACGCTGCAAAGCCATTACAGCATAAAAAGATGAGGAAGGTTATGAGAGCTACTAAAAAGAAAACACATCTCTGGAGCTCTGTGCTTCTAATTGCATAATTTCCAATGTGCAATCTAGCTTTTCTAAAACCAAGTTGCATCTGTCTATGCTGTGCTCTTGTTTAGCACTTTGAAGCTTCTACAAATATTTCAGTGAATTAAAAGCAGAAAACAAAATATTTGGTAACTCATCACGCCTGTTGAGACTGAATCAAAGCCACCTATCTGAAGAGAAGCCCTGCTTTTGTGAATAAAAGCCTCAGAAGACTGCATCCATAAGATGGGGAAGGTCTCTGCTCCATGAGCTCCTCTTTTTTCCTTCTCCCAAGTTCAATAGGACTCCTTTGAATCTTGCAGAATTCATCTGAATTCATGATGAAAACAGTATTCAAAAAAAAAAGAAAAAAAAAAAGGCAAGGCTTCAAAAGAGAGTTCATAAAGTTGCCTGATCAAGAGGAGATTGGGAAAACATTTTAGAGAGATTTTTTTTCCTACAGATGCTATTCCTACAGGAACAGGAATGTAACTTTTGAGTTTTCTGACATCCATAAATCAGAGAGATGTTAAGACACATCAGTTGTCATCTGAGTTTTTGTGTGTGTGTGAATGTTTTCTGACAGGGCTGATTGGCTACTTAGGTCGCTCTCTCCAGAGTCTATCTCAGGCAAGATGGGGCAGAGCTCCAAACTCCAAAGCCAGAAATTCTGTATTTAATAGCCTTCATCTCTGACCAGCTGAGGTGAGGAAGAATAGAGCCTTGGTTCCAGCAGCCAAAGCAGTTCCAAGTCTGTTCATTGAGAGCACACCAGGCCAAAGTGGGTGAAGATTTCATCCTTTCTCACAAGTCATGGAAAAAGATGTCTCTAAGCCGTGATATAATCTGCACACTGATTTGGAGAACTTTAACCACATGCCATTCTTCCAGTCAGGGAGGATTATGAAATTCTAATTCCTCTGTCAGAAAGATTACTGAAGCTGATTACTAAGGCTCTTTACCCTATGGAGTAAAATGTAAGTCTCCAAAGCCTGGAGATAATAAGAATAAGACCTTGTTATTACTAGAAACTGTAGATGATGCACAAAAAAATATGAATTTTTTTTTCTTATTTTCTTGATAATTGCCTCCCAGTGCTGAAACATTTTTCCAATAATTTTTCTATCTAGGTAAGATTCTGAATAAAAATCAGAATGACTGAACAACCAGTGACAGCCCATGACTAATATTGCAGTTTCCAAAAGTAAAACATTAACATCTAAGTACAGAGATGTGTCTTGCCCTGTGTCTCCAGGAATGGGCCTGGCTTTTGTTCTAGACTCATATTTTGTTTTAGATCAACCCCCAAGCAGAAAAAACAGAATCTATTCTCTCAGACTGGCTGCAGACAACCAACCTCACAAAGACAGAAACTGCAGTTTTCCTGTTCTTGCAGAATAGGCAGATCCACCATTGAAAAATGCTTTTCCAAGGGCCAGATGGATTCAGTTCTTTCTCACACTGACTACAAAAGTGCCTGATCTAACTTTTCATTATTTTTTTTTCTTTTAATGTATCCCATAAGCCTTTTGTTGGTTTTTTTCCCACCAGAATCATCCATAAGGACGGTTTCACCTACGAGGAGCGCATGGAGTTCAGACCAATCATTTACAGTAATGCAGTGCAGTCTATCCTGGCCATTGTGAAAGCGATGACTAAGTTAGGAATCAGTTATGAAAACCCTGGTAGAATTGTGAGTATGACACCCTTTCTCTTGAAATAGGTATTGGAACATTTTTTTTCTTTGTAATGTAATAGTAGAGACTAGTAGAACAAGGAGGATCTGGTGTTTTCTTTATGACAGTGGAAACTGAGTTCCATTTGATTTATATGCAACAAAATGTCCTCACTTATTTTTATTTTCTCAAAATTGATGCCTAACTTTTGCATAAACTCCCATTTTGATTGCTACAAAAGAAATGTTCAAGTTGCAAAGACATTAAAAAAAAACAGAAAAAGAAAAAAAAAACAGAACCTTTTCTTAGCTGCTTAGTCACTTATTTATTGCTATTGAAAATGTAAAAAATATTTTCCTTTTATGACCAAACCTTGGGGTGCAGCCATGTGAGGAAAGGTTATGTAGACATGTTGGGAGCATTTCAGTCTGTCATTGCTGCTGGAACAGAGACCTCCCTGGGGTGTGGATGCACTACTGGCACACTGGCACCACAGGGAAGCGGTGTCCAACATTCCTGACACAGTCAAAAATCCTCTGCACAGGCAGATGGAGGCAAAGCCACAGGAAGAAGACCTGTTGTCTTCTGTCAATCACACTGAATTTTCAAGGACAGAAATAAAAGCTTTTCTTCTCCATCTTTTCTTAGTCTTTTAGCCTGTAATTCAGATCTTGCTGACAATTTTTCAAATGCCTGTCAGAATATCAGTTGATTCCAGTTTTGGCAAATTCTGCCTAATCCCTAGAGGTTTATCTTGGAGAGAGTAACATCTGCTTATCTGAAAGAGCTTTACTTGTTCCAGAAGTCTACATTTCATTATAATGACATGTGGTACTTTGACCTAAAAAAGGATAAACAAAATCTTCAGGGGTTACTAAAGCTCATATAGGCATTTGACAAAATAGAAATTAAATATCTTCCATGAATGCAAGTCATTCAAACAAATGTAACAAAGCCCAAAAGTAGCACACAGAAAACAGGGCAATGTTAATGTGCTGTACTGCATAAGGAGCCATCAACCACCCTGCATGGCCCAAGCCAAGGCTGCAGCTGGACCTTGCAGTGCTGGCCACAAGCCTGCCTGGCTCAGCCCATGATTTCCACTATGTGGGGCAGCCTCTGCCGCCTCTTACTGAGATATGTCCTCCCTGTACCCCAGTATTCAATCTCTTTTTTCAACCCTGACAAATTTTCTGAGATATCTGTACAGGCTCATTCTATGCCAGTTTCACAGATATCCTTTTCAAGGGACTTCCCAGCATGGAGAAGTTGTTAAACAGCCCAGTCCATATCTTAGCATTATATATAACCAAATGCAGAAAACACAGCTTTTGTAAGTTCATCATTTAGAGCACAGTCAGCTCACTCTTGTCATTGCAGAAAAGGCTTCTAGGAGCACAGGGTAATAGAGCTGTATGGAATGTTTGCAGTGCCTGTCTTCTTTCCCCCAAAATGACAGAAGAGCAACCTGTAGATGATTTTTAGAGAAAATAGAAATTCTGGTCACATTTATTTGAGTTGCCACTAAACATTGCCTTTTCTTCCAAAAACTTCCAAAACCTTACCTTACATTTCCCATAAAATCATAAGCAATTGACAAGCTTTAGTTGTTTTGATATAAGCAGTGATTTCAGCTGGACTTTGCTCTTGCTGTGTGTTCTGGTCCAGATTTAGCTGCTCAAAGTCATCTAGTTTAAGGACTGGGATTATCTTGGTCCCAAAAACAATGTTCCAGGTCTGCCTGCAAATACATCTTACTGGTATGGAAAAGGCCCTAACACTTAATTTAAACAATATCTGTTCTGAGGAGCGAGGTAATTTTTATTCTTTAAAATATCATTCCCATCTATTTTAGTGTGAAAATCATCTGAAGTCTTTGTAAATGCCAGAGACAAACAAAAAGTTGGACAAATCAGGGTGATAATGTGATAAGTTCAATCTTCCTTTTTTATTGTCCAGGTTTAGAGCAAATTTGGGAGAGAACCTCTGAAGGGGATCCTCCAGAAAGCAGATTCAAGCAGCCCCTTCCCCAGATGATTTGGGAAAATATTTCCTCGGAGAAAAATGGAAAAAACCTGTTTGTTTAACAGGCAAAGCATTCACCAGCACAAAAAGGGAACAATATTAAACAATAAAAGCTCTTGCTGCTCCAAAAGAGATGACAGACTCAGAAAGTCCCCTTGGTGGGCTGTAGCTCAGCTCACCCCGTCTCTCACCAGTCCCTCCTGCACTGGCATTGCTGCATCCCACACCCGAGTGGGCCACAGGTGTGAGCTCCTGGTGCTCTTCTGGGTGTTCAGTCCAGAGCAGGTTTAAAGAGGTCCAATGAAAAGACAAAAACACAGTCCTGGGAATTTCTATGCCTCAGCTAGCTAAAAACTAACTAAAAGCAAAGGAGAGCTCTGTCCCGCTGTGCTGCAGACAGCGCAGTCCAGGAGAGGATGTGGGGAGCAAGTGCAGTTCCTGATAACAAGCTCTGCACTTCTTCTCTCCCCCCTTCTCTCTCAGAACCAGCCTTAAAGGTGCAAAACTTATCTCTGGGCTAAACAGACTAATGGGGATACGGGCATCATAAAGCCACCCCAGTATATTCCACCTCTACTTATTGTTATTCCTATTACCAGGACAATTAGGTAAGCATGAAAATCCACACTTGTCTCCTTTTGCATAATAATCAATGAACATTTACCCTCTACACCCAGAGACCCTGAGCTCAAGGCCTCTTACTGTAGGTCATTCGACCTACAAATCCAGCCTGGTAGGTGGATAGCTGTAATCATTCCGTGATATGTCATATCTTGAAGCAGAGAACATTCCATCTCTTATCTTTCTGCTGAACAAGTGTGCACCCTGGAGACAAATGCGGGGCACACACGAGAGTGTGATTCGCTTCTGCTGATCCCAGCACTGCAGGAGGGGATGGGGGTGTAAATGGAGCTGGTGCTGCTTGATGTAGAAGGGCAATTATCCTGCTGTCCTCCTCCCTCTTTCCAGTGAAGGCAATTTTCTAGTGGTTGTTTCCTAGTTTTGTTTTTTTTCCTCCATGCCTACTCAATTTCTCTTTTCATTTTTTTTTTTTTCCTCCATGCCTACTCAATTTCTCTTTCATAAAAAAATTGCAATGTTTAATTTTTGATCTGTCTCTGACTTTTATAAATTTTCCATAAACTGCAGCTCCTCTTGAGACATAAAGATATAGCACATTCCTAAAATAAATTTGTTAAAAATTTTTGTGAAGATGCTTCCTGGTTTTGAATAAAACATACTCCTTGCCAAAACAGTGTCTGTCAGAATCCATTTATACTTTTGCAACTATTGACTGCAAGTCACTTGAGTTGTCTACTTCTATGACTAAGAAGGAGCTATATTTTATAATTATCCCTTGCTGTGGCAGTGTACCAAATGACTATTTTAATCTTGCTCTTTATTTACAGTAAATTCCTAAGCTGTTAACTACTGAAAAGAAATATTTTTAATGAAATAGATTATTTAAAATATTTTTATTTGACTACAAAAGGAAGAAATTACAAAATAATATATTTAAAATATTTGATATTTTATTCTCTACAGGTTTCTTCTTCCCCACATAGGGGAAATGCATTCACAAGTTATATTCATTTTGTCACATTTCTTACTGGGGTCAAAAGCTAGAAATTTTTTCTTACAAACACATTCAAAACCAACTTTAGATATAGATTTCTGCATTGATATAGTTATAATACGTTTTAAATTTAAATGTCCTTTTAAATTTAATTTTTGATAACCTATTACTCTCTTAATATAAAAGCCTTCCATCCAAGTTGGACTATTTGTGAATGCCTATGGCAAGATGAAACTGAGCCCTCATATCAAAACAAAACCATAAAAGATGAAAACTCTGTGTATCACAATTTCAGCCTAACCTTGGAACTACCTAAAGGGAAGTGAGCCTGTAAAAAGATGTTTACATGCACAGGCGAGCACAGCAACCTGGAGAAACCAGTGAAAATGAGAAATTTTGCCCTTTCGACTCATTACAAACCAAGCTGATTTTCAAGGAGGTGAAGGGGCACAGCGCGCTTGCACAATATTTACTGAAATTTCTCTTTAGGAAGATGAAAGGAAGCTGTGTGCCATGGCAACAGCTCTGGAGGATGGCAGCATGTCCCCGGCGCTGGTTGAGCTCATCAAGGAGCTGTGGCGCGACGGCGGCACCCAGGCGTGCTTCGCCAGGGCGGCGGAGTACCAGCTCAGCGACTCGGCGGCATAGTAGGTGACACCAGCTGCTCAACAGCTGGCTCCTGTGCTACAGTGTCTGCCCCCCTCGCAGAGCAGCCTCTGGGAGTCACTGCTGGGTAACCTGGGAGAATGAGGGGGTTGATAAGGTTTATAATATATATATCCGAAATGTTTAGCCGGAGGAAAGAAGTGAAAACGAGGTTTCAGAAACAATATGTTTGAATGGTTAAAACAAAGTGTATTCTCCTTCTGAGTATTTCTAAGACTGACAAAATTTTGGAAAGTTGACTCCAAACAGCTTTGGTTTTACCTAGAATGATACTTTGTATATGCTGCAAGATGCTGAATATAAGTCAGGAGGAAACTATAAAAACTTTCCTCTAAACTAACAGGGCTGCACGGACAGGTGCTCCCTGGGCCATTACCACCTCAGCTGAACCAGAGGTGCTCTGCAGCCTGACAGCCCCAGGTCCCTTTCTGAGCCCTGGAGGTACCAGACAGACGAGCAGGGGGCTCACCAGGGCTGCTCAACCTCACCCCCACGCAGGATCACCATCCAGCTGGGGCACATCTCTCACCTCAGATGAATCAGTGACTTCAGACTTTTCAGGAGCCCCTGGCCGGGCCTCCAGTCCTGCTTGGCTGCCTTCTAACCCAGCTCATACACTCCATGAAGGGAGGGGTCACTGGGTCAGGGTCTTTCGAGAGTGCTCGAGTCGGACTCCAGACCTGGGGCAGAGGTTTGTTCCAGCTGAGGTCCACCTTCTGAGACCTGGAGGTTTCCCCACTCCTGGAGCTCCTCCTACAGGCTGAGGCACCTGCAGGGTGAAGGTGTGAGATGTCCCTCCTGCAAGGCAGGAAAGGAAAGGCATGGCTGAATGTTGGACCTCAGGAGGCAACCTGAAGTCATCCATAGTTCAAAAATTGTAGCTATAGTGCAGGGAATATGCAGAGAAAACACTAAAAATTCTTCCTCTCCTATATCTTCCAAACAAGAATGAAGCAAAGTCTTTGAAGTCATCCATAGTTTATGGTGCAGGGAATATGCAGAGAAAACACTAAAAATTCTTCCTCTCCTATATCTTCCAAACAAGAATGAAGGCCTTTTGCAAGAGTCTTGTAAATATTGCCTATGTTGATTTGTGTCTGATTGGGCAGCATTTTATAGCAGTGTTGTATTTTTATAAGGATGGTACAGAGCAATTTTTCTTCTACAAAATCCTTTCTGACAGGTTCCACTGCCATTCCCACTAAAAGCCCATAACAAACTAGTCATAATAAGTAAAAGGAAAACTACCTCTTAAATTTAAAACAAAATTTAAACCCTGTTTACCAGCTAACACTCTTCTGTGTACCCTCTGCCAGGCAAATAAGGTTTGTTGTCTATAAAGAAGATAGAAGAACATAAATTAATTCCCTTTCAGTGTTAATGTTTGTGTCCTGTTTTAACCTGAAATAGGTTTCAGTATTTGAGGAGGTTAATATAGGTTGTGTCTGTAGTTATTATTTATTTCTAGACTTACATTAAAAACAGCTACAGTGAGATGTTTTTCATTTGCTGGAACATTTCTGCTAATTTCTTGAAAATCCTGCTTCTCTGGCTTCATCTTTTGGTACCTGATGCTTCTAAAATTCTAGCCTTTGGCTCTGAATCATTAAAATCAACTTAATGTTTGCCCTTACTGCTGGGCTTCTAATGATCAGTTCAAAGTCAGCTACAATCAACCATCCAAAGCTGCAGTTCAATTTCTTTTAAACCCCAAACCCTGTTTCTCAGTGCCTGTGAACCAGCTCCTACATAGAATCTTGATTAATACTGTGTAATCTCTGACTTTCTGAGGTTATGTCCTCTGAGATTTTTCATTATTAATTCATGCTAATGAAGTTTGATCACTGCTTTTCCTTTGTGTGTTTTAATTGAAAAAAAAAAAAGACTTCTTCTGAATAATAGAAAAATTCCCTCTTTGTCAAATTTGGCTGGAGTTTCTCCCTTAGACTCACCTGGAACAATTTCTGTTTTGAAATGGAATAATGGGTATGGAAGGGGCAAGATTGGGATTATAAATTGTGACATTACATGTCACTGTAGTACATGGTGCATCTCGCTACCTCAGCCATTTTCCTCTCAGGGTAGGAGTCCTGTCACCTCAATCCAAGCCAAGGAAAATGAGCATTTACTGACCCACCAGCTTCCATTCCCTCCTTGCCCAGTGAGGAGATGGTCTGCAGTCTCCCCTTGGAGCTGCCTACGGCTCCAGGAGGAGCCTGAAATTGCCTCCTGCTCCTTTAACTGGATAATTGACTTGGTCTAATTGTTTATGCAATGACAATTGGCTGTGCTGAATTGAATTTAGGCATTTGTGGCTAAGAACTGTCAGAACTTTATTTTATATTCAAGTGTTTATTTTAGCGCTTACATGTTTTATAAATAACAAAATGCCTTTTGTTTCTGCCTTTCACAAAAGTGAGCTGAGTTGGCCTCAGGCCCTACTCAGAGAAACAGAGCTGTATTGCTTTTTTTCCCCCTTTCCCCAACAGATTGTTTTCTGGCCTCAAATAATGGGAAAACATTGAATTACTCAGATCAGGTTCAACACCCCTTGCAGACTGGATACAGTTTATTCAACTTAAAATAAGAAAAACACATTTCAAAACATTACTTGGAAATATCCAAATGAAAGATTACAGCATTTTAAATTTTTATTTTATTTCATTTCATTTTATTCTTCTTCTTTTTTTTTTTTTTTTTTAACTTACAGATCTATTAAATATTGCACACAAGGATGATGATCTGTGAGGTTTCTTTTGGAAGATTCTGGTTAAACTGAGCAGCAGGACTTCCTTCTGGGTTCAGTGTAGAGACTGTAGACCTAGTGTAGAGAAAAAAAGAAAGCATGGAGCCTATCAGCCATTAGAGACAATGTGTTTGTTTGTCAGAGACACGAGGCTACAAAGAGGAAGGTGCCAAGTGGCCACTGAAAATGCCTCAGCTATTGTGTGTCTTCTTGCTTTTGGCTTCGGTCTTTATTTGAATATCTGTAGCTAAAATGCAGGAAGTTATTCAGGTATCACATTTTTCTTTTCCTTTTGCCAACTCATAATCCCTCTGCACAGATTCCCAGACCAGCCAGCAGGATTCAGAGGCTCTGCCCAGCCATTCAAAGAAAGGTGTCTGCCCCTATAAGAGACAGGAGAAGTGTTGGACAAAAATGGGCTTCAAAGATCTGGTTTGGGTTCTCATATCATGCAGATTTTATCTCTGTATACCAGAAATAAAAGCAGATAATCCACAGTTTTTCAAGGGCTCTTCAGAAGGGTGTTCTCAGCTTCATTGAAGCTTTTGGTTTTGACTAAAAAATATATATATTTTAAAATCACCATGTACATTCTTGCTGTAAATTGAGATGTCTGGAGAGAAAACAGCCCTTGAAAGTGAATTCCTCCAAAACATTATGCCCTCCCTTTCACTTAGGAAGGAAAATACTGTTGCAACCAGTCTGACAGGCTGAGGTGATTCCTTATGCATCTGCCTCTGCAGGATGCTTGTGGTTCTTGCCCTGAGGTAGCAATTCCCACTCTCTGAGAGAAAATGGCCAAAACCCCTTTGCTGACAAGGTGGTTTTCAACCATCCCTAGGGAAAATAAGGGATTTTCCTTAGCTGCAAATCGAAGATGTTTATTATGTGCAATTGAATTACACTTCTATATACAAGGAGAAAAAACAAAAACAACTCTGAATTGTGCAACTCAGTTGTATAAAACCAATAGTGCTGTATTTAAATATGTAAATCGCATAACATATTTAAATGGGGCTCAGTGTGGAGTGATTATGTAATGGACATTTCACTTTTTGAATTCACCAACCACCATTTCTTTCTCACCCTCCCCAGTTACCTGAATGATTTGGACAGGTTGGCAATGCCAGACTATGTCCCTACTGAGCAAGATGTCCTGCACTCCCGAGTGCAGACAACTGGGATCATAGAGACTCAGTTTTCCTTCAAGGATTTAAACTTCAGGTATGAAAGCCACATTTTACAGTTTTCATGGGTGTTATTTTTCTTAAGTATTTTCTTTCACAGGTGTTGACTTGTTATAACACAGGTGATATCATTGTGACATCACTGAATCCAGTCTTAACATTTTTACACAGCTGAAAAAGCAAGATATTTTATTATCAGTACTCCAACTTTGAGCATATAATGGACCATTACAAACAGGTCACAGAATATTAGGTTCTAAAAGGGCATTTTTACGTATGCAAATGTCTAAAAAGCTTTAGTTATATCCAGCCATTTGAATAATTGTGCCATTTATGAAATTTGCCTACTTAAATGTCCTTAAGAGCATGCAAAAAACATTTGATGTCTACCAATTTGCACATACTCTCAACCTTTCACTCTTCTTTTGAGAATGGAAATAACTGCTTTTAGCACAGGCATGCACTACAGTTGGCCAAAAAAAAAAAAAACCTGTCCCATGGGGAATTTCAGCATTATCAAACATATCTTCATGCTCATTTAAGATGAAAACCAAAATGCTCAGAAAAAAATTTTGAAAATAATGCCTCTGAGAAATATGACTGAAATGTTTTACACTTTCAGATATTCAAGATCTAGTAATGCTTGGTGAACCAATTAAAAACATCTAATTGCACATGAAGATGGATTTGAATGAATTATTATAATTTCAGAGTTCTATAATCCTTTTCCCTGTGGACTGAAATCCATTTAATTCTCAATTTAAAAGCTGGGGCACATATTGAGGAATTCAGTCTAGACAAGAAACTGCCTGTAGAGACAGACAGATTTATAAAGCATGAGGATTATAACTTTTACATTTTTCATTTGTCTTCTTTCTTTCTCCTCATGTGCCAATTAAGCATTCCCCAAACCATCTATGCTACCACACAGATGCTTTAACACAACAGAGATTGCACATACAAAATGAGATCCTGAAGTAGATGTCTTACAAATAAATTATTATAATCTATCAATATTCTGGTCACTCATGAAAATTCATTATTTTCCCAAAAATGCTACAGTGCAATGTCATGGTCATCATCTTCTTTTTCTCTGATTAATGTATTTCCAGCTTTGTACATTGGAAATTCGAATGCCTTTTAGTTACAATCATAGTTCATGTATGAAATCAATTCAGGGTGGAGAAAGAAACCAAGGGAAATCCTCATTGACAAGGATGCTATCAGCCCTGATATGAAAATATCAGCATTAGTGTTTGGGTCTAGCTGAAATGCAGCACAACTGGGAATTTAGTTTACAAAATTTAGCCTGCAAAAAAGAGGAAGGTTCTTAAAGCCACCACAAGCACAAACCCCACTGTTTTTACCCTCTGCTGTGCATCACAGTAGTGTTATGTGAGTAAATTCATTGGTGGTTTCAGGCAGTTGAGTAATATTAGGTAATATTAGGTAAAATCTCTACAAAGGAGTCTGAGGGGTTTGAGCTGCTAAAGGGGTGCACAGCAATTATAAATCCATGTTGACCAGCCAGGTACTGCTACTTTGCATTGCCATAGCAATGCAAAACAGCTGGAGGATGCTGATGTCTCTGCACCAAGTTTGATAAGTACCATGGAAACATCTATAAAGAGAGGAACACTTGCACATTCAGAGTGAGTTTTGGCTGAGGTCTGATGGGGCTTCAGGTCACAAGCCGGGCATGGAAACAAAAAACCCATGAACAGATGCCTCATTTACTAAACACTTGTCCCTCTACTGAACTGAATGAGACAGAAAACATTTTGTATCCGTGCAGTAAAAGTCTAAATCCCAGTACTGCTCCCAGGAACTGAATTACAGTTGCACAGAAAACATTGATTTTTATTTGCTCCTTGCTTAGCAGTTACTTTGCTGGTCAAGTGCAATTTAGCTTCCATGTGCTCTTCAATTTATTTCACTAATGTTGACTTAAAGCCCAGAACATATTTAAATGTTTTTCAAAGGAGATCTGCTCTTCATAGTTCCTCTTCTAGTGTCCTTTCCATTGGTGTGCTAAGAGGAGTTTGACTGAAATCAGGCAAGCTTTATTTTAGTCTTCAGACCTTTCTGTGTGTACCACTGGAGGAGTATGTAATTCTGTATCTGCAGCAAAGCTTTTCAAGAGCAGTTCTGGGAAAATACAGAGATTTCTAGACTAACTTTGACTATCTTGGTAAAACAAGATCATCTAAATTTCTACCATTTATTGAGGGATTTTGGTTTTACATGTGAGTGTGTTAAATTCTGGGCTGAGAAAAAGAAGCAAACTAAAGTTAGTACAACGAAAACTGCCCTTAAGCATTGCCCCTGGCCTTGGTCTTGTCCTTTTTAACTGGCTTCTCATGAATATTCAAAGGCCATATGCTAAAAGTTCACAGGAAGTGAATACTGATTCACGTGATTATGTATACTGAAACAAAACTTTCCTGAAGATTAAATTTTGTAGCTTTTATTATTTGTTTTCCTGCCATAACCCTGATTTCAGAGTTACACACCACAAATCAAGAAAGGCATGTAATTAAAGGTGACTTTTGAGTACTAATCAGAGACAAAAGTCAAGATATTTTATTTTTGCTAATCCCACTCTTCAGTAGACCTTCTGAACTCAGTGAAGATATGCTTGGAAGAATGTCATTACTATTATCAAAATCTTGCTCCACAACAACTTCCTGATTTCCAAAATAATTCATTTTTATTGACACCCAATAAAAAAAAAGATGAAATGTCCCAGAAAAAAAAATAAATTGATTACTCCTCAGCTGCAGAAACATTTCATTATGAGCACTGAAAGGGTTTTATTTTTTTCCTAAGAAGGAAGAAAAATTACAAAAAATAACCTTTTTTAACATCCACTGCACTGCTGATGGTGAAGGAAACAAAGGATTAAGATACTGCAAAAAAAAGTGTTTCAGTAAGAAGTTATTTTTGCTCTGTTTACTATTGACATGATTGCTTCTTACTGAATTCCATTATATTCATTGCTATAAGAATTGTTTAATTTTCAGATACTGCAGGATCCAGAGATCTAATGCATATTCTTGAAGGAAGGAGTTATCCAAGGGGGGATTAGGCTTTACAGTATTTAGTTCAACAACAGGAGACACAGGGAGAAGTCATCATGCACACTAGGAAACAGAAAACCTAAGGGCAGGATAATTTTGATTTTTTTATATTTTCCTTGTTTTCTAACGCACTTGAAAAAAAATCTTCAAGTTTGGCACCTTTCATTTCAGAAAAACAGTGAAAAGAAAGCCCTAGCCCTTATCACTGAAAAACTGCAAATGTAAGTGGGAGTTTTGGAAGCTAGGGCTAAGGGCCCTAAGTAAGTCCCAGCCAGGTGTGCCCAGATGGCTTTGGATCCCACAGAGAGCCCATATAAAGTTGATGTGACACTACCCAAAGGTAGTAGCAATTCCTGGCAAAGGGGGAAGGAAATTATTGCAGGGAAGGACAGCCCTACAAGTCTCTCTGTACAGGGGAAGGGATTCCTGCTCTCCAGGAATTGCTGCTTAAGAGCAGCCAGTGAAGGTGGAGAGACCCAAAGGTGGGATGCAGGTTATGCAGTGAGCTCAGGGATCACTCCAGGGCAGGGAGCAGATGGCAGCATCTATTCATGCACAGCCAGGGGCCAAAGTGTGACTGGCCTTCAGGCCTGTGTCTTGTTGGTCAATATGTCAGTCCACTCCAAGCAAAGCCATGAAGTAATAAATGACATTAAATTTGAGGGTCTTCTATCGATGTCTCAGAACTCTGCCCTAAATAAATCCTAGCCTGCAAGTCTTAGTCCTGCACTGAGCCCCATTTCCTCAACATTTCCTTTTCTGGGCCCCTCAGTTTGGGAAGGACATTTAGATGCTGGAGCACATCTAGAGGAGGCAACAAGGCTGGAGAGGTGCTTGGGACACAAACCCTGTGAGGAACCACTGAGGGAGCTGGGGGTGTTTAGCCTGGAGAAAAGGAGACCCAGGGGTGACTTTGTCTCTCTCTACAACACCCTGAAAGGTGGCTGTAGTCAGGTGGGGTTGGTGTCTTTCTCAGGCAGCACTGACAGAACCAGAGGACACAGTCTCAAGCTGTGTCAAGGGAAATATAGGTTGGATATTAGGAAAAAGTTTCTTACAGAAAGGGCGATAAAGTTCTGGAATGTCTGCCCAGGGAGGTGGTGGAGTCACCACCCCTGGATGTGTTTAAAAAAGACTGGATGTGGCACTCGGTGACATGGTTTAGTGTTGGGACTGGGTTGGACTTGATGATCTTTAAGGTCTCTTCCAACCCAGTGATTCTGTGAATTCTGTGAACACAAAGTGCCACACGTCAGTACTGACTGTTAATCCTACATGAAGGTATTTAGGCCTTTTTATTTCATTTTATACCCACTACAAAACCATGAGTAACAACACACAGCATTCCTTGACCTTTTGGGGTAGAAACAGACCAATATTTGGAAAAGCTGAGTAATTGTCATTTATCTCCATTTGAACTCTGTGCATTAAAAGCATGGCTACATCCTTATGAGTGCCTTACATTGTGCTATTTTCTCTGCAAAGGATGTTTGATGTGGGTGGACAACGATCAGAGAGAAAAAAGTGGATTCACTGCTTTGAAGGAGTTACTTGCATCATATTCTGTGCTGCACTCAGTGCCTATGACATGGTTCTGGTGGAAGATAAAGAAGTGGTGAGTCAGAACAGACAAACAACCCTTTTTGCTTCTGCGTTTTAATGTACTCTCTGATGGTACATTCCCATTCTCTGATAACCATTCAAAGCCTATTACACTGTATTGGTTCTTTCCAGTAAAGAACATCTCAGTAAAAATGATGTATGGAGATGAGATTTTTCAGTCTCATGTTTACCTTTTGCACCTCAACAGAACAGAATGCATGAAAGCCTTCATCTGTTCAACAGCATCTGCAACCATAAGTGCTTTGCAGCCACTTCCATTGTGCTGTTCCTAAACAAAAAAGACCTCTTTCAAGAGAAAATAACAAAAGTTCACCTGAATATCTGCTTTCCTGAGTATAATGGTAAGTTTGGAGTATTCAGGAGAAAACACATTCAGATTTTTTTGTAGGCCATGAATGAAACACTGAGACTTTGACTCATGTTATCCATATATAAGCCTTTAAATACTAAACCTCTTACCTAAGAATCTTCTTTTGAAAGAATGGTATGAGACAGACACAACCAGAATTCAACTTATCTCACCTACTCATTATTTTTATCCTAGGGTGGGTTCACTTCTCTCCCTGGAGTTGCTTATTTCTGTCCATTGGTGGTAGAAGAAGCTGAGAATTTAAAAGTTTCAGGTGGCTGAAGGGTGCTGTAATGGTCTCAGCCAATATTTCAGTACAAGTCAGTATTTTATCACTCAAACACACATCACAACTGAATCCAAAATTTTTGTTCCTATTTTAAGGACTCATTCCATAAGAGAAGTCTGTCTCTTTTTGTATGTCACAGTAGTGTCTACTGGAAATTAAAAAACACCAGATGTTCCCAGCTGATGCAAGAGAATATATAAGGCTGTGTCATAAATTTCCAGAGAAAAACCAGTTCAGATACAAAATTTTCATACCTAAAGTATGAAGTTAGTTCAAATAGAAAGAAAAGGGGAAAAAACCACAGAAAACATTATTTCTTCTCTTTTTGCAATTGTGAGGAAGTACCAGTTGAAATGTGTCTTTTTTTTGCTTTTACTTTTCTTTCCACTAGGACAAAATACATTCGAAGATGCTGCAAACTACATCAAGAAACAATTTCTAGACTTGAACATAAGGAAACAAGATAAAGAGGTGTATTGTCACCTGACCTGTGCCACAGACACTCAGAATGTCAAATTTGTTTTTGATGCAGTCACAGACATAATAATCAAAGAAAATCTGAAAGACTGTGGGCTTTTCTAATCATTCATCCCCTTGCTCAGAGCTTCAGCCCACTTTCCTCTCTTCATCTGATGTGCTGACTGAAATAAAAAAAAGAAATCCTCTAGGTAGGAAGCAATAAGGCACCAGTTAGTATCAGTGGAGTGTTGGGTACAGCCTAGGCACTGCAGACCAACACAGACCTTCCAGATATCATAAGGAGATTAAAAAAAAATGTTCCTGTTCTACAAAGATGACAGCTGCTGATAAACCCTGCTGGAATCAGAGTCACATTACAATTTAAATCAATATCATAGAATCATAGAATTCTTTGGTTTGGAAGAGACCTTAAAGATCATATAAAGTTCCAACCCCCATGCCATAGGCAGCAACATCTTCCACTAGACCAGGAATCAGCACTTCTCAGCAAACTGGGGACTCCTCAGTATCCTGTTTCTTCTAGTGATATAGGATGAAAAAGAATTTATAATTGAGGCCTAAAGAAAGCTATGGCTTTAAACAGTATCAATACATAATTTACTTTCTGTTTTTATTCATGTTAGATAAACAACTGAAAGTGACCTGCCATTTATTCAGCAAAAACAAACCCCCCAGACTTGGATGGTGTATGATGAAGAGCAGTGCAAATCTGAATGTTTAATTATTCTGGTTTTTTTAGAAGAGCTGAGGGACATATGCATAAAACCACACACATACAAAATTGACAAAATTCTCAGTTTTAGAAAAATTAAAATTAAACGCAGTAAGATGGAGGCTAGTTTTGTAAATCTGTAAGGAGAAAAAAAAATATAATGACTTTCGGATTCTGCATAAGGCACAAAGGCAAGTTGAAACATTTTTGGTTTACAATTAAATATGAGACTTTCTTAAAAAGCAATTAATAATGCTGCTACTCAACAGGAATGGCAGCAGTAACTTCTACCACTGCAGAGCAGATATAAGCCCACCAGTTCTCATGGCAAAAACATATCCTTGGGACTTTGGCACAGAGCACCTTTCTCTACACAAAGATTAACTCCTGCTGATTTATTGTGACTAACTATAGGAAATATTTGACTATTTTAAATAGAATGGGACTTTTCCCTGGTTTCAGCTGGGTTAGGGTTAATTTTCTTCCTAGTGGCTGTTACAGTGCTGAGTCTTGCATTTAGTGTAAGAATAATGATAGCACATTGATGGTTTGGCTGTTGCTCAGTGGTGCTGATCCTACATCAAGGACTTTGCAGCATCTCATGCTCTGCCAGTAAGAGATGCCACAAGATGCATGCATGGCAAGGACAGCTGGCCTGAACTGGCCAAAGGGACATTCCATAACACGGAACATCATGCCCAGTAAAGAAACTGGGGGAGATTGGCCAGGAAGGTTTGACCACTGCTCAGGGATGGGCTGGGAATGGCTCCCTGGCAGGCAGTGAGCAGCTGCATTGAGCATCCCTTGTTTTTCTAGGTTTTATTCCTCTCTCTTTTTCATTCTCCTTACTATTATTATTGTTACTATTGTTGCTATTACTATTCTTATTACTATTATTATTATTATTATTTTATTATTATTATTATTATTATATTTTACTTTTTTCAGTTATTAAACTGTTCTAATATTAAGACATGGACTTCACCTTTTCCTCATTCACTGCAGGTTTTGGAGTGTGTGTGAGCAAGTGGTTGTGTGGTAATTATTTGCCAGCTGAAGTTAGAGCATGACAGAGTTCTAAAAATATTCAACTGAAACTTGAAATTTGGCTTTGAGATAACTCTTACTTTTAAAATAGAATCATGGATGAAGGGTTTCTTTTTGCCTTTGTTTTTTTTTTTTTAAATACATTTCAACTTAATGTTCACCACAGACTCCCTGTGATCTGGTTAATCTAATTAGAACAGGGAACTTGGCCATTGAACAGCAGCATCCTGCAAGCTGTCCACCAGGGTGTGTAGGTCTCCAAAAGAAGTGGGAAGTGAAGAGCCAAAATACATTTTGCATTGCCTGTATTCCTGCTGCTGCCTCATTTGTAGTGCTTCACTTGATTAATTTCTTGTTTGTGTTGAAAGTAATGAATTTCCAGTGGTAAGGATTCTGGACTCATTTCCAGCAATAAATATAATTTGAAATTAATAATTTGAACTACAGTGACATCAATATTAATTCCTGACCAATATTTGGAAAAGCTAGGTATTTGTCATTCATTTCCATTTGAACTCTGTGCATTAAAAGCATGGCTACATCCTTATGAGTGCTTTACATAATAAAAGCCAAGGTCTTTGAGAAAAAAATCCATGAATAAACATGTTTCAAACATATTCTTCAAGCAAATGCCTGAGAAGTCAAACAGGCCTGACACCACAGCCCCAAAGCTCATACAGGTAAGACTGCTGGGATTGGGTTTCTGTGGGAACCCAGAATGTCCCTCTGGCTGCCCAGGACAGCCAAGACCCCTGCCAGGGGGCTCAGAAGCCCTGGCACGGAGCCCAAAACACCTGTGGGTTTGATTATGACCCATGGAGCAAATTACCAACCTTATATGAAGATCAGCAAGCCATGAAAGTTTAGGTAGAATAATAGTAATATCACAGGATGGAAAAGTAGATTTTGGGGTTTTTGGTATGGGGGTTCAGGAGGCAAGATGGAGAAAACTGGGCATGTCCAGCCTTTCTCCTTCTTCTTCTTGGCCTCCATCTTCTGCTGTGATGTTGTCATTTTTAGATTGGTTTGGAGTAGAAGCTCCTGTCTAACACAGGTGATAGGTATTGGAAAGTAATTGCAAACATTGTGTATGTAGTTTTTAGTATAAAGATGTAACACTGCCCCAGGGGCAGGCAGTGTGCCTGGAACTGTCCTGCTGGATGGACCTCGGCTGGGCAGGAGAAAGAATTTTATAGATAAGATACAATAAACAACCTTGAGACCGAGAAATGAGGAGCCCTAACTCCTCCTTCAAACACCAGGCTGGGAAAAGAGACTTCCTAACTTATCTCGGGCTCACTCTGACAAGCTAAAGATCCCGACAGGTTTCCAGCTCATGTGGAAGAAGTTTGGAAGGCATAAGCCTGCCCAGTGGCAGGAGTGAGCTTCAGCTCATGATCCTCCAAGAGAAGAGGCTGCAGGCAGTGTCACCAGGACCCAGGGCTCTGAGGGACAAGCTGGGGACACAGCACAGGTCAGGGTGCTCGGGGTCCCCTGCAGCCCAGCCTCCATCTCCCGGTGACTCCATCAGCACAGGTCAGGGTGCTCAGGATCTCCTGCGGCCCAGCCTGCAGCTCCATCTCCTGGTGACAGCACAGGGACAAGCTGGGGGACAAGCTCGGGGGGGACACCAGCACAGCTGGGGGTCAGGTCAGGGTGCTCGGGTTCTCCTGCGGCCCAGCCTGCAGCTCCATCTCCTGGTGACAGCACAGGGACAAGCTGGGGACACAGCACAGGTCAGGGTGCTCGGGGTCCCCTGCGGCCCAGCCTGCAGCTCCATCTCCGGGTGACACCACAGGGACAAGCTGGGGACACAGCACAGGTCAGGGTGCTCGGGTTCTCCTGCGGCCCAGCCTGCAGCTCCATCTCCCGGTGACACCACAGGGACAAGCTGGGGACACAGCACAGGTCAGGGTGCTCGGGGTCTCCTGCGGCCCAGCCTGCAGCTCCATCTCCCGGTGACACCACAGGGACAAGCTGGGGACACAGCACAGGTGGTGGGTGCCTGACACCACAGGGACAAGGTGGGGACACAGCACAGGTCAGGGTGCTGCCCAGCCTGCAGCTCCAGTGACAGGCATGGCATGGGTGCCCCTGCAGGCATCTATATCCCAAATATCCCAAATATCCCATTCCAAGGGCTGCTGCTGCCACCCACAGCCCCAAACCAGGCAGGAACAGCAGCCAAGCCATGCCCAGGAGTGCAGCCTCATGATGCCTCTGATTCCTTACACACACCCAGAGGGAGGCAGGGAAAGGGCTCAGGAGTGACAGCTCTTACTGCATGGGGTGAAATCCAGGTCACCTGCCCCTGCTTGGGCTGAGTTACCTCACAGAGCAAGCAGGATCATTTTCTTCTCAGTCTTGGCTAATCCTTTAAGGTCATTGAGTTTTTCTGAATGTACATTGTGGAGTTGCTGAATTTCTGGCTCCAGACACCCACCCGTGGTCAGCAGTGCCAAACCTGCACGGACACCCTGCACTGAAGCTTGACCCTGCATAGCCCTGCAGCAACCTGAGCTTGGCCTGAATTCCCTGGAAAGGCCAAAAACTGAGGGGAGAGGAGAATTATGGAGAACAGGCTGCAGTGGAGGACAGGAAGAAGACTGATACCTGCCATGTGGGTTCAGTACATGGTGACTTTTTATCCTTTTCTCTCTATGCACACACCTTGTTGTTGAAAACAGGAATTTTTCACAAGGAAAAGAAATTTTTGAGGTGAGATGAAAACATGACACATGACTTCCAGAGAAAAGATAGCCAGAAGTTTCCAAAAATCTTCCCAGGAATGTGTTTACACTAGAAAAGGCAGTTAATGATAGAAGCCATTCCAATCCCCAACCCTAACTGCAATTTTTTGCCTTAGCTAAAAACTAGGTTGAACCCATAAGCTGAGAATGATGAAGACAAGGTGTCTCCAACAGTCTGAAACCTGGTCTATGCACACCAGCTGTACTGAGGACAAAATGGCCAGAAATGGCCACTCAAGAAACACCAGAGGTTTATTTTTCCTCACTGAGGATTGCAAGAAGATTTTCTACTTTGGTGCCAAGAGAAAACTGATGAGGAAAGGTCATGCCTCTTTTCAACTCTGAGTCAGCCACTTGTCCTAACAGATTGAATGAACATCTCTGCAGTTCATGCTTTCATCCACTGGGACATATAAATCTGATTAATGTGAATGAAAGTAGCAAGACACTGAGAAAAGCTAACATATCCTTCTTACAATGTGTACCTATATGATGCATTACACGTTCTGAAACCACTTTCTGTAACATCATAGAAAACCTGCCATAAATACAGTCCTTTTTGTAACATTTTAAAAGCATAGGAATGGCATATAAATCACAGGACAGGGAGACTCTGAGGATGAGCATTGTGAAAGCTTCTTATCCCAACCCATTAAAAGCAAATCACAAATTCTGAAGTAGCACATATGAGGATCCTCTGAGACCTGAGATCAAAGGGCACTTACAAGCTGAACAGGCATTGATCAAACCTGTTAGCTCTGTTTACCCTCGAGTGCAAATCCTGTCCACACAGGAGCAGGGAGCTGTAAAATGAAATTATTCAGCCACAATGAGATCTTACTCAAAAGATACTAAACTACAATTTGCTACCTCACAAGACTGTTCAGTGGGTGGTTTTGTGATAGCAAGATGTGTAGAGAGGAGTGAGATAGACTGATACTCTATTTAGTTTATGAGGGGAAAGAACATAGCAGATCTGAGGAATATTTTTACAAGTTGTGTGTGTTGATTGAAGCTGTGGTAAAGAGCTGCAGCTTAAGGGGACATCGTGTTCATTCCAGTTAGAAATCGAGATTTGCAAAAAGGAAGCCTTAATGTCTCTTTAACTGTATTTTTTCTCCTGCAAAATAGGCAGTTATTTGGCTTGTGAGCTACACCCAGCATATAGAGGTCATGGTACTGAGTTTTGGTCAGAGCTCACCATGAATGAAATGTTAGTGGGTTGTTCTGCATAACATCAACAACATGATGTACTATGAGTGATACATTTCCTCATGATTACATTGATTTTTTTTTTTACACCTTATTGTGCTATCTCTGAAAAGCCAATATAACCTTGTTTAGGAGTTCTGCTTAAAATTGATGCTCATTGTATGTTGTATTTGTAACAAAACAGCAATTAGTATTTAGTTTTAATCTGGGTCTTTGAGAATTCCCACTGCATTTTTATGTGTACTTGTGTGGAAAGTAGACTTAGTCTATTTTCTTGTCTTGATTTCTCAAGTTTTAGCTTTGGTATTTTTTTTAGATTCTGTACTGCCTTAGTGTGTGACTCTGAACTTCATATAAAGTGTTAGCAAGTTCTCCTCACCATTTAGTCAGACAAAACAATCCTTTTGCAGCCTGAGAACCAAGAACACCATTGCAGATTCAGGCCCAAAAAGTATAAACAGCAGGGAATTGAGGAGAGCAATCTGGGAGGATGGGGCTTCACAAGCTGAAGCTGTAATTGGACAATTAATCCCAATATTTAAATGGACCAAAACTTATAAAAGTGTGAAAACCCGTGACCAGTCATCCATCTTGGGTCCATCTTGGGCAGAGCCCCAGCCAGGCTCTTGCACTGCCCAAGGTGTATCCTTTGAAGACCTTTCAATAAATACCTACTTTATTCCTTTAACACTGCCTACTACTCCAGGTAGCCTCTCAAGGCATCAGTAAACAACCAGACACATTATTCAACAGGCATTGATCCCATGTAAATTAAACAAGGAAAGAGACTGATGCCTAAAGAGCATCAGAACTCTGGAACAGAGGCCAGGCACAGTTAATGAATAAAGCAGGTATTCATTGAAGGGCCTTCAAAGGAGACACCTTGGTCAGCACAAGAGCCTGGCTGTGGCTCTTCCCAAGATGGACTCCAGATGGCTCCAACTCATGAGTTTTCACACTTTTGTAAGTTTTGGTCCATTTACATGTTGGGGTCAATTGTCCAATTACAGCTTCAGGTTATGAAGTCCCATCGTCCCAGACTGCTCTCCTCAATTCCCTGCTGTTTAAACCTCTTGAGCCTAAAGCTGTGATGGTGCTCACAGGGGTTTTTGGATTGGGGACGAGACGAGGATCTGACTCCATGTTTCAGAAGGCTTGATTTATTATTTTATGATATATATTACATTAAAACTATACTAAAAGAATAGACAAAAGGATTTCATCAGAAGGCTAGCTAAGAATAGAATAGGAAAGAATCATAGCAAAGGTTTGTGGCTCGGACAGAGAGCCTGAGCCATCTGACTGTGATTGGCCATTAACTAGAAACAACCACATAAGACCAAGTCACAGATGCACCTGTTGCATTCCACAGCAGCAGATAACCATTGTTTACATTTTGTTCCTGAGGCCTCTCAGCTTCTCAGGAGGAAAAATCCTAAGGAAAGGATTTTCATAAAAGATGTCTGCGACATAAAGCTGCACTGGTGTCCTTGGTTCTCAGGCTGGAAATAGATGGTTTTGTCTAACTAAACTGTGAAGAGAACTTGCTAACACTTTATATGAAGTTCAGAGTTACATACTAATGCAGTACAGAATCTGGAAAATATGAAAGCTAAAACTTAAGGCATCATTACTTTAATGCACTTCCATCAGAAAGAAAAGGAAGCCATTAGGTAAATAGAGACAGCAAGTAGAACTTTCATGAAAGTAAAATGATATCTAGATGTTTATAACATACTTTAGATGTCTTCTTTGTAATAAACAAACTCTCATTTGTTTATCAGTGCTCTTTCTCAGCTGGTGTTTTTCATACTACAAGTAATTTGAATTTCTAAATTAATACCCCTCTGAAAAGGCACATGAGGTAGAGAAAAGTGTGCAGCAGTTTTGGGGCTTCAGAGAATAGTAACTATGGGAAGAAGGTGTAAGTGGCCAGAGGAAAGGCCCTTTTTCCATAAAGGGAAGGGGATTAAATGAAGGACAGGTATGTTTTCAGACTAAATAATTTTCTCCATTTCAAAACAGGGGTTTTTGTGTGGGGTTTTTCTTTTGGTTTTGTTTTCAGTTTTGGTTTTGTTTTCTCTTTTGTGGTTTTTTTTTTTTTTTTTTTTTTGGTTGGGGGTTCGTTTGTTTGTTTGTTCATTTTGTTTTGTTTTGTTTTGTTTTGTATTATAACAGAAAAGTTTCAAAGTTCAGAATTAAACCGTTGTTTTTTTGAAATAGAATATTGTGATAGATCCCAAATATTTCCCTTGTCAGGTCTGAATATATACCAGCATCTACCAAAACCAGAAAGAAAAATAAAGGCTGAAAATGTCAGGGCCTACCTGCTGGGGAATGCCCTCTCTTTGCACAGCTCTGGGCAGCAGCATTTGTTTTCTCAGAGTTGGTTTGGTTCAGCAGTGTTTTCCTAAGTCTGACTCTGCACCAGCAGAGAGCAGTAGTAGCCCCATCATTAAGGGCTCAGCCCTGCCAGATGTGTGGGTTTTGTTTGATTTGGGGACACAGTGGGGGCTCTGGGCACCAAGTGACAAATGGCACCCAGAAAACTCTCAGAAAACTCTCAGAATATGGTCTGCTTGCCATGCCTCAGTCCTCCCAGCTCAGGAGCTGCACAGGTAGAGGTATTTTGCTGTTCTCCTTTATGTTTTTGTTTAGGTTCACAAGAACACTGAGGAATTATGCCCAAAATATTTGCTTGCCATCCCTGAGATGACAAGTATGAAGGAGCTGCTGCTTTCTCCTTTAAATATTTAATATGCAGTTGCTTTTAACTTCTGTTTACTGAATTTAGGTTTATTGAATTTTCTTGCATAAAACAATGTTTATATACATATACATTCATGTTTATATTATAACAAGATTTCTACTTTTTATGAAGACTGCTCAAGCAAACACAGACTTTGCAGTTCCACAAGGCCCCAGCAAATGCCTGCTTACATTATTTCTGTGATCTGTAACAACTGAGAACCCAGCTGAGCTCCTACAGATTTACAAGCCCAATGAATCCTTGAGGTTAAGATATCAAACATCCACTGGCTAATGGTGACATTAATCTCACACTGTCTGCTGCTGAGATGTTATTGCTGTACTAGTGCCACGTTGCCATTTAAAGTCATTTCATCCTGTAGTGCAAGTCATGTGGTTCTGTCTGCTGGTACAGATCCAACAGATGGATTGAGAAGGAGTAGAAAGCAAAATGCAAAGAGACTCATTGATTTTAAAGGATGGCATATTCAGGGGTAGCCTTTGCTTTTCCATGAATTGGTTCTCAAGACCCTAAAATAAGTTGGGAGCTCTCATATCCAGGTAGTTCAGACAGACACCCTGACCTGGGTGCTGGGGAATGCTGCAGTTTACACAGCAAAGGGATTTAGACACAGACAAGCAGCTTTTGAAGCAAAATTCACTCCCCTGAGTAGAGTGGTAAAGTTCCCTACAAAGTGAGAGGGAAGAGTTCAGCAAGTGAGCACGAGCTACCAAGAGTCAGCCATGCAGCAGAAGGAGCTCAGGGCAGTCAATAGGAAATCCTGCAGAGAAGGTTTTACTGCAGAGATTGACTTTTCTAAACATAAGTGGGAATCCAGACACCTCTTTGAAGGAGAATCTGATACCAAAAACGACCTTGCTATGTAGGTCCTCTGTGGAAGGACTCAAGCGCTTTGCTGGGAGTATTTAGCACTTGATAGAACTGGAATCTGAAATGTTACTTTCTTCATAAATGGGTTCTGCAACAAGAATGGTACATAATGGACTTTGTGAAAATAAACAAAATTTCCTGAGTCTGAATGTACCTCAATGTTTCCATCTCCATTAACTGAAAGCCAAAATCAAATAACATCCACCTAATGGCAGAGAATAGCAACATATCTTGGATTTTATATATACAATCAAAAAAAGTATAAAAGCTGAACCCTGAGGTGGTCATAAAGACAATATTGAAAAAAGGTATTATAGAGAACACATTTCTGAGGCAAAAGAATGCATGGTATCTTTAAAGATTATTGCAGGAATATTTTCACAGCCAACAAAAAACAAACAAGGCTTGCATTCACATTTTCAGTGCAAGTTTTTATGTCAAATTCTGACAGACATGAGGCCAAGACAGGAAAGTTGGGAAAGCTGCAGCCCATTCTAGGAAAGCAGCTGCTTTCAACTGGAATTGAGTGAGAGTTGTCATGAGAGAAAAAAATGTTAGCCAAGAAAAAAACTTCCACCTGGAATCTTACAGAAGGTTCAGCCTGTTCTCTCTCTCCTTCTGCCTCTCTCTGGATAGTTTATTAGCATGTGGATCTTTCCTGCTCGGGTTGAAGCTGCCACAAGCCAGATTTTTCTAGCTTATAGAGTAAGCTACACGATTCTTCTTGTTAGTTTCCCTGTTTAGCTTCTACCTCCTCAAGGTTTCAGTGTTATATATTACTGTACAATACAAAAGAAAATTTTAATTTAATCAGTTCTGTGAAATGGGATTAATAACGACTGCTCAATCTGGCAGGCTGAAACAGAAGGTTCCTCATAAATAGGACAGATTCTGTATGGCTAACATTGAGTTTTCCTTTCCCAGGTTCCTCAGCTTCACTTTCTTCCTCTGAGGAAAGTGATTTGCAGGGAAACTTTTATACTTTGGCAATTTTGTTCGATGAGAGGAAAAAAATTCCACATACTGAGGGCTGAACTTGCCTACAGAATTTCTCCCAGAGAAGATGGCAGCCCTCAGCGAGACTGATTCACATCTCCAGTTCATTTTTTTTCCAAAGATCTGTGTGAATATTTTCCAATAACCCTTTTGCTGTCTGAGGAGAGGGCCAGGTCACCAACACCAGCTGACCACCCACAAAAAGAAGCTCAAGTACAGCACTAGGCTAATGTTTCCCTTCACACCTTGTGACAAGCAACCCAAAGGCTTTTGGACCTCCTGGAAAGGATTTCTTTTTTTCCCATTTTTCCAGGGGCAAGATGACCTGGATAATTTTGCTGACTAGAATCATCTTATTAGAGTTGGCTACACCTAGCACTGATTCTAGTCCCTGGAAATTATGTAACCCTAACTCTGACCTCTCTGCAGGCTAGCTGACTGCAAGGGAGGTGAAGATGTTCAGCCAGGTCTCTCTGGAAAAAAAATGGCAGAAGCAATCTTGGCCCACAAGATAAGGCTCTGTCACTGGCCATAAGTCAGAACAGTGATGTGCCAAAATGTGCATGTGTGCATATATGCAAGCATCTTTATATGAGCATATGAAAAGTTTAAGGGTTGCTTTCGATATATTCAATTCCACAGAGCTCTCCTGGGGGTAAGAATTCCCAGTCTCTCCATCTGTATGCAATATACATTTTCTCCCAAACAATTCAACATGCCATTTTCTGCAGCTACAGAAAATACAGCACAGTTAGGAGGCTGCTAACCCAGCAGCGCATACAACTTGAAGCTTTAAACTCATAATCATCTGAAAGCTTTTCTTAGCTGTAGCAAAGTGTTTCTTGTGCTTGTAGTAACCTATAATAAGGATTCAAAGTCTATCCCCCAAAATTGTGAAGCAGGCATTTAAAGTGATAAAGCCATCATTTGCTGTAGAATTTTCTATTTCAAAGAAAAACACAGATTCATGTTTATCTTCCAGCTCGCTGGAGACTGGGATTTTGTATGAGGTTGTGCTGTTGGGAGAGGTATTGTTTATGAGTTTGTCTGTGTGCCACTACAAACACAGGCCTGCCTTTGTGTGCACCAGGTCTTTATGTAACCACTGTGAGGGATGTGGGGCTCTCCAGAAAGCAGCACAGGCCAGGGCTTTGTCTGCAAGGGTGGGGAACGGATATGGGTGATCTTTATTCCTGGAAACTGATGGGCTTTTGAGATGTCAAGATGACACTGCACTCCCTCCTCCCTCCCTTGCAGGCTCTTCAAAAGCTCCCTGCCATTACATTGTCTGCCCACAGCAGCATTCATCACAGTACAGGCTTAGTGGCTGAATCAGAGTACCAGACAGAGCATCTGATAAATTCAGCTTTCAGCCTTCTTTTGGCTACAGAGAGACAGCTCACAGCACAGGAGCTCAGGGAAAGAGCAAAGGTGGTGACTGAAGAAATATCTCCCTTCAAAAGGAAAAGCAGAAACCCTAGGAAAGACCCTTCTCCTTCCTCCTCTCCTGAGGCCATTCTCAGGAGGGTCCAGCTTGCAGAGCAGCCCTTCAGCTGCTCTTTGCAGCCCAGGAGAAGGCTTCCACAGGATGACTCCTCCACCTTGGCCTCTGGCTGATAATTTTAAAGGAGTGACTCAGTTGTGTTTATTCTGACACATGAAACAAAAGTAGCCACCAAATATCAGAGCTTCCCTCAGGTCTAGCCCTGGGGTAAGGTTGGTCATGTTGGAAATTCCTTAGATGACTTTGACACAGAGGAGACTCCTGAAGGGAGAGAGGCATCTCCTGCTCCTTCTGCCTGTTTCAGAGAAGCACAGCAATTTTACCATTGTTACTTTTAAGAACAGGAAACTCTCCCTGTGTTCACTATGGTGTCTTTTCTTTAGCAATTGCTGGCATTAATGCCTCACTCTGACACAGGATTTTAGAACTACATAGGAGTGATGTCTTGGATAACCTTTGTTCCATTGGTGTGATCCCTTTCCACAGAGCACTGGTCACTACCTGTCCTTATGTTGCAATGCCCGCCACTGCTGAAGCTGATCTCTTAAATCCAAGCAGAATCAACAATTCACAAGAGGTTTTAGAGGCAGTACAGCTCCTTTCATCTTCCCTGATAGCTGCTTCAGAAAAAAATGCTTGAGTTTTTTTTGTGAGTCCAGATGAACAAGAATGACAGCAGTACATCAATAGCACCAATCTGTAGCTCCATAGAGCTGAGAAAAAAGTATTTTTACTGCAAAAGACTGGCATATCATTTGTCTGAAGGCAAGATGAAGCAATTATGCACTTTTACTATAGCCTGGGGTATTTAGGATGCAGAGGAACAGATTTTAAAAGTGAACACCAATCCTAACTGCTCATGGAAGGATGCTGATGCACAGCTTCTCCCAAAAATAGTTTCCCTGAATCTGCTTAGAATTCTCTTAACATCAGCCTCAGATGTAGGGAGACAATGAAAGCCCAGGTCAGTAGACACTCTAGTGCCCAAAAACCCTGGTACAAATCTCAGCAGTTCTGGGATCACAATTTAGATCATAATGTTATGGAAGCTGGCTCTGAAGGATAGACAGACAGTCAGAGCTGGAAGTGCTTTTGCCTGATACCAGTAATCAGTGCTATTCCTGTCAGTGATTATACCCAGTGCTGCCATTAGCAAAGGCAGCATCTATCAAAAATATTTTTAAATTCCTGATTTAGACTATTGCAGCTGGAAACATTTTAAGCAATCAATGCTTCTCCCTGTACAGATTAAGGCTGAGAATGGAAGCTGTTTTTCGAAAAGAATTTCAGGATTTCAGTGTTTGGTTTTTTCTGATAGGAATCAGTTTTACAGATTTTTCCTTGAAGATAAGTCTCAAAAGCACAGAAACAAAAGGCTGGAACTATTCTCAGTGTTTTCTTTCAGAAAAACTGAAATACTTTCATACTGACTTTTCAAGATATGCTATTTGGGTAGTTAAAAGAAAAAGAAGTGTCTTGGGAACTAAACAGAAATCCAAATGTCTTTCTCTGAATCTTTCTAAATAAAATTACATTACTGGAATCTTTTCCATTGAAGGAGCTCTGGAGAGATCAATCTGATTTTACAATGTGTTTTAGATCCAGTTGAAAGCATATTCAGATGCAAATTCAGTCCATCAAAATTGCTCTCAGCAGTTCTACTTGGGATACAAAAGTTCATCTAATTGGCATCCACCAGGATGCTTATTTGCTCATTCAAGATGAGAGACCAATTTTCAAAGCAAAATTACATCCTCTGAGTAGAATAGGAGCCCTGACATGACACTCAGCTTTTCAATAACTATTTTCAATGCAAATAAGGTTTCAAAGGACTTTTCTGAGAAAAAAAGAAAAACTCACAAAGTGAACAAGCTCCTTCCTGTCTTGTTCTTAAAGTATACACTATGACAGTTTGAATTACTAATATGAAGTCTCAGCATAGAATATATTTTCTTGGAATTATAAGGGCCTTTACATGTTCCTTCTCTGTCTCTGTCTCTCTCTCTATTCAGTGGAGAAGCAAACAAAACATTGTTGGTAGCTTCATTCATTTTGAAATGTGAATGGATGTAAGAGGGCCCTGTTACTCTGGCCAGCAGCAGAGCAGGGGCTGACTGAAGTAAAACTGAAATCACAGCACTGTCAAGGCAGCATAACTTCTTGTGAAGGTTTTTAAAATGAGTTTTATGTCATATAAAATGCAACTAAAGCATCTGTTGCACAAGGACTTGTGATTATTTTGTCACTTCTGGTCAGTGTCTGTCATTCTGTGTATGAAAGACCTAATGCTGCAAGCAGTATTGCTAAGTATCTTACATTTAAGTGACATTGGCAATAAAAATTAAGCAGACAATGCTTTTCTGGGAGGGGGCACTCAGCTGTCAAAAGCACTTCATGAGTTGCTACATCACACTTAACCTTGTTGCTATACTTAAAGAACCATTCCTTATATAAATACCCTATAAATACCACAGGCATCAGCTCGTTCCCATCATCACACAGAGACTCAAAGCAATGCATAAATAGAGCAGAAAGCAGACTGGAAAATGAGGTGTTGCATCCATGATAAATTTCCATGCTCCCCTTCTTGGCACACTGACATTTTTAGAAGACTTCATGCTAGCTGAGATAAAGTCCGTATTTTGTTGATGGGAGGGAAAAGAGTTACTGTTTCTTCTTGCTTAGAAGACATTCAGACTCTGTGCTGACAGGCATAATAGAAATGCCCACATAGATTAGAGCAAGAGAAAGAGGGAAAGACTGCAGAGCTCGAGCTCTGCAGATAATCATAACATAATAGGAATATTAGATCACTGCAGATTTTTTCTCTCTGTTACTATTTGCTGGATTCTTTCTTGGGGCAGAAATGTTTAGGATGTGATCCTGTTTTTCCTCTCCTCAGTCTCACGCAGTTATCTGAATCACTTGTCAGAGAGTCACCCATCATGAGCTGTCCCCCATCATCCTGGGGATCCAGTTTGTGCTGCATGAAGCACAGGGCCTAGGAGGGGCATTCTGGGCATGGTGACAAATGAACAACCACAAAGTCTGAGCTCATGCTGATGTCACTTTATAGCCAGACTGGAGAAAGAATGTGAAGCCGACCTTGCATTATAATATTTCAAGTTTATTGATGGTTTTATTTTCACGCAGCTTAGCAGGGAAATTTGCTGCCGCAGTATTTTCCTTGGTCAGGGGATGCTGTGAGCACAGCCTGCTGCCTTTTCTCACCAGGGGCAGCCCCAGGGCTGTGCTGGAGGCACAGGCCCATCCCAGGACCAGGCACCAGCTGGCTGCCCACCTCCACTCCTGGGTCTTCCCTGAGCTCTGCAGCCCTGCCCGTGGGCTCCTCCTGCCACGGGCATTGGCAAACTGCTGCCATTCCCTGAACTCTGGTGTAAATCCCAGATGATTCCAGTGGATTTGGGAGATTTATTTTGGATTTGCACTGAATTTGCTGATAGATTGTTCTTAGCCCTTAGTATAAAAAGGGAGTAAGGGAAATAGATTTTTAAAGAAAGCTGAAATGAGTGACAAAGTTTGCATAATATTTATATATTTCCCACTGGTTTTCATGGGATGGCCCACATGTACAAACATAAATGAACATGCATTTGCAGGAATAATCTCTGATGTGCTAGAAGCACAGTTAAAAGGCTTCACTTTATATTGGCAAGACAGAAAGCAGCTGACACTATAATTTCAAATCACCAAAAGCAGGCAAATAAAAAAAACTACTTTATAAATTGAAAAAAAATTTATTTATACAAAATTATCTGAAATCTTTCTAAGTATTTTTCTACCATAAATTAAAAAATATGTGACATCCTAGCAACCAAATGCTTTCCAAACTTCTGCAGATCTCAAGATTTAACCTCTGTTTTTTCCATTTCAGCTATCAGAGTTTCAGTCATCCTGAAGTTTCAAAGATTTCTGTATGCATCACAAACTTTCTATGAATTATTTTTTGATTTCCTCAAAAACTTTGAAAGCTCTTTTGGGAGTAAAAGGATTTTTTGTATGCTTGTTTTGTCTAAGTCTATTTGGAGCTTGAGAAAATAACAATAGAAACAGAAAAGGTGAACCAGCCTTACTTCATTTTCAGGCACTTAAAAAATATAAATCCTCTGTTAGGTGATTATTGTTATCTTTAGCACGTAGAAGTGTCATAATTCTGTGTCAGAATTTTTTGAAAGTATTATTTCCAAAACAGCTTTTGTATAGAGTGTGATACTGACTACCAGTGGAACAGAATGAACTAGAGAAGGTCCATAATAATAGAATTTTTTCACATTTGTATTTTCCATTATGTCCAAACTGCACAAGCAAACACGTTCACACACAAAAGTTTCACAGATAGCAAAGTGAAAACTGCTGCTCTGCCTGTTTTATTAGAAGGGTAAAAAGAGAGCTTGAGTCTTCAGTAGCACTCTCAAAACTGGCAAAACTTTAATTGAAAATAAACAGAGGAGCATTTAAATGATGTAAAAAGCAAAGGCACACAGGTGTTTCAGAGGTCAATGTCACACAGACATCCCTGAGGTCGAGTGGGAGGGAGAAGGAGGTCAGCTGTATTCTGGGCTGTTATGATGAACACCGTTCACCTACTGAAACTCCCCTCTAGCATGGCTAATTAGGTCACACTCTTCAGCAAATTGTTTCAATTCACAGTTTTGAAATTGGCTTCTGCCTGTTTTATGGGTGAGAGGACTCTGTCAACTGTAACTGCATAGAAAAATATACTTTACAAATAAAAATATTTCTGTTTTTTTTCTGAAAAACAAAATTCTTAAGTGTGTTTTTTTAAATGATTTTTAAAAGATAACCTCAAACAATCAAAGTCTGGGAGAAGATCCAATCTCCTTTGTGATCTGCCTCATTAGGGACACCTCCAAATATGAAAGACTGGAAGAAAGCATGCCATGGGCTATGTTACTCCTGCTGTTGTCCTTTATTTCTTTGACCTTCTCTCAAGGTTAAAATCAGTATTGGAGTCAAGCTTCTAATTTAGAGAGAGCTGGTGTGACCCAGAGCAGCCGCTCTGTTCCCAGCGTGAATCCTGCTCCAGTCAATGGAGCCAGCCTTGCTAAGTTCAGCCCTTCTCAGAGCAGATATCCCACAGGAATCACTGACTCTGCTGTCCTTCCTACAGGCCAAAAATCACTGAACGAGGCTTCAGCTGCTAATTTCAGGTTTTGAAAAGTTCCATGCCTGAGGCTCCTCTGCTGTGCTGGTGAAACCTCTGCTGTTCGATGTTGATGCTGATCCCTCGTGCCATTCCCCTGCTCAGTGATACAAGAAAAAATGTTTCTGGGCAAGGAATTGATCTAATGGTGAGTCAAGAAAGCACTAGGAGCAAAGTCTAATGCAAATTGATACCTGCCATATCTGTCTGATGGGTTATGAGTATTATGTTTCTCTTTAATGTGTGTGTGTGTAAATATATACCTACACACACACACACACACACATATATATATAAAAATTAAAATTTTCATTAGTGCATGCATCAAAAATTAATTACTGAATCTGAAAAATAGAAAATATGTATTTTTATATGCAGGTATCTGCTTGTTGTATGATTTTATAAGACAAACAATAGTTTTATGGACTTTGTTTTCTGTTGTGGAACATTTGCTAGAATCCAGTGCTCATAAGTGAATTGTAGAGTACATATAATGGAATGTCTTCCTATTCACATTATTCATCATTTCTAAACAACAAAAAGAAAAGAGAAAAGAGAAAAAAGAGAGGAGAGGAGAGGAAGAAAAGAAAAGAAAAGAAAAGAAAAGAAAAGAAAAGAAAAGAAAAGAAAAGAAAAGAAAAGAAAAGAAAAGAAAAGAAAAGAAAAGAAAAGAAAAGAAAAGAAAAGAAAAGAAAAGAAAAGAAAAGAAAAGAAAAGAAAAGAAAAGAAAAGAAAAGAAAAAGGAAGTAGGGCTAATATAAATATTTAACTAAGTTCTAAACATTTCTATTAAAAAAAGTGGACTAGCTTTCTCTCTTTTATGACCACTTTCATTTGGAAAATTCTGTTTTCACTCTTCACAGAGTGATTGGTAGACTTCAATAGAAAACAATACTACTATTGCATATTAAATTCATAAGATATAACCTTAATTTGAATTTAAATTGGTTTTCTAAAGGTGAATTCACTTTGCAGTCTGATACATTTGGATCTCAGAGAACAAGGGCTTGCATACTTCATTTCTCATTACAGGACTGAGGTTTTTACTTAGGGTTTTTTTTCCTTTGTAGATGAAAAGAAAAAAATGAAACAAAGCACACTTCACTAAAATAACTACAATGATGTGAATGATGCCACAGGAGACAGAGATCAGAGATCATAGTTCCAGCAACATTTCACTTAGGTCTTACATCTTTATTATATTCTACTATTGAAAAAAGCCTTTCATGACTGTGACTTCCTACCAGATGAGTTTTACCCAGTGTATTTAACATTTTCTCCTAATAATTGAAGAGCTACTGCCATTAAATAGTTCCTGACATGTTTTTGGCTCTTTGAATATCAATAGCAGGATCTGTGTGACAGTTTTTATTGAGGGCTCATTAATGCGTAGTTTTCAGTCACAGCCAAAATTTCAAGCTGTGGCACAGGCACTATTAGGAGCAAGGTGTACCAGTATGTAAAGGGCCATCTGAAGAGCTGAATCCCTCCTTCAGGGCAGGAATTTAGCTGCTTTATCATTCTTCACCAGTTTCAGCAAGGGGAAAAGATGATATCAGATACTGATTATTACCCTTTGTTGTAGTCCAGATGCAAAGGGGTTCAGTTGAGATAAGAAGCATCAGATTCTCATTCTTTACAATTCCTGTTGGTAAGAGAAGAGTTTAAACTGTTTCTTACTTCCCATCTCCTTATAAAAGTATGGAGACCTTTTATTCTTATCAGTAGGCTGAAATCAAAACACCAAGATGTGCTACAGAGGAAGGTCACAGTCTAAATGTTTTCATTGACTAAGCAAAATCCTCTAGAGCAAAGCAAAATTAACTCATCAGATGTCCTGTAACATTTCTTGTGTTGGAAAGATAACTCACTTCAGCACAATTTCTCACTGGAAAAGGAATGTCTTTTCAGACACAGTGAGGTTTTTTACCCTGGCAGGAGATACCAGTGTAGCAAGAGTTACAAGACAGTCATCCTGAAGATCCCTAAAGAACAGAAGATAATGAAGATGGATTGTAACAATGTAAAATATATCACAGTGGTTTCATTGTTTGTGCTAGTGGGAAATATTACTGAGTCCACAGATGCCTCCTCATTCCATTACATTTCTCAGCAATATCATGTACTCCTTGGACAGAGATGTTGACCTGCAGTTCCCCCTCAAAGATCCCTTACAAAGATACATCCCAAATTTCTAAAAATTAAAATAAGTTATGTCTTTGGGTGAGTTACAGTTTGTCTTCTTAGGTCTCAGGAAAGAGAGAGAAAGAGAGCGAGAGATGCATCTTAGATTTAAGATAAGCAAGCTAATGAGTTCTCAGTCTCCATGTGCCCATCTCCCCCTGCTAACACAAGGAAAATGTACAGATCCCTCAGCTTTCATCCCACAACATCCTAGCAGTAACTCCTCCAGAGGGTCCCTGCTCAGTGCAAACCTAAGTGAGCTATGGAGGCAGCTCCAATGCCACCATATCAGTGACCTAGACATGGCACTGCCACTAAGTCTGTGGTTTCCAAAGCCAAATAGGGTAAAAAGGACAGTATTATCACCCAGGATAAAAACAGGAAATGAATGGAATATACTTCCTCTATCTTTTGCAACATGGAAGTTAAGATCTTCTCATAGAAACCAACAGTGATTTCAGCCACTTTTAATTTACTGCCAAGAAGGAGGCGCAGTATAGGCTGGGAATGGATGTCAGCAAATCAGTCACCTTCATGTGGCTTTTTGTGGCACCATAGGAGGGGGACAATGGTGCAGGATTGCAATGAGGAGTTTGGAGGTCAGGGTAGGTGCAGTTAGTGTGCTCCAGTACCCTGGACACTGACACTTTCACATCCACCCAGGTTAGCTAGTCAAACACTCTTGAAGCTGCTGCAGGAATCTTGCCTACCTACTCTGAAATGCTTTTTTTTTTTTTTTAATTGGAAAGGATTGGTCCACAGTGTACAGATTATTCATACTCATTCTATTTGTGCCTGCAGAGCAAGTATCAGTTTTACTGAAGAGGTTTAGTGTTATTGCATGCAGGGAGCTGGCAAGGAAATGGTTAAAGTTGACTGGGAAAACAAGGAGTCTGCAGCTGATGAATTATTGCATGCAGAGAAAGTGAACGTATAGTGAATAGCTCTTCCCTTGGAGCAGTTCACAGAGGTAAAACTGTGTTGCTTTTATTGGCTGCATTATCAAAACAGTGTATCTTCAAAGCTGTACAGAAATAGATGAAACACAGGTCCTACAAATTTTAAAATCCCCTTTGATTTTTACTCCATTTCTTAGTTCTATAGGAGAGCTTGACAGTAGCACAGAGACAAAACAGACTTTTAATGAACCTTTGTTTACAGGCCTGCTAATCAGCAGGACTCATCTACAAATCCATTCCCCCAGCAGTCTTAGCCCCTGATGGTTGCCATGCTTACATTTCAGACCAGCATCTCTTTTACATGGGTGGTGCTTGGTTGCATTTCCCAGTAGTGCAATGGCAGCAATCGTAAAAACAGATTTTCTAATGAATCTCCAACATCACCCTGGACTGCTGTTAGCATTTCCTCTTGGCATTTGAGGAGGAATGTGCACACCTATAGGTCAACACAGACCTGTGCATTTTTAATTCACGGATGACAGGATGTTTCACTTCACAGTGTTCCCATAATCAGCTACCTCTCTTCTTTAGCCAATCTGTTATATGCAATTCTTTCTGCATCATGCTAAATGACATTACATATCTTCCACAAAACTTGATTTGTTTTGGAATATCAGAAAACTGGAGAGAAGTAATAGATTTTCCATCAGTATCTTAAACATACCTTCAATTCTGCTGCACACAGTTTGGGAGGAATTTCAGATTCAGTCACACAGAGTAAAAAGTATCAATTTAATTCAAATTTCTAATAAGTACCATACACACTACAAATAAAGCTCCTTTTCTTTTCACTGCATTATATTCAATACAGTAAAGAGTGTTAAAGTTTTTAGAAAAGAAAAAACATGTCATGAAAGCATCTCTTTATAAGACTGTGTCATAGTAAGAGTCTTAATTGTTTATATTACAAAATTGGGTTATAGTAAGGGTCTTAATTGTTTATATTACAAAACTGACAAAATACACTATAAAAAACACTGAAAGTCTTTTGCCTTTAGGAGATTACAAGTGAGTCACATGAAGATGACTTTTTCTCCTCTGTGTATAATAGGTTAAGCTAGGTTTTGCCACTCCCTCTTATCTCCTCTAAAGGCACTGTCACTGTTGGGCACAAGGAGGGGCAGAGAGGAAATGTGGTTAGAAAACTGTGCACTTAGCTAACCCACAGCTCTGAATTTCCCAGTGCAGGCTCTGGCCAGCAGATGCACTTAGGAGCAGTGTCAAGGCTGCCCAGACCAGTTCACAAGCCAGAGATGGGCAAAGGTCCAGGAAGCCATAACTTTCTGCTTATGGCTTTTGCTGATGAAGTAGAAATTTGGCCCATTAGAATAAAAGATGAACTATGTACATTTTTGGTATCATTATTGATTAGAAAATTTACTGATGAAGCACGTTCGATTCAATTGAAGGATTCTTGAATAGCACCCTCCATCTCATTGATCTGTACTGTTTTCCTGTGGGTTTCTTCTATGAAATATTGTCTTGATTGCTGAAAGGTTTTTTTCTTCCTTAATTAATACTAGTAACACACTCACAAGCCTATCTAAGGTACATGCCCTTACCCATAATTCAGACAGACCACAGGAAAATATGGTAAGGCTGATTAGAGGCTCTTCATTGTGCCCTAATATTGAGTACTGAATTTGCACTCTCCTCACCTTCCCACATGCATAGAAATGATGGCAAATGGTATATTAGTGAAAACTCCTTCCTTCTTGTTGTGCTCCAAAGCTGAAACTTCCAACTGAGCTAAGGCGGCATTTTGGGTTCCATTTGAACTTTGGGCATTGTGTCCTGTGACCTGGCCCTTAAATCAGAAACAGCTGTAACCCAGCTAACAGCTATGTTGTAGCCCTCTTAGCTTCATAAAATGGTATTCTAATGATAAAGTCATAAAATCATTGAATGGTTTGGGTTGGGAGGGACCCCGAAGATAATCTCATTCCACACCCCAGCTACAGGCAGAAACATCTTTCCCTGGACCACGTTGCTCAAACCCCTTCTAACCTGGTGTTGAACACTTCCAGGGATGGGGCATCCACAATTTCCCTGGGCAACCAATTGCAGTGCTCTGCCAATGTCATAGTAAAGAATTTCTTTCTAATATCAAATCTAAACCTTCCCTCTTCCAGTTTAAAGCCACTGCCCCCTGTCCTGTCATGCTCCAGCTCTCTCATATTCCCCTTTAGTTACTGGAAGCTTCTCTAAAGTCTCCCTGGAGCCTTTTCTTCTCCAGGCTGAACAATCAGAATTCAGCCTTTCTTCTTGAACGGGTGCTCCAGGATTCTGGTCATCTTCATGGCTTCCTCTGGACTTGCTCCAGAGGTTCATATCCATCTTAAATTTCATTAATATGAGGTCTCAAGGTCTTGCACTGGGCAGAATAATTTCTTTAACATGTAGCAGACATCTTTATACCATTTTGAAAGCTTTTTCATTGTGACAGTAGCATCTCTAGAGACTATTTTTGGGCTTGCCGGAGATGCTAATGGTAGTGTTTGTTTTAGATAGCTGGCTCTCTTCCAATTAATTATGGCTCTTTATGAGTCATTTTGTTTGGAAATCTCTGATTACATGAACATGACAGAAGGTATTCAGAAAGAACATAGCAGTTATAAATTGCCAAATGCTATTAGAAGGAATTGTCAACATCCTTGCTACAGACACATACAATCTTTTAAATACACCTCAGCACAGTAACAGTCTGGTAATAGTCCACTTAGTGTGTGATTTTAACCTTGGTGAGAAAGTATTAGGATTTTAAATTACTGTAATAAAAAATGCCAAAATTGTTACCAGAATCTGATTCAGGCATCCCTGAATGGGTTGTGACAGATGATACAAACAGGGGTTGCTGTGGAAACAGTCCATTTGGATTTTGGGACTGTATTCCAGCACATCTACAGGTGGTTTTGTGAATCTTTTCAAATTTCTTGAGCAGCATATTACATTGTAGTGGTTAGCTGAACAAGAAAAATTAAAAATGCTTGATGTTTGAATGTTACTGATATGTACAAACAGAGAGGAAATAGCTCTTTCTTATCAGGAGTGTGGTATACATGAATTGCAAAGGAATTCAATTTGTGATAAAGCTCAACTTCAGGCTCCTGAAAATCTTTATTTATTTCCTTTTACATTGCTTCATATGGCAAACAATGACTACTTTCCCACCTATTTTGAAATTCAGGGTCCAAACATAGTAGAATCTCAAAAATAATTATAATTACTAAATTTGGCTTCTTTTTTTCTCAGAAAAAATAGACAAAAATTACAACAAAGGATTTTGACTATGTCTTTTGGCAGGTAGGCACTGTGAACACTTTCTGCACATCAGCCCTCCTCTGTAGGGCACTGCTCAAAAAAGGGGCAAGTGTAGTCCAAGCCCTACACATGCAGCAGTACAGAAATGACAGCAGGTGTTGGCACAATTATTTTTAAAGCCAACTGTCCCCACTTCACATTGGCTTCCAAAGTTTGCTGTCTGGATATCACACCAAACACTTCACCTTTGTTCACTGCACCCTCACTGAAATGTGTATATAACCAGATCTGCCTCAGGACAACTCCTGAGGAGCAAAAATCACCCTGTGAGAACACATGGAAATTAAAGGATTGAAGTCATTGCTTTCTGCCCTCTGATGTGGCCATGGCTGCCAGGAAGTAAATTTTAGAAAATGTTTTAAATTTGGTTTCTCTGCTCCACTAACTGAGTCCTTTCCACCCCTCAACTTCTTTAATTCCAGGCTGCCAAGTCCATACACTGAGGAAAAGCCTGCAAAGGAGCTCTGAAATAAAATATCCAGTGGGATATTCACTTCTGAGAGTGAGCCCAGAGGTTGTCCAGAGGAGGGAGAGGATCCCAGTTTGCTTGGAGTCACTCAGTTTAAAGCTCTCCAGCTCATTTCTCATCCAGAGGTTATGCTCAGTCATTAGGGAAATGCAAAGTGGGAATTTACCTGAAATTACAACATCCTTTTTAAACTTACATGTACCACTACAAAAAATGTTCTCTACAGATCTTCTAATCCAATATTTTAAGTCCTTTGTGAGTGACTTGATTCCCTGAACAAAGCACTAGGATTAGCACTCCTAGGTTCTAAAACAACACAGAGCCATCAACTCCCTTCCATTAAAAGCCTAATTGAAGTACAACAGGAGCTGATCACAACTCACTTTTAGTGGTTTTATTTTCAGCCACTAGTGCCCTGCCAAGTCCCTCACCTCATGCTGCTCTTGTGGTTTGGGAAAGCTCATCTTGGCATTCCTTGAGGCTTGTTACTTGAATGTGACAAGGTTTTATTCCTCATTCCTCACTGGTGCACCAGGGAAGCTTAAGAGCCAGAGCCAAACAACTTTTTAAAGTGGGGGACTACCTCTGAGATTCAGAGATTTGAGAGGCCCTTAAGATATATGTATTGTGTAAGTGGTCTTTGAGTCCATAGAAATTATATCTGTACTGTATGTAAATACCTATGCCTCGGCAGGTCCCAGTTATGCTTGATGGGCTGCAGCTGCGATGTTTCAATGCAGCACAGTCAAGGTAACTGGGATAAAAAAATATCTGTCTGAGGAGCCCTGACTTCAGCTCAAGTTTGCCCATGAGATAACAATGGAAATTAGGACTCTTGAAATATGCTAACTACAACAGAGTTCCTTTCATCATGACTGGTTACCTATGGCTGGTTTATACACAGAAGTGAAAATATCTGTCTTTCAGTGGTCTGTGATTGGATTTCTTCAGTGATCTGTCCTTCAGAAACCTTTTGGCTCAGATAGCTCCTCCTGCCTGTCTCCACACTGAGCATATCTTGGGGCAGAGTGTCTGAGCTCCCTGATGGCTCCTCTTGCCTTCTCATGCTAATGACTCCAGCCTGGAGCAAGAGCCAGAGCAGAGGGAGCTGCAGGATTCTCCTCTTTTGCATTTACACGCCGAGGGGATCAGGAATAACAAAATACAACAGTTGCTTCTTCCTGAATAATAATTTGTCCTTTGGTAGCAGGCCAGGAATTCCTACATGTGAAACAGAACAATATCCCTGCTGTCACTAATTTACTGTCACAATTCCTATTAAATTAAGCCCTGTACTTCCACCCTTGGCATGTGGGTGCCAATCCCTGAGTTTTCCATGCTATCTGTTCTGTATTATCTACATCACAGACATGCACCATACCAATGCTCAGATATGGCATTCAATTCACTGTCTCTAGGCAATTAGAGCAACTACAAGACAGAGGACAAATTTAACTAGCTCATTTTAATGAGACTAGCATTTGAAGAGTCATCAATCCAATTTACCTCCCAGGAACTTTCATGGAGTGAGAATTCCCTGAAGAATCTGTCTGGATGAATTAATTTCAGGAAAAGCATCTTCAAGCTATTGATCAATCAGCCTGTTATATATTTCTCTGTCAAGTTAGGTTTTGGTGCAGCTTTCAGGACACTAAAATTGTGAAGGTTTTTGTAAAATGTCATCTTTTCCAGGCCTTTATTTCACCTTCTTGCTTTTGAAACCCTTATTTGAAACCCAGGAGGCATTCTCCACTGAATAAAAACTTCACCTGATTCACAATGGCCCACTAGTGAAATGTGGGGCCCATTGGAATGTGAGGCTGATTGAAAAATGCTGGGAATAAAAAAAGTCTCTGAAAATTGCAATATTATTAAAACATACTGATGTCAGTATGTTACCATCATATTTTCTAGAGAAATCCCTTTGCCCAGGATTTTGCTCCTAGGAAGCTGAGAAGCCTCAGAGAAAAAGGAAAACAATAATTATCTCATTTGCTTCTCCTGTGTTTTGCTGCTTTGGAATGTGGTTGGAGATTGTTTATCCAGCATGTGAATTGTTTTAACTTAATGACCAATCACAGTCAGGCTGTGTCAGGGCCCTGGAAGGAGTCACGAGTTTTCCATTAGTATCTTTTAGCCTTCTGTCTGTATCCTTTCTCTATTCTTTAGTATAGTTTAGTATAGCACTCTTTAATATAATATAGATCATATAATAATAAATTAGCCTTCTAAGAACATGGAGTCAGATTCATCATTTCCTTCCTCCTCCAATGAGGGACCCTGAAAACACCACACCTGCAAACAAACTATGGGAGTGATTCTTCTCTGACCTTCCATGAAAAATACTCCACTTAATGTCAATTAGATAGTGCAGCAGTTCTCTGCAGTCTCTTGGGCACTTTTTACATTGGACAAAACAAAACCTTTTGGAAGGTTGACTAAATCCCAGGAAAATCCCTGCCTGCAAGTAGATGGCAGGTTCTCTCCCATCTGCCTCCCCAAATGAATTCAAAACCTTGCTCAAAAAGCCATGGATGGGTTGTGTCCAGCCAGGAGGTAATGATTCACACACAGCTGGGACCAGTTGTGAGCTGTGAAACAAAAGCCTCAAGTAAACCTTGTTTTTCTTGTTACTTACACTCAGAAACAGCATTTTGTTGATGAGTAACAAGCAAATATGAGAGAAAACCTAGTGAGAAACTGTGTAATTTGGTATTTCAGAGAACAGCATCAGGCATAGGGAAGAAGAGGTAACAAGAGGCATCTTAATTCTGGAAACCATGTTTCTGAGAAATTCTCATTACCATTCAGTTTATTTTCATGCTGTGTTTTAAATCTTCTACAATTTTGACTTCTCTGCATGTGTGTTTTTCTGATGAGCATAGAAGGTGAGCTGCTGACAGAGATACAAATCCTCTGTTTATGCATTTCTGACTGACTTTCCCCCCTCCCTATCCATCCTTACAAAGATAAAAATCCCAGTGCACTTTTCCTAGTAAGGCATGCCTTTTTGGTCCAGAAATAGCATGGAGAGTGATCACTTCCTCCCACTGCCTGCGCACAATGCTTCACAGCAGTGTGGGTGACAAACAGGTACTGGTGTCTCTGTTCCATCAGGAGTCTTCATTTCTTCATTACATGGCAAAAAAATGTCAAAAACACTGGAATTCATCTCATTAAATGCAGGCATCCCAGGCATAGAGCCAGTCTTTGAGGCTGCTTAGTTCATAGAGAGAAAGAATCACTTTTGAAGCAGTCTAATAAAGATAAAATAGCCAGGTGGCAGACATAAAGGTGCCTATTTTCCTGGTTTGGGTTCTGCAGGAACTCCAAGGGTGTGATGGAAGCAGCTGTACTGAAGACAACAAGGGTAAGAGGATACTAATCATATTGTTTTTCATAATAATTTGAGATTATTTTCTCCTATCCCCTCAAATACCTATAGCTCAGTTTGAGCAGTGGCTTAGGAACTGATCTGTATTTAAAGTCAAGACACCTTTTTTGTGAGAACGTAATGAGAAAAGGATGGGGGGGAAAAAAAAAGTGAAAGTCCTCACCTCTGTTCATTCCTCTCTACTGAATATTTCATTCCTCCAAAGGAGAAGGAGCAGCCACTGTAGACAGCAATTGGAATAATGGCAAATATCAGCAGAGAACTGCACTGTGGGTCCCAAGTCAGCATCCTGGGGAAGACTTTGGCAGTGCAGTAAGATCCAGGAGGATCACACACAGTTCTGCTCTGTCAGACCTCTAACAGCAGCTGGAGGAGGACAGCAGGACGTCTGCCTGGACTTCAGTGATACCAGCAAGTTAGGGCTCCAGTTTTGATGCTCTGAAGCTGCTGCTCCTGTTCTGTCACACAATCAAAGCACATCAGAGAGAAGCTGAGCTTTGAGATTTGGTTCTTGACTCACCATGATGTATAAGAAATCAGTATCAGACCAAAGGAAAAAAAAGGGGGAAGGAAGCATAAAACAGAGGATCATGAAAGATTAGTGCAGGGCTTTATCTAGGAGGCACTCTGCGTGTTCTTTCAATGTCCACATTGTCTTTCAGGGGCCATCAGTTTCAAGACATCAATTTGCATTTGAAATCTTGGTCCAGCAAATTAGCAATGCAGATTTTCTCCTTTCTGACAGTTAGTCTTATTTATGTTGAAATGTTTGGAAGTTCATTTTACTGCCATTTTGTTTATTTGCTGCTGTAGTTAGTCTAGCCTTGTACATCAAGGTATTTCAGCCCTCTCTCAAAGCATACCCATTAGTTCCAGTTTCATCTTAAAATTATGTTAGAATCAAAATAAGTCTGTGCAGCACTGCCAATATCTCAAAGTCTGAAAACAGCATTTCCATAGCAAAAGTCCCCAGTTGCCCCAGTAACAAAACTATGAGGTGCAAACAGTAATAACAGAATTTTGGCCATTTTTCTAAGCACTCTTCAATATGACATAATTTGAAAATGAGACTGAAAAAGTGTGTAAAGAAACAGATATTTTGTGTGTACAAAGCATCCATATTTTTGCAGGTACAGTGCAACAGGCTCAGCATTACTCACAGGCATTACTAAGTCATGGAATCATGGAAACATGGAATATTCTCAGTTGGTAGAGACTCACAAGCATGAAAGTCTGAATCTCAAGTAAGCTGCAAAAGTATACTGTTGATGTCAGTGAGTAAGTGCTCACCCTTTACTGGTGCCTACAAATGCATAACTGAAGGTTTCATCACATACACATGTATCACATCTGGTTTTCATAAATACACCACATCTACATTACTTGCAGGTAAGCTCTTAAAATGTCTTCTTTTGAAAGAGGCCAAGTGTGTATGTGATGTTTGTGTTATCCATAAGTTTTTTACAAGTCAAGAATAGGCTTAATCTTTAACCTGTATTCTGGAAAATACTAATACCTTGATCTTTAAGAATCTGGACTCCATTAAATTTGAAAGTGGCAATAGATACCTTTGAAATACAGATGAGCTGTAACTCTTGATTAACCTGGTTCCTCACATCACATCTTGACTCCCTTTGCATCCACAAAGACCATCCTAATACCCAGGAAAAGGAATCTAGAAGGGAGCTGAAGAGTCCTAGTAATTTGAATGTCTACTGTTACACATCTGTGGATAGAATAATCCTCTCATCCTTTTCTTCCCAGCCTCATTTCAGCCGATGCCAGCCAAAGCAGCTGTGACAGTGGTCACAGGGGTTTTCAGGTGAGGGAAGACACGAGAATGTTGACTCCATGTTCAGAAGGCTTGATTTAGTATTTCATGACATATATTACATTAAAACAATACTAAAAAGAATAGAAGGAGAAGTTTCATCTCAGAAGGCTAGCTAAGCTAAGAATAGAATAGAATGAATGATAACAAAGGCAGCTGCCTCAGACTCTGTCCGAGCTAGCTCCGCTGTGGTTGGCCATTAATCACAAACAAGCACATGAGACCAATCACAGATGCACCTGTTGCATTCCACAGCAGCAGATAATCATTGTTTACATTTTGTTCCTGAGGCCTCTCAGCTTCTCAGTAAGAAAAATTCCTAAGGAAAGGATTTTCACAAAAGATGTCTGCAACAAGCAGCCACTGTTTGGGAGAGTGCTGCGGGCAGAGCTGATTCCTCTGCTGGGGCTGCAATCAGGGTGCTGGGAAAGAAATCATGTTTCCTTGAATTGTGACACAGCCACTTTCATCTCAGTGTGCTGTAGAGAAGAGGTCAATGGGACTACCATAACCTACTCCACACACCTTCTGCATCATGACTGTTTTTGGTCACCTCCCCCAGAACACCACTGCTGTATCATTTAGGTACTGAACTGGTCACTACCTGTCATTTTCTTAAAAACTCACAAATCCAAGACTTTGAAGTCTTGCTGATGTTTGCCTGTTTGGGAAGTGTCTTTCTGTAAAAGGCAAGAGCCCACTCTCATACTGACTCATGACCACCTTCACCTTGTGTTTACATTCTTGAGGCAACCATCAGAAAACAGGATGAAAAACAGATGCTGTAGAGAAGGACAAAAACTCTGTAAAATTATCTGGGTTACAATTATCAGCCTCAACATTTCATGTTTAATTTCTAACCTACAGTACCAGCTCAGGGCCTGGAGACATCAATATTTTATATCTTTAATTTAATCACTTCCTGTGCACTGCTTAAAATGATATCTCTTTGTAGGCTAGATATTAGCAACAGCAGAATCATTAATTAATACTTTCAAGTAAGATTTAATTCAAACTTTTGTGCCTTTAGAATACATAAATAGTATTTTCTCATTATCATTATCAACAATCTTGCTTTTTAATATAATTTACTACATAATTAACAATGTCATGTCTTCATAAAGGCACCCATCTATTAAAATAACCAACTTTAGGTCAAAACTTTGAAAGAAAAAACTTGAAAAAAGCTATTCTAGAAAAATTAAAAATTACATAAGGAGCAAGAAATTTTTCATCTCTGGAAATGCTCTTGAAATGCAGTAAAGTCATTATATCACTGACAAGTTCATAATTGGTCATCCCTGGAGGGGAGATGTTGGGAACTGTGAGACCCATGGAATGAAACTATGATGAAATACCTGTAGGGATATGAAACATTTTGGTTCCCTTTGTGGTTTTTTTTTAATCTCAAAGCAATAATGACACTCCCAGAATGTCACACTTTTACATAGATGATCTCATCAATTTCTTCCTTCCTTCAACAGAAATAATATTTAGAAGAAATGTGATAAATGAAATGAAGATGAGCTTCAATAAAAGACTAAATTGTGCAGAATTTAATACAAAAGAACCTTGAAGACAGACCATCAATGCAGTAATAAACATATATCCATTTCTTCACTGTTCCATTGTGGAAGAGTGGATGCTGGCTCATGGAGAGCTTGTGTTTGAGCTTGTAAAGCTGTTTTTTATAATGGGTGGGTGTTGGGAGACCACAAACAAAGGGTCAGACAGGGAAACCAGAAAATTCACTGCCATGGAAGCAAGTCTTAGGTGGAAATTACTTCCATAAGTGAGCATAGAATGAGTGGCTGCAAAAGAAAATATGTAGTTAGTATTCCATGAATCACACACTGGTTTTATGAAAATAGCAAAAAGACTGAATTAGATTTGAGTGCATGTGGTTTGTTCTTCTCCTCAAATCTGTGAATTAGCCTGCACTAGATGAGGGTGCAGTTGAGAAATGCCAGAGTATATAGCGAGTATTTTGTGCTAGAATGCAAGACACCCAAAGCTGATGAGTGGGACACTCAACACCTATCTTCTCACTTTGCCTGGACCCAGTAATTTCTAAGAGAAGGATGTTTTGGTGTGAGAAGACACAAAGATCAAAGAAAGGCCACCAAACTAAAGAAGGACATTCCAGAAAAGGACTATGACTTTTGTGTGTCCTCCTGAGGGATCACAGTGTGGATGACAAACATCTCAGATGGAGGGACAAAGGTTGAGGGACTTTTATGCTCACTTTTCTCAGAAGAGTTTCCTGTGCACCAACATCCATAGAAAGCAATTCCCAGCAATGGTTCACAGCACCATGGATGGGTTTGGGGGCAGGAGAGGGAAACCTGCTCCTGACTCAGCAGCTCAGCCCAGAGAGGAGGCAATCTCTGCTGCTCTGTGTGTAGGTGGTGGCAGCCAGCAAGGAAGGGGCTGCCAGGACTTGGCAAAGTGTGTTTGTGTGCATGGAGCAGGAGCACTGCCAAAGGCACACAGCTCCTGATGGCAAACGCTCTGTCAAGGCTGGCTGGGGCCAAAGCCAGGCTGTTTGCATGAGTGCCATGCTTCTAATAACGACCAGAGATCCCAAAATTCCCACAAAGTGTCCTTTGGTGAAATCCACCCCTGAGGTTTTGGGAGCACATTGAACATATACACTCATCTCTCAGTGGCAGAACCTGATGTTTCCCAAAAATTCTTGTTAGCCACAGAAACTTTACTCCCAGATTATTCCCATAGCTGTCTGATGGGTGTGGAGATGGTCAAGGTGTATTTTGTTACAGAAATGTGTCTCCAGCTCAACTGTTGAGTGAAACTCCTTCAGCAAAATCACATGATGCACAGACTGAGGAGGAATAGAAAAGCCTTGAGTCAGTGGTTCTCACTATTATTGATTTCAGGCAAGCAGGGCATACCCATGAGATTTCAACCACAAAAAATATGTCTAAGCATCAGACACCAAGAATCAGAAACAGCAACAGCAATAAACTAGGATGATTATTGTGGAGTAGTAAGAGATGTACTAATACTTAAGGAAGTAAAACAATTAAGTAAAAACTAATATGAGTAAATTCTGGAATTTTCTTTTGCCCTTAAAGACCTTGTCAAAAATGTGACACAATTTAATGCTGATTCCACAATTAATGTCAGCCATGTGTATAAATCAGATTTGCTGGAGAAAGTCACACACGCTTTCAGATGCAGATTTGTCCCTTAAATGGACAAACTGGTACATTGGGGCTTTTTTAGCCCCAGTTCCTGTGGCTCACGTTGGAGGGTGTGTAACTTCATTTTTCTATGTAATTTAATTTTTCTTTTTTTAATAAAGAAATGCAATGGCTTTCAGTAATGCCGAGAAAGGCTTAGACACTCAGAATACAGACCAAATGTGTGGTCAGGGAGAAGAAAGGGGTAGAGAGAGGCACAGAGGGGAAATAAGAGAAAAGAAAGAGAAGAAGGAAGGAAGAGAGGAAGAGAGGAAGGGAAGGAAGGGAAGGGAAGGGAAGGGAAGGGAAGGGAAGGGAAGGGAAGGGAAGGGAAGGGAAGGGAAGGGAAGGGAAGGGAAGGGAAGGGAAGGGAAGGGAAGGGAAGGGAAGGGAAGGGAAGGGAAGGGAAGGGAAGGGAAGGAGGAAGGGAGGAAGGGAGAGAGAGAGAAAGAGAGAGAGAAAGAGAGAGAGAAAGAAAGAGAGAAAGAGAGAAAGCAAGAAAGAAAGAAAAGAAAGAAAGAAAGAAAGAAAGAAAGAAAGAAAAGAAATTACATGATTTTACACACATCTAGTAAGCAGTTTCAGAGGGAGGATCACACCTCAGCCTCAGTGTCAGTCTCTGCCTTGAGCTGAGCAGTAGCACTGCTTTCACACAGATTCAGCTACATGTGTTTTCAGAGAAATAAGCCACATCGATAGACACCACCTTTTCTGTGCCTATTTTTTAATACAAATGCCCACCTGTCTTGAACTGATTAAATCCTTCTGATGGAGCTAGAAGCCTTTAGCCCTCCAGCTGCTGCAGAGACTGAAGTAATATTTTGAGATAGGGACATCAGCTGTGTGTTATCTGAACTATTTTGAAGTATGCTCTTTATTTTGCAGTTCACCTTCATTTCAGTGCTCCACACCTATCTCTTTATTTGTACAGTCCCTCTTCAAGCAGAAACACTGTTGAGCACCTTGACCAGGTAACCAAACCCTCTCTGACCAAATGGTTCAATGCATTTCTCCAAGGAATTTAGTGGATCATCTGCATTCCAGGGGGAACAGAGCTCTGCCAGCACCCACCTCTATATTTAGCCTCACAGCCTTCAAGAAACCATTGTGCCATTTGTGCACATTAGCTCCTTTAATTTTTTTTTTTCTTTATGCACAATAAAACAAAAGGTTAAGAACAGGAATGTTTGTAACTAACATACCTGTTGTCTCCTCATGTTTATGTCAAAGGTTGCCCACTTGCTGTTCCAGTAGAGATTAACAATTTCTGGGGTTTTCTGTGTACCAAAGAGTCACTGCAGGGACACAAGCCTTTTTTACAGCAAGACATTTATTCAATAGGTTTAAGCATACAAAGCAAAAACAACTGCTTTAAAACTAAATATCCTTTGCTTCAGGCACTTGCTTCTTGAGAGGTAAATGAGGTCAAGAAGATGATGTGGTGTGTGTAAATTTAACAAGGCAGAACCTGGCAGAATAACTCATTGGCCTGGATCACCAAGTGCTGCTGTATCCTTTGCCTGGATGCAAACTTTACATGAAAAAAAAAAAAAGGGATTGGTCTACTAATAAATAGCATGTATTGAAAAATAGGTCAGCATGCCATGTGCAATTCATAATGCATATTACCTGAAGTATTCCTCAGGGCTTGACCCTTAAAAGTAAAAGGAATTTTTTAAAAAGCGGTTCTAGGAAAGAAAGAAGACAATACCTTCTGTATTTTCCTGGAATAAAGTCCTTCAATTCAGCCTTATTCCTGTACCACATCAGTTCATAATGCAAAAAAATTCAGGCACGCATTGAAAGGCAACTTCTAAGAGAAAGAACTCTTGTAAAGAAAGGGGCTGTCAAATCATTGTTTAAAAAAAATATTGGAGTACATTTTTATTGTGATGAACACACAAAAAATATCTCTTTTATTAGTGTTGGGAAAACAGTGGATCTGTACTTTCTCTGAATTAGTAGGTATTTAGACAGATCTAAAACTCACAAACAAAAAGCTGTAGATAGAATAAGTGAGTTTATGAAAGGTGAGATAAAGCATAACTTCTGCATTTCATAACATTTCAGCCCCTTTCCCATGAGTACTCAGATGACTGTGATTTTTGTACATACTGATGTTTGAGGAGGAGGTTTTGCTCATAAAAATATGAATAATGACGTTTTTAAAATCTGTTCTTTCAGACAGCATGTGCTGCCCAGATTACTCACAACCAGTGAAGGATACAACCAAAGATGCCAAGTCAGACACAGAAAAGTTAGGAAGTGACAGAAATAGGTAAATAACCCTGTTCAATGTATTTATGCATGTGCAATATTAGATAATTTTAATTATATAAACCTATGACTTTTTCCCCCCACAGATATTCCAGATAGCCACATTGTAAGAGGTCAAAAACGCCTGGGTTTTTTTTATCATAAATTTGATTCTGCCTCAAGGCATTTTGTTTTGCAGGTCAGATGCCTGGTAATTCTGAAATATACAGCAAGCAAGTTACAGAGCGATCCAAGCACAAACCCTTCCCCTGACCACAGTGTGGTGGGACCAGGATGACGCTCAGCTCTTTGGGAGCCCTCGGGAGCTGGAATGCAGCACCACATCTCGCCTGGCTTCGGTTAAGAGTGGCCAAGCTTTCCCCTTTGAGCTTTGCTCACTGGAAAGAGTGATTTAAATATTTATTCAGGGTATGTAAACTGTGGAACAGAAGCAGTTCTTCAAGGCTGAACATATTATTTCAGTTCAGCATGAAGCAGAATAAATTATTTCCAAAATAATACATTTACTAAGAGTTTTTGATACCAATTAGGGTAATTTTTTACTTGCACACAGTTAGGATATAAATCCTAGGCCATGCAAATGTTTAAAAGTGCTGTAAGCCCAAGGGAGGTCTTGCAAAAGTCTACTGGTAACAAGAGATATACCTTAATCTCCTCCATATCTTTATAGCTGCTGTTGAAATGTGTAAGACACTGTTCTGATCCAATTTCTGCCACAGTTTCTGAAGATTTACAACAAATGAATGTTTTGCCAAAGGTAATTCTTAGAAGAAAAATTCTGTCAGTTTAATGGGGGAAGAAATTGAGTAGAATGCTTATTTTTTATGCTTCAAGAGGTCAAATATCTGCTTTCATTTGAGTGAATGGCTTTGGGGAGGTGTGGGCAGTTAGTTTTCAGTACAATCTATTTTATTCAGATATGAGATCTACAACAGAAAAGAGAGAAAATTTGAGCACTGCATATTGTAGGTCTACATCAGGAGGAACATATAAATTATTGTCTTTAAAGAAATTTATTCATATTCCCATTGTCCACATGAGATGATCTCTGTGGTGAAATAAGGCTTATCCCTTTCCCCTTCCTTTGACAAAGCCTGGTTTCAGTTTTTCAGAAGAGAAATAGTGAGAGGGAAGTTAAATGATTTGCCCAAGGTCACATAAAAAACTGACAGTGGAATCAGAAATTGAACCTACATTATCTGGTTCCCCAAAAGACTTAGGTACTAATGTGCCCATTTTTCCTATAAATTTCTTTTTATTTCACTTTTGTGTTTGACATTTCAGGTAGTGTATTTCTACATCCTTTCTCTGTTAATCCTCAGAAGCTTTACAGAGTCACAATAGCAGGACACACACCATATCAAATATCTGCCATGTACAGAGCAATTGCTGCCCTCATGCAGGGCCCAGAATCAGGCAAGAATGAATTAACAACATGTCCAATAATTCACTCGTTTCTGCTACTTGGTGTAATATATATGTCAGCCAGGGGAGTGATGGCTAAATTCAAACACAAAGAAAGACAACACAGGGGATTGGAGCTGGGTTTTTTCCCCCAAAATCTTTGGTATTTGTTAGGGTGGTTTTTCAGCAGATAATCAGCTAACTGGATTTGTTCGTAACAGCCAGTCTCAAACAGCTCCTAAACTCCTGAGAATAAAGGAACTGGAAAACCTCTTATCTGTGGGACACAAGAAAAAAGAGTGTCATTTTTAATCTTCTCTTTCTAACCCGGCACAGCAGGCAGTGTGACAGTCTCATTGGCCTCTGTGTACAAATGAACACGACAGCTGAACTCACTTGTGATTCAGCAGGGCAGAGAAGGATGGGCTTGGCAGCTCTGCCGAGCTGGGACTGTGTAGTTCAATGTGCTTGATGCCCTTTTGAAGGGCTCCAAAGGTCAACTCTCAACTCTGGGACATTGGATACACTGAGCTGAGAAGGAGGAGCTCCATGGACCTCTTGGCGCATGGAATCCAGCCTGGGAGGGTCTCCAGCATGGGGCCCTCCTCAAGGACTGCAGAGCACCCAGCCTGGCAAGCTCAGTGACAGAGGGCAGGGATTAAAAGCCTGATTGCATAAACTCAGCCAAGTCAAGACTCCTGCCAGCCCTCGTAGGATTCCCAAACTCCAAAGTTTTCCTCAACCAAAGAGGACCTGGGTACCATAAAAGTGGTAGGTCTAGCGTAGAAACACAAACCAAACCCTAGTGTTGGGAGGAAAGGGTTGAAAGCACAAGGATATTAAAGAGGTAAATTCACCCAAATGACCTTGCAGCTGAGAATGCTAAAAATACCAGAGAGGGGAAACCCCAGTTATTATGCCTAGAGTTGTTCATCCTCTCCCTGTTTTCAGGAAGTAGAATTCCTCTGTAGAGATAACACACTGTCAACAGACACTCATGGGCCTCCTGATGGAGAGAGAGAGAAAAATCAAAAGCTCAGAGGCAGAAAAGCACAGCCTTGTGACAAACTGCACATTCATGAAGCCCTGTGGTACAGTGGGGCAGGCAGGGACTCACACCCACACATTGCTAGGATGGACTGAGCCTCCAGCAGCCTGTGTCCCCATATGCCTGTGGGAACAGGGATGAACTGAACCTGATGGAGCCTGTGTCCTCATGTGTCTCTGCACCTGATGTTGTAAATAATGTAATGAAATAAATCTACTCCTTGCATTTCAGCTGTGGTTTGGTGGTCACCCTGGTTACCTGCTTGTGTGGATACACATACCTTGGAAACAGCATCAAAAAGTCACATGGTGTTGAACAGATCCTGGAGTTATCTTCTGTGTTTTGATTTGTTCCTTAAAACTAAAAATCCATGATACCAGCCAGAAGAACCATTATATTAGGTATTTGTAGGTGTATCACTTTCAACATGTTTAATAAAATAAAGTCTGCTGCGCAGACCAAGCAATTTTTATGGTTGTTTCAGCATGTTTTATTCCACCTTGGCATAACAAGTTTCCCTTAAACAGAGATTGGTTTCAGTACTTCATCTCCACAGGGCAGTGTAACTTCAACTTATTATTTATGTATAATTGCAGTTTGCCTGAATTAGACTGTAATTACAGCCCAGAACCCACAATTCTGCATCCATTTCAACTTTCAGCTTTTTTTTTATTGTTAAGATTTGGTTTCTATTTTTTTCAGGTTCTTTTTCTCTGAGTAGAAAACCAGATGAATCTTTCTAAAGCTATGTATGTAATTTAGGCTTTAATGGAAAAGTGTGTCAGCTTTATCAATTTTTCTTGGATCTTATAACAAAACGTGGCAAGCTGATTTCTTTGCCAAATTCTTTCCCCCTCTTTTTAAATCATAAATTATCTTGCCTTTTTTTAATGCAGACAGACAATGACCTTGTACTTTATATGGAGTGCTTCATCCTTGCAATCTCAGAGCATTTTATAAATAGATAGAAGACATCAAAGAAGGAAAAGAGTGCTCAAGGGCAGAAGCATCACACCATGGCTCTTATTAAGGTAGTAAACCATCCTTTACTTAAAGGGGCCATCCCCTATATCCTTTATTTGTTAATAGAGTTACTGCCTCCTCCAATTTACCTCATGTGTCATGGGACTGAAAGGAGAGCTGAATCAATCAGTAGATTTCACAGGAGAAAAATTATTTTATTAATTTGCTTATTACTGTAGAATTTCACCTTGAGAGTCTTTCAGCAAAAAGAAATAGCCTGAAACATCACCTTCCCCCCCCGCAAAAAAAACCAAAACACAAACCCACCACCGTCTCTCAGCCAAAATCTACTTTGAAATACAGCTTCAGGACAGGGGCTTTGCAAAGCTGCAGGTCCAAACTGGATTTGGCACTTGATATTTTCTCTGTTTAGCTACCAGGGTAAATGAAATTCTTACATCTGGATTGACCACTTTATCTCAGTCCAAGAAAACTTTTTATATTAATATTCCACAATAAAGTGAAACCTGATTATTATGTAAGTGTTTTACATTCAAAATATGCTTTATTGAATAGCTGTTTTGCAGAAAACAAACTCCTTTTGCCAAGTTACATGGTACTGTGCTCTTCACCAACACACACCCATCGAAACAAGCTGCAAAGGAATCTTCCAAGATAAGATAGCAGACGAGTGTTGATACCCACTGTGTGATTACCAGCATTGGAGCATAACCTGAATTGCAACATCACTATCTTCACTGTTACAAAGCTCCACTGGCAGTTCAGTATCTATGGATAACTAAGATTGTTGCCCATCCAAAATCTACCAGTGAAAATAAATACTAAATATGCTCTTTAAATAAAATATTTCTCTGTAAAGAGCAACTGCTTTCCATGAAATTTAAAATCAAATAACAGGCTACAAGCTCTCAGAGTTCAGAAATGCTGGTGTGGTACTTTGTGGGGATGGCAGTGCAGCCCATTCCCATTTCTGGTGCCACAGGTTCAGACCTCTTCTGCTGCAGAAGAGCAAGATGCCAAGATCTGCAACCATGGTGGGGAGGGGTTAATCCCTTACACAAAGCATGGTCATGAGCTGCCTCTACCTCTCAGAGCCTCATGTGGCATTTTCTAATAAAAACTTTTTGATCAAAATGTGTTGTTATGCTGCAAGCTCAGTTGTAACATTATGTGGGGGTTTCTTTCAAGTCACATTTATTTTGTAGTCAAAAGAAAAGAAAATGGTAGATTAAACGAACCCAAATGTGCTGCTGTTTATCTTCTGGGCTGAATAATTTTATCAGGATCATCAAATTTCCACGAAACCTGTGTTTGTGCTTGCTGTGCTGATGTTAACAAAAACACCACCCCCACACAGAAATTGCTTAGCTCAGAGCTGGGACATTCTTACCAAGACCTGACCTCACCATTTGCCAGACATGCCATAAATGAGGAGCCCTTTTGTGGCTGCTTCTGGGGTGCCCTGAAGGATGGACGCCATGGTAGAAGAGAGATTTTCACCTTCCTTTCAGGGAGGTTTGTGCCCAGCATCTCCTCTCCCACACAGGGGTTGTGGAGCAGCTGCATGTCTCGGGGTGGTAATCCTTACTCCACCAGATTTATTGCACTTGCTCAACTCTGGGACATTTCAAGCCACCTTTTTTTTTTTTCCTATCTATTTCCTTGAAAATCATCTAACCACAAAAGGTAAAAAAAGAGGTTTTAAAGAATTCAGAAAGAATTTACTCTCAAGCCATTGCCCTAGCAAGAAAATAAATATTTGTGGCCATGTCTGAAAAATGCATGGCAGTCCCCTACTCTGGTTGCCAAGCCTGAAGGGCAGCATTTTGGTGCCTGGCCCCTCTGCAGCTTTGCAAGCAGCTGATGAGGGCTGTCTCAGAGCAAATATTTGAGGCTTGGCAAGAATACAGTGCTCTCCCGTTGTTTCCTGGATGGCATGTTTGCTCTAAATGAGCTCTTGGAGCATCAGGGTAGTACAAAAACATTTTGGGATAAGATCTCATCCAGAATATATGCAGGATCCAGCAAATACTTCCCTGGATGGTTAAGAAAGTGGGAGATTTTTTTCTCCTGCGAGACAAGTTTATTTTGTTGACATATCTGGTTACTAATTCTCTTATGTAGATAAACAGAACTGTTCACACTGAAGGCTAAACTTTGGAAGTGAGGAACTCAAATATACAAGATAAGAGAATAAAATGAAAGAAAGGCAAGGTAATAAATTTTTGCAAGGACAAATACTGGGTTTTATAGCAGTGATCTCAATTTAAAAAACTCCAAACAACCAAACCATGTGTGGTCCTAAACTCTAAACAGAGGCACTTAGCAAACGCCATGCAAGGAACCTTGAGTTAATGTCAGAGCCCTTCAGTAACAAACATAGTGACATCTAATCAATAGCTGCTTTCTGGATTACTGATGGGCCATCCACCACCAGGGTCATGTAGCACTGTATGGGGGGCAAGGGCTGTTGTCATGTTTGGTGGAGTTTTTAACACCCCCTGTAACGTTTTATTAAGAATGCAATTATTTACTCTACAAAATCAAAAGGTGTGTGATTTATACTGACAAATTAAAGGTAATGAGATTTGCCAATGGAAACCCTGAATCATCTTTTCAGTATCATCTATATTTCCATTATTAAACTTTCTATAGCCTGCTGCAGGATAGTTTATTCCCACACTTTGAAAATAATAGTGCTAAAAATCAAAAGGCAAAATCAGAAAATTATTTTAAAAAATTGGAAGATGTAATTTCAAACCCAGGTGAAGGCACTGTCTTACAAACATCTCACTTCCTTTCTGACCTTTACTAACCCTGCCCAGGAGTAACACAGAGCAGCTTACATCCACTAACAGAAACAGAGCTGCACAAATGGATTTATAGAAGAAAGGAGAGGTATTGTTCTTTTACTTATTAAAAAATCCTGACTAAAACCACCAACTCAAGCTTTGGAATTCCACTAGAGTTTTAAATAAGGCCACAGTTGCTCTGTTTGGGAAGCCTGGGGCAGCCCACACAGCCCAGTGCTGCAGAGGCCACAGCAGCAGCTCTGTCCCCTTGGTGAGGAGGTGCCCTGGAGCTGGCAGCAGGGCCAAAGGGAATGATGAGACTCACATCTACCTCCAGAGCCAATGGAGCCGCAGGAAGCATGGGTATGCTCTCAGAAATCACTGTCTGATACAGACAAACCCTGAGTGCTAAAATCCCAGCTATTTTCAGTTGTATTGGCTAACTCCTCCTTAGAAGGCTATTACATGAGTTAATAAACAACCAACATTTCCCAAAACAACAAAAGTTTCATGGGGGTCTTACAATGGACTATCATCTCATTCCAGACATAAATAAATTCAGCACATGAGACTTAGCTCAGCACAAGAACCAGGCTGCTGAAAGCACAAGCCTTCAACTCCATCCTCTCATCTAATCCGAACAATTCCACTCAAATGAGTGGCTCAGATCAGGAGAAGAAATAAATCATGTCTCAAACCCTACTGGGATGGAGAAGTGTGGAGTTGCAAGGTGTTCTAGGGCCTCACAGGAGCAATTGTTTTTTAATGCTGCATTTCATCACCAGCTTCATTTGAGATTTGAGGTCTGACCAATACTGAACTCTTCTATTTTACTCAGCAAAGTTCAACTTAACAGGGTGAATTCTAAGAGGCCCACTAAGAGCAGGAAAAAAAGCAGAACTTGAAGTCTCATGACCTTAAACCAAATAATCTTGTGACACCCAATACATGTAGAAAGAATTGTTTGCAGAAACATGTGATTAGGGATAGAACAAAACAAGTATGAGTGGAAAGGAAGAACGAGGGAGACAGCAAGCAGAGACAGAATTTTATTCTTGTGCAATGGGCAATCCAGCCATCAAGACACCTGGACTGGGAAGTGGAGCCTGCAGCCTGTCTGCTTCATTCAGAAGCTAAAAACCCCCAAAAGCCAAAACCAAAACCCCTTTCCCATCAAGCAATAATTAGAAGACATACTCATATTTCACTGAAGTTTGGTCTTTATTTTCTACAAAATGAGCTCAAGATCAGAAATCTTAAAATGGGAGAAGAAAAAAAAAGAACAGGATTTTTACGTGTAAAAGTCTCACTATTTTAATCCAGCCAATTTAATGTTTTTGGCATTTGGGTTTACTATACTAAGATTTGAATTAACTATACTAAGATATGTGAGGGCAGCACTCATGCTGAACAATCACATGTGCTACCATATGCAAAACAGCAGATTTATTTTGCTAGGTTCATTAAAAAAGTGAATTTAACACTGTTAATTGCAAGGATCCACCTTCATCAGAAAAATGTACCTCCTAACTTCCAGGCTGCAATTAAGAGCGGGAACAGCAGGTCTGTGATTTTTACTTTCATCAGAAAAAAGATCAACAACTCCATTTTGAAGCAGAAGTCTCTAAAATATTCTTAATGTGCCATTGCTGGTTTTACTGCTTCAATGTTAGTTGCTGTCATTCACAGTGGTCTGTTCAGAAAATAAATGAAAAGATGCTTCTTGGTATCCATGATAATTTGTATGTAATTAATGATAAGCACATTAATATTTTTTCAACATCTAGTGTCTAATTTTATATTTACTCTTCTGTGTTTGCAGTAGGTTATGAAGACCCCTTTGCCTTTTATAAATGAAGACATGTTTGTCCACATAATTCAGTAAATTTGATGCTGATATTGGTTCTTATCCAGTTAACATCTTCCAGAAGTCATTACCCTCATTTACCTTGCCACAATTTTTTCCATTTGTGCCTTCAGCAAGGTGAAAGATCTTTCATGTGGGGAATTTGTGCCTGCTGAGGTGGGTGCTTGAGGGACTGGTTAAGAGAAACAATCTCCCAGGCTCAGTGCTGACCTTCAGGCTTGCAGATGTGGAGCCTTGAATTTATACACTCACAGCTTAGGAAAGCAAAGGGTTTGGAAAGAAGGCTTTTGTTTTTGGGATTCAGGCTCTCACAAGTGGTTGAAGGACTGAGATTGCTCCTTGCAGGCTGGTAGAGCCTGAGCTGCAGCAATCCCAGCCTGAAGTCCATGCAGGGTGGGCTGGTTATCACTGTCGTGTGTTTCATACCCCACCAAGCTGCTAATGGGCAAAGAGGATAAACAACACTGATATTATAGCCAAGTAAAATAATATAAAGTAGATGATAAAGGTGGATAGATAAAGAAAGATAAAGATAGAAAGATGAACAAAATGCAGCAGTTTTCCATGTGGTGTGAATGAGAGCAGATGGGAGCTCTGGCATTGGCCAAGCAGCCACCAAGGGAGGGTCCAGCACCAGCACCTGGATGATCTAAGAACATGCTGTCCTAAAAATCCCCAGACTTTGCTGTAGAACGTGTCTGAACATAATTGCTTGAAGAATACATGCTGTAAATTCAGTTTCTAGTGAAGTTTCCCTTGAAGGACTTATTCATGTTTACCATTCAACTCAAGAGAAACAGGGAGCCTATGTTTCCATTGCTACCCATTTAACAGAGCCTGCCTTCTTCCTTTGGTCCATTACACAGCTTTTATTCTATCTCTATATAAACTGTGGTAGAAATTTGTTTTCTAAAAGACCTTTTTTTTTTCTCAAAACCAAGTAGCTTTTTGCAGTTTGCCAGTCCATTATTTTCTTTATGCTTAAAATCTAACAAGCACTTTTCCATTCTGTATTACTATTTATTTTTGAGCAGGCTGACAAGCGTACACTGATGACAGACATAGTTTTAAAAAGCTAAATTCTTCCTTTCTTTCTTTTTTTTTTAATTTTCTAGAAATCATCAGTCAGCCAGTCACCAGAAATAAAATATTCTATCTGAAATTATTTTAACCTCCAGATTTAAGAAGAAAAACAGAAACTAGTGTTATGAATAAAGGATATGACCGAAGTAATATAGAATGCATTGAATCTAAGTTAAAACTCTGTCAAAGTGACTTGGGATTTAAGTCCTGAGTTTTCAAGATTGTCCATTCAGTTTATCCACTGAAAATTCAATTTAAAATAATGGAGTAATTTGAGGTGTGACAGAGGAAAGTCTGTCCTGTGACTTCTTGTCACATAATTAAAATGAACTATTGTCCACAAGTAAGGGTTCTGTTGATGCTCCTGTGGTGTCTCAGTCTATGACTGTCAGTGCTGCAAAATCTCATTTGAAGGACAACAGGTAACAGAGTATAAAAAGTCACCACAGCCAGGAAAGGAGAAGATGTGGGAGGAAGAAGGCAGAGGTGCAAAGCAGGATAATCAAACATTTCAGAACATTGCTCAGTCATGAGCTCACGGCAGTGACCTTTTTCCTGTAAAGAGAAGTAAAGGTTAAGCATCAGCCGTGCCTCAGCCAGCCTGGGCTTTCAGCGTGGTGCAGTTGCTAAGCTCCCCACAATAGGCATCCAAACATATGCATTTAGAAAGCAGTGTGAATCACCCTGGAATAATGATAACTGAAGAGACATAAGGAATAAAACAAGCAGTCAAAACTCAGTGAGGCACTCTGAAATTTCATTTGCGAAAGAAATGGAAAAAAACAAAAGTCCACCCTCGGGTCTCTAAAAATAGCCACAGAAAATTATCAGTTCAGATACAGAGAAACACTCTGCCTCCTCAGACCTGCACAAGAGGATGCCAGCTGACAAAGGCAGCTCAGGCTGTGAGAGGACAGACACATTTGACTCTGTATGCTAAGAATTTCATGGTTGCATTGTAATGGCAGAAATGCTCCTCAGTACTGGAAGCTCTGAAGCCATGCTTTCATTCAGCAGAGCTGGCTGGCATCACAGACAGTCCAGGGACAACAGACAGGGAAAAGTTCTCTCTTTTCATTCTGTTTTTTATGCTCAAGCCTTGCCTGTGGCTTGAGCTAAATCTACTGTGAATATTTTGCAGATTTCTTTTCTGGTAAGACAAGCTGGTCGATGAGAGACCTTGCTGCTCATGGAAACAATGTGCAGTCATCTCTCAGTGAGAGTTCAATCAACTGAGAAACTCACAGCTGGCTTAAAAGGAGAGACATAGAAGCAGGAGGTGAAGTTCAGGGTAGCACAGAATTTCAAGAGGTGAACAGGATGGGAAGAAACAGAAGAGATGAATGGATGGCACTGGGTGCTGGGAGCTGTGCTGCTGATCACAGCCAAAGCAGGACACCCTGCATGAGCCATGGACACCAGCTCAGGGCTGCCCATTTGCTGTGTGGTGTAGAATTCACTCCCTGAAAACACTGAAATTCAGGGCATTCTTCAGTCAAGGGGCCTTGGGATTAATTTGGTTTGGCCAGGTTTCTCCCAAATAGCTACACAAAAAATGATGCAAATGGCAAGCTGCAAAAATAATGTTTATCTGTTTTCCTCTTCTCCCACATAAATTTTGTGCTGAACAGGAGTCATTTCAAGCTGTGGAAGTACAAAGAAAAGCTGGAAAAAAATTAATATCCTACAGATGAAAGGGAGATGAAGTCTTGCCACCTTCCCCTCCAGAGAAACTGAGTGGAACCATAACCTTCTAAGATCTAACAAAAGAGAGGCATGGAGGAAAGATTTTTTGAAAGCAATTTTAAGTTGTATAATGAAAAAAAGCTTCTGTTTAAACCAGTGTGCAACATCTGTGGTGAATGTTTTCCTGAATTTTTCCAATGGGACAATCCTAGTCAAGATGAAAATTCTAGACACAAGGGTGGCTTTGCTTCCTGAGAATACTCTTTTTTTTTACTCCCACAATAAAAGAACAATAGTCTCATAAACCTGAGACAAATTTACTTTATCAGCTGCTTATCAGGAAAAGAGTAGAGCAGAAAAGTGAAAAACAATGAAATAGAAGATACCAGTTCTGTGGTCCAGGTCACTTAGTATTTTTCTTAAGCAGATTTCAGTACTGTGCTCAAGTAGTGACATCCAAGGAAGAGACTTTATCACTTTCTTAAATAAATATGCCAGTATAATAAGGATTTTGCAGATTAAATATGGAGGATCAGAATAAAACAAAGAGTTTCAATGTCAGACATGAATTTTTAGGCTTGTGAAGCAGGATGGTGACATACAGCAGTCTTGTCTGAGGACATGACTTCGGAGAAAACTGAGTGTGGTGAAGTAAGTTTGAAGGATGCAAACATAAGAATTATTTGTTTGTTTACCAAAATCTGAGGATTTCATCAAACAGTGCTTGCAGATAGGGTCTCAGTCCTGAAGGCATGAGAAAGGGCATCACAGGTGTGGCTCCAAATATAAAAATACCTATGCAGATTGAGCCTTCCTGCTCACTCATCTAAGAAGAATTTAACAGCTCGGTATCTCCACTGAGAACCCCCTAACTTTAAAAAAGTATAAAAAAAATGGTAGTAAGAAATGCAAGATTAATGGATTTGAGTTCTAAGACAAATCTGGCCTTTGGTCATATTCTGAGCCTCTTGGAAAATTTAAAAATTTCAGAAGGTTGGTGCCTTTCTCATTAGGTTAAAGGGATGCTTCAGCTTCACCCATAATCTGACCCCTCCTGCCACTGCCGAGCTTGGCAGGGCCCACTGGCAATGGAACTTCAGCAGAGAGCACACCTGGAACTGGGAGCTGAGAGGTTTTCCTGCCATTCAACACCTTCCCACAGCCTTCAGCCTGGTCTGTCCCTAACTGACCTGAAGAGCCACAAATGTAACATTTTACAGTAGCATAAATGGCTACCTGAGACCAGAGCAAAGGCAGAACAAAGTCTTAGTGGTAACAGACATCATCCAGGGATAAATGCTGAGAATGACTGATTTGGCTTGATGGCACATCCCCATTGAGCTGTACTGGAGTGTTCCACGTGCAAATCCTCCAGGTTTTCAGGACATAGAATCATAGAATCTCAGAATACTTTGGGTTGGAAGGGAGCTTAAAGGTAGTTTAGTTTCAATCCTCCTGCCATGGGCAGAGACACCTTCCACCAGACCAGGTTGCTCAGAGCTCCACCCAGCCTGAGATGAAGGGCTCCAACAATTCATCCAACAATGAAATGAAATTCAAATCAAAGTCATACAATGGCCAAGAACTTTATGCTATTTAGGGTTACCCAACTACATCCAAATTTTTAATGGTCAATATTTAATATTTCTTTTTGTATTATTTTGATTGGTTTGGTTGTTTGTTTTAAACTTGGAGGAGAGGGAGAATAGACAAATCATAAACAGAGAATTGTCAATTTCTCTGTATGACCAGACTGATCAGGCTAAAAATTAACCTCATTGCAAGTAAATGGCAATAACCTGACTGCAGGAACTGTTGAACTGTGATAATGAATTGGACAAGGAGTGCACACAGAATCTGTAGACAACCTCTGTGTGAAACTGAGCTGAGCTTCATGTGGATTAACTGAAAGTGCAGCTAAACATCCAGGTTATCTGCTTCCATCTCCACACTGGCTAACAGGAGAAGCTTGTGCTTTCTCTTCATTAAGCTCCAGGTCTTATCCTCCATGTCTAACAAGCAGGAATAAGTTTATTTATGTTCATTCATATGGTTCTGACAGGTCCTATCAGCAAAGACATGCATCTGTGCATACTTTAAAGCCTGATCCCACTCTGTGACTGACATAATTCTCCTCTAAACCAAGGCCAACTTAACCCTCTTCCACACAACCCTTCAAACATCATGGAATAGCAAAAAAGAAATCAGCTCAGCTTTTCAGACTAAGAAATACATACATATTTGAATAGGAATTTTCTGACAAAAATGAAAATTTAAGATTGAACAGCAGGTCCAAATACATAAAAAATGCACACTGAAAATCATCTCTGTGATCACCACCTCTCAAGTATCAGGTGTACAAGAGGAAGGTGAGTGATGCTGAGAACTGGTGTTACCCAAGGGCTTCCTCAGCCACCTTTACTCAACAGGAAAAGACCACCTTACCCCCAGCCCCAGAAACAATGAGGTGGTATTGAAAAACCTCCAGGTCCTGGCCATGATCCCTCTTGGCTACTGCAAAAATGAATCCTGTCCTGGCTGGAACCAGGACAGCACCTTGTTTTCAAATCAATGTGCACCAGTTGGGTTTATGCTTTGCCATGCCTGTGATTCTTGTTTGCTGCTCTTGCGTTTATTAATGCTCCCTCACTCTCTCCTTGATGCCATCATGTAAATGATTCTTGACAAGCAACACTAAAAATGAGACATCAAATCATAAAAATAATGAAAGCTGCATGGCTTGTATTTCATATTAGAGGATGGCTGGTTGTTGGGAGTTGATAGATTCCTCAGGAAAGGAGCACAAGTAGAGTGTAAAGGCAGCAGATCCTGCAGAGCAGCCTCTTGACTTGGACTTGATGATCCTTGTGGATCCCTTCCAGCTCAGGATATTCCATGATCTGCTCTGCAGTGGGTTAGGTGAGCTCCATCTCAGCACCCCGTGGAGCTGTGAACTCCACACATAAGAGCCCATACTGTCTCCACTTCAAAATCCTTCTGTTCACACCACAGACTCTCAGCTCCCCATGCAAAGACACGGTGAGCCAAGCTCCAGACCCCAGGGTGCTCAGTGTCCAATGGCACTCACAGTGTCTTGAGGGAAAGAGAACCTGAAATACCATCCCTGTTTGCTGGGCCAAAGACAACATCCCCATGGCAGTGCTGCTGGCTGCTTGTAAACATTGGAAGCTGAAGAAGGTATCTGGAGCCAAACATATTTTGAGGGCATTTAGGCTCTTATTCATTTCCAATTTCAGAATAAAAGAAAGAGGACTGCTGTAGCAATTCATTAAGTTGATTAGATATAAAATTTCTCATCAGGTTATTTTGAATCAAATGTAACAGTTCTTAAGAATCTGATTTATAAATAAAAAGTTTGATGTCTAGTCCAGAGACCTTATTTTCTTTGACATTTATACTAAAAGCAAAATTCAGATATATAACATAGTAATTTCTTTTATATTCCACTTATTCCCAAGCATTTTTAAATTACCATGAAAAAAATCATTCATTTCCATTTTGCTTCCCAACAGCCATCTGACACACAGGGTGAAAGGAACTTCTCAATAATTACCAAATAATTTATGACCAAATAAATTTGTAGACAGCACTAATTTAATAACCAGCCAAGAGGTGGCAGTGCAAAAAGATTTGTAGAGGTAGCCTCATACCTGAGAGCAGTCAATGACATATTAAATTAAATATCTCTCTCTGGTGGAAATCAACTAAAAGGCTAAAGAAAGGATTTATTAAGTCATTTGTCACTAAATCCAGAATTTTCTCAATACACTATTTCAGAATTACTGGAAAGTTCATCCAGCCAAATATGAAAGGGCTCAAAGGACTCCTGTCTTGAAGAGGCTGCAACCCTCCTCTTTCTGCAGACACAGGCTCTAAAAATTAGGTTTTCTATGATCCCTTGTGCTGTCTCAGCCTTACAAATGCTTATAAATTACTGCAAAAATACTATGAAAATGACTGCAGAATTTATCATCAGCATAATAGCAATATTTGTCATTACAGGAAGACAGATAAGCATTCTCAATTTGTGATAATTGGGGAATAGGAGCAGTATGACACAGCCTCCATAACAGTGAGTGGCAACAGCTTCAATATCTAACTGCATGGGGGAAAAGCAAGCTGTCTGATGAGCTGATGTAGTTTTTGACAGTATTTCCACTTCTAGGCTGCAACAAAACATAACTGTCAATAAAGTCCAAGGACAAAATGATCTTGCTGCAGAAGACTATAACTCTTACTGATCTTGGCAGGAGTTGTGCCTGCATGTACTGGGGCAAGCTGCACATTTATAGATTCTTCTCTTTATTGCATATTTCATTATCTCAGCATATTCATTATTGCTATAATTTTTTATTGAAAGCTATTATGCTGTGATAGATACAACAGACAATTGATTTGAGTGAATGGGGTTGTACGTGTGATGGGATTTAGGTCTACCCCATGGAACAGGCACCTACTGGAAATAACACCTGACAAAAGCCTTTGTGCTTTCTTTGGCAGTTCCAGAAAGTGCCTTGAAGTGAGAAGGTCAGCTTGTGCACATCCCTATTTGAAACTTTCTTTCTCTCCTGTACTTCATGAGAGTTGGAGGCCACAGGGTCACAGAAGCAGGAACTTGAAGTGCTGAATGTACTTGGGAGTCTCCAAAGAAAGCAGAGGGCACAGTTTAAGACAGTAATTTCTGCTGTGGTGCCTCTGGGTGGTGCAGTTTGCATCTGACCCTTCAAAGGGTGAGAGCCTGTGAAGGAATGACCAGTTCCTTGTCAGCCTGAAACTCATGTATTGCACCATGACCTAAAGTCAACTGAAAAAAGAGACTTTAAAGTCAGCCTTGTTTTGAAATGTAAGGGTATATCATACAATTGTAACCAAATAGCCTTTGTTTCACATATAAACAACAGCTGCTAAACAAACAGAGCCTTTTAAGAATGATTTGTTTCCAAGTCTCTCAGTTTAGAATTAATCTTTCTGGGAAATAGTTATAATGTCACAGCCAATACATTTTTGCCCCATGATACTTATTTTGCAAAATGAAAATCAACAGTTACAGCTTTAAGAGGGAATGAGCCCAGCAACTACTTAACAATTTGTTCTTGGCAGGATCTGACCATGTCCCAATACCCTACAGATTAATGTTTTTATAATGGAAAAAATGCAGCATTCAGCAGGAAAAGAGATTATTGCTGGCTGGAGTGCAAAGCAGAACATTGCTTCCTCTGTTCACTTGTAGCACAGTATCTCTCCTCAAAGCTCAGTCATCCCACCACTTCCACAAACCTGCATCACAGGCACCCCTTCAAGCTCCAGATATCCCAGTTGCTATCTTGGAAAATGCTTTGTGGGAGGGACTTTTCACAGTTTTACTTGCAAACTATATTGCAGGCTCCCTGTTGAGGAAAAAGCAGGATGTGCATCTTTGCCTTCTATCAGCTCAGCTCACTGGGCCATTACTCCAGGACTTTGACCCTTTCCACATGCTGGATAGCAGAGCCAAAGCAAGCATGGATGAGTAAGGTTCTCACCCTCTGCCAAGTCTGATGATGTGTCTTTTCTCCATGGGAAGAATGATAGCAATTCACAGAACAGACAAATGAAGGCACTCAGTGGAGCAAGCCCTGGATGTGGCCCTGTGAGCCAGCACAGCCAGACTGTCACTGTCAGTGGCTCTCCAGCCTCCCTACTCCCACCTGGGCTGTTGGGGAAGATGAAACAGGAAATCCTTATAAATATGATTGCCTGGCAAAAGATTTTGAGAATATAGAAACTACAAGTGAGATTGAAATGAAAGCAAGCTTTGAGTTACCTCAATTAGTGAACAATGGGAAAACAACGGTGTGGCCAGCTGAAGGTAATCCCCTGTGGATGAAACAAGACCCTCTGCTTGCAGACAGGTCCAAGGGTCTGAGCAGACCCTGCCAGCTTGGCAGAAGGAGCCCAAAGAGGAGTTTTTAAGGTTTAAAATGTGGCACATTATGGTAATGTAGTGATGCTATAGGATTTGTATATTGTACTAGATTGGTTAGTGAGAATCAGAATATTCAACACAGAAGATGATTTATTGTATTGTAACTTTGCTCTCTTAGCTCTTGCTCTGACCCCTTCTACTCCCTTACCCTTTTGCTCTCTCACCCTCTCATCCTCTCTACCCCTCTCTTCTCTCAGGCCTGCTCTGAGCTGTGGCTGGCAGCTCCCAGCAGGGCCCTGCACCCAGGCCCTTGGCAATAAACCCCAAATCCCAGCAGGGCCCTGCACCCAGGCCCTTTGCAATAAACCCCAAATCCCAGCAGGACCCTGCACCCAGGCCCTTGGCAATAAACCCCAAATCCCAGCAGGGCCCTGCACCCAGGCCCTTGGCAATAAACCCCAAATCCCAGCAGGACCCTGCACCCAGGCCCTTGGCAATAAACCCCAAGTTCCAAAAGGCCCTGCCCCCAGGCCCTTGGCAATAAACCCCAAGTTCCACAACCTGGCTGCAGAGATCTCTCGTCTCCGTCCTTCCCGACCGTCCCACCCCCAACACTCCGACACTGGGCCACCACTCCAGCAGCAAGGCCTGATGTAAATCCCTTTCCAGGCCAGGAGGAAGCACAAAGGGTGGGAGACTCTGTCTCTCACTGCAGCACGGGGCACAGGCAGAGGCTCCTCAGGTGTGCTGTGCCCCAGTGCAGAGCAGGCTGGGGAGCACCTGCAGACCTCTCATGATTTTTGCAGATTACCTTGATCCAGGGTCATGGTGTGGGAACCATTAGTCAAGGTAGTAAGCAGTAAAACAGTATGCTAAATTATTTTGTTCCAAATATACTACTATACAACATCACCTTCTGCTGCAGTGCTGCCCCAGCTGATAATGTTGAGCCTATGGTTCCCTTTGGGGAAATTAAATCAATTTATTCATCAATACACCGCAGGGTTTTTGTCACAGGTTAAGAATCTGTTACAAATTTGTCATTAGCTTGCATTTACACTGAGACAAAGAGAAAAATATCCTTTTCCACCTGTACTTATAACTCCATAGCATGGAAAGCAAAGACATTTGAATATGTTTCTAGATTTATGTACATTTTAAACTTCATCCAGAGTGCTGTTACCAGGACCCTGCTACTTCAGGCTGCCCCAGACAGACACATTGGTTTTGTGGAGATGAATGACAGCAGTGTCAGCCCCTTTGCTGATCAGACAATCAAAGAGAGGCACTTTGAGGCAAAGTTATGTAGGTGGATAAAGTGTCAAGTAGGGAATACACAGAGAGAGATGGAGGTGCTTAGATTGGGACACAATGACTTTATCTACAGGACAGGGTAAAGTAATTACAGCCAATGTTTTAAATCTGTTCAGAGCAAGTAGGGCATTTACTATTGACTACAGGAAAATTAAATAGGACCTTGGACACACCAATGGTGAGAGTGACAAGGGAGAGGTGCCCATTACACATAAAGAGACTTCCTACATCAGTATGAAAAGTGCCTCCTTTTTCAAACTATGGAATTGTCTGTTCTTAATATGCTTGATCTTGATAAAATGGTTATTGTAAATCCATACCAGCAGGGCACACTGGGAGGATATCAGGAATAAAACCCACCAAGATTACAGCTAAGCTCAGTTAACCTGGAAGGTTATCCACCTCTAAGAGTGAGAAATAGCTGACAGTATCTTAAAAAGTGTAGGTTATTTTACATTGAACATGAACACAGTATTACCAAAACTATGTTGAATGGAAGTAAGTATGTTTTAAAACCAACAGCACTATTGTACTTTTAAAAAAGAGATTTTTGTGACCTGTACAGTGCACAAAAGAACTGTTACAGGATGTCAAGGCTGGATTTTCACAGCCTTCAGGCTACAGGCCATGCTGCACTTTGTGTCCACCATTCAGCAGCAAGAAATATCTAGAGGAATTAGTAATGAAGAAGAGGGCTCTGGTTACCCTTACACCCTCCGGGAAATGTGCTTGGGAGCACCATTTGCAATGAAGCTCTCCATATAGTGTGCATGTGCTTAACAAAAGGCTCTACTGGTCCATGACAGAGTGACAGCAATACCTCTTCTTATTTCATTTTGATGAAGTAATTTCCTATGAAAGATGTCAGCAAGGCATAATTCTGCATAGCAGAATATTGGACACCAACATCTTCCCTGATTTCTGATGTTTTCCATTTCTAGTACTGCTATAAACTCACTGAAAGACTTAAGGGTTTTTCGTTTTTCTGGTTCTTTAGAAAAATGTGCTTTTCTATTGAAAACCCCACAGAATAAAGGCAGTTCTGTACATATCTGTGGTGATGCCTCTTGAATGAGTGAAATTGACCTGTATTGTAAAGCATGTGTTCCTTTTGTAGCATTACCAGTCAAAAACCCTTTGCTAAATGCAATTAGTCACTTTCTTATTTCTAGAAATACAAGACTTTGCTGACTCGGGGAAAAAATCATGAAGAATCCTATTTTACAGCAAAAACTTTAATGCTTATTTAATAAGTAAATTTATTGCAGTTTGTGGTTTTCATTTCCTCACAAAAACCACCAGCAGAACAGATCTTCTCAATCAAATGCGTTATTGGCCCTGCTCCACCTTCCCATTAACAGTGACTCATAAGCTAGAGCTTAAAAAATAAACCTGATTTACTTTAAATAGAAGGAGAACAGAAAATAAAGGCAGCTGAAATATTTCAGGTGCTGAAAAAGAAGGCTGAGGAGGTGAATTTTAATACTGAGTAAGTGATCTGGAGCACAGCTACTGCATCTTCCTAAATACTGTGGTGCTTGCTGTGCAAAAGGCTTTCTGCTCTGGGCTTAATGCATGTGACACCTTGCTGATGGGCCCTCCTAGGTCTCTAAAGCTGAGCTTTGGATTTAATGCTCCAAACAGTTGGAAGAAAAATGCCTTTCCCTATGAGTGTTAGTTATAAGGCTCTTAGAAGTGAATTGATTGCAATCTCCCATTATTCATCATCTAAGGCATTACACCTGCAGCTCTAACTGAAGTATTCATGACTCTATCCAACAGAGAGCTGTCTATGCCAAACTCCAGGCAAGGTTGCTCATACCAAAAAGTAGGAACATAATGGACTATAAAACTACCAGGAGCAGACAGCTGCTAACTTCTCCATGAGCTGAGGACAAACAGAGCCAGCAGGAGAGCAAAGCCCAGCACGTGCAGAGGGAGGAGGAGACAAGTTCAAGGGTGCTGGCTGGAAAGGCTCTGGCCAGGCACACTCACTGCCCAACCAGCAGGGCTGAAGCCGTGCAGAAAGCAGCCAGAGTGTAAGGAAAGGTGAAAACAAGTTTATGCAATATGGACACAGCACACTACATGCAGAAATGCAGCCTTATGTTTATGAATATTGAAAAGAGACAACTAATAAACCCCTCTGAGACACTGTGTGCATCAGCCTGGCCGTAGCACAGGCAGGAAATCTGATCAACACACTTTTTGTGTGAAGGAGAGCAGACAATGCACTGCTCACATATAAAGTGTTAATGCATTGCAGTAGATTTCCTCTCCCACTCACTCTGTGGACTCTGCTACAGGCACTGAAGGTGCCAGACTAGCCACCATACAGAAACAGGAAAGAAATTATTCTTCCTGAGCCACTTAACGAACATATGCTTGGGCAGACAGGCTTTACTTAGGGCTTTGAAGTCCTAAACTAAACATCCAAGTCAAAGACAGCTAGTACAGATGGAGGAGCAGAAGGTTATTGACTCAGACAACAGTGCTGGACAGGCAGGGAGCTCAGTGCTGCAGCAGCTGTCCTTTCAAAATGGGTTTCATCAAAACACAACAAAACACACGCAGGCAGTGCAGGTGTACACAAGCAGGGGACATGATTTGGGATCAGCTGTTAACACAGCACTCTCCACTTCTGATGAGACCCAATATAAGGAGGAAGCAGAAGTAAGGACACCTCTTGCATCCTTTGGAGTTTTGGCAAAGCCCACTGAAGGTAACTGAAGAGAAGGGAGGAGCCAGGTACCTCCATGACCTTCCCTATCCCACAAACTTCAATTTGCATTGAAGAGCAGAGCTAGGAAAATAGTCACAATTGCAACACAGCTTGAATCAATGGGAATTTCTGGGTTTTTCTGGTTCTTATTATTGTTTTATCCTAAAAGATAATGTGGAGGTTCACCTGATTGCCATTGGCCAAGATTTCATCAACTCAAAAAGGGGCAAGTTCAAACCTGAGACAGAAAAATGACCAAAATGTGAGGGGAAAGGACATAAATGTAGCAGATAAAAAGAGAATAATCATGTCCTAACTTTAAGTTACCACATTCACAACTTTTTCTCCCTCCCAGTCTTTGCTGAGCAATGCAACTAAATAATTGATTTGCATTTATAGAAGTCCCTTCCTTATGGCAAACCATAGAATCATAGAATGGATGGGTTGGAAGGGACCATAAGCAACATCAAATTCAAGCCCCTCTGCCATAGGCAGGGACACCTTTCATTGGACCAGGTTTCTCCTCTCCAAGGAGCCTGGCCTTCAACACTCCCAGGGCTTGTCAGCCACAACTTCCCTGGGCAGCATTGTTACAGTGCCTCATCACCCCCACAGGGAGGAATTTATTCACAATATCTAATCTAAATCTACACTATTTTAGTTTGAAGCTATTTCTCTTTGTCTTGTTATCACATGCCCTTGTAAAATGTCCCTCTCCTTTTTTCGTGTAGCCTCTTTAGGTACTGGAAGGTGCTCTAAAGTCTCCTCAGAGTCTCCTCAAGGCTGAACAATCCCAGTTCTTTCAGCCTGTCTTCATAGGAGAGTTTCTCCAGATCATCTTAGTGGTCTCCTCTGGGCTCGATTCAACAGGTTCACATCCTTCTTGATTTGGAGTCCCAGAGCTGAATGCAGAACTCCAGGTGGTTCCACCAGAGCAGAGCAGAGGGGCAGAATCCCCTCCCTCACCCTCCTGCCCCCTCTGCCCAGGACATGTTTGGCTTTCTAGGCTGCAAGTGCACATTGCTGGGTCTTGTCAATCTTCTAATCAACCAACAGCCCTAAGTCTTTCTCCTCAGGGCTGCTCTCACTGTCACAGACTGTGCACAGAGTGCCAATTTAGCTATGCAAATTAAAAGTGAACAATTAAAGAGCTGATATTTGTAAAAGGAATGTTCATAGGGGGAAATTAGCACAATTTTGAGGGAAAAAATTGAGTAGCTTGTGGCAGCCTGAGGGCAGGAGGAACTGACACGATGTTATTGCACACTTTATGCCCATGCAATATTAATGCAATCACCATGACAACCGTGACATCCTCTGAAATTATACACCTTTACAACTATGGAACATCTTCTGAAGGAAAAGAAACACATCTACAGCTTGCAGGAAGGCTGTTTTAATCTAAAATCTATCTTTTTTTATAAGGATTCAAACATTTCTTCAACATCTTTTTTTTCCTGAAGGCCACTGTAAGTTTGTTTCTAATCTGCATCTGACCAAAGCCTAGCCATGGCTGTCTGGTTCTTTTTCCATATAAATGTATGCTCTAAATTGACATGATTATTGTTTAAAGGCAGAAAGTGGTACAAGGAATAAAAAAAAAAAAAGTCTGCACAAAGTAGCTGATCAAAGTCTTATAAAAATTGAAATATTCAACATGTCAAAACCAATTATGGCTACATCCACCAGACACCTTGCTTAATCAGGAGCTGAGGAAGGATGCATCTTTTACATTTCTATAGTGTTAGCACAGTGTTTTCAGTGAACAAATAATCTAGATCACACTGAGAATAATATGGGAAACTACATAATGTGCGAGCCTGAATAGCAGCCACAAAGCAATTGCTCAGAAAAGTAATATAAAGGCCACCAGACACTGTGTCATGCCAATGTTATCCTTTTCATAATGTATTCAGAAAAATCAAAATGACATAAGCAGGCTTTAGTAATGATGCCTCACTTCTAGAAAAATGCCCCATGTGGATTGCTACACTGCAGTCCCTGCTTTTTATAGTCTTGTTACATTTCTTTCCAAATTGAAACCAGGCTGAGTTCAAATGTACGTTCCTCCACTCATTTCAAAAGGAAGTGAAAGCATCAGAGTACCTCAGGTTTATTAGAGAGAAAATGAGGAGTTTTGAAACAAGAAATAGTGAAAACAAAGTGGTAAGTGTCCTGCCCCCAGTAAAATTTGGGGTAGAGGTTCAAGGCAGCAGCTACTTAACTTTTGTTGCCCTGTTACTAATGATGGATGCACTGGACAGTGTCAAAGGGATATCAGACTCACTTGGTGCAGTGGCTGAAAGTCCTCATCCAAAAACAATAGCTTAAAAATATGTAAGAGCTTCAACATTCCTGCTTATTTTCATAAAAAGTTGTAGATAGAGAAAAAAATATAATAAACAGGAGTCCTTGATCCATTAAAATCAAATTCAAAAGTCCAAAACATATCCAGCTTCACCATTTCCTGATTGGACACACTCATGGTTCTTCCCACTGGTTTAGTCTCACCAGGTACTCCAGAACAAACACAGCACATTCAGAATTTATGACAGACATCAACACATTTCAGTGCCAGAGAGTCACTCCAACACATTTTCAGAATAACCCTGCCCTAGGTTTGTCTCTCACACTCCAAGCAGATGGTGGGAGCACAGCTCTGGTGGCAGGGGATGCTCTGCCTCCAGAGCCATTTCCAGGCACAGGAGGAAACAGGAGCTGGTCCTGACCACAGCATTCATCCATTTGAAAGCCTGGGCACTGGCCTCAGCAATGGACACAGCTGCTCATGAGAATTCTCCAGCATCTTTGCTTTTTTCTCCAACTCCACATTGGCTCCACCATGTGCATGTTTTGGGCACAAAGTTAAAACCACAGGAGACAGGCTCTGTGCAATTATGTGACACCACTCAGGGGAATAGACCAAACACTGCCTCTTAATTAATTCCTACTGTCACCATGCTTATAGAGATACCTAAAGATTTTCGGGTTTTATACGTTTTTTAATATTTTGTAGCTTCGTAGAGCATCAATGGCTGATTATATAGGTCCTTGTATTTTTTCCTTGCACTTTCTCTTGGATTTTAGAATAATAATCTAATCCTTCCAATGCATACTTGGAATTCGGTTTAGTCTTATTCTTAAGAAGAAGAAGCCTGACAAACATATATTTTTTCCACTAGAACTTAGAAGAAAAAACTCCAATTGAGCAGAACCTGGGGGAAAATTGCCCAACCAACTGCTCTTCTAATTGGACAATATTTGTTAGACTAATAAAAATTTGTTAAACTTATAAAAATTGTAGAAATCTGATACCAGGTGTGCCAATAACCATGGAGGCACCTGGTAGCTTCCATTAAAGATCTGCTTTTTATCTTACTATTTTAACTGTAGCAAGTTTGTTTTTGGGGATGTTTTTAGGCAAAATAGGAGATGTGAAATTGTCCCAGTGACACAAATTCTTGATCATAACTTAGTGAATATAACAGTGTCTACTTCTGGCAGTGGCTGAGTAATGCAATGTGGGGTAAGAGTTGCTAAGGAGGAGTGTGAGCCCTGGAGAGAGAAATTTGCTGTATTGCTTAAACCTCTGTGTGCTTTGCCACAGTAAGAATAGCACCCTAGCATGGGAGATCAAACATGGGCTTGGGATAAAGATAGACAACAGTCTTACACTTTCAGAGAAAAGTTACATCATCAGCAAAACTAACCAAGAAATGTAGAACACACTAAATGCTTTTTCTACAAACCTCTCTGCCAAAAACTATATAAAAAACCTGTCAAGTAAACTAAATCTGAAAATTCTTAGGACACATTTTGTCCTACATTTAGTTAAAATATTGTATATGTGTATATTCTAGAAGAACCTGGAAAGGTTACATAACAGCTTTCTTTAGAAAGTACTACAGTAAAACATGAGACTTATGCAAAGCTCAGCTCCAGTGACATGATTTTATTTATGACACTAATTTCTGTGGTTATATTGGCAGGAACCATTGAGCCACCCACGATACCAAATATTAGAACATTTTTTTAGTACATGGGTTTTGGATATACATTTATGCATGTTCACTAAAATGAAGCCACTTCTGAAGACAATAAGAAAAAGTAGAAAGGTATTTTAAGGGCAAATTTCAGCCAAACTTGCTCAAACTGGTAGGATCAGATAAAGCAAACATTGCTAAATCTTTACTTCTGTATGGAGCAAATCAGGCTACAGCCCCTCCTAAGGGACTGAGGTTGCAGCAGGAGACCCTGGAGCTCTCAGCTCCCCAGCTGAGCCCAAACCTCACTCATGGAAGCCTGACAAACACCAGGCTTCAATCACTGCATCATGCCTCTCCAGCTTATCATTTACTCTGGAACTTTCATTATTATTATTATTTGGGTTATCATAACACCATGAAACATCAGGAAGAACACCACTTTGAAAACACACAACAAGATGCCCCATAACCCTGAGTAAGTTCTGTAGGCTCAGCACAAAGCAAGAATCAGGAGATTACACACACACTGGTGCAGAGAAAGCAGTGAAACAATGCTGATCAGCACAGCTAGCCAGGATCCCAGGACATCAGGGCTGACTGTTGTAAACTAAGCCAATGGAGCTGTGCTGATTTACTGAGAAAACATCCTGTCGAGTTTGTATTGTACTTAACTGCTGCTTTATATTTAATTATGAAAATCTTAAAGCAACACAAAAGCCTGCAGCAACACGCACACTGCCTGCTGTGCACCAGCTGTCTGCAGTGACAGAGCATGACAGATAGCCCCAGCCCTGAGGGGGGTCTGAGGACCAAAGCAGTCCCTCAGCAACCAAAACCACCGGCTTCTTCATGCATTACAATCTTTGTTGCAAGAGTACTTTCCCACTGTGCCCATTACCACCATTGGGAAATAATTATTGTTGTCTGGACAGATCCTGTTTTCATTTACATCAGTGGGAATAAAAACGCCATGAGAAAGAAATTACAGGGCTGGAATTTTAATCCTGATGCATCTTTTGGGAAGACTGAAGAGCAAATTCCCCTGCATCTTTCCAGCGTTGTCCATTGGATGGGCAGGAGCTGGTACCCAGCCCAGGGGATGCTCCAGGACTCTGCCGGGCCATGCAAAGCCCCACTCCCTCAGCCCAGGCAGCACAGCTATTTCCAGGTGTTGAGGAAGTAAACACAACAGGCAGAAATCCTGTCAGGGAGGGGAAAAACCCACAATGGCAATCTGATGTACAAGTTAGAGCTCATGGTTAGCTGGGCAGAGAGGACTCAGATTCACCCCTGATTTGTGTTTGGGGGAACAGGGAATCTAGAAGGGTATCTTTTTCCTCCTGGACAAATTTAGTGAGTCAGTTTCATCAAATTACTGTCATTAAACAAGTTAAAGCAGCTGCAAGTAGGGGAAAACCCAAAGATAGTCATACACAGAATCACACTGCCAGGACTATGGCAAGAGTATTTAATATTTTAGAGAAGCTTGGAAGAAACTTATAATAATGCTAAATTATGAAATAACCAAGCCAGAAGAGATTTTTATTTCTGCCTTCAGCTGCTGAAGATGAATGCCTGGTAAGTCCCAAAGGATGTTCCCTCCCCTCTTCAGTCCACACTCCCTCCCCAAAAAAAAAAAAAAAAAAAAAATTAAAAAAGGCTCCAAGTTTTCTGCACAGACTGAATCTGAGATCAAAAGAAATTAAGTTAATAGATGGGGAACGAACACAGAATATCACTTGTAACTTGTCCCTTTTAGTTCCAGTCTCCCCTTCAGGTGTTTATTACTTTCCATCTGTGTCAAGAGAGGCTTCCTACAATTTTTGAAAATCAGATGTGACAAAAATCATGCTAAAAATATTTCAGTTGCAAAATATGATGCTGCACAAAATACCAGGCCAGAAATTAATTCACAAGGAAGCTTTCAAAATGCTTCAAGGACACTCATGATGAAATTGCACTCTGAATCATAAAAACCATGGGAGAGAGTGGGGTCCCCAAATAAATTTAAAACTAACTGAAATTTTTTGTATACTAGCATTTAGAAAGAAGAAAAATTAAGAAAAACATTGAAGACATTTTAAAATATGCTTTCTAATAAAAAGAGGTCCCTGGGTGGATGTTCATACCTCTAGTTCAAAATTTTTATATATAAATTTTCAGATAAAAGTGAGAAATTAAGGTGGGATTTTTAAGGATCTTGTAACATGTGCTACCTGAACAAACACTGTAACAATGGTATTTTAGTGTGTCATCTCTTGTCTGCAGAGCCAGGCACGATGGCTCTGTGCTGCTCCAATGCTATTGCAAAGTAAAGCTTAGGAACAGAAAACACCTGGAAGTTGACTTTGCATTTACCCTTGACTGTGAGCACACACACGGGTAATCCCAGCTCAGCTGACAGCACTAATTCATGCCAGCTATGCTGCTCCACTGCCTGAATGCTCATGTGTGAAAAGCCAGCTCCTACTTTGTCTCAGGCAACTCCTTGACTCATTATTATTTTGCAAAAAGACTCACTACTTCTGTTTCTGACTAATTGACTTAATTGCTATCTCTCTATATGCTTTAACATGTCAATTCCTCCGTGCCTTCAGAGCAACCTGCATTTTTCACATGAAAGGAAGACTGAGATCCAGAAGAGAATTTTATCTGTCTGCAGTCTATACTTTACAGCATCATTTCACAAGGCCAAGAGGAAGTTTAATGTTGCTCCTCCTGAAGAAGAGCAGTAAGGCAATATTAGAAACGACCTTGTAAACCACACTTCAGTGTGCTACATTTGAAGTGCTCCAGAGCTGGCTCTGAGAGGTGCTGCAAAAGCAAGAAAATCATGTGCCAGGAAAGGACAAAAGACAGGCAAGAACCAAGAACCACTAAACTCACTATAGACTCTATTTTTTTTAACTATTTATTTGTGACAATACCCTCTCCACTGCCTTTCTTCCACTGTGTGTTATTTTAAATGACAGCACATAGAAAATAACATACTGCAAGACCCAATGCAATAACAGATTTTCAGAAAATTCTCATCTTACTGTAGCCAATAAACATGCAATCATTTAATGTAAGCAGGCAAAATTACATGGGTGAACAACGTAGCCCTCCATGTGTTTGAAAGAGCCACAATAATTAATAAGAAGTTTGAATTTGTGAATTTTAATCCCTTGCTACAATATCTGCTAATAATTGTGCACAGTTGTGCATGCCTCCCCAGGAAGCAAGCTGTCAGCATAATTACTACATTTAAATATTATTTCTGAGATCAAATTGGTTTAAACCAAAGAAAGATATAGCAACTCACTTCTCTTCACTGTCTGCCACTTCTGAATTAGCATTGTGGAATGAGTTTTTCATTTCAGCCTTTCTAGGTGGGAAACCCCAAGCTTTCCATTCCAAACCTTCTACATACAGCCTGTAACAGCTGTTACAAAGCCAATTCAATGTGCTACTGCTGTCCATGCTGTTCTTCAGCTAGAGCAGCCACACTAGGCTTCTGTAATTCATAGCAAGTCATAACAGTAATGTTATTGTCTGTGGATAATCATCTGTGAGAACTGCTGACAGAGGGGAAGAGGGAAAGACTCTCCATTATGTTAAATCCAGCTTGAAAGAGCCCAGAGGGAGGAGGAAGCACAGACTCAGGGCCCTGAGGTGTTTTCAGAGCACCCTACCATGCTCCAGGCAACATCTTTCCAAAGCTCTGACATGTCCAAGGGTGGCCACACAGCAGGGCCAAAGGCAGCCTGTGTCTGTCTGCAGCAGCTCTGTTCCTTGGACACTCTAAGTAATAAAATGACCAGAAAGACAGGAAGGGTTGAATCCCACCTCCTACTCTACAAGACAGAGGGTGAGGGCAGAAAATATTTCTTCTGTAACATCACCCACATTATGGAGAAAGCTTAGCTTATCACAAGAGCCTGTGTTGTCTCAATAGCATGGAGAGGAATCAGGAGTTGAGATCTACAGGAGTGGTATGGTTAGACCTACAGGACAACCTTTGGAGCTTGCAGCTCTCCCACTCATCTTCAGTGGCATTTACTAAGGAACAGCAAGTGAGAACTTTGCTAGTTTGAAGAATTTTTAAAACAGATTTTGTTCTACAGGTGTGTGGAGTAGTCAAACCAGAAAGGAAGGCTGCTGTGAAGAATTAAAGCAGATCAGAAAAAAAGAAAGAAAAGAAAAGATGTTCAATTCCTTCACTGGTGCAGTTGTGCTGTTTTGCTTCAGCAATATGTTTCTTGCTGCTGTGAAATAGGACATTGACTGGATAGAGTAGAAACAAGGAACCCACAAAAACCTGAAATATCAAAATTGTTTAAGTATGTCAATTTTAGGAAATGTCTGGTCTAGAATACTCCAAAGAGCATTTGATCCTTGCTTGTTTTCTTTTCCCTCTTACTCGCAGCTGTAAATGTAGGTCTGGAAAAACAAGGGTTTAGTTGCAAAAAGAAAAAGATTACGTTTAGAAGCTGCTTTGTGCCTCTTATCTTTGATTATCAGGCATGTAACATATTTGCTCATATTTACTTTTTCTTTGTGAAAGTATAGGTCCAAATTCATTAACATACTGTACTTGCTTTATTCTATGCCAAAGAGGAAAAGCGGCCATAAACTCTGCTAAAGAACACCTGATTACACTGGCTTTGTATGGACAGAATGAAAAAATATATCAGCAAGAATATATCAGGGTGGACATAAAAATCTATTTCTACTCATAATAAATAATTTGCCATGCTAAGATGTCAAGTTTTAAATGGCAGATGTGCATCTTTACTTCTGACATAATTTCCATCTTTGATATAGCATCAAGATACATCTTAAAAAATAGATAATGTGATTGTAGTTCATGTTTTTTAAAGGTCACTTTTACCACATTTCCAAATCTGTTGATGATTGAGTTTAAACACCAGAGGAATGATTCCTGTAATGGCTTTGTCTGTTCAGTGTCTATTTCTCTCTACTTCCTGAGAGAAATAAAATCATGAGGAATATTTAAGCCCCTGGTCACATATGTGAAAAGTTCATAAGAGACTTCTGTATTTATTTTCCTAGGAGGAAAGGGATTCATCTCGTCTGAATTACTCTGTTTATAAAGTGTTACATCCACAGCATACAAAAGTCAATTCAAGTGCTCTGAATAACATTAGCAGACTTAACATCAGGCCTTAAAGTCATTTATGGGAGAACAAAGATGTCCCTGTATGCCTGATTTTTTAGATTGAAAGCCATTGAACTTGTTCATTGTGAATAAGTTCATGATTTAAACATTATTTGTTGTACTTTCAATTTCAGATACAAGTCAAAGACATCTTGGATAGCCACTTCATCATTTTCTCCTCACCTGCCTTACTGTTACACATTGCAGCCCAAAGACACTGTCAGGTCTATATGCAGCAAACTGGAGGAGCACACACAAGATGTGTGTGTTATTCAGCAGTTTTCTTTATAGTTTGCAGCTTTCCCTGAGCTGATAATGGAGCTGTCTGGGTACTGGCTCAGCCAGATCAGGAGCTATTTACTTGTCTTCCTCTCTGCTGGATCATCTACATTTTCATTGGATGTAGAAGATTAAAAGTTCTCAAAACTCTGTGATTTAATACACTCATCTTTTAAAAAATGTAACACCTTGCAGATCTCAGTGATAAGTTACAGTGGTAAGTTATCACCAGTTACAAGTGATAAGCAATGCAATGTAGAGGTTGTTTAACTAGAATTCCCCCTTCGTTGACAGTCTCACAATATTTTAAAAAGTTTGGGAGATTTTAAATTATCCTAGAGATGAGAAAAAAAAAAAAAAGAAGATTTTTCCCTCTATCCAATAGATAAGTGTCTTCATACCAAGATAGTGTTTTCTTTAGGAAAGACAAAGTGTCAGCAGACCACCAGCTTGCAGTGTTCAAGCAACAGAAATACATTGTTGGGAACCTTTCCTTCTAGACTCCAGCTGTGCTGGCTATTTAATTACATTATTTAGTCATGCAATATTCTCTCTTGGACTCATCTGAAAGAAGCAATATAATATTTTGAGGACAGAATTATAAGCAAACCTATCTTGAAGCAGTAATGATGCCAGCAGTTCAGTGTACATGATTTACATCACCTTCAAATGTGGTGGAAAGTACTAGACTACAAAGACTGAAGAGAGTTTCCAACAGAACAGTTGCAAACTTCATTTTGGAATTATTGGATCTCAAATCTCCAATATTGAATCAGTCCCAATCACCCTGAGAGCACCCTGAGTTACAGTATGTGCAACTCAGATCTACCAGCAGGAAGGGGCTTTCACTGGATAGTCATCATTGCACTCTAACACGTGGATGCTGAAACCCTGGGAATTTCTTCCCTTTCATTCTTGCAGTTTCTAAAGGAGCAGATCTTCATTTGCTTTTGAAACTCAGAGCCAATGTAGCTTATTAAACAAGATGAATAGAGTTGCCATCAGACAAGCAGAAACTCTGAAAGTCCTGGTGCTAGGAAGAACCAAGTCAGAGCTTCACCTGGTCGTATTCAACGTGACAGGACAGAGATATCTCAGATGAACAAAACAATTATACAAAATATGAAATACAGATGTAAGGTCTCTTGAAGAGGGAGTGATACACATATAGGTTTTGGCTCTTTCCTCAACAAACTTGCCATAATCTACAGGATTTTTGTCTTTTGTGTAGGACAGTGATAACCCTTAATTTCTGAATGTATTCTTTTTGTCTATGGATGCTGGATCCGCCCTGTGGATCATATGGGACACATTGACACTGAATTCTGAAAACAAGACAATCTTTCTGATTTTTACAGTATGCTGATGCATTGCCCCAGTAACTGTTTTCATTCTCCTTCAGTTATTCACTTATAGGAAGGGAATAACTTTTTTTCTTTTAAGAAAGTCCTTTGAATGAATATTAATATATTTATATGAATAAATTCTATAGCATGAATAAACTCTGTAACACTGCACTACCATAATTTGTTACATAAGTATTACAGCATATGGATTTATGAAGAACTTAAGGATTAATAAGATTCATATGAATCTTGATTAAATGTCTGCATTAAGGTAGAACACTTCACAATAGTGTTAAAATGCACAGTGCAAAAGGTAGCTGAAAATTATCAACTCAATGTGGACAATTCTTCCTCTAAAAGCCAAGTTCACATGAATATCAAGCACTTCAAACAGTATAAAAATGTCTATTGCTTGGAAAAAAAGGAAATAAGAAAAGAAATGGAATGTGTCAAGGCCGAAATTAATAATTTCTGAGATTAGGCTTCTGTTTGGAGTCTAGTGTGCAACCACTTCACTCTTAAGCAGACCTGACCAACCTACTTAGAGGAGGGGAAAAAACCCCAAAAACACCAACAAACCATAAAAAGTAAGAAAACTCACTGGAATTTGCAATATAATTTATAATCTTTGTGCTAACACAAAAAATGCTGTTAATCTTCTTAAACAGGTCCATGGGTCAAAAATTTCATTCATTAAAAAGACACTGAACTCCCTTCATTGGGACAACAGAGTAGTTTTTATTTTTCTTCTTTTTGTTGTTTGCTTTGTTTTGCCATTTTTTAGAAACAAATAATAGTCCTGAAAGCCCAAAATTTGTTAATCACATTATCAGGTGATTTTATTAACTAAAGAAATGAAGAGAATAAGGGCCCAAAAATATTATTAGCTTTGCTGACATAAGGAACACAACATAAAATACCTGGGCTTTACCACCAGCTTTATCATTTAAGAAAAAAGCTTATATGGGTAGATATACTTATTTTTTTCTTTCCGAATTACAACAGATATCTCTGAAGAAAGCTCAAATGACCCTGCCTCCCCATTTTAACTGCATATTGGCTCAGCCTCATTGCTAATCAGAGGTCATTTCTCTGAAACACAGGACTGTGGAACAGAATTACTACTCTTGCTCTCAGGGCCTCACCCTTGCTCTAGAAGGGTGACATCATTGCCAAGCACCAGTAAACTGAAATAAGACCGAGCTGATTTCCTGTTACTTTGTGTACCTCCCTGAAAGATGCACTTCACAGTCCAAGTTCACTGCCTTGCAGGAAGAGGATGCTTATTTTTAGCAACATCCTTGAATGTTTTGACCAGTGTGCAGATATAGAAGCAAACAGGACAATTGCTAAATCTCATTTCTCTGGGTTTTTTTGGGTTTTTTTTTTGGGTTTTTTTTGTTACTGAAGAACAAAGTTAAATAGAATACAATGGTGGATTTATATAGCACAATCAAGCATCAACAATTAGGAAAAAAATTAATCATCTTATGTTCTTTTTATTACCTTTTTATTTTTTTTTAAGTAAGAAAACAAATTGAGATCACAACTTATTTTTCCAAACTGTATGATTTACATCTACAGTTATGAAACATTAAAAAATTCAGACTATGCAATCAAATCCTGTGGTAAGATGCAGACCAGCTTCAGAAGATTTGACTTCAGAAACCTCCAGCAGCAAACCTGCACTTTTCCTTCTCTTCCCACACCAACAGTATCTGTTCTGCCATGGTATCTGCCGTAAGATTCCTGAAAGGAATTCCATTCTATTTCCCCAGGATTTTCTTCACCCATCAGTTCAGAACCAATATTTCCTAAATTGAGACAAAGACAGAAGTTGCAAATTCTCAGATTTGCCATTTGGCAGCTCAGAATTCACATCTCTGTGGCAGCTTTCCTCTGCTTTGGGAAATGTAAAATGGGCCATGTGCTATAACTGCATGGACTCAGCACCTCTGAGGCCATTGGAGGACTTAAACACATCATCATCACCTTCCTGTGTCAGTCAGAAACAGCTCACCCCAGCCCCGTTATGGCAGGGCAAGGAGCAGGAGCAGCCCTGCATGGCTTGGGTTGTGTTTGTGGGCAGGAGGATGTGCCAACAGCAGCTGCCTGCTGGGGACACATGGTATGGGATGAAAGCAAGCAGCTGTGACAGGAGAGGGACACCACAAAACACGAGTCACCCAACATGGAACACCTGATTACAATCCCACTGGCATCTTCCCTGGCCTCCACACTCCACCTTCTTCCCACAAGACCACTCCAAGCTTCTAAGACGGCTTATCCTCTAGCAGGACAGACCAGCCATGGTATGGATCCCAAATATTGACCTCCCCAGAATAAGGAACATTGGTAGATTTTCCTGCAGAGCCCATTCCAGGTATTTTGGTGCCACCAGGAAGAGAAGCAGGTCCCATAGTCCCAGGTGTGGCTGAGAAGAGCAACTCCCAGCGGAAGGGCATGTTTGCTCAAAGGATGATGTGGTTACTGTGATTGAGAGAGGGAATCCTTACACCAGTGTAAAGGCAGCAATCCAATTCCTTCTGAGCAGGCAACAAGGAAAAAACAGGAACAGACCAGTAGTACCAAAATCTTCCCAAAACAGACCCAGCCCAACACTCCCAGCTCAACTGCTTTTCCCACAGAAAAACCCATTCCAGGTTCCCATCTCTAGGCTATTATGAAAACAGAGAGATCATTCAGACTGCACACAGGGTACTGCCATCCTCTCCCTCCCCACACTGAAGGACGCTTAGCAGTAGTTAGTAAATAATTTCAGTAAAGACCCTTCTCCAAGAAGGTTTTTTTCTGGTATTGTCATCAAACAGAATATTCTTACTAAAACTTTTGAGATCCCAGTAAGCTAAGCACTGGCAACAATGCATGTCTTCAGACTAAAACAGCTCCTCACCACAAAAAGATCTGAGACTTTAGCCTCACCTATCCCCAGGCTTGCACATACAATTCAGTGTGGGTCAACCAGCAGCAGGCTGATTGTCAAAATGTTGCAAAAAAGAGGGAACAGTAGAAAAACAGACTTGTCTGATGGGCTGCGTTTAAAGGAAGGTCATGGACACCAAGAAAAATGCAGTTCCTTGGTCGTGTTTTCAATCTGAGTCTCCTGCCCCAGAAGACCCCATGGCAGGACACTTCTGGCTCTACAGGTGTAGCAGGTGTCCAGGCAGAGGTCAAGTAGGCTGCCCTTAGCTGACAATCTCATCCCAGCCTCCTCCCCCACAGGCTGGCTGTATCCTTATTAAAAAAAAACAAAAACAAACCCAAAAAGAAACACTTAAAATTTTTGTTTCAGTGTTTTGACAGGAGCCTTTTCTGCTCCTACACCTCTCACAAATACTAAGCTTTTCAACAAGAAGGCAGCCCAAATACAGAAATCCAGGCTGATACAGAAATCCAGGTTGCTAAACAGGAGATTTATAAAGGAGAAATGCTTTATCTCCACAGATAAAAGGCTGCAATCTGTAAGGAGAAACACTCAGAATTTGTAGAGCAAAAGAGCAGCCTTCCAGCAGCCTAAAAGGTTTCACAAAATTTCATAGCCCTGTAGAACAAGGATGACCTTTACTGTCAATAACAGCAACATACTGGTTATGCTTTGTATTATAAGAGTGTCCTTATAAAGTGCCCTTATGGTTATGGCACATTTTGTGCATGCTGCAAACTTTCACTGTGGAGAAAGAAAGACCAGTGCTCTAGGCAGGGAAACAAACAATACAGATGAGCACAATGTCTGGTTGGGCAAGAAGGGGGACAGGGAGTTTGGAGAATGGCAGCCTTGGACAAGCCTGACTGGGATGGTATGGCACAGCTCACAGCTCTCTGCACAGTGGTTTCAAGCACCTTACACTGCTCATATAAAGGCTGTCCCACCCCATCCTTCTCCTCAGTGAGATGACAGAAAATACCCTGCATATCAACAGTGAAGAGTTAGGAGATTCTCAAAGCAAGTGCATGAGCCTCTAGGTCTGTTGGCAGAGCTGAATGGTAATGAAGACCACGAAGAACAAGTTCTTCCTTGAGGAGAAGAAATGGATCTTTGTGGAAAAAGGCTAAAGGGTAAAAGGCAATTTGTGATGCAACAGTTGTCTCTGGTGTTGTTGCAGAGACTCAGAGACACAAATCATCTTCAACAACAGCTCACAGGGCCTGGAAAATGAAAAAAAATATATAATTACTACCTAATACAATCATAATTTTATTATTAACACTGCATACAGGCATGTGTACATCTTTCCAGTTGAGAGATCACTAATAACACACAGTACTGATTAACTGTTAGAGACCAAACTATATTAAAAGAGATATGGCATCACAAGCTTAGGCCACCAGAAGATGGTCATTTGACTTTGAATTGATTCCTCAGTGACCAGTGCAAGTGAAGGATTCCCAAGATCCAGAGAGCAATGGCAAGGCTCTCTTCCAGAAGCACAATGTCCCAGGAGATTGCACCTTCAGCGGAAATAAGAGCACTGGGCACAGTGGCTGTAGACAGGTTGCTGTTTCTTTCTATTCCAGTGATACACAAAGGCTGAGCTTCTGTGCACAGTCTCCCTCATGTGAGTAACAAGATGTGTGTGTCTACACTAAGTTTAGTTTTCACCAGGAATGTGTTTCCAAAGGAAATGCATCCACATTGCTTCTCAGAGTTAGTAAGTTTCTGCAAATCTGTTTCTGTACCAGGAGCGCACCTAGAGCTCCTGAGGGGCACTTGGTCCAAAGCAGCAGCAGCTGGTTCAGAGTAACATCTTCTGAAACAGAGACCTTGGGCATTGCACACTCAGCAACAGGCATTTTACTTGAATAAATCTGCTTCTTGCAGTTGGTGCTGCTTGCTATCAGATATAGCCAAGGTGAGTGTGAGACAATTGATCCACGAGCACAGGTGGACAAGAGACACACTCCAAAAAAAGCCAGAGTTGGTGCTGCAGCTGAACCACTGCACAGCCCGGCCAAGCCACTGTAGAGCACAAGCAAGAACAGCATGGTAACAAGCCAGTCTGCACGTACTTGGAAGAAGGACTTAAATGCCCTCCCTGATGATCCCTACAAAAGTTAGCAGAGACACAACTCTCCACAGATTCTTTCTGTTTGCAAGGCCTGATACAAGTGTTCTGTTTTCCTCTAATGGATATAAAAAGCATGTAATGCCGGAACAGGTCTGGCAATTTCAGTTTCAGCTACCAGCTGGTTTTAGTACCAGCTTTTATGAATCCTTGAAAAGATGTTCAATTTTGCTTTAACAGGATTGCTGATAGATCATATTGTAAAGTGTTAGTGCCTAACATTTACTACCTTGCATCTGGGTTTGAGAACACTGTATCTGAAGAGAAGCTATGAAATCTATTTTCTATGGAGAAGTTAATACCACTCTGAAGTCAGCTATTTTTAATCAGAGAGAAAATATGATAAAACCAACTAATTTCAGGTAAGATTCATATAAACATGTTTTCTAAAAGGAGATAAGCACACATTTTCCAAGGAAAAGGTTATAGATTTAGTTTCTAAAGTAATATTTCACCCTGTCTCTTTGGAAAGTTTAGATTGCTTTTCTAACTTATGCCTTTAAAGAAAGGCTGAGTACCTTTCCAGGACATGAGGGTAATTAAATCCTAACTAAATTATCTGAACTACATCACTGTGGCTCAGAGAACCAGATCTCAGAAATGGCTGAGGGATAATAGTGCAGTTTTAGAGATATCTAAAGAGTAAGGCTGAATATGATTATCTCACACTCACTTGCTCTGCCACAGACTTCACATGCAACTTCAAGTAAGAAATGTACTATAATAAGTGAAGTATGCTAGGAAATGGTCTTTCAGAGATTCTACAGAAGTCATTTTTGCCTTCTGTTTTCAGTAACACAGTAATACTTCATGCCATTTCTAACTGCGGAAAAGAAGTTCCAGTTTGTTCTTACAGAAAATATCTTTAACACATCATAGCACATTACAGCATGAAAAGAGATTGTCTTTTAGGTAGAACCCTTCTCACCTACACTGGACATGATATTGTTTATATAATGATTCATAATAAATAAAAACAACTGAATTCCAAATAAAATGGGGACTTTATGACAGCATTTGGATTTTATTGCATCAGAATAAACAGTGACCATCTTAAATGCTTACTGGATACTAAATACTATGCTAAAAGTTCTGCTACTAAACTACTACACATCAGACAACATCCATTATAAGTCCTGCCATATTAAAAGGTGGATGCTCACACTTACTGGCCAGCACGGGGCTTCATGGTCATCACAGGTAAGTCAGCACTAGATTAGCTGGTCACCCTCTAGCCTTAGTGGAAGCAGAATTCAGCTGTGTGGAACAGACAACGCTGAACACAAAACTCCCATCTATGTTGTCAGCAAAGCAATGGGCAGCACTGTCAGGTACGTTTTAGCATTGTATTCTAGTTACAGTACCTTTTGCTTGGGTCTTGAGAGAAATTCCCAATGCCTGATGCTGGTTTTGAGGGATGAAATATGATGTGTTTTGATGTTTGCGAGTTTTTTTCCAAAAGAGGATTTGTATCCCTCTCCAGAGCAGGCTAACATCTCAAGCTTATTTACTGCAGTGAAACCCTGTCTGACTGGTAAATGATGATGTCCCCTGCACATGCTGTAGACTCCTTTGGCTGGGATTCATTTGTGGAATGAGTTCTTTCATCTCCCAAATAACTGTGAGGAATTGAATAATACCCATGTCTTATTCTCATTAAATGCTATTCCAGACAATTCACCTCAAATGATCATTTATGGGAATAAAGCAAAAAGATGCTTGCTTTTGTGGCCAGAGCAGGTATTTGTGTAGAAAATGAGGCAACTTCCAATTCAAGATGAGTTTGTTCACTTTAAATAGGAAAGATCTGGAAAGTCTGGTTTTGGTAGTCCTCTAACTCATCTCAGACCATCACTGCTTCATCCCTGATTTAGCATGGTTTCACACTTGGCACTCCAGTGCCTTGGGTCAGACTGACCAGCTGTGTCTCCCACCATAAAACAGCAGCCAGCCAGGAGTTTTTGTTCCATCAGCAGAGTAAGAGTGATTGAAAACAACACTTTAAAAAGTACCAACCCTAATAAAGCCAAACTATTACAGTTTATAGTGGGGCATAAAAGTATTTAAGAACACAACACAGCAAGTGCTCAGAAACAGGTGCCAAAACCTTCTTTGATCATACACAAGATATGTAGCCCAAGAGTTGCATGGAGGACAGTCAGAGGCTGTGTATATGACCATGTAATCATCATATGGAAGCTGTTACAGAAGAGGAAACATGTAAGGATTCCATATTGTTTTAAACGGGCTTATTCTTTATCTTTCCACAGTGTGCACATCTGACAGCCACTTTCCCTCTGCTCCCTCTACAAAACACTAAATATGGCATTCACAAGACAGATGTTAAAATCTTGTTTTTCAGCTATAACACATCCCACAGCCACCAGTATCCTCAGCTGCTTCCTCTTCCCCAAGATCCACTCACTGCATTTCCTGTTACCTCCCTCTCCTAATAAAAATCCTTCTAAATCAATTCATCACTTGGCAAGTGAATTTATTCTAGTTGTAGATAAATAACAAGAGAAGGGGCAAAAAAGCCCTGTAAATAGAAAGGTACACTGGTCAAAGCTTCATGGCACTACTCAGCTTTTATCAAAGTGTGTTTTGTGAGCTAATGGCCCAAATTAAACTTCAGAGATATTTCAGGCAGCCTGAACAAAAAGTAATTTTCAAAAGCACACAAGGCTTCAAGTGCAGTACTAAAACAGAAAAAGAAAACATGCAAGACATTTCTAAACTGCAGAGGAAACAATTATTGTGGTCCATAATAATTGATGCATCAGCAAGACTATAAGTACTTATAGGGTTTTTTTAACAGTATCTTTAGCTCAGCTGCAGTACTATGCAGAACATAGAAAACAGTGCAGTAACAGAAAAAAAAATTAAAAAAGGAAACCACAGAAAGAAAAAAGACCTCTAAATTAGACCCATTAAATATTTAAACCTATAGCAAGACAATGAGAAACCTTAGTATAATTATTTGAGGCATTTTCCACATATTGTGTAAGATTGCAGCTCTAGAAGAGAGACAGTGATGAGGGAAAACTTTCCAACAAAGACAGTACAAAATTTTTTTAAAGCATTACAAACTACCAAGGTTACAAAACTACCCACCTCCCTCTTGAGCTGAAGAGCTTCCAGGGAGCAGCAGGCAGCTCAGATCTAAAGGAAAGATCCATTGAACAAAGCTGTTCAAGTATCCTACAGAACTACCAATTTCTGCACTTAGCTCTAGCTCTTCTGTTATCTACAGTCTTTGGCCTCAGAAGTAAACTCATCCTGGTGACAAAACACATTCTGATGCTGTTTCATGATTATCATTACCATGATTATCTGTGATAATCATTATTCATGATTATCTGTGGTATGACCTCCAGGTTGTTTGACAGCAATAAAAAAAACCAAATCAGATATTAATCAATAGGAGGATAAATGATTGTACCTTCTCACCATACTTCTCATAGCCTTTCTCTTTCAAAGAATTCAGCCCCACTGGGCACCCAACAAAGAATACAAATGAAGAGGTGTGCTGATAGAATTGCTAACAGAGTATTTTATTTTGGTATAATGAAATGCTATAAGCATCACTTTGCTGTGCTTAAAGCACAGAAGTCTGTGTAGACACATTAACTGAACAATTTTGCCTTCCAGAACAAAGCTTGTAAGAAAGATCCGCCTCAGAAGTTCAGCTTATACCTCCTGGGCCATTGGAAAATTGACTTCCTAAGAGTCTCTTTTGGAACACAGCAAAGATTAATGGCTCTAAAGCAGAATAGGGGTTGGCAATGAGGCGAAGAAATGCTTTTATAGCAGTCTTTAGTTAGAGCCAATTCAGGCAAGGGACAAACACCTTGCAAGGAAGCTGCATGCCTTCATTCAGCAATTCAGAAGTGTTCCATTATCCAGTTAAACTCCTGCAGTCCCGTTTCATCATTTAGCCTTTCCTCAGTGTGCTACCTGAATTCTTCTGGAATGAACACAGTACTCTGATTTTGTCTGTCTTTCCTTGGTCTAATGGCATCATGAGTTAATGAAGCTATCAATTAACTATCCTTGTCTCACCAGAAATAGGACAGAGGCAAAAAGGGGGTTTAGTAAGTTATCAATTTTCTCTTCAATCATATTTAAAAGTGTATTAAAATGTTTAGTAATCTACAACCATCTCAAGTAATGTCTGATCTTTAGGAATGGAAAATTTTGAAGCTTGTTGAGATGATTCAAACTGGTATTTTTTAGTAAGACACTCATTTCATATTCCATCCTCATCCACCCTACCAAAAGGAAATTTAAAAAAAACAGCTTTCCACTTTTAAACCCCTTTCATTTATAAATAACTTCACAATTCAAGATACACAAGGAGAAATGGAAACTGATTCCAGAAAAAACTGCAAGAATGAACAGACTAAAAAACTGCATTGTACAGAAAGTCTCCTCAGGCCAAATCCATCCAGCTCAAAAGAGAAACAGCTGAAGGATGACCAAGTCAGCTGGTAGCTCAAAAAATTATTTATCTTAAATTGAATTAGACATCGTGAACTATAACAAAGAGGATGTTATCTGTGGGGGGGAAAAAGTCTGTAAGGATTATTTTGTTATCATCCAAAGCTCAAGAGGAAGGATAGCAATATTCTCACACATCAGAGTGCTACTGGCTCAGGTCCCCCCTCAGGATACTGACAGAGTTCAGCTTCAGCTCAGAGCAAGGAGCTGAGTAAGAAGATCTCAGAGTGAGACCCTATTGAACCTATTTTACTTAGTAAAGGATACAGATAATTTGTTGCAAAGGAATGAATGACTAGTATTGGTAACTGTGACCCAGATTCTAGTCCTTGCAGGAGGTCAGTATCATATAAATGAAATCAAAACAAGGTAAAAAACAAAAAAATAAATCAGAGTATTTACTTACTATGTCACAAAGATTTTCTCAGACTTCAGCAGGCCAAATATATTTCAAACATCAGACTGAGTTTGAGCCTTAGCATCCCAACTGCCAGCTGAACATCATTGCAACTGGAGTACAGAAAATATTGAGTGTCATCATCCCCTCCCTTTTGTAGAAAGTATGGCAATGAGAAATGCTACCTGGCATAGATCTATTTCAAAAATTGAGTTTCTGAAATGCTGGCATAACATGATAATACATGTGTTATTGGAAGAATGCAAGTATTAGTACCTAATATGCAATTTTAATTTTGCAAAGTTTTTCCTTAGTGATCATGCCTTCCTTCCTTCTCAAAAGTACAAGTTTTGTTGCCTTATATAATGTGAACTACACTGCATTTGGTAAAGGCTCAGAAAACATATTACCCCATGCCAGCTGACAGGCAATCACTTGAGAAACTCTTTTAACTCACTTGAAAAGCTGAACATTAAAGTGAAGCAAATTATGCATTTCTAGCAGGACTGCTCACTGCTTTCTGCAGTCCATTTAAGGTGATGGAACAGGTAGCTCCTTTCAAAGCCTTTTCTGAAAGTCACTTTGTGTAAACAACCCATCTGCAGCAGCCATCACGGTTTAGCCTCAAACGACCTGAACACTTGCACTCCTGTAATTTAGGGTCCTACCTCATTGATTCAAGTCCAGTAGTTCTCTCCTCTTGGCCAAGCATGTCAACTATCAGTGTACTGGATTAAAAACACCAGTGCTATCAGGAAGTGCTATCAGTTCTTTGCTATAATTCCACAGGAGATACAAATGCTTCATTCTGCTTCTCTTACAACCTAAGGAAGCATCATATTTCAACACTGGTCTTGAGAAGACTCACACAGAGCACTTGGAGCTCTCTATTCATCTTCATTCCACAGAGTTACTGGGGGAAAAATGACGTGGTATAAAATAGCTTGTTCCTGTCTCTGCACCTTAATATTTAAAACACTATAAAACTCACTTAACCTCACAATTTATCTTTCAGATCATCTTTGAAATGCTGCAACACTAAAATTTCTGGTGGTGAACACAAAACTCATTCAAGACTGGCAAACTATTACTCTGCAGCTCTACTTGCATTTTTTCTGGCACAGCTTTTAAGCAGAGGAAGAAAGATCCTGAAGAACTGAGAATCTGGATAAGACAAGATGCTCCAAGTTCAAGTGTACAACATACCAACAACTGTCTCCTAGCAGCACCCAAATACATCATCTCTACTTGTGAAACTGTATTAAGCCCTGATAGCATCCAAATACAAACTTAATAGACATCAGAAGTGCACCTGTGTCCCTCCTCCTCCTCCACTTCTCTTCACTGCTGGAAAGTGCTCCCTCTCTCCTCTCCAGGAGGATCAGGGTGCCTCCTACCCACTTCTTTTTGCTGAAAAGAAAGAAACCCTTTCCCTCAATATATGGAATATCAGGTTCTGTGGGCCTCTAACACACAGACATCAACAGCCTCACCTGGGAGAGGGATAAGCTGCTGAGCAATTGCACATACCTCACTGTTACTGTCTCACTAGAGCTCCAGACAACAAAAGCAGGCAAGAACATACTCAATACCAACTTTATGCCACAACACTCTCTTAAAGCTGCTTTCTTCAAATGTTGGTTAGAGCTGTGAAGATCATCGCTGAAAATTTTCTTTAATGCTTTCCCAGAACATTAACCGCATATATGCCCAACTGAGCAAAAACATTCTGAAAATGTTTGTCTCAATAGATAATTATAAATTTATAATTTTCTTCCATTCCTTAAATTGAATCAGAGGGCCAAAGACTGAGAACTTTACAGAGAATTAAGTTAATAGGTAGAAAAACAAGGCAAACTAATGACATTTAAGCCAAACCAACATTATTTGGCTATGAAAGATGTGGGCAGAATCTATAGGCAACAACTTCAGAATTTGATCAAACATACTCATGTCCATGTGAAGTCCCTAACAAATTCAAAATTTTTTCAATAAACTGCCCAGAAGTATGAAGGATTAAAATCACATTTTTGTTAAATGCCAAAAAAAAAAGTAGAAAGGCCATCATTAGAAACTGGATGTAATGAAATATCCTTTTTGACTTAGAGACCTACAGGCCAAATTCACATCTTCAACCTATGCTCTAATGTTTACAACAATAAAACCACAATGTAATTTTTGTTTCTAGTTGTTGTGTTCAGTTTTACACTCTAAATTATGCAGTTGATAGCTACAGTTACCTAACTGTATTTTTTTCATAAATTCACCCTCATTAACAGAAATAGAAAGATAGGTTTTGGCAATTCACATCAAGTCGAAGTTAATAGTATTCTCACAAAAAAATTCTGTGTTTTAATAAAGCTCTTGAAAGTTAGACAAGGTATTATAAGTTTGTGATTTATAGAATCAAAACAGGAATAGCTTTGTCTTTGTTTTAATCTACCAAAAAAAACCCTGACTTACAGGACCCAAGTATTAACATTTTTTAATCAAAACTATTTAACATTCTCAGGATGACAGTTTCATAGCGTTTTTAGAATAGATTTTGTGGGTTGGGGTTTTTTTAATCATAATTCAAGAGAATCACGACACTGGAACAGAGGAAGAGTGAAAATTTGTGACCGTACCTCCCCATATTTTTTTCACAGGAAGATTTTATAGTTCCTGAGACAAATTATTATGAAACTATGTACAAAATAGATGGTTTATTCATTTGATTTAGTCTAGAAAACTGTTCCTTTTATGACAAATGGAGAAAACCTAGAAGTATGTTTCTATTTGCAATGTGTTTCCCTCTCAGTCACTTGTACAGTGCTGTCTCACAGTGCATTCTGATTCTGTAGTCAGGAGACTTTTAAGAGGTATTTGAGATGTGCTTGGTGTGATGCTGTAAAGACTTTTGATCAGACTGTGGATCACTGTGGAACTGTAAACTGCAGAACTAAAAAGCTTCACCTGCTCAGGTTCCTGGTTTCCTACTTTTCCTCATGCTTTTCTCTACAAACACATGTAGTTTTAAGTACACTTATTTTCTAATCCAACTGCATATTCTTACATTACCATATTAATAATAATCTTAAATCAGGCATCTGCATATTCTTTATGTGCAAAAGAAAGTACAGATCAGCATATCTGCAGCAGGATTCAAGGTACCCATTCCTCAGATGTCGACACAAATAGCACAACCCGTGAGGGAAAGCACAGTGACACCACCCCTCCCCAAACTTCTCTTAGTGGGAGGATAGAAAAGGAGGAAGACTAAGGTAGCTGGGAACAGCTAGTTCTGTGAAGCTGCAGTGATTTCCAGTGACAATCTATTTGGTTTTAAATGCCTTTTGTTCCACTGCAATTAAAAAGAGCCAATTTTCAGATGGCACATTCTTATCAGTATATCCTTGCATGCATAAATCTTTCTTTTGTAACAGATGCTCTGACATTCCTTTCAGCATTGACACCGTTCTACAGACATGTATTCCTACACTGTGGGCTCAATCTTTCCTGTCCTAATACCCAGAAGGGGTATGCTACACCAAAATGCTATACCAAAAATAGTATAGCATTACACTGCCCTATACAGACCTCACCTTACTGACTTTTGAAAATAAGCCTAACTATGCCTTAGATCAAATAGATTACTCCTGCAATAAACTGCTCAATAATCCTGATCTCTGTTGTGTCAGGTAACAGTCAAAGTCTTCTCACTACCACAAAAAAGAAGACACAAGCAGAGCAAAGCAGACAGAAGCACCTTGTCTGGAATGACCAACTTTGAAAAGCACTGCTTCTAAATACACCAAGGACAAAAAGCTTGACAAATGCAATTTAACAGCCATTTTGAAGTACAGCATATTTTCATTCCTTGGAAATATAACTAAGTAAGACTCTGGTCCTAGTTCCCTCTATGTCAAGCCAGCTTCTTTGCAAGAACTCCAGAAGCAATACCACAAAATGGTTCTCTTGCACCTATGCAACTGAATTTTCAATATTACTGTTCATTAGAGTACAAAAACTCGACAATTTTGCAAAAACTACAAGCACTGCTTATAGTCCATGACTGATTAAGCTCCTCTTTTACCACTCTCATGTTCCACATTCATGGAACATGAGTGCACTTCCACAGGCTATGAATTATTCAAGGATGAGGTGCTTAAACTCTTGTTGCACCTTCTATACTTTTTAAAAAATGAAATATAGTCAAGGCTTTGAAGCTTACAACCCTGGCATTACTCTTCGACCCACAGAACCTTAGCTACTAATATGAAGTATAACAACTTCATGACACATTCACACAGTAGGATAGCTAGTATCCTGGCAGGGTTTCCTTTTTGCTTGATTTGAAACAGACAATTATCCTTTAATTTTCCCCAGTTCTGAATGCACACCAGCCACCATGCTGTTCAGCATGCTGGAGATGGATCTCTTTTGCTCCCTAAGGTTTAATGTAGACTTTAAATCATGACACTGCTAATTGCCTACATGGAACCAGAAACAGCAATCCAGAAAATCTACGCCGCTCCCATGCTGTGATCCTCGACCTTGTTTTAGTTAATGAGAGATTACTACATTTAACACCAAATTAACCTCCAGATTCCATAGGTGGCATAATGAAGCCAAACAGCAAATTTTCCAAACCACCCTTCCACAGTGTTAAGCCTCTTAAAAATAACTACATGTTTAATGACAGCTGTATTTTACTGAGACTTCAACCACAGCCACGCACAAGACCATGGGGCTGGAGAAGTTTCCACAAAGGATATTGTAAATGAGTTTTTTTACATATAGTACATTTACAATATCTTGAAGGAACTTCCTAGGTAATAGAGAGAGCTTGTGTCATGCTACAGAAAGCAGTTTGCCTGCACACTCTGCATGAAGAAATCAGAGGAATGGGAAACTAGAAGAGAACAGAACTCAGGCTGCTGAGGCCAAGACTGTCCCCCTTAGACAGTGGAGTACCTGCAGCATTTCCTCGATTTTCTGCAGTGCTCTGACAGAGAGGCAGGCTCCTGATGGAACAGAGATGTGGAGCCTTATTATAGCTGCAGTGAAAACTAAATGTGTGGCTCCCACCAGAACTGCATGGAAATCTTCTTGGAGGTTTTCCTGGAGAAGTGGCCTAGGCTGACAACTTTATCTCTGGACAAAGATTGATCTACCAGGGCAGCACCTCTACGAGGAAACATCCCTGCTGACTATGCATCAGGTCAGAATCTGTAAACTAGCAAGGCAAATTAGCTCACAATTTTGTTCGGTGTTAATATAAGAATACATCATAAACCACTAGCTATAAAATTCCAAAAATTCTCCAACTGAAGGTACTAAGAAAAGAATTAATTAATTAATAAAAAAACCTAATGGTTCTAACACAAAATTTTTACATTTATTCTTGACCTCCTATCTTCTCATTTTTACTACCTAGTTACCTCCACAGAATGGATGCAAAAAGATTTCCATCAGCACATTCAATGAAAAACATTTCTTTCAAGCAAGGCACAAAATTTAGATTTATTTAATTTGATTAATCCCAATTTTTGTTTTACATTAAGTACAAAAACCAGCTGGAACGTAGGTGTAATTACAATTCCACAAAGTAGTTCAGTGAGATTTAAAATCATATCCAAAACCTTAAAGCACACTTAAAAGCAGCCCAGGATATACAGATTGCTTACCATAACTGCTGAAAGAGCTCAATGTATCAACATATTTAACAACCTCCAGCAATAACTTATCTCCTTTCTAATCTTTCATTTAAAATGCATTTAGCAATTCCGTACCTAACAAAGAAAGCATTAAAGAATGAGAAGGGCAGGTAAGTTTTACTCAAGCAGAGGCCCAACTTAAACACATACACAATCAAAATTTAAACAACAGAACAATGACTTCAATATTTTGAACATTCTAAGAACATAAATGCTAAGATAATATAGAAAAATAGCCACAGGCTCCAAGACTTATTTACTTCTCAAAGAACTTACGGTGTACTGTAGCTGCCTGAAATATTTTAACAATTATAGAAAATTTTATCTCCAGGTTTGGTATGTTTGTGTTTTCTAGATGACAACATACATTTAAGACAACCATCAACTTATTTACATTTAGAAGCTTATTCCTTTTAAAAACTGTATTGAAAAAATCTGTTTTGGCACTATCCCTAAGGCAATGGATGATAGGTATCTCAGACAGCAAATCCCATTATGAAAGCATAACCAGAAGAAAATCATCTTTAACTTATAAGAAACTGAGGCTATAATTAAAGAGGAAATAAAAAAATCAGCACTTCTAACTCATTAAAACACCCTACCCAAAACATTGAAGATACTTGCTATATACAACAGGAATTTGCTTTAATCTGTGAAGCCCCTTGTCTTGTGGGAGACCACCATTTTTCTATGGTTATTAAGTTATTCGACTAGTTTTATTAACAGAAAATAGCAAAAAATTTAAGGAGAACATGAATTTATGTTTAAAGTAAGCAGAAAAAACATTACTCTGAACTCCAGCCTTTGATGTCTATTTAATTCTTCTATTTAATCCACTGAGTAAAGACCGCAGTATCATTTTTTATAGATATGAATAGTTTTAACAACTTCCTTTTTGCATTTCCATCAGTTTCAGTTGTAACTGACCCTCAAACAACAATTTCCCAGTGTTGCCACATTTCCACTGCAAAGACTGCAAACCTGGATTTCATAAACTGTGGATTTCACCTAAATTTTAAAATAATCTTTACGTTTATCCTAAATTTATAAAAAGATTTTTTTCCCAAAACTTAAGGCAAAAAATAAGTTTATTGGTTATGTTTCTTTAAGTCTGAGAAGGTGTATGAGTCTGTTTAAATATCAAAAAAGCTAACGCCATATACAGTATTACCAACAAAAGTAAAGAATAAGGCAGCATGCACCCTTAAGATGAAAAGAAAATTTAATTTTACAAGATGTTTAAATAATCCAAAGTCAAAAAGGGTCTGTCTCCTCTAAGAGTATCTTCATAAAACATGGAAATTTTAGAGGAATGTTTTAGAGGACAACAAGTTACTAAAATATTCCGTTCAACATTTATACAAATACATTACTACAACTGTAAGTTTACATACAATCAACTGACATCTCAGTGTTAACTAATTACTTAAATTTACAAGACAAACATAAATAAAGCTGTTAAAACAGGCAAGTACAGTACTGATCTATCATTGAGCACAATGCATTTTGTACTTCTTTCACCTTGAAAAGAATCAGATTAGAATTGTGCGAAGTCTATCTCCAAACCTAAAAATAAAAGAGAATTAAGTATATCTATGCAGGTTTTACACAGCGTGGGCATATTCCAAATGCTTAAGTCCTGTTTTCAGGCATGTAATTTACCATTTAACAACCTTTTGTCTGTTCTCAGAAGAGGCCACAGTCCTTAAGGTTATTTTTAATAATGACATCAGTTACAGCATCAAAAACAAACTGCACATTTTTTGTGTCTGTGGCACATGTGAAGTGAGTGTAGATTTCTTTTGTGTCTTTCCTCTTGTTCAGATCTTCAAACTGACACTGAATGTAAGCAGCTGCTTCTTCGTAAGTGTTTGACCCTAGAAGAAGAAAATTGCTCAGTAAGCAGATTTCCAACAGAGGAAGAAGAAGATTCACACTATCTTTGAAGGAAGGGGTTTTTTGGAAACAGTTAACCTAAACCTGAAGAGGAGAAATTCAACAGCCATTGGTTTAAGATACCATTAAAAAAACCTTGGAAGGAGACCTTTTGGATGCATTTGTAATAATAAAAGCTTAGCACTCAATTCAGTTCCAGGTGCAGGAATAGCCTTTCTATTTACTCCAGTGCCAGAGGAACAAGTCATTAATGAAACATCACTTTCCTAGTTTAGGACATTTTGTTTCCTTTATTTAAGTTACTTGCTTTAAATTTTTATGTTTTTAAAACCTTTGAGGTTTTCCCACACTCAGTTACAGACGCTTGGCATACAAATTTCTCCCAATTTTTACTTCCAACATGCTATTTTCTGTCTGAAGTTACAATGAAAATGATACATAAAAATGCTAAGACTTGTTAAATGAATTAATGCTCTTTTGCTGTATATTTCCTAAATAAGCCACAATGTGAGAATGTATGTACGCTCCCTGTTTAAAAACCTCTCATGTATCTCAGGAATTCCTACTTATATCGAAGTACAAAAGCAGTTTGTTATTTTCTTAGAAATAATGGGCTAAATAAATGAGCCTGAACAGTTGCAGCAGTAACATGTAAATGCTATCAGTGGACCAGCATATTTCACCTGGTTAAAAAGACTTAAGCACTGTTTATTTGTAACCCATCAAAACAACCCCCATCTAAATTTTAAGTCATATAAATATTTTAGATGCCTGAAGTTATACAACTCCTCATAATCTGTGCATGGAAAATTAGGTATTTAACAAAAAACCCCAAAACCTTGACATCTGCACCACTCCAATACCTGCATATTCAGGGTAGCAAATAGTGAGAGGACTTCTTTTGATTTTTTCTTCAAAAAGATCTTTCTTGTTCAGGAATAGAATAATAGAAGTGTCTGTGAACCATTTATTGTTGCAGATACTGTCAAACAATTTCATGCTCTCATGCATCCGATTCTGTAAGTGAAAAAAAAGCCATCACTTTCTATTTTATCAGACTTCAGTAGTAAAATAATGATACGCATTTTTGACTGCTTACAAATGAACCAGTTCCAAACTAAGCTTTTTTAGCAAACTAAATCACATTTTACTACAGGGAAATACAGAGAAGCCAAGACTACCACAAAGATCACTTCCACAAGCAGGGTTTAAGCAAGTAGTTTTTTTCATTTCCAGGTTTAAATTTTCAATATTTCAGAAATTTTTTTGTGTGTTTTAACATTTTGCAGTACAGGTGTTTTACAAGAATTGCTGAGTTACCTGAATTTGTCTTAACACTGATTAGATCTTCTGGAAATTGAAAATAAATTCTGCACCTAGCTGATATTCCAGAATAAGGAAGAAAGTTCTACAAAGCTAGAGAATCAAGTAAGCAGGTATTTTAACTCTTACCATAATATTTAACTCTGTAGAAAACTTATCCAACATGTAAGTACTTTGGCCAAGTTCCAGTCATTTAAGTAGCAGGATGCTAGCTACGACCTTCTTTGACACTATATTTGACTTGAAAGGTTTTCTTATTTCTCTTTCCTCCCCAAATTATATTTTATAGAAAGTTGCAGAACACAAGGAAGAGCACAAGAGTCTGTTAATGATTCACATACAGAGGTAAGCATCACTTCAGACCGCTCAAGATAGTAAAATGCACCCTGTGCACAGTGACACAGAAGGAGTAAACTCTTGAAAGAGGAGAAAGGAGCCGAGGGTGTTGGAAAGGAAAAAGAAGAGAAAGATTTCTGCAACTAAGACAAGAGATTGGAGAAACACAGTTAGAAAGAAACAAAAACTGAAGACTGAGGAAGGAAAGGAAAACAAAATGTGGTAAAGCAGATACAGGTAAGTAAAAAAATATCTTACTATGTACTTCTAGCATCCATAAAGAGACTAACATGTATAATACTGACAATGTATCCTCATTAATGTAAGCTTCCTTTAAAACATGAAAAGTAGCTAAAAGAATACTTATCTCTTAGTATTCCTTATGAGAATATGAGGAAATACTTTGGAAGCCAAACTCATGAATTCTATCACCATTTCACTGAGACCTTTTCCACAAACCCCATACACCTAACAAAGCAGTAATACTTCAAAAGACCCATTTATAGCTTTCCTTCAAAGCTTAGCTTCTGTGCAACAACTATTCCCTTCATCAGCATTATGGTACTTGCCATTTCCTCATCTTCAGCCAAGACCAAGTCATAATCACTCAGTGCCACACAAAAAATAATTGCTGTAACACCCTCAAAACAATGAATCCACTTCTTCCGCTCTGATCTTTGGCCTCCAACATCAAACATTCTGCAAAACAGAAGCAAAAAGGAGAATGAACTTTGGAATTTTCAGCTTTCTGAATATTAACCAAAAAAATCTAGATTTATCAGCTGCGTAAGTCTGAGAACAACATCTTGAAGGCAAAAAATTCTGTATCTTGTATTTTCTCAGTATACACATCAATTTTAATAAAGCTTTGAAAGTGTTCCTATACATTTTAGTGAACATGAGAAAGTATGAGATGAAAGACAAAAAAATTAACTATTTACAATATTATACTTCATTAGCAAAGTTAATTGTAATCTGTATAAAATAAAAATATACAGTTAGCTTTACTAAAAAGTCTACCATAATAAAAGATACTGATCAACAATGTCCTGGTGAGTTTTAGCTCATCTCTCTTCTAAGTCAAATTACAACTTAAATTTGTTCTTCAATTGGCCACCTTTATATGGGATATTTTTACGAGATTATCTTAGAAGACAAAATAAGCATTATATAGTAAAAAACCCTCATTTTCTCAACAATAAATGCATTTTTTGAAATGCAATTAAGTCTCACATATGACACTTACTGAAGCTGACTTATGTTTTTTATTAGCCCCCTTTCCTGTTTTCCATGAGTTACAAGTACAGGGCAGGTAAAAACCCTGACTGATTTAATGTTAGTGCACTACAGAAACACTGTAAATTGCACTTGAAGGGATTCAATTACAGTTGTTATTTTTAGATATCTTCAAGTGTTCCAAGTTGCTAGGTTTTAATTTGAAAAAAAACCCACAGTAAAATAAGTGGAGAAGGAAACAGAAGAAAAAAAAAGACCCTTTGCTTTCTCATGGAAAACTGTCAGAAACACTGTAACCTCTAACAAGGTGTTATACTTGGAAAAACTACAGAAGTGACAATTCTCACTGCCGTTTTAAGGTTCTACATTGAGATAATGTCATGTCAAAAACACTTGAAAGATAATTCCTGCTGAAAAAAGGATTCCTTAGAGGTGCTCCTTACCTTCAGAAAAATCTTTGAAGGGAGGTGTTTGGATATCACTCTATACAAATGTGAGCCAGCCACCTACTACTCAGTTCTCAAATAATTAGCAATGGCTGTACCCATAGAATGTATTTTGTAGTTAATACTGTGCTTTGTACTGTATCTTAATAATTAATCTCTTAAATTTTAGTAATTACTTCTGTCAATTCTAATGCTATGCTTTGTAACTTTATGCTGAGACCTGACTTTCCATAAGAATTAACGCTTCTACCAAAAAAAGTGTTCTTTGAACACAAAACTAGTAAATAATCAGACTCAACTTTTGGACTAGGCTATAGAAACAGGATGATGATGACTTGCTATTTGCAATTCAGATTGAATCAATAATCAAAGCTATGTTAATTGCTTTATGGAGAAGGCTGAATTGAGGCCCAGTCTGAAGGAATCTAAACACACAGAGCAGAACAGGAAAGAAAGCAAAAGAAATTGATTCTGTGCAGCTAGTCATACTTATGTACCCTTGTCTTAGTATAATCAAGCCTTTCATGTATTTGGATGACCTTAAAAGTTCATTTCAAGTTTATGTGAGAGTGTACTGCAGGCCCTCCCAATAACTCATTAAGCCTACTGCCTAAGGCACAGGTACAGATGTTTGAATGTACAACATTACAGCTAAACAATTCCACAGGCCTGGCTCAAAGACACATTTTACAGAAGTGTAACCATGGTCATCGTAACAGTCCCAATAATTTGTAGAGACTGGACCCATCTACAGGAGGGAACAAGAAACATTGGAAAGTAAGCGAGAAGATGGAGAGCTCCTGAGAATACTGAAGTTCTCTCTTCAGGCTTGGCTATGGACTACTCTTCTAAGGTTTGTAAGAGATTCATTACCATTTTATCAGCAATTCGTTTGTGGATTAATACAAATTTTGTATTATTAAATCCTAAAACAAGGAAACAAACCAGATTTTTTGCAGTCTAAAAGTATCCATAATTCAGTATTCGGCATGCATTTCCATGAAAAAAAATATTTTATACAAAGATACGAAACAAATATATAATATAGACATACTGAACAATTTTGCAGAATTGAAATCCATATTTAAAGTGTGTTTTACTGAGTTTTCTTCTCATTCTTCCTCATCACTAGGAGGTAGAGTACACTGATGGTTAACACTATCTTGTGTTTTCACCTTGAATGCTGCACATGCATCACGGCAAACTTTTTCCAAGAGCATATTGTGAGAGGACAAGGGGGAATGAGTTCAAAGTGAAATAGAGTAGGTTTAGATAAGGTATTAGGAAGAAATCCTCTATTGTGAGGGTGGGGAGGCACTGGAACAAGTTGTCCAGGGAAGTTATGGATGCCCCATCCCTCAAAGTGTTCAAGGCCAGGTTGGATGGAGCTTTGAGCAACCTGGTCTAGTGGAGGGTGCCCCTGCCCACTGCAGCAGGGTTAGAACTAGACAATCATTAAGGTCCCTTCCAAACCAAACCATTCTCTGATTCTGTGTCTTTAGACATAAAAAGCTCATAATATTATCATTATTTTCTAAATCTCACACCACAGAAAACATAAGTTACATTCTTTCATCTCTAAAATACTACCTTAGTATAGGACATACTTGAATTCACCTCTTTGGGAAAATGGATTTACTCTTTCATACAACACCAGGAAACTCTTACAAGCTTCTAGTTCTCCAACAGAATTTAAAACAAGAATCCAACAGAACAGCCATTTAACATGGGAGAAAATGCAATATTTTGTTTTGAGATTTAATTTGTATCAAAGGTATCCTTACAAAGCATTTTCAATATAACAAAAACATTTATTGGAGCTCCAACAACTCTCAGATACTTTCAGAAAATTGAGTCAAGCATAAGTATTTTTTTTCCATAAAAATTGGGGGGAAATAATCAAGCCTGTGGTTAGACAAATTTGTTAAATTACACCATTGAATGCCATATTCCATAATTTTACTGAACTTTTATGGACAGATAACCATGCAGCATGATTTACATACTTAAAATGAAGATCCTTGAAAGTAAAGTGAGTTTCCACTATTCCTGTAGTTTTCACTCTAGTCCTGAGAACATCCTGTTGAGTTGGAATGTAGCTGGTTTGTGCTATCCTGTCCAAGTCATTCAAGTAACTAAAGGTAAAAATAAACACTGCTTTCAGTTATTCATAAAACAGCAACAAAGTAATTACGAAGAATTACAGATGTTTTAAGTCCATTCATTACACTGTGCCTGAGCTTTATAAAATCGTTTCCTCTGAGACACAAAACAGTATTCTACTCAAATTTCCACGTTTTTTCGAAATAAGCTTTTGAGACACAATATTTCATCCTAGATGAAAGAAAACTTAAGCAATTTATTCCATGACAAAGAATTCTTCTTTAGAAATTCCTAAATGCAAACATGGTTCCAAAAATACCCATGTTATTGGCACTAATCATAACATCTTCATCTTTGTAACCTACTGAACTACCGATTACTTTGAACCATAAACAAAGCCCAAAATCACTCTACTTGATAATAGATATTCAAAGAATAACTCAGTGTTTTGGCCAGAATGAATGTGTCTAAGAAGGTGCTTAATACATAACAATTAACTTTCTATTGAGAATTTCTAATTGCATGTATTTTTTAGAGTAGGTATGCTTTTATTGTCAAACTCCTTGCAATGTAGGCCAAGTCCAGTGTTTCCAAAAAATTATACAGCTCTTACTTGTGCTTTTCCCACAGTAAATAGGGAAGGCATTGTGTTCTATTTACTGTGTAACAAGAAGTTAACAATTTTACAGATACATTTATGGCCAGAACAACAGTTTTCTTAGGAAACTTGAGTCACAGCTGTCTAAAACAACAAAACAGACCATGGAAGGTTAGCACAGGAGAGTATGTCAATCTCCAAATAAAGTATTCCATATGGAAAAGTTTATACAACTGAGAAACAACTACAAGCACTACAAAATACTTCAGAATCATAAAAAAATGGCACTACAAGGCAATATCACTGCTATTGCTACTCTACCATCTTACATTTCCTTCAGTGGACTCTTTTCCTTGACTGACTTACCATTACTTATTGCCACACCATCTTATTTTTTGCCTTCCTAGTCCCTTATTGTTTTATTTTCTTACTTAAGTGCCCTAGCATAAAGGATACATTTTAATTGCTTCTTGGCTCAACATATTCCCAATAGACATCATTAATTAACAATGAAAACAAAGCAATGTTGAAATAGGAAAAAACTCTATTATGAAAAAAGGTAGTACCCCTGGTAATATAGATAGAGATCATGTAATCATATTTTTTTGGACACATTCAGATACTAAAAAGGTATTTTAGTCATACTTTTGTAATAGAAAACCTATTAAAGCATATTAAATCAATCTTTGTCTTCTTTAAGGAGTGAAACACGTGGTCAGAACATGACAAGTTCATCATTACACTACACCTTTTCCTTTCCAGCCTCAAAGCTTTGCTGCAGCATTTTGACCCAAGCAGACAATATCTTGTCCAGGTGGTTTCCATCTATGTGGGAGCAGAATTTGTCAAAACATGACGCCTCATACAGCTTTAGCTACTAGCTAGAAGGCAAAGGGAATCTTGTCTGTCACACTGTACTTACTAGGCAGCAGAGTCATTGAGCTGGTATTCTCGAGATCTGTTGAAACAGGCTTGAACCCCGGTGTCTTTCCACAGTCTCTTGATAACTCCTGCAAGCTCTGATGTCATAAATCCTTCTTCTGCTGCTCCAGCCAACACAAAGAGCTGACGAGCATCATCCTTTAGGATGGAAACACATGGTGAAGAGAGAAATAGTGAGAAATACAACGGAAGTATTATCACCTAAGAACTAGATTCAGCAAATGCACTACTTAACCTGGTAAATGCGAATGTAATCAAACAAAAAAAAAGTGAAAGAAAATTTGTTTTAGTATTCTGCATTGGATATTAATTCCCACATTTTTCAACAACAGAAAAAGACTAGTAAACGAATTTATCATTAGCTGACAAAGCTTCTGGTCTGTTTAGAACTTGAGCGAGTTTTTTATAAACAGGAGTAGTAACATTTTGTGCTGAAACCTAAAGCTAACCATATATGCTCATAAAATACCACATACTGGATAAAATGGCAAACTAAACCCTTCAGAAGCGTAGCTGTATACTGAACAACTGAAGAAGACAAATTAAATGCTTAATTTTAATTAATTACACAACTTTCAAAGTGACAAATAATCACTTCTTCTCAATCATACATCAGGAAATAGAAAAACACTTCTAAAAATCTTTTCAGATGCATCAGCTACAAATACCCATTGCCTTAATTATTCTATTGAGACCAGGTTCTTCTGGTAATGCAACATCAAGCAAACATCAAGATTTTTAAGAGCAAATGCTGGATTTTAAAACTATATACAATAACTGGCTTTGAGAGTGAGGCTAATGGAGTACAGGATGTAAATCCATCATTCCCCTTTTATCAGCATTTGACCAGTTCACCAGCAAACCCAACTTTGCCTGAGTAACAAAACTTACTATTTTATTTTCTAAAGTATTTCTATTATATTTAGACCTGTAAGGCACTGAGGGAAAGACAGCAGAAAGGTACAGGGAAAAATCCACATTAGTACTCTCCTGTAGGTAGCTGCTTGACCTTGGTTATTAGGGGAACATTATTCAATGCCAAGGTACATCAGCCAGAAACATCAGCTTGTAACAACTACCCACAGCATGCACTGTTTGTCCAGTAATTAAAAGAAAGAGAACAATGAATCTGGAAAGGAGGAAGGATAAAAGGGAGACTCAGACATGTCAGCTGGGAACTGAAAGTGTTTCAAGAAAGAGGAGGATTAAAAAAGGCAACATATAACGTTATTCTCACAAAATGTAAGTGACATGCAAATCTGTAGAAAAACCTGTCACTTTGCTGTTCCAAAACAAAGCTGTGGGGAAAATAAAGGCCATTTTCAGGGTAAGCACAGAAAGCAGTGATTGTTCTAAAGATACTGTCCACTGTTGACTTAAATAATCAAAGACTGTATGAGCTGACAGGGAAATTGTTTACAGATGGATTGGGTAATACTGAATTTCAGAGGCTGAAAATGAAAGGCTTGCAGTTCAGCAAACTCAAGCCAAACTTGAAGAGATTCAAACATATATACACACATTTGTAGGTATACATATGAAGAATGGGTTGTTGATGTATAGTTGAAAGTGTCTTTTGAAAGCTAGAGTACGTAGAAATCTAAAACAACATTCGTCAAACAAAAATACTGATTATTATACATACACATAAAAAACCGCGAACAAATAATAAAAACTTAACAGATTGCAATAATAATTACATATAAAACCCAGAGCTGTAAAGATCAAAGGGTTGGATAGTCAGATTTCAGGAGCTTTAATTTGAACGCTATGCATAGAAGAAACCTGAATGACAGTTCTGGTCTTGAATACTGTTTGTGGATGCAAATGCAAGGACCTACAACTCACAAAAGCAGCAAATCTTTAAGAAGGGACAATATATAAAGCATATGATTGAAACAGCTTAGAAACTGACAGTTTTGTCACAAAATATGATGACACTTTATACCTGAGATGGTCTGACTTTCACATATCTCTACATGCTCTCAAACAGGGGAGTGGGGAAAGGGAATGTAGAACAAGACAATTGATTTCAGCTTTTTTAAAGGCCAAACATTAAAATGCAAAATGCTGTTACCCCATCTTCCTTTTGCTAAAATGACAGCTACCACAGATACCACATGTGAGGCAGTATGCAATGATCAAGTTCTATTTTAATTATTAATCAATGCTAGAGACTTTCCTTTAGTTGTACTGAAGTAGGGAAACATCCTCTACAGTGTCATTTTTTAAAACAGATTCCATACATAAGGTAATGTAAAATAACCAGTTTAACAATCTCTCCAACTGGTGCAAATCTCACATTCAGAAAGTGGTCCACAGGCCATTGAAGCACATTCACTAAATGCTTCTACTTAAACCATCCTATAGCACAAAGGAAGATATACCAGATTTACAACTGATCTGCTGCTGATACCTGTGCTCCCTTGATTCAATAACTTGAAAAAAGAGAACATTCAACTCACTGTTCTACCATTAGTCTTATGGCAGAAATAAAAGTATGTGATTTTCAAAGACACCTTACCCCATTTTAGAGCAAAACCATCAGAAATTCACCCCATAATTTTAAGAAAAATAATCTGAAAATAACAGTTTACACCAGGAGTTACTATTTTGAACTATTTTTTTCCACTAAAGACAACAAAATTAAAACAAAATTGAAAATAATTAAGGTATGAACACACTACTACTAACATCTACTGCGAATGTTCCATAGCAATGTTCCTCTGGGAAAAAAAAAGAATTTGGACCACCAAGAACTGACTACGTACAAAGGGATGGACAGCTATTTTAAGATTGTTCCTGACACAAGTTTGCCTCATCATTTATACAGCTCTCTGAAGTCGAAAAACTCAGATGACTTAAAACTGACATCATATACAGCATGGCCCTCAAAAATCTTCTTGTTAGTCATTTCATCTGCTAACACCTAAATTTACTCCTCCTCCGTTTTCTCTTACTACGCATTCAGTAACATAAGTCTACCATCTGCCTCTTTCCAGCATCAACTGCCAGACTCCAGAGAGGACTGCACAAACACTAACAAACAAGTAGTGAAATACTGTTGGTACTCTGGGAAACTTTGGTCTCAAGGGCAGACTACAGCAAACATGAGAACAAATGTAGAGAGGAAAAAAGAGTGAAATTGAAGCTTTAACTAGTTATGCTTACACCTGAAGAGACATCAGGTAGAATTAACAAATGTACATAAAGTAATGGCTATAACTGGCTTTCAATCAGATTTAGATTTCAGATACAACTGTATGACTCACTGTACATCATTTTACAAGCATCTTCCTTATGACAACCATACATACTGCATTTCACAAGGTTACTGAATGAATACTGTCAAACATTTATAAACTGCTTTTCAAACAAAATAAAATCTTGACAAGTGTCAAGAATGAAGAATCTATATATTGTTTCTTACTTTTAAAAACCCTCCTTTCCTCTCCTCCCAAACTGCAATTCCACCTTAAAGTGATGGAAAGAATTTATGACAAAGTAGTCCTGACCACCTTACATATACTTATGAACATGTTAATGAACAACAAAATCCCTCCTCTATCTTTCTTTGTGACAGCCACAGGGTAGCAAGTTCTGGCTTCCAAACCAGTACTGGTGAGCATTCGGCACTGTGATTTCTGATTTCTGTGGGGAGGAGATAAAAGCACACATCCTGAACCAAGTTAAACTACTGTTCAGACCAACAACTCTGGGGATCAGTTTCAGCACTGCAGCACAGACTGTATAAAGTCTTGTAATGAGAAGACCAGCAAAAAGAAAGATAAACTGAGCATTTTACAGAGATATTCCAAACATCTCCCTGCCTGACCAGATGTGGATGTAATCAGGGTCACCTTAGGTAAGAGCACAGGATTAGGACTAGAGATACCAATAGGTGGGATAGCAAATAAACTCATCAGAGATTTGCATATGGGACATTAGATGAAGTAAGATAGAAAATGTACAGAAAAGCTTAGAAAAAGGTCTCATTTCTTGGGAAAAATCCCAAGATCATGAAAAAATGGGATCCCAGCAGCAGGTCCATGCCCATGTCTCTGAGCAAAATAAAGACCTCAACACTGGAAATCAGTATGAAACAGGATCCAGCTCAGAGGCTGGCAATGTTTCAGGCACTACTGTGTCTATGACCTAATACAGAAGTGCAGGCAGTACAGTAGTAGCTAGATGCCTCCCTATTTAAGCTGTATTTTTCAAGGTGCCCAACTTAAATTACTTACTTAGTGGCCCCCAAGTCCATACAAACAGAGACATGACTGTGGACTCCTTAAGATTCAGATGTTTACTTCTCCAAATTTAGACAGAATTCAGAGAACAGTATCTAAACCAAATAGTTGTGAATCAACCCAGTGCTGACTGCTCCACAGGTAACCTTGTGTGTAAAGACCAAAGGCATTTAGTTATCAAACACTGTATCTCACAAAGATTTCTGAAGGAAATAGTATGGATATTTCAGCTGTACGTCTGTGCGTGTATTTCAATACTCACAGCCCTGACTGGATCACCAAAGTCTATCTTCAACCTCCCCATTGCTCTAATGATAGCAATAATGGACTGAATGGTGTTACTGTAGACAACAGCTTTGTACTGTTTACATTCATCTTCTGAATAACCAGCTTCATGGATAATCCTATGGAAGAAAAAAATAAATAAATACTCTATTCAAATTAAAAAATATTTATCTATCACAGTATTTTACCACACTTACTTCATTTGCTTGACAATTGTGCTTTTACCCGATTCACCAGCTCCTGAAAAAGAAACATGTGAAAATTCACCATTAGGCTTTTACTAATCTTTGAAAATACATTTTGATTCTATACTTCATGTATTTAACCAATATAAAAACCTTCAGCAGGTTACAACATGTTGAACATGCTACAAACTGATTTTTAATATAAAAATGCACCTTCATCTAGTAATTTCAAAATCAAGCCATTTTAAGAACAAATCTTAGTTCTCAAAGTCTTTTCTCTTACAGAAGTGAGCAAAATCTTTACACAGTCTGCTGGTGGTTCTAATGTGAACAGGTGATAAGTTGCTGTCATGGTTTGACTCTGGCCCAATGCCAGTGCCCCTATGAAAATACCCTCTTCCCGGTGTCTGCTGTGAGATGTCACTGGGAATAAGCAAAGCAGGCTCTTACTTAGTAAGAAAAGAAACTTTATTCACTACACTACATAGGAAAGAAAAGGGGAAAAAAAACACACACAAAGAAAATAAACTTTACAAGTACATCTCCTCTTCCCACCAAATTCTCAATACAATACATTTCTGAGTCCAGCACCACCCTTTAGAATACTCAGTTTTCAGTTCATTAACAGGAAGAGTCTTTCTTGTGTGCCATGGGCTTCTGGTCACGTATTGCTGCCCGGATTTGTCATCGTGACTTCCTCTTCCCATGCTCAGTGCTCTCACCACTGAACATGGACCAGAACTACTTCGAGGGTTGTCTTTTAAGGATTCGTCATCTCACTCTGAAAAGGCACAGTTTCAACTTTAGGACACCTGTCTCTCCTATATTTTTTGCACCTCCTGGACCCTGGAAGTTTCCAAACTGCCTTCTTAACTCTCAGACACGGCTCCCCCTGCAAGCAGTCTTTGTGTCAAAAGGAACAGTCTATGGCTATACAAAAAGCATCTAACAAAAATGCCACTCCAACATTTCTTTTCACCTAGAGTTCTTCTCACATCTCTCCCTTGCTCAGACTTTTAACTCTTGCTCAGTTCTCTGTTCATTCTTCACTCCATCTCCTCTCTAAGAAAAGTCAATACTCTGCAAAGTTTTCTTTGTCTAAGAAAAGGGTTAAAAGCTCCTACAAGTGGTCGGACTCCTTCTCAGTACAAACCCCCTTTCTCCACAGGCCGGGCAGTGCTGGCAGCACATGATATCAAATTTCAAGGTAACAGTTCAGTCCCAAGCACTACAGGCACCAGCTCTCTCTCTCTCTCTCTGTCTCCAGAGAGAATTGGAAAGGAGCTGCCCAATGCCTCTTAGTGTTCCTCCACCCTTTCATCTTGAAGGCTTCTCTACCCCACCATCTCTGCATCTCTGTCGGAGCCCAAGCCTACCATGGCTGCTCCCCTCCCCTGCCCAGCAGCAGCAGCTGGACGGGGGAGGCAGGCCGACCTCTTTCCCAGCGAAGTCCCAAGAGAACTTCCCAAGAGAGAGCTCTGCTTTTAACCCCGGTGTGTTCTCAGAGGTGTATCCAAATCTCAGTGGTCAATTCAAGTGTCAATACCAAAACCTGAGCATTCATTAAACTGACTACAAAATCTCAGAAATCCACTTCTAGTCAAACCACGACAGTTCCTCAACTTCAAAGGGATCTAAAGCTTAATTCCTCTGTCTTTTTAACCAAAATCTAACCAAAATCCACTCTTCATACTGTATTAATGGTCTTTCAAAATTGCAAATGAACACCTTAAAATTTTTCAAGGCTTCAGTCCTTGTAACCATCTTTTGACCCTTGCATGAATAAACCAACAGTCGCCTACTTTTTGTTAGAACAGATGGCATGAGGTTTGCCAGACAACCTGATATAATTTTACGTGCTTAACAACAAAACAAAACAAAAAGCTATGTTAAAATACAAAGCTTAGAAAAACAGTATCTCTGTGAACAGGCAGGGAAAAAGATGCAGTTTTTGCCATCTCAACAATCCATCTCTTTAGTCTGTTTCTTACCCTAAAAAATACGTGGAACTCTTACAACTGCAGTCTAATCCATTTAGATAGCACACTCCCAGTTTTAATGTGACTTGTACTGAATTCTCCCTCTCACAGTTCTCCTTTCTCAAATAGCTTTGCCGAAGTGAGTACAATCTTCATACAGTCTACAGGTATTTCTAATGCAAAGAGATCACCCACTGTCCAACTCCAAAATAACAAAAAGAAAACTCTGACCACAGAAAGGCACTGATAAAGGCTGTACTTATTTGTCTCCAGAAAAAGGGCAAGACCCTGACACATGACAGTCAACCTCATCTTGGATAAAATAAAGGTTATTGAGAAGTGCCAACACAGGTCTACAAAGTACAAACTGAACTTACTAAGTTTTCATGAGGAAACAGGTGGGTTTGGGGGTGAAAGACATTTAACAGATGCAATTTATTTTGACTCTAATAATGCTTCCAATGCCACTGCCCATGGCAGCCCTTGTACTCAGCTGGATAAATATCAGCTTCAGGGTGTCTGAAAATCTGACTAGACAGCCACATTTAAAGGCTTGTGACAATGGCTCAAAAATCTAACTGGAAGGCACTTAGGCAGTCTCTAGGAGACAACAATGGCCTAGCACAGTTTAGCACCTTCACCAGTGACCTGAAAGCAAAAGTAGAATGCACTGACATCAAGGTAGTAGCTGACATGAGCCTGGCAGGCCCGGAAGTGGTTGCCAGTGTTTGATAACAGAGGTGTTACTCAGAGGATCCCCACATGCTAGAGGACTGAGCTGAGGAATCTCAGAACACAGACAATTGTGAAGTCCTGCACAGGGCACAGAGTAATACATCCAACACGGTAGATTTGGGACTAATGGGTTAGGAAAACTGTGGGGCTCAAGAAACTGAAGAGTCAGCAGTGGGGCCTTGTGGTGATAAAGATCAACCACATTACAGGATGCTGCACTGGGTCTGTCTGGGACAAAGTTAACTCTATTCACAGCAGCCCTTATGGTGCTGCACTTGAGGTTTGTAGCTAAACCAGGGCTGGTAACACTCATTAGTAAGAGAAAGTGATGGTTCTCTTATAGCTGAAAAATAAATGCACAGCATCAAGGCATTTTCTCTTTTCCACCATGTCCCCAGCCCTAGTGAGTAGGCTGGGTGTGGACAAGAGCTTGAGAAGGGACACAGCCAGGACAGGTGACCTAAGTCAACCAAATGGATATCCCATATAACATGATGCCATGCTCAGCAGTAAAAACTCAGGGGAGGGAGGAAGAGGAAGAATTTGTTTTTACAGTGTTTGTCTGAACATTTTGTTATAATCTTTGGAAGTGTGGTTATAGTGAAGGGTCTAGGACATAATTCATACAAGGAGAAGCTGAGGGAACTGGAGCTTTTTAGCCTGGAGAACAGGAGGCTCAGGGGAGACCTCCACATTCTCTACAACTACCTTAAAGGAGGTTTTAGCCAGGTGGGGTCGATCTCTTCTCACAGGTAATAAGTGATAGGGCAATAGTAAATGGCCTCAGGTTGCACCAGGAGAGGTTAAGAGTGGCTATTAGGAAAAAATGTCTTCATCAAAGGCATTATCAAGCATTGAAACAGGCTGCCCAGGGAAGTGGTGGAGTCACCATACCTGGAGGTATTTAAAAACTCTAGCTCTGGAACCTGGTGGCATGGTTTAGTGGTGGGCTTGGCAGTGCTGGGTTAATGTTGGACACAATGACACTATAAAGCTTTTTCCAAACTAAAGGATTCTATGATTCTTCCCACACAACCATTATGCAAGCCAAGGCCCTGTTTTCCAGGAAGTGGCCAAACACCTGCCTCCCAGTGAGAAGGGAGGAATTAACTCTGCTCTTTGCTCTGCTAGTGTGTGCAAGCTGTGGCTTTGCCTGTTAAAACATCATTATCTTGATCCATGTATCTTCTTCCCTTCCTTCTATTTTTTCCTTATCCCAAGGAAGAGGAGTGTGATCACACAGCTGTGTGGGTGTTTGGGTTGACCCTGGCCAACAGCTTCCACTGCTGCAGTGGTAACAGTGCAGACAAGTCAAAGGACACTGTTCATCCCCAGCAGTCAGCACTCATTATGCTGTATCCAAGTACTGTATACAATTCTCCCCCTCAGCACCCAGTAAATGAGATAGACAAAAAACAGTTGAAGGTCAATTGGATGTTTAGAGGGCACATGACATTCAAGGAAAAGCTACAAGGAACTGAGCATATTAATCCTAGAAAGATTGGTGTGGGGAGAAGAAGGTTGGGTATTTGTAAATTTCTGTCCTTTCCCTAACACCAACTTAAGACAGCTTAAAGCAGAAGTAAACTTGTTAGACCTGCACAACAAAGATGTGAGGCAATTAAGAACCTCTAGCACAGCCAATTTCAGAGAGATAGGGGAAGGAGGTGCAGGGAACCTGCTCCACAAAGAGGCTGTACTGTCCATAGAGGAAGTAGAAACTCGGCCTTGGAGATCTTCAAGATGCAATTGGTAAAGGCTCCAAGCAACCTTATCTATTTTGATGTTAGCCTGGTTTGAGCCAAGGCCTAAACTAGATGACCTCTAAGAGGTTTCTTCCAACTTAAGTATTCCATTTCTGTAGAACAGAGTATTTCTATACCTAAATATTATAAAGTGATCCTTTTAGGATATTCCTCTTACTAAACCAAGTATTTCAGGACAGGTTCAGCCCAATTTAAGACTGGCTGTCAAAGGTTGTCCCACATTATCCCCAACACTGCTACTAATGTTGTTACACCTTTCTTCCTCCAAAACCATAGAATGGGTGCTTGCACCAAGAGGAGACATTGAGCTCAGAGGAAGAGAGCTAAGGAAGAGAGCAGGCCTGTCAGCATCAATCTAGATTGCTTAATGCTCATGTCAAAGCAATAGACTTAGTTTTTTATAAATTAGCAAGTTGCTTTATAGAGCAGCAGTAGTTCTTAAGAATCTGAGTGGCCATTAACATAAACAGAAATCAGACACCAGTACAAAAGTCAGTTGTTATTTAGACACCTGAAGCATTTATAAACCAAATAATCTCAAAATAGCTAATTATGCACTTAAGCAAAAAAAGGTGACAAAAGTTTAAAGATTAGCTTTATTAATGAAATTACATAATATGCTTTGGACTAATATTTTTATTCAAATAATTTGAATATGTTATATTCCCTTCATTCAACAGCAGTTTTGGATATATTAAGCAATATACTACAGCATTTAATTTACATAACCTCATAAAATGATCTGTTATAAATTTATCACATTTGACTAACCAGAATGTCAGTGTCAGGGCAAGTTATAGTTTAAAAATTTAATTTTTTTTGTCATACACCTTGTACTCCATTTTTTGAGTCATATATGCATGTTTCTCCATGGTGTTAGAATTCACATGTACTGAACACCTACAATTATCATAAAAACATCTCAGTTTATAACCACACACACCCATAATACACCAAGAATAATTACGTCATTTATTAGAGGGTACCTAAATCATCACTGAGTTCCTGGAAGGTGCATTCCCCTATGTTATTTAACGGAAAACAGAAATGATTGTTTGGTTTGGGTTTTTCCTTTAACTGCACACTGAAATGACTGCAGCATTCCTAATAATCTTTGCAAAGCAGCCAGGAAAATTTCACCTTACTTATTGAACCATACTGAAAGGAAATTCATTATTTTTGCACTCCTGAATGCAGAACTCTGCCAGGTTTTCTGACACATACACTTTGTAAAATTCCCTTTTTTATCTCAGCATAAATAAGTTGCTCACACAGCAAAATGAGAACTAACTGGTTTAGAAAGTTTTGGACAGAAGCAAGCAGTATTAAATATAACATGTGACAGCTGTGTATAAAATGTCAAAGCTAGCTCTACTGTCACAACTACACCCTACCAAAATTTAGACAGACTTGATTGAATATTCCTCAAGCATCTAGTAAATGATGTGCTTTATTGCTTGCTATTTAAGTGTGATACTTGATTTTAGATCACTACTGTCAATAATTTGAACAGTCTTACTGGCTCTGTTACTATTTATTTACAACAAAAATATTATTAAAAAACATGACAGTTCTGCTTAGACTAGAAGAACAGCAGCCTGTAATTTCTGAATTTAAATGAGTAGTGGGCATTTTTGTTTGTTTACTTTTAAATGGAAATTTAAGTTAACTGTTAGGTCATTACATTAATGGAAGTTGTAATAACTGATTAGTCCTTTCTTTCTCTTGCACACTTTATGTCTTTCATGTGCTCCTCAAAGAAGGCTACACAATCTACAGAAATCTAGTTGAAAGAACTTTAAAACTTTTTTTCACATAGTTGAGTAAGAATGTAACTTGAATTAAATCTAATACTCTTCTTACACCTGCTTGCCAGAAAGCAGGTAGATGCTTATGCTTCCTTATGCAGACTGCCAAAGTATGGGAGCAAAGCACATCCAACTTAAATAGCAAAATTTCATATTATCCCCATAGATTCTACTATAATCTGAAGGGCCTTCTGCATCAAAGTTTAATACTCAGGCTCTACCTTCACATGCCATTATTTCCAAGCTCGTATTGTGCTATCCAGGCAGTATTTTCCTGGATGCAGGATGAATTCTGACAGCACTCCATGAATTCAGAGCCAGCACATAAATCCAGGCCTGTGACCAACCCCACCGCACCACGCGCAGCACAGTGAAGCTGACGCTCAGCTAACGAAGAGGGACTGAGCTCATAATATGATTTTTCTTTCAAGGCCAGCTCTCTACACTGGAAATAGAAAAAAAATCCCAAACAATCAAAAAACTATTTAACAGATCAATCTCAATGAATCTTCCCCTTGTAGGAACCAAGTTAAGAAAAGCAGAGCTCAAATAAATTTAAGAAACAGCTAACGCAATATTTGATTCTCCAAGCTGTGAACTGGTCAATTCCAAAAAGAAATTTAAAAACAATTAAAAAGACTGGGTTGGACTTGATCTTAAGGTTCTTTTCCAACCTAAATGATTTTATCACCCTATGACTCATTACTATGAAATTGTAGCAAGCAGCATCTTAAATTGAATATTCTTTCCAAATGGAGCAAATCTGTGTTTAAAATTAACTGAAACATTTAATAATTTGATTAAAATTAACAGGTAAGCAAAAATGTTACTTTAAACTACTTAGAATGTCTCATGACTCATTATCCCACACACTGCCTACATAGGAAGCATTCCAGAACTACTAATTTCTAGAACAAATGTTTTATGCACCCGTGTACCAAAAGGATGGGCTGGTATCTTAACAGTAACATTTCTAACCTGTGACACATTTGCTAATTGGTTACTGAAGAAACCAATCAAATACCAAAGTAAAAAGTAAAGCAAACTTCAAGTTCACAATATCCCTCTTTGGACAAAATCAACTCCCAAGTACAACTATTTCTAATAGAATAAATATACTCCTTCTATGTAATACTAACATAGAAAAAAATGCAGACTTCATTAAAATAACTTAAGCATTAGATAAAAACTAAAGAGAAAAATTGGGCTGGCTTTGAAATAACACCAAATAAGTCAGACTAAGGAACAGAACCCACAAAATGTAGAACAGCCCTGTATGTTACCAGAAGAGAGTTCAAGTATGGACAAGAGTAATTCATTTAAAACTTTCAACAGATGTTTGCCAGCTTTTCAGCCTGTAGAATAGGACACTTAGACCAGACTGACTTAAGCATAAAGACACATGTGAAATTTGAAATAAAATACATGGGCATGTAAATTTTTGGTTTCAGGTACTGTAAAGTTCTCTCTCCACAACTTTCCTATCCAATTCTGTCAGACACTCGACCTTCACAGTAGAAAGCACAAGCTGAATTGTGCCTGTTTCTTAGCTGCCATTGGTCACAGCACAAACTAAAGACCCAGTGATCTCTACTCTTTCTGCTATGGGGTCAGGAATCTCTTACATATGGTTTTGTAGCTTAGAAGTATAATCTCTTAAATTTATCACTTCATGACACATCAGACATGAGATTAAAATTAGAAGCCAAGCTGCCAATCAGTGTTACTATACTCAAAATACACCAATGCTAGTACAAGAAACCCACGATGGAAACTTTGCTACAGCACACTCTGGACAGGCTGAACACCAAATGGAACATTCTCCAAAACCCATACTGCTCTGCCTGAATTTTCTTATTTTGTCCACTCTCCCTTTTTGAAGTCTCCCAACAGTAACTGTTATCTACCACCATTTGGCATTCTTCTTATTCTGAGCCAGCTGCTAGCCCTTGCAGTTTATGTCCCTTCTCCCCTTCCCAACTGTTTTCATACAACCAAAGGGAGATATTATCCATTATTTCTAAGGTGGCATTAGTCTTGGAATTTCCACAGCTACTGGAATTTGAATGTGCCAGGAATCATTCAATGAATTAAGAATCTGTATGATTAGTACCTGGCAGAAAATACTTCAGTAAATTAGCCATGTAGTAATAGTGTGAATCATAGATTACGTCACTGATTTGAACCAGAGAAGTGACAGATTCTAAAATTATGGCACTGATCTCTTTTTAGAGATAAAAGAACTGAGATAATTCTCAACGTTTCAGCAGCTAAAGGCTTAGTCCTACAGAAGCAATACCAGTTATACCCACAGGCCACTGTCACTTTTGTAAATTCCCTAAGAAATCAAAAATTAATTACAACTAATTATTTCTTTCCTAGGTCTTCACTATTGCTCTTATTAAATGTTTGAAATCAACTGTATACAATAAAATAGTCAAGCTATTATACATAAAACATAATTTAAGAACACTTAAGATAAAATGTCATCTCAAGAAGCAATCAAGTATAAACTCCTGTATGTTTGGTAGCATCCTGTATGTTTATTCAGGTCTAGATATCTAATAGACTGCTGTGAGTTTCTTAAATTGGTATTTAGTCTGTTACTACAGCAAACACATAGGCAAGTGATAAAGACAGTGTTAATTAGTTTAACAAGAAGGAGAAAATATGGGTTTACATTGGAACCCAATGAACTCTAAAAATAAATCTTATGGTGAAACAAGGAGGGCAGAGACTCCATTTTGCAAACCTTAAGGTAACTTCTAGTCACATCTTTAGAAGCATGAATTGAGTTTTGAGCTACTTGCAATCTTCAATTAGTGCTTCATATCTTTTTATGACAAAGTGTTATGAAGTGTTCTTTTTGCTTAGAATTCAATCATGTGATAAGCAGACATCTAGCAGAAATTATGTGCAATTTTATGTACCATACAAAATTAAATGCATGCAGCTTTTGAATACAAATTATACCTTGCTCTTCAAACACATTTCTATATTCCTCAGGTGTTTTAAATTACTAGCTCCTGCTACTGCTACATAGTAGGAACCCTTTTATCATTATGTGCATTACTTATAACTGTACAGGGGAGTCATCTCACTATGAAGGAGAGCACCAGTACAATGCCAAGAGTCATATTTCAGAAACTTTGTGAAACATTCAAAAGGAAATGTGGTACCTTGGAATTGAAGCTACTTTAGAAAGGTGTATCTGTTCAGAATGTAAAGGAGATCTCTTAAACACCAGTATCACTGCCTTAGACAAGGACAGTGCCATTGTACTTTTTCCTTCAATTAAGACAGAAGCGTAGCTTCCTTTGTGTGAAGTGCCAAACCCAGCGGGACCACCACAAGCTGAGAATCAAAGGCTCCGAAAAAAACCTCTTACTTATGCCAGAAATTAAATACAGGTGCTAATGCACCTTTGGAGATGCAAACCACCTGGCAATCATGCTTGCTGCCTGACAACTACATGGCACATCACCAGCAGCTAAACATGCATGGCTTCAGGTGTATCTAAGATGCCAATACTGACACCCGCTTAAGATTAGCAGTTGGCTACTTAAATGTATCAGAGGCCAGCATCCACACTGTCATCTAAAATATTTGGAAATCTCTTCAAAATTCAAAGCCCAAAAACTTGTTAGGATTTTGAATGGAACTTCAATATAGCAAATAACTATCTGCTCTACAAAACTGAAGATTTAAATTTGCTACTTAAAATCAAGTGGCTTTCTTCTTCCATACAAAGTAGTATGCTCAGAAACAATTACTACATAATTTAAAATCATGGTATGAAAGAATATAATTAAAGATCTTCTTGAACATGAGTTTCAGTGGTTGTTGTATGTGAGCCCAATCTAGGGGATAAATGCTGACTGCTCCAACAGAAAGAACCAAGTCCTTTACTCTCACAATCTCTGTCAAGAGAATTACCATCAATTCCTGTCAGAGTACAGCATGCCTCATGCAGTCTTTCAAATGTATATCTAATAAACCTTCCAAAAAAACCACAGTGCCTTGACATTGCTCTCCCACAGTGTGGTTGGCCTTCATAGCCTTTTACAATGCACCATGCTGTAAATACAAAGATGCAAACATGGCAGGTTCAGAGATACCAAAGCAAACTTACTAAGCAGGCTATCATTAATCACAACCAAAAATACTTTATAAAAAATTCTCTTCTGCAACAAAGGCATACTTTATGGAGGTTGTTCTAGCAGAAAAATACAACAAAACAACTTGAAATAACAATGTATTTTCATTGCAAGCACCACTTCCAATTCAGAACACTACTGTTGCTCTATCTACAATTTTGACAGAACCTACTGTCCCAGCTACCTCATGTAACTATGTAACTGCAGAGTTGGGACAATCAGAAAACTATGTGTGCATTTCTAGCAAAACAGGAAAAATATCTCTCATGTAAATCTCAACTGATTTTATTCAAAGCTCTACTTGTTACATAACACCAAGGCATTCATTGCATATGTGATAAATGGGTACTGTCAAAGTTCATATCAGGGAAAATGCAATTACACTAAAAGCTGCCCCGTTATTGTAGAAACAAAGCAATAAACTCCAGTTCATGTAAATTTTCAGTATTCATCCACACCTAAAGAGTTTTTCATCCTGTAGCTCAAGGACTAAGTTCCACAAAAATAAGGAGAACAAACATTGATAGCTGACCTAAATTCAGCTCAATGTCACCAACTCCACCAGAACTTGGATGGACTTAAAGTGACAGAGATTAAAATGTAAAAAGTTCCTAGATATCAGTGAACAATTTCTTTCAAATGCAAATATTTTCATAACTCCTATTTGTATTTGAAGCAAGAAAGAAAATTCATGAGCATAGTCCACCTTATTTTTTGTTACATGCACATGCATTTTACACACAAAACTGCCCTGAAGCAGAGTCAACAGTACATAAAAATATAACTTCTTTGAGGTTTTGTTGTTGTTTAAACTGAATTTGTATTTAGCCAGTCTAATATTAAACTGAGACAGCTTTGAAGTATATTCAATCCCCTCCAAGACACCCAATAATCCCAGAAGCAAGGAGTAAGGCAGACATCTACATAAACAGGTGTTAGGCCTCAAAAAGTATGTAATCAAAGGCTGATCTAACCTAACCCCAGATGCTGCTATGTTCCAGGGCAGCAGAAAAAATAATAATAATAATAATAATAATAGACTCTCATCTAGGAATTAGATGACAGCTTTTGCTAGCTAACACTGTAGCCCTAAAGCATATTAGAAGGGATCTATGTCAATGACTTAAGAGCGTTATGCTTAAGCATTTATATGCTTTAGAAAGAATATAACGCTTTTGCCAAGAGTTTGCCAGATTTATTAAGGATCTGCACACAGCTGAGAAATCCACTTTCAAAATGCTTCAAGAGATATTTAATGCATCAAGAATACAGTCAGCACTTCAATGAGACTTCACTACTTATTTTCAGTCCAGCACTGTATAAAACATTACTAGCAGACATGAAATGAACAAGACTCAAAATAACATTTCTTTAAATAAAACCTATAAATACTCAAAACAATTGTCTCGTTTACTCCTAATTTGTTTATTGCAAGACCCGTATCTCCAGTAATAGCAAGTTTTAAAATTGCATTCCAATACTGCATTCACACTGTGCTCTATTTTAATATTACTATAACTTCACTGCTGCCTCCATTCTCCTCTCCAGTGTTTGGACACTGGGCTGGCACTTCTTGCCCACTAGCACCTTGCATTCTTCACCAAGAAGTGCTAGGTAGAAGAGGATTCTTTCTAGTCAAGCCTACAACCTACAAAATAGAAGAGCATGAAGAAGCACAGATCTGATGCTCCCTGTATTTGGAACAAAAAGAAACTCCTACCTCTAACTGGCAATCAGCACATTCCTTAACGTGGGCTGTCTCTCTCTCCTATTGTAGCAAAGAAATCTTTAAAAAGTGGGTTTTGAATAGAGTTTAACATGTCTACCAAGTGGACCTTGCAGGTCCTGCAAATTTCACATTATTCCTAATACAATTCTACAGTGAACTGTGACACAGAAATACAGAAATTGAAAGCATCCTATTCTGCATCCATTTTCCCCTCCACCCGCTACTCTGCATTTCCAGCACATATCTCTCCTCCTCATTATGCTTTTAGTCAGGTCCTCATCAGACCATTATGAAATACCAGTTGAATTGACCACTCTAGCAGCAAACTAAGTCTAATCAGGACAGGCAGTTTGACTACTCAACCAGCAAAAAAACCCTGAATTAAACATTTAAAAGTGACAGGGACAGGGCAAAGCTATTCAGCCAGATGCTGCAAAAGCACTTTCCTTTTTAGCAACACAGAGCTTCTAGAATAGTTCTGCTGCTTGTAAGACAACATCTACTGCTTATTTCCAGCATTCCAATACAGATTTAGAAAGCAGGCAAGAACCTCTTTAGTTTTATTTGAAACTATTAAAAACCCCCAGAGACTCGGAATGTCCTTACAACAGTGACCAATAAAAAACTTGTAGCATGATTCAACACCTTTGTCCATGTAAAAACCCAAAGTCATATGCAAAAAATTATTTTATCAACTTTGCAAGAGGGAGATAGGATTACAGGTAGCCATTTGATAGGACCAGTACTTTCAATTCAAGAGACAGGTCATATTAAATTCTAGACTATTAATTATAAACCCACTTCATCGTTTCAACAGGAATTTTCATTACAGTACATTGATTACTTCTATAAAAACAATCTGCTTAGAGCAATGATAATAAAGCCTTCCCATCCACTCTGGTTGCCCAGATATTGTTAAATTTCACTAAAGATTTTATCAGGTACCTTTGCTAAGTATATTACTCACTACAAAGGCAACACTACATTTCTAACTAGAATATTTGAAAAAGTAATGAGGGCCAGTATATTTCAGAAGTTGAAGCACAGTATATATGAATGTGTTGACTCCTTTAAATAAGTTGCTTCACAAAAAGAATTTTCTAATTTCAGTACCAATTTTATAGGGACAAACAATATTGAAGTTTACATGTATTGGTAAATATAAACACCAAGTACCCAAGTAAGCATACACCTATCAGTCAACACAGCAACTTGATTATCAAGTTGTTAACAAAGCATACCAGAGGTGGTCTTATTTAAAGCATCAATGCCTCTTAAATTACCAAAGCCAGAAAACCAATTTACTTACTTATCACATATTTAACAAGAATTTACTGGTTTATCACTTATTTAACAAGTCTCTTATTAAAAGAATTGATTCTTAACTGCTTTATGTCAATTACCCCAATCGGCTGAAATCCTGAAAGAACTATACCAAAAGTAACTTGAAAAAACAACAAATATGTTTCAAAGGAAGGGGTAGTCAGAAATTGAACCAAAATGAAACAAAGTCAAAATCTAACCTCAACAGGTAACCCACTTTCAAATCAAGGACTGGTGCAGATGGGCCTCTGTGATCCAAGGTGATACTTAGGCCTATAAATTTTAAGCTGTAGGTAACTCCAGAGACCTTGAAGCTGGCTCCACAACTTTGCCAACTCTAAGGGCAAAACCCTGATGATGGGAAGCATCTTCCAAATCCTCAACTCTAATACTTCTTACACCTGTACAGTATAAGCAGTCACAAATATGGGTAATTAGTCGACAAAATCACTCCTTTACTTCCCATCCTTGCTAAGAAATCTTATTTTGTCTTGTCTGTTCCTACTTAATGCTCAAGGAGAACAAAATATCAAGCATTAAGAAAAGGAGGGGATCAAATCTCTTCTTGAGGAAGCATACAGTCCTGGTATACAAGTGTCCCAGCAAAGCCAGTTTATTTTTGTTCAAATAGCTTAATTTCAGAATCTCAGTTGTCCTTCCACTCAGAAATGTCACTAAGTTAAGCCACTAAAAAAAAATTGACTTCTAATGGTGAAAAGTTTTGAGTGAGAAAAACCCAAAGTTCTGATTTTTCCAACTACTCTATATACCTTACCAACTTCAATACTTTGTGGATACAGAATCTCTCAGGTAAAGCCAACTGAGTTCCATTCACAGAATAATTGTGTAATTTACACAAAGCCTAAGATAACAGTAGGGCACTGAGCAAACAAGGGGAATGAATAGAACAGCAAACCTAGGTAAAAGCTGGACAATGACTAAGACTCAGAACTGAAAGGTTTTATTAATACAAGTTCTCCTGTACATGTCTTGGGGAAAAAACCCACAAACTTTTAATAGCTAATTATGAAGTCAGTTAAGATCTTTATTTCAGTGTTTCCATGGGAAAAAAAAAACAAAAACACACCCTCACACTTAACAGAACATCTTAAATACCTATTTTCTACATCCAGTTTTGCTGTACCACAACATTTGCCAGATAGCATGTTACAGGAAACACTGCAGACATCCATCTAGACTGCAAAACTGACTTCAGAATTTTATGCCCTCTGAGCCAGACTCATGGTTTGGTTTCAAATTATTTAGCCAGACTTATATGCTGGCTACTCAATTATTCCTTCTCAAAGGACCAAAACAACTAAAGGGTAAAATGTGGCAGCAAAAGAACAGCCCACTTTGGCAATAGCCTAACTATAGCACAGAGCCCCAAGTTCAAGTTGTGCCAACACAACTATGCAGGGAGCTGCACTGTAAAGTCTAGTTCTGATCAGAGTTAAAAATAACTTCACAAAAGGAGGCTAGCTGAAATCCACAACAACTTCGGTAATATACATAGGACAGAATAAACTGTCATATATAACAATGATGATACAATAAACTGTGCTGCAGAAAAAAGTAAGAAGACACTAATTACATCATAGTTTATTACAAAATTTATGAGTGGTCCTGAGGTACTGCTGCTGCTGGGAGTGGACAGCTTATCAAAAATACCTTACTAGAGTCTGTAATTCAGAAGGAACACAGCAGCAGCTTTACACTGTTTTTGAATGAAAAGTTGGAAAAACCCATTTCTCAAGCTTAAAATGTTTTCTAACTCTTAAAATATTTTAAAAAATCCTTAATACTTGGTATAATACAACTAATTTTATGTATACATGACTAGACTTTTTAATCTAAATTTTATAAAAGCAAAGTCACTGCTACTGATATCAAAACAAAGCACATAATGCACAATTTCTCTTTAACCCTTTCTAAAACAATAGGCACTGAAGTAAATTTTGTCTTAAGAATGCTAAAGAACTAACATTGTGATATAATCATAAATAGTGACTTTATAAAGTAACTTCCAAACAGAGGAAATATAATAATGCAACAGAAGACCTGAAATCACTAAAGATAATTTATATTGAGGTCTATACACACATTAAAGACCAATATTATGATATTGTGAACTTTTACACCAACATTGAAATAGATGGAGACAAGCATAAAAGAACTCGCACTGCAGTAGTACAAACACAACCATAGCTAAATCATGGGTATGCTTACTGCACATCCCTGAGTCTCCTCTCACAAAAGCAAGGGGGATTACCACACTGTGAGAATCAAGTCACTCTACCTATGTAACATCCTGATTGGCAGAGTCCAACTGCATGATAATAAAATGCAAGAGAGCTCCTAGTTCAGAACTCCTGCTAAACCTAAGGAGACAGGCAGGAATGGGGGGCAGGGGGGGTTTGCACTAACACAGACAAGACCAACAAGCAAAAACCAAACCCAAACATTAAACACTTCTTTTAGGTTTCAGAAATCAGCTTTTAAACAAGGTGAACTTCATAACCATCTCTAGATAGCTGTCTCTGAAGGCATGGCAGGAAATATCTTAGTAGAAATGTTTTAGATTAGGCTGGCATAATTTATGACGATAAGGTCAACAACTCTGAAATCTGCCATGCTTTTGAGAAAAAAGCTTTTCTGAGAGGTCTCTTAATTTCAGACTCCTAAAGTCTTTCTTGTCTGCAAGTGTGGAGAAAAAGAATATTCTGGAAAGGCAAAAGAAGTAATGGTACAAGCAGCAGAAATGTATTTTTTCAGTCCAATGTGCAACGGGGTCTGGAAGAAGCCAGATACTGCCAAGCACTGTGAGGATGATGCTGCTGAAAAGAGGAGTATGCAGCAGGAGTCAGTTTGGCTGAGCAGACAAAGACACAGGTCTGGAACAAAAGAAAAGCAGACAGAAAAAGATGCCTGAGATGTGAAGAACTAGAAAAACAATTAAATAGAATTGTTCTAGTTACCATCTTAAGGAACAGGAAGCTGCAATGGAAAAGATTAAATGTAGCACTGCCTGCGAAATGTCACTTATCTTTAAGAACATGACATGCACACATTCCAGTATGAATCACAAGGATCTATTCAGGAACAGGAAAGTGGCTCTGCTAGTTATGAGGATGAAGGTATCCACTGAACTCACATCTACAACTGTGATTATCCAGAAAGGAGACACACAATGACAGCTGTCAAACACGTGGCCTGTGACTTCCTGGATCCCAGGACCCCCTTCTGGGGCAGTATCTGGCAATATCTATTGCCTTTTTCATCCAAGATACAAAGAACCTAAACACCAATTTGCTAAGCTTGGTGAAGGATGTGATAATTCAAAAGACAAAGTGCTAATCCTATAAAGTCATGGTGCCAGTTTGAATGCATTCATAAAACCTGATGAGTTTAACCTCATACCAGAAGGCATTCTACTAAATGAGGTACTGCCTGTTCTCCCGCAGTTGGCATAAATTCAGTCTTATGTGCTCTCACTAATTCCACAGAAATGTGCTTGGGGATGCACACCTGACCAGGATCACATGTCTATTAATGCAGCCCACAGACTGGTCACTCAGAATCACCACCTCCCAACAAAAGAATTACATTCATTCTGCAAGAATCACTAGAATTTTTTTGTTGAATATTAAAAGTTGAGATGAGGAACCATGGAAGAAAAAACCAACTTGAATCTACTATTTCCCTGTCTGGAAGCCAGCCAAAATATAAACTGCTTTTCAGAAATTTTACACTAAATATTTGAGTTTATCTGTTAAAAGAATAGAAAATAGAAAAAAAGAAAATATTAGCTCAATTAGGACACAGAAGTTTAGGAACTGTCAACTTGCCACAAATAAACTGCTCAACAAAAAGTATATACTTTTGTATGTTGAACTTTTAGTGTTGGTCATATACTATATTGCACTTACATTTTTTGTTCAGTTTTATTTATTAAGTTACACATTGATTGAAAAGAGTATTAAAGTAAATAAGCTTGTTTATGTAATGGTTTTAAAAGATAAAATCATCAAATCCCATGTATAAACAAGCATTTTCCATCTGGCTTACCAACTACAAGATCAAGTTCAGCTTACTTCTAAGAACGATGGTTCTCAGAAATTTTCCAGGAAAGGCTCTCCTGATGTTGGGATAGCACATGGAAGTGCACAGAATTACAAGGTTAAAATAGCTATACATGGGTAATGCTTAGAATCCAGCATTTTTATTCCTAATACCAGCATTGAAAACTTTATGAAGTGATGAACCAACTTACAGATAGGACAAAAGAACTCAGACAATGCAGTTCAATAGTATTTTGTGCACATTAAATATAGCTACTTATTCCTAGAGACAGGAAAGCAAATATATATCTAACATGCATAGTGATACTGTTCACAGTGATGGTTCAGGTATGGCAACGTCACATCTCTCTCAATTAAATCCCTGCAATTTCCTGTTTTAGAAAAAAAATAGAAAAGAATATAATGGAATAAATTAAATTTCCAGTCTAGAAATCAATTGATTTTATGAACATCTTGCCTCAACTGAGTACTCTAGCTCAAACTTCAGTAGGATTCTCTAATCACCATGGAAAACCAAAATTTTTATATATGCTGGAATAAATCCAATTTAATGGGTCAGGTATAATAATAATAGGAGTACAGCTGCATGGCCTTTTTCTACACAAACAAGGTGTTTCAGATGCCACTTGCAGACTGCATTTTCCTGGCAGCAGACCACAATTTTTACTTTTCCTTTTACTTCAGTATCTTTTTAGCAGAACAAACCCATAAATAGATGCAGGAGTACAACCAAGCAGATGATAAACTCTTGACATGTGGGCTGAACAAGCAACTGGGAAAGTGAGTGGTGAGAATAGAGTGACTCTAGTGGAAATAACTTTAAATACTTTTGCCACCAGATAAAGCATTCATATCACATTCAAGACACCTGACAGACTTGCAAGGAAGAGGAAGGGAAAAAACTTTGATTCCAAAACATGTGAAATACATATGTGCATCCATGGGTGCATGAACAAAACCTCACCCAGAGTTCACTGAACATTTAGGTAATCATTGTTTAAACAATCCTGCCAGCACCGGTCCCGGGAGAAGCCAGGCTGTCAGCCTTCACACCTCATTTTAGCAGGGGACAGGGAAATGCTAACCAAGAGAGCTGCTGCTCAGGCACCCTGAGAACCCACACTTATTTGACCATTTGCTCCATGTCCTCAGATCTCATGGGAGCCCAGCAGAAAGGCTTTCCAGCCTTAGAAACAGACAATTTATAAAATTTAAGCTCATAACATAGGACTTAGTACATAAGAGCATTAAAGTAGTGACAAAATCCATTCCTAAGTTTAAAGCATCTTTAAACGGACGTCATCTGTACCCAAGAATTAAGATGAAAAATAGGAAAACAACACCAAACTACAGGCACTACAAGTCCCATACAGAACACAAAAAAAACTGAAAATTAATTTCAAATGCCAGATGACACAAAGTGTTATCTCGCCACTTTTTAAAAAGGCAGTAACACCTGCAGTATTGCTATTACCACATACAGGAAAACCTTTCCATACAACAAGCTGAGGATTCCAAAGGTGTTCAGGACTAAGCACAGTACCAGCCCAAAACCTGACAGATTTAGGTTTCCACCAATAGGCTTTCACTTCCATTTCCTGGAGAACAATTCCAGCTTTTGTTTCTGGCTTATTTCACAAGTTAAATTTTAAGTCTAGAAAATCATTTTAGGATCTTTGTTTTTCCCATTCTAGGTTTGTTTCATTTCTTCAACTACAATAACATTTGCTCAGTCTTTTGTCCCTTTCTGGAGCCATCTTAGACTTAGCAACAGAAAGTTGCTAAATTTAAGCAGTCTGCTACGTTTGTAGTGAATAGAGCACTACAGGAGAGCAAAATCAATGTCGAGGGGAGTGAGACATTGTGCATCATTTAAAAAGTTTGCCTGAAACGTCACCTCTGAGAGGGAAGCTGCAACTCAACAGCTATTTTAACTCGCTGTTAGACCGAGTCTGGTTTCGCTACACAGAATATACTGTGAAACTTCCCACAACATTAATTCAATGCAAATCTTGCAGGATTCAACTGTCCCCAGCCTACAGTAGTTTAAGTCCTGAACAAATGCACTCTAATTAAAATTCTCACTTCCTTTTTTCTTGCAATTTTAAAAATGACCTTATCTTTACACACAAGTAAAGCAAGCTTAAACACACAAAAAGGCAAGCTTCAAGTACTTGTGAGCAAAACTGAAGAACACACGATGACACGCTATAAGTCATTATATTACACATGTAGTACTAGCTCCATCAAGGTGGTACTTCCCGTTGTTGTAAGATCACAGAAACACAAGCAAGTTCCACAAAATAAATTTTAAAAAAGCCACCAGAAAAACCACTCAAAAGTTAAATGGTGCTTTGCCTTTTGTTCTTTTGACACTTTTCCATACTTTACTCTCGCAGCAGCAGTTTAGGAATTGCTCGTGTCCACAAGAAATATTAAGACTAAATATTCCCCCAACGTAACGTTTCCTTCCTTTCAACAGAGAAACAGAGAATCCAGGTCAAAAGTTTCGGGCGTTATCCCTTTCCTATGGAAGTCAGGGCCCGGACAGCCCACGCCGCGCCGCTTCCCCGGGGCGCTGCCTCTGATCCTTCAGGCAGCCGAGGCGCCCACCTGCTCCAAGGGGCTGCAGTGCCTCCCGCGACCCCAGAACTTCCGAGGGGCCCCGAGGGCAGCACCGCCCCCCGCCCAGCCCGGAGGGCTCCTATAAAACTCTACCCCTCGGTAGGCGAGGGAGCTTCGGGGAGCGGCTGCCTCAAGAGGAGCCTCCCCTTACGGCATCCCTTACCTAAGAGGAGCAGCTTCACTTCCCTGGCCGCCTTCTCGCCGTCCTCCCGCAGGTTCCTGTCGATCATCTTGCTCCTCTCCACCGCCGCCTTGTCCTCGGCGCTCAGCGTGCAGCCCATCTTGGGAAGGGACTGTTTGGCTCCGCCGCGAGAAGTGAAGCAGACAGCGGCGGGTTCGGCGGCGGGGAGGCGCTGAGGAGGGAGAGGGAGCGAGTGCGCCCCGCTCGCTCTCTCCTTCCTTCCCCCGCTCCCTCACCTGGGGCGCAGCGGCGTCGCGGATACCGCGCGCCGGGCTCGGCTCACGGCCAAGAGGGGAGGCAGCGAGCGGGAGGGGGCGTGGGGAGGCTCGGCCGGGGGAGCGCGGAGCGGGGACAGCGGGGCTGCGGACGGGCGGACCGAGGCCTCGCACCGGGGCCGCCGCTCCCGCCGCCGGCCCTGAGGCTGCTGCGCGCGCGGCACCGCCCCCGCCCCGCCGGAGGCGCGCGACCGCGCGCGCACCGCCCACGCCCGGAGGGGGGAGAGAGACGGAGAGAGAAAGAGGAGGGGCGCGCGTGCACGGCGGGAAGAGCGGCGGGCGCGGCCGCGCGTGCGCACGGCGGCGGCCAGGCGTTTTGGGGCGGGGGGCAGGATGGGGGGAGCGCAGCGGGAGCGGAACGGGGCGGGAAGTGGGGGCACAGCGGGAGCGGAACAGGAACGGGGCGGGAAGTGGGGGCACAGCGGGAGCGGAACGCGAACGGGGCTGGAAGTGGGGGCACAGCGGGAGCGGAACGCGAACGGGGCTGGAAGCGGCGCGGCCCGTGACGCCCCCGCGCGCGAGCCCCAGGCACTTCCCTGGGAGGGGTTCGAATTTAAACTGCTCGCGCGCGGGAGGATCCATTGCTCGGCAGGGCGGGGGAGCGCCGGGCTGGGCTGTGCCAATGGAGTACCCCGGGGGGGTGCAGGAGCAGAGCTCGTCGTCCCCTCATGCCCTGTCCCTCCCTGTCCTTCCCTGTCCTGCTATTTCCGCTGTCGGGATCCAGGGAAGCACCTCAGGGTGCAGCCCCGCCGGCGCAGTGCTGGCAGCCGGCCCTCAGGAGGGGCAGTAGCAGGGCTGGCTCTTACCTGGACTTATTGGTCAGCCGTACTTTACCTCACGAACCCAAAGCCATAGGAACCGTCCCACCTCACGGCCCAAAGCTGCTCATCCTCGCTCTGTTTTCTGATGGACCTTCCTTCATCCGTGTATATAAGTATTTAAATAGGGAAGGGGGTGCAAGGAGGATGGAGCAGGGCTGTTCCTGGTGGTACCAAGCAGTAGGACGAGAGCTAACAGGGAAATTGGTGCACACATAGTTCTACCTGAACATGAGAGAGCTTCGCCGCGCAGTGGCCGAGCACTGGGACAGGTTGCCCAGGGAGGCTGTGGAGACTTTCCCATTGGAGATACTCCAGTAATTTGGATGCAATCCCGGGCCATGTGCTCTGGGATGACCCTGCTGGAGCAGGGAGGTTGGCACAGATGCCCGGCTGTGGTCCCCTCCAACCTGACCCACTCCGTGATTCTCTGCCCTATCTCAAAGCCCTGGCATGGTGCTGTCTGCACATCTGTGACCTGTCAGAGGTTGTTTTATGACTTGTTTTGCTCTTTATTATAAAAGCCCTAAGGAAACTATGCAATGTTTACAAGTTTTTCCCCAGCACGCACATGTTGCACTTGGATTGCAAAAGAAAGATCCCGTTACCCGATAATAGGATCACAGAACAAATGGGGTTGAAGGGACCTCGGGATAATCCAGCTGAGCTGCAGTGTGACTGGGACCCACAACCCCATCTGGTCAGCACTGATAGGGTGAAGCACTGATTGCACTGAAATTCGTAGATAGAACTGTGCACAACTGATAAAACTTTGTGAATCTCAGGAAAAACTTTAGTCAAAACATAAGGCACAAAAGCCTACAAGGCAAGTCTGTTAAATTAAGATTCATCATTCCAGTGAGTCCTTAGGATTTTTTTGTTTCTGTAGAATCTCAAGAACTTCTGCCCCCAGAATGAGCTCAAAAAGAGCAGCATTTTACAGCACAGAAGGTGCTGTAATGTTTTAGCAATGTTTTAGAGTGCAAAGACTTTAAGTCAGACTCAGCTATTACTATACTTAGCAAATTTAAAAGATTGTTTTCCTATAATACTCAATGGAAAAGTGTATCAAATGTTCTATTTTTATTGGATGTTGTTTTTTTTCTTTGCTGGGGTCTTTGGATGCTGAATAAACCATAAGTAATGGTAAAAAATGAAGTAGATAACACTCAAACTATAACTTAAATATTTTTCACATCTTCTGAGTGGTAGGCATGCTCTCAGCCCTAGCAAAGGATGGTACAGAATTCTCCCTTAAAGAAACCCCAAAGTACATCAGTTCTTGAGACTTTATAAGACCTCTGAGACATTTTATTTGGCAATCTTCATTGTCCAACTGCTATGGAGAATGCCAGGGCTTCTCTGCCCTCCTGAGTTGTTGAGGTGCTTACTCCATTTTGTGTTCTCTTGGGCAGACTTCCACGGTGGTACTACTTTGGATAAAAGCTTTTACAAAACAGTTCATCTCACATATGGAAGCTTAGTCTTGTCTTAGGGTTCCTGGCCTCTCCCGTGGTAGAGGGAGCAATGTCAACTGCTGCTCAGGAAAGAACAGAGTTAGTGGGGATGAAAATTAATGAGCTTAGGAATACTTTTCTGATTTGGAAATCAAGGATGAAGAATGATTTCTGAGATAAACAACACGTGGTTAGGGTATTTGTAAGTGAAAGTACAGATTAAAGGATAAGAAGGTGGAAATAATGTGATAATAAGGGTGGCAGATGTTACAGAAATGGAGCTACTATAAGTAGGACACCTCAACTTTGCATGGATTTTGTTCATTTAATCAAATGCATAGAGCACACATTTCTATGCTTTTGGCCAGAAGTATTTGTTAGGTCCTTTTTCCCCTTTAGCACTGTCACTACATTCATTGGCAAAAAAACATGAAACAGACCCAAGTTCCTTTTCTTTTTATCACCCTGTATCTGGAAAACAGAACTGGATAGTATCTCCTCTTTTGCACATCTATCTTAGTCTTAAAGATTGACTGCTTAGTTCTATTTAACCCAAGCCCACTTTATTTCATAATTAGGAATTTTCTACTACCTTTTCCTATTACAGCCCTGTGGATAAATAGTACCTGGTTGTACATGGACCATATAACAAAAAAACAGGGCAACTCCTGAGGATTCTAACATGCATTCCTTTAAAATTTAAAGTCAATTGGGGTCAATTTTTAATTTTTGAGAAGTCGAAGTACTACATGGCACAGGTTCACCAATATTATTTCCTTATGCAGTCTTCTTTGAAACAATAAGAGATCTTTTCAACGGTGTTCAGCAATGTCAGTTGTTAGTTCTACTTATGCAATAATGGTGCAGGGGATAAATTATTGTATTCTAGTTACTTCACACACATAACAGCTCTCAGGATCATGGGATAGCAGAAACTCTTTTTACAGTGCCCAAGAGGGCTGAGGAATGATTGTGCTAACTCTGTTGTGGCCAGGAAACTCCCAATATTCAGAACAAAGGTTGTCAGTGCGGTGCTTTGTAACAAATAATGTCTTACATGGTGCTGTGGAGCAGTGTAGCCCTGGAGCTACCACAGATCTGTACCTGATGTCTGAAAGTATTTTCTTCTAAGATAAAATAATCTGCTCAATAGTGAAAGAAACTATATTTAAGTAGATAAATGTAGTCTGTATTTGGACAGTACACCAATGATCCCTATGTGTTATTCCAAAACACAGGGAATGTGTAAGCTCTAACCCATGGATTAGCATTGCCTCACAGCAGTTTGGTTATGTGAGACAGTGTATTTCATCCCTGAGGTTAGAACTGTACAGCTTTTGCCTTCTTCTGACGACTTGGGAGATTGCTCAGGACCTGTGTGTTTCATGGCCTCATTCCTGAGAGGCGATTATTTCAAGAGATTTTGTTGTTTTGCTTGGTTTAACAACAAATAGCTGTTGTTTGATATGACCTCCTTTTGAGTCTGCATCACCAGCTCCTGGGCTCATTTTTCTGTAAGATTATCTTTAGCTGCTTGCTGCATGGGCTTAATAGATAAATTTCTTGTGTTTGGTATGGAATGCACAGTGTTTTATGGGGATAATGATCAGCCTTCAGCCTTCTATTTTGCTGTTTTTCAGATTTTAATTTAAATTATCTGATTTAATCATCATTTGCTCTTGTCTTTAGCCAGACACAGTACACAAAAACATATATGAGAAATTGAATACAGTCATTACAAAAGAAATAGAGGAAGGTGGGCAAGAATTTGAATTTCTGCCTTTGAAAAAGTAAATAGAGCAAGGTAAAATGCTTTCTGAATAAAGCATGTAACTATATGCATAATTATATCTCAAAACCTGAACTACAATATTTTTTATTAAGTTATTTAATTTCCTTTTGTGCTGAGAAAATAAAATGTTCCCAAAGTACGATTTAAGGTGTCTTCTTCCATACTGCTCATTCCAACCCTTCCACTAGGCCAGGCTGCTCAAAGCCCCATCCAGCCTTACCCTGAGCACTTCCAGGGATGGGGCATCCATGGCTTGCCTGGGCACGTTGTTCCAGTGCTTCACCACCCTCAGAGTAAAGAATTTCTTCCTAACATCTAATCTAAACCTGCTGTCAGTTGGAATCCATTCACCCTTGTCCTGTCACTGCATGCTCTTGAGCAAAGTCCCTCTCTGTCTTCCTTGTAGGCTCCCTTCAGGTACTGAAAGGCCACAATGAGCTCACCCCAAAGCCTTCTCTTTTCCAGGCTGAACAAACGCAGTTCTCAACCTTTCCTCGTAGGAGCAATGCTCCATCTATCCAATCAACTTGGTATTCCTCTGAAATTGATCCAACAGGTCCATTGGTCTTCCTGTGCAGGGGACCCCAGACCTGGATGCAGTGCTCACCGTGGGGCAGAATCCCCTCCTGATCTGCTGCCCACGGTGCTCCAGATCTTGCCCAGGAGCAGTCCTTCTGAATCTGAAACAGCAGCTGTATTACACCATTTGAAACCTGAACAGATGAGAAAATAATTTAAACAGAACAAGTACAAATCCTCCATGTGAATTAAATGTCAAAATGCCCCATTGCTGAGTCTTCTGGCAAAGTCCTTGCAGTCCACCTTCCAGAACCTCTGGATTACACTGTATGCATACACAACGCTGATTCTTCTCTCACGTTACTGTGATTAATTAATGGATAGTGGATACTTTAGATATTAATTAGCTAGGATAATGTCCCTGTTCAGCAATGTCACTAATGACAGGGCAGAGCTCATGCAACACCTCTGTGAAGGGCCTTTCTGACTAAGAGATTTTATACACTTAATTCAAAATGAAATTTTTCTTGGAACCACAAAACAAGTTTGGCTTTAAAATTTCCCAACGCTGCAGATGAGCAATACTGAATTGATTAAGCTGTAGCTCAGTAGCATGCTAACACCTAAAGTGCTTGTTAATATGGATGCAAATAATTATTGTCAGCACCTTGGAAGATTCCAAGGTGTATACTGAGTGCAGGAGGTGCTGCTGGCAGAGAGAGGAGACGAGTGCTGTGTATGCCAGTGAGTGCTGTGCACATCCTGGTGCTCACTGCTGCCTTGAAATAAACAGTGAGAATTCTGTTAATTTTAATGAAGGCAGTGTAATTACAATGATGTGGGAAGAAAATCAGCTTTGTGTATGCACATTGTGTAATCCAGAGGTCCTTGGAGGTGAGCTGCGTGTATTTGCTAGGAGAAGGTTGAGCAGTGGGGAAGAGGGGAATTTGACACTTCATTCATTTTATGTTAATCTTTCCAAGAGACCAGCTTTCCAATGAGTTGTGCAAGTATCTAAGTTGATGATTTCAATGTTCAAAACACTGTAGATAGGTCCTCTCCCAGAGTGAGATAAAACCAGGAGTAAAGGTCAGCAAAGGATATTTCTTTTTGTGCATCCGGCATGTTTTTGAAATATTATCATGTTAGATCTAATTCTAAGAAGTCATAGCAGAAGAAACTACATAACCTAATGTCTGTTCTACCTCTGACCTGCTTCGTAGTATAAATAAACAAAGGAAAAACTCATTGAAAATTCATGAGCATTTTATTAATGAAGATTGTATTAATCTATAAGAGAAACACACACACACATACTGATAGACATTTGTTTCCATAGTGCTAAGAGGCCTGCACAAAATCCAGAATTAGAATTTCAGGATATAATGTCTTTAGTATATCCATAGCAGAAATGGATTATACATAAATTAAACCAGAACAAATAATGTAAATCTGTAATATTATGAAATATATGGCCTTTTGGGGAGGTGATTCGGGTAGTTACATTATGTTTTGTTCCTTTGTGTGAATTAGTAAGTTGAAATTATTTCCCAGTTAGTGTGAAACAGCTCTGAAACACTAAATGTTGTATTTGTAAATGTTATTGCATGTTAATAAAAATGAGATGCATAAATAGGTACATTCATGTGCAATTGTCACACCAGCAAAAATTAAAATGATAAAGTGGAAATCATTTTATTCCTGTAATCTCTTTTTTATAGTGCCTGTATGAATTTTGAATTGTAGGAAGTAAACATTAGCATATATAAGCAACACTATCAACCAGTACAATATTTCCTGTTACAATGCTAGGTCTTCACAAATTGGTCTCTTTTTAAATGACTTTACAATAATGTATATTTATGCAAATTCATAAAAGTACAGTAAATGAAACAACTGCATTAGATGTTGCACTAAATGAGATATTCAGGAAAATTGCTGCAGGAATGGTCAAGTTTTATCTCACATAAGCACAACATAACTATAAGACAATAAAGTGACTTTATGACTGTCATATCTAAGTGTCTTCACACATGCTCTGAAAGGTAGCTCATAGATACCTTTAATAGTTGGTTTTACTGCATATGAAAATATTACTTATTATGATAAATTAATTCTATAATGTATTAATACAATTATTTGATTCCAGTTATAAATATAGTATAAATCCAGCAATGATTTTGCTGACAAAGCATATCAACAAATCAAAGAATAGGACTGATTACTTAGAGAAATTCAGAGAGTTTTTCAATAATTGCAATTTTAAAATAATTTGTAGGTAAAGTGTATTGATTAAAAGGAGTAGATTTTGACCATGTTATCCAATAAATATTATTTGTTTTGTTTCAAATGAAAGTTTAAAAATATTTATGTGGAAATGAGAAGTACTTTTTTAATACATAGTCCTTTTTATTTTTTCAACTCTTTATGTGTGGTCTATGGCAGTAGTCTTTCCATTTTAGAATGCTGAACAACCGTGAGTGCTGATCTATAAATACCAGGTAAAATAACTTTGAAATATTTATCAAAGTGGTTTGTCCTTCTCCCTAGGCACGATGACAGAGACCCTAATACTAGACCTTGGGATTTTTGTTTTACAACTCTAAAAGATTCTCCTGATTACAAAAGATGAAGAAGAAACAAAGTGCTAAAGCTGCCTGCCTTCTTCTGTGATTGTTGTGGAGCAGAGGCATGAAGCAGGTCTGAAGGAAGGCCTTTGCTGTGGTTTTATGTTTACATGTTTGCTGAATCTTCAAAATGTTCCTCTTCATTCTCAGGTCCCAGATTCAATCCAGAGTTATACTTACACCTATAGATTCTTTTACTCTCAGCTTGTAATTAGCTTTGAATTCTGCAGCTTTTGAAGAAGGGCTTGTATACCCCAAATCTTTTCTTTTTTCCTTAGCTACACCAATTAATCTAAATAAACCAACAAACCTTAGTTTTAGGCACTTTATCAGAAGTAATGAAGTTCTGGGTACACTGGAGTCAAAGAAAATGTGACTATTACTATTACTTTATGTAAATTACTGTATGTAAATGCAGCCAGAATTTCTCTTTTGGAGCTGCTCAAGTGCTTCAAGTTACACATGTGTTTAAGTGCATTCCTGATCTGCAGCCAGAATCCTCAGCATCTTTCGAAATTGTTTTGTAGTTTAAAAAAATATGCTGACACTGTGTTGCAAAAACATTGCTTTTAATGGGTGAATGAAAAAGGTTACTGTACTTTTAATCTAAAATCTAATCCTAAGTTTTTTGGTAGGAAAGATACAATTCAAGTTTAGAACTTGAAATAGGAGCATCTAAGTTTATTTCCATTCAAAATGTTGTGGTTTTGTTGACTGAGTAATTTTCTCATTTAATTCTCCTTAAATGGCCTAAAAAAGGCAGAACACTTCATGTCATCAGAAAAACCTAGATAAATATTCAGGCTATTCTCTAGTGCAGGGACAAGACTGGTTATATCTTGTTTATTTGTCTGAAAGTAATAATTTCTCAGAGCAAAGCAGGTATGAGCCTTATTGCAGGAAATAGCGGTTTTGAATGTTACTTCCTTTGTCTTGCAAACAGGAACACATAAACCCAGCACATATTTGGTTTTATTCCAGTGTCCCTTTGTTTGTTTTGCCATTTGTTTCGCTTTTATATAAATTAGTAGAAGTTGCCTGGGTAATGTTTTTTATTCTATTGTTTGTTTACATGTCCAGTGTCCTTAAAGCTTGTTAAAGACTTTTTTTTCTCAAGTAGACTGTAGTTCACTTTTCTCATATCTGTGCAGAAGAAAGAAAATCAATGGTTGCAAAGTTATTAATTTTTAATTTTTATCGTGAATTGGATACTATTACGGTGTTCAGCTGAATAATACATTATGTCTAATGGTGCCTGGGACTATAAATCACATTTTGACCATAATATTTACTTTGAAAGCTAAGCAGTTTTGTCTTGGAGTACTCTGTTATCTGTTTAAATCTCACCCTTCCACCCCCCCAAAAATCCTACATGTGCCAGAAGAGGATCCTGAAAGAGGGTTTTCTTTTCTTGAGTAAAGTTTGTAGAATCAATTGTGTGAAACAAAATAAAATCAACAACACAAGCAGAGTTTTTTTTATAAAAATGCAAAGGTGAAACAGTCATTACATCTATTTTTAAAAAAACATGAAATATGTTCAGCATTTTTTTGTCTTAAAAATATTATTATTAAGAATAAAACCAAAATGCATTAGCTAAACACTGTCAGCATTATTAATACCAAATCCCAGGTCTACTGTAAGGAATGATGGCCACTATCAACAATATCTGTAAGACTTGGTTGTAGCTTTGCATTACACTGTGTTGGAGACAGTGGTAAAAGAAGCTAGAAATAAAAACCCTGTGTAACAAAATAATTCTTCTCTCCAGTGTGCAAAAATAATTCTTCCTTGTCTGTCACAAGATCACCTGATTGAATAATCTGGCAAACTACTCTACACAGTTTACTCCATCATGTTGAGTTCTGGCTAGTACATTTAGGATTTGTTCCCAAGAAAATAGATGCTGTTTTCAGGCTTCTCTCACGAGGGATATTTGGAAGATCCAGATATTTCCCTGGCTGAGCAGAACTATAAAACTGAGTAGTGAGCCTCTGCTGCAAGAATTTGGAGAACCCAGATTAAGAAAACTATGTATTGATAAAACTGTCTAAGGGAACAAAAACAGGAAATGTTTTTAGATGAGAAAGAACTATCAGGAATTTAAACAGGAAAGGCTGAGTACTGTTTGTTACTGGAGAATGCTGATGTTGTGTGCAGAATGACCATTGCCCTGACTATGGGAGCTTTGACAGACACTCTGTCCAAGGATAGGCAGTCCAGATCAGCAGTGCAAAGTTGTTCACAAGGTGCTTCACCAAAGCTTCACTGGTTACAAAAGCTTAAAATGGAATTAGAGTCAAGGGAGTCAGGCATCCAACTATCCCCTAAATTAGCAGGACCAAGCTGCAAACAAGAATTATGACCAGAAGAAAGATCTTGGGCATGCTAAAAAAGCACAGTATTGCAGTTCAGGTCAGAGGAGTCAGAGGCAAACTGAGGGAACCAGACAAGCAGTGAGCTCCAGCTGGAGCTGAGTGTTCGAGGAGGAGAGAGCAATCCAGAGCTGGTCACAAATGGAGATACAAGCAGGTACAGTGCTGGCACTCAGAATGGTTTGTCCTCTGCAGGACAGAGAGCCTTGGAGAGAAGGAGGAGGGCTCAGTGCCACCATGGCAGGTGCTCTGTGGTGGGAGTGCAGAGCTGCACTGCCCGAGGCTGTCACAGGTGGGCTACAGACAGGCCCACCTGGACCAGGGGCTCACAAGCCCACTCATCCCTTGTGGGCACTGAAACTGGCTGGCTGAGACAGCTGTGCAGGTCTCAGTGGTTCCTCTGAGGATGGATGAGGATGGTTCTGCCAATGAATAGCTGCAGTTCTCAGGTTTCAGTTCCCACAGCTCACAGCAGTCCTTCCTGGAGCAAAGAGCTGGGGCAGAGCTCTGGTTTCCCAACAGACCTGGAAGCCATGGGCAGTTTTCCCCCAGAACAGTCTTAGAGTGAAAGCAAATCAGTGCTGTAGGAAGTGAGCAAAAGAATTTGGAATCCATAAAACTGTGTTTTTACAAAAAAATCCAAAATGACAAAGAAAAAATCAAACCACAAACAACCCTCAACCTGACCTTGCAATCTCCCCCCAAACATCAAATCATTCTCAGAAGTTCTAAACTGACTTATTTGGTAGGTTTCCTTCATATTAAATAAGACTTCTCACTCACTGACCTCATCCTTTCTATATTGGAGCAAAATAAGAGTAAGTCCAGCTCAAGTCTTAGTTTTGCTAGGCAAAGTTGGTGTGAGTCTGTGCTATTCCATTTCTTTTCCATTTCTGAAGTATTTTCAATTAATGTATAAAGAATAGATCTCACAAGCTTCTGTTCCTACAAAACCAGATCTGATGTTATTGTATTATCAATTATAAAAGCAGCAATGAGATTATACATATAGAAAAATTATTTTTTAAAAAAAATATGGTAATAACATTGCAATAGTGCTGCTAAGATATCCCCTACTCTACAGTAGGCCGGTCAGTCTGACCAAAAATAACAGAAAACAGATACACAATTAACTTCTTTATGAACTAAAATGTAGGAACAAAATCAATTCCAATTGATATTTTACTGAATTTTTTTTTCCAAAATTGAATATTTTTACTTTTGTGATGAAAATGTCTAAGTTTTTGACTAAATATTCCATGACATTCAGACTTCAAATACAGCAAAATGTTTTTTCCATGATTCAGACCTTAGAGGGATTGCAGAGAAGTGAGCTGGCAGATTTTTAAAATGCATGTGAAATTTTGTGTCTTTATATAGGTATGTATTTTTGTTGTTTGTGACATACATGTAAGTAGTTTGTCCAGATTTTCATGGATGCCTGGAATTTGTAGAAGGGTTCTGCAGAAAGCAGGACTCATTTCTGTTCTGTTCAACGTAGTGTACATTAACTTCAAATTAGTTACCATACCATATCTGATAAAATGTGCACATGACACACAGGCCAACAAAACATTAAGTAATGATGAGGCTAAAGCAGTTATTTGCAGGATCCTAAAATTCTTGTACTACAGGGAAGGCGGGGAGGGGGGTAATAGTTGTTTATATAGCTAAACAAAGTCTAAGTGTATGAAGAGGCAGTTTTATCTCTCCTTGAGGTTTTAATGAGACCAGTATTGAAGTACTACTTGGAGAACTAATGTGGATGCACCAAAAAAGGAAATTGAAAGTCTACAGTATAAATCATCATTAAAATGCCCAGGGAGAATTCTCTAATAAAACGGGTGAGCAATGTGAGCAGCAGCAGAAGGAACTGGGTGCCCTGTATCTGGCAGCAGCTTGGACAGGCTCTCAGAAGGTGTCACACATCCAAGTGGTACCAGGGAACAGGCAGGGATGGATGTGAAGTGGCTGCCTCATGCCAGGCAGGGCACTGAGGAGACCACTGAAACTTTCTTAATGACAAATACACAATTTAAGGGTCAGTGAGAGATGGAATATTAAACTAGATAATATGCTTTTTATACTTCCTTAATGTCAGCATGCCTATAAATAATAAGTAAAATAATTTAGGAATAAACTGTAACAAATTAGAAATTGCTTCAATATGATCTTGCAAAAGAAGGATGCTCCAAGTGAAGCAGATTCTCAAAGCAGCATGATTGTCCCCTAGTTTAAATAAAGTTGTGTGACTTGACACAGAGAACTGTGATACAGAATTCTGTAATTTGAATAAAAGGAACCTTTTAGTTCATTCTGAAACGTGGTGGAGATACCTGGCAACTTTGATGTTCCTTTGAACTCCCTTTTGGCTCATTGCTAGCCAAATGGCTGCTGGGCCTTGCAGATATAGTTCAAAGCCTCATTTATGTTACTGATTAAAAATAATGTAAAAGCCTTGGGAAAAAAGAAGTCTGGGCACATAATAATGCAGTATAAGGCTATCCACCAGCTTTACTGAGTCATTTACTGGATCTGGCTGCTGAGTTTTGATTCTTTCTTACTAGTTTCAGATCTTGGTGAGTTGCAGGAAAAAGAAGTTGGTGTTGGCATGAAAAACCCACTTTGGTAGTGATGTTATTGTGCAGAGTAGTCCAACTCCTCAGCCTCTCATCTGATACCTAAACAGGATAATGTATGTAACTGAATACATGTGACAATGGGGAGAGCAGAGATAGTGCTTTCCAGTTGTGCCATCATGGGTGAACCTGTGATGGGACTGCGTGACTTGCCTGTGGTGGTTACAGGCACAAATGGCGCTGTCACCACCCCTGCCAGGGAGCTGGCTTTGCCCAGGAGTCCCCTCACTGTGCAGTGCAGGAGCAGGGCAAGTTCTGAGCTAACGGGGCTGTGAAAGGAAAACACTGCAGTATTGTTCTCCAAGGAGGGCTCTCAGGGCCAGGCAGTGCTGCCATACCTGGCTGCACTGCAGAACTGGGTCCCTGGCCCTCTGGCCCCTCAGCACAGTTTGAAAGTGTCTGTGTGACCTGGACGCCCTCTGCTAGTGTCCACAGTACAAACAGTAATGAATGCTCATGGTGTGCCCTATTTAAGGCCATAAGACAGCAAACAAGCAAGATTTCAGGGATGAGGAACTACAAAGGCATCATAGAACCATGGCCTTTTTCTTAGGAATAGGTGTTCTTCAGTACTGCCTTGGCCACAGCGGCCTAGCCCAAACATAAATTCTATTTTTCACACCAAACTTTTTAATTTTAACTTCCTCTTTATGTATGTAAATATACTGTTTATTCACAAGCATGTCATAGCTTCCAGTGGGTTGAAGCAGGCAGTGTGGTATCTCTATTCATACATTTCTGCTTTTTAATAGGATCTATTCAGAGCAAGACAAAAGGCTGATTGAATGCTGGGAGAAATTTTGTATCGTAGAGTCATTTAAATGTGAACTAGGACATTCTCTGGAAAATTACATAAAAATGGCGAGTGACCCTGTGTACAATACTTGCTTTCAACATTATCCAAAGCCAAGACAGCCTTTTGACAGTTACATAATGCAGATGGGTCATGATCAGCCAACTCAGAAATGTTCAGCATTGTGTAAAATGAGAATCACATTTGACGAAGTTGAAGCAAAAAAAAAGGACAAAAACCTTTCGTTTCAGTATGCTGATCAATTTTCTAATTTAAATTATCCAAATTTAGAAATATTTAGAATAGTAGAGTCATTAAGATTGAAAAGACTCCCAAGATCCTTAAGTCTAACTTTTGAAATTTTATTTGTTTGTTGTTTGACATCTAAATACTGGTACAAAGACTGGTAAAGGCTCAAAATAAAAAATCTGGGAGGTCTTCAACCTTCGACACATCTGTTTGCAAAAACATCTGCAAAATATTGTAAATGGCTCGTGAAGCTTCAGATGAGGGATCATATGTGCTATTGATCTCTATGAATCACATATATCTTGATTTAGACAGATTTTACTCTGACTCTAAAATAGCCATAGACTGATTTAGTTACAGAACTGAATTCCAGAATTCACAAATCCAAATAATTTAGCTCACTGCTAAATCTTCTTGCCACCCCTGCTTTTCTTCCTGCTTTCTCCACTGAAAAAAATTATGCTTAGGACTTTGAGTTAATGCTTATTTGCTCTTTCTTATGCCAAAACAGTAATTTTACAAAAAAAAAAATCAACAAAATATCTGAAAAACTGCACTTGCATCAGTAAACACCACATAGCAGCAGTGTCAGTTTTCTCCCAGTGGAGAAAATAAGGTCTTAAACTACATAGAATTGTGGTGTCTCTGTGTATGCAATTTGTACTGTGTAAGCCAAAGGCTTTACATAGAGATACAGATATATAGATATCTAGATATGAATATATAAATAAAATTAACTGCAGTAAAGTTTAATAGGTATATATATGCATTTTCTGCAGGGATATTATAGCACAAACTTCTTTGGCATTTCTGCTTATATTTTTTCCCTGTAGCCTAAGGAGAAATCTGTTGATGCTGAAAGGATAATTTATGGTCTTCCTTTGCATTCTCTCTTTCTCTTCCAGGATGAGACTGTTAGTTACCAACATGCAGTAACTGTAGTATTATCTCAAATGAATTATACTTTTGTGGCATTCCTTCCTTGAGAATAGCTGACTCTTAATGTAACCCAGTAAGTATCCCAAAATACCGTAATGGACAGTCAGGTAAGAACACATCAACATGGCAACCTTTTTGTAGCTGAGACTACTAAATGGTTTGTTTATACAAACTGGTGTTGCAAGTATTAGAATCTTTATTTTGTGTGACTGAAGACAATGTTTTATTATTCACTCTGGCCTACTTTCCGCATCCTTAAACCTTGTTTTAGTCACAAAACTATTTTATAGTAGTGAAGAAGTGAATTATAAGTTGCAGTGAAGACAAGATTTCCATATCTGCCTTTAGGTTTCTGATTTTAATATGTATAAACTGGATTAGAGGGGTGAATTTTATCAAGAACAGGGTTTTTTATGTTAAATCATAAAAAAAAGGCCTTTACTCCTTGTCATGCAGTCTTCTGCTTCAAGGCTAGCTAGTTTGGATTGCTCCTGCTTTTTGGAAAAGGTGTGCTGTCAATCTGGAACAAGTATACAAAAGACTGAATGTGAGGAAAGTGAAAATTAAATTTGATTCAGAACAACACTGAAGATTGAAAAAGTTTTGTTTAATACAAAATGTCTTTGTAGCTTGAGTTGTCAATCAGTGCTTCTTACCAATATGATTGTCCTGAATTTGATACAAATTAATGTCTTGAGGCTGTTTCTGTTTTGAAGCAGTGCATTATCTCTGCATTTCACTGTGGAGTCAGGGCAATAACAAGCACAAATTCAGGCTGGATGAAAAATGGATTGAGAGCAGTCCTGAGGAGGAGGCGTTGATGAGGCCATGACACACCTGACATGAATGACCCAGCAGTGCTTTTGGAGCCCAGAAATCCAGTTGTGTCCTGGGCTGCATCCAAAGCAGCATGGGCAGCAGGGAGAAGGGGGGGATTCTGCCCCTCTGCTGTGTTCTTGTAAAACCCCACTGGAGTTCTGTGTCCTGGTCTGGGGTCTCCTTATATAAAGGACATGGAGCTGCTGGAGCAAGCCTGGAGTGGACACAAAGGTGTTCAGAGGGCCTTTCCTGTGGAGGCAGGCTGAGAGAGTTGAGGTCCTTGAGACTGGAGAAGAGAGGTCTCTGGGGAGACTTTTTTGCAGTCTTTCAGTTGCTAAAGGGGGATACAAAAAAGCCTAAAAGAGATATTTACAAAGGGCATGGGAACAAGATCAAGGGGACTATAGTGCTTTACAACAGAAATGATATGAAAATCTTATTTAGACTTTTATCTTGATCCCGATGAACTTATAAGTAAGAGAATTGCAGAGAATTTCTGATAATGCTCTTGCTGCACAGAGTATTTAATAGTGGCTGTCATCTACTTCAAGTCAAAGCAAAAGTACAGACTTACAAATATTTAATCCTTTTAATTTCACTTGGATGAATTAATCTGTATAAGTACAGTGTTTAATAACACAGTACCCTTTGCTGTATTTCTCAAAAGCAGATATTAAAATGCTGCCTGAACTCACTTTGGGTCATTAAACTCCATTTAAATTTTCCCTGTGGTTCTACACAGTTGAAAATGTTATACTTCACTAACCTCTTTGGGGGCTCAGCTTGATTTTTCCATATTAAATGTAGCTAACTTTTTTATCAATTTTCTTCCAGCCCCTTTGGACTTTGCTGCTCCACTCCATATTATTACATGTAAAACTGTCCATCCCTAGTGTAGTGTTGTTACATGAAGTTTAGTCAAGGCTCATGCTGGACAGGAAATTAACCAAGGCAGAGCCTAAAGCCCACTGTGTTCCAAAGAACCATCCACACTTAATTCAATCTGCAAGTAATAATACAAAATACAAAACACCAGGTGACAGAGGTGTCATTTTTCTGTTCCAGCTCCTGTCTGGCAACATTGCAATCAATGGTAAATATGTACAATACTCAGTTCTTTGTAGTACTCTCTAAATATAGGTTGCCATTTCTGTTAATACACAAAGATTGTTTCAACATGGAAGCAGAACCTTGGATGACGCAGAAATAGAACATCCGATCCCTTGGATGATGTTCTTAACATACCCATTCAAAAATGTTTTGTTTTTTTTTTTTCTCACAAATATAGGATGAGTTGCAAAGGATTCAAGGAAATAGATATATACTAACTGTTGTCAGCTGTGGAGAGAAAGTAAACTTTCTTGATATTCACAATAGGGGTTTGTTGTAAAAAAACACAAAAAATTAGAAAATATATAGTAAAGGCTTGTGGGAGAAAGAGTTCTTGTTCACCTGTTATCTAGAGAATTTAACAAAGTGATTCCCCCCCATACCATGGGAAGGAAAATCTGTAAAGGCTTCTTAAGACATATAGTGCAAATGTAAAATTGAATGAGGAAAGCAGCCTGATGAGAACACAGTATCATTAAATTTATATTGATTATAAAATGTTAGCAAAGTCAATGTTAAAGTCAGTCAAAAAAAATGAGAATTTGCAAATGGTTGATGAAACATGAATATGGAAAAAAATAATGCACACGGTGATGATGTCCAAAAGTGTCAGAAGTGCTGTATTCCCTGCTGTTTGCACTGCTGAAAGCATTAAAATAACACCTTGCATCTCAAATCACAATTACCAGGCCTCTTCTTTTGCTTTTGTGCTGAGGAGAAGAGAGGGATTGCTATGGAGACAATATATAGCTAATAGCTGGAGGGTAGGTGGAATAAATTCAATAAATAAACAGTCACAGCTGAAAAGAAGGAACGAGGGATGACAACCAAGTCTGACAAAAAGCTTCTGATTTTGTATTGAAAATTTGAAAAGGATGTAGAAATCAAATGCTGTCACTAAAAGCTGATAAAGTCATTGAATCAACCTGGGAAAAACATCAGGGATTGATCCAGTGTTCAAAAAGAGAAGCTAGCAGAGAATCATAGGACCTTTTGCTAAACTCTACAGCTGTTTCTATGCCTTTGAATGGGTCATTTATGTTATTACATTCTCTGAACATCAGATTGCTATGAAATCCCTTTGGGTTTTCAGTCTGGGCATTGTGTGAACACTTGCTCTCTCTATTTAGCCAGTTCATTTCTTCCTGTGCTCTTAAAAGCAGCATAAAGCTGGGCTGGTATCACAGCCCAGGGATACAATCAAACAATCTTACAAATCACCTGCTAATCTTAAAAAGCAATTATATGTCTGAGAAAGGTCATTAAATAATGCATAGTATGGCAGGTGACATAGAGTCACATTAATGGAAAGACTTAACACTGTTACCATGGTTAGTGTGAAAAACATGCCCAAAAGGGGCTGGTGCTGTTGACTGCTGCTATTGATTCCAGAAAACCTCATTAGTTCTGCTTCTCAATTAATTATGAAATACTGGAGAAATGTCTGTCATTGTTCTTCTGTCAATTAGAATTAAATATAACAAAAGCTTAATCTGTTTTTTGTTTCTGTATTTCTGCCCTGTATAGAGCTCCTGCCCACAGTGTATTATTTACTGTTGATCAACAAAAATATTTAATGGTGGGAAAGGAAAGCTCTGACTGCAGACTCAGCCTTCCAGTTGACTTTCTGGGTACCTGGTCTGGCTTCACATCTTTCATTGCACAGCCAGATCATAAATATTTTTCCATCAATGACTTTTCCTTCTTTCAATCAGATGTTTTTTAATCATTATCTTGTGCAGGTTTTATGTTGCCTTTCACAGCCCAGTTCTGGTTCTTTCACTGGCCACATCTCATGCCTCAGGACAGGAGAAGGGTCATTTTGGTAGGCAGGAAGAGAAGGATGGAAAGGTTGAAGAGTTGTTGAAGTTTTTTTCCTAGATCCTCCAATTCTCCACATCTCTTCTGTCCCAGTTATTCACCCAAACTGTAACTAATCAGGATGACAACTTTATTAATTTTTGGTGTTATTTGTAAGAAACTAGCTTTGCGCCTTTTATTAGCACAAAGACGGAGTTCTCAGAGTTCATTTGAGTTTCTCATTACTCCTATGTAAAAGAATACAAATCTTAATAATTTGCAAATACATCTGACAGAACTATGGTTAGAAGATTGCATTCAGCTCATTTTTCTCCCTGTCATCACCCAGTATCCTTCTAATCAAACGTGGCTGGCAGTGACCTGTAGCAGTGGAGAGGCTGATATACATTGACTTTTGCTCCTCCTATTGCAGATGCAATAACCTGCTGCAAAGAAAGTGTACTGACTGCTGAGGGCAGTAATAGGCTGAGATGACTGGATCCAATAAGTGCTACTAACCAGGGAACGTCGTGAGCCCTTTGCTTCATTTGCTGTCATAATTGGTGGAAGTGAGGAAATGGGTGTGTGGGGTTGAAGGAGGAAATAGGAGGGAGGCTGGACTCATACTGCTAGCACATCTTAATTTTAATGCAAAAGGTATCAGGAGGAGCTATACTACTCAAAATGTCTTTTCCAATGTGTTGGTATGTAGTGGATGTGAATGTGCATTGCAGAATTTTCTACACAGAGAAATAAAAAGAATCCTCAAATTCTTCCAGGACAATGAAAGCTAGATATGCTCAGTTCAGTGAACACTGATGTGCAGCAGTACTCCTACTGTTCTCTGACCTATCTCAGCCTACACTTTCCATCTCTCTCACCTCTACACTTGGCTGGCACTACAGACACTGCAGCAGCACATGGCCTCTTACTTGCCCTGTGCTTGGTACCTGTAGGAGCACAGAGAGAGCATCCTGGAGATGGCCACAGGTTTACTTTGTTTTTGGCTCGGGTGGGTTCACAGTGCAAGCTGACATCTGTGCTGCCATAGTGGTTAAAGGTGTCTCCAAACTCCCCTCCCATGACTAATGGGTCAAGACTTTTTTTTTTCTTCTAATTTCAACTGTCTAGAAATGAGGTATCTAATCCAAGCTATTTGTCTAGGCAGTGGTACCTGGATATAAGCAATGTGGAAGAGACACTTCTGAAAGACATTTTGTCTCCTACCGTGTTCAGTCATTTGGGGATTAGATGAGTCACTCCTCAGATTTATCAGACCCTTTACAGTGATTACAAAGGAAACCTGTATGACTAACCTAGATTGTGACACTTTTCAGATGTTAAAGCTTGAACACAGGAATTCCACCTAACCTGAATGGCAGGGAAATTGGTTGAAGAAGTATTTCAGTGAAGGAAGCTGAAATATAGGGCAGCATAGATGGTAACAAGAAAACCAATAGAAGTACCAAAAGAATAGATCCACATATCTTGTTGTAAAATAGTGTAAATGAGTTTGTAGTGCAATGAAGCTTTTTTACAAAATGCCATACTACATACCCCAAAAGTGGAGACATCATGTGGTATGTTAAAACTTTTATGTTTCCACTGAAAAAAAGACCCTCAAAGTTAATTAATTTTATTGTTAATTATTATTTATCAACAATTTTAAGTATTGTTGATCATTAAAATTTTAATTAATTAATGTGTAAATATATTTTGTATTTTTTATATGCACTGGTAGTGTTTGAATATTTTAATGGAGTTAAGCTATGGATATGTCTAGGCACAGCAGCTCTGTGAGAAAATTATCAACTTTACAAATAAACAGAATTCCACTAAGCACAGCAAAACTGATTTATGCCAACTGTGATTTTGAAACTATGTATTTTGATGGAAAGCTTTGAAAAAAATAATTCCATTATTTAGAAGGTGTAAAAAGAAATCTGAAAACAGAAATAATTGCTCCATTTAACCATCCAAGATGAAACACAATTGCGTCTTTTCTTCTTTTGTGCATTCTTATTTATAGCACACAGTAAACAAACAGCAAATTGTGTAGCTTTGAATAGTGGCTGACACTACTTCAAATAGATGATCTTGACAGCATGCCCAAGAAATGTTTCAGCTTTAGAGCCTAAAAAATGTGTTTTTTCTGTGAACTAGGTGCTCATATAGATACATCTTTCAAATTAGGAACACAGTGTTTATTTCGTTGTGGGTGCATTTTTCAGGCTCGTGGTCCTACAGGGAGGACAAGGAGATCTCAGAGAAATGAGTGGAGTGCTGGTTGAACCTCACTGCTCATCTGAAATAGCAGGAAAACTGTTCATACAGCTGGAGTGGCTGACTCAGGGCCGTGTTTTCATCTCCAAGAACAGCATTATCTGCCAGGGCTGAGAGCAGGAGGCATGACCCCATCCCCAGAGTCCCCACGTGAGGCTGTGTGAGCCCTCTGGGTCTGCACCAGCACGGTGGCAATGTGCACACTGCAGCTGCAGGGTGACCAGGAACAGGGCTCTGGGGTTTGGCATCTGAACACATGGGTCTGTGAGTTCAGGGTGTACCAGCACCAAAAGAAAACTAGGGAAATAAAATACATTCAAGAAGCCTGATTGTATCAGGCTGTGGATATTTTCTCTATATCTATATATCTAGATATATAGATATATAGATATAAAGTTTCTATCATTTTTATATGTTTGTACCAAATGTGTGAGAGGCACCTAGTTTGAAATGCTACTGACAATAGAGTGAAATATTAAGGACTGCTGGACTTCCCTTTCTCATGTATTATACTTACACATCACTGACTTCCTCTGCTCTCCAGAGAGGTGGTGGAGTTGTTGTCTCTGGAGATATTTTAAAAAAGACTGGATGTGGCACTCGGTGCCGTGGTTTAGTTGATAAGGTGGTATTAGGTTGGACTTGGTGATCTCAAAGGTCTTTTCCCAACCTAGTTATTTCTGTGATTCTGTGATTCTGTGAAATGTTAAATAGTTTTGTCAAATAAATCATGTTTGCCAAGCTCTATTAAAACAACATTTGCTCAAAGCAATTCTAATTAGTACAGAAGCATGTGAACAGACCAAATTCTTCTGACAGTTTTCATCCCAAGTTCATCAGAGTTAACATTGATTCTCTTGGTAGTGTTCCCCTTCAGTCACAGGGACAAGGAATCCAAACATTGCATTGAAAAAGGCTGCAGATCAGTCATCTCCACAGAAACCACATGAGCAAGGTGTGGCCTGGAAGGTGTGTTGGGTTTACAGTAAACTGACAGGATCAACAACAGGTTCTGCTCGTGACCTTGGACAGACCAACAGCTGCCAGAGCTTGTGTTTCCCACCAGTTTTGTAAGAAATGCTGAGCCTGTGATATGTCTAAGTATAAATTTGACTTATTTTAAATAAGTAAATACTCCTGTCAGAGTGCTTAATTAAAAATAACTGTGAAATGGTGTACTATGAGACAGTCTGACATTCCAATTTTTGAAAGCATTCAACTGTTTAATAAAACACTAAGGAGCAATATTTTATGTAATGTACAATGTTACATTAGCTGTATACATTTAGCTATTAACACAAGTATATCTATTAAAATGATTTGTTGTGATAATTCAGACTATGAGTCACTTTCAGACACATGGGAAGTCTGTACTAACTGATGTGCTGTTTGAAGGGCAACCAAGTTGTCCATTACTGTGTTGAAGAGGGATGGATTGTGGCACATACAAAATGCAGCACAGCCTAAAGGAGAAGCTTTTAAGCTGCAGTTAGCTAGTTACTTCTGGCTTCAGTTCCATCATATACTGGATTTGTTATACTGGATTTGTGATTTCAGGATTCTTTCTTACTGTTTGACCAGCTCTGTTTTTTCCCAAAACCTGCCTATGGTTGCTCTCATCCTGACAGCAGCTCCAGTTTTGGCAGCAAGAGTTGGAACCTTTTCACCTCTGGGGCTCTGGTGACCATGGGCAGCTAAATCAGACCTGGGTCCTGTAGACCTGCTCTGACAGAGGGCTAAAACTCAGACAACTTCTAAAGGCACCTAGTGATAATCATGATGCATTACATGAGACCCTGAAGTGCCCAGAATGTACCACAGACACTGTTCTTTGTTATTAACATAATTTCAGTATAACACACGTATGTTCTTCTGGCAACAAGAGGTCAGGCCATGTCAGTTCAGATGAATTAAACCTGTATTTTCAGCCTTTTGTGGCCTGATTTGGATTACAGGAATCAAAAAAAAAATAAATATTAGGCCAAATTGTAAGGTGGTAAGTATTTTTTTAGGAAGGTCAGTATTTTATTTCATTCAAATTTTTATCTTCCAGACATTTTTAGAAAACAGGTTTTTATTCAGTATGCCCACTCAAGAGAGAACAGACTTTCCATTAGCATGTCCTAATTAAGAAGGTTTTCCACTAGATTACAAATGGGACTTTTTAGCTGAATTATGTACAATAATATTGACTGATTCAGCTCTGCATCTGCCAGTGCAAGTCTTTATTGCACTCTCATTCCCTTGATTTTCTGTAATGTGAGTACTCTGCAAATAACAGCAGTCCCTTTGTTCTTGGGAGGGAACAGACCTGCCTGGGGCTTGTTGGGTTTATCAATGTTTGGGTTGTTTTTCCAGAAACACACTGGCCTGAACATACTGGCAAGTGTGGCAAATCTGATGAAAATGATTTACCCACCCTACACAATCATGGAACCTCTCTTCATCTTCTTGGAAAGGCTTTTGGATGTATATTGAGCTGTGAACCCTATAATAATTGTATTTCTGCAGAAATAATGTACATTTATAAAGCCAGAAGCTGAATGTTACTGATCTGGGTACTGTCCTCTGACATTTTTTCAAAAGACGAAACATGGTTGTTGTTTTTCTTCTGTGCAAATGTATATTTAAGCTTTGGAGTTACAAAATATAGGAATTATAAGAAAAGAAAAAAAAAAAACCAAACCAGAAAAAACCTGTTGAGTGTTACTTTTAGATCCATTAATATTTTGTTCAGAATGTTTTGCCCAGAAAAGGTGCAGCTGCCCCATTCCTGGAAGCGTTCAGGGCCAGGTTGGATGGAGCTCTGAACAACCTGGTCTAGAGGAAGGTGTCCCTGCCCATGGCAGGGGGTTTGGAATTAGGTGGTCTTTAAGGTCCATTTTAACTGAAACCTTTCTGATTCTATGAAAATGGTCCCTGAATGAGGCTTTAGCTCAAATTAAGACAGGCACACATCACATATTGTAAGAGAACATAGAGCCTCAGCCCAACAGACATTCTCCCTCTCAAACAGCATTTATTTTCTATTGGAAAAATAGTGAATTTTCCTGTGAAGTCTATAATTACAGAATAAAATATTAATTAAAAAGTTCATTGCGAGAGACTTATAGTATAAACCAAAGGCACAAAAGTCAGCCAACATATAACTATGATACCTTTGTGAGAATTTGAACATTTATGATCTTCCAATATCAAATTTAAATTAGTAAGCTTAGGGAAGTATTTAGAGGTTTGATTTTTTTTTTCCCATTTTCCTTCCAGTTCATGTTGATTTCATATTTGTGTGGTTTTTTGCATTTACATCTGTTCATCCATTAATAACCTAATTTCATGACTTCATGAGCGACATGTTGGATGTGACCCCGGGTGAGTGTACACAAGGCTGACCAGCAGTCCCTGTGAAGGCTGCAGTGCAGAGCTGAGGGTGTTATTGTGAGATGCCCTTGGGGACCACACTCTTCATTTTATTTCCTCACTTGAGCACACTGTGTTGATTTGTCAGGGCACAGCAGGATGGAAATAATTTAGACAAGATGTTGAGTTTTTGCTGTCTGAGACTGAAGTTGCCTTTGAGACTGGGCCGGTGGGTCCCAGCTGCTGCGCATCACTGGCTCAAGTCAGCCAGGGAATGTCCCGTCCTGGAGCACGCTCAAATCATGGTGTTTACTTTAAATATTAACTTCTTGAGGAATGCAAAAAGGCTCAGAGGCAAAGCAAGCTGTGCTTAGCCTCTGTTTGATTTGCAACAGTTGTAGTAGACTTTTCCCTTTGTGGATACTCTGCAGTTTGGGGTCTGTTAAATCCTGTATTTCTTTGGGGAGCCAGGTGCTCTGCAGCCAAGACAGGTTTATAAGGGCAAATTTATTTTGGGGAAGAGACAAAGGAGTGGTTCAAGACTAATACAGACTGAGAAGAAGAAACAGACAAGTGTGAAGTGGACAGGGCACGGTGTAAAGGAGGAGGTGGGGACAGATTTAGTGTTGGCTGGATGACAGGCTGCAGAGAAAAAGTTATTCCATCACCATGGCAACTAAAAGCCAAGAGAAAAGAGTAAGAGGCAGTGGTGAGTGAGTCCTGTGGCCTTACACAAAAATGCGTATTCAAGGATGTCCCACACTGCCTATTTTCATTTGTGTTTCAGGTTAGATATCAACTGCAGTGGTTTTATCCCTTTCCTGCAGTGCAGTGTTTGCACAGTTTGCACATTACAGGCCTGTTTCCGTGGGCTGATGGATGCTCAGAGCCCACTGAGGCCAGGTCAGCAGCACACAGCATCATATCGCATCCCAGCTGGCAGGGGAAATCTGTTTTATCTATCTCGTAGCACCAAAACTTTTTTTATATTTTATGTCACAACATCTTTAAAATGTTACCTAGGCTTTGCCTTTACATGGGAACTGACTCTTCTCTCCATCCCACCTGTTTCATATTCACATGGTTCTAATGAGGTCAGAGTGGCTCCTGTCCTGTTGTGTGCCAGACAAGATGAAATTTAAGGAAATCCTTCAGTCTGCAGTGCTATGCTGTGAGTGATTTTCTGTCTCATCAAACTTGGTATGTCAGATGGAAATGAAACTGGAAACTGGGCTTGCATAGGAGCAGGTACTGACTACCGGCTGCCCAGGAGGAGAAACCCAACCAGCAGCAGTGCGAAGTCAGGCTACAAACCCGTGGTTGTTTTCCAGCAAAGGGAAACACACTGCGACATTACGATGCACTATTTATATCTAACCACCCCTGTTTGGGCACAAGTTTCTAAAAACCGCATCAATGAACCCGGAGCCCGATGATATTGCTTTGAAAACACCATTTTGCCACCTAGTGGTGGTTTCTCTGTTTATGTCTTATATATGTTTTTGCTTCTCCAACTTGCATCTTACAGTGCTGTGAGCTGTATATTGTTCAGGCAGGCAATTCTTCCAAGAAGGCACATTGTAATTTTCCAGAAAAAATAGCCACATGTTCAGTAGAAACTTAAAGTTAACAAACTTTAACTTTATGAATTAACCAACTTCTTTGTTTTATGTATTACCTGGCTTGGAAAGTTTCTTTATGTTCCAGATTTGCATTACTTTGTTAAAGACTAAAATGATTATTCTTTTAGCTCTGTTCAAGGTTTTAGTTAAATGGAATTTTTCAAAGTTTCTATCTGCTATGATTTTCAGAGTAGATACAGGACTTCACTCTGTAATACAGCTGAGCAGCATTCCTACCAAAACCAGTGTTTTTACACTTGAGCTGCAGGAACAAGGCTGTAGGTGCACTGGTATTTTGAGGGGGGCAGATTGCTGCTCTACAGCCCAGAGAGAAACCCTTCTGAACAAACAGGATATCTGAAAGGAGTCTCTTCAAAACCATGCACTAAGTGTGTGATTTACTGCAAGGAGACACTCCCATCTGGGATGTATTTAGTTATAACAAAGCTGTCTTTTGTTTAGCATCACAGAAACAGCTGTGTTTGTCCATAAACCAGAGAACAAAAATGAGAAATGAAATGAAGGTATATTATGGTGCATTATATTAGTTAACATGGTTTGATTTTGATGTTTTCTTCTTGGGAGGTTGCATGGAACTCACTTCCTGAGTGTTTTGCCAAACATTTTTTTCATTTAAACCTCTGAATATATGACAGAATTCCAGTGACCTTTTTTTATTTTTACTATAAAGGCTCTTGTCTTACTGGAGAGGGCTAGCTCATTGTTGCTGGTGAAATTACACCTTCATGAGAACAGTCTGGTGTGGCTAAAACAAGCACCTTATAGAAAGGAAAACCATCCAAGACTTAAAATGCCAAGGAAATTATGTACACTTCTTCCCAAGAAAATGGCCTGTTTCTAGGTTTTCTCAGTCATTGGCACTGCTGTATGAGGTGATGAGAAATCAGAATTGTGTAGAGATTGTGGCACTGTGACAGTCTCAGCCTGTGCACTGCAGTGGCTGGAGAGGCTGAGGGCACCTCAGCAAAGAGGGACTCAGTGTGTCAGAGCCATCAGGAGAGCAAACACCATCTACTAGACACAGACATTCAGTCCTCATTCCTAATTGCCCGTTGCTCATTCACATTGTGGCGTCCTCATGAATATTCCTTTACAGACAGACTGACTAGGGTTTCCAAGAGAAAGTAAATGACTGCTTATGAATTCCCATAAAAGTCCATCTAAAATGGAAAAGCTTTATTCAAAGGGTTAGGACAAAATTCAGAGGGAAAGAAGACAAAGTTCAGAACTGGATGTGAATTGGCACAAGCAGAACTAAATTTTTTCAATTCCTCAATGCATTTCAAAGTAAAATATCAAAAAGATCCTTAGAAAATTATTTTAATGCATGCTGACAAATATGAATCTTAAATGGATTTATTGTTCAGTTTCTATTATATATCCTCTCTCCCAAAAATTAAAGAATAGCATTTATAAATAAAGTCAAAGTCACACCCGACTTTACTTCTAGCAGACATCATACAAAAATACTTATTTCATTGGTGCTTTAACCTTGGTAAGACTAATACAGATTTTTAGTAGTCCCCAGTAAGGGGACTATTTACTTTATATTTCTTCAAATGAATTATTTCATGACATCTGTAAGCTGTTAAACAATGGTTTCTCCTTGTACGTATGTCATCATGTGCCAATTGACTGATATAACTCACTGTTTTAGAGTGCATTTGACCCAGGTTGTCATGGTGTAGAAACCTGAAACTATGACCCTTATTTCTGCCAGCTTCACCTCTTTGGTAAACAGACAATATTTGGTTTGGCTGAGTGAACTGGGATATTTGTGAACTGGCTTTAACGATCCATCTGTGCAAGTTGTTTTTCAGCAAATTATAGGATCATAGGACAATTCAGGCGGGAAGAGACCTCAGGGTGTCCCTAGTGCAACCTCCTACTCCCAGCAGGGTTAGCTGTAGGGTCAGACCGGGTTGCTCAGGGTTTAGTCCAGTCAGGTCTTGGAACCCTCCCAGAACGGACATTGAATCAATTCTGAATTAATCAATCTCCCAGTGAATGCTCTGCTGCTGCTTGATGGTCTTCCCTGAACACTTTGACCAAGGACAGATGCCTGGGAGATCTAGTCAGCCCCATCCACTACCTGCATTGAGAAGTTACCCCTGAGAATGCTCAGAAACCACTGGCTGGTTGTGTTCCACAGCCTCCCACCCAGCAGATCTTGGGTCGAGTTCCCCATGAGCACTAGGGGATGTGACCAGAAATACCCTTAAGTTTAAAGAGATCTCTGTGCATTTCTTCACCATAACCACAGGGTCTGTAACAACAACCCATCAGTGTCTGCCTTCCCAGCCTCTTCCCTGTTCCTGACCCACAGGCTCTCCACCAGCTGGGCATTCATTCCTTAGAAGAGCTCCATAAAGCCAAGCTGCACCTTCACACAGTGAGCAATCCCTTCTCCTTGTCTTCCCTGCCCACCTTTTCTGAAGGGCTTGCTCCATCTTGGTGCTCCCTCCAGCTCTGAAAGCTGTTTCCACCCTGTCTCAGTTATTCCAATATTTTAGTCACTCCACACAGAGCTCTGCTTTCTCCTGCTTCCTCCACAGGTTGCAGGTCTTTATATACTCTTAAAGTTGATGTCTCTTTATGTTTCCAGTTGATTCTGAGGCATCTCTTGTCCCTGCCACCCTCCCCCTTTGCTTTTCACCCAGTTCAGTGCAGTCTCCCATGGATTGTTATTTCCAACCCTCACGATTTCTAGGTTAAATCACACTTCACCAGGTGGGCCATTGTGTAAGCAAACACCCTCTTGTCTGGCTTTGTCAGCTGGACCCCATCTCTCCCCAACAGTCCTCAATCCTCACAAAAGATCCTGGGTTTTAAAAGCCAAACCCCTTTTGATGACAGCAGTTGCACAGGGTATTGATTTGCAGGACCATCTGCTCCTTCTCATGTGTTTCCCCTTCACCAGCAAAACTGAGGAGGCATCACCTGGGCCCTGCCCTCCATCCCCACGCCTGCAGCCAGGTAGTCACTTCTGCCAGCAATGGAAGCAATTTTCATGGCTGAAATTAAGTGTTTGTACCTGAAACATACTGAGTATAGATTCTCTTAAACACACAATAATTTTGATTTCATTATATTAAATATTTATCTCTTTGATCGAACATTGAATCTTGTAAAATCAATTGCTTAGAAGTAGCTAAAATCATAGAAATCCTTTGGATTTCCATCAGGACATTAATCTTTACCACTAGTATTTCTTGATAAATTTATTTTGCTTCTGGATGTTAGGGATAGTATTTCAGCTATCCCTGTAGACTACAAACTGGAAAAGTCCATATATCTCTCTATACCTATAGGCTTTCCCAGTGATTTGTTTGTAGAAATCTGTCTTTCTACAGAGTAGAGAAATCTCTTCATAAGAAATTACCTTCCTGCTGCTGAAATATTTGTTCCTGCAAGAATCTAGGAAAAAATGCCTGTTGTTGTTGAGAATACCCAACAGGAAAGTTAAATGTTTCCATTGGAACTCACTTCTTTTATTGGATCTTTCAAAACACTTCTCTAAGAAATCCTCCTGACATAACACTTTATGTTTTCTGTCTTAAAATACAGTTTCCAGTGATAATAATTTGCTAACCAATTAATTCTCTGATTTCAAAACACCTCTGCAGTGCCATTCAGTAGTGTCTTGGCTTCCCATTAACTTCAGTAGTGAGTGGGCTTTTTACAATAGCATTTGTTCTCAGTATTTTACCTCTTTTTTCTAATTACTTTTCCTGTTAAAATGGTCACATTGTCAAGTCTAAGTTAAAATTTACAAACATTCATTGTCTGCACAAATGGAACAAAATCTCAGCTACAAAATGCCTGTTGATTTTACAGCCTTGAATAAAATACTATACTTCCTATTTTGCATTATTATAATTTTACATTGTTCCAAAACATGCAGAACAGCTTATTTTTGTTGTTGTTTAGTATTTATATCAAATATTTCATATGAATTCCAAGTTATAAAATGAACATGAATTTTTTGTAAGTTTTAAGTTTAGAAAACCATACAGCAAAAAGTTACCAAAGCAACAAGGGTCTCTGGCATAGAGAAGACTACACATTCTTCTGTAAAATGTTAATTTCATATTAATATGTGGGAGATATGAAAGAATAGCTGTGAGGAATAAAAAAGTGTGTTTTTCTTCTACCACCCCATCACTTCATGCAAAAGCACATGTGGATCCAGCTAGCAATAACAAGCCAATAAAGTTCCAGGGGGTTTTTTGACTGGCAAATCTCTGCCTGTGTAAGGCTGGAAACAGATTTCACAACTAATAAATAATTGTATTAATGATTAAGAAATGGTTTACATAGTTTAAATTGCACAGAATGAGGCTTTCTGCCCAGAAAGGAGTTAAGTTTGGGTACAACTCTGTGTGTGTGACACCTATAAATGTAATGGAAGATGTGTGCATCTTCCTGCCCCTTCTGCAAGCACACAAAACGAGTGCAGGGATGGGAGAGCAAAATTCAGGGCCAGTCACTTGCACATAGATCACTTGTTGACCTAAAATGAAACAAAATTGGTACTCCATGGTTTCCAGAAGAGCAGTAACCAGCTGGACCTGTCTCAGACCTGTCTGGTTGGAGATGAGAAATTCTTGTGCAGACAGAGAAGGGATCAGTGGGAGAAGCAACCTGGCCTGATGGTAAGGAGATTTAGAGAAACCTATACAAGCAAGCAGGAATAGTTTGGGCAAAAAAGACTGTGCTTGTTTGAGGAGCAATTTTACCTCATCTGCTGCTAGCAGGATGGCAGTAGCAGTTCCATTTTTTTTTTTTTTAGTAGTGTGAATAAAATTTAAATTTAGAGGATTGTTGTATATTCCCAAAGTTCAGCAGTGATGGTGTCCTCTTCTTTCAGGTGAGGGACTCATAGGGGCAGTTGGTGATAAGCTCTAGCTTTCCTCAGCGGTGCACTGAAGCCAGGTATTGGGTCCTGGGGCTCAGCCACCTGCCCTCACTCCCTCTCCATTCCCAGCCTCTCCCAGGCTTCCCTGGAGTCTGCAGCCACTAACTGCTGCACCATGTTGGGATGCTCGTGGAAACACAGCTCCTGATTACACTTCCCGTGTCTCATCTCTCTCAGCTTTATGGCTTGGGGATCTGATTAACGAGGATGTCTTCACTAGAAGTAAAATAGGAAGATAAAACAGACACTTATCCTTGCTTGTTAGCTTTTTCCTTTCATCAATCATCCTCTGTCTTTGCTATATGTTGTCACTGGGCTTCTTAAGCTCTGATTATCCTTCTTTTTTATTGTTTTAGGCCTCAGTCATCAAATTCCCAATTCTGGCAAGAGAAGTAGTTTGAAAGAATTGGTTTTAATTTAAAAAGCTGTTTTGCAGTAGGAATTCTTTATTTTAATGGCCGTCTTTCTAGCAGCCAGCAACCTTGGAAAATGTTGCCTTTGCCCTCTGCTTTAAAAGCAATAATTTTTCATGAGAAGAATTGCCTATGAATGCTTAAAATGCAGGCCTTATGGAAACCAACTTAAAATGCTGAGCAGCTGAGAGCACTAAGGCAGAATCATGCCACATAAGGAAAAGCAGTTGGAAGACCAAAGTTTTATTTGAGCATGGAAGGTCTTAAGCTGTGACAAAGTTAAACATCATTTGGCCTGTTTGTTCATCCTCTGCAGCACTTTCTTTCCAAACATCACATCTGCAGTTCCCCAATCACTCTGCAGCTACTAGAGGCAGCACAGGCTTGTTATAAGCAGCAAAGCAGGAAACGTTTGGGATCTGGCAGCTCCTTTTGAACACGAAGCAGCACTCCGAAGGTGTAGCTATAATTTAGTGTACTCTGTTAGTGTGCACTAAATCCTGCCTCCCAGAAGGATGAAAGAACCCCCAACTCTCTTATCTCTCATGAAGTAGGCACCTGTAGTAGGTACATGGCTTTAAAACCTCACACTGCCTCCTGCCTGCTCATATCAGAGTGGAGTGAGCTGTGCCCTGCAGTGGGATATTTACAGTGCCTGTGAACTATGTCTTTCCTTAGTGACAGCCACAGAGATGATGAAATAAACCAGGATTGTTACACAGATGTATAAAACTCTCCACGATACTTAGATGTAAATCCAGCCTCTCAATAAACAAATAGAAAATTTGATAGAAACACTATCTCAGAAATGTGTATTTACTAAAGTTTTTCTTCAGTGTTTGTGTCTGCATGCAGAACTATCAGCTTATTACTTTCCTTGCTTGTTCAGTCCCTATAGCTTTGAAATCTTACAGCAAAACAAGAATAATATTTTGAAGATGTATTGAATCATGGGGGGAAAATTATCCAAGCAGGCAAGTTGGTAATTTAAGAAATACTTTACAATCTTTGTGTGTGTGTGTGGTTTTAATTTGCTTTTAAAAAACCAAACAACCAAACAAAAAACCCCAAACCAAACAAGTCAAAAAAAGCCCCAAACCTTTGGTTACAGGAAAGTGAAACAACACAGAAAATTGTTATTCAGTTACATTAAGTTATTTTGGTGAGGTAGAAACAGAAGGGAGGTCTGAATGTTCAACTCCTTAATTGCAGGGTAGAAATGTTGCTGTAAATGATGAACTGTTTGTTGCCATGTGTACATGTAGTATGTATATTTCAACCCTTTGTGTTAAAGTCACAGGTATGTCTTGGAGAACAGCTCATCTCACACAACAGTTTCACAGATGTGAACTGAAGTACTTTCATCCCTCAGAATGCTCCCTTGCCTTTAGTACAAGACATGAATAAAACTGCTTCCTTTTTTCATTTACCAAATTGAGCACAAACACACCCACCTCAACCCCACATCAAAATACAGATTTTATAAATTACATGGTTGTTTGGAAGTTAGAGGTTTATTAGACTGAAGAAAAGCTTATAAAAATAACTGTGCTTAAAACTGAGTGCAGAAATAGGTGTAAATAAATTTTTCTACTTCATGCATAAAGTAGATGCTTTTGGAAGAGTTATCTCAAGAGACAACCACACTGAGACAGGAAATATCCCATAAGCTTTCAGCACCCTTTGTATTTTACGAGATTTACTTCATGACTGAGCCATAAAGTATCAGTCTTTTGGGACTTACCCTTTCTCATGTTTTTAGTTTAGCAATAGCTCTACTTGAAAGCAGGATATTTTTCTCTCCTGTAGTCCTTTAGTGGCAGCTGTGAATGTTTACTTGGAGAGGCATATAAATATGGGTATCTCTCTGAAACTGCAGAGTAAAAGGAAAGCAGAAACTGGGGACCCCTCACTCAGAGTAAGAGAGGAAAGAGGCCAATGTATCTCTGTTTTAAATTGTCTGGATCATTGCAAAATGCTCTTGAAAGATTGCAAAAGATATCTTTTTGCCTTCTGTCCTCAGCTGCACGCAGCTCTCACCAGCTATTGTTGATAATCTCTCTCAAACCAAGACAGATGTCACAAGAGAGCATTTCACCATATTTGCAAAAGGAGTTTATGTCCAATAAAATACAAGACAGCTGCTCCAGAGCACTAAAGCAGCTTCCTGAGAGCAGTCTGAGTGTTTGAATTGCAACTCTCTGCAATGTGATGTGTTTGGAGCCCAGCTTTGCCCTCTCACTTGTCTCCATCTGTCATTTTCCTATATCTCAGGTCAGGGTTTCTGAACTCTCAAGGAAATAGCACATTGACCAGGCCCTTGGGCTCTGCACACCTCTGTGGCACTGAAAAGCCTGCAAATGTCAAAGTCCTCAGGCTTGGTGGCATGCTAGCACTGCCCTATAGCCCTCAACACAGTACTGCATCTTGGGATAATTTTAATTTTTGGGGACCCACATTTCTACCCTGATCTATGAAACCTGTCTCCTTGCTATTCACGTGTGGTACAGCAGTGTTGGCACAATTGTTCTGTATGCACTGCCCTGGAATTCAGAGATGAGATGTGGGCATTTCAAGTATCTTGGAATATTTGTTCAACAGTGCAAACACTAACAGGCCTTTTAAAGTTCTGTCCCAGGATCAATTGCAAAATGTCACAGCTGACTCCCAAATGCAGGATTGTAGTGGCATGTTGTAAACAGACAGAATCCCACCCATCAGCTTGTTTGCATATTCAGAGAATACTATACAAAACCTTTTTGATTGGCAATTGAGATAAGAAGGCAGATGTTTAAAGGAGTATTGTTTGTGAAAATATACTCCAGGATAAATTTAGCACTCAGTAAACTCCAAATGAAATCTTTAAACCCAGAATTGTTAAGCTCAAGATCGATCAACACTTGAGGTTTCTAAGGAATGTGCAATTCTTGCCTCTGAACATCTGAAAAATGTTTGATTCAGAAGGGTAGAGACGTATTTAGGATGAACTGGTAAAAACTTTTCTGTACTGTGAGTGTAGGCTGACAGTGAATAAATCCACTGTGCATATGCTGAAACCAAACTGCAAACAAACAATAATTGTTGTCTCTTTTCACAGTTATGGACACTGTTCTGGACTGACTGCTGCGCCCTCCAGGGTGACAGCCAACCCCCTCGCCATGGCACCCCAAGCAGTCAGGCTCACACCTGCCAAGAGTGCCTGGAGCTTCTCAGCCAGCAGTCCAACCTGTGAAAGGCAAACATCACATGTGGACATAAATAAAATTGTACACCGTCAAATAAAATAGTGTTACAGTCATATTTTCTGAAAAATCCTCTTTGCCCAGGATTCTTCTCCTGGGAAGCCAAGAAGCCTCAGAGAAAAAGGAAAACAATATTATCTTGTTTGCTTCTCCTGTGTTTTGCTGCTTTGGAATGTGGTTGGAGATTGTTTTCCAACATGTGAATTGTTTTGACTTAATGACCAATCACAGTCAGGCTGTGTTGGACTCTGAGGAGACAGTCACAGGTTTTTAATTATTATCTTCTAGACCTCTGTCTACATTCTTTCTCTATTCTTTAGTATAGTTTAATATCACATTCTTTAATATAATATAGTAACATAAAATAATAAATTAGCCTTCTAAGAACATGGAGTCAGATTCATCTTTCCTTCCTGCCATGGGGGCCCAGAAAACACCACACACTTGTGCTAATCAGCTTGTGATAAGGAATCATTGAAGATTTCAGTTGGATTCCCTGTGGTAATCACAGGGTCCCACTTTGCTGCCCTATCTGCTGAGCATTAAGGTCTGAGCAGCTCCCCTGGAATTGGTTACTCCTTCCTGCCTGTGTGCTTTCCACCTCTGGTGCTGGCAGGAACTGGCCGCAGCAATGTGGTTTACAGAAAGGATTCAGGTTAAAATTATCTTTTTTTTTTTTTTTTTTTTTTTTTTCTTCTTGACAGTTATGGAGTTATGGCCCTAGAGCATTTTCATATGGCCCAAAAACATGAGCTAGAGGGGAGAGAGAAAAGCAAGTGAAGAGGCAAAGATAAAGGCAGGAGCATCTCTTGCTATTTGCTCCTGGAAGTACAAGGATAGCTACCTGTGTTGGCTCTTTGTAGGTAAAGGAGAGAGATGGGCATCTCCAAAACAGGGTTTTAAGATTCTTTATCAAAATGTATCTACTAATGCTGGTCATCTTTAAAGTGCCTATCCCTCCCCACTGACTGAAGAAAAACTAGGGGGAACAAATTCAGAATATACAGCCAATTTATGGATTTATGAAACAGTTGAAATATACCTCCCTACAGGACTATTTTTCTTTGTTAATGTGTTACTACATTTTGTTCTTTGAAGTCTTGATAATTTGTTTGGTGAATGGCTGTTGCAAGGACAAAAAAGAGTTGAAGTATATTTAAAGCAGAGCTTTGTGCTGCTTTTAAGCTAATGTAGTGCATTCAAATCTGTCACCTAAACAGCATCTCTGTTGCAGCACTGCTTGCATTCTGCCTTTGGATGGCCAGCTCTACTGGATGGACATCCCACCTGAGTGAGGATCTTTGCTCAGTGTCCAAGGTCTGAACCATGACTGGTCAATTTTCTCAGTCCTGAGGACCTCAGCAAGTTTCCTCTGGGTGAACCAATCTCCAAGCTGGCTTTCCTGGTCCCTCTATAACCAATGCAAAGAAATGTCCATTTCTGGCTGTTATTCAGCCCAGGGGAGTTATTTGAAGGAGGTCAGACAAATTTCTGCCTCTACCTTCCTTCTGGGAAGCATAAATTTCTCTCCATTGACTATAAAGTGAAATACAAGTTCCCATCCAGTGACCCTCCCTTAATAACTTCCCTCCAGGCACAGCTTTATTCAGGACCATATGTAAAAAGACATATATAAGTTCATTTAAACTGGCTCTCAACATAGGGCTTGTTGTCCATGGGTCATACCATGTAGGATTTATCTTTCATAAGCCATATAATAAAATGAATTTTGCAAACTGCCAAAGCTATTAATCAAACACCAACCATTATCAGATCCTGAGAGCTTTTTTCAGAGACATTGGGGAGATTAACTTCACAACACCTTCAACTGATGTCTGCAGCCATGGGCATCAGATAAGTAATATGGTTTCTCATTACAGGCAGCAGGATGAATAGGCTACAATACAAACCCAGGGTCCATTTTGCTGCTCCTGCTGGCAAAAATCCCCCTCATAAAGCAGAGAATGATGAATCAATACACTGGGTGCTGGAGAGCTGGAAATAAACACTATTCCTTAGACTTTTGGGTTGAATTAGGAAATGAAAATTTTCTTCAGACACTTTGGGCCCCAAAAAAAAACTTAATTTATCCTTTTACAAGTAAGTCTCCTAAATGTTCTTAAAATTTATCATTATAAACCGTTGCAGAAATGGGAAAATATTTAATTGACCTATGAGCATACAAAATTGGACTGAGTTGATTTGACATGAGTTACTTCAACCAATTTTTAGAAGATGTAAAGTAGTGTCTTGGTTTAGACGTTTTGATTTAGCTTCTATCAAGAATATTTATTTATAAATGTAGAAACTTTTTTCATATTTTATAAAAACATTTTAGCATTTAAAATGCTGCAGTCACTTTTCAGAGAATCATTTAGTTAAAATGCAGACCTTACTGCCAATTACAAACACTGGCTGTTGAGAACTGACATCAGAAACACTGTTAGGGCACTGACCTCGCTTTTCTCTATTAAATAAAAGGAGAAACAAATAAAAAAATCCTTTATTTTAGACTACGTGTGGTTACGGGCTGCAGTGTATTAAGACTTCCTGATATTGCCACTAGAGAGCAGTGTATGCCTTCGGAGTTTACAGATTTCTCACCAGCTAACCTATAGCTCTCTCCTCTCTATTAAGTATTCATTTAAATTTCTCCTCAAGGGTGATGCAGGATTTGTGGAAAGAGTTATAGAATAGCATATGCTAAATATATGAAGTATTATTAGCTGCTAGTCACTAATTTTTGATTAAAATTATGAGCTTCAAAATAGAAAAGATGAAAAAGGTGCAGACCTTGTGATGTTCCACTTATGCAGGCTCACAGAAAATCAATTGGTTAAAATGGAATTCTTCTGATTTATATTATTATAGTGGGAGGAAAATATGTCCCACGAGTCTATGAATTCCTGAGCCTTCTTAGAAAGTAAAATGTACCTATCACAGGTCGAAGGGAGAGCAAGGTTGTTTATACTCACCTGCTGTATTTAATGCCCTATTCCTTTGAAAGAGGCACTGCTCTGATCAGCACTGAGATAAAGAGCATTTTGCTTTAAAAAAAATTATTTTCATTCCATTATAATATGTTGAATAACCTGATTTAATTGATTTCAGCAGTTCACTCTCTGTTTTTAGAAGTATTTTGAAGTACACCTATCCTGTTTGATGCACATGGAAGTAAAAAAAAGCTGTCAGCTAGGAGGTGACTCAGGTCTGCTTTCCCACTGCCCATCTCTGCCCATTTCTGAAATGCTTGTTAAAGTAAAATTAAAGGTCTCTGCCTTCCAGAGCTTCACTCAAACAACTTATCACTCTGATGAGAAGTCGGCTGCAATTCAAAGATTGCACATTTCTGATGAACACCATTGAAACAAAATGCAGAAAAAAATAATGCCAGCATCATTACAAAGAGACATTGCTGAACAGATGGATAAGCTTCTGCCAGGAGAACCTCAGAAAGCAGATCAGTGACTTGGCTGCAGGGAGGGAGAGGGAGGAAGAAAAGAGGATAAAGGAGAAGAAAATAAGATAACTTCATGGGAACCTTTGCCAATTCAGAGCAGTGAGTAAAACTGCCTTCGCTATTACTTTGGAGAAAAAAGTACAGTATGGAGTTTATTATTTGGTGTCTCCCTTTTTTAGGTGCCTTGAGAGTTCAAAATAGTTGAATATATTTAAACACCTGAATATGAGGGTAAATATAAACACTTGGGGATTTTTCTTTTTGTGTTTTTTGGGTTTAATTTTGGTAGGCCAAAGTGATGCTCTCTAGGGAATTATAAGCCTGACACCAGGGCATGATTAGTTCTCAAGTTTGACTGGTTATAATGTAAGGATATATTTGTTTTTTAAAAAAAGGAATCAAAAAATATATAATGGAGAACTTTTAGGTGTTAGAGAGAGGCTGAGCAAAAGAACTAGTGCTAGAACTGATATTTTCCTTCCTGGGATTAACTGCATCCTGCAAGGGCAGATCTTCAGCCTTTTTCTTATGTTGCCCTGAGTTTTAGGAGGATTCTTCTGAGGGAAGTTGTTTATTCTCCTCCAGGGATTTTCTTCAGGTCTTATTTGCCATTGACTATATAAATGTTATATTCTCCTACCCCACAATCATTTATGGGATCAGCTGGAGGAAGTAGCTGAACTTATAGTTGCCACTATGGATGGAAATTTCTCCCTTGAGCAGGGAAACAGAGGAATCACCAAGAGCAGTTTAAATCCATATATCAAACAGTAATGTTGGTTAAGTCACTGTTCCATACAAATGGGAGCTTTGAGTCCAGGCTCCTTAATTTCTGGTAATTTCAGAATAAGAGTAGTCACATTTTCATTTTTTGTCTGATGACGCCCTAGTGCTGTTGAAATGAGGGTGATGTAAGTCAAAGGAGAAGCAAGAGCACAGTTTCCACTGCTGACTGCAGCACTTCTATACACATCTTAATCATATGCTCTCTGAAATGTTTCTCTTAATTTCCCTTGTGACCAGCTCTTTTGAAGTTTTAATATGTGACCTGTTGCCATCCACTTTATTAGCTCTTTTCTCCCTGTTTGCTCTTTTCCTGTGCTCTTTGGAACATTATTTTTCTTAGTCCTGGTTGCTTTACTCTCTTGATGTAATAATGAAAAATATTCTCAGGAACCTGTTCTTTCATCATACCTATGTTATGCAATGAACCTGTATAGTTTATCTAGGTCAGATGGTCTGCTTAAATTGCACTGAAATGAACAGAGAAATGTGAACTTCAGGCAGGTCATTTATTTCAGCTCAAAATGCTACATTGTGCTACAGTGTGCTTCAACTAGAGCTGGCCTAAATGAGTGAAAATCATGTCAATGATGACTGCTTCAATTTTTAAAGGATTTTGATTTTTTCAGAGGGTTTTTTCCTTCTGTTGTTCTGGTGGTTTTGAGGGGCTGTTTTGTTGAAGGGTTTTTGGAAGGGAAATACTATAGATCTGCACCTACCTTCAAAGACAAAAGGATTAAGGAAAAAAAAAAGTAAGAAATTTCACAATGATTTCTGAGAATTCATACTTTATTGTATCAGCAGAATCAATAATTTCTAGCAACAGAGGATCTATTTAGTAAGATTGAGTTGGTTTGATTCTGTACACCTGAAATAACTTGAGTATATTTCACAGAACCCATTTAACTGGGGCTGAAATGAAAAGCACTGAAGTCACTTCTCAAAAAAGAGGAAAGTAAGGAGAGAAGCCCATATTTATATTGCTTTGAGCTGCACATGGCAACTGACCCCACTGTCTGTCTTGTTTGCATTTAGTAACCTCACCTTAATAAGCTTTTTTATTGACCTATAGATCTTTAACATAAAAACAACAGCCCAGAGGTACTGGCAAAAAGAAGGTCAACGTGTGCCTTCTCATTCCAGTCTGAATATATTGATGGCATTATTTTATAAAGACACCAAACTAAATAGGCAGCAAAGTGGCCTCTGGCAATGAGAATGGTAAAATGGAAACTGGGAAGGCTCCATGCACACTTGAAAGCTGTGCAGCTTCCAGTCAGCCCAGTAAATTCAGTTTCAAACTGCATTATAGTTATAAACAATTAAACAAGCCAGTAAAAACAATGACTACATAGACTCTATGTAAGTATGATAACCATGCAGGTGGGATTGCTGAAAAGACACTTCTAGAAAAATGTGAGTTTGTAATTCCAGAGAAAATCTCAGCCACTCAGTTTGGGGATTGCTTGTGTTGTCACTGATCATAAGAAATCAAATCATATATAAATTCAAACCACTCCATGCCATTTGAAATATATTAATGAGATTTGGAAGACATTAGAAACATTACATAGTTTATGGTTGTTTTCATCCATCTCCTTGATTGAGTTTTCCCAGAAGCCTCCGTTGCCCTGCTTGTGGCAGAGCTAATGAGAACTGATGTCTCCGTGTGTTTCTGCCTGAGCCCAGCTGAAATGAGTGTGCTGGGCCTCTGGGCACTGTGGCTGCAGCTTGTTTCCAGAAGGAATGAGGACTGTTCACCTCCTGCCTGCCTTTAACACCACCTTTTCCAGCTCTCAGATGCACGTGTTGTAAAATGTTGTGGCTGCATGGCCTCTGCTCGTGGGTGATATCAAGGTCAGCGGGCCAGTATTTGCTAATACAGACAAATTTAATGCGTTGTTAGTGGTGTTTGGGTATCTCTGAGCACCAGCCAGCTCTGAAAGAGGCAGAGGAAATTTCCTTCTCTGTTTGGAATTTGTATTTCCATGGGAGAGCAGCACAAGTCTGGTTTGAGTCAGAGCTTTCGGATGTTTCTGGGCTTGTAGCAGAAAGCCTCTGTAAAGGACAGAGCAAGAAACACTTAGTTGGAAACAGATGGGTACATCAGGCTGTGCTCGGTGAACCCAGGAGGGAAACGGGGCAGGGAGATTGGAAAGGAATTGGAATTTATGCTTCATATTTCCTCATGCTCCTTTCTTCCTGGTGAATCCTCTGACTTGATAGTGATAATAAAATTAACTTGCATCCTATGGAATTTCTCCAGTTATTTAATAGAGTGCTCAACAAACAACCAAATCTGACCATGGTATGAGATACTAAATGCAACTGTAATTAGCTGATATCCAAACAAGTAGAAGCTGAAAAACATCAGAATATTGAAATCAAAAATCACACACAAAAATTAGGTAATTTTCATTTTTAAGATTAAAACATATACTTTTATTTCTTCAAAGTAATGTACAGATTTTAGATTTGTATACATTACCCTCCCTTCCTCCCTTCCTTCCTTCCTTCCTTTCCTTTCCTTTTTCCTTCCTTCCTCCCTCCTCTCCACTGCCTCCTTAAAGTGGCAGAAGGGCACGGAGGGAGAGAGAAAGGACACACAGGGGAAGAAATAAATCTGGCTGCAATCTTTTTGTTAGAAGATAGTTTTTGTCCTTTTTTATAGCACGTCAACTTTACAAATACAGTGTTTATTGCTTTAGCACAATATTATTACACAGCTGTGTTTTATTGGCTGTTATGAATTTCTGTGTGAAAAGCAAATGAGGCTGGAATACTAAGTCTAATAACATTATTTATCACTGATTTTGATAAACTGTTCTGGTAAAAATGTTAGCAACTTTAATTCATTGAGAACTAAAATAAACAGTTCATTATAATGAATTAAAAAATAAATCAAACCATAGCTTTGTTTCAAAAAAATACCCCACATTTTATCTTTTCACCACATTGTTAATAGTTTCAGCTTATTTTTTTAAGAAGCAGGTTACTACTGACTGGCTTGCAAGGCAGTGTGTAATGGTATTTAATGCTTTTCACCAAAACTGCTAGAGAAAATCTGAAATAACTTTTTTTTTTCATAAATTAATTGCTTGGTCAAAACAGAATTCTAAGTTCCTGTATTCCAGTTCCAGCATAAAAGGTTTACTTCTCCAAAACACAATGCCACTCCAGAGAAGGCTGGGAGGAGAAGAATAAGAAAGAGCAATAAAGCTAAAACTGGCTGTCGTAGACATCTTTTAAATGAAAAATCGTTTCCTTAGGATTTTTCCTCCTGAGAAGCTGAGAGGCCTCAGGAACAAAATGTAAACAATGGTTATCTGCTGCTGTGGAATGCAACAGGTGCATCTGTGATTGGCCCATGTTGGATGTTTCTAATTAATGGTCAATCACAGTCAGCTGGCTCAGACAGAGTCCAAGACAGAGCCTTTGTAATCATTCCTTCCTATTCTATTCTTAGCTAGCCTTCTGATGAAATCCTTTCTTCGATTCTTTTAGTATAGTTTTAATGTAATATATATCATAAAATAATAAATCAAGCCTTCTGAAACATGGAGTCAGATCCTTGTCTCTTCCCTCATCCAAGACCCCTGTGAGCACCGTCACAACTGGCCAGTTCCACACTGGGACTGGAGATGGAAGGGGGATCCAGGTCTGGATTTGAACATGCAGAGGCACAAGGTGGGTTCTGGCAGCTGTCCATGTGTGCACAGGGCAGAGCCACTGCGCTGCTCTGTTCAGAGGAAAGGAGTTCAGCTGAAGGTGCCACCAGGGCCCTGCTCAGCTGCCCAAATGTCCCCCCCACGTGTCTGACACTGCGGGGGACAGCCTGGAGCACACGCAATCTCAGGGCTGTGCCCTGGGGGCAGGATGCCCCTCGGCTCTGAGTGTGGCTTGATCAGACCCTCAGAGCCACGCAGGCTGACAGCTGTGCATGTCCTGAGCAGCAAAAATACCATGACAGCTGTATAAAGGAACATGGTGAGGCTCAAAGCAACAAAGTTGTACAAAGTCCACAGGTGAATTTGGTAGTGGGGGCCTAGAACCCAAGGGGGCAGTTCTGCCAACACACAGCATAAATTTATTTGATTATTTCAGCAATCCCATCTACAATGTCTAGCACAGAAGGAGCAACCTGTCAATTATGGTTTTATTTATCAGAGTGTGAATAATATTCCCAAAAATGCTTTTTGCCTGGAATTACTGATTTGTGGCAGTTCCTACCTCTCACATATACACAAGATTTGGTGTATATAAAGCAGATTTGAGAATTTAATAACTGAGTTTTAAAGTCCAAGTTGTCTACATCCCAAGGAATTTTTAAAAATTCATGCTTTAGGCTCTCTTGAAATTCTATCACCTTTTACTTCAGGAAGGCATGGAAATAAGAAAAAGAGAAGGTGATATAAAAAAATAAATATTCGTGCTGTATTATATTAGCCAATGCTTCAGTACACTGCCAACAAATTTAGAAGCAATAAAACTCGAGTGACCTGGAGAGGAGATGAACCTTGCTCTTGTCCAACCTTGATTTCATGAAAGGAGATAAGTGTTCTTGCCACACCATAAAACATGTTTGGTACTTCCTTGGCAAGATCATTCATAACTGTAACTCATCTCCTAAATTGTTGTCTCCTGAATTAAAAAAAAAAAAAATGAACCAAATCCACTATGGAAAAGAGGTTGCAAGTGGCTTTGTTCCATTGCACTGATGGCAGAATAAGGAAGAGGCAGTCTTCATATAATTAAAAATCTGCAAATAAAAAGACTCAGGTCAGCACTGGTTTAGGATTGCATCTAGAGGAGGCTGCTGAGGTCATTGGTTTTATTTTTGAGTACTAACACATTTGTTTCAACTACAGAAGCTGCTCCTCAAAAGAGCTCTGAGAATAAACATTCTTATTCAATGCTCTCTTTTTAAAAATAAAACCAAAAGGCCTTGAAGATTAAGCTACTTATCACCACTTTCAGGGCTATGTTCTCCTTTTTCTCATGGCTTGTCTAGCTGGAGCCTCAAAATCAATTAACTGAAAGGTCTTCATCACCTCTGGAATTCCACTCATTCACATCAGTAATTACAGAAGGTCTCCATGAAGCAGTGGTTTCTCAAAGAGTTAATTGAAATGCAGGAACAGTTTAATACTGATTCAGCAGACTTAGCTCTAAACTTCAAAGGAATTGTGATTTACCATTTGGTTCTTTGTCTATTTAAATTAATCATGTTGCTCAAAGGCAAGGGAAATGAAACATTGGAGGCCTCATAATTATTCCAGCATAAATGCTAAAATACATTAGTCCTTTGAGACACAAATTCTGAAATTTTATTTTATTTTTATTTCTTTTATAAAATATTTATTTCACATAGTATCTATTTCTTGGCAAACATAGGATTTGCCCCCCAAATCTCTGAGCCGTACACAATATCTGGGTTTATTAATCTTAAATACAGTAATGTAAGAAAACACCCCAGGGCCTGATTCAAGTTTCACAAAGGTAATACAAAGCTTATCAGATCTGTGGTTTACTTTTGAGATGGAGTAGGCTGCCCAGCACAATTCATGATTCATAACTTCAAATAGATACCTGCCACTGCTTTGGACAGCCTGCCAGAGATTTGGCAGCAATTTATCCCAACACACATGAAATGAATCCATTTCACACCTGCACTGTGAACTTGCATTTTGATCCCCAGATATGCAAAGATTTCACCCCACAGATTTTCCCTGGATCTGACATGCAGTATGTTCTTGTGGCACTGCTGAGGAAGACTGGCATTATGCCCACCTGTTGTGCTCTGAAATGATGGAGGGTTGAGAGAGTTTAGCATCTTTGTGTGTCTCCTCTGCTTTTCCTCTCCAGCCTGCTCCATGCTGTAGCGCACAATGGTGATTCCTTGCTTGGTTGTGTGAGCCAATGGGTCCACAAAAGCCATGGCCCACACTGGCAACTGCAATCCCAAGCTGCAATGTCCCACACAGTGCAAACCTGCTCCCTTGGGCTCACTCTGGGGCTGGCACCCCATCTAGGAAAGGATTAAAAAGATGTTTCCAATGTGATAGTCTGGGAGGAGGATCTTCCTTGTCTGGCAGAAATGTTAGAAGTGGCTCAAAAACCAGACTGTCTGTGTGTCTTATTGGTGTCTTCTACAAAATGATTCTCTGTTTCTCAGTAAAGAGGGAGCCCTGAAAGGCTCACAGGGTAGGCACGTTTACTCACTGTTCTATCAGACAAGTTTAACTCTTTATAGAAACCCTCAAGAAGGGTAGTTGCTAGTTTTCTCACTTCTTAGATGGGCAACCTCCTCATTACAGCTTTCAGGATGAGCAGATAAGTGTAATTAGATATTTATCTTGGAGTGAGTGCAAAGTCTGCTGCACCTTTCACATTCTTTGAAGTGAGAAGAGTCAGTTTGTAGCACCATTTCCTTAGTCATCATTTTTGTCCATGTATTTTCTGTTTTTACCCCTCCCTGGTTACCCCAGCAAACCAATGAATCCATTCCTCAACTCCACCCCAGGGCCCTGCCAGTCACTCCCTGCCCACTCCTTTTTCTCCAGAAACTTCTCTCCAGGGCTCGGAGTGATTGGCTTAGGGACCAGGGCCCCTCCCTTAGGTTGTATCCATTGGTTCTTTCCGTATGTCAATCTTATGCACCCCACTCCCCCCTGGATTCCCATTCGTCCCTTTGCTGGATCCACCCCTACCTCCCATTCCCTTCATAAGCTCATGAAACCCTCTCTCTGGATTTGGTTGTTGGCTTCCCTGGGATCTGCATTAAACCTGGACTTGCCCCAACCTGAGCACGCTCTCTTCATTTCTTGCTGGCAGGAGCTTCAACACAACCATGTCCCTCAGCAGGGCAGCGTTGCCTGCCGTAACGCAGGGTGCTGACCTTGGGCGCAGTCCCAGACACCGAGAGTGGGACGGTGTCCCCCGAGCTGCGAGCAGTGCCAGCCAGCTTGCTGGGATGTTCGGGAAGGTTGACCCTTCTCTCTAGCCACACTGCTTCACTCAAGCACACAACTACTGCAGAGCCGAGACAGCCCTTGGCTTCCTGAAACTGAATGTGGCAATTGTGAAAAATTGCCAGCATCAGTTTAAGTCAAGCATCTTTATGGCATCAATGACTTTTGCTCAAGGCCTAAGGTGTCAGAGAAGTAGTTATGGCAGGTCTAGCCACAGTACTGTGAAATAGTCTAAATAATTTGTGCTGTATCTTGGCGAAGATTATCAGCAGTATTCCTCCATTTGTACATGTGTGTGTGGAGGAGGAGTTGACAGTTTTGGCTGTATTAACCTGTCAGATAAAACCGGTATTATATCATATGGCACAGCTGCCTTTGCCCTACACTGTGTTATGTGTGCCTCTCCAAAGGTGAGACAGACAAATTATCCTGTTTAGCTGTATATGTAACAGCCTCAGGCAACTGAGAAGGGAGTTCTGCCATAAAATTTGCAATTGCTGGAGGCCTGTTTGTCTCTGGTTGATGCAATTTTGAGCATCCCATTTTCTACTTCTCAGGAAGAAGCACCTACCTTGTTCCCAGCCTCTGGTAACAGAGCTGACACCTCATTCCTCCTTGCTGTGAGACCTGTGCTGTTTCCACTTGGAAGCAAAACTGGTCTGAATTGGGTTTCCCAGCTGTTGCTGTGAATACCATCTTTTAATTGTGGTTGTACAGGAAAAAATAATATTTAAATTTTATGTTCAATATTCCTACTGCTGTGAGCCTGGGCAGTCCAGAGTGTCTCCCTGGCTGTGTGTGATTTTGGCAGTGATGGAAACCAAACAGTTTGGGTGTTCTCTGGAGTGTCCTTCTGTCCAAATGTCAAGACTAAGATGGAGTGAAGCGTTTCCTATATCATCCAGAAGTGTTTCTAACTATTCCTACATAGAGTGGATGGTTTCCAGACTCAATATCCTCCTGGAGCCTGTTGGATAGGTGTATCCTGGTGGCCCAGGCAGGCTTATGTGATTTATAAAATTTATCCTGGCTGTGTTATTCTGGACATTTGAAGGGGGACATTGGGTCTGCAGCTACAGAAGAGAGAGGTCATATAGAATGATTTGTAGGAGTCTCAAAAATCACATTAGTGAAAACCCCCAGGCTGAAGAGACAATCAAACCTAGCTTTTCTCCTGCTGATTTAGCTCCTTAATTTAGGGGTACCCACTGTTAGATCAGATTTTCACTGCCAGGCAGTTAAAACTGCTTTGCCTTGTCCCAGTCGCTGTCCCCTGGTCCAGCAGAGCTGACTCCTCACAGGATTAGGTGGGGCTCAGCTGCCTCCTGCCTGTGGCTCATGGCAGAGCTTGTGAGAAGTGGGTTCTGCTGTGCAGGAGAGAACAGGGCCACCCAGCTGCCCTGTCACTGCCCAGGAGTGCAGCAGGGACAGCCTCGAGATGCAGGGAGCTGCTCCAAGGGGCTGCAGTGTCTCTTTAGCCCTTTTGAGGCTGTCTGACCTTCCTCTGGAAATGGCAGCTGAACCACAGCACCTACAGGTGCCTTCTGGCACCCAGCTGGATCCAGGTGAGCCCAGGCAGACATCCCCCACTCTATCCTGCCTCTTCCCACAGGGAGGAAAGCTGAGGCACAGGCTGCAGGGAGGGAATGCAGCTTCACACTGCAGCAGTTACCTGCCTAATGATGTGGACATAGCCTAAATCTGTATATCCCTTGATCCATTAAAGCTGGTTTTGTCAGGTCAAAGCATGTTTTCCTTTCAGGAGAAGCTTAGCTCACTTAAAGCAGCCTGTAAAGCTTTTTTACTCACTTTTTCCTGGTATTCAAAGTGCTCTTCCTTCAAGGGATGAGGCAGTGGAATAGTTTCTTGCTGCTGCAGTAACTTAGAAGGGAGGGAAAAAACAATGAGAGTGAGCTGTCAGCTGGGTGACCCCATCATCTCAGTAGGTTATGAAGCTTAGGCACAGAGAAGTAGTTTCCTTTTGGCTCAGGGAATAGATCAGATCCAAGAATAGGGTCTGCTGTCTCTACTGGCCTCTTTTGGGAATCTCAGACCATGAGGAAAACTCCATCCTTTTCTCTCTACCTGTCAACACCCTTGCCCTCCGCAGTAGAATCTTTTTGGCGCTGCTGTGATGAATTTCTTTTCAGGAATGATTTCAGAGACAGGAGGAGATCTTTGTGTGTCTCCTGCAGCTCATCCAAGGCTCTCACCCACACGGCTGCTCAGTGATGACCCCTCCGGAGCTGCTCCTCTCCTGCTCTCTGCTGAGCTGCTGACATCTAAAAGATACTAAACACCCTGGACTGTCAAGGACTGAACACTCTGGACTGTCAAGGACTAAACAAAAAGCATTTTACAGCTCCAACTGAGTTATTGAAAGCAGTTTTCTATCTGTAACTGTCTTGGGTTTGTGTCACATTTGAGTATATCCTTGCATAGGGTTAATGATGCACTTTGGAGATAGCTGCTCACAAGAAATTAATGAGACATTTCAAGACAGAATTCCTACCAGCTAATTAAATTACCTGCCTTGCTTACTAGAATTAATCACTGCTCTCCCAGTATATTTGTGTAAACAGACAGATTTTCATGTAAATTAAGTGATGTTTGAGATGGCTGATGAATCTCTGTTGTTTGGTGGTTCTGATACTTAGTACTGAAGAAAAGATAAAATTACTAGAAACTATTCTTTGTTACTCCTAACTCTTCATACTACTTTACCAGTTTCTATAGCTATATATCACACAATGGGGTTAGCCTGCTCTCTTAGAAAAAAAAAAAGGATGTATCTTGTGAAGTCTGATTTCTGACATTTACTAAGCAAGCATGAGAACAATTGTAGCTGTCACAGGAACGTGTTTTGGATAATTTAAGGGACTTAAATTATGGAAATCTTTTGTTGGAGGGCTGTATTTCTCTAGAAGGTTATAACACAAAAAAAATCAACCAACCAACAAACCAAAATAAAAAAAAACACACAACAAAAAATACCAAAGCCAAAAAACATTTTATAGATATAGTTCAGACTTACATAACAGAGGGCTTAAACATTTCTCTCTAATCCACTCACTGCTTTCAGGGATGACCACTCCAGCAAAGGAGAGAAAGGTTTTAAGTTTTTCTATCAAGAAAGATGCTAGAATAAGAATAAAGAAAACTGGGTTCCTTCCCTATCCCTATTGCCAATTCAGGTGCATGAGCCACTTTGTCCTTCAGTGCCTAAGCTTCCTCTTGCTGTTTGCTGCCTGTATCATCAGCTGCAATGCATCCCCTCAAATGCTCTTTTACTTCCTATAAGGAGAGACCAATAAGAATGAAGTAAAATAAGACTATCTCAGTTTACTGCCTTCAGACAAACTATAAAATTCAAGTTGATTTAATAAAATTTAAAATTTTTCAATTATATTGTGGAGGATGAACATACCTATGTGCCTATATATCCTAAGTAATTTTTCATGTACAAAAACAATTCCTAGGACAGGAATTTAGTATAGTTTATGGTTTTACATTTTCAGTAGACCTAAAGATCCTCATCTAAAAGTCTTCTGTCAGCAGCTGTATTGACATTGAGCAATTCAGCCCTGGATACAGATAATGAAATTGCATTTGCTGCAGCAAATGTTGGAAATCCATTCCTTGAAGACTTAGGTATAAGGCTGATCTGGCTTTATTCCTGTGTAGAACCACCAGGTTAAGGAATGAAAATTCAGAGAGGCATATCTCCCAGGATGGGGTTGCATAGTCCTTTTACAATGTCTGTTCTGCTGCTGCTTGCATTTGGTGGATCAGCATTAGAGCTATTACAGGTAGAGAGGAAATTCAGCCAAGGATGATGGAATGATTAAATTATTGATTTCTTCTTCATCTGGAATATGCCATCAATCTCAAATATTTGTTCAATTGCAAGGTTTCCTGAATTTCCATTTTCCAGAAACTCCAGCATAAGCAAGATCAAACACTGTGCTTTCACATAAATGGTTTATTTCATGGAACATTGTTTTTAATGCATTCCTATCCCGGAATATTCAGAGCCATTCCTAAATTACTTTAGTTTTCTTGGTGTAGTTTTCCTTGTAAAGATTCCTATGTACTGTCTCCTCTAGGCTCATGAATTGTAGTCCTGGGTGTGAATATATTTCTGTGGCTTTCAGAGGTCAGGTTATAACATGCAAAGTTCACCAGTGAGGAATGATTCTGCTGCTGTCAGAAATATTCGGGTTGTTTTGTTTTTGTCAGCTAAAGGACACAATGTGGAGTAGCAGACCCCAACTGCACTGATCTTCCAAGAGAATTGGCTTTAGTTTAGAGCTTGAATTCCTCTTCTTCCCTTTTTCTGTTTGTGTTAGAATATTTACAGAGCAAAATCCTGCAGTTGTAAGACTTTTTCTTAAGAGTAACAAGGAATTGCCTTTACTCTTGCAAGACATATTTTGAGCTCCCTAGCTGCATTTCACTGCACCTTTTCCATTATCTGTGGAGTGGGGTTTTTTCCCTTTTTTTCCCAATCTGATCAAAGTGTTATACAGTATTCCAAATAAAATTTTCTTACTGTTATGGATATTGTTATCAGTGCTTCCTTGTCTTCACTGAAATCACCTTGTTTGATCCAGCCTGGATTTGCATTTTCCTCTTACTCATCCTTCTTCTCATGTGAAACTTTCCTTAATAATGCTGCCTTGTGATACCTGTTCTCTTTATGTCTTATTTAATTTCCTTTTGTGTGATTTCTGTTTGACTACTTACTAGGCCTTCCAAGCACTTTGCTGAAATAAACTGAGACCTTAGATATCACACATATTCACCACCTAAAAACCCCAAACCTTAACCAAACACAAATAAACTTCATGCGCATTCTCTTATTAATGAAATAAAATTATTTTTAGCCAGGTTTAACCAGGGTGTGGTGAACTGTAATTAAATTGCTGTAATATTCCAAGGAATTATGATGAGCTATAAGGTAACATTGGTACTGTCTACTCAGGCTACCTAGGCATCTTAATTAAACTGTGATTAAAAAGACCACAGAGGTGTGATTTGAAAGGCTGTGCTCTGTGAAGGCAATGAAAACAAACAAGCACTTTTGAGGGGCCCAGTTGGGCATACTGGTGCCTCCAGAAGGCTAAATTCAAATCCTCTCCTGGTGCCCACCATGGAACTGCACTGGTTCCAAACTAGCACCAAGTTCTTCTTATGTGAAAATTAAAGAAGTGTTTTCCACTCAGAGGGACACCAGGGCTTATGAGCTTCAAATATAATATAAAATATGGTAGATATTAAAGCATTTCAATTATTCCTGTACCTTGCTTCCATGAATCCTCTTGTTTCTGTGAGACATTTCTAACTCATGATGTCCTGTCCACTTGGACTGATATTTCTTCAGTGCTGACTGAAATTGGCTTAACTTTCAATATAAAAGTACAAAATATGGATCATTTTTTAATAAAGCTTTGCTGTGTGTATTCCTTAAAGACTTGTGGGATGTGATAGTGTTAAAAGACAAGACAGAATAGTTAAAATGAAATATTTTTAAAAACTCCAAAGATTTTATTTTCACTTTTCTTTGGAAGTGATCAAGTGGGAAAACACAATTATCTAATGAATGATTATTTCTCCCATTGATCACCAAATTAACTGTACAGTTCAGAAGATGTCTGTGTTTTTGCCAAGCAATCTGTTGTTTTCTGGCTTACTTCCTGGCAATAAAACGAACTGGTTTGGGTTTTTTTCTCCCTACTCTCAATAAGGTCAATCCCTTTGTTCACGTGACACAGGTTATAAGTCCTACTACAGCCCTTTTTATCATCACACCAGGATTATTGACAAGCTGCCAAAACATGGGTTATAGCTGGTGCTTTTCTGGGCTTCAGTATTGACTATATGCCCTACCAACAAAGCAGCAGCATCATCATAATTTCAATCCCCAAGACAACGGGTTGCAGGTACCAAGCAGTGAACAGCTGCCAGACTGAGCCCTGTGGCAGGAATAGCTGTCTTACAAGATGCAGTAAAGTAATAATGGTGCTGAACAATTATGTTTCAAAGTGGAATTCTAGAAGAATAGGACCCATCAAGGTTTCTGAAATATGGCACTGAGCAGTTTTCATTTTCCATTTCAGGCCTTTTGAAATAAATGCTTTTAATAACTCTTGCTTCTTTTCCCTGCTATGCAGAAAAAACAGAAATTCATCTCAGTTTTGTAACATATATACCCTCTATATAAAACATTTTATCCAAAATCAACACAGTGTTCTTGTGTTGTTGTGTCTAGCAATATCTGCTAACATTCATCAGCAAGGAAGTTTTAACTAGGAGTTTAATGAAAAGATGGAGCCTAGATGGGTGAAGAATGTAAACCTGGAAATAGAGTCCTTGGACACTGTATGCATTCATACAGTGAATGATGGCCCAGGACTGTTTCCAGCCTTCACTGGAGTTTCCAGGCTCTGTCTGAGAGGTGTTAATATTTGAATTATTGGTTTCTTGACTACCTCCTTGCCCAGGGAGAAAGAGTGATGATCTACATCATGTTCCCTTATCTTATCTTTGAAAAAAGCCTATTGAAAACGTCACACTGTGACTTTATTCCTGGGCTTTTGAGTAAATCTAAAGGAGGAAGAAATCTGTCCATTCTTGTATTGGAAAGATGGAATTGAGTATATCAGTAGCTGAATGCTATAAAAAGCTTAAGTGTGTATTTAAGCTGGTATCAAAGGTCCAAGTTTAGGTAACACCAGCTGCCCCAGAAATAAATTACTGAGGGTGTCTATGTTTTGGCTTGACACTGAAACTCAGGCCATCTAGAGCTATAACCTTATTAATTACTCAGCTCATCTTTAATTCCTGCTTTTAAAAATAAAGGTACCACTTTCTAAAATGCAGAACTGTTATTGCTGAAAGTGATGTATGTGCTCTGCTAATTTAGAGAACACACACGATTTTAGGGCCAAGGCATTGCTTTTCCTCTCAAAATCCCAAGGTGCTTTACAGACAGCTGCACTGAACAAAGCAGGGCATTCACTGCCTCATTCCCCTTGTTAAGGGCACCTCTAGATGCAGTGCCTTTGGACTGACTGATCATTTTTCCATATGAGATGCTAAATTTACTCTCAAACTGTTTCAGAAGCATCTCAGCTACATGGTCTCAGGCAGTAAGCTAGAAGAATCTCATCTTGCTGATTCGTCAAATTCCCAGGAGATTTCCTGGGGAATCAGACTCTGTCTGCCATTTGCCTGTGCCCTGCAGCCAACACAGACCCAGCTTGGGCCATGCCCTACCTGGTGTGGGCTGAGCACTGGGTAAAGAGTCAAAGCAGTGAAGTGCCTCAAGGTCAAGGAGAGTTTGGACTGTGGTAGTGGCCATAGAAACCCTTTCCCAATGGGAAGAACAGGAGGGAATAAAGCAGCAGCTACATCAGGAAAGAGACTGTGCTCTGCTCTTTTTGTGATACTCTGTGCAGCAAAGGCCAGTTTGAGCCAGAAATCCAGAAAGGGGAATATTTAGCAAGGTAAAGGTTTTCAGGGAGGTGTCTACAGTCACTATTTGTGAAAAGATGTGATCAGAGATGAAGCAGCACAGGCAGAACAGCACAGCACACTCCTGCATCCATCCCCAGGGACAGCAGGGGAGAGAGCTCTGCCTTTTCCTCTGCCTTTGTTTTTGTTCATGCCTTTGGTTATCATTTAAACAAGATTAGAAGAGGGACAATCCAAAGTGCAATATTTCAAGCACTGATTTTAACACATCTTTACATACCCAAGGCAAAGAGCCTGGGTAAAGTGTTCCAATTCACATACAGTCTCTGCAAAGGCTTCTGACTTTACAAAAGCTTTAATAAAGCTACAGGAGGGACCTACAGAATCATTCTGCTTTCATATGGCTGAGCTGGGAGTGGAACAACTTCTAAATGCATTTTATGAACCTCAGAGGCTCATATAACTTTTACCAAAATAATTTTTAGTGGATTTCATCTGTTACTCTCCCCTTATTCAAAAAAAATAGCATTAATGGGGGTCACTTCTTTTTTTTTTTTTTTTTTTTTTTTTTTTTTTTAAAGCAAGATGAGAAAGGTCAAAGCAGTCTTGGGACTTGACTATGTCCAGTGCTACATCGCAGTACAAATTGGCATCATAAATATTTCCAAGTTGGTGCAAATGAAAGTAGACAGATACTAAGTAAAAGAAGCTAAATTAACAATATTTGGAAAATAAGTCCCCTCTACAACCACAGAAAAAAATTATCCAGTTCTCAACTCCTTCCCAATCAATTTGAACTCTAACCTGGTGGACTGAATATTTTGGAGGAGAGGTTAATTCTTTAACCTTCATGCTGAGGCTGTCCATTAGCTGTTTTCCACTGAATTTGGCCTGGCCACGTATTTGCAGGGACTGCTGAACTGATACTGCCAGGGAGCAGCTGGATGATGGTACAAGAATGACCTGGAGTTAAAAATCTTCATGGTCCTTCCCTAGACCAGTTTCCTCAGTTATAAGCTTCTGATGGCGGACAGATTTTCTATTGTAAGTTACATTCTGGCAGATTTTTTTTGATCCCTCGTTAGATCTGATGGCCATGTGTAAAATCTGAGCCCGAGTGGCCTAAGTGGGAGCTGTTAGTTTACCCACTAACTGCTGTAACCTGGAGGCAATAATATTAGTTTAGCAGGTAGGAACAACTTACTCAGCATTCCTCATGGGCTGGAGGGGAGGCGAAGGCAGCTGACCCCAAATGCTTTGAATCACCCCTCCTAGCAGTGATGTGCTAAAGAAAACACTGAGGGGAAAAGCTGTGAAACCTTTTTGTCAAGGACCAGTGTAATAACAGAGCTGCTCAAGCTGGGCTAATTAAATTGTTTTAGCCACCAAAGGGATGGGGTTTTCCAGCTGTGTGCAAGCAGCAATAACAAACTTTCCTTAGGGTGCAGATTCTTTCCTGGCTCTTTAGCTTCACACAGCTCAAGTGTTATTCTTTCTCATGACAGTCTCATCAGATATTTGGCTTCAGAAATGCTTGCCTGGCTGCATTAACTATGGAAGAAAGCAAGGAGGGTGAATTAAATAAAAATCCAGTGTCCTTGACAGCAGTGGGGTTTTGGGGGTGAGGTGGGGAGGAGGGAGGATGTTCCTGGAAGTTTTTTTGTGGGCTACTGTATATTATTAGGAATTTCTTCAGTTATATTCAGCCTGAATTTGAAATCCAGATTTTCTGCCACCCTTGTATAGTTAATTATTCTTTTTTTTTTTTTTTTTTTTTTGTGCAATTTTTCGAACTTCAGTATTTTCAAGATTGGCTCAAAAAATCAGGCTCTCTTTTCAGATGCCTTGTGGGTGACTTGAACAGAGAATACAAATATTGCTATAGTGTTGCTGCTCTTCAGAGATCACTCTTTAAAAGTAAAGAGAGAAGTGAAGATTATTTATTAACAGCTCACTATATATTCTAAGAATTTCAATAAATTATCATAAAGCAATATATAGGATAAAAGATGGAGAACTTCTGACTGTGGATGAGTTCATGTATGTATATATATATATTACATGCTGATAAATGTATGATTTAGTTTCTGATTTCAGTCATTAAGCAATTATGCCTGATGAGTAAGGAGAGAACAGAGGGTCAGCTGTACTTTCTAAATTACACAGACAGTGACAGGGCTTCATTCATCATGCTAACTAAGATCTTCCCTGTCCATGCTTTAGTTAATAACATGTCCAGGACAGGGATCTGTAGCTCCACTCACTTGCCAGCCCAGTCACACAGGGGGCAATGGAGCTCTGAAACCTGAGTGCCTGATGCTGCAATGAATATGTGCTTGTCATTGACAGCAACCTTGGACTTTATATATACTTTATACAGATTCTAAATGAGATTTGTTGAAGATATCAAGAGAGACACATGGAAGTATCAAAACACCATGGTATTTACTACAGAGCATTAATTCCAATTTTTTAGGGTTTTTTTGTGTTAATTCTATATGTATATGCCTCTAATGAGTTAAGAAAATCTGATTTTTCAGGGAAGATGTACAAATAAAGTTATCTCAGTCTGAAAAAAAAGTAGAGTCAAAATAAAAAAAAATGCTTCAGAAACAATTCACTTTAACTGCTAAGAGATAGTAAAGCCTTCATAAGAACCACAAACATGGCAAAAGTGATAAAAGGATTCATGTTTCTGCAGTACTCAACAGTTAAAGAAGTTAGTATGAGTTGTTGAGACGCTAAAAGTGCTTCAGGTGCTTTTGATGAGGAACTTCAAAACGGAACCATTTCCCCCTGCCCTGCAGAAATTTGATAATTTCTATCATTCCCCAAGCCAGCTCAGTGTGCAACAGAGATGTCTGCAGGACCTGGGGAATGTTTTGGGCTGCAAATCCCAATCACCCTTGGCTGGATCATCACCTGAGTGTTGGGAATGACCTGGGGAAGGTCTGGAAGATGCCACCAGCAGCTCCTCCACCTGCTGCTGTTGTTTTCTGTCCAGCTGCTCCTTTGCAGCTGGCTGGTGAGTGCTGAGGGGTCCCAGGCAGTCTGAATGGCCTTGCCAGGAGGATGTTGTGGGTTTGCTTCCTGCTGCAGGAGAAACCAGCAGTGTGCTGAGAAAATTAATTGCATCCTTGAATGCTACAGCTCCAAATTAGATGATTTCTTTTAATTCTCTTTTCCCAGCAAACCCACTAAAGCATCACATAGATGGAGAATTCTTATAAGATCCCCCTTTCCCAGTCAGACCTAGTGAGATAATTTGGGGTTAGAATGGGATAAGCCTTCAAATAGGCTTAAGAGATTTCATGCAGGACATCCATGACTCATTAGCTCATTGTTCTTCACTGATGTACAAAATCTTTCCCTTCGTACAAGATATTTCTTATCTATCTATTATGTTGACATCTAGGCACTGACTCTTCAGTGTTCATCCTTATGTAACAGACAGCTTGGAACAGTCATGCAGATGAGCAGGGGATGACTCTACAATGCTGCTCATACCTTGCACTGTGCATGAACTCTCTTCACTGTAAGCAGATAAAAGTCAGCAAAGGTACAACCTCCAGTGAAACCAGCCCTGCTCTGGGTAGCATCCCAGCAGTGCTTTGGCACCAAAGAAACAGATGTGCTTTTTTGTCACAGAAACAACATTATAGCCAACAAAACTCCAGCTGTTCTGCCTCTGTGCTATTCTGGGCTTCTAAGAAATGCATGTTTCACCTGTAAAATTTATTGAGTTAATTTTCTGCTCTATGCCACATTAGCAAAGCCTCATGTGAAAAGAGATATTGGTATGAGTCATGGTACTTAAAAAATGTTTGAGAACACATGAGAAAGCTCACATGAGATCAGCAGCAGCTGCCAGAGAAAATACTGAAGTACTGAGAGCTTTTAGAAGAGAAGGTGAAGAAATTAGAAGATAGCACACTTCAGTTACACACAGGCATGCTGCACACTGAAAGGTACTGAAAGGATTGAATCCTTTGGCTATAAAGAAAATTGCATGGAAAGAAACATTCCTTGGAGGCTAATAAACAAATCCAACACTTTTGGTTTAGGAAGTCCCATGCCATACTAAAGTGAAGGGATATCTTGCAGAACTACCTCTGTGCTCAACCTGTTCTCTTACACAACCCAAAATACTTCCTCTTCCCAGATGAACATTCCATCTGACCCTGAATGGTTCCTGTTTTCATTTATTGCCCTTCTCTCAAATAATACTTTGTGATAACAAGTGTACTTAACAGACACATTGCTTCATCTGTTACTGAGGCAGTCAAGGAATCAGGCCACTGCCATGAGTGCTTTGTGTTCAAGTGATCTACTTTTCTCTTCTGCTATAAGGATGTATTTTTTCCCCCTTTTGTGGCTGGCCTGGACTTCTCCTACATCTATCAAATCTTATGAGATCTCAGAGATCTTCAGGGCTGTTTGCTGATACACAAGATGCCTAAGTTTTCTGGTGCATGCCTCTATTCTGGAATGGAGAATTTCTTTTCTCAGTACTCTGGACACTGTAGTTTGACTGCAAAGTACATTTTGATGCATTCTTGGATATTTGTCTCATGTCAGTCTTTCTAGCTGAGATTTCTTTCTGTTTATCAGACAGATGGAAGGTAAAATGTTATGAATAGTTGTAAATGTTTGTCATATGTGTTTCATGCAATTCTCTTCAGACCTTTTCTTAAAACAGACATGAAAATTTGTTGTCCAGTGGTCTCAGTGTTCTTCTGTCTTTTATATTTCTGAAAGGGTTGCAATTTTGTATTCTTATTCACTTGTCTTTCATTTAATGTCACAGTTCCTGCCTGGATAAGTTGGCAGCAATTGCAGTCCATTTCTTGCAGCATATGTAAAGGAATAGTGCTGTTCCCTTGGAGCATGTGCTGAAAGCACTCTGGAGCAGCCTGCTTTTAAGAAATGTCCTCCAGGGATTTATGGCCATGTTCCTCTTGAATGGCTTCCTGCTCCTGAAGGAGCTGGGTGAACTTTCATGCACAAACATCACTGCAAGACATTTCTTTCAATTTTTGTCCATCTCTATTCCATTCATGTTAGTGTCAATGAGAAGAAGTTAAGGCTGTCCCTTTCACAGGAACATGCTTCAACTCTTGCCCTGTCACTCTTGTCTTTACCTTTTCATTGTATCATAAGTGTTCTAGAATAGGTCACTTCTCTGACATATGGGACAAATGTATTAAGAAGAAGAAACTGTAGCTGTTTCATTCTCTGGTCAATCAGCGCCTCAGATTTTGCAAATACCTGTGATTTATGAGAGATATTTTGAGGTTCGAGATTGGTTACAGTGTTTCTGAATTGATTTATTATGTTCACTTAGGGTTTGTAATGATTTCTCCTTTCCAGGGTCTGTATCCCAATATTTCCATAAATAATCAACATTTTATATTTACCCAGATCTAGATATGCTGACTACCTGTTTGAAGAGTGGGGTCCCAGCCTGAGGCTGCTGTCTCCCACCTGGGCTCTGGGTTATTTCTAGGCTGTTCCACTGCTCCAGCCAAGGCCTGCCTTGCAGAATGTTCATCCCTTCTTCCAGCAGCCAAACACTGATACAAATACCTCCCCATTCAATTTTCTGTCAGTATTGCTGTCAGTATTGTCAGATGGAAACACTTGGAAATATTTTTGCCTTTCTTAAAGTGCCAATAGTGCTTAGGTTTTCTTTTTCATTTGTTTTTCCTCTTATCTATGTATTTCTGCATTTGCAGCCATTCAATGCATCTTTCTTACAGTTTCCATATTTATTTGTATTATTTGCTGTTCTAGCTCTCTGCCTGACTCATATGCTCTATATTTGGTTCTGAGCTTATTTATTAGCTCTGCATATTGCTCTTAGTTGATTTATTACGGGCTGCCAGAGTATTCCCATCTGAGCTCCTTCATACTTCGTGGCCATGATTAATCTATCACAACATTGGTTCAAATTTTAAGATTTGATCGTTAGTCAGCCATTTTGCACAGGTTCACAATACACTTATTTTGTACTTTTCCTGTGGAGATATGAGTACACCCTTTAAATAAGAATCATTTGGACTGAAAATACTTTTGGACCATTGCTAGGATCTTACATAGGTACTCCTGGTATGTTCACAAGATGGTCAAGGTCTGCCAGACTTAAGAGAGCTTTTGTTATCACTATGAATAACATACTTCTTGCTTTGTTCAATTTCTGTCTTCATTTTAATTTCATCATTTGCATTTTGTGGAGTGAAAATTTCCATTTGCAAAAGACTTCCCTGTCACAGCTAGACACATTGAGGTGGGGTTTTAATACATCATTATGTTTTGACTAGTACTTGCACATTTCTTTTATACATTTATACATTTACTTGGGGATAGATGCGTGAGGGAAGGGTTGTTTTGTCCTGTTAGTGCTTTCACTTATCTACAAGAGCTAAGTTTGGATATTAATTTTATTGTTAAAAACAAAAGCAATATTCAGGTTCTACTCCTGCTTTAACACACAGTATTCTTTTAAATTCAGGATTTACTTGCAGTAAATGTTTTAAATTCCCAAGATTATTTTATTTATTAAAAAAATATGATACAATATGATGATTTTTATAATGGAGTTGTCTTTTTTAATTTGATTTAGCTAGTTTCAGTTTTAATTGATGAAGTTCACAGATGTGATTTTTCCAAGACTGCTTCTCTCTTCTGTGTTCAGCAGCCATACTTTCTTATCTATTTATTTCACCCTCATTCTTTGTGTTGCTTCCCCCAAAAATATTGGTAGTTAGTTCCAGACTGACCATCCTCTCCTTCACTCCAATGCCTCTCTTCCCTTCTGTGGAGTTGGAGATGCTGGTGCTGATGAGAAATTGTAATTGGAGAGTGCAGCAAAAGACTCTGATTTTAGACTCTGATTTACTTTGGGACAAAGAGAAGGAAACCAGTATCAGTTGAAGATTATAGCTTGTCAGATCAACTCCAATGATCAAAAAATAAATGTTTATTTTAATAACTGGTTTTCAATAGCAATGACTTCCACCCAACCACAAATTTTCCTATCATATGTTTCAATGCTGTTGTTTAACACAGCCTTTGTAGACTATCAGTGTCACACTGAGTTTTCACCAGTGTTTGTACAAGAATTAGTTTGAAGTCCACAAAACAGCTCTTCTCTCTTGCAGGTGCTTTTTATGGATTCTTAATGCAAAGCTGACCGCCATCATTATTTTTTATCTACATCAGTCCGTTCTGAAACACATAACACCCTATGGTAAACTGTAGTCCATTAATTCCATTAACCTGAGGCTGATAACATTGAAAAGAAAAAGTTGACTTAAAATCTTTTATTACTCAAACTAATTTCTTGCATACACGATAATTCCAACAAGTTAATTTTTGTTTATTTTAATTGGAGTTTTAAGTTATACAGGCACCTATAAATTATCTGTCACCCTGGACATGTAAATTATACAAATCTAAAATTTAGAGCACTCACTTTAAATACAATTTCATCAAACTTCTTTAGAATTGTCCCCAGCAAAAAAGCACAGCATATATTTCACAGCTATTTCTAATATACACTCCCATTAATAGGGAGCAATACAAAAATAAATTGAGGGCATGCTGAGCTATAAGACAACATTTAGATGACAGACAATTGATTTTCTATAAAGCTGAAGGATTTTATTAAAAGGTAAACAAAATCTTCAGGGAACAATTTGCAAATGAAATATGTGAAATTGGATGTCTCTAAGTCACACATCAGTTTGATCTTTATAAACACATTTGCTTGTTGATGTTGTAAGTGATCATTGCTCAGTCTTCTTGCAAACATCAAATGGGGCATGATAATTAAAGCAACCACATCATTAGGGCTGGACCTCCTGGAAAGCTGGAGCTGAGAAAGTCTGCATTTTCTGTTGGAGTTCACCTTACACATCCACCACTGAATTGGTGTTCAATGGACACCAACAGAAGGCTGCTCTGGGACCCTGTGCTGCCGAGCTGTGCTGGGTGGAGGTGGGACAGCCACCTTCTGTCACTTCACCACACTCTCCTGGCAGGAGGGCAAGACCCAGGCTATGGATGAGCTGTACAAGGGGTAGCCCAAGAGGACTGCTGGGTGGGAATAGTTCCTTCCCTGCCCCCTCCTTCTCCTTTATTAGGAGTAAACCATAGCAAGAACAAGCACATATTTTTACATGGCCATTATGACCAATATGGAACTGTAATATGGGACAGAATAATTTTTTTCAAAGTTCAGTGTAAGTTAAAGGCAATATATGAATTTTGTTGTAATGGGTTTTTGAGATGCAGAAAAAGAGTTCACAACCCGGTTTCTTGAAACAGATCCATTAAACAATTAAACTAAGTTTCAATTAAACCAAGTTTCAACATTATTTTGCAATCAGACTGTATGTATTATTTTAAGCAGTATCCCTGCCTTAAAGGATATAAAGCAGGAGATGGATTGATGTGGACAGATATGGATATTTATTTCTTTAGTTACAAAGTAATTTGCAGCACTCTAGTTGCTGCTAGCGGAGAATATATAAGTCATAAAGTGCAGTTAGGTGATAAATTTATTTATAAAGTACCTTAGCCACTTCCTTCTTCTCTGCTCACTAATCATTCTCCCCCAGGAGTCAGTCTAATTTTAATCCACCAAGCAGATAGGTAAGTGGTATGCAACGCAGATAAGAATAAATCCTTGTCTCCTGCAAACATAAGATCTTCTGCCCAAATTTATTCTAAACTAAAGCACACCATGAATGTGGACCAGCCTAATCAGACATTTGAAGTTAAAAATTCCCAGCCATGGAGATACTCTATTGTTGCCCTGAAAGCCTGCAAGTAGGACCTATATCTCTTCAGACCATGGATTTTTGAGTTTCTCACTTTGAGACCCAGAAAGCCTTGATAAAACATCTATTAAAGCTCTGATACCTTAAAGCTTCTCTGGGTTCTTGTTAGCTGGCTTTCACTCCTTTCTGCTGTTGAGCTCCTGGTGAGGGAGGCATAGAGCTTTGTAAGAGAGGAGTTAGAAATTACCTGTTTCAAACTGCTCTTTCAGAAACCCCAAAACATTACTAGAGTCTTTGTTCTAAATTTCTGGTGTACCACATGATAAACAATACCTACTACCATAATACCTTCCCCTAGATGAGTGTGTTGCATGAAAACTAACAGGGCATGATTACAACTGCTTTTGCTCTGCAAACAGGAAGCCAAAAATTTTTTAAAAAAGAAAAAAAAGGCAATTTCTAGATAGAAATTGTTCTGGTTTACAATGTTCAAAAAAATGCCATTACATCCATTCAGAGAGCCTAACTCTCATACCTGTCCCTTTCAACTGCTGAACTGTTGTATCTCAAAAGACTTTCTTATTTATAGGATTTGTAATATGAGAGAGTTTATGCTTAAAATAAAGCCAAATGTTTTAAATGAAAAAAATAGAAAATAACTCTAACAACACTAGGCTATTGATTCTCAGATTGGTTCAGAACATTGTCAGAAGATGGTGCTCTCCCTGTACATCCTGTTCTCTCTTAAGTTGCTCATTGCCTCTTCCATCTGCCTTATGCCTGCAAACAAATCCAAGAGCTAAGCAGAGCAGAGGGATCACCTTGTAGTCAATCTCTGTTTTGCATCAGCCATCCATAAATGTTGTTAATTGCTACTTAGCTGCTTGATCCAGACTGTCAGGAACTTGGAGTGAAAAATTGAACAATGAATCAATTTGTGATAGTTATTGGACAGCAGTTCTACGTTGGCTTCTGGGAGAAAAAACAACTCTAAAACCCTGCAAAGTGAGCCTTCTCATAAATATCTCCAAAACCCAGGAGTAATTCTGTTTTCCTGAAAACATTTTTCCCTACTTCTTTTTTCTCACTGAAACCTGTGTCTCTAACGTATAGTTAGTAAAAGAAGTAGACATAGCTTAGGCTATATGTAAAGCAAATTTTTACAGAACTCTCAGGCTGACGGACTTTCATTTCCATAGCTCTAGCACTTAATCACTACCCACCCATGATCATTTTACGGTGTACATTCATGCTGTTTAGTTAAGGGCAATGCCAAGCAGGTGAAAATCTTAAAAAAAATATTTCATTCCAATTTTGTGCCTTACTGGTGAGGGAAGTAACAACAGACTGCTGCTTTTAAAAATGATAACTTTGGTGATCATATGAGAACAGCCATTCTCTAATGAAAACAAACTAAAGAGAGGGCCTTAGTCAGCTGCTTGAGCAGCTTCACAGCTGTCTGCAGTACCATGAGAAGCATGGCCACGAGGTTTGTTTCCCTACACATGTGTAATGTGTGTTACCATGATGCCTCCTCCAAAACAGACAACAGCTGGGTGCTGCAAATCAGTTTCTCGCAGGAGGAGGACTCACCTGTAGGACAGCTTTCACTGTGAATAGTTTTTTGCCATTATATACTCCACTTGAACATTAATTGCCATTAAAGACACCTAGGCAGTCCTTTAGTCCGGGAATCCTGACATGAGCTTGGCTATCCAATGCCAAGGAATGGTTTTCTGCATCAAGAACTGGCTGAAGATCATGATGATGCAGAATTTTCCCATGTCCAGTTTTCCCTAGGAAGGGGGCTAGGATTGTGTGGTTTTTCTTACATATGATACCCCTGTGCCAAAAACCCTCTTCCCCAAGGTGCTGTTGGCACCAGCTGTGCTAGCAGCTGAACAGGGTCAGGGGCCAGGCTCTGGAAATGCCCTGGGGGCCAGAGGGTGGGCCTTGCTCTTCTAACAGTAATTTACTGGCACAGAGTACCTGGCCAGTGCTTTCAGATTGCTGTCACTGGACTCCTGGGACAGCACAGGTACAACAAGGTGGATCCTCAGTAACTCATCTGACCAGAGAGAGAAGAGACTTAGATCTCCTCTCTGGGTCTCTTAGATCTCTTCAAAAGGCGGATCTAAGGTCAGGTAGAAAAAAGATTCAGGAAGGGAGAATTTGGAGGTTAATAAGAAGAAGAAGATGAGAAAGCAGGATCAGTATCAGAAATAGTCCTTCTCTTCTTTCCCTCCTCTTCAGCCTGTTCCTAAGGAAAATCCTATATCCACCTTCCTCCTCTACCTTCCCACCTTGTACCAAAGGGAGAACACTCCCTTTGCCTTCTGATTGCCATCAAAAGGAATTTTGCACTGCTGTCTGTGCACTATTTCATTACTGGCACAGATTAAAACTTCGCAGCAGAGTCAGCAACCCCACTTGTACCTTGGGGATGTTCTCCTGCAGGAGGATACAGTGCAGCTGAATTTCAACAGACAGCTGAATGGTTTTGTTGCTTTTTTTTCTCAGCTTCTTCATCTTTATTCATGTGGAAGTTTATTATTTTCGTGATTATAGAAGGAAAAAGCACATGTGAAAGCTTTTGTTCCACTGCAGAGAAGTACAATATGATGGACAAAGAGATGAATTTCCCTGGCTGAGCATAATGTGTATGTTCACTGCAGAGCAGCCTCAACCAGCACAGGAACAATATGTTTGCTCTTCAGGCAAATCTTATTTAGGTATGAAAAATAAAGAAGTCACATCCAAACTGCTACTGCACATCACTTTTCTGATTGTACTGTCATCTGGAGGAAAAAATATAACTTTGTATCATTAATCAGCTCACAAGTAAATTCTAAACTAAATATTCATTAAACTTTGTTCTCATTCTGCAGCTGGATAGCCTTTGTGTTTCTGTAGCCCACTCTTTCTTACAGTTTCTAATAATTCCTTCAGAGATAAATTTCTTAATGAGAAATATGCTGAGATGTAAATCTATAGCTCTGCTTTGATCAAAAGTTTCAACTGTGGATGGCCATAAACTTCTTGAAAAAATGAACCATCTTTATATTCCATACTAGGTGCACAGTAGTGTAAAATCAAATCACTAACAACAGTTTTATTAATTTTAATGTGATAAAGTCAAATTTATTACTCTAATTTGAAATCATTACAGCGATTCCCTTTGAATTCCCTCTGAATCGTCTTCTTTTTAAGACTTACCAGCAAACGTGCCAAGGCCTTTCATTAGCACAAATTAGAGCAAATGCAAGGATTTGTACTTCAATAAATTTTCACGGATGCATGAAATTGCATGGCCAATAATTGCGGCCAGCTCAGTTATTTCAGTGATTATACTGTGTGCAGAGGAAATTAAACCAAGCCAGTGCAAACTCCAATCTGGAGAGTTATCCACAAACAAAGAAAAATCCTGCTTTACTCAAATGAGGACCCTCAAGAGAAAAACCTCATTAATTTTATTTTTGTTATCTGTGACTTTGCACCTCATACACCATGCTGTGACAGGAGCTCAGTTCTGGCACAGGTTTCCAAGAGGCACTACCACTCTGTCTGTAAAATCATGACTCATCAAGGGACCTTTAGTTTTTCTGCAACAGTTTTCAGAAAGCTGAGATTTCTATAGCCTGGAGTAGTAGTTTTCATTCTGTTCTTCAGGATTTTTAGCAGAGTGTTGTTCTTTGCCCTGCATTGCTGCAGTTTGGGTACTGCTGATACAAACTGTTAAACAGCTGCTGTGTTCCGCTAGAGAGCTCCTCTTCTGCTGCAATTGCATGACTGATAAACAAATCCTCACCACTAACAAACAAATCTGAATAACAAGGAGCCAACAGATGAAAACACACAAATTAGCCAGACAAACAAGTCCAGGCGGGGACTGTAAATCTGATGCACAAGAGCAACTGAACCTGCTCGCTCAGCACGTGCCCGACTCAGGTTCAGAGCAGGGAAGTTTCTATGTGGAAAATGGGAAAGAGTTCCAGGCTAGACTGGATGGGCCTTTGACCAAGCAGGTCCACTGGGAGGTGTTGTTACAACTCTCTCCTAAAGGCAAAGGTAACACAATTTCTTGGTAATAGATCCCTTGGGGTGGGGGGGATTAGAGTGAAACAACACCGAAAAATCAGTGCTTATAAATACAGGTATGTAGGGTTTACTTCAGAGCAATTTGGTTGCAATGGAAAGCAGGTATGTAGTAATTTTGGCTATTATCTGTTTATAGCTGTTGCAAGTCTATAGAAAAAAAAATGAAAAAAGAAATGAAAAAATGTCAGAGAAGGAAGCAAGTCTAGGGAAGAAGGAAAGAAAAGAAAGAAAGAAAGAAAGAAAAAAAAGAAAGGAAAAAAGGATAAAAGTAAAAATACATCACCACCCATGGATCTCACAAAGACTTGATTGTTGCAGTTTGGATGTCCATTTGTCAAAGTGGTGGTTGTTGAAGTGATGGTCACCATCTTGATGCATCAGATTTGGGAAAAAGCCTGCAAAGCACAAAGTCAGATGAAACCTCAATAACTGAGGTTCAGGTGGAAATCACCCAGGTATTGCTACTGAACAGGGGGAGTTTTCAGTCCTCTGGTGGAAGGTCTCAGAAATGAGTCTGGGGGTACTTTGGGGGTCTTTGATGCTTTATGACACCTTCCAAAGCAGGACAGCTGGCTCTCACATCAGTGCAGTTGAGCCAGTTGTGTCCCATCTGGAGGGATGAACATCCTCAGGACCTTCACAGGGAGAGAGGGAGTTTTACAGCTGAGTGAGCTGTGTAGGGGAGGGCTGTTGGCATGATAAAAAACCCCATCCTACCTTGCAGGGTCTGCCTCTTATTACCCTTAAAGACCTTGTAACCTCTGTTGGTGACTGTTCACTCTCTCTGTCTTAGGCAGACCAGAGTCTTGCCATTACACCAAAACCTCCTCCCCTCAGAGGGGTGCAAACCTGGCCTCAGCATAGCACCCTGCCCCTCCACAAATGGGCAATTGTTTTCAGTCACTAACCATTAACATTTCAGTCTCTTCCAGGTGTCCCTGCTCATGGCAGGAGGTTTGGAAATAGATGATTTTGAAGTTCCCTTCCAACCCAAACCATTCTGTGATTCTATGAACATTCCAGTTCACTGGCAGAGCCCAGCTTTGCCAGACACATTTCTGCAGCAGCCACCACTCTGCCTGGTGTCACAAACCAACCAGGTCCCTCACCATCAGCCTGCATGCCAGCCCCTCAGCCAGACTGAGCAGTTTGGGTGGGCAGTCAGTGATGCTCACATTCATCCTGGTGTCTCTGGGCTGCTGCAAGTGCTCCCCATAGCCATGCACACAGATCTAAATGCACTCTGGAGCAGTCTCAAGCACTCTTTAATTATTCCTCTTGCCTGCAGCTCATGCCAGGGACATGGTGTGTCGGCACTGACAATGAATCAATATCCAAATCGCTGGTGCAAACCAGCCATGACAGTTACAGGCAAAAGCAGTATTGGAGAGAAGAAAAAAGCAACCTGAAATTAAAAAAAGATACTAACAAATATAGGATGTGAAGAGTCAGGGAAGAATCTCTTCAGCCCAAAATACTTGCTAAAAGAACCTGGAGTCACTTTGCCATGAGCTTCAGTCCAGCTAATTACCTTACCCTTAATTGCCTGCCAGGATAGCAAACTTCAGAGGATGCACATCCTCAGTGACCTCAGTCAGCACCTGTGGCTGACGCTATCAAGGGGACAGAGTCTGCAGGAAGGATTGCTGTGGACATGCCTGGTGAGGCCAGCAATGAGGAGCAGGCACCTCGGGGGCAAAAAGGCAAAAATGGTGATAGGAGGTGTAAGAAGAGTAGATACATGCTGGTCTGCAATGCATACAGAGTGGGCTAGACAGCTCAATTTGCCAAAATATCCAGCCTTTCCTTTTCTGGGACTGTAACTGGACACACCACTAGAGATATGGAAAATGGAGTGAATTGCTGTCAGTGCTGTTTACTCAGAGATCCATTCATTTAAAATTTTCTTGAGCATGGGGCAAGCACCACTCCCTGGTTATTCTAACTCTAACCTGTCTATGCTACCCTGCTTGCATCATTGTAGGTTGCCTTCTGTATCTGGTATCATGTTCCTTGAGGAAATGACTTATTTTTTTTAAGAAGAATGATATTTGCTTCAAAAATCATGAGCAGGTGTAAGTGAAAATGTTTAAAAAGTAGCATCTTGAAAAAGAAACATTTCTGCAAATGTACTTTCACAAGTGTCCAAAAATCCACTTTTCATTGCAGTAACTCAGATGTGGCTTCTTTTCAGCATCTCTACAAAGATAAATGAACCTTTCTACTGTCTGTAAGTGATTTATTGTCTGCCCACTAATGCTATATTTTATAATGGATGAAATTAGGATTAAAAGAAGGTTATGTGTAATTGCCAGCAGTGCTTGGCATAAGTACCAGTTTGTCCCACCTCTGTACATCAATCCCAGTACTTTAAAATGCAATTAATACCTGTCTCATTATTAACTGCTAATATTGATATAAAAAGAAACAAATGCAGAGTTAAGATGAAAAGATATTATTCAATGATTCATTAACATTTGTTTTCTTGCCTATGGACCCAAAACATAAAGGATTTTCTCAAAGATGACTTTACAGAAAGGAGAAAAAGCATCTCAGTGTTTGACTTTATAACTTTGACCTTCATAATTACAGGTAATTAGGGATGTAATTGAGATTTATCTTTCAGAAAGGAACATTAATATTTGCTGGGAGTTCTGTTCTCTAGCAACCTGCTCTCCAAATTTATCGTGAGATTGAAACTCATGCTGAGTGCTGATATCTACTGTTTTAAACACATTATGATAGAAATCAAGTAGCATAATCAATTAAGAAGAGTAGATACATGCTGGTCTGCAATGCATACAGAGTGGGCTAGACAGCTCAATTTGCCAAAATATCCAGCCTTTCCTTTTCTGGGACTGTAACTGGACACACCACTGGAGATATGGAAAATGGAGTGAATTGCTGTCAGTGCTGTTTACTCAGAGATCCATTCATTTAAAATTTTCTTGAGCATGGGGCAAGCACCACTCCCTGGTTATTCTAACTCTAACCTGTCTATGCTACCCTGCTTGCATCATTGTAGGTTGCCTTCTGTATCTGGAATCATGTTCCTTGAGGAAATTACTTTTTTTTTTTAAGAAGAATGATATTTGCTTCAAATATCATGGGCAGGTGTAAGTGAAAATGTTTAAAAAGTAGCATCTTGAAAAAGAAACATTTCTGCAAATGTACTTTCACAAGTGTCCAAAAATCCACTTTTCATTGCAATAACTCAGATGTGGCTTCTTTTCAGCATCTCTACAAAGATAAATGAACCTTTCTACTGTCTGTAAGTGATTTATTGTCTGCACACTAATGCTGTATTTTATAATGGATGAAATTAGGATTAAAAGAAGGTTATGTGTAATTGCCAGCAGTGCTTGGCATAAGTACCAGTTTGTCCCACCTCTGTACATCAATCCCAGTACTTTAAAATGCAATTAATACCTGTCTCATTATTAACTGCTAATATTGATATAAAAGGAAACAAATGCAGAGTTAAGATGAAAAGATATTATTCAATGATTCATTAACATTTGTTTTTCTTGCCTATGGACCAAAACATAAAGGATTTTCTCAAAGATGACTTTACAGAAAGGAGAAAAAGCATCTCAGTGTTTGACTTTATAACTTTGACCTTCATAATTACAGGTAATTAGGGATGTAATTGAGATTTATCTTTCAGAAAGGAACATTAATATTTGCTGGGAGTTCTGTTCTCTAGCAACCTGCTCTCCAAATTTATCGTGAGATTGAAACTCATGCTGAGTGCTGATATCTACTGTTTTAAACACATTATGATAGAAATCAAGTAGCATAATCAAGTCTTGTCCAAAATGCTGAAACCTGCAGAGGTCATTCCATTGACATCCTTGTAGTTTTTCTCTGCTCTGGGTTTCTTCATCTTCTTCATCTCCTCAAATGTTTCCTGCTCAGCTCAGTGTTGGAAACTTGAGTGGAAGAAGGAAACACACAATAGTTGATAGTAGACTCTTGCTCTTCGGACTATTTCTGTGATAATAAACATACTCAGGGTCTGACCCTGAATGGATCTGGCAACTATCAAACAAACAGGTTTTCAAAAAACTCCAGTAAAAAGTGCTCTGTCACCATGTATTTAGCTTACTCTTCTTCTGATAGTGAATTTTCTTTCATGTTGATTTAAGGATCCTATTGTTTTAACTTCTTAAAATTACATATTTTTACTTATCTTCTTTTACATACTGCATATTTTTTCCCCATATGTTTTCAGGATAGCATTGTTTCAATGTTATCATTCATAGAATGACTGATAAATGCAACAAAAGGGAGACACAGCATAGATTAGGGAAGATAATTTTCATTGTGGATGATTTCTAACAGAGTCTGTAGTAATTGTAAGCCTTGTAGATAAGTTTATAAAAGTTTCTGAGAGATGCATATCAATCTGTTGGTGATAAATTACAGAGAAGAATGTACCAGCCCTGGCCTCATACATTAGAAAATTCAATTCAGGCCCTTTTGGTGGCAGCTGAAAGTCTTCAACAATCTTAAGAATGGAAAAGATACAGAAATAAGGGCTAACACCACAAAAAAAGTCGTATTTTTTTTTTCAAGATATAAAGCCTGTGGATCTCATAGACAGAAGATAATACAACACGTGGGATTGATTTGTCCTAACACAAGCAGTTACAGATTGGATTCAGTTTATGTTCATATGAAATGGTCTGCATAAAAGGGTACAGTTCAGTTGTCTAAATTTCAGGATCTTCTGCTGTTTGAGGTGCCTGAGGTTATTCCACATCATTTCTTACTGCCCCTCCCAAAGCACATATGTTTCCCATAAATCCTATGTCTTCCTGTAGAACATTTAACAAAATGTCGGGTTCCCATTTTAGGTGTCTTACCAAGACATGTGTGTTTTGGGGGGAACTGAACAGAAGTGCCCTGCCTTGTGGCTCTGCTGGGTGCACTGAACTCACCTCTGAGGACTAGCAGAGGGCCTGACACAGCTTGCTCACCTGTGTCACAGAAACCTTAATTTAGAAGTCTTGTCTGGACTCGAGTCTGACCTATATTCAGTGCTGAGCACAAAAGGGTCCATTCAGCTACACTTGTCAGGTGAATTGTCCCCTACAAGGTCATGTCCTGGAACCCGTGGAGACATCCTCAGACTGAGTTTTGACATCTAAGGTGAGGTCAAGTGAATCTGTTTGCCTTTATTATTTGGAAAGTTAAGGTGCTACAAGAAGATAACACAGAACAGAATTTTGAACAATGCTTTAGGAGAACTAAACTGTTTTTCTTTCTGTTGTAGAGTTGTTGGGGATGGCAACATGGCAGAGATTAGCTCTGAGGAGAAATCCACAGCTGTAGTGGCTCTATCTCTGGTCAGCACTAGGGGCTTTGTTAACTGAGGGCAGAATCAGATTTATGGTCTATTTACATCTGCAGAACCACACTTATTTATGGTGCACCAATAAACACATTGTACTCATCTCCCAAGATTTATCACCATCTGCTGGTTGTTTGCAGTCAGTTTTCCCAGGTTTATTCCTACTGATTTTAAACCATTTCTGCTTGTGAGCATGTGTCATACAAAGTGATTTACAGCAGCCTTTACCCAGATAATAGTACATTGCCATAGATCCTTTGCCAAGGCTTCTTGACCTTTTTTTATTTACGGTGTCCACGGTTGAAGGATTACTTCCATGTACATTTTGGTTATTGCAGATAAGAACCCTGACAATTTTGTTCACACACTGCTAACTTCATTGAATTGTTCTCTGAGTCATGGTGTACAGCCTATGCTATGAGAAGGACATGGATTATTGATGGAGGAGAGCAGTTATTCTGTTTTCTCTGGACTTAAACTTGCATGCTTCCAGATTTCTACAGAAAACTCACCAAAAAATATGCTATTCTATTCTAGTCCTTGGGTGTGCTCCCAGCTAAAGAGGGACAGAACTCACTGGGCTGAAGTCTGCATGCTTCTACTGCAGAAACCTGTGAGTGTGAGTGTCCATGTTCAGAGATGATCTCATTTAGGCTTTGCAATCTTTGGCACCATAATTCTGCCCTTCTCTCAGCCCTACCACCATGTGGCACTCCCTGAAAAATAAAACAGGGCTTTTGCTGCCATAAAACCCAATAAGAACAAATCTGGAGCAAGGTAGATGAAACCAGAGCCTTCATGAGCAATACATTCAGGGTTCATTAAAAAGCATCTGTCATTGCCCCTGCCTCTGAGACACAGCCTGGGTCAACCCTTAAGAAGCATCCATGTTTTCATTTCCTCTTCTCACTTTGACTGAGTGTGTACTTTTCACATCTCTATTGCTTTTAATTCAGCAACCAAGCTGGAGGATGAGGTTTATGTCTTGCTGCATAGTGCAGGCACAAAAGCACACGAAGCAATGTGCAATGAAGCACAGTCTCACACAAAGCCAGCACAAAACTGCTCCATCTAGAAACAAATGGGGTTAGAGCTCCTTTCCTTTGAAGCAAAGGAAAAGGATTTATGTCAGGACTTGAAACGATGCAACTTATTTCTCCTATTCTTCCCTGAAATTAGCCCTGCGCATTGCAGGGGCTGGTGCTAAGCTGTGTAAAGACCCATTTCATTGCCTGCCATCCATCACACACTGCCTGCTCCCAAACGACTCCCAAAGGGAGGCACAGCCAAATCACAGGTACTCAAAATCGTGCCTGTATTGATTTGGTGAAAAGGTATTAGATGTCAGTATTAGATATTGCTCCCCTGATATTTATAGACACCTAAATCAACAGATTCCAACTGAAATCTGAAATTTTATTCATGATAATACCTAACATTTCTTATTTTTGAGCTACTTATACATTTATTTATTGAACTAAATATCTACCTTTTTACCTATTACCAGTCCCTCTTATTTCCCATTTAAAAGTATAAGTAAATGCAAGCAGAAAATAATACTTCTCTGTAAAAGTGTATAGATTTATATCATATTTTGGACAGGAGCCAAAACATAGCCTACTCTAGCAGAATAATAATCTACCACAGTAATGTTGTCTGGAAGTGAGAGAAGACTGAACAAGGATGTTGAGCTGTACTAATAAGACTTCAGCTGCCCACCTGTGAGCACAGAAGCACATGTAAGTATATAATATAATAATCTTAACTGTATTTGTTATGCTATGCTTTGGAATGGCAGGGTATAAAGAATGTGTTCAGCTGGTTTGGAAAAAAAAAAGTAAAAGCCAATTCTTTATAGTCAGCAAAATTCTTTACAAAACTTCCCAAGGAGAAAGCAGATGCTGAGCAGCACAAAATTAATCTTGTAACATACTAGCTATAAAGTACAGTAACACAAATCAATACTGCAGCCCTAAACTATCAGCTGCTGAGCACAGGAAGAGTCAGCTGAATTGTGTAGGACATAAGCTCAGCTCTCTGGTTTTTCACAATGGGTTTCTTTTTTAGGTCCTGAGTTAGAGCCTGCTGGAAACAGTGACAGAAACATGGCTTGGGACCAAGCCCTGAGCTATAGATTTATACTGACCGGTACCCAAGGAATGCTGCAGTTGAGTCAGTGCTGCAGTGAATTGCTGCTGGTTATGTTATCCCACACCAGAACCAAATTGCTCTGTGTTAGAAGAAAGCAAATTGCTTTGGAGCTGTATGATTTTAACACAGCAAAATCTGACCTTCTAAGTGTAAAATTGCACATAGCAATTATTCGCTCCTGCAGGAAGCGAACTCTCTGTGTATTTAACGCTTCTGTCAAACAGCAATTAGGTTACTTTTATAGCTGAGTGTGTAGCTCCCAATGCAGCAAACCCACTGCCTGTGGCAGCCACAGCCTACCAGCTCAGCTGCAGAAACACAGGCTCTTTCTGGAGACACGGGAATGAGCTCTTTTGCAGTTGACTGCAAAGGCAGCCATGGTCTGTGGCAGCTCAGCTTGCCAAAGCTCAGGGAACAGGAATTCACTACCTGAATTTCCAGCCCTGAGCCCTGCTCCTCATTTTGGGTCACCCCCACCCTTCCTCAGTCCCCATATTTGGCAGGTGAAGGCATGAAACCAGCATTCAGCACTGCAAATGAAGCAGTTCCAGGACTGGGAATCCAACATCTCCTCCTTGAACTGTTAATCTTTGAAGGCTGATATTTACCATAAGAGAACATGGTGGATAAAAGCAACTGAAAAATCTACCTATAGGCTAGTAGATTCATTCAAAAAACTCCCTTTGGCCCTGGCCAAAAAGCCTGATACCTTCAAAAGCATGTCCCATTCTATCTTCTGAATGTATCCATCATTCTCTGCGTGATGTGAGGATCTGCTGCCTCCTTCAGCTCCTGACATGTTGTGGGATGACCCAGCAAAGAGTGGTATAAAGTTGAAGTAGCTAAATGAAGTTTAGTTTCTTGGCTGCAGAAACCTTGGAGCAGGTTGCCCAGAGGAGTTGTGGATACCCCTGGAAGTGTTCAAGTCCAATTGGAGAGGGCTTTGAGAAAACTGCAGGGGGGCTGGAACATGATGATTGTTAAGGTCCTTTCCAATCCAAGCTATTCTATGATACCATGAAAAATATTGCTTCCAGTGAGCCTGGCCAATCATTTTGGCTATAGTAAAAGTGTTTTTCATAACATAATAGGTCAAATCAAATAACTTTTTGAAATACTCCTCTTTTATTATTTTCTAGGGAACAATGGTTGGATGTAAAGGTTTGTCAAAGTATCTGTTTCCATTGGTGTCCACAATTCCTTCTGCCAACATTTCCCGTGTCATACCTTTCTCATATGAGCCCTTTTCTAAAAAAACAGCAAAACTAAACTTAAATGAAAAAAAAATTATATAGCTTATATAACAATTCTCCTTAATCAGCATCTGTTGATGAGTTTTATACTTTATGACACTTTCCCAGTTTATATTTACTTACCATATCTATAAAAATAGTAATAAATCTCATAAATGTTCAGCACAGAGAGGAGAGTTGCTGTGAATTCCAAGATGCAGCTCCTGATTATACAGCATACAGAATGAAGAAGAATGCATAAGGAACTGACTCCAAAATGGGAGCCATACTTGGACACACATTTTTTGTTCTATATATCAGTGCTATGCAAAGGCAATTAGCTTTATTGGTGCTTTATCAAGCACTCTGGCAGGAAGATGCACAGGCATTGGAGAAGACATACTTCATTTGTCTGCTAGCACCTGAATTTCAAGATGCTTCAGGCACAGAGAGTACTTAAAAATATTCTCTTTATCTTTTCCTGAACCCTGTTATAGTACTAATTCTCTAAAAAAAACCCAGATTTTGTAATATAGTTACTCATTCAGGGGAGAAAGGTGTGGCTTGGTATCAGAACTTCAGAATTTTTCACATAGAATTCTGAGGTCATAAAACTCTAAATTTAAATCTGGTATCCTAAAAAAGATCACACCTATTTTTAAAAAAAAAAAAGATTTTAAAGAAACCAGGGTGAAAAAAAAAAAAAAAAAAAAGAAGAACATATTTAAAAACTGAACTTCAGTATTTACTCAAATTTGGTTTAAATCAGCCTTGGACTTCTTGAGTCCCTGCCAATTCAGCCAAGTGTATCTGTGCATCAATGTTTCAGTGTGTAGGACATCAGCATTGCAGACAGAGGATGCCAGGATGTGCATTTTTTTTTTTTTTTTTTTTTTTTTTTTTTTGTGGTCTTTCTGATGGCTGTTGTCCCTTCCATCTGTCCCTCACTGTGGCCACTCCTCTCGGCTTCCAGAGCAGCCTTAGCAGCAGTGACCAAAATCATAAGCAGGGCTCAGATGCTCTTGACTCTTCTGTATTTCTGCCTACAGCTCTGGGCTTCAATGGAAGCTGGGAAGATAACACAGAATAATAATCATGTTCTAATGTATAATTCTTACTGTGTTTTGCAGTAGCAGCTCCTTGTAGACACACTGTTAGAGGCGCACAGGTGCATAACTGCAGTTTTGTTTAGCTGTCAGAATGTAATATTTGATTAACTTTTTATTGGTTTTTCTTAATTTATTCCACCCAATTCTTTATGACTTGCATGAAGTTAATGTAAATTTAACGTGCCTGAAGACCACTAAGGAACAAAATTGCTAGAAAAGAGCTACCACTGCTTGATTGGTATCTGTCAGATTCATTTGGTTACTGGCTTTTTAATTGGAATATAGTTTTTGCTATTATTCAAGACCATTCATGCAGAATTTCATCTCTCTATCCCTTATTTAATTGAATAGAGAAAGTAAGAAGATTTACATTTTAAAAGTTTAAATGATGAGCTGTTAATTGACATACCACAGCTAGGCTCACATAATTAATTTATGTATCAATCAGCCACCTAGTCATTGTTACTCAAATTACCATTGGGAGTTTTGCCTTTATTCTGAGTTGCTTAAATATGTAAGTGCAAACATATTTCTATTTTTTTTGTCACAGACACAGACAAGCATCACACCATGGGGAACACTGCTCTTATTATTTTAGGAATTGACATAGCCTGTGCAAATACAGAAAAATATCTAGCTGGCAAATTCAAATATTCTCATATTAAAGAAATATATAGGCCAATGATGGATAGTAGCCAAGGACATTAAAATATATTATGTCTATTACCAAAAGATGTCAGTTAATTACTATGTAGAAATGCAGTGAATGTATCATATTGTCCTGAGCTCAGTTTTATTAATATAACCATTCTCAATTTGCATTGGATGCTGGAAATGGCAGGTCAATAAAGACAAAATCTGTTGGATGCTTTTGCAAATATTACAGAAGCAAATATGCTGATTAACATTCCATCACAGTAGCCTGTCATCAAACCTGCTCGTAGGCATGAGCTGAGTGTGCTCCCACCATCCAAAACGACTTCTGCTTATCCAGCCTTGACCGCACTTCATCATTTCTGCATTAGCACTGAACTGCTGCAGCCACTGAGCAGCACCCTGAGGTAGCAGATGCAGCAAATCAGAGAACAGGAGCTGGTTTTGAGAGCTTGTGATGGACTCCTCCATCTTTGGGGCAATCCAGTGAAGGAGGTGCAGCCTCCCTCCTTCCCAGATCTCTTTGGACAACAAGGACTTGACTTTTCCCGTTTGTCACATCTGTAATTTGGTTTTCTAATACTGACAGCAGTGTGCCCTTGATAACACACAGGCCTTGAGAAAGCAGATGGATAACAGCACCCTTCCCCTGGAACATTCTGTGAGTGTGAAATGGGGAGCATGGAGAGCTGGAGGCCAAGAAGGGCTCCAGGACCCTTCTAGGGGTGTTCAATATCTCTGGGATAATTCCTATCTCTGAGGCAGGCTTGTGTGGTTGTGGTTCACAGCTCTGCATCTCTAGCCCCAGTCCAAGCCATCTTGCTTTAACAGTTGGCTGCATCAGTCTTGGGGTTTTTTTAGAGTGTTTTTTTTTGTTTTGTTTTTGTTTTTCTGATTTGTTTCTTTTAGCTATGGTCTCTGAACTCAGGATATCTATGAATGATTACTGAGGGGTTTACAAAGAGGAGTTATGAAAACCAGAACTACCATCCATATTCATTGTTCTGGAAACATTGTTCTGGAAATTTTCCAGCTCAGCTGGAAAAGTGGCAAGGTCCTGCTGGCCAGAGGAACACCTGTCTTTAGGGCCGTTAGCACCCCTGTTTCCAAATGCTGCTCCCACTCGTCTCTCATGGCTCTCCCTGTGCACAAGGACTGATGAAACACCTTGAACCTGCCCTGTGCCTTTCCAGATGTGCCTTTAGCAATCATGCCTGTACCTTTTAGATGACATAATTAATAAACCAGGCCACTAGCTTTTTGTTAATTGCCTTGCAGAACAGATTTGGATCCCAGTGACTCAAAAGGGCCTGTACATTACAGCCCACCCAGAGATGCAGAGGGTTATGGGGTGTCCAAGATCAATACCAATTCACAGAGGATGCTACCCAGGACCTGATGTTAGAAGTTTCATTTCTGGCTTTAATGAAAACTGCATTCCACATTTGGTCAACAAGATTTCTTGCAGCAATAAACTGCACTTTTTACACTGTGTCTCTGCTGTGGGAGCAATAATGTACAAAGCTCCATACCTTGCTCCTTCCCAGGTTATTAAAAAAACTCTACCTACTAGCTGTACAAATAATTGTTCAAGGGTTATTTAATAACTGCTAAGTATAATTAGTGTAAATATTGATATAAATATTCAATAAACAAAATGCTAATCTTATTAAATATTAAGCAATTTCAAGAGTGTCCTGGGAACTTAATTAGTCTCCATAAAAAATTGATTCTTTTCCTCTGTAACACAGGGCATGAACAAATGATCAGCTGTTTTGTATTAGAGAACTCAGCTGGTTTTATTGAACTTTAAAAGTCCAGACTGCTGTATCACATTTTAAACTCACATCTTATTGCTGCTGCTCAGGTATGCAGGTGTGGAATTTGTTATGGATTGTGTGTTATTAGGAAGTCTGAAGCCCTGCAGCAGGTTGGCAGAGAACTTGATGTGTTATGTTGAATGTCTTCATTACTTTGTCCTTTCTGTTGGTGTTTAGTAGTGCAAATTCTCATGCAGTGACTTGACACACAGTAACAGAAATGCTTTCAAATGCATACAAAGACAAAAAGTTAAAAAGAAGGGTTGGCAGTAATGTGTAATATTAATTGCCTTTTTAAATCACAGAGATGTTGAGCATTTGATGCACAAAACAGTAATTAGGAGTAATGGGATATAAAGAGGAAAGATGATGTGTTGGACAGTTATCAGAATGTGTGTCAAAGCCTAATTCATTAGGCTGTGAAAAGCAATAATGCTGAATATGGTGGAACATTAGCATTTTTCAAATTAAAGACATACTAAGCAAAGTACAAAAAAAGTAGTTTCAGGAAAAATCAGGCTGAAAAATCAGGCTGTTCTGACCATTTTTTTAGTTGTTCTTTTAACTGAAGCTTATCAACTATCATTCAGGGAAGCAACAAAGTCACAGGGGAAATAATGGGTGTGATGCCACCAAGCTAGAAAAGGTCATGACTGGTGGCAGTTCTTGTATTCTTACAGTCAGGTTTAAGCAGAAGTGCTTATAGAGTTGGGCTTTAAACACTGGTTCTCTGACAGGTTCTCAGCCACTCTGCTGCTCCCACGTGGATTGTCCATGCTGGACTCAGCCACAGCCCATCAGTGGCACCTAAGGGTGCTGCCCCACAGAAATGTATGGAAGCAGGGTGCACTCACAGCTCTGAGAGGCAGGACGAGCTCAGACACCTGCTCTCTGCCAAAACCCAGGGGAACTTGCTCACTTCAAGCACCCCCAGATATGAGTTCTAAGAAGAAAAAACCCCGCTGTGATCTCCTTCTCTCCTCTGCCTGTGTAAGCTTTTTGCCAGCAGTGAATCAGAGTACATGACAATCTATTTTCTCCACCTAATAATGCATTCAGCAGAAATGCTATTTTGAATACTTCAGTAGATAGGGTCTGTTTAAACAACAGAAAATCAAAAATGTTAAAATGAATTTTCATGTAAGAATTTATTTTTGCACTTAGGAAATGATTGAACTTTTTAAACATAGTTTTTCAAATTTAAATTAGCATCAATTAGAAAAAAAAAATTTATATTAAAGGTTTTATAACCCATAAATGAAGCATTTCCTCCTTTATTCTGAGGTCAAGCAACACATTCTGGTTTATCCCACAATGAATCCTCCATTATTTATGCAGGTTTAATTTTGAATCATTGCCTCCAGCTAGGATGTGCAGAGTTTTGCTAACAGAACTTCTCCTGGCAGGCAGACAAGAGCTGATTTTCTGTCTAGTAGATCAATCCCTTAAGTAGCTTTACCCTTTATCACCTTGGAAAGGGATCAGTGCCAAGCACAGGCCAAGCATTTATTTTCCATAAGTAATAAGCTCATGATTGTGGTGGTCGTACAAAACGGGCTTTGTCTTTTTAGAGTTATCAAGGGGAAAGGCAGCACTGATTTATATTTTGTTAAACAATGCTGCTGACTTCTTTGCAAACAGAGAAGTTCAGATGATCTGAGCACACCTGGGAGCACATTCATCACTGGACTTGTAGTATTTCCCCATTTTCAGACCTATTTTAAGTTATGAGCATATGTAGAATCTGGAAGATGGTTTCAGTGGGAAAGCAAGCACAGCAGATCAATGAGAAGTTTGCAATTTTCTAGTCACTTCTTTAGCACTCAGTTGAGTCTAAATTGGTTGCAGAGAACATTTACAACAAATTTGTGGTACTTGACATTTTGTCTCAAACATTTTTTTTTTTTGCTCAAATTGAGTATTGTTTGCTTTAGGAAGCCTAACATAGAAAGCCAGGTGCTATCTTACAGGCATTTAGAATCAGAATATCTAAGGGTTTCCCAAGATGATCTTACTGATCTGTAAGGGGTTGTATATTTATAGTATATAATGAAGTAATTGAATAATATAAGCTGAGTGTAAAATTAGAGAAGTTTTCTTGGTGAAATTGCACTGTGATTGAATTTCCATGCTGCAATGTTTCAGTATTTGTGTAAAGCACAAAACAAGCCAGCCACACTGGCATCTGATAATAAAAACCTATGAGTTAGAGTAAATAATAAAAGGTAATCTGCCTACTCATTGCAAATTAAGCTCAGAGCAGAAGCCTTAGGATGAGGTACATAGGAATAAAATTCATCAGCAAGCAATCCACATCTAACATCTTGAATTAAATCAGTATTTTAAATGGACCAAATAATACACAGTGACCAGTTCAACACTATTGCAGGAATTTCCTTTTGTTTCTGCAATGAAGCATTAAAAGAGCATTCTAAATCAGAGCAGCTATAAGCCTGAATAACCTGTGGGTTTGACCTTCCCTGTTCTCAGTCCTTGATGATAATGCAGGGACTTAAAACAACAATGGAGTAAGAATGCCTCAGCCTGCACACATTGTCTGTCTGTCAACATCTCAGAGAAATGCCAGCATGTCCTTGCTCTATCAGAGAGTGTGCAGGCATGTGTGTGTTAGCAAATAATCTAGTAACAACAGATGCACTGTAATTATGACTGAGCTGATTAAAGTTCCAGGAAGAAATGACTACTCTTTCTGTGGTGGCTGTTTCCATCACAATTCAAAACTCTGTACTGGATTCAGCAGGAATCCTGGAAATGAGTGGCAGCAGGGTTGGATCCTTCAGCAAACATCCATTGCCGTGTAGAGGGTGCAGGATCTGCCTGCTTTGATGGTTGATAGCAGTCCTACACATGCCAGAGCATTCCTGCTGCAGAGCCCAAAGGTGTGGTTTGACACCTCCAGCCAGAGGTCTCTATTCTCTCCTTGCTTCCATGAAATTTCCCTGTGAAAGTGAAATTTCCTCAGCATCAGTTCCCACCCACGCAGGCTCCCAAAGAGGAGGGAGCAGGCTGTGCCTTTCCCAGGCCATGCCACATGTTGCATTTCAAAGGAAAAAGCAGAAGAGAATAAAACCGTAGCACTGAAGTCAAGCAAGGACTGGCCTCTTCCTGAACCTCTGTAGCACCTTCTCCCAAGGTACAGCAAATGAGGCAGAAATCATCCTCAGGATTTTATTTTAAATGAGCACAGAAGAGAAGGCTTTGTATTTATGGAGGGTCTTTCTCTACTGTGGATCTCAAAGCACAGGAGAAACCTCACTGCCCAGCAAAGGAATATTTCTACAGAATAAACTCACAATGAAGTGTTTTCAATTTGCCAGCCTTTTCCCATGATATAACCAGCAGACAAAATTTACAGTCTTCTTTATAGCCCATGCATTTTTAAAACATAGCCATGGCATGTATCCACAGAGTTGTTGCTGTATTCTACTATGAATTTTCTCTAAAACCAGAAGAAAAACTTCCTTTGCTGATCATCTTAAAATAGGTTACACAAATTGGATCACTGAACCACAGGAATAGAAGGAAAAGGAATTGCAATATTTCTGTTCTGCTGAATTCATGGCAGAGATCAATCTTAGGTTGATGTTTGCACAGATTTTTTAGATTCTGCCTTTGGATTTTGTTGTGAGTGCTAGAGGGAGTTAGGAGTGATGTGCAAAATGATCTTGTGCTTACAAATATTGCTTTTCAAAAAACAGAGCTTATGAACAGTATTTCTGAAATATATTACATACTTTGAAGGTTTATGGATCCCCAATGTGCTTTATTTTAAGATTAGTAGGATTCTTTCAGGCAGGAACAATAAGAATTGTGAAGCAAGTGCACTTTCTTTTGAGAGAATAGAACTTTTTTTTTTCTATTGCCTAGAGTGACTAACTAGCAGGAGAAAAATTTTAGAAGCCTAGATGTTATCTTAATCAAGATTTATGTAATTACTTTTATTTCAGAAGGCTTACATTAGGTAGAAAAAGAAAGATGGGAGAAATAATCACAATTTTCCACTTAAATATCCACTTTTTCCTCTGTAGGAATTCTGGAGCACTTTACAAGCCATCAGACTCGGTGTGTCACAGGGACCACCTGGAATGCTGCCTTCTCTTGTGACTGTGTTTGCAGGGGTTCTTGGATGAGGGAAGAGACGAGGATCTGACTCCATGTTTCAGAAGGCTTGATTTATTATTTTATGATGTATATTACATTAAAACTATACTAAAAGAATAGAAGAAAAGGTTTTATCAGAAGGCTAGCTAAGAATAGAATAGCAAGGAATGATAACAATGGTTTGTGGCTCGGATCTCTGTCCGAGCCAGCTGACTGTGATTGGCCATTAATTACAAACATCCAAAATGGGCCAATCACAGATGCACCTGTTGCATTCCACAGCAGCAGATAATCATTGGTTACATTTTGTTCCTGAGGCCTCTCAGCTTCTCAGGAGGAAAAATCCTAAGGAAAGGATTTTTCATAAAAGATGTCTGGCGACACCTCTGAGGTGGAGCCAAACATTTTCCTACACTTAGTAGCAACATATAAAAATTCATCACAAGAACTGAGTGTAAGGACTTAAAAAATACAGCTGTCTGTCTCAAAGCACTGCCAAGGCCACAGAGGTAGCTTGCCTATTTAGTTAGAAGTAAGGAGGCACCACAGCTTAGTTACTTGGGATAAGCATGGAAGGGAGGAATTTGCAACAGGAAAGTGCTAATTTCAGCCCTGTTGGTTAGATCTGGTTAGCACATCCTGGCTAATCAAAGGATCACAGAATATTCTGAGTTGGAAGGGACCCACAAGGATCACCAAGTCTGGCTCTTGAATGAACAATCCATATAGGGATCAAACCACAACCTCGGCATGGTTTGCACCATGCTCTGACCAACCAAGCCAAGGCATCCAGACAAAAATTCCCACTGTGACAAACTGTGGGAAAAGAGGCAGCTGCTCACGTAGATATCCCCCCAAGGAATGGCATCTGTGTCCTGTGGAACCTGGACTAAAGGTGGTACCTGCTGAACAACAAATCCAGCCCCTGCCCTGCATGGAGAAGCCCAGGATGAACAAACACCAACAGAGCACTGCTGGATTCACAAGGGCTCACTATCTTCTGCCTGATATCTCTCTCTCCCCCTCTTTCTCCCCCTCCCTGTCCTTCTTTTCTATTTCCATCTAGCTCTGTACCTCATACTTACTGTTAAATAAAATCTGTATTACTGGCTTTGGCACATGGTCTTGTTTGCACCTTAATTCAGGCAGCAGCATCTTTCACCAATGGGATAATAACGCTGAGAAATACCTCCTCTGCCTAAGACTGGTTCAGAGAAGCTGTAGTGCAGCATTCCTGACGGCTCATCAGTCTCTACACACACACAATGACTTGCAGTTAGGTGTCCTTGAGCCCAAGGACAGCACTCCTGCCCAGATGTGCACCTACCTGCTGCACCGAGGGTCGTTCCTGTGCCACGGTGCTTGGGGACATGGGGCTGTCTGTTCCCTTCAGCTTCTTCTGAGGTGAGTCATGACAGTTCCTACTGCTGAAAGAAACCTCAGATATAACCTCCATCTCCCTGTGTTTAAAACTCCCAACCCAGAAGTTCTTCCTCCTGGCTACCTTTTTGCTGTTCTACGTGGCTTACAAAACCTAAGGGACAATTGTAAGCATAATGTGGTACCTCAGCACAGAGCTGAATGTCTTCCAAAAACTCGCTAGCATTTAACAATTTTGATTATGCTTCTAAAATGCTTCCCATCCCAATGGCTACAGGGACAATGCCTCACTTGTAGTTTATACATGAGCCCCACCTCCCTTCAGCCTTCCCAGTCCGGACAGTGGCCGAAGAAGGTGCTGTACCCTTCAGCTACACTTTATTAAACCTTCTGGTTACAGACCCAGGGTGAGTGACAGGGATATGCACTGGGACACTGGTGTATTGCACAGCCCTGACTTCAGCAAGGCAACTCAATTCTCTTCCCCCTGCAGCTGGCAAGCAGCACCTCTGTGAGGGAATGGACTCCCACAGACAGCAGACTGCTTTCTCTGCCTAGATAGATCATTGTTAGCAATTTTCCTTCCAGTGAAAGGCTCTGACATTTTCATACTTCTAAAATTCAGTAGACTGCATCAATTTCTAAACTTATGAGAAAAAATAATCTGAAAACATATGATTTTAGAGAATTCTACAATTCATCAGAATGTTTTATTTTTTTGGTGTCAAGATGGCTTATGTTACTGTAAACATTGCATGCAGTGATACAGTTTAAAATCAATCTTTAAAAAAATTAAATAATTGAAGTTTCACTGAAATTAAAATATAATGATTAAAAGAAAGCCAACTAAAAATATATACTGGCATCAAACTGGTAGGATTGGGATGATGTGAGGTTTCTCTTCTCTGGAAACTTTATTTTAAAGCCATCTGCACTTATAAAAATGTTTTTACTTAGAGGTGGTGAAACATCTGAACAGTTTTTCTAGAGAATTGGTGGATGCCCCACCTCTGGAAGTATTCAAGGACAGGTTGGATGGGGCTTTGAGCAATGTGGTCTAGGTGGGACATGTCCCTGACCATGGCAGGGGCATTAGAGGGAGAGGAGCTTTAAGGTCCTTTCCATGGTTAAATTCTATTGAAACAAAAATACAGAAAATTTAATGCTATTTAAAACTCTGTTAAAAATGTCATTGAAATTAAATGTTTTATCTAAAACATCCCAGTGTTTCTGAAACAGAATTTTTCAGTGAAAAAAAACTTGTTCATCAGGTTTTATCACCACAGCTCCTCTGATTTAGAACTACATAAAGTAGGTTTTTTATCTGCCACATCCCAGAATAAGTGAGAGACTTTGAATAGCTTCCAAAGAGATCTTATTTGGAGGAATTTTCTTCCTGATCATCTCCAAGACACTTTGGGAATTATCATAAATGGGGTGGCATTCATAACTGATCTTAAGTGAAATAAGAGAAAATGACAATTGTTTTTGCTTTTGAGAAGCAGAACATCCTTATAACCTCTACCTAAAATCCTGTAGGCTATTGATGCATGTCTGTGAGAATTTTGATTGCCAAAATGATCATTTGATGGAGAATGAGCACCATTGCTTGTTAAATTTCTCAGTTTTTTAATGTAGCCAAACAGTAAAAGTAACACTGAGCAGCACAGTGTAAAGAATTGAGGGCAGATCTGTGTGTCTGCACCTCAGGACGCTGGAAATGCAGCACCAACACATTGCATACAGGGTTTAATACCCTCAGGTTGCACCCCTACTGCTAAATGCATCCCACCCAAGGAGTTAACCACAGCCCTAAGCTAACAGGTAAGGAGTGGAAACACTTTTGCTGATCACTTTTGGGACTAGGGCCAGTGCCTCACAAATTGGCTTAGGGGTATTGTTGTCTAGGGAGTAATCACGTTGCCTTGAGACACAGTGATTTAATTTTTTTATTTTCTGAGAGTTGTTGTGGGGTTTTTTAAGATGAAATTCAGTTTGAACATAGATTGAGTTGTGTTGCAGGGCACTTAACTGAATTTTTATTGCATTGGAACATTTTGCAAGTCCTGGAGTCTGAAGGACTTTCTGTCTCTAAAGACCATTGAGGGTAAAGGTGCAGCCCTGTAGGTGTGATGGGGTCCCTGACACAGACTGTGTGTAAGATTTGGGTCACTTGCTCTGCTTGGTTACTGCCAAAGAAATCCCAAATGTAAACTAACATCTGCACAATGCACACAGCAAGGATCCAGTGCCTGCCATGAACTCAGGAACTAAATTATCTGGTAGTGTAGACAGACCCTAAAAAAAAAATAAATTACAGTTAAGGGTGCTTTCCTGTTACATGATCACCAGAATGGAAAGGCAGTGTGATTATGAGGTGCTGACAAAGCTACCACAGAGTACACTTAGTTATCATTCATGTGGTTTTTCTAATTTCCATAATAAAGTTCCTGTTCTTTCACACATAGACTCAGTGCTTATGAGTGGGGAAATGCTGCTTATTGAGGGTTCCTCAGAGAAATTATTTCTGATTTCAGAAACTCAGGGGGCTGTGTTTCTTAGGCTCAAGGAAAATGTTTGCTATCTGACAGCAGCCACAGGGCTGCTGTCATCTTAGAGCAGGAGGCTTCCTGCTCTTAACCCAGTCACAGGGTTTTCCATTGCACTAGTGACAGGGATGATGCTCATTCATATTTAGATATGGGAGATTTAGGTACAAGTTCCTATAAAAGTTCTGCACACCTTGCTGGAGTCAGCCTCTGTCTGTTGGCTGTGGAGGAAGACTGGAGCACTCATTTAGGCTTCGTGCCTGAAGTTTAGATAGATAAGTGAAATGAGTCATGATTTGATAGGATAGCTCATACTCCTGGCAAGTGTAACATAAACTTCTGTAAGTGTTTCTTTAAGTAAAACATTTATATGTCAATGTATAGCCATGGGCACTCAAAGAGAAAAAGTAACTGACTAAGAAAAGCATGACATTTTCCAGTGTATAAACTAGCTTGATACAGTAGATTAACTAAGATCCTCTTATAAATATAATAAAGAAGCTTCAAAGTGCCACTTTATTAATGATTTTCCCTAATGTATTCACGATATTTTAGGAATGGAGATATGGCAAAATCATTTGTTTCCCCATGGTGTCACCAAGGACATATCTACATATCAAATAGAAAAACAGCTGGAATGATAAAGGAGAGTATCTGTGGGAGTTTAGATATCTTCTTCCATGTTTCCAGAGAATGATTAAAAAAAATCTATTCTAGTCCCTACTTTGCTGCTTATGTTAAATTTGGGGAGGTATTTTGCTGCCTTTGTACAGCACTTTATATTGTGGAGCCCAAGCATTGCAAGCAGCAAATAAGAACAATATATTTCCATGTACAATGATAATTTAAATGCATTAGTCCTTGTTTTCTAAAGTGATTGGAGAGCTTCCAGCTGGATTTTTTAATGGAGTGAGAAAATGCCAAGGACAAGAGAAACATCATCATTGCTTTCAATAGGGGCAGGTGAAATTTTTGTGTCTGCATGTTTAAATGCAATTCGTTAAGAAATATTAAAAACTGCCTTAGCACATTTTTAGTCTAGCTAAGAGGGATGACTTTTCTCCTAGCTTGCCTGTAGCTTGTTTTATAACCTATTTGAATTTGACTCCCAATCAAATACAGTATTACCTGTGCATTTATTTTTTACTGTATTAATATGTCCTACAGATAATGGGGTACACTTCAATCTCAGTTTGAGACCCCTCTGTGTTGCCTGTGGTTTTGCATAGGTAATAATGTGAAGATTGATTCCACTGAGCTGTTTCTAACCTTCACAGCATTACCCTGGGCTGGTGTTGGCCTCAAGCTAGACAAAGGCCATGACCAAATTCAAGTACCTTGATTTATTTACATGGGAGGCAAGGAATGTGACTTTCCAATTAGAGCTATTCCCTACAGAGCTGCAGGATCTCATTTACTTGGAATGCAAAGCCTTTTTCTTGTGAACTAAACTCCTCCAGATCTAGGGAATGCATTTAGCAGCCTGTAATACTGCAGCTCTGCTTTTATCACATATCTATGCTTCCTCCTGGAGAGTTAGATAACATATGTGGATTTTTATTAAGGTATAAGTCTATATGGTCTGATCCAAAACTGCTCAGCAAAATGCTTCAAAGCTAAAGGGACTGATTCTAATCTCACTTAAACTTTTGGCATCATGAAGATAGTCTTAACATGTACTCATATCTGTGATTGCTCCCTCTCAGCTGTCTGCTCCCAAGACTGCAGACTCATGCAAAAGTCCTCAGTGCACCTTTGCAAGAACCTTCACTCTCTCACTCATTAAATGTCTTCAAGGTGAAGTTTTGCATAAAAGAGATTTTTTCCCTCACATATTTTCTAATTCACTATAATCACACTCATGGCAGTCTGGAGTAACTAAAAGCTATTTTTCCTTTATGGAGATAATTTTTGTGATGGCTTAAAAAGACACTCAAGTATGCTTTTATGCTTTCAGCTAAGCCAGTGTCATGGTTGTAAGATTAAAATTTGGCTTATAACCTCCATATTTAATTAACTCTTATTCCCTCCTCACTCGACCATTCACCTCCTTCAGACCCTTTAAAAGCAGGTTAGAATGTGTGTGGGAAACAAAACCAAAGCTTTTTTGGGTTTTTTTGGTTTTTTGGTTTTCTTGGCAGCTGAATGAAAACCATCAGCTGGAAAGGATATTGCCTCTAAGTGAGAGAAGGGGTTGGAGATATGTCACTGTCTGTGGGTTCAGAAAACATGCTGAGTGTAGATCTTAAAATATCAGAGTTTACAGAAGTGCAGAATACTGGAAGAGCACTTAGGATCAGCTGTATAAAGATCATTTAAGCACACCACAATATTGAAGTATTGGCAAGTGCTTACAGAGTGCTGGTCTGAAACACCCTGCCCAATGTTTCTGCAGTGAATGGGGGTGGCACTGGTTTGTTAGGCTGTGAGACCGTGGTTGTATTAAAAATTCACTGATGGTCAGAGATTGTTCAGACACTTGGAGCTGGGGCTCCAAAGGCTTGGATAGGGTCTATCATAAAAACCAGAAGTAATATTTTAAAGTGTTGGTTGTCTCTGTGTCTGGAGGTTAAGCAGTCTCAGCACACAGTCAGCCCTGAACTTCCAGTTTATTTCTTGCACTGGGTTTGGGCAATCCTCTCAGACTCACCCAATGTCTCAGGTGAGACAGGTCCACAGAAGGGGGTGAGCAGTGGCAGAGACAGCAGAGCACACATCACACCAGAGAGAGGGGCAGGATGCCACTGCCTCAACTCAGCCTTCAAATAAAGTCAGCCCTTAATCTAATCACCTGTCTGGTCTGATTCTGAATGGGACATTAAAAGCAGAAACCAGAACAAGACTTTTTTCTCTCCATTCCCCTTTCCAAACAAATAAACATAGGGTGGAAGTAGGTTTTGGTGGCAATATTGAAGAATCAAAAGGTTTAAGCTCCTAGAAAAGGAAAAGAAGGAAAGGTTACCATCCCAGATATTTCTCCCAGCAATCAGAGAAGGCTTTATGATTTCAGACAGTGTCATAATCTTCACCTGACAGGGAAAGAAGTTCAGGGAGCAACTACAGTTTGGTTTTGTTTGGTTGTTTCTTTAGGGTGGCTTTTTGTGTTTGTTTGTTTGTTTGTTGAGTTTTTTTTTTCTGGTGCTTAATAGAGAAGGAGCATTCTCCTGCATGTAGCTCTGAGTAGTCTTATAATAATCAGGTTAGGAAAGCACTTTTAGCAGACTAGAGTACAGCTGTAACCTCCCCCAGTGTTAACTGGACGGCAGCAGATGGAGCAGATGGAATAGTGTCAGAGGCTGCAGGAGCAATCAGCATGTTGAAGTTGAAGAGTCCCCGAGGCAAGAAAATTCTGCCCAAGTATAGTTTACGTCTTGGGATTTCATTCAAGCTTTGTTGAACTTTTAAGACATGTGGTCCATTCTGAACTCGTATAAAAAAATATCAATAGTTTGCAACAGCTACTGTGCTGCTCCAGTGTGCTGCCAAATCATTCCTGCTCCTCTGGTGACAGACAATCCAGGCAGATGATTTATTTGCTTATTGCAATTTTTCATTGCAGATTTTAGCAACTCATTTAAAAAAAAAAAAAAAAAGCACATTTCTCATAATGTGGAATGTATTGAAATTTGCCATCTGCTCCACTCAAAGCATCTATAGGGTTTGGTTGACAACTGCAGCCCGTCACTTCTGGCACTGGCTAACACACAGCCCAGTGCTTTTTACTCCCCTTTTTCTGAATTTGGCATTCTTCTCTACAGGTCTGAAACAAAACCTCATCAACTCCTTACAATTGTTTTTAACCTTTAGGGCATCACTAGTGACAAGAATTTGCTTCTGGAGTGTGAAATTAGAATATTAACAAAAGTGTGTGTATTTTCTTCACACCACACAAAGGAGCAGGAATGTTGGCAGATGAATTGTGTACTCCAAAAATGCTGGCAATTGAGGCAAAATACCATGAAGTGGGTAAAAAATATATGTATATTCTGGGATGTAACTGTCTGTTGCAGCCAGCCCAGCTGGCACACACAGCACTCTGTGCACCAGCTGGCAGGAGATCAGCATCTATGGTAGAAATATTTAAGATGCCTATTAAACTTTTGGCATAGGCCATGGGGACTGTTATCACCTCTCTCCCGATCTGTGGGATTTCTTTGTCTTTGCAGTTTCAGCCCAGCTCCTTGGAGAAGAACGTCCCCATGACCAAACTGTGGGTGCAGTAGGATCCTGAGGAAGTGTCTGGATAGACTCCAAGGACTAAACTGGCATCTCTAACTGCTGCCACCACTTCCAGTCCATTTTGGTGGGCATTCTGCTGCCTTCCAGACCCCCAGCAGCCGTGTTCCCATGCTGCCTCCCAGGGATCCCAGCCTCGGGACCCCTGTCCATGGCTCTCAGTCACACTCAAGTGTCTGTCACTCCCCATGGGCTGATTTGTGCTTGCTCAGTGGCTTCCTCAGAGCATCAGGTTCCTTCTCTGGTCCAGTGCTGGAAGACACAAAATAGCTACAGAAACCAGGCACTTTTTGATTTTTTATGTTGCCTCCCTTGCTCATTTCACATGCAATGGGCCTACAGTGCAGGAAGGCACATACTCTGTGAATTATTGTTGTCAATCAAAGGCAAACCACGCAGTAAATTCAACAGTGACACAAATGACAAATAATTTTATAGGAAAAGAGAACCAGGACTTTGCTGCCTACTCAGTACTTTTCCAGGAGACAGACAAAGGACTTCATATTCTTGTGCTGTCAGTCTTGCACATTTTATAAGCAGTGACTTTGCTAAGAAATTTTAAAACACAAGAGAATGCTGATAAATATAGCAGCTATTTTATCTCCATTGGCTTGTATATTCCCTGTAGCCTGTGTAATGATATTTTATCTATATTAATAGCTTGTTAGAGGCAGCAACATATATTTTTTGTCTCTCTCCCTTTCTTTTCCTTTCTCTTACTCCAAAGGCCTAAAATGTTTATTGAGGGAGAATGTGGTACAAAGAGAACTACTTGATTGTCACATGCTATCACCTTATTTTAAGCAACTCTTGATCCTATGACTCATTAAAATTTCCTGAAGCTCTAGCATTTCTGAAAGAAAAATAAAGTCTGATACCTTTGCAGCTGGATATTAAAAGTTGTGTTGTACAAATTTTTTTTTTTTTTTGCTAAAAATTTCCCATTTAGATCTTTTAAGAAACAATTTAAAACACTTTATGTCTAAGCAATAGAAACATATTTTTCATGGTCTCAGTGGAATGTTATAATTAGTGTAATCAGAAGCAATAGATGAAAAATGTATAAATTTTCATCATTTCAAGTTTATTTTATCAATACAATGATGACCTTTCATGTTGCTCACATTTGCCAATCACATTGTGTCACTCAGTTGATCCAAGTACATTTCTAATATCAGCTATGCCAAAGTAATTTACTACCTCTGTCCTAGTCTCCTACTCTCTGATCAGTAATTAACATCTTCCACATGAAATAGTTAAATTTCCCATTCTAACAAAGCCAGATCTTTCATCTGTTCAGTTTTAAGATACAATAATTGCATTTCACAGAACAATGCAGAACTCCCTTTTAAAATTTATTCTATGGTCCCATCCAGTGTGAACAAACCTTTAAAGCAAACCTCATGCATGTTATACAACTATGAAAACCCTTTCATGTAGAAATAGCTTGTAAAAATAGGAACCTTTATTCTGGATGTTATCCAAATAAATATTGTTTTAAAGTGATGATTACTAAACCCTGGATGGTCCTTACCTAATAACCTTCACCTGTTTTCCTTGTGAAACCACTGACCACTCTCACACTGGTCATAAAGGACACAAGCACAGCAGTGTGGGACTCTACCCTTGGCTGGCTGTGAAGGAAGGCCAGGGAGTCAAGGGCTGGAGAGATGTGTGTTTGTTTCATGCAGGCTTCTTCCTGCTGGGTTTGAGGTGCTCCACAATCATTAGAGTGGGTAATTACATCGCTTCAGGCCACACCACCAGTCCCAGAATTTTTTTCCAAGGGAATTAATTTTAATTAAATTAATTACAGTGAGAGGAAATGGAAATTCATCTGCAATTCTGTGACAATGCACGTGGCCATGCAGGGAAATCTGTGAGGGCTTCGCTGCCATGTAGCACACGGCATGTACACAAAAGATCACATTGACATAAAACTTGTTTGCAATAGGAAATTGTGTTAAGAGTTATTGTCTGTGTAAGGAGAAATCCTGTTACACCAGTATACAGGGGGTTATGCAGGCATGTCTTAGTCTGTGATGTGAAATAAGGTAAGCCAGTGTAACATCCAAGACATTTCCTACCAGGCTTATGGCAGTAAAAATAACGTGGCTAATCCATCATACATGAACTCACATATTTTAACAGCTTTCACCCCGTACCAGGCTTGAGATGCTGCTTGTTTCTGACAATCTTTGTATCAGCAATCAAGAGGGGTTTCTTCATTAATTTTCAAAGGATTCTGCTGAAGACTCTATGTTAAATATATGTATGTATTGAAGAAAAATAATGGTAGGAATTTTATTGCAGAGTGATTTGGCATAACTTTTTAGAATGTCATGTTGCAGTCACTGCTTTCCACTGTGTCACACCTGCTTACACCATTTATGACATGTTACACTCCACAACTGTAATGCAAAGTGACTTATCTGGTGTAACACAAAGTGAGGCATTAGCAAATGTATAAATAGCTTTGGGAGGGAAACAGATTTAGCAAGGAAATTTTGATTGCATCAGACAGTGCAGATTTTGATAGACTTTTAGTCAGTTTGCAACAGAAGTCTATATGTTTACATTATTCAGTGCAATTTAATATGAATTACAAGATGAAGAATGTAAAGAGACATTCTGGTAAAACTCTGTGCCATAATATATTAAAGAATCATGAGAGCTACATTTATGGACACTACATATCAAATTTAAAGAAAAACAAACCCCAAGTATTTAAGGACTCATGTCATTTACCAGAACCATAGCCCACTCTTGAAAACACTTAAGCCTATGAATAATTTAATATATGAGGAGTTAAGCTAATATATATTACTTATTCTCTTTGTGCTAAAGAGACTAAGCAGGCATGTGCCTTCAAGCATGGGTGGACAGTGCACATTTTGTCCCCCAGGCCTTTTATTTTCAAACATTTTTCTCCTTTACTTTAAGAAAAAGTACTTCTAGTAATATGAAAATAAACTTTTAATATATGGAAATATATTAAAAGATGTAACGGAAAATTTACAGGAATATACTTTTGCTCAGCCAAATGAGTACTTACAGTTACTTTATTTCATTTTTTTTTATTTGTAACAAGCAATAATCAGAAAATTAAAGAAAATGGCTCCAACAAATAATTGGAAAAAAATTCATTGAAAGATTTGCTTCTTATGTTTTCTTCAATAAATAAACTCTATTGACAAAAAGAGTAAAACTTTCCATGAAAAATACTTTAGAAAAACAGATAAATTTAATCATCATAAAGCCTTGATGAAGAATTTCCATTGCCATAACATAAATCTAGAAATAGTATGTTTTATTACTTCCATGATATAATTGGAAACTATCTGGAAAACATGTATATAAGGATACAATTTTAATATATGCAACCTTTACGTTGGTGCCCTGTGATTTAAGACTTTTTTTGTTGTACTACTCTAGTACTTCCTCTTCATAGTTTTGGATGGAGAATACCTAATATTTTAGAGCTCTTCCTTGATTACTCCAATATGCTTTACAGGAAAACATTAATTCTATGAGTAAATGTATAGGAAGCCAGCATGTCCTACTCAGATCTGAATTCTGAAATATTTTTAATTTATGTAACATGGCAGTGGTATTTCCATCTACTGAACATTGCACATATATTACTGCAGTGAACCACTCAAAAGTGACTCACAACAGTTAAAAAGTGGTAGAACATGTGCACTTAGCACGATTCTGGCATTGTAATCTTTGAAACACTTTATATTTTAAATGGGGGAACATTTCTGCACTCATTAGCAGAGATTGTTTTTTGCAACAGGGTTGCAGACGTATAAATTCCAACATATTCTGGGACACAGATTAACTCTGGAGCACAGATTTGGAGTCATAGGATAAGAAAAGAGAATAGGTTTAAATATTATTTGTACCTAGAAATGTTTCAGTTTTTGCAACATGTTTGTGGTTTGGAAAATAGAACTTAACTTCCCAACTTAAGACCTGAAACCCCAACATCTCTCTTGGAAACAGGAGCTTAACTTTGCCAAATCTCAGCATTTTATCCGACATCAGCAGCTCATACACGTGATGCAATAGAGAATGAGCCTGCATAAAAGTAAGGCACAGCATTCTTTTAATAAAAATATAATGATAAATGAATTTTAATATCCTCTAATGCTTTTTTGGGGTTTTTAGGTTCACAGGATTAGTTGACTGTTTCTGGCATAGATAACATAGTTGAGATCTATGAGACAATCACTCACTTCCAAAGAGTAAGAATAACTGAGTTAATTAGCAGATGTGAGTGTGAAATAGCTTTCCCATTAAAGAAAAAATTCAAGATATTAGAAAATAATTACTGAAAAAAGGTATGAAAATTAAAAGTTGCATATACATGTATTAGTCAAGCCCTCAAGAAGAATTGACTGCAGACAAGGTAAAACATTAGATTGTTTTCTAGATATTTATATTCTGATAATTTAGAAATTTTTTTACACAAGATAGAAAACAAATCTATTTTTCAAATCTTAAAATGGGATTTTTTGCTCTTTTATGAAGTACTGCTGAAATAATTGATTCAGTACAATTTTGAGAGGAAAAATGCACTGTCACCTAAACTTTCCACGAATTTGTAAATGTTTCAATTTTGACAAATAAGCACCACCAAAACTACTCTCCCCCAAAAAAAAGTTTTGTTCATAGGAACAAAAACCCTCATAAAACTTTGATCAATTCTGTTAATCCATTCCTTTCTGGTGGGGAATTCTTTTTCATACTCAGCTTCCTCCCACATTCTTCTGCAATGCAGACTCTTTCTAAGTAAAACCATTCTTTGATGCAATGGGGAAAACAAATTTTCTGATTTCCTTAAATGTATTTTTCCAGTTGTCCAGGCTGCTGAATCATTCTCTTAAGAAAAAAATGTTGTTGTACTTTCAGGTTTTTGAGGGCAGAACTAAAGAGTTTCTGCTTGCTGCAGTACAAATGTGAGCAGTACAAAACTCATCCTGTAGCAGTTAGATCCCATTTTATGTCATAGGACATGAGATACCTTCTACAATTATTTCATACTGTAAATTTTTAAAGACAGATCCCATGCATTTCAGTCAAGGACTTTTAATTCTCAGTCAGTGGCTCCAGGTGATCCTGTTAGAGCAAGATAAACATTGATGATTAACCTGCAACTCCAGTATTTCCCAAATCCATACCCTGCAGAGCTGTATCAGAAATTAAATTTAAATGTGTAACCCAGTTTTGCTTAGAAAGAACAATTTCTATTTATTTTCTTGAAATTTGAAATTACATAGGGAAAAAAAAAAGAGTGATGGACCTCCAGAATCCCTAAAATGAGTAACCAATGTAAGATTCCTAATTGTAGATTGTTTCTTGGATTCAGCTGATACCAACTTGGAGTCACTCCTCTTTATTTCAAGTAATGACCCACGCTAGGAAAGAAATTGTCCAATTCTCTGTTTCTTGTGAGAATGAAAGACAGTTCCTGAGGCTGTTCAGATTTCAAGTGTACTTTGAAGGACACAGATGTCAACATGACCAGTGTGTTCCCAGTTTGTCAGGCAGAACAAAAACTCCTTTCTATGGTAAGGTGTTGAGGTCCTCTCTCAGGATGGTGACAACCGCAAAGAATTTTAACTTAGAAGATGGAACTGCCAGAAAGAGCAAAATTTTGGGGGCTGATTCATTGAAAATCACCAGACCTGAGAACAAAATAAAAGGGCACAATTTACATAGGAATATAAAACTTTTGTCCTGCTGAAACATTTTTAGTGCAATCTGATGGAGAGGAGGGTAATTAATTGTGCACATGGTTGGTGGAGAGAAGGAACTGGTTAGATCGTGGCTGTGTGTTTCTGCTGGAAACAGAGACCAAAAGCCAGTGGAAAAACTATAAAACCAAAACACAACAAATGTGAAAAGCTATGGCACTGCTGTATTGGCACTTTTGGCACAAACAGAGGGAAACACCACATGGAAGGGAGAGGCTTCTTGATTTTGTTACTGCAATGTTGTCACAAAGAGGGCTCTGTCTGGAATTTCTATAAATTCACAGGGCTCCATTCAAAAGCAGCTACTTCTGATCAGAATTATTTCATCCTCATGGAAATATTCCCTCAGCCCCTGAATTCTGCTAGAATTACAGGATCAAAGCAGGTAAAGTATCTTCCTAGTCATGTGTGTATAATTACACAGACTTTAACACACTTCATATTTACTGAAATGGCTACATTTTAACTGTAATGTATTTTATTCTATACCTTAAGAAATACAACAGATAATAGGATTTCTGAATCATTTCCTCTGTAAAAATTACTGTTACTTTTTAAAGCACAGTGAGGTCCAGGGCACTGTACTGTAACCTTTAAATTTCTTTAACACATTCAGATGGGAATTGGAAATGCTTTCATAGCTATGCATCCTATTAAACACTGACCTAATATTACAGCTCAGTATACAAGTAGCAAGAGTAGAGAGAATAAATTTTGATGTGCTTTTTTCTCAAGCACATGAGAGTAAGAAACAATTTTTTGTTTAGGCACAGACTTCATATTTGCAAAGCAGAATTTTCTCAGATATTTTTTAAATCTCTTAAGATCAAAGATGCAATGTTGCATTATTCCCAGTTTACTATTTCTACAATTGCACTATTTAACTTAGTCTTCTTTAAAGTATTCTAAAGTAAGCACATTCACAAACAGACACATATGCAGTAACATCTGGTTAGTTATTGCCCTTTTTTAATCTGGTACTGGTTAAAGGACAAGATGAATGTTTTTTAAGCAGTCTAGTACAATTACACAGGCAAAAGCATAAAATTCTATATTAAGAGGATGTCTCAGGAAAGTTTCTGCTAAAATTCAACCAATTCAATTATTTCAGCCATGATACAAATTTGATGTAAAACTCTGTATTTAAAGCTAAAAGCACATTAGTTTCTGCTTTTGAGAGGTATTGGAATAGCAGGACTTTCTATTTTTGCTTTCTACATATGCCCTTGAAATTATAAAATCACCAGTGTCAAAACCATTGAACACCCACACCTTTGTTTGCTCAGAGGCTGAAAAAGTAATGTAGATCACAAAATAAATTCTTCATTTTCCATTCCACTAAATCTTTGACTATTTGGAGAAAACACAACCTCATCCTTCCCCAAGTCTGCCAAAAGAGCACTTCAGATTTAAAATACTTCAAGAGGCTGGATAACAGGCACAGATAAAACTTGGTTTGACTATCTCCATCCTGCTTTTCCACCTCCTGGGAATTACCAAGCAAACACAAACTGTTTGATGCCACCTGAAGCTGCCAAGTGAGAAGCCTGGCATGAGCGACTGCCACGTGCCACAGCAGAAAAATGTTGCTCAGCTGTGGCTTGGCTCCACACTGGTGCTGCTATACACAAAGCATGATTAACATCACTGCCTGCAAATCCAGGGATTTAGTCCAGGTAAGGCTGGAAAGTACAAATCTCTGTGTCACTTCACTGGTATGGTTAATCAAAAGCAATTCCTGCTTCCCTCATGCTGGAAGCATTGTGGTGGTGCTGTTGCACTTTGCTGGAAAAGCTCTTGTTTCTGGCTAAATTAGAATGCCTTACAAGGCATTTGTCATTCATGGTAACAGTAGGAGAGAAATCAATAGTACATTCACAGCTGATCCCCAGCAGCTCTTGTTCTTCCTATTCTTTAAAAAAAAAAAAAAAGAAAGTGCTGAGTTCCTCAGTCTGGATAACTTCATTATCTAATGCAAGCCCCAATTAGAGAAGATTTAAAAGGTAAACAGTCTCCCAAGGCACAGAAATTCTGTAACCCAGGTTATGTCAGGAATGGTGAGCACCTCTCATCATTACATTTTTAAACTACAACTACCTTTAGGAAGTTGTGTGCTCTTATCTTAGTACCTGTTGGTTATGCAGCTGTCAAGGGATGTGAGGATGTGGGAAACCTGCCCCAGTGTTCAGCTGAAGGGAGACCAAAAATTATGTCTATACTAGAATGTGAATTTCCTTTAGCTGACGTGTTTTGGTAAGGGCAGGACTTACTGCCCCATCCTCTTTCACAGTTTTTGTTGTTTTCCCACTATGGCAATTCTCTCTTGCAGCCCATCTTCATCTTTAGCTATTCTGAAGCACATTAACACACACCTCACCAACACTGCCGGGCATCAATGCAAGAAAAATGTTACCACCTTTCTGTTTTCTAAAGAAATTGAGTTCTGCTAACTAATTACCAGTGTGTCCTAATCAGTGTGGGGTTTATTTTTCTTTTTGAACAAAGCAAACCTAGATGACTTTGCTCACCTTAGACAATGATTCTTAGTTTTCTCTGCTTTCAGAGCATAGATAGATGTGAACTGTTACAGCACAGAGATTAGGCTATAATTGTTTTTTATACAATTGGATCCCAAAGTACTGTGTGCTGCTATTCTTTATTGCAGCACCTAGAAATCCCAATTGATTATGAACTTTTTTTCTAGAGGATGTTTTATTGCTTGTCTTCTGAGGCTGATAATCTTCATGTTCAATGGAAAGCTTTGTCCTCAATTTATAAAGTAAGAATTAAGATATAGAGCATCTCAATGACTTCTTACTATCACCCTCAAGGACTGTGACAGCAGAAACACCAAACTTGCTTTCTTAATTGAGAAACATCTTTGACATTTTTAGAAAATTCATTTAAAGAAGACATATTGCTATAATTGCATATTTATTCACATTTGTCTGTACAAACATATGTTAAAAAAGTACAATATGCATCATTATTTATCCACAGATACACCATATATATATACAGTTATAAATGTGTATCCTAGCATACATGTATGAGGAAGGGCCATTAACACGACTCTGCTGTGCTGCTGGGGCAGCCTCAGGGCTCTGCTCAGCACTGCCCTTCAGGAGCACCACAGACCCATCAGAGTGAAAATCCAGGACAATGCCAACAGCTGAGGAACCTGTGGGACGTCAATAAGGAAATAAACTTTACATTAGTCTTGTCATTGGTGCCTCAGGCAGCATTTTCCTTTATCTGTGTACCTGATTCATAAATTATACTGAGGTGCCACAGTCCTGCAAAGCAGAATTCTCTTATTGATCTGGCAGACATTGTTGCTCTCTATTTTTTTCCATTCTGACAGGGTGCAAGAGGTGTAACAGGAACATACACCCTAATATTGATCACATTTTAAGTATTTATTTATTTTATCCTTGCAGCAGCTTTAGTAGCTGGAGCTGGATGCCACACCAGGGCTGCTGTGGAGAACATCAACCCTAGCCAAAACAAAGGCCTGCATAGGTCATCCTCTAGTGAGTGAAACTGTGTTTAAATACACTTTCATTAGCAGATTTTTATGATCATTCTAGTGACTTTGAAATGATCTCCAAATTATTTGATGAGTCTGATGATAAAATATTGGAACAGTTTCTTTCTTCATATTGTGAAATATTCCTCTTCCATGTCTTACTAACAGAATGTGAGACTGAAGGTGCAAACCTCATGTAGCTGTTTAAAGTTGAATTTCAATGTTTAGCATCGTATGAGACCAACTATGTGATGGAATAATGGAGAAAATTAGTTTCCTCCTACTAATATAAAGTCGTAAAAAATGTCTGCCCTATTCCTGCTCACCTCAGTTTTCCTTGCCTTTCCTAACAATAGATTTCTGAACTGAATTCCATATTGCCTATCTGGCATTGAATGCTCCACTGCTAATGTCAGGAGAGAGTGATTTGCAGCTCCCAGCTGTAAAGGTGGCATTTGAGCCTGGATCAAAAACCATATCTGATATCAAATGACACCTCTATTATTGCCAATAAATTTCTGATTAGCCAGTGCAGTAGCCCTTGATGATACATAACAGAAGAGCAGGTGACAGTGTATTAAAACTCAGTGTTTCTTCCTCTTCTTCTCAAACTTTTTTCCTCAGTTTTTCTTGGATAAGAAGGTACTGCATGAGTAATGTACAATGAGAAAGCACAGCGCAGAATAAAGCTTATGAGAATCCAATAAACCAGATATTTATGAAGACAGGATAGGATAGAATTTATAGATAAAGTGATTTCATGGAAGGAAATTATTTTCAATATTCATTTGCAATTCTGCAGGAGAAAAATTGAAAGTTTTTCATAGTACACTGCTGTATTTTGAGGGCAACATCACAGGCCTGTTGACTTAAGAAAACTTACAAACCACTAGAAGTAGCTGTCATTTTTTGTCAGCAGATAGTAAGTATTAGGAAATAGAAGCCTGGGAATCTTCTAGGGCTGTGGAAAACTGTTGGAAACATTTTCATATTGATATGTGTGGAGAGAAAATGTGAACACACGGATGCAAAATACCAGCAGGAGAAGGACTGTAAAAATTACACGTGTTGGTGAGGCCTCCAGTAGCAGCCCATCAGCATCCCAGCACACACTGTGACCTCTTGAACAAACAGGTACGAAGCGGAGACTGACTAAAGGCTAATGACTCACAGCAGTGGGACACAGGAGAAAGGTTAATCACCACCAGCTTCCTAAGGGTACAGTGAGACACATCCAAACCAGCATTCTCCTAAAGCCAGAGGCTGCTGGGAAGGTTCAGAAATGGATGCTCATGGTGCTCCCCAGAAGAGGAGGGGGGCTCAGCGGAAACAGGACATGCTGTGGGGCAGAAAAGGATGGGCTGGGGAGGAACTCTGACCTCTGATGAAACATTTTTCATCATGTTTGTGACCATCACTATCCCATTTGTCATTTTTCCCACCCCAGAGGTGTGAAGGCTTCTCCAGCAGCCTTTGAAACTGAGAGCCCTACAGTAGCCTTTTTATTTTGTGTAATTACTTTCTATTCACATTAAAATTTAACCATTCACTTGCTCTTATTAAAGCTGGGTTTTTATACTCACCTACACATTTGAGGATATGTATTTAGTTTAAATATGTTTAAATATAGGTGTTAAACATAAATATGTAAACATATTTATATGCAGCTGTGTATATGCAAATAAAATATTTATTTACATATATTTGTACAATTTTGTATTTAATTTTATATGTGATACATTATACAAATAAAAATATCTGCCTATCTATGGAAGGAATGGTAGATGCCTATTGTATATTTTTGCATAGGATCACTTCCTGGACAAAAGGAAACGTGGAGCCAATCAACTGGTTTCAGAAATGGCAACTGGCCAACCACATTAATGAGAAAATACGTGAGGTGTGAGGCAGTTGTGCACAGCAGCCTCTGTGAGTGCTGGGACGGGGCTCCCACAGTGCCACACGTACCTGGCACCACCAGTGGCACCCTGGGCTGTGCCCCTGCAGCTCCATCCCCAGCTGCACCCTGTCCAGCTCTGCCTCTTGGCTCTTCCCAGCCTGTGCTCCAGCAGCAGCCCTTGGCAGCTTTGCAGTGACAAACACTCCCATTATTCAGTCGTCTCAACAAATCTTCCTAAAGCTTTAACTCGCTTATTTTTATTTTCCAAATCTTGCCCCTATCTGTCTCTATTAATTGTTCCAGCATCAGACTAATTGCTGAAATTACTTCTGTCAACTGCATTGCTTTCCTCTTCAGCCACTGTGGGTGTCTGTGGGCTATCCCAGGATGCCCCACCTCAGTTAATGGAAGCCTTTATTAATGCTTTGTGGTTGCTCTTTGTCATTTGCTTTCCAACTCTTGCCCAAGACAGGAATATTAAGAAACATGTCCTAGTCCCCTGCTTGCATCCTTCATTGGACATACTGAACTGCAGAGCCTCAATGTTGTTGTGTTTTGTACAGACTACAACTCTGCCAAGAAGAAACATTATTTTTGTGATACAATGGTAATGAAACTTTCCAGTTAAATGAAGGAAGTGTGTTCAGATCAAACAGAAGATTATATGAAATTACTTAGTTGATGCATCTGTCAAGGGTAGGGATGCAGAGCCCTGGGTATAAACTGCGCTCTGAATTTTCTTTTTTTTTTTTTTTTTGTAGTAGAGAAAGAATTCACATTGGATTTTCTGCTTAAGACCTAGAAAGTAGGCACAGCTGATAATCCCCAAAAGGGGTAGATACTCATGTTCACCTAGCCCAGCTTTAGTAACCCATGTTACTCCTAAGTGCAGTAATCCTACTGCTGGTGCATTGCACTGCTCCCTTTTTCTTCATGCAATGAATATGTTGAGCTTTTTTTTCCGACTAGGATGTTGTTGGCTACTAAATATTTTTACATGTACAGAAAACCAGTATAAAAAAGTAAAGAAATCCACTGAGAACTATGAAAATACAAAGATCCCTGAGGTACTAATTTCTAGTGGCTGGGGAACTAGTTGCCCTGTTCTTATGCATTTTAGGACTGCTGCTGTCCAGAGTCAGAGAACAGGCTAGGCAATAAGGTAATACAGAATTCATCATATCTCCATGGCATTTATTTGCTTGGCAGTGCTGCATTCAGACACAGCAGTGCTGTTTCACTGCAACACTTCAGTTTTCATTGCCATTGCAATCCGGTGAAGATGAGCTGTAACTCTTGATTTGCTTTGATTTATTGTGCTGAGCCATACTTTGTTTCTACAAGATCATGATGAAAAACTTGCTGAAGTGCAGAGGGCACAAAGGATGTGTCAGGTACCAGGTAACCAGGGGGTCTCACTGCCTCCTTGGAATGTAGACCAATACTAACAGTCCCTGCAACAAATACAAGAGTGATGTATTGTGGCATGTAACTCATGTGAAACTAATCAAATTCCAGTGAATTCCAGGTATCAAGAAGAAGGGATTCCAGGTATTGATTGAAGAAGGGAGCTTGAAAATCAAAGCAGAATTTGACAAGATGAACATATAAGCAGAAGATGATGCAAATAATTATATTAATTACTCTGTGCCTGAGCACAAGATTCTTCAATTTAGGGGTTTGTGCCCATGCTTAAATAAAGGTGTGCATTTGCCTCATGTTTTACAGGTAAGAATCTCAAGTACATTCTCCTCTGACTGCACAGCCATCATTTCTTTTAGTGTGCAGGAAATTTTGAGTAGGTTTACTCAACTATATTGATTTGGGCTTGACTTACCCACGCAATATACTTCAGACTCAGTGTATGGCTTATGTTCTTTAATAAAAACAAATCTTTCATATATGACCAAAACCCAAGCATTATGGCCTCACTAGAAGTTTCATTTTTCTTAAATATTTTTTATTGTTTCATCTCTCTACCAGATCTGTGATACTTGTTCATCCTCAAACTTTCCTAACAGAAATCCTTAAACATGACACCCTCGTGTTGTGGCACCACCATGTGTGCATGTGTGTTGGACATTTCCATTTATAAGGGTGAAATGAGATTCAAATAAATGCAAGTTTCAGTAAAGCTATAGAAAAGGAGAAGCATCTTGTGATTACAGAGCTTTAAGCTCTCAGTGTATTCAGATATTTTTATTCTTTTAAATCTTTTATTGTTTCTTTGCTGAAATCCTGAAAGCTTTCCAAATCAAAATTTTGTTTTAAGACTCCTTGCACAGAGAATGTCTGTATGCAAAGGTTGTAATATGAATGGGTATTTTCAATGCTGTTCTAATTTGCAAGGAATCAGGGAAGTCTCTAAGGCATGAATAGAAAGAGTAGAATCTTCAGAAAAATAGACTCTGTTTTCCATATTTATTAAGTAATATAAATACGCATTGTAAAAGTATAAAATATTAAAGAAATGGAATATTTCCAACAAGATAGGGAGAGGCCATTAAAGAAAATATCAAGGCAAATTGCTACTGTGATAGCTCTATCAGGAGAATCTGTATCATACATGTGCTGTCTCCTGCTGGGATGATTAGTAAAAAATAATTTTTAAATTATTTTATTTCACTTTTTGTCTCCACACCTTAAATTTGCAGAACAGTTTGCATTTTTCAGCATGCCTAAAAAATTACACTGACCATGTTTATTCCAAGTATCTCAGAGTCTTTGAAATCCTTGTTTATTTCCATGGCAAATTAACATTTGTATTATTTTAGTTTCTCCTTAAGAGACAAGATTTCTGTTGTATTCATTTTAAACCTACCAAACTGTCCTTTTCTTCTCTGCAAGCTGGTTCTTTCAGGATGAGAACAATTAATTGCAGCTCTGAATTTGTCAGCTTGTAGGACTTTATGGGTGAGTATGGCATTCATTTTTATCTCTCCTAGTACATTGCAGGCAATCAGTCTTAAGGAGTGCAGCTGTAGTGTGAACACAGGGCAAGTGTAAATCCCCAGTAAATAGTGGAGGATTTAAAATATAGGTCTGCCATTTTACAAAAAATTAATATCCATTTACAGATATTTTCTAGCAGTGATATTTTTTTCAAATGTGTAATTAAAAAAGAAAGACTTCAAGTGTCATTCTGATTTATCAGATTCTGCAAACCATGAACCAACCCATGAAGAAGCAAATTCCCACATTAACTGCTACTCTTTCCCACATCAATACTGATATATCCAAGACAGGAACATAATACAGCCTGAATCATCTGGGAATTCAGGTCATAGGATCAACACAGCAAAGCACATATGAACTTCTGGTTTGGTAAAATTAATAAACCTCTTTGTGTATAAGTTAAAAAAAACCTAATCAGTTGCTTGAAAACCTGTAAGAAAATGAACTTGCTGAGCAGCTGTACACAAATCATTCCTCTGAATCTGCAGGCAATACACAAAATTACTTTCAAAATTCCTCTGACATTCCATACACAATTTATTAAAGCTAGCTCTGATTAATGATAGTTCAGATATATGTCTTCCTTTAGCAGGCAGTGGAGGCTGGTGCTCCTCTCTTCAGGAGTTCTGCTAGTGTGGTTCCTATATTTCATTTGTATTTATGTTTTGCCATTTGTAAGTTTACAAAAGTTAATAGCCCCCAAGTGGATCTGCTGGCTGGCATTTAGAAAGTTCATCAGAAGCACTTAAACTTTTTTCTCTCAGATGGAATGGTACAACATTCCCATGGATTTACAAGAGTCATTTATCAAAGATGACACCGGCTGTGACACGAATATCAGCCAAGGCCATTTTTTGGTCTAACACACTGTCACATTCATTGATTTTTTAAACTCCTAATACCTTTCCACAGAATCCTCTAAAAAAACATTTTTTAATTTCCTTTTGAATGTTCATAACAACACCTAATGCACGTTTCCAGGAGCATGACAGAGAAGAGGACCATTCACTTTCCACCTGCTTTACAAATGAGCAGGAAAATCTCCCATCAACGCCTGGAGAGGAAATACTTAATAACTTCCATTAGTATTAATAGAAGTTGCCAGCATGGATCCCTGTGCATTTTATTGAGAACAGACTTCAAATTGGACTCCAAATGTTTTCATTATTTTTAATTGTGTAAGTAAACCAATGTAAAAATCCAGTGGAGGATTTACTTCCTTTCTAACCGGTTTCTGGATGAAATGTTAGCTCTTTTATAAGGGAATACATATTGAGTGGATGTTGCTGTTGAGAAGCCAGGTACTTTCCAGTAATAAGAACCACAAAAGCAAACTTCACTAAAAAAAAGAAAAAAGAAAAAATAAAGGGAAAATGCTGTTATGACTATAGCAAACTTTTGCTTTTAAATTAGGAGAGCATTTGCTTTTAATTATTGAAGAGGAGCGGTCCATCCTTAATTTGCACCATTTCACACTTCAAGTACAATCTGACCTGCAGTAAAGAATATGTTTTTCTAGCAAATACAAAAGATTCTTGTCAAAAAAACATATTGCTACCCTGATGACTAAAGTGTATCACCTCAGTTAGGCCATCCAAACTGTATCTCTCTGATGTCACTGTCACACTCCCCACTTGCTTTGATTCATTCAGTGTCCTATGTTGTACAGCAGAAGAGGGCTGCCAGCACAGTGAAATGGCTGGGGGGATACTGACAGCTTGTCGGGGATCAACATTCTGCAGACACAAGAATCGAGGAGATTCATTGAATGGTGTTGTCATGGGTAGTGGAAGAAAACTGATAGGGAGGGGTTACATACCCATTTATGCAAAGACTTCTAGAAATACCAACTTAATTGACAGAACAGTAAATTACCTGAATAATTTAGGACCTGCCTCTGAAAGAAAGTTCTGCATTTGAAAAATTTTTAGGACAAGAGAAGCAGCAACATGTATGATGCCATTGATTCATATGAGCAAATTACGTGTCGTTAGCATCCAAGATTTAGACATTGACATGATATACAAACAATTTAAATCATTTACTCTCCCTTTTGCTTAGTAACATCAGCCCTCCCCACTGATCAGAGAGAAGTGTGGCTGTTTTCTGCTATGCTTTTTAAGAGGTAACCAGGAGTGATGTTTGTGCTGGAAGATTGGTTGTTAAAGTCTTTGCAAGGGGCTCAGAATGAAAAAGCAAGCTAAAAATTTAATTCAAACAAGAACAAGAATCCCCATTATGGTCAACCCAAAAATGCATGAAATTAAGATGGGTTTGGCACAATGCTTTATAATTAAAGAGCTGTGGGCTTTCAATCAGAGACAAACGTCATCTCACTCTCTTATTAGGTGCCAGAGTAACTTAGCTTCATTTCATGGTTCTTGCACATAAATTGCCCTTAGATTGATCAGTGTGGAGCAGCTCCTCAGTGTTGTACATAGCAATTTATGTCATGGCAATTCCTTTGGGTTCTAAGGAGAAATAGAGCCATCCTAGCAGAAATGTAATCATTACATTTACCATGGCTATGCTGCACTAGTCACCTTCATTTTCAGGTGCTGTATGGTCAGGAGGGGCCAGGGAACATGGGCAGGGGAATTGTTCACAAAGTTTCTTCCCTTTTCATGGTTCACTGGGAAGCTCAGTCCAACATTCACAGTCACACAAAATGCTTCTTATTGTTAGTGTTGTTGTGGGAAGAGGGAGACAAACAGAAGAGTTTTGCTGGTTTGATGTGAGGCTCATTGTATCTGGAAGAATTTTTCTGACTGAAGGAAGGTATCTCTGTGGCCAAAGCTAGTGGGCCAAAAAAAGCTTTCATCAGGGTTGTCAGAGATACACACACCTAGACAAAACTTGGGATCTCACATCAAAAAAATCTCTTCTCAAAGGAGATTCCAGGGTTGCTGCATCCATTACTTTGAAAGCAAAGTCATTTATTCTGCCGTTCCTATATAAGCATTGAAGAAATTAAATTTAAACAATCAAGACTAAGAATTATGTACAAAATCACCAGTTGTCTCAAATCCTTTTGACCCTTCTTGAACACATCCAGTGCTTCATTCTACAGTCACTGGTTATTATAAAGGTTTTGCTGTAACCACATGCTATAACCTAGAAAATAAACCTAAAGCATAATGAAAACATGTCGTTCTAAAAGCAGGCAGAATAGCTAAGAGAAAATATGACATCTTAGTCATAGCTACAGGTAACTTCCTTTGTAGATTAATGCCACTTAGGGAGGGAAGTTGGTGCCAGTTCAGACACCTGCCTCAGGTGAAGTCAAGAGCACATAAAGTTGGAATCCAAACTTCTGTAGAGTCAATATTAAAAAAAATCCCCCAAAAGACAACTGAGTCTACCCAAATCTGATTCTTAAATCTAAGCTGTGTCAATATCTGTGCATGATCTTTCATCCATCAGCAGGGTCAGTGAGAGGTATTTGGAGGTCTCAGTCCCAGATATAGATGGCATTTTGGCCTTAACCCCCCCAAAATATCCCAAATCAAGAAGAATAAGAGTATCCCAAATCAATACTGACTCCTATGTAAGACCTTCCTGGTAATTGTGAAGATATGCTTATGACATCTAACAAATCACTGGCATATTCTTTGTTAAAGTAGGTTCTGGAATAATACCCAGTTTAAACCTGTATTCCTTTAGTTAATATTCCAATCAGAGGTTTTTATGGTTCATTATAAATCATTAATTCTATCCATATAGATTTTAAATGGCCAATATATTCCCCTAGTTGCTTAAACTCTAATTTTTTTCTTTCATGTGTTGATCTTGGGATTGAGCTACTTCTTCAAAGAGCCAAAGTACTGATTAAACAATGATTTATTATAAGATTATCATTTATTGATCCATGTTCTCCAAAAATTACACAAATTGAGTTCAAAGCCTGACACTTTTTTTTTTACAGTGAGATCTCTAAACTTACTTGCATGTCTTTTGAATTAGCTACTCACCAGATTAAGTATCACTATTACAGCAAAGGTGTCACAATATCACTAATCATTTCCTGGTTGCTTTTTGTAAAATGAATACTTGATGTTATTTTTTGTGAACAATACAATTCTATCCCATAGTTTCCACTTAGCTTCTTAATAAACTCTCTTCAAATTATTTTGTGGAATTATCTGCTTTGACAAAGTCTGTCAGATGATTTCAAATTTTTTAGCCACTGAAAAAAAAAAAAAATAAAAAAAAGGTGCATTCACTTCGGAAAGTAAAATGGGAGAAATGAGAGCATTCCAGTATTAAAATACAGTCTAACCACAGGATTCACATTAATCATTTTTGCAGAGGAATCCAAACATGTAAACTGCTGAACTGTGGGCAGGTATTGCGGCCTCTCTCATCATGTAGGGATAATCCTCCAATACCTGCCACATTGCCAGCATGCCTAAAAAAAAGAAAGCTTGGGAAATCTTTACTCCATGCTCAGCTTGATCACAGTTAGAGATCCAGCTGCCAGTCTGGCTGAGAACAGCAGCAGAACAATTATCTTGCCAGAGAAGATCTAGAGTGAAGTGGTGGTTGGGTGAAATCCTGATTCCTGGGTGGGACTAAGAGGCACAACAACCTCTCTCCCCTGGAAATGTTCTTTAAATAAGAGAGGAAGATTTGGGCTATTTGTACAGAATTTATTGATCTGCTTTTGCACTGTGAGTTCAACATATCTGGAGCACATCTGGCTCAGAAGCACATCTCTCACACAGAAGGCAGCTGTGCAACATGTGTATGTGTGTATTTCAGTCCAGGAAATCCCAAGCAGAAACACGACAAACAGTTCCTGGCTTCTCCCATCAATTAACAAACATTATGGAGAAATTCACAGACTAACAAATTTCAAAAATCAGCGGTTTAAGAAGATGTCTTCCAGCTCTATATGTTATTTCAAAATGTGATGTGGGGTGATTTCTGTCTAGTTTTTAAACATCTCAGTGTCCCACATAGTGATGGGGCCATGGATTTGTGTCCACATCTCTCTCTTCAGAATTCTCTTGAAATACCCAGAGGAAGAGCCACTGAACTTGGTATTACAAATTAGTGTGCTATGATTCAGAGCAGATCTGTCAGTGCAGAACTCCTGTCTCAATTTTCCCACATCTTTTCAAAACTCACACTTGAAGTCCTCCTAGAGCTGCACATGCTGGTTTTTATTTGCCCTTTATCCTAACTAGGCCCCTATGGAGAAAATGGGAGAGACGTGTACGGCGGATCATTTTCATAAACAAGTTGTGTAATTTTGTGTAATTACATTGCTTTCCAGAGCCATCAGAAACAGAATTTCAACATGACCATCCCTCACTGTGAGTTTCTCTTGCATTTTTTTCCCTGTAAAACTTCTCATAAAAAGCCTCTTCAAAAAGAGCTAAAAGAAATTACATTCCCAAAATGTACCAGATTATACCTAAAATAAGGAAATAAATATGACTCTGGTGCAGCATTTAGGTTTTTAAACAAAAACTACTAAAATCATTTATCTGCTACAGGAAACAGCACAAATACTTGTAGTTACCTCCAGTGATAGTAGAGAAGGAATAGAGTGTGAACTGCAAAGCTTTGCATATGGATAATTTCAACATAATTTTTGGATGGGTATTTGAGTTGCAAAGAACAGTGTTTAGTAGCAAATGGTATCTGTGACAATATATTCAAAGGGATGATGCATGTCAGGGGTTGGTAGATAACTGATCTGTTTGTTCTCTACCCACTTCCAGACAATGCAGACTTGGGCATACAAATAAATACAGGTGAACATTTACCAGCTGCCTTGAGACTTCACCAGAAGAAATATGACTTTATCTTGTGTTATAGATCATAACTATCAGTGATTACATCTTCAGTTTGCATTCAGTAAATTTATCGTGGTCTGAGGTAATACTTCATGCCTAAAGGGAAGCATGGTCCAAAGTAGCAAACACCAGTTTAGGATCCAGGCTCTGTGATTTGGCAATGTTGTTTGAACAATCAGATGTTATTTCTTTAAGCCAGCTTTCAACAGATTGGAACAATATAATTGCACAGCCATTGCAAACATGTCCCAGAGTTTTAAAAACAAATCACAAGATGGAACATGAACAGATTTCATTAGGTTCAAGGTAACACTGAAAAATGTATGCGCATAGAGTCATAGAGACAGCAAATATTGTTAGAGGTAGTTATGAAATAGTTGGAGATATAGAATTCATTGAAAAATTATTTTTTCTCCTTTGTCTTCTGAGCACTTGCTTCCTACCCAGAAAATAAATCTTTTAATAACGGTGATCTGTTTGAAGTGTCATTTGTTATGACTTGCAAGAGTCTTCCAAAAGTTTCCAGGCAAGACAGGAATAAAACTTACATATCATTAAAATGGGAAGAAGGAGCTGGAAAGAGTAGAAGATATGCTGTATAAAAATATTTTACAGGTATCTGAATTTGCAATCAGTTTACTGTCTTGTTTCTTTTTAGAAAATTGTAAAGAGGAAACATTTTCCACAATAGCAACCTTTAAAACACTGTTCCTGTTAAAACCAAATTAAATTTGAAATAGCCTTTTAGTGATTTCCATGGTAAATTGGTAAAGAACAATAGTATTATTCAGTTCATAGTATTATTCAATAGTTTACATGCTTTGGGCAAATACATCTAGCACAGTATTTCACCTATTAAATTTGAGCAATTCAATCAGCCTGCTTGGTTGGATTGATGGTAACATCTGGTCTGCTTAAGACTGAGTAGTTTTGCTCTCAGTTCTATGTGTATCTGCCTTTTGTCTGTGTGGTGGGATGGATTTTTCTCTTTTAATTAGAGAGCTCTGGTAAGTTCTCAATTCCCTGATTAATACATTAATCACCTTGGCAACAAGTCCCCTTTTAAAACACTGTCAGGTAGGGAATGTTAAGCTTGCATCAAACTGTATCATGTAATTACACATTTCAGTTTCAGCTTTCATGAAGCCAGCAGCTCTGCAATAGCCCCAGTACAATTTGTCTAGCCGGAGAAAGGATGTGCTACCCAGATTAAACCAGGCAGTTGATGGCCAACATCTAAGAATTAAACTTAGTGCTTGAAGAATTTCTCCTATGCTCTGTCCAGATCCCAGTGGAACAAGTGGTTCAAAGACGAGATTTCCGAGATTTCCAAGATTTCCAAGGGAAAAATGAAATTCTACTGTAAAGAGATTTTCTTCTGCCTTCTTTTTTTTTCTCTCTCTTGTGATATAAAGACCTGAGATATGCCTTGATCCAAGGGGTTGCCTTGCAACAAATGACAAGGAGTGGAGTCAGCTGGTGCCTGTGGTGAAATCTCAGACAGTGGAGAAAATTACTGGGATTTGGCTATTCAAATGTGAGATAGACAATAGATTTCCATTCCAACAGACATCTAGAGCAGATCTGTTGTTTGGAAAGAGTGGCTTGAAATTGGAAGTGGAAAGGCACAGGTAACCCTGGAAATTAATTCAGAATCAGGACATTTCCACCTAGAATCAAAGTTCATCCAAAATCACATCCTTCATATTGCTTCAGTATTTAACTGCTTTCTGCATAAAGTTAGATGAATTAATCATGGTGATGTTGAGTTCAATTAGATGTAAAACCAGCATCTACTCTTTTTGCTTGGTAGGGTACACCCTGTCCAGTGGTAATATAATGAGATCCAGGCTGCATATTGAAGTCTTACATATCTTCAATGGACTACAGTGTGCTAATAATTCATTATAAATAAAGGGACAAGTAAAGCTGAGGTGGGTGAAGAGTCCCACCAGCTTGCAGGCAAAAGATATCGTTGATACCCTTTTCATGACAGGATTTTCATCAGGATTACTGATGATTACTGAGTATCACAGGTGGGAATCAAATCTTCTGGCTGTTATTGAAGTATATCATAAGCCAGGAGCTAGATTCTATGAATAGAAAACAATCAGTGAGAGGAGACCTACTTCTCATTTCACATTGTTTACTTTATGTTTCATATTTCCAATTTCATATTTCTTTTCTCTTCCTCAATTTCATGTACAGAGATGATCTTAAGAATCCCTAGAGTAACTCCACTAGTTTTGTGAAGATGCACAAAGCATAAAAAGGCTCAGAACTCTGACATGACAGAACTGAAAATGCACTACTGCAAAAGGGAGTTCTATTTCCCAATCAATTGGGTTGAAGATGGGTGGGGTGTAAGCTTTACCTGTCATTCAGTGTGAGTAAACCCTGCGAGGACAGGTCTCTGCTTCCACCTCAGCTTCTGCCTACCAGTAAATGAAATGTAAAGTTCTGACATCACCTTTCCACTGAATCTCTGTCATAAGGCAACTCAATTTGTTAAACAATGAGATTAAAACCAGAGCTGGACTAGATGAAGTTCAGCAGCTGAACTCCATTTATCTCCTGGAAATGACTGTCATAATCACATCCAGCACAATCCAGTAAGAACAAGTTATTCTGTTATTCCAGTAATTTCCCTAGGTCGGATGCTCTCGGAAGCAGCAGGCATCCAAAGACAGGGCATGGCCTGACATTACAATGACAGCAGATTTTGGGTGCCCTGGGATGCACCAGGCTGCTCAGACAGGCAATGTGTCAGAGCCTGCACAGTGCACACTGGCAGTGATTTCTGTAGGTGGCACACATGGAGCTGCAGCACTAAGCCAGGCAGCAAACATGTGGAATCCTACCACCTTTTGCCTTATGCCTATGCTTCATTGTCTAGCACAGGCAATATACGTTAATTTGCACATAATTCATATTTTGCTTTACTATCTAGCTTCACACACCTAAAAAACTGGCATTAATTTATTTACAAGGCAAAAAAATTGTCAGTAACCATTAAGCAAAAATCTCATTCCACAAAAAGTCAAGTAGATTCAGCTTTACTTTCATGGTCAGAAAATGTATTTATTCAATGTCATTGGGGCAAATGGTCAAGGGTAACAATATTTTTACTAACATATGCAGAGAAGTTTTAGAACAATTGGTTTATTCTTTTTGGATTTTTATTCATCTGTGCATTCCAAATTCATTTCATTGCCCATAAAATTTTAATGAATTTTCAGTTTCTCCAGATAGATTGCTAAACATATTAAATATAAGAAATATTTTGATTTTTAATTTATTTATGGTTACTAAGCACTATAAAGACAAGGTAGAACTAAAACCAATTATTTAGGCATGTGTTGAAAAAAACTGTCCCCTTGGATAAAGAAAAATTTTAGATGCAAAAGTTCTTTACATTCTGTGATGATTGTTTTTTTCATTCTTTCTGAATATCCTGTAACACATTTTAACAAATATTTATCCTTTTTTTGTAAAAATAAAATAAAATTTTGAGGATGCCTTTTTTAGTTTTATTTAGAAAGGAATTGAGAAAAAATTTGACTTAGAATTTTTATTAAGTTGGCTGCTTTTCCACTAACTATTAATTTAAAATAAAACATATGATTTCTCTTCAATTTTCATTCATCTGTCAGAAACTTTTAGTATAAGTAGCAAAAGGCAAACTATCCAGTTGCTGATAATTCATTTTAGAGCTGAGCAAATATTTGGTTTTTCTATCTGAAAAATCAGATAGAAAATCAGAGAATATTTTCATTTCAAGTATTTGCTCAGTTTCATCACCTTCATAAATCCAAACACTTAGATTTTGTAAAACAGAATAATTCCATTTCATGAAATATAGTCAGTAAGTTAACTGGAAGCAGGAGAAAGGGATGCTTTAATTGTTAGAGAACAGAAGATCACATAGATGACTTGATGGGGCAGATGGTGGACACAGCACTGCCTGAGGCTGAGTGCTGGATGGAGTTACAGAAGAGTTCCAGAGCAGGGACTCCTGAGGTGCAGCAGACAGCACTTCCAGGGGATTGAAACACCTCCAGGGAATGCTGAGCTCAGTGTGGAAAAGATCGAGGTTCTCAACACTTTCCATCACCTCTGACTTTCCGGCACTGTTGGGCCCCAGGTCTTGGGAACAGAAATCCAGGCTGATGTGAACACAGACCCACTGTCAGTGAGGAAGGAATGGGGCCTGAACTATTACAGGAGCCTGAGCCCTACAAATCAAGGGGCCCTGGCAATATCTGCTGAGGGTGTTGAAAGAGCTGTCTGACAGCATGGCAAGGCCACTTTCCATAATCTCTGAGAAGCCATGGAGACTGGATGATGTCCTGTTGTCCTCCTATTGCAAAGGTTCCCATACCTTCTTGGTGGTTTCTCATGGGCATCTCCTCACAGCACTGACTTCTTCACAGCCCAGCCAACTAACTCCAACTCTCCTCACAGCACAACCAACTAATTCCAACTCGCCTCACAGCACAACCAACTAATTCCAACTCTCCTCACAGCACAACCAACAAACTCCAACTCTCCTCAACCAGCTAACCCACTCTTTGTAGCACTCTTCTTATTGGACACAGCTGTGGCCTGTTAAGGGCAGGCCTGTTCCTAATCTTTGGTGATTGGTACAGCTGCAACTCCTCAGGTGTGAGATTACCTTCTGTACTATCTTTATTTTCTTACATTCTGTCCCTCCACAATGTGCTAATGTTGAATCCACCTACAAAAGGGGCTTAAAGGAGAATCCAGAAAATGGTAGGTACATCAGTCTAGTTCAGTCCCTGGGATAGTTATGGGATAAAGCCTCCCGAGAGACATCAGAAGTCAAATGAAGCGTGTGATTGGGAAAATACAGTATGGATTTGCCAAGGACAAGTCGTGCTTAAAAAACCTTCTATGACAAAGCAGAAGTTTGTTCAATTGATGGGGGACCTGTTGGAATCCTGGATGCTGAGAATTTTAAACTTTCTGTGCTTAAAGGCACAGACCCACAAGAGAACACTGCAATTGACCTGAGGCTGTGGAGAAGGCTTCCAAAAATGATTAATAGCACTGGGATTACAGGTGTGTAGGTGGTTAGAAGCGTGTAATATCACAGGGTGGAAAACTTAGAGTTTGGGGTTTTAGAATATAGAAATAAATATGAAGCAAGAGGGAGGTTTTAGGGCAGAAACAAGTTGTTCTTCTTTACCTTCTTCCTCCTTCTTCTTCATGGGTTTGGGTGATGTTTTATAATTGGACAGAAAAGTCCGGATTGTGGGCTTTGAGGGATCAGTTATTGAGTTAAAAGGGAAAATAATCTAGGTGTCATTTCTTAATTGGATAGTTTAGTCTTAAAAGACCTTGTAACAAGAGATAGTTAGCCATTTTGTGCCTTCTAATGAAAGGCTGCAGAACTCATAGCCATGAGACTGTTTCACTGGTAAGAAACAATAAACACCTGAGTCCGGATATGAACTACTGTCTCAAGTGCCTTCAATTCTGACCTCGAGAAACCAACAGGGACCAGCAGGAGACATTGTCTACATAGATTTCTCCAAGGCTTCTGATGTGGTTTCCCAAGGTTTCCTCCTATGTTATGGTCAGGGCAAGAGACCTGTGCAGTAGATCAGGAACTGGCTGATGAGCTGCACCCAGAGTGTGGTGGTAAATAGCTTCCTTCAAATTGGCAGTTTGTCACATTTGGGTCCCCAGGAATCAATATTGAGTCCAACACTGGTTAATACCTTGGACCAGAGGACCCCTGAGGCCCCTTCTAATCTGATATTCTACGATTCTACAATAGTGACATGGGTAAGTAGTGGAGCTCAAGGACAGCACATTAATATTAAACTTGACAGTGCAGCAGAGGATAAGTTAATTAAAGAATAAAGAAGCAAGATTCAATCTTCCCAACTCAGAGCTGCTGTCAGCCTTTGTAAGTTGAGCAGAGTCATGCCTGTAAGGATGTCAGATCTCCAATGAAAAACCCTCTGCTTCTGGAAGTGATGTTAGCATTTTAGTCCTTAATGTCACTGTATGGGGACCTGGCAGATAAGGTCAGTTCTGTAGAGCAATATAAGCATAAGAAACATTCACCTGAAAATTCACATTACATTCACACCTGCAGGAAGAAGGATGAATTTTAAAAGACACTGAATCAGAAAAACATTTTGATCATCAAAATGGCACATGTTCTCAGTGTGATGTAGTGGCTAATATAGTCTTTGGATGCATGGACATGTAGGGTTGTCTACCCATTAAGGCATGCTTGAGTTATCATTCAGAGCTAGAAGCATCAATTCTGTCTCAGGGCAGTGCTCCACACAAGACTAATCAGTCCTGCTGAGAGGTGACACAGCCCTGAACTGTGCCAGGAAAAACCCACAGGAAAACAAGTCTTGGACAAAAAAAAACAACTCACTGCTCTTGTACACAACATTAGAGAAATCTGATGAAACATCATCCATGTTCAGTGACTTCTGCTCAACTTAGTGAAGATTAAGATGAATGATTCAGTCATGGTGCACCAGCACAAACTCCCAGCCAGCATCACTCACTACTGCTGGGCAGCTGTCAGACCCAATAAGATTGCTGTGCTGTTTTGACTGTAGCTGACACACTCATGAGAAGCAAATATAAACCCAGGATGGGAACTGTCTCCACATAATTTTTTTAAGTGTCTACAGTGCAGGTGTTTACAGACCAGTCAGATTTTTTGGCCCTCAGGACAACTCATGAACATCTGGTCAGTGAAGTCAATAAGAACTCAGTTGCCTGAATAAGGACAGTGGATGCCATTTGAGATGCCCTGGAGGATGTCATACATCTGTACAGAGATGGGCTATTTGACCCCATTCCAGAGGAAAACCAGGGTTCTGCTGCAGCAGGAAGATGCACAGGTTAGCCCACAGCACCTAGCTGGCACTAGGCAATGATGATTTGGCAGCTGAATATTTCTACTAATTTTTGTTTTCTGAGAATAGGCATCTATATCGGGAGTCCAAAAATCTCTCTGAATTCACTGTTTATTAAATTTCTATTGTCTATAATTGCCTAAACTTATCACACACACAGGCATTATACAACTCTGTAACACCTAAATTTGGTGTCTAAATCAGAAGGCTCATTTACAACAATCAAGAAGACACAGAAATATGTACTGGATGTTCCAGCCTATGCATAACTGAGGCACAGTGCTACTACTGTTTTCCAAAGCACTACCTCACTTCCAGAAATTCATTTTTGGAACACAAGCATCGATTTTCTCAGACTTTCCCAAATACTGATTTTCAAAGGATGATCCCAGGGATGAAAAATTTGTAAAATAAAGAATTTGCATGTGTATGAGTGCAGGGTACAAACACAGCAAGCTTTGCTGCAGTCTCCCTTTGAAACTCCTGATTTCGTGTACATTTTCACTTTGACTCACACCTGCAAAACGAATCTGTCTAATCCCAGTTCCAGAGGCAAATGACCTGAGACATGTCAAATGAAATTTATCAATCACAATCGCTAAGGCTGCTTCATGCAGTGGAGCAGTGTGCAGAGATTTAAGATAGCATCGGCCCAAGTTAGTAACCACAGGAATGTGTAAAGACAGCTTGGACCTGGAATTAATTTTTTATTTATGTGTAGCCACTGGCAGGGTTTATCTAAGGCAAAGACAAGGAGTAATTCTGAGCAAGGTTTGCTGTACAGATTAAAGCCTTCTCTGCACTATTCAACACTCCTGAATCCAGAGCTGATGTCCCTGTCCCTCCTTGGAGTGAGCCAGAAACAGAACTGAGCAAGCCCAAGCTGAAACCTCCTCATCCCTTTTCCCTGGAGAGCTACAAACTCCCATTAAAATATGAGACAGATAACAGGAAAATCTGATCACTTGTATGCAGAAAGATGAAAATGTCACTGTCACAAAATAGTCACTGTAACAGGAAATGGATTATCAGGTATTTTGAGTTCCCTCTGGCAATTCACTGATAAAAAAAGGCAAAGAATTCCAACTTATCTCAAATAACTGGACTCTTCCCCCTATGTATTTAAGTTTGTTTCATCAGACAAGTAAGAAAAATACAATTTTAAATTTATAAAATGCTGAGCTCATGATTAAAAGTAATGGGCATGATGTCTTCTCAGGGGTTTTCTTTTCAGTTCAGTTTAATGTTTTTTTTGCATCTGTTGGAAGTTAGGAAAAGGAAATACACTTATTTTATTCAATAAGAACCATAAAATAAAGTAAAAATAACCCCTTCTATTAACAGATGCTTAAAACAGGAAAATTAGGAAAAAAAAACAATAGTAGAAACACTCAGAGGAATCTAAATTGCATCTTCTATCAAAAATGGAGACTTGGTGTCAGGTGAAAAGACACAGTAACCAATCCAAGCTATCAAATATTAATACAGTCAATGTAGAACACACTTATATTCGTAGTCCTCTTGGACTAATGACAGGTAATTTTACATGTTTCCTCTATTTAATTCCCTTTTACTCTTGTTCTTGTCGCCTGGAACATCACTGACAACCTACCTCATTTGGTTAAAATATTTTTCTTTCATTTTTCACAGAAAAAGCCCATCTGCAGCAGATGACTCAAGCAAGTTTTGATGGGTTACAAGGCAGCACCAGACATTACATGGGTTCCTGGTGAGCTTAGAGAAATCTGCCATGCACTGGGTCTGTTTTAGGCTAATAGCCAGGAGATCTCTTGGCCCAGGCACCAGGCAGAGATAACACAGAAGCTTCACACAGCCAGCCCTCAGAAATGGCACACAGGGGCTTACATGCCTTGGCAGGCTTTGCAGTGGAATGTGAAGGGAGGAGATAACTTTTACATTTGGATACACTGAGACACAGTGATAAAAATTGTAATCAGATCATTATCACATTGCCAGAATATCCAATTCAATTATAAATCTTGGATGTATAATAAATACATCTGTGTAGCCTTAGGCCCATATTCTTTTCCCTGCACTAAAATTTCTTTTGGCTACAGTACAAGTTTCAGTCAAGCGGTAAATTTCAGGGCCAGAAGAACATCATGGCTACAAGATGAAACTGTGCCTGAGTGAATTTTGGCTTGACAGAGCAGAGGAGGAGGAGAATTGGGGCACTAGGCATGTCTCCAACACAGGCTCCAGCCTCACACAGCAAAAGGTTTCTGGCTTGCTTCTGCCTCATCACTGTCCCTGGTACTGAGTGGCAACGGGGTGCTGAGGAGCATGGTGAGGAGCTTGTCCTGCTTGGCCTCAGGCAAGTCTCACACAAGCTCTTGCCTCTGAATCTCCCCCTCTGAAACCACATTTAGCTTCACTGACACAGTTTGTGATAACACTGGCCTCAAGCTTCACAAAACTCTTTACACCCTGCTGATCCAACAACCTGTTCTTAAACGCATGATTAGACTTTGAAGGCAGTAAAGTTGTACTCCAGATAAGGAAAGTTGTGGTTTGTCTACTGCTAAAGGCATTTCCACCTGAAAGTTTCCTTGGTCAATTATCACACTTCAGCTGTCACACTGCTTGGCCAGGTCTCCAGTGGGCAGCAGTTAGAGACACAGAAGCCTTAACCTCTTTTGGGTTCATTTCAAAGGTCTCAGCACTGTGTTGATGCTGCCAAAGTTGCCATACAGTTTTGTAGTATAAACTAAGGTTACATGTTGGGCACTGGAGAGACTGGCATGATATGAGTAATTGTTTCAGTGAGCAAGTCCTGTTGGATTAACACTGGATACCTTTGCAGGGCAGGAATCAACCATCACTGGCATCAGTGTCTGAAAAGAGCAACAGGAGGCACAATGAAAACCCTATTAATAGATGCATTTTAACAAGCTTGCTAAGGTGTGTGTGCACAACCTGTAGCAGTGAGAGCAGAATTCTCATATGTAAACACAGACACACACACAAATCAAAAACCTGGTATTAGTTGTTGGAACAGAACTTGCTTTGAAACATCTTTCTTTCAGTTGTTGCAAGTACATTTATTAACGCCACAGGAGTTGTGAGCTGTCCTTTCCTCCAGCAGAGAGGCTGCTGAAAAAGCCTGTATTTCTGTGATGGAATGGGCTTTTCTGACCAGTCTGATTAGCAAGACAGAGCAATATATTTGCAAGCAGAGAATCCATGATAATGCCATTTTTCATAGCAGCCATAGAGGTCAACTGTATTTCCTCCAGATTCCTCAGCATGTTAACACTGAAATATATCACAGGATCAAACTCTCAGCTTATCAACCACTGTTTTCTGAGCTGAGTATTTTGTTTAGAAAGAATCTGCTCTGATCCATACTTTTGGACATTTTCCCCTGTTCGTTGTCATTTGGGCCTTGTGCTAACTCCCACATGGATCTAATCAAGCAGCTTAGCCACCATAATTGTGTGGATATGGAAAAAATAATTTACTTTTTTCCTTATATCTCACTAACAGAAGCATTTATCATTTCAAGGACTGCTTTTGTAAGAGGAAATCTTCTTCAGCAGCACATGAATTCCCTAAGGATTATTAGCTATATCACAGCAATTTTCTAATTTATTGATGCAAATTTTAGGGTGACTTATAAAGAGAAAAAAACAACTAGAGTCTTCTTTGCACTTATATGAGGAATAAAGAAAGACTAGAAAGTTTCTGCTAAAAATAATTTCCTCTATTGTGAATACTAAGTGTACTTTCCTGTTTTGTGGGATCTTCCAGAATCAATCAAAGTACTGGATATATGAAAAAACTCTAATTCAAATATAACTGTTTAAGGTGGGAAAGGTGTTTAGTCAGACTTTTGTGTCTTTAAAAATTACATAAATCAAAGTTTAGCTGCAATCTTGATAGAAATTGGCTAATATAATTAAATTCTCATGCTTCTTCCATGAGATAACATGGAAAAAAAGTAAGGATCTATGTTCCTGAAAGCACCCCTCTTTCTGTCTTGACAAGGTACCAGTCATGTTCCTGAGAATTTTTTTACCAATTGACCAATTTCAAACAAATGAATCTTTGGTGCCTGTGGCACCAAAGGCACTACATTCATGTAAACTTCAATGGCAATTGGTGGTTCTGCCGGGGAGAAAAATTCAAATCAGCAACCTTCTGGTGGAAAATCTGGATTATTTGGTAGCATTGTAGACCTCCATGGCAGCCCTTTGGTCAAGACATCTGTAGGTTCAAGTGTGAGCTGGTAAACGGAGATCACTGGCAAACACTGAGGGTGCTTTATGGGACATGCTGGAAAACAGAGGTGTTGTATGGGTTGTAGGGAACATGGAGCTCCCAAATGTTGTGGAAGGGATCCTTATTTCCTTCACAAATTATCCTCAAAAGAAAAGAATTTGGGGCAGTTACTTCTGGGTATAGACTACCAAGAATTTGATCATAGTTGTTGATTACCTGGCCACAGCTGCAGGGCTTATGAAAAGGAAGACTGAGGTCATGAAGGAGATTCTACAGACAGAGAATAGCTTATCTTATTTGTCCACTCTACTTCTGTCAAAAGCTCAAAGAAAAGTTGAACATTTAGACCACACTGGATATTGACAGAGTTCAAATAATAATTTATGACATGTCAGAGTACCCCACTGAATGTTGCATGAATTCCAAAACAGAATGGTAATGATAATCGGGTGGGGCAGGCTGAAGAACAGAAATCTCCTTTCAGGAAGGGAAATGGAATCTTGCGATTTCAATGGGGACCAATTAGGCACTCTGTGGTTGATGTCCCTGCACTTGATGCCATGCCATGCCTTTTGGATTGCTTTCACTTTGGCCAAGATTTTTTTTTTTTTTTTTTCTTTTTCACTATCCATGCCATGCCATGTCCCTGCTATCTTCCCCAACAAAGTTCTGTCTTCCTCCTTGATTTTTTTGTCCTGATTTTGCAGCATCTGTGAGGTTACTCTTGGCATGTTTTGGTCCTTTGCACTGCACCGCAAGTAATCCTGGTCCATTTTCTTGTAGTCACTAAATTTCCCAATTTCCTTTTTTTTTACCTTCTGTTGATTTCCTGTGATCGTATCTCCATTCCAGTCTTTGTAAGTCCTTCTTTTCTGTTACCAGCATTTCAATGGGAACCAATTTTGGCAAGCTTTGGTCCGTGTCCCTGCACTTCATGGCATCCCATGCCTTTTGATGGCTTACACTTTGGTTGGGAATTTTTTCTTCTTTTTCCCTATCCATGCCATGTCTCTCATATCTTCTGCATTAAAGTTTTGTCTTCCTCCTTGATTTTTTCTCTTACTTTTGCAGCATTTGTGAGGTTAGTTTTGCCAAAAAAAAAAAAACCAACTGTTTTGTCTTTTTGCACTGCACCTCATTTCCTCCCAGACCATTTTTTTTTTTTGTCACTAAATGCCCCAGCTTTCTGGGTTTTCTTGGTTTTTTTCATTTGTATTTCATTTGATTCTAACTCTTTTCTGGAATGTTTGTAAGGTTTTCTTTTCTTTTTCACAGGATTTCGTGTCTCTTCCCAAAATGAAATGATATTGCTTTTCTTGCTCCAGAACTTGTAGTGAACCAGGAGGACAGGAATTCAGAGTAGCTGTGCAGTGTCCTCAGGAGAGAATTTCAGCACTGCTGGAAACACAGACACTTAGGGGGAAATGAGGTAGGGAATTATGTCAGTCACCAGTTACAGTGGCAGTGGTCTTGGCTCTTTTTTTTTTTCTTTTACTCTGGAATTCTCTTTCTGCAGGCCTACATGCCAGGTGCTGTTCAAGTCGCACACTAAACCTACTAGGTTGCTGAGTATGTCATTTGCTAAAGATTGTTCAGCACTTTTTAATGAGAGCATCTCTAACAGCTTTTAGTTCATCAATCAAAACAGCATCATCTGCATTTTTTCTTCCCTATCAATTTTGCCATATTTTTGTTTCTTCATTCTGGGCTCTTCATCAGCTGTATCTCCTACCAGCCTCCCCCTCATCACCCATCAGTTGCCACTGCAGAAAAAGATAATGATTTCCATAATGTGACAGCATCTCAAGGAACAAAACACAAATAGTTAACTCAAAACACAAATAGTTAACTCTAAATTATTTGAACAGCTACGACCCCCCAGCAGTTACCTCCTGTTCTGCTCTTAAATTCTCTTTGTGCTACAGAATTGTCAATGCAAGCTACACACTACAGGGACCACAGCAGCTAACAGAGCTGGCAACTGGCCAGCATGTGCCTTTCTGGGGAAAGATCTTGCACAGGTGGGGTAGATCCATGCATATGGAACCCCCAAACCAGACAGGGGTAGAAATAGATCAAAAGCATCAAACCTTCAAGATAAGAAAATCTATTTCAAAGATGTTGCAGGAAACAGAAGGGTGGAGGTATTTTTGGTTTTGGTTTCTGATTTTTTTATTTTTGGCTTGTAATCTTGTGTGCTTAGCTCAGGCCAAGGGAAAAAGATGAATTCTATGATCTGGCAATAAAACTGCATAGCAATACTTTGCTTCTCGGTAATAACTTTCAGGGAGTTTCTCATTAAAACTGCAGTACTGCATTGCACACATGCACAGAGCTCAGCTTAATGGCACAGCCAACAACAGAACACTTCACTGCAACTTACCCAGCTTCAGTGTAAGGTGTAAATCATGCTTTATTTTTATTAACACCCTGACACCAGAAGGCAAAAGTTATATGTTTAAGCCAATCCCTGCGAGCACTGCTGATATGAACAATGACTTTCCAATATCAGGCAACTATAACTCACTATAGGAACAGTCTGGATAGAATTTAAATTGCAAGAACAGGTTCCAAAGGGGCTGGACACATACACTAGCAAAGGCAGGCCTGGATTTTCCTGGGAGACAGCTCTGGGAAATGTGTCTTCTTGTAAGAGAAAGCTGAAAGGATTTACTCTCAGATACAGTCACAGACCATTTTCAGTATTTGTCCTGGCAAACAGGAGCAGAAGGAGGATGAATAGTGGCAACAGGGAAATGGGATGCAGAAGGAAACATAAAGTAGAGCAAGAAGTAGAATAAGTGTAACACTAATTAAAAATAAGGAGGAAAATATAAATCTTGGTCACTGGGATCAGTAGCAGCCTTGGGAAGAAAGGTAGGTTAATGTAAGTGTGACTCTTACTCATCTGCCCCTTGGTTTGAACTACAGTTATATAGTCTATAACAGCCTACTTTAGAGAAATTATCCCTTTAAGGCAAGGATAAATAAGGCACTTTCTATGCAAGCTGCAGATAAAGGATGATACTGAGACATTATCTTTCATATTGTCCTGAGCAATCTATTACCAGTATCAAATGATACTGAGAGATTGGAAAAATACAGGTAAATTTTTTCAGGTTTTTTAGCCTGGTTTTAAGGCATTGGGTGAATACAGCCATGTCATTTAGTTGCAGAGGCTTCTTCAGCAATAAAAGTACTATTTAATTACAAATTCCAAGCTCAAATAGCCCGTAGTTACATATGCTTCATCCTGGACTATTCCAAGGTCAATCAGCCAGCCAGCACAGAGATTGAAAGGGTCTGATCAGATTTTTCTCAGTATTTCACTATGTCTGAAATGAAAACTGCCTTCAAGTCACATCTTACATTTCTTTCTATTCCCTGAATGTGTCTCTCATGTTGTGAGACATTACGGAAAATGATGACCGAGAAAATGAGTTTCTACTTTAAATGATGCCTACCCACTTAAATCAGCATGATGTTATTAGAACATCACATGACAGACTCACATTGAGTTAACCTTTTACTATTGCACATTCACTGCTTAATCAGATGAAGAAAAGCCTTGCTAGCTCTTGAAAATGTTTTACCATGAACATTGGCTAATTATCATATATTTACATATATTCAGGAAGCTTCTTGCACACTGCACAAGTATTTATCTGTTAGTATGGTAACTGTCTTTTTCTTTCACAATTAAAAAGTCTTACACTTTTTCAATTTACTAAAAATCATCTAGCTGGTATAATCTAAAATATCCTCTACTCTCTATATTAAGACACAGGTTTCAAATGATAACAAAGGGAACTTGATGAAACAGATTATATATCCTGGCTAATATTTGTGTGACAGATATTCTTGATGAGAGCAATCTATATTTGCAATGCATTCAGGGACAATGCAATCAAGTTTTACTACCTCTTTTGCCTTCCTTGAGGCTTGAACTAGAACTAGTAAAAGGCAGTTACTGAGTGATGCAAGTTGTTTGTCCCTTGAAAGCAGACTGCTGGCATTATGGACCATGAAAACAAGCTCCTAAGATGTAGGGCACTCATTCCTTTTCTGAAAGGTTCTCTTCTTTTTATGGCATGATATTCATAAATTGCCTCACTCAGTAGACACATCTTAATCCCACAGAGTAAATATCTCTCAGCCATAGCAGCAATAATTAACAGCACAAGTTAGGAACTAATCTACCATATGAGAAAACTTTCTGAGAGATGATGATTTTTTTAAAGTTGCCAAAAATGTGCTTATGAATGGCTGCTGCTGCTGACAGTGCAATTCTTCTAATTAGTTTATCCCCAAATTCATTCCTGCCTCAGATGAAACACAGCTCTCTTTATCACTCACTATAGATTACTACCTGAGATAACTACCTAGATGTCAACAGGTTTATATTCTGAATAGACCCACTAGTTTAATACATCATTAATATTATTAACACAAAAGATCCCTGATGTACATAAGGGAAAGCAAAACCCCTGTATTTTTCACCAGGTGCACTTTTTTTTATTTAAAACACTTAAAAATCCTCTGCTCTTGTTCACAGCCCTGACTACATCAATTTACATGTTTCCAAAGGCTTGTTAGGGTATATTTTGGGTCATACTTTTACATTTATGTGTAAATTTAAGAGGCACATTAGGAATATTTTGTGTCACATTAGTACATTATAGTAAGTTGAAGAGCAAAGACCACAATTGAACTCTCTAGCATTTCAATAGGAAGATATATTTTCCCATTAAGAATACAGATGCTTTAGTCAAAGTCATGTTTGCCTTACATCAACAGAACATCAAAAATAATTGCCTTTTTGTGCAGCAGAGCACAAAGGTCTCATAGTGGTCTCTAAGTCTCGTATTATAATGAAAGGTTTAGAGCCTAATGGCAGTTATAAAGTTATAAAATTCTATTATAGACTTGAACATGGCTGTGACGGTGTTCACAGGGGTCTTAGGATAAGGGAAGAGATGAGCATCTAACTCCATATTTCAGAAGGCTTGATTTATTATTTTATGATATATATTACATTAAAACTATACTAAAAGAACAGAAGAAAAGGTTTTATCAGAAGGTTAGCTAAGCTAAGAAAAGAAAGGAAAGAATGATAACAAAGGCAGCTGTCTCGGACTCTGTCCAAGCCAGCTGGGCTGTGACTGGCCATTAATTACAAACATCCAAGATGGGCCAATCACAGATCCACATGTTGCATTCCACAGCAGCAGATAACCATTGTTTTCATTTTGTTCCTGAGGCTTCTCAGGAGGAAAAAAATCCTAAGAAAAGGATTTTTCATAAAAAGATGTCTGTGACACATGGCAAAGACAGAAAAAAATTGCTATAATCTGTAGGCCCCCATAAAACAAAACACTCAGTTTTCCTCATTAACTTTTGCTTACAGCAGAAACCAGAGGAGTAGCCAATGATTTTAAATTCCTCCAGGGATGGAAAAGTGTACAAGAGAGCCAGGGAGACAACCTACCCGGAATGCCATGGGAGGGTAACTCTGTTGCAATTAAGGTGAGAGGCTAGCACAATTCCCCATAGTTCTTTGCTTGTTAACACTAGTATGCTGTTGTCAATCGACTGCTGTTGATCCCCCAGTTCCAGAAAGTTCTGCATTTCCTGTTCCTCCATTGGGAACATGTCCTCCTTAACTCCAGACTCCCTTCCCCATTGGATAATTTGTACCCTGTTCCCGCCTCCCTTCCCACAGTTAAATACCCTGGCCCCGCCACTGCTCCTGGCTCTTCACCCCTGGTTCCCTTTAGCGTGTCACTGGCCTGGGGCTATGTACAAATCACAAACGTGACAGGACTGCTGTGGAACGTGCCTTGAGCTGTTTGTTTTCCAGCATCACTCTCATTACATGGTTATGACAATGGGAAAATGCCACCAGCTCACATCCCAGACAGCAGACTAAGAACTTAGTGTTACAACTTACTTTATAATTTTTTGACCAATCACACAAAGCAAAAGCATATTGACGGTAGTTCCATCCAACCACTATAAGCACACGTACCTTTGGTTGAAACAATGGTTGCTTATTTCAAATCCAATTACCTACTTGTAAGACTTAAAACACAATGCACAGAGCTCCATTATTAAGCTTCAAACTTCCTAATATCTTGGTAGATAAACTTTTCTGTAGCTTAGAGAGTTATTCTAGACAAGCATTAATACACAGACCATTGTTCTATCTGTCCTTGCTTTTCTACTTTTTAAATAATTCTTCCGCTGACCTACCTCATGGCTGCTGCTTAGCTCTAATCACAGTTCTACTGTATCTGAGGCCTGCATTTTGCAGCTTACCCAAAACCCTCTAATTTTGTAGATCCCCACACAGCAGAGGTTGTGTTCTTGCTTGCTCCTGTTTCTCTCCTCACCCTCGCCCCACCTGGACCCTTGGATTTTCACTTAATAAGCCCTGCTGGACCTGCCATGCGAGGAGTCCTCTCGGTTTCTCTGGTGAGATTTTGATTACACCATCTGGGCTCAGGTGTCTGGTGGGCTTGGGGGAGTTGTCAAGGCAGCCCAAAGTGGAGACACTTTGGGTGCTGCAGGCACCCCAACAGCACCTGCCTGGGGAAGCTGCTCTGGCCACTGCGGAAAAGTAATGTACTAATGGTTAATGGCCTTTGTTGTTAGTAGTATGCGCTCTACTTATTGACTCGCCTCCTCTAGGTTTAATGTCAAGCATTTGTAGCTTCTGCACATGTCTTTGTGGAACAGAGGTGTATCTGGCTTTATCGGATTTTTGTTCCAGGTGTAGGTATTTAAAAAGGCAGTTGGATCACTGCTTGTGACTTCCTTTTTGATAAATTCCTATGTACTCAATCAAGATTTCATTAGTCTCTTGGCCAAATGACTGTATTGGAGCCCAGGTTCGGCTGATTATCACAATTGTCTCACTGTGCCTGTTTTAAAGACATTTCTAATGTGGATAGATCTCTCTATGCCGTAATCAGGTTATGTATTCTTCCTTCCTAAAGGTGTAATTTTACAGTCAATTTTATTGAAGGTCAAATTAATTGCTTGCAGCTAGATTTATCAAGTAATTATTGTGATTGGTTTCTTTCTGTAACATATCTTTTTTTCTGTAACATATCCTCACCATTACTTATCATTCTCATTACTTATGTCTTCTGTGAACTTTGTCAGCAGCAATTTTTGATTTTCTCCCAGGTCAGCTGTACAGTGTGGAATACATGAAGCCAAGGACCAGCCTGATAAAAATCCAACTTAGAGTGGCATGCTGAGACATAGCAGTTGCTTTAGAGTAGTCCAGGCAGGTTGTGGATTCTTGGTGACAATTGCTCTAAATATTGGTGTAAATGCATCACAGAATTCTAAGTTTGCAAATTGCGTTATCTTTAACTTAAAAAGTAGCAAATTAAATTTTAATATAAATTGTACATCATCCACTATCAAGTAGTTTATTGTTTTTGAACAGCTATGACATTATTTGTTTAAAAATTATAGTTGAAGGTCATGCCTGTAACCCCATGTTTACATTGCTGCACCATTTGCCTCCTTTCAGTGCTCCAGACCAGTCATGCTCCAAGACTTGAGACTCAGGGTGGGGGAGAGACCATGTCTCTTAAAGTTACTGGATGCAAATCCTCTAAAGCCAGTTATTTATTATCCAAAGCTGGATAATAAATTTCCTCAGCTAATTCTTAGCATCATTCTGACTGCCTGTCGAACAGACAGGTTGTCAAGTACTCTGAATGTCTCCTGGTGTCTCAGATCTGAGCTATTTATGGCACATGCTTTGTATTACAAATCAAAATCACTGTCCTCAGGCTGGTCATTACAGTAATCAGTGCAAAATTATACTCAGGAGAAAACCCCCTGCTAATCTCTCCTTTGTTAATCTAGTCACATTTTCTCTCTTTTCCCAATCCTGTGTACCTGTAGAAGAACAGTGGCTGTAATGTGCTAGACCTGTGTCTATTTCTATTCCCAATTTAAGTGGAAGGAGTTGAAAAAAATGGTTCTTTTAGTCTTTACTAAAGGTAAACCTACTTATTTTTTGTTCCTTTGTTTACATGAAGGGGATTTTGTTCACTGTTGGGCAATGACATTTCTAAAGCCCTATTAAAAAAACCTGAAGTATCCACTACTACTGTCCTTCAGCTTTATAATCAGAAGTATGCCTGTCTGTCTAGTGGTATTTTTACTGCAGGAAAGGTTCACATCATTGTTTTGACATCCCTCAGCAACTGTCACTTATGCTTTTATTTGTGTCATTTATGCTTTTATTTGGGTGGTCATACATGTGCTCTGCATGATGGGTGACCTGAATTTCTTTTGTTCCTTTTGTAACCTGGAACTCTTTAACAGAAGTTTTAAATAATCCATCTGATCTAAATATGGTACAAACAGCATGACAAAAGATTTATCTACACAAAATTACAACAAACTCTTACATTGTCCATTCATTCTTTTTTTTTTTTTTTTTTTTTTTTAATTTGTTTTTGAAAACTTAATTATCTTTTGAAAAAAAATTCACTATGAATAAGAAAAAAATTGCTACCCCTATCTCATTTATGAAAACACATAAATGCAAAAATTAAAATTTCAAGAAAACAACATTTTTTACAGAAATACCATTAACTGATCTTCATGTGACTACAGAGGCTTTTTTCCCCCCTTGAACTTGCTTATCCATGTTGTACTGAGTTCTTCTTGTGTTACTAAAAATAATAGAAAAATTCGTCATGAGATGAATAAGCCATCTTAGGTCTTAACTAAGTCATTGAAAGACATCTGCCTGATCTCATGGCAGTTGCCAATTTTAGGTTTCTGTGTAGAGGAACAAATTCCTCCAGTTTGCAGTGTGTTCAAAAAAATCCAAGCTGCTCATGGCTGATGAACACTTTTGAGGGCACAAGACTTGTGATATGCTTGGCAACTCCTATTTTATGAGTCAGATGGCTTTGTTAAAGTGATTTGGAAACCCTGTGTGGTAAGCCTCTTGTTTCTTTAATCCTTTACTAACACCAATGCATTTTCTGTGTCACAGCCCAAGATACACAGAAGCCTTGTGGTTTATATTCTATATCAAGCCAGAGCTCATGAAGCTTCTGTCTCTTCCTCAGTAGAGCAGGAAAAAACCTGCTTGAAGAACACTGTCTGCCCCAGTCATAAATAATTTTTTCAGTCTGCTTGAAGCAGAGGCAGAGGATGTCAGAGATCTTGTCACATCTTGTCACTTAAAGCATGTTAGGGTGGTGTTGACTTGAGGTAGCTAACACAGGGTCAGTCAGATGGGTCAGATGGCAGCATTGTATGAATAATAATCAGTGTGCTGGCAAATGGAAAACATATCCAATTTTACATTCCTCACAGTTCTGGTTTACATAAAATACTATTCCATATTTTCATTAATTACTTGAATGATGGAACAAAGAGTGAGTCTATTAGATTTTTAGACATTATCCAGTTTAGAGGGACTGAATGTTTTGAGGCAGTCTAAATGACCTTTGCATCCTTGTTTTCAAAAATATTTCTTCTATTTTTCAATTTAATAGCCAAGTTTTATACTTTGAGAAGAATAACAACAGCAGGAACAGAGGATGTGAAATTATTAATCAAGTACTGTTTCTCAGGTTGAGATATTGTAGTGACTCTCAAACTGGAGAGAAATCAAATAGCTTTGAGGCTGCAAAGGAAGTCCAGCATTGTACTTAAATCTGAAACAGCACTCTCACATGAAGTGATTTTCTTACTTTGCTTATCTGGAGTCCTGAATTTCATTTTGGGCACACAGTTCAAGCATAGCCTGCTGGGATAAAAGGTGGAGGAGAACAAGGTGAATCTTTACAGCTTTTGGATATGTAACTCACTGACAAGCAACAGAATCACAGAAACATTTGGGTTGGAAAACACCTCTAAGATTATGGAATACAATGCAGCACTGCCAAGCCCACCACTAAGCCATGTCCCTAAGTGCCACATCTACACATCTTTAAAATTCCTTCAGGAGCAGTGACTCCACCACTTCCCTGGACAGTTTGTTCCAATGCTTAACAATGTTTTCAGTGAAGACATTTTCCTTATATCCAATCTAAGCCTCCCCTGGTGCAACTTGAGGCCATTTCCTCTTGTCCCATTACTTTTTACTTGTGAGAGAAAAGACCAACCCCCACCTATTTACACCCTCCTTTCAGGTAGTTGTAGACAGCAATAAGGTGTCCCCTGAGCTGCCTTTACTCCAGGCTGAGCATCCCCACTTCCCTTGGATGCTTCTCATAAGACTCCTCATAAATAGTGGCTGAACCAGCCACACTTGATTTTTTTTCCTCAAGTTCCAGCTGAGAAACATATTCAGTTTTATAGGAGAGGCCATGAACATACCATCCAAACAAAAGGATTTTTTAGGTGCTGGAACTACCCTGAATATTCATGCATGCAGACTGTGCACACCTGCAGCCTGTGTTAACCCTGCCTGGGGCATAGTAGAGTTACTTTGATTGGCAGATTTCCTTTCTGTGCTGCAGGTCCTGGTTCAAAACTAGGAACCCTGCAGGTGGAAAAGTCATTTGGATTCGATGTATCTTTGTATCATGTAATGGTTTGTGTTGGAAGGAACTTTATAGTTCATCTGATTTCAACACCCTGCCAGAGACAGGGACACCTTCCACTATCCCAGGCTGCTCCAAGCCTCATCCGACCTGGCCTTGAACGTTTCCAGGGAATGGGTCATTCACAGCCTCTGTGGGCAACCTGTTCCAGTGTCTCACCAGCCCCTCAGTAAACAATTTCATCCTAATATCTAATCTAAACCTACTTTCTGTCAGTTTAAAGCCATTGTTCCTTGTCCTGTCACTACAAGCCTGCATGCACACATATATCAAGAGGCATTTTCTCTATTGGGGAGTGCTAAAGGCTGCTCAACACAAACAGTTCATGTTTTATGTTTTTCAGGGTTGTCCATATCAGTGCAGTGTCTTTGGTTTTGGTGTAAATGTAAGAGGGCTCAAAGGATGTGGTTTGCTTTGGTGGTGACCAGTTTACATACACCATGATCCTCTTTAAGAATCCCCTGGTTTTCCTTAGAAAGTTTACAAAAAAATATTTTAAAAGACATGAATATTCCATTTTTCATGGATTCAGCACTTCAAATTTGTCTTATTTTTCCTTTTATAATAAAAACTACCTTAATTGTTTTTAATGCACTTTGAAACCAGCATTGCTCTGAATTTTTGACTCAAGTAACATCATCTTACTATTACTTGAATTCTTGGCATTTTTTTCTTAATGATAAGGATGTTCTTTTTCAAATCAACACATTTCTGACCAGATTAGAACAAAGGAAGTGCTGGCTCCAATGACACTTTCATGTATAAAATAAATACAATGTTTGAAAAGATAATTTTTTCTTTGAATAGTAATTAGTCTTGTGATTGAAGCAGGATTATTTTATTTTTATGCTCCATTACAAGATAATTTAAAATGTTACATTTATTTAATGAGTAAAGAAATACAAATGTTTTGGCAGGACAATATTTTTACTGGACCAAAATCTATTTTTTTTTATTGCAAGCAGTAAGATCCAGCACCAGAAATATTTTGTTCTTGCTCACAATATAGTAAATATTTAATTTTTCATTGTCACTGCTATGCACAGCTTTTCCTTTAGCTCTTTCCTTACAGTGTGACATGACTAACTGCTCTTGCCATTATGTTCTCATTTACTAATGTCATCGTGAAGCAGGAGCTTGTTGTCTTCATAATGAGATCAGTGCCTGGAAAAAAACAAAGCAGAGTAATCATGCATCATATTTACCATAACTGACATGTTATATAAGGGGAGACCTTGTTACAGCCTTCCAGTACTTGAAGGAGCCTATAAGAAAGATGAGGACAGAATTTTTAACAGAGTCTGTTGCTATAGGATGAGGGATAATGGCTCTAAATGTAAAGAGGGTTGAGTCAGACTAGATATAAGGAAGAAATTTTTTGCAGTGAGTGTGGTGATGCATTGGAACAGGTTTCCCACAGGGGTGATTAATGCCACATCCCTGGAAAGATGCACGGTCAGGTTGGATGGGATTCTGAGCAACCTGATCTAGTGGAAGCTGTCCCTGCTCATTGCAGGTGGGTGGGACTGGGTGACCTTTCAAGATCCCTTCCAAACAAACTCTTCTATGATTCTATGCTGTGCTTAGAAAAAAATAAAATAGCATGGATCAGAAGCATTCAATAATGAATAAGAGAACTGCAGAAGCAAAGAAAAGCAAGGTAAGTCTCGTGTTATGAGACAGAGGTTTGGCACCAGGTTGGTAAGGGCTGGCCTGGGTACACCTCTGTAGAGAATGTAAATTAGGGTGGATGAGCTGAGATGAATAGAGTTTATGCAGATGTACAATTTAGCTCATAAAACAGAAAATAAGCATTGAGGGGAAGGAAATTTGAAACAGAGCAAAAGGTTGACAGAACCATTGGGAAGTATTTTCTGATGGTGCCCTCTCAATACAATGGCAGAGATGTAGGGCCACTCACTGCTCTCTCCCGTGAACCTCAACAATGTGGTGAGGGGGGCTGGTTAAAAGTAGCAAGCAAAGCAAAGGTTAATTACCAACACTATATGACCTGTAAACTGAACAAAAAGGAATTAGGACTATTATGAACCCTTGATTTGAATTCTTCAGATATTCCTCCCCCTTTGTACCTGGCAGCATTGGGTTGTATGTGCAGCTGGCATGTTATATACACAATCTGCCATTTTCTGCTTCCTCACAGGACATGCCATTTGCTCAGTGCATGGCTGCTGGTATTTACACTGCTTTCAAAAGTTACTTAAACAGTTATCTTGTTCTTTGAGAATTTTAATAATGTCTGGAATTTTGAGGGGGCCATATTGTTTTTAAATTTTATACTGTCCAATCTAGCATGTGAGGGGCAAAAAAACTATCTTAAGTGTCAATTTCAAAAATTCAGTATTGAAATAGCTGCTAGGGTTTCTTCATGCTGATTACATGGTGTTTTCTCTGCTTAAATCTTCTCCAAAAATGCTGTGAAGCATTCTTTTCTGAATGTGTCAGTGTCTTTTGTATTAGTTCATAAAAAGTGCTTGATTCACTTGAATCAAAAAATAACTCCTATTCCCTTATACCTTAACATTTTCTCAATCTAACAAAAGAGATCATCAATGCAAAGGTCTGCATCTGTTTTAGCTTGGGTAATAGAGTGCCCTGTACAGAAGGATAGAGAATTCATGATTTTGTTTGTCACATAGCAATGAAGCTGCATGGGAGGACGTTGCTGAAACTTCCATGCAATGCATCAGCTGGCCTGAATGTTTATCATGAGTAAGAACTGAAAATGGGGAACTTACTTGTCATTCACACTTAGCAGGAAGTAGTAAAAATACCCAGTTTTTCTATAAAGATATCATGATGCTGTCATGGAGTTAAATATTACAAAACAAGCTCAAAGATGAAGTCTCAAAGTGAATTCTTGTGTTCACTCTCTCTGGGTTGTGTTTTTTTATAAGCAGGAATGCACTCAAAAGAAAAAGTTCACCAATCTAGATTTTTTTCATTTCTTCAGAGTGTCCCTATTCAAACCCTGTTCTGTGCTCCACATGACACTGAGTACATGAAGGGAAAAATCTACACAGCAGCTGCATTAGCAGGGCAGGTGCACAAACTTTATTCTCTATTTCCTTCAAGTAATTCCTTCTCCTAGTCTTGATGTCAGTTCAGGTTTATTGTGAGCTGAAGAAGTCTGTTCCTGGCTGAAAATCTGTATGATGAAAGTGCAACAGTGCCAACACTTTATATATACCCAGCTGCTCAGTGGGATCTCTGAGATGAAACAGAAGACCTCATCCCCAGGTCTGACAGTACAGGGAAAAAGTTTTTTCTTTTCTAGTAGGTAATGGCAATTGTCATCATAACAGTGACAGGGGAGAGGGATGGAGCTCACAATTCCTCTGTAAAATTATATATAGCTTATGAAAAGGATCAAAAAACCTCCCCATGCACTGTATGAGGAAACAATGAGCTTTTACCTCACCCTTCTATATGGTGCAAGCAGCCAGGTAATCATTCTTTGCAGGTTTAGAAGGAGGGAAAAAACAATGTTATAGCAACAGTTTGGATTTTTCTTGTCTGAAGAATGCCTCCAAATCTCTGTTACAGGCAGCTGGGAATTTTACAAGCTCTTCTGACATATAAATTGTTATTGTGCACAAATATTTGCACAGTGTTGTACATACCTGGATGATGGATGAATTAATTACTGGTATCATTAAATAAAAATTACGGTATTGTTAATAACAGCAGCAGTAACAATACTTCAAAGTAAAAATCTTGGCTTCCTGTCCAGGAAAGAAACAGCATTAGGAGGATATCTGCTTGCACAAAATGTAGTGGTAGAAAGGAACATGAAATCAAAGCTCAGCAGAGAAATAAACCATAAGGGCAGGCTGGGTGAGATGCCTGGCCAGCTGGACAACATTTACATTCCAAGCAGCATTCCCATGATTTACTCTGAACACATGGTGAGGTCATGACTAGCAAATAACTCCAGAGCAGATTCACGTCTCCATGCCTGAAGAGAAAACCAAAGGACAAAAGGACTGAAAACTGATCATTTAAAGACGTGTTTTAATATTTCACAGAAGTACATAACTACTTCCATCCACAAGGATTTTCAAAACCTTTTTATAGAGAAATCGTTTTCTCCTTCATTGACTTCACAAAGATATTTGATATGGTGGGATGAAACCGAAGATAAATTTCCCATAACATCTAGATAAATTTTCATGTAAGCTTTATTGCAATAAAAATATTTGTCAAAGCTGAAGGCAGAATACTGGAGTGCTTTGTCATTATAAAGACATAAAACAAGGACATATATTATGGTGCTTGATTTTTATCTAGTTTTTATTTATTTTCTCTCATTTTTTTAACAGATAGGAAAGAAACTACAGCAAGTTAAATAAGGAATGTTATCAAATTCCAACATTTCTAGACTCTTTATTTATCAATTAATATGCAGATTGTACACTGTTGACTGAATAATGGATTTATCTCCACAGCTGCTTGTTATCAACCTAATCCTAAATCACAAATTCCATTCAGTCTTCTGTGCTTTTTCCATGTTCTGCTAAGTGTCCTTTTTTTCCTCCTCAAATATGCTTAAATTATGGATTCCTTCAGTGTCCTTCATATCTGATTTTATATATAAGACATGTTGTCTGCCTTCTTTTAATTGATTCAGTACTGGCACTCACAGCAAAATGAAGTTGGTGCCTATATATTTTGCCCCAGAATTCTGATTATTTCCCCCAGAGTTCTGATTTCTGGTGAATTCAGAATTCTGATGAGCTGACTTTCTACTTTTCCAGATCCATTTGGTATATTTGTTGTGTCTGATGTCCTTCAAACAATCTACTAATACGAAATAACATAAATCATTAAGTCTCATCATACGTGCAAGATATTATTTTTGTTTCACATTCAGACTCCTCCTATTACTCCAGAATCATCAGGGTTTTCTGTCATTTCTTTTGGTTGTTGTTTTATCTGAAGTATACTAACATGAGCTCTCCCTTTGATGTATCTTATTTTTTGTTTATATATTTCAACCATATTCCTCAGGTGATAAAACAGACAAAATAATATATTCTGTGAACCTCAGACTTGTGAAGAACTTGCTTCCTACCTTAGGGCACTGCTTAAGTCTCCCAGGGTTTTGCTTAATAATTTTGTTAAGATAAAAAAAAATGTGATCATTGTCCATGTAGAAAAACAAGTTAGATTCAGACAGTGGCCAGGAAATAACTCAGGGGAAGACAGCTGAAAATTTATTGAGAAAGAAGAAAAGATTCAAAGAGCAGGAAAATATCCCCTATTACTTGTTGAAATGAACAGATTGAAATGAACAGTGATAAAAAGAGAGAAGCCTAGCAGTTGGATCTAGGCCAAAATACAAATCCAGTAGTTGAGCTTTAACAGTTTTACAACCCACAAAATATCTTTGTCTCTTTAGTAATCATAAAGGCAATGTCTACAGTTTGTGACAAATCTAAAAGATGACAACTACCATGATACACTGTAGGAGGGTTTATTATCAGTGCCAAGGAAAAGAGAAAAATGCTGTTCTCACAGTCACTGAAATGGTACATTGCAGTGTCATGTCCTGTCTGGGGACATCACAAACACACAATACATAAAAAGTGCTGAAAGAGCAGGGCTAAATAAATTGTGCTGCAGTCTTCAAAAGTAACAAATGAAGCTATGTTTTATATAGATATATGAAGGGTTAGAAATTAAATGTTGAAGCAATCTAGTTGTGAAAAAAATCATAGCAATATCTTTATGATTTTCATAGTTCCATTTTTTATCCCTAGTATCTGGAGACTTGCTGCCTAAGAGGCAGTGCTATCAAAGTGGACAATTAAGTCTCATTCAATTGCTGTAGTCATTACAGATTTGGAGTACCACTCCACTTATTAACATTCAGGTTTCATTAATCCAAATTTTTGTAATGGATGAAGTGAGGTGTTATTATTGCAAATTACCTTTTTCCTTATGTTTTCCAACTGCATAAAAAGCATTATAGACAGCCGGAAAGTTTTTACTTTGGGCACAGTGGCAAAGACAGACATCAACACTGAATTCAGGCTGTTCTACTCATAATCACCCACTACTCCTAATCCACACTTAACCTAAGGTGCAGCTCCTTGTCCAGCCCAGGGGTTGATGAGAATCACCGCATATAACATCCAGGTAATATAAATTTGCATTGTTTCAGTCTTGGATTCCTGGGGGCAAAAGGCAGGGGAATCTGTGGCAGTAGGGGCAGAGCCCCTGAGAGTTTCCCAGGAGCTGGCTGAGCAGCCCCTGCCCCAGCAGTGCTGCTGGAAGCCTGTCCCTCACCTGTGCAGGATCACAGCGACCTACTGTCACCTCTGCCGTCCCCAGCCATCTGACAAAGGCCTTAAGGCTCATTTTGTAGGGCAAAGGCAGAAAAACCTTCCAGCCACCATCAGCCTGACCTGGTCAGAATTTCTTCCTGCGCCTGTAGCTGTTGATGAGCACGTACTGGGCTCATGTATTCAATTGTTTTGGTGGAATAAGTCAAAGGGGAGCACATCAGCTGTCCTGGCTGCTTGCCAATGGCCCAGCTCCCAGGATAACAGAAACTAAATTCAGATCCTCCCTAGTATCTGCATCACAGTAGCTGCAATACAAAAACCTACCCCAAAGGGGATGGGGATACCCAGGCAATATTTTTATTCTCATTCCTAGGCTGAGTCTAACCAAACTTACAGCTGTAAACCCAGTGTAGCATTCTCTCCATAATGACTTTCAACAAACACTTTTTTTTTTTTTTGCAGTCTTTTGATTTAAGTAGTCTTCCATTTGCTAATTATAATTAATGAGGTGCTTCTGAAACAACTGTGATGGAACATGAACATATTAGGATTAGTTTGCTACTGCAATTGCACCATCTTCAATTTTTCTATCTTACTGTCTTTACCTTTCACACATAATAAAATACCAAAAGTCCTTCCTCAAGTAAACACCAGAATATTAAGTTTCTCTAATATTCTGCAATACTCAAGTGTGCTGCATTGAAAAATAGCTGCATTAATTCTAAATGTTTATATTGTATTTTCTATATTGAATTATTAAAATGGCACATTAATTATTTATGTGCAGCATTGATGTATTTCCTAGTAAGACAATGTATGAAATAGAGCTGTCAAATATAAAAGAAGGGAAAAATGTTAATATTTGCAACAGAGGACTCCCTCCTCATTCAAGACTGAAAAGTTTTTTGTTACATTATCCATCACAGGTTGTCAAAAAGTGTTTTCCACTGAGATATGTAGTTATAGGGACATCCAGATGATTGCTGCCTTTTAACATTCACAGTAATAGGGATCAAAGAAATGCATCTACTCTAGATTCAAAAGAATTAATTGATAATTTTGGATCTGATGGGCAAGTGACAGAATATTTCAGAGGTTTATGGATTAATTTAGATGTAAGAGGTCCTGAAGAAAAGGAGGGGAGGAAAGCAGAATCACCATTCCTTAGAGAAAGGTTCATTTCACTAAATTTCATGCTGATTGCTTACATAACAGCATAACATACAATGTTCTGAATATGAGGTTGTTGTGTGATCTCTGGATCATGTCAAATATTTCAATTTTGGGGTTTTTTTGTTAAATTAGAGCAAGTTAAATTATAAGAATAATGATGTGTCTGAAAAATTTTATCTAAAAAATCAGTATTCTATCTCCTTTGAACTGTAATGTATCCTAATGTGTAAGATTGAAGGAAATAATTAATTTTTTATACTTCCAAAGGGAAAGAAACTTATTTATCAAATTAATATTTTGCTTTTCTGCATCATGTGACATAACACTGGTTTCTGAAGGCACATTCTAAGCTTCATTAATGGAATATATTTGCTGTTTGTCTATAAGTTTTAGACATAACAGTTCTACCTTTCCTCTAAGCACTTAAGGCAAAACCTTTCCACAACACACCACATTGTTAAATTAATCTCCACAGCTACTGAAGGCAATGGAATAATGGATTCCACTTTATATTGACTATTGGTAACACTGGGTTTTATCAACAATAAGAATTATATATCCAAATAGTGCAAATTGAGTAAAGTTGAAGGAAAAAATAAAGTGCCTCATTATGCCTATAAAGCATTTAAAAACTGAACAACTCCCCTGAAGTCTCAAAAACTGCATTTCCAGAAATTGGAGATATTAAGACCAGTCAATATGTGCAAGCTGAGACCAGCTAAGAGCAGCAACTCTCTTAGCTCAGAGGTCAGCCCTAAAGAGAATTCTAGATTTATTAGAAAGTGATGTGCAATATATGTATATGAAAAAAACTATTTGTTGTTCCCTGAATATTATTAAGACATCAATTATTTAAAACATGTTAATTTTTCTCTTTTCTCTGGATGAGGATCTATGCTCTGCTGCATTAATCTTTTTAAATAAAATATTGTAGCATTTTTCCAGTTTAGTTTCTAATTTAAACAGGTTTCCCATGCACTGTGCACCTGATTAGGTGTTCCTTCTACTATTTCAGGTTGCTACAGCTTTAACAAGATTCTTTGTAGGTCCTGTGAAGTAATCTATTATTATGAAAATTCATTAGAATTGGACTACATTGTGCTTTTATTCATGAACAAAGTGTGGTAAAATGGGAAAAACACATTTTTTGGATTTGATACAACTTGTAATAGAATCACCAGTCCATGAACATCAATTGTAGAACATGAAACATCTTCTAAGACATTGGTTTCATCCAGATAGGGCAAAGGAAATTAAAGGAATTTTTTTACAACCCATTCCCTTACCCTCTGTTCTACTAAAACCTAAACATTTTGGAGAGAAGAATTAGAGCTTGAATATTTCATAAGTAGTACAGTATATTTTAAGAAGAAATTTAACCTGTGAACATAATTCTCAAAATATCTTGTGCTGTTACAGCTGAAGAATGCTGTAACACTACTGATTACATGGAAGTTTCACTGAAGATTGATATTCCTTTTGGTTACTTGAACACATTCAAAGGTGCATATTCTATCAAAAAAAAGCCCTGTTGAATTTTATGCACATAAAATGTTAGGAACAAAATATCCTTACAAGTCAAATTCACAAAACATTTCTGCAGTCTCAGATTTGTGCAGTAATGAACAGATTTCTTAGTCTAGAAAGAAAAAGTTTAAATTTGGTACATCATTACAGAACATTTCAGCAAGGCAACTCGACTCCTTTTTTAGAATGGGAAAGGTCAGTTCCCTGAGGAGTTGTCCATTTTGTCATTTCAGTTGCAATAACTTTGCTTTCAAATTGAGGAGTATTCTCTAAATCTTCAGGCCATAAATGTATCTTGGACTGTTAGAAAGAGCAGACAAAGCAGATAATGTTGGGAATCTGCTAAGGCACAGTGGCTTCTGGATTCTATGGATTTTTTTTTGACAGTACTAGTTCTTATATTCCTATAGATTTACCATTCCATCCTGCCTCATCTTTTCTAATTTTCCTATTAGCAGTTGTTAAATGGATATTAATTGTAAGCACATAGAAATCACTTAAAATTCTAAGGTCTCCATAAACATTTTAGGGACTAAGTCCCTGCAATCAGGGCCTTAGGAACAAGAGGGAGAGCTGCTAGAGCAAGCCAGCTGTCTGCATGGTCTGTGAAAGGACTTGGAGGTCACGAGGACAGAAATCTAAAATATGTTTATTATGTGATTTGCTTATTATCCCTGAAGAGCAAACTGAGAAAGGAAAATTTCCCTTTCTCATTTCTGTGCTCCTCTAGTCAATTTTTTAGCTATGGAAAGCAACAATACCAATGTATCTGAACAAACCAGGCAAGCTGATTGATTTCCATTTTATTTTAAGACAAAATTTTATTAAAAATAATTATAATATGAAAGAAAATGGAGGAGAATTTCTAAAAATCTACATTTCATTTAGGGGTTAAAATCCCATTAAGCAGAAAATTCAGTAAGTCAATCTGATTGTGATTCTGATTCTTTCCTGAATCCCCATCAACAAAAAATAATTGATCATCTATTTATTCCAGAGAATTTTCATTTTTTGTTCTGTGGCTCTGTAACATGTTCAGTAAGTGAATGCTTGAAATTATTGCCTTGGAGTTTTCCCTATGGTGAAATAGGCCATTAAGTTTCAAATCAATGTGGATGATTGCAATGTGAAACTAACAATTTTCTTGAAATTAATACTGGAAATGAGGAGCTATGGTGAAGAAGTAAAATCAAAATTCATTTTTAGACACACTCCCACTATTTCCACAGAACTTGGATAATTAACCTATACAAGCATTTAACCATATTTTTGATTTTCTGCTCAATGCTCATTTTCTAAAACTCACTAAAGTCAATGAAAAGATTTTTGGAACTCTCATCCTAATTCAAGTATTTTTCCATAGGATTACTTCACTCAGATTTATCATACCCAAAAGCCCCAAGCAATCCTTTGGAAAGAGGATGGTTTTTGATGAGGAATCCCTGTGATATAAGCTCTGACCAAGACTACCTGTGTCAATCCCCCAGCAGCATAAGCAATTCCCACAGAAACTGCTGAAATCTCCTTTTAATTTCTATAGCTGGAGCCTATTTCAATCTAGGGCAAGAAGAAATAGGGGTTCAGTCATCACAGAGGGCATATGGCTTCTCCAAATGGAACATATGCAGGTTCTGTAAGACAACTCCTTAAGAGAGACAGTTAGAAACTGTATTTACTATGAAGAGCCTGCAATCTAAGCAGCAGAGTCTGTGAATGGTAGATAAATACAGGTACAGAGCAGTCAAATGGCTTTATCAAGGTTAGTGACAGAGCTGAAATAAGAAATCAAAGTACCTTTAATTCCAAGCAAAGCATTTCAGATCTACTAAAGGATGTGCATGGCGTGTGACTTCAATAAAGTTTTAAAATGTATCACAAAGGAGATTCTTGTTCATAAAAAATATCTCATGTTGTAGCCAGGCTGCAAACAAATGCAGCTTTTTCATAGAAGGACTACTTTTTCCTGCCTCTTGAAAAAGAAATGAAGAGGTAGGAATCAAATTGAATTTTGATGAACAACTGGAAAATCTTGTCTGCTGTTCCAGCATATTTTGCTGGTGTAGAACAAAGAAAAATAAGAAGAAATGCAGCAAATTAAATATATATAGATTAGCTAATTTGGATTTATTGAACCTTACTCCTTTATTGAAACATTAAAAGTCTGGTTTAATAAAAGGGAATGTGAGGGACAGAGATTCACAGAGACTAATAGAATACTTTGACACAACTTTTCTTCAGTGGTATGTCTGGACATGTACTTGCTTTCTCTAACACAGCTCTGCTTATTTTTTTTCTTAACCTTTACTGTCCCAAAGACCAGATTAGATCAGACTATACCACATGTCTGCAACACATAAAACATACTTTTAAATTTCCAGAATTACACTTTCCAAACCTTATTATTTCTAATTAATTTCTTTTACAATTACTTTTTTTTGGGGGGGGGGGGTGTAATTTCTTTTTACAGATGCAACACAGAGCTCAGGAAACGAAGCAGTAACACATTATAAGCACCCTGATCATGAAGAAATGGCAGCTTCCTGCAGCAGGAGGCTAAGACACAAAAAGATCCGAGCTGTTCCAAAGTGCTGTTATTGAGAACAGCAATAAAGCAGAAGGAACCACATCCCTGAGGTGCTGCCTCAGCAAGTGCAGCACCAGGGGCAGCTGATGCTGCTGCCAGCAGTTCCTCACATGCTATGAGTGGGAGCAGCAGCAAGTGCACAGGTATGAGAATAGGTCAGAAAGGCCTAAAAAATCTGATTACACAAAATGTCTTTTTCTACTATTACCAGTGCAACACATAAAGAAGAGCAAATTATTCCTCCTAACCTGTGAAATGGTGTGATACTCTTCCAACAACACATGGTAACACTTGAACACCTTTCAAGTCCCTTGGGTTTTGTTTTCGATTTTTTTTAAATTCATAGCATGAGGTTTCTTATATGTTTTGGACAATAAGACAAATTTACTAACAAAATTCACTAACAAAATTTTGCAACAAGAAGAAAGGAGAAGAAAACTGCTGTATTTCTGATGTTAGCAGCACCACTATTCTGTGAGAATCAGAAGGTTTTCACCTTCTCAGAACACAGGAAAGGTGCACAGTGAGCACTCTGCAGTCCTAAGTAACTCTAGATGAACCATTTGATGTCATGTGCAAAGCACCAGCAAAAATCCTTGAGGCATAAACACTTCCTTGTCAGGGCAATTTATTTTTTTTTCAGTTTACACAGTGAAAATGAAGTTTTCATTTATTTGAACAATTACCTTTTAATATTATATATCCAGCAAAGATACCTTGAAAAGGCATAGGAGCAGAAAGATGTTCATGCTAACTGGATCTCTGCAATACTTAAACCTGATCTAGCCAGCCCCACCTCTCTAGTCAATGGAGAGAAATAGGCAATATTGAATGTCCAATATTTTGGACAACTATCCTAGGAAGGCATGAATCATGCCTTAGAAACATTTATTTTTCCTCAAGCCTTCTAAACTGTAAATCTCTTGAGATAAGGATTTTTATATGAGTTTGTGACTCCAAATGACACAAGACATTGACATACAATGCCTGGTTTCAGTCCCAAGAATGAACAGCCTATGAGCAAGTTTAAAGAAGAGGTAAAGGACAATCATTTAGAGTAATTCTGAGCACCATCAGAAGACTTTAAATGGGTGATCGATGCAAATGGCACAAAGATAGGATGAGAGCTTTGTGGATCATTGACTTCTGTGACCTTGGTCCACAAACCTATGTACTAAGAACTGATAGAATAAATCAGCGTGGCTAAGTACAGTGTCTTTGTCACTGGATGAAATATTCCCTCACAAATCTTCATAGCCTTCTGCAAACTTTAAACTTTTTATCTCTGAGGTAAATTATTAGCTCCACTGTCAGTGTTTCCCAGCTAATGCAATGGAAATGAGGAACAGCTTTACCAACAATGAATAACAACCCTACATTAGAAATAAGAAATAGCATGGGAGTCTTCTTAGCAGGTCTGATTCCAGTTCCATTATGATTACTACAGTAATTTTCCAGTTAATTAATCTAATACACTGCAATCCTGACATTCAAATTGCTCATGCTTTCACAAAACACTTTCCTTTGATGCATTGACCCACTGCATTAAAGTAATAAGCAAATTGTTTAAGAACATCAAGTGAAAATAATTTGAACCATTTTCTTTCTTATTCTTTCAAAAGGATCATCTATACCACGTAATAGCCTGCTCCAGCCTCCCATGAATTTCATAGAAAGACTCAAATTCATTTGAATGAGGGCTGACACAGTCTTGTAATTGTACTAATTTAAACCAACTATAAATGAGTCCCCTGGTTTTAAAATACATGGCACAATATTGCCAGCAATAAGCATGTGTTCCACAGTATATTATTTTTTTTTTTTACTGACTTGACATCTTTCCTATTCCCACCAAATAGCCGGAAGAGGTGAAGAATAAAAAATATTACCCAAAGAAAATATAAAATCCTATATTCAGAGTCTTGACCATGTTCCCAAATTTAGGAGGAGGCTGTTTGCCAAGCTAAGTTCTCCTCCAGAGCTGGTGAGTTACAGTGCTCTGCAGAGGGGGATGCTGCTGCTCCCAGCCAAGCAGCACCAAAGGAGGCACCAGCTCTGTCTCAGCTCAGCCCTTCCTGGAGGAGAGAGCAAACTGATGCTGCTGTGTGCGTGCAGTGAGAGAGAGAAGAGCAGGAGCATGCCTGACATCACTCCCTGAAAGGAAAAGTGATGCAGAAAACCACTTTTTGGCTAAATCCTCAGCTGATATAAACCAGCCTAGCTCCACTGAAGTCAGCTGATGTCCCAGCAGTGGGTATGAGCTGCAGGTGGCCCACTGTCCCTGCACATGGGATGGGTTCACCTTCAGACCGTGCTGCTGCTGGAGCCACGCAGCCACAAGTGGCCTCACAGGTCCCCTTTGCCCTTGGGTCCCAGCTGGCATCACTGCAAGAATGCAAAGTCATTCTTCTTTGCAAACTGCTAGTTATTCACCTAAAAACTGACAGTTATTCTGGTTTTTATACATCCATTCAGATGCAAACTTACATGGTCATTGTTCTGGGAAGCAACAATCCATATTTATCAGCAGTGAAGGCAGGAAAAGTGGTAAATTGTGCAGCATTTGAAACATCCACTTCAGCTGCTCTTAGCCCTTCAACAGTTTGTTTGACAAAGAGCTGTCAAGGAAGTACTCCAGAGCTGGCAAAAGGCACAGTTGCTACCTTGCCTTGTGTGCACTGCAGACATTGTGCATCATTCTGTAGGGCTTTGCTCTCTCTCATCCCCAGGAAGGATAGATCCAGTGGAGGCCCTGGCAGCAGTGGGCTGTCTCAGACTCACATTTATTTAATAGAGTGGAAAATCTGCAGAGTTTGAAGAGTGAGATCAATATTCATGGTAATTTTTTTATTTCACCTCTTTGGGTTTTTTTTTTCTTAATATCTGTCTTGGATCAGCTGCTGATCTATTTGCTTCTGTTTGCTTCTGAGAATTATCACCTTCTTCCGCAGTTTCTGGATTTCAAAAAATGATGTAATGCACAATATTGAAAACAAGCAACAGAGAGACTCAGAAAGTGTTGCTATAAGCTACTTTTCAGATTTTTTTTTTAAAAAGCAGTTTATATTTCGAGACAGGATTTTAGGGTTGATTAACTGCCTTTGCTGTTGTTGCAACCATTATTTTGGTAGGCAGCTCTCCAACATTAGTGTGTCTGTTTTGAAGCTGAGTCAAATGATGCAGGACTTATTTGTGTCCATCTCTTCTGGTATCTAGTAAAGTTAAGGGCAAGCCTTAAAGGCCTTGAGTGTGGGCTTACTGAGCCAGTCAGAGAGCCATTAGGCATGTCTTACCTGACAGGTCACCCTGCAACCTTTTCAGGGAGAATATTTTGACTGTTTATAAATAAAGGCCAGTGTTTGAGATACAAATACAATGGAAATTATGACAACTGGTGAAAAACATCATATCTTATGGCTAAAGCAATTTAAATGCCAGAATTTCTGGTCAGTGCTCAGTAAATGTACTGCAAATAGTTAGTACTTCTTATTAACTTCCCCATGTTTTCTTAATAACATTGTTTTATTTTAATAGACAGTTCCCATAAGGCTGCTCATGTGACTGTGATTCATTATAGACATAAAAGCATTTGTTTTTTATCTGAAGAGTGCAGAAATCAAAACACTGCATGCAAATACCAGATAAAAGTTGAGAAGCTCAGGAGAAATAAAAGATCTTGTATTAGGAAGAGCCAAGCACCATGAGGGGGAAGGTTACACATCACCCAGTGCCTCATCACCACACTGAGCTCTGAAGCACAAGCCAACATAGTTAAAAACTTCTTTGGTCATCTCTTGTATTTGTGGGGTGCCCTGTGGCAGAAAGGAATGATGAATCTGACTCCATGTTCTCAGAAGGCTAATTTATTATTTTATGATAGTACATTATATTAAAGAATACTAAACTATACTAAAGAATACAGAAAGGATACTTACAGAAGGCTAGAGAGATAATAATGAAAACTTGTGACTCTTTCCAGAGCCTCGACACAGCTTGGCCCTGGTTGGTCATTAAGTCAAAACAATTCACAGTGGAAACCAATGAAACAATCGCCTGCTGGTGAACAATGTCCACATGCCAAAGCAGCAAAACACAGGAGAAGCAAATCAGATAATATTGTTTTCCTTTTTCTCTGGGGCTTCTCAGCTTCCCAGGAGAAGAATCCTGGGCAAGGGGATTTTTCCAGAAAATATGATGGTGCCAGTCATCTCTTCCCAGTCCTGCTCCTCCAGGTGAGCTGCACATCAAGCAGAGGGCACAGACTCCCTGTGGCAGAGAGCTGTATGGGCATTTACCATCACCTGTGCAAACTGCCCCTGATCTGCCTCTGCAGAAAAACCCTGGGGCCTTTCTGCATTCCATGCAAACCCTTCCAAAATCAAGGTCATGGCCCTTACATGGATTTACACACACACCCTGGAGGCAGGCTGGAATGGGTACATTGCAGCACAGACCCTTGGGCACAGCTGCCACTCTGACTTGTCTCTAGTGCAGTTCTCACTTGTACTTATGCCTGCAGCTTTGTATTTTGGACTTTCATTCTTTAGACCTCCAAGTAGCTGTGTAAAACACAAAATCATTTGTGTAAGTATGAGACATAAATTACATTTTCATGTAATGACAGCATTCAATGCGGAAACAAGTAAAACATTCCGATTGAAGAGCTTGTGGAAACTCCACTGCTGATTATTTCTGAGGGCAGAGAAGGTTAATGTGACATAGATAATCCTTATGAGTCCAAACACCCAACAGACAAGCTGCCTGTTTCTCCCCTCAATTTGTAAGGAAATCTAGGTGAGCAGTGTCCATGAACATTGATATTGCAGGTGCACACAGGAAAGGAGATGTATCTCTTTGAGAGTGACCAAAAATTTACTAGCTTTTGTCTAAGTAGAAATACATTTGCTTGTATCTTTTGTATTATTAGAAAAAGGATTTCTGAGGCAATGGAGGCATTCACTCAACTGCCCATTCAAACAAAAGGCAAGTTTGGAATTAAATCCTGGCTGGAGTTTAAAATATATATCTGCATGAAGTTTACATAGCAGTTTGCATAACTACTGCAGCAAAGCTGTTCCTTCTTCAACAAATACTTTGCATCACTGTGAAATATTGTACTGTGTGACTAAAGTATTTTAGAATGGCAACTTCACAAATCTCAATCCTAGACTGTCTAAATGTTTGTTGCAGCAACAATGGAGTCAGATCACACTTGAGAAGTTTGCAACCGTCTTCCTGGCAGTATCCTGGAATTCTTCAGACCTCTAACTTCTGCATGTTTAAAAGCAAAATATAAGAACTCTAAATTAGAGTATCATAGCTTTTCAGGACTTTAAAAGCCCTGTGTTTTAAATTTTTGATCTGGAAAATAGGCTGGAAATTGTATTTTTCCTGGTGATTTGGTTGTTCTAATTTAAAATCTTGTCATAACACCAGCTGCAGCCTCTGGCTACTTTATTCATTAGAAGAATGGTGCTTGTTAAAACAACAAAATATTAGCTGAACTGTGACTTCAGATCCACAACTTAGGAAAACATCTTCATCACTGCTTGCTGTTTCTGACAAAGCTACACTGGAAATTCATATCAAGTAAAATGATAATGAGCCTGCTGTTACAAAAATAATCCTCTTGGTTATTAATAATTGATAAGGTTGGGCACTGATTAATTCATGGCATAATATTAAAAGCACTTTATGAATTAGAGTCAGAAAAAATGGGATTGTTTATGAATAATGAGTTCTTTTGAATAATTTCCAAAATGAATAGATAAAGCTTTAAACCTCCTATGTCTAATGCAGAGCACAATGCTCTGACCAGCAGCATCCACTGCTCTTTTAACTGGGGAGCTGCTGCCCAGGGTCCCAGGTTGGTCTGGCTGGAAGGTTCCTGTCCTGCAGACAAATGTGCTCTCAACTCTCCTTTCCCTATTGCTCAAAAAGCTGAGGCAATGCAACAAAAGAAACAGCGGAACATCTTGCAGGACCAGAAACAAAAAGATCAAGTGGAATCAATTTGATTTTAACCTGTCCACCCAACTTTCCCATTCATTCCAGTTTTCTTTTAAATATTGTTCACTGCTCATTGTAGCTGTAAGTTCAAAACTTGCTATCTCAGCTTCTGGTTCAACTTCTTCCAAAGTAACAAAAATCTCATTAACTTCTATAGAAAAAGGATCATGACCCAAGTGATCACTTAGCAGTGTTTTCTCTTTCCTCTAAAAAGGAGGAGAGCCACAAGGCCTAAAAAAAAATTCTCTAAACAAAGAGTAAAAGAAATCACAGAACTCTCCTCGGGGCTTAATGAAGAAAGGCTGTTGGAAAGCTTTAATGAATTTTTACCTACAGAATCCCAGAGAGCTGCTCAGAAGTGGATCTGTGCTCCCTCTAGCAGCAGTGAGTCCAACCAGCTCCCAAAGCCACATCTCCAGTGGTAGAAAAGTCTGAACCTATGCATGAATGTATTGCAATTTTTACCATATTACCATGAAAAGCCTTTGCCCTAACACTCAAGCTAGATGTTATTCACTGGGACATGGAGGACAGCTTCTCTCTTTGCAGCAGCTTTTCATGTCTTTAAAGATTGTTACCAGAATCTCATTTTTTTACTACATTTCCATTATATCTCCATAATGCTAAACAGTTCTTCTTAATTCAGCACCTCTTTGCAGGCTCTGTGTCCTGGATCTATGACTGCTTACATTTCTACCTATTTCTCTCACACTTTTGCTACACTCTGTAGCTGAGGTGAAGAGCTAAATATGTTCAGTGTGTCCTAAACCATCGTGAGTTCTAATTCTATTTAAAAGAAGCTGATAAAATATATAGAGACAACAAAAAGCTCTTTTTTTTAGTGAGAAACAAATTAATAAAAAGCAATGTTGGGTAAAAAGGATTCAATACTACTTAATATAAGGAGAAAAAATAGATTAAAGGCAAAGAACTTTTCATGGATAAAGAATTGGATAGGAAATGAAACAAAACAAAACCAAAAAATCCTAGCAAAGTCCATCGTAACTGTGTATTGAGTCCACTATCTTACTTACCAGTGAACTAGAAGGACACAAAAACTATTTGAAAAATACTGTGTTAACAAGGGTTATCTGAAATAACTGCATGTCTTATCAGGCTTTTCTTACACAACAAGAAAAATAGCAGCATGCACAACAGTAATTTCTCCAAATTTTCTTAGGTCAGCTTTTTATGATCCCTGTTTATATTTGTTTTTACAGCTTCCCTTAGTATTCATTATATTTCACAGTCACTGATAGGCAAACCCTCCATGAATTTATCTGGTCCCATTTGGTCTCCACAGTGTATTATGTCAATATGTTCCACAGCTCAGTGATGTACTCCCTGAAAAAGGCTTTCCTTTTATTGTTTTAAGCCTATTAAACATTATTTTCTTGGCTGCCCTGCTGTTGTTGAATTGTGAAAAACAGTGAATAATCAATGCCTATTCACTTTCTTCAGGAATTTATAGGCTTTTTCCAAACAGCCTAAATCATCTATTTTCCAATCTGTTTGTTCTGCTCTGTTAATTGCCTTATTTTATAGAAGCTGTACAAACTTTTGATCAGCTTTGTTCTACTAAATCCCCTCTGAGATGGAGTGACCAGGAGTCCACAAAGCATTCATGGCTGGTCATGATGGATTGAGTGCTACTTGCCTTGCTATTTTTACAGAAAATACATAGGGTTTTTTTATGTGATTCTGTACTTTTCCAAGTACTGAAGTAAAAGTTATTGTTAGACAATACTTTGGTTTTCCTTTCACTCTGTTTGAAACATAAAAACAAAGAACTGGTGTGATATTTTACAGAGTGTTATGCTTCCCATTTCAATTGCATGAACTCTCACATTGCATTCAACTGCATTCAAGTCTCACAGTTAAACAATTTCAAATGTCTACTAAATATAAGTATTCCTTACATCTTTAATTATTTTGTGGTAAACTTGAGCTTACATTTTTACTGCCCTAATTGCCTTAGCTGTCTGACCACAGCTGACAGTGTTTTCTGATGACCATTGTTAAAAGCTTTACTCTGTAGCTGACCAGCTCTTTCCTGGCTTCTTCTTCTCTTTCTGAAGGTACTTACAGAATGTTTTCTTGTTCATCTTAATGACCCTTGCAAGCTGTACCTCATTGTATACTTATTTTCTTCTTTCTGCTATTGCCCATGAATACTTATCTCTACTTATCTGTGCCTGGCTTAATTTGCCCATCTCCAGACTTCCTTCCTGTATTGCCACCTGTGATCCAGCCACAGAAATCTCTTCCTGCATTTCATCCTCAGCACTTGCACAGTTTGTAGCTGTGCCATTACTGTACCTTTCTTAAGAGAGCTCCCTATTAGCTTGTTTTCCTCTTTATACAGGTTTTATTTGAATAGCAATGCTCTGGGTTTGATGATGCCTGGACAGCACGGGGATGGGACAGACAGGCTCAGTCTTGAGGATTTCCTTCCTTAACAGACCTCAGATTTTTTCAAGAGCCCTAATTCCATTATAACTTGCATTGTGACTGATTTCACTGCCTACTCACAGGAAACTGCATCTACCTCATTTTCACAGAAAATTTGTCTGTAGAGGATCCCTGCTATGGCAATTGCTTTTGTTGCTGTTTTAAGAATTCCTAGAAGTACATCTATCTGTTCAGCACTTAAATAAAAGACATTTTGGATACAGAGAAATGCTTTTTTATTTCTGTAAAAGGTGCTTATTTTTATGCTAATATTCTGACCATGTAAATAACCTGTTTCAAGACATAAGGAAGTAAATAATGTGATCAATGTAAATATTTTGTTTAAAAAAGCAAGAATGGACATATATATGGAATATTTGCAACACAGGCTGCCTTCCCTGAAACAATGTATCATAAAAGTAAGCATTCAACATAAAAACAAGGACAATTAAACTTTGAAGCTCACACACAGAGACTGCAATTTCCAGACTTTGACAACAAAAACATTATTTTTGTGTGTGTGGAAGGTATTGTAGAAGGGTTTCTCATTGGTTTCACTATGACATCAAAACTTCACAGAGCTACCAGAAGGCTGCTCACAGATGTTACAAAATATGAAGTTCATTGGCTGCTTCTAAGCCAGCACCTTGGAAAAAAATCTTCTGCATCTCAGTGTTTAGTCAGGTGGAGTTGCATGGTCTTTGCTACATGGACCATTTTCTTGAAACTTACAGCAGAACTCAGCTCTTCAAGTCAAACAGCTCATTGATTTTATTTTATGTGATAAATATTACTTTTCCTATGTCTTCCAATAAATTCTAGGATAATCCTGCAAGAAACTGAATTCAACTAATATCAGCAACACCATATATTCAACTTTAGGCCATCTTGCCATAATTCATATTACATTCAAGAGCCACTGCTCTATTCAATTATTGTCTTGGCTTTGTTGGAAATGTGTCATCATTGCCATTATTCAAGTTCATTCTCTATTCTTTGTGAGATTTCTTTCAAAAAAGCCTTTTTTGAAAGTCCCTTCATTTTTACGATTGTGTATCAACTGCTCTGCTTCATTGTCTGTACTATGTCACAGATAACAATGTTTGGACTTGCTTTCTCAGCATTTTGATGAACTGTCTGTAAAAATCGGAGGTTTCCTTCCAGTTTTTTGTATACAGAAACTCCTTGATTATTCAAAAATAAGCCTGGGAAAAAAACCCCAAACCTCAAAACTTTATTAAAATGTAACCAAATTTAAAACAAAATTAATACCAGATGAGAAAGGAAATTCAAAAGCGATCAGCAATTAAAGTTCATGTCTTACAAATAAAAAGTGAATGTTATTTTACTTCTTGATTAGCTAAGTTAAGATGTTCTGTATCAACCATTCAGGAAAACTTTAAAAAAGAGTGAACCCAAAGTATACAATAAATACTTTTGCTTCTAATGTTAAGGTCATAACAATAAACTTTCTTTTTGAAAGGAAAAGTTCGGTATCTGCCGCTGTATGAGTCCAATTTCTAATAAGCCCTTCAGCATTAATGGAGAAGAGACTCATATTCCATATTAATGGATCCCAGAAGTGCTGTTTGATGACAAATGTACAAGTAGTTTTATCTTTTGGGCACGGTAGCTGAATTTATTTGACTTGGCATGGAAAGCACCAAGATCTGCCTGTAGAGTGAATGTATTAAATAACATCAGTACTAAAGGCAGTAATCTGGAAGCATCCAGAGAACAAAATCCAGGGTCACCAACAGAAGATGAAGAGGATAAGATTTTTTTATCCACATCCTATAGCTAGACATGGCTTCCTTATTATTTTAAATATTTTGATGACTTATACAGCCTTACTGAAAGACAGTAAACACTGACTCTGAGCAATGCAGGCTTCTAAGGGTGCATTTAAATAAACAAGTAAAGGTGTCTAAGCCACACACCATTGGGCAGCTCTGAACTGCACACAGAACTTTCCTGCCATGGGATTCAGGTAAACCTTTCCATACAAAAATATAACACAGAAAAAATCCTGACTGGGTAAACCAATCACCAAAAAGGATCCCCAATCTCCTTTCCTCACAATAATCTTGATGTAGACTCATTGAACTTGCTAAAAATAAATTTGGTGCATTCCTTGTTATCAGGTGTTTTCACTAATCTGTTATGAAATTTTAAAGAGACACCTATTTAACGTAACATTATTATCAATTTTATATTCTACATGCTACTTTTGATCAAATTACCAATTGTTGTATTTATTCATCTAAAACATGGTCTAACTTGTGTTTATATTACATTGTGCTGAGGTGGCTTGTGTTTAAATTTTAACCCCCAGACTGACATGCTCTAGCTTATATAGATAAATCTATTTTAGGCAGTTTTCTCTTTCTGATTTGCTGTTTTTCCTTTATGTGCCACTACAAGTGCTATGGCTCCCGAGGTTTCTATGCTCAGCCATATACCTGCAGTTACAGATTCTCATTTTAAGATTAAAGCATTTATACAGATTGTAAAAACTCTGTCCTGCAGTTCCTCATAGACCCATCCGTGTATTTAATGCAGATAGTTCCCCAGTTTACATCATTTAACTTTGGAAAGTCCCACTTAATTTTTTTAGCATGTCAGGTAATACATTTTTCTTTTTGGTAACAATTCATTTAACAAACAGAATTAATCTCTGGAACTGGTCCGTGCATGGGCCAGGAATACTGGAGCGATTAAGAGATGTCTTTTTCCTGTAGCTCTGGTTTCAAAGGCAGCAAGTGGGATCGTGGCTGAGGCCCTTTTCTTCTTGAGAGGCACGAAGGTAACCAAAAATCAGGCAAGGCTGTGAACCAGGAAAAATTCAATTCAGGTGGCAGAATGTTTTTAACCAAGGTTCAGAAGGGAGCAGCCTTGCCACATCCACACTGATGAGAGAGAAGGAAGACGCTGATCAGGCAGTGATGGCGCCATCAGTGTTTGCATCCACGACCAAGAGCAGCACGAAGCAGCTCTGCTCCAGAAGCCATCAGGACACAGAGCTGGCCACTGGTGGAGCCCGAGGCCAGCAGATGACAGCAGCAGGGAACACCAAGAGAGCGCTGCCCATCAGCCAGCACCCGCCAGGAATAGGAGACCAGCCAAAATCATGGGCTGCGCTTCTCTGCTGCTTTTTAGTTACAGATCCACACTGACACCCTTGCTCAGGGTCACCCTGTAAAAGTCCCCAGCACGGGGATGACGGGGAGCACAAAAAATGTTTCTGGTCACTTATCTTTCTTCCGAAGCTCATCACTCAGAAATCCTACTTCTAACAACTGTGCAAGCTGCAACTGTTGCAGCTGTTCAAGTTAAGGATTATTTCTGAATGCAAGACTGTGCCTTTCTACATGAGTAAGAAAAGCCTGCTCTATGTTGGTCATTTCCCCAGCAAGGGTGAGTGGCTGCTTAGGCCCTGAAAACCTCATTTTCTGTCTCAATATTTTTTGTTTGTTTGTTTAATAGGGGAGAGAATTGTAGGAAATTAGAAGGGTGGGAATTGTTGGGAGCAGGAGTGTATTCAAGTACCTGAATTGTTGAGCTCACCAGCAAGTGAACAAATTGAGCAGAGCTTTTGCTGTGTTTTGGTATTCATTTTTTTCTGCTTCTATCAATATCTCAAGTTTGGACATATGTTTTTAATTTTTTTTTTCGGGAGTGTGTTCATTAACAAACAAAAGAAAATTGAGGTTCATACTATTTTCAATGATTTGATTTGTGTAAGGTTAGCCATCTAATTTACAGCGTGAAGTACCTGAGTAATGTATAGGAACATGGTTCTCCCCATTCATTTTATAACATACAACTTTATGTTTTTATTTTTTGAGATATATTTGCAGTCATGCTGCAAATAACAGTTTTGGGGAGGCCAAACAGTATTCATATATATTTCGCAGGGCCCATTTAAGTTAATTTAAAATCACTGTTCCTTGAGATTACATAGGAAAGAAGGTTTACTCCAAATGTGGAGGCTTGAAGGCACTATTTTGTGGGCACAAAGCAGTATAATAGTTATTCTGGAAAGCAAATAGCAATCCTAATCTATAATCTCATTAAAATATCAAAGCAAATTCATTGAGGCTCCTGAGAAGTAACATCACAGTGCCATCAAAATGTGAGGTTACTGAAAAGCAGAACATGACTTTGACAATGACGATTATTTCCACACAGGATAGTGAGGAGCTGCCATCCCAAATGCTGTTCCTTGTGGTTTTTAGGCCTTCCTGGATTTTAGCTGTACAAAACCAGGTGTCTGCTACCAGACCATACACCCACATGTAGAGTTAAGTTGCATCTGCATCTTTAATTGTATGCAATACTATTATTGACTATCTAAAAAAGGCTTTGTGCTGTGTATGCTTTTTAGTTTTACTGTGCTTGAATGTTTTATTGGAACATTTACTCAGGTAACTTGAGAATTACTGGGTAGTAAATGCACTAGTTAGGGAACTTAGCTGTGGGATTTTATATTATTTTTCCAATAATGGGCTAAGGTGCAATATTTTTGTCAAATTATTCCTCTTTGAAGGCTATTAGTCATCCTTTGCTACAGATTAACCTTGCAGGTTTGAAGCACTTATGAAAATCTGTGATTTCAGAAGGAAAGCACACAACTCTTTTAATGCATGTATTGCATAGGAGAAATTATTTTCATACATTCCCTGTCTAGTTTTAGTTCTGATTATTGATTTGAATGGATTTTCACTTAAAGTTGATCTCTCAGTCATAATGAGTCATATTTGACATTTGGTCTTGAGCCATAAAGGTCTTAATATTTTAGCTGTATCCAGGTCATCAGTGTCTGCAGCCATCCATTGGCCACATTTTCTGCTTTCACAGTACCTCTGATCATTTGAAATATGTTTCCTTGAGGAGAATTCCAGTCTTAAAATTCCCTAGTTAAAACTCATGACTCAGTGTTTTTACAGTGTTCAGATCTTTAGGGATACTGAGCCACATATTGCTGATTCAGTAGCACATGAATCCTGTAGTGTTCAAATTACTGTCTACAGATGTACAAACAAGTATTTGGTCCAAAAGATTGATTCATTGCATCTGCCTTAAATACCAGGTTCCCTGTCAAACAGGGAGATACCTCTCAGAATGAAACTTTCAAAGTCTTTAAGATGACACCTGTCTCTCTAGCCTTTATAAAGCAAATATTTCCTAACAGGGCTATTCAGCTCCCCACAGTCACACAGCCAGTGAGGAGCTGCCCAGAACCAGTGGCATAGGGAGCTCAAGAAGGGAATGGTCTGAACTATACCCAGACAACTGCCCTGCATAGTGCAGCCTAAAATCCAGACTTGCTGTACCAGACTGTTAATTTTAATTGGTTTTCTCCAGTCATGGGAGACAGAGGTAAAAAAGCTTACCTGTAAAAGGCAATCTGATTTTAAATGCATCTTCCACTGATGAGGGCTAGGAGCAAGCAGACTGGTGCTTACAGATGTTGACAAGTTTCCCCTTATTTCCATGAAGTTAATTACCTACAGACTTTCTAATCTCCCTTTACATGATGTAGAAAAAAAAAAGTCTGATTGCCAATCTCAGTTATTTAAACACTTTGGAAATCACCGCCATATGTCAACACGTATGTACAAACCCTGATCTTGAACACGTAATTTTCATTCATCCTTAATGCAGCTAAATGCTTTTGTTTTCCCAATGTCTGAGCAGACTGGGAGCTGTTTGCTGCAAAATCCAATTCTTTATTGCATGGGACTGCAGCTAATTCAGGGACCATCTGTGTGTACTTATAACTTAAATCATTCCTTTCAATGTGCTTTATATTGTGCTTGTCAAGGTTCGGCTTCATCCTCAGTGGCATTGCCTGCTTACCTAGTTCTGCCCTTTCCCAATGGAACTCATCACTTTCCTTCTGAGCTTGCACATAAACAATTTGAGACAGCACCATATTTTACAAGTGCTCCTCATTTTGGTGAGCCATGCAAAAGGGCACTTTCTGCCCAGCTCAATAGCAAAGGATTCTGTGCTGGAGTTGCTGCCCATCGTCCCAGTGCTCGCTCTCAGTTGCACAACACTCATGAAGCATCCAACAGCAAAGTGTAATTGTGACCCTAGACACAGGCAGTGCAGGGCAGGGCTGTCCCACCCCAACCTCCCTGATGTCCATGTGTCCTTGTTCAGACCAGTGAGGAGGAGCAGGTGTCTGGTAGAACAATGGCTGGCACCTTGAAGAGTCCACTGAAGGTTCATGTGACACTCGAAGCTCCTCCTGATGGATGACTTCTTTCAGAGAGCATGACAATAGCACAGAGAGAGATAATTAGCTCTAAGGTAGCTGTCTGAGGTACCATGAGCAATGATGCCTGAGGCTTCACTGCAGCTATAGAACCATTTGCCAAAGGCTGTGTTGCTGTGAGTATTCTGTATATCTAAGCCAGATGGACTTAAGGTACTGCAGGCAGATCAGCTGCAGCCCTTATGCACAGGCAAGTGCTCTTCAACTTGCTTTCTGTACATTTTCTGTCTTTTCAGAGATGTCAATATCTCTTTTTAGGCCCAACCACTTATAGGAGGTATAAAGGGTCTGTGTTTCTGATGAGGGATTAATCTCCCTGAACTCCATTCTCAAGTACTTGCAGCTGGAGCTGCAGTACTGGCTGACATTTCTTCAGCACCCTGCTCTGTGTCATCAGCTCATAAGATCTTATCATGCAGCTTTTTATTCTTTGAGGATTTTTCTGAAAGTTTTAGTTCTTATGCGACTCTAAATTTTTCATAATGTGACTTCTTTTTTTATTGTGAAAAATATTTCATCTATAGCCACAAGAGCTGGAAAGGAAATAAAGGACTAACATCTATAATTGCCAATGCCACATGGTTTTTAAAAGCCTCAATTGAAATTACCAAAAGTTGATCACTGCTAAATGTAGCCCCCAATCAGAACTGGAGACAATTTTGGCAAGCAGTGCATGCTGTGGTTGCTGTCAGCTGCCCAACTGCAGGATTGTCCAAGGCTTCTCATCCTGAATCCTGGTCTCCTCTGAGGCAAGGAGCTGAAGGACTCCCCAGCATTACAGGGATCTGCAGGTAGATAAAGGAGCAAACAAAAGGTAATCAAATTTAGAAACAAAACTGTTTCATGTCAGGTGTGTAAGGCACAAAAGAGGAGGAAAAGGAAAACTGACAAATCTAGAGGTGCTCTGAGAAATGGAAAAATGCAAACAATGAATGAAAGTGGTTTCAAGGAGAGGAAACAGTGAGGGAGGAGCACAGAAGAGAAACGTGGGCAAGTCCCTTTCAGGCAGAACCATCAGCATGCCAGTTCCCATCTGAGTGTCCATCCTCCCCTGTGGAGTCCTGCTGAACAGGAATCTGCCAGATGGTGATCCGAGGTGAAGGAAAGCAGCATACCCTTAAACATCTGTCCAGGGACATTTTGTACTTGGAGAAAAGGGACAGTCAGGAGAAATCCTTTGGGAGAAGGAAGGAAACCTTGACAATGGTTTACAGGGACTATTGCTTCTCTCAGCTATTTATACTGCACATACATTGCAACAGAATCTGTGCTTCTGTATCTGTACGATGTCGAGCACATTTCAAGAGCTGCACTCAAATAAAGGGAAATACAGTGGGAAAAGAAACCATGGGATTTTTGTTCCCAAGAAAGTCAAGACAACCCTACTGAATGACAATTTGTCTACATTTAAGGGTTTCATTCCCACAATATGTTTGTGGTGTGTCTTCAGCTGCCTTAAAACTGGAAAAGTGATTTTTTGGAACACAGTTTTTTACTTTGGGTTAGTCTGTTGGTGTTTAGGTGCTTTTTTTTTTTTTTTTGTGGACATATATTATAGCATTATCTAAATGTGTGATGAATGTTCCATCAGCACCCTACTTCATTTAAAACTTGCTGATTTTCTGTTGTGCAGATTTCCTTCACAGTTTTCTGGGAAGAACCATACAGATACATGCTATGAAAGTCAGAGGAAAGGTGTAGGAAACAAATACTCTTTAAAAGAACAGAAAAGACAATAGAAAATTAGATACAGAAATGAGAGAAAAGGTAAAATGTAAAGAAATAGAAATTAAGACCAAGACCTGAAGGAACCACCTATCTTCATAAAGTTAATTATACCCTAAGAAACATTAAGTTTTTAAACAAATTACACAATATTTCTGTAGATAGAAATATAACCTGCTATTGCACAATGCTGCCAGAAGGCTATGTAAGCCTGCAAATTCTCATTCTCTTGTAGGAAAATCTCCTCTTAAGCATTTTCTATCTTGTTTCTCCAATGAGTGCAAAAAATCAGCAAATTGTGAGGTGTATTACTTAATGCATCTTCCTTTAGTATTTGAAAACTGTATTGTACAATTTTACATGTATTGCCAGGACCTTGATTCTGCACTTTGTCATTAAAAAAGAAGCCCAGGAACATCAGCAGCATTTTCTGACATGGGGTAAAATACATTTTTTGACATTAATGTTGCTCCTAAGAGTGCAGAGTCAGCACATAAATGGGCTGCTTTTGGTAATTCTGATTGTCAAACATGGACCCCCTGCCACACAGAGCTTTTATCTCAGCAATCACAGAAAACTGCAAAACTCCCAAGGCTTCCCAGGGTTCCTAAAAATTTTAAGTATCGTAAGATCTTCCCAAATAAGTGTATGTTTATTAAAGAAAAGATAATCTACATAAAACCAGTGGTTATTGCAGTGCCTTGACTAGTGTTATGCAATCCTCACTAGAGGGACTTTTCTCTTAATTCCAATTTCATGCATTTTCAGCAATGGAAAACAATGAGGGAAATGTATTTACTAGCTGTAAGTTGTTAAGAGGAGCTTACAGTATTCAGTGTAAATGTCTAACACAGATCTTATTACGAGGTAAATGGTAATAACCTAAAATGCACTCACAGTGCCACTGTGCACTCTGCTTATGTGAGACAATTATAGCAAGTGGGAGAGTTTTCCAGAAGAAAGACTTGTTTGGCTCATCTCTTAGTACGCAGCTGTAATTTTAAACTCTATGTATTATGGCTTCATTTCACTAGGTAAATTAGGAATAAATAAGTAAATCCATCACTTATTTGGGTTGTAACCTTAGGAAATCTCCCCTGCCTTTACTTTTTGTCTCTTTTTTATATGCTTTATCAATCTCATTAGATTTCCAAGTCAGGGATTATCCTATGGCATATTTTGCTCTCAGCTATGGCTCAGTAAAAAAGACCATGATCTCATTTGGAGTCTGCTCACTACTGTAATATAAAGTAATGTTAATAAAGAGTTCAGAATAGTAATACTTCTGTTGCTGTCCTTGAAGACTATTCTGTAGACCAACAGTCAAAGGGAGTAGACTTCAAATGAAGGAAGTTTTCTTTTTTCATGTATTATCACAGCCTTTTCTTTCTCTGCATAACTCTTATCTGCTCTCAGCTCTTCTGCTCAGTGCTGTCCTGAACACTCCTTATCTACCTCAGAAGTCCGCTCATCAAATATTTATAAATTAGATGAATGTTTCATCACCTCTTAAGTTAAATACACAGATTTCCCTTTCTAAACCTTTTTTCTAATCCCCATCAGCCCCTGGATTTCATTTTGTGGTTTGCCTTTGGCCATCCAGTATTTCATGCAAAGGTACCCTTTTTCCTACAGACAGCAAAACAAAATATCAGCAAGAAAATTTATGGCCTTAAAAAATTGCTTCACAAGACCTGAAATAGCAAAGCATTCTTATTAATCCTGAATGTGCTATACTACAGGAAAGTAACATGGATCCCCAGTGACAGACCATAAACCACGCTTCTACCAGCTTTAGTACCTTTCTCAGAAGAACAGCTTCTGTGTTTAAATTTTAAAATAAATGTTAGATATTTAAAGCAAAAGGATTCCTTTTGCCCTTCAGATGCTTAGCCAGTCATAAGGCACAACAGGAACTCCTTTGCCAGCACCGACATCCGGCTCTTGTGCTGCTGGTGCCACAACTGATTACACTTTACAGAAAATGAGAACTGCTAACAGCAGGTCCAGGAAGGCTCAGCCTTCCCCCTTCCCCCACCTTTTAAAGGCTTGGATTCAAAATGTGATTCACATCTCCTATATGATTTTTTCCTGTGAAGATATAAATTTGAAACAGTATGACAAGCAAAAAATGATTGCTTTTCTTTTGGGGGGTATGAATACAACACATATTTTTCAAATAAAATAACTGAGAACACTATATTAAGTGATGGACTTTTTTACACACAGAGCTATTTTTTCAAGGTCAAAATCTGTTTCCAGTCAAATCCAGAGGAACTTCACAACTGATTGCAGTGGCACTGGGATATTGCATTAACGTTCAGGTTCTTTCCTCAGAACTGAGCTTTCATATATGCAAAGTCAGTGGTATGTGTATGGCATTGTGTTATGAGAACTGTCTCATGATTCACAGTATTACTTTTGTGACTCCAAGTGAGAGCTGGGAAAACAAGAGACAAACTGCAGCAGAATCCCTCTGCCTGAAATGTTTTGTGAACAATCACAACCTATCTAAAAAGCAAAATGAGAAGAAAAGCAGCTTTGTTTTCCTGTAGGGTCACTTGAGTAATTTTCGTTCACTTTTTTTCCATTCTGTTTTGCTTCATTCTCACATGGCATCTTCCAGTCTCTCGCTCCCCTCCTCCCATTTCTGCCATCTTAACCCTTAAATAAGGATATAAACACCCTTCTGCTCTTAAGATAGATGGACTTTTTTTTTTTTTCAAAGAACATTTCTGCTGAATGTCATGTTCTAATATAATTCAGTAATGGCTTTTTGTGGATATTATCTCAGATTTTTAGAGAGTCCACCTGCAGACAGCTTCACCTGACCAATTTTTATGCTCATGATAGCTCTAGTGATGGGGAAGGTTATAAAACTAACCCAGGGACTGTCAGAGGTGTTCAGTTGCCCAAGCATAAGTGTCTAGTGATGGGATACCCTGGGGCATCTGAGACGTCCCCACAGTGGTTGCAGACACAATAGAGGGCCCCTGCAACCTCCTGCCTCCATTTGGACCAGTGAATCAAACCACTTTACTGTGAAGATAAACTGCTGAAGGAGCTCTGTTCCCAGAAATAAGGATGTCTCTGATGGCTATAAGCATTCTATAAGGGAGCTTAGATGCCATAATGTCATATGAACACTACATATATACGTTTAGATCATTTACCTTGGTTTAGAGCCAAGTTTCATTCACATGGTTTCAACTGGCACCAATAGAGTTATGATCATTGCCACACATTGCCACAAAAACACATTACCTGGTGACAATTTTGATGCCAAAGCAATGTGGGCTTCTCAAAAGATTAAAAAACCTAACCCAAAAGAACCAAATGCCAACAACCTGTTACTTAACAATCACTTCTAAAGGAAAGGGATGTCTCCAGTAAGTTTCAAAATTATACCAGAGCAGATAAAGTATAGGAATCACCTAATACCTTCCATCTGCCATGCTGAAATCTATGCAGAGGATGATCCTTATCCAGAGCAGGAATAAAGCCTCTCACTTTGACACAGCATGAACTGTAATTCCAAAGAATTTAAGTATTAGAAGATAATCTGGTGCTAAAATAAAGTAATTACTATTAATCTTCTAGTTGATATATATAGAGGCTGCAATGTTTAAGAAATTACTGCCTTTCTGAGCTTGAGGCTGTAGTGTAAATAGCTTTTGAAAAAAATAAGTTTCCACTATTCCAGTTTAGAATCAACTGACTGGCTTTAGTGAACTCTAATTCAAAGATTTTGGTTCCATACACCAATTAAAGCCTGTTTGTAAACATGGTGTTTTATCAATACAAAAGTGCTAGATTAAAATCAATACTGTAACTGATGTTATTTTTCAAGAGGAGAGGCATGTATTTTTATCTATTACATAATGGAGATTAACTAGCTACAGACCTTAACAACAGTGAGACAGGAAATCCTTGAAAAGCAGGAACACCAAGTCATGATTCAATCTCACACAGCTATGGCAGATTCAAATAACTGCAGATCACAGAAGGGTCTTAAGACAGAAAAACCTTCCATGGAGTTTTACATGGTGGCCATTTCTCAGTCTTCATGCCAGAGTCAGCTTTGACGATGCTCTGTGTTCTTGACCATGCAATGCGCTGAGAAATGTGAAAAATGCCTAATCAAAGGCAGATAGAAGTGTTTAGAGTTTCATCTGCTTCTGATTCACCTGCACAAAGTGTTGGGAAAAAGTGCATAACAAAAAATGCTGGCCAGGTTGATGCATGAACAATGTCTTTTTCAGTAAAGTAGAAACCTGGCAGTTACACACAACAAAGAGCCCTTCTGATGAGAAAAAACAGAACAAAACAACCCTATTCTAATGTTTTACTAAAGCAGCCACTCTTCTTTGACCCATTAAATTCCCCAACTCTGAGATTATAAAACAGTATTCAATCTGGGGCACAGTGAGACAACCTAAAGGTTTAGAATTTAGGGTTTGTAAAATAACAATGGGTTTCTACTGTCCCTTGTGTTAGTGATTTTCAGTATCATTTATAGCTTTACTTACCCATTTTAGCACCACATCAATAGATGAAACTGATAGGCTCATTACTTGGGGCACAATCAGGGACTGTACACTTAGGAAGAAAATACTTCTGAGATTATGTGATCTTGATTGTGTTTTAAGTGTCTGAAGTGGAGCATTTCAAGGAGGCACCAAAAGGAAATGTATAATGAATGATGTCCTGAAAATTTCATGGAATTTGTTTTCTGATGGAGAAAACCAGTTAACTTATGACTCTGTCTGGTCTGACACTACATGTCTAAAGCCATTTTAAGGCAATCAGTGAAGCTTTAAACTGTGGACAGCTAACACAGTCTTAAAATGGGACCCATTTTGATTAAATAATCTTTAAAATCAGCTTTATTTTACTGTATCTCTATAGTGTTTTCTGAGTCTTAATTTTATCAAGAAATTAATACTGATCACAAGTCTATTTTGATTAAAAATAAAAACACATTGATGCCAAGACTATGTGAAATGATGCCAGGTACACATGCTATTAATGGAAGTCAGTGCTGCTGAATACTCAGCTAAGACAACAATTAAAGCATAATGTGGTGTTCTTTCAGGCTTTCATGCAATGGAGGCTGTTACAAGCACTCCATTTTTATCAGATAATTTATAGGGGAAAAATTTGGTATTAGGAAACAGTTAATAACATGGAAAATGAGATAATGAATAGAAAGCACTAAAGCTTTTTTGAAAACCACAGTTTCTGTAAAATCTCTTGATCTCAACAGGCTTGTAAATATGCTGAGGTTTAATCATCTCACCAGAAAAGGAGTGCAGGCAGGGTAACTCTGCTGCTTCTTTACTTGTACTGGCTATGGGGGCCATGCATCAGGGTTAGGGTGCAGCGTCTGCTCTAAAGCCTGCACTCACTAAAATTTTGGTTCCATCTCATTTCATTAAAGTGGGTAAAACCTTAGCCAATGTCTGTGCAAGAAATGGGCAAGAATTAGAGAACAGGCTGAAACTCATTTGAGTGTGTTGGGAGAAGCAGAGAAAATGGTGCTGCAGTCCTAGACTCTGATTTAAAGCTTGTGGTCCTTAATACACAGGAGGGTGAAAAGCACAGGGATGGCCTTAGCACAGGGATGGCTTAGCACATGCTGGTCCTCAATCTGGACAGAGCCCATTTTGCTATTTTGGCATGGGAGCACTGAAGTACTCATTTTAGATGTGACTTGCCTTGTCTATTTCAGCCTTGACCACCTTCAAATTAGGCTGCCAAAACGCGAGGCTCCATGGTGCAGGAAAAACCAGCACTGCAAAGCCAGTGCTCATCTCCCTCATGGTCTCCAAACTGTTCCCCAGGTGTGGAGCTGAAAGCCGTGCCTTGGATGGCACAGAACCTGTCTGAAGAGCACTTTATTTGCTTTGGGTGTAGTTACAGGGCTGAAATGAGCTGAGGGACTGATGGCCTCTTGTTCTAAAGGAAAGGACATCGCCAGAAGGGCATTTCCCATGAAGCGTGGAACTGATTTCACAGAGCTGCTACAAGATCTTCTCATGCATGCAGAGGTTATTGATCTGGCAGCTCTCAGGGAAATCTTACAGATTTGGTCAGAAAGAGAGGCAAAGTAGAGTTTTTTTCTGTTGATTTTCCTTATTGGTTGGATGTCTGAAGCTTTTACTTATGCCTAGGGGCTTTTTTGTTTGTTTGAGTCTCTGTAAACAATTGTAATTACAAATCTATTAAATTAAAGTCCATAGAGATTTTGTATTGATTTTTTATTGCTGTTTAAATCAAAAAACTGCAGGTCTGTGTTCTTTTTTTTTTTAAATTGCACAGATGAGTATAAAATCCAGATATGTTCCAAAAATAATGACTATTTTTACTTTCTGTAATAAAGTAGGATTACTGAGGAGAGACTTAAAGAAAGAGCATGCAGAACACCACAATGAAGATGTGGTTTTTACTTTCAGAAAAATTTAGAGTTTAATTAAAAGCTTTAAAGAGGGACTTAATCAGTCTTAGATTTCGATACATTCATAATAAAGAGGAACATAAAAGTCTATTTGTACAAAGTTGGAGATATGCACAATGATGCCTTTGACGACAGAAAAGCATATCAGGTTGTTTACCAAATACAGTCTCAGCCCTCCTGTCTTCTCAGCTCTCCACCTAATTATCCCCAAATTTCAGGGGAAAAAAACAGGGATTTACTTGTCCTGATGTACATTAAGAAAGTTTTCCGTAGGTCTGCAAGATTTGCAGTGCAATTTTTTAGCATCCAAAATATTTTCATGTTAAACTAACATGTGTTACATGTTAATTGCATGAGTATCTAGTCCTTCACCACAGCATTGATCAGAAGATGGTTTCTCTTGCTCAAATTTTCCTGTCTCTGTTTCTCAGTTTTATCTGTTGTGACAGATGAGCTCTGAGTTTGAAATGGAAGGTGATAATGTGCTAGTCACATCATCCCATTTGATTAGTTATTTCGTAAAACTATTTTGATGACTAATCACTTTCACCATGTCAAAATGAATCCTACTCAGTTTGAAAGGTACCGTACAGACACAGCAGTAATGGATTAAAATTACATGAAGATAATGACTTTAAAATTTTTAAAATGCAGAAACATTAATTCTCTACACAGTTTGTAAACCACACATATGCCTGTGCATAGCAATAAGGGAACAAAACTGGCTCCTGTAGTTGTTTGATGACACATATTGTATTATTTTCTTCAGAAACCAGTATGGCTCTCTGTCTTAGAGTCAATTAGGTTTTATGCCCTTACACTTCTAATTGGAAGGCTGTTTCCAATTTTTGTTTCTCTCATGGTTAAAAATCTCCTCATATCCAGCCTAATTGCATCCATAGCTAGTTTATATGCATTTGTTCTTGTGTCAGCACTGTCCTTTACCATAAATAGTTTTTCTCCTTCCTGATGCTTACCCATCAAGGATCTTTATAGAGCAATCATATCCTCTCTCTGAGACTTCATCTGATGGACTTAAGAAGCAAAGCTTTTTTAGTAACTTTTTTATGAAAAGCCTCTCCATTCTACTGATCCTCCCAGTAACTGTTGTATTTCTGATCCAGATTTTGATTTAACTTCTTAAAAAATAGTATTTTAGAGGGGTTTTTCTCCAACAACTTGAACAATCCCTAATGATTATATGATACACCTGCTACATCTCAGTGTTGCATTTGATTTTTCATTGTTATTTATGGTGTTTCAAGCATTGTTTGGTGCATGCCAGTCACTGCTGTTCCCAAGACTTTCTCTACCTATTGCTTTGTACGTGTGCATTTTCTAAAATCACTAGCACTTCTGCTGTTTTAATCACAAAACTGAATGCAGAATTTCTGTTACTCTGAGGAGTATCTCTCTCTGCACTTGATTTATGGGTAATTCAACATTATGTCAATCTGAATAGTGAGAATTCAGAGAAATATTATTTCATGGTTTTGTTCAAGAGATGACAGGCTTAAAGGTCCTGAACTTTCCTGAGCTGACTTCAGAGTTTGTCAGCAATGATTAACCAAGATTCAAGTTTTTAAAACAAGTCTTAAAGACCTTACAACTATCAGTACAGATTTTAGAGATATAATTACAGACCCCATAGATGAATTCTCAAAATCTCAGATGAGTCCCATAGAGTAGGAATGCAGAGTTCAAACTGAAAAATCTACCTGGTGTTTTGGGGTAGAGCAGATCAACATTGAAAATGACATAATGAGGCAACAGTACCTCTGTCTTGGAGAAAGCAAATTAAAAATTTGTTTTGTAAAGGAAAAACAGTGCAGAAATACTCTCAGGCATCAAATTTTCATTAAACTCTATAACATGTGAATCTGGCCACTTTAAACACATGTAAAAATGCAAATTTCAAAACTTAAGCAGATGGACTGAGTATAAAGAATAAGCCAGAGAAATAAAACCATTCACCTGTTTGTTTTCTTCTCTTTTTCCCTTTTTATTTCCCCTTACATTTTATGAGAACACTGCAACTGGAAAAATAATTTTGCCAGAAAACCTTTCCGCTGAAAAACTGGGATAGATCTGACATACCTTCACAGTCTAAAATATAATGTGTCCTTGATTTAAGAAATCTGACTCAGAACAGAACAAAATTACAAGCCAGGGAAATTCTTACAATTAAAAGTGATTGCTTTTGCAGTGAACCTCTTCACTGCAGGCAGTTACTTCAAGAGCTTTGTCAGTTTGAATGAGTTTGCCAGCAGCTGTCACAAATCTTTAGCCAATTTTTCCTTGTCACACACTAAAGAACCAGAATGACTGTTCTTAGCTGTTATGAAAACCACTTGGATACCTTGGAATACTTTTAAGTGAAATTTCTGTGGCATTTCTTGAACTATTCAGGATGGCAGCCTGGCTCTCTGGGACAATCTGCTGATATTCAGGGCAAGTGCAGAGCAGATGCATTTTCCTGCAGAGCCTTGCAAAGGAGTGTAGCTGTGTTTGATCAAAGTGAGAGAACCTCTAGGAGGAAGGATGGCCTTGGGGAATATTCTGCCCTACACCCTCTCTGTGACCATGGTCAAACCCTCTGTCACACCCTCTCTGTGACCATGGTCAAACCCTCTGTCCCACCCTCTGTGTGACCATGGTCAAACCCTCTGTCCCACCCTCTCTGTGACCATGGTCAAACCCTCTGTCCCACCCTCTGTGTGACCATGGTCAAACCCTCTGTCACACCCTCTGTGTGACCATGGTCAAACCCTCTGTCCCACCCTCTGTGTGACCATGGTCAAACCCTCTGTCCCACCCTCTCTGTGACCATGGTCAAACCCTCTGTCCCACCCTCTCTGTGACCATGGTCAAACCCAACTGTCACACCCTCTCTGTGACCATGGTCAAACCCTCTGTCCCAACCTCTGTGTGACCATGGTCAAACCCTCTGTCACACCCTCTCTGTGACCATGGTCAAACTCATTTGTCAAGCAGAGCTGAGGAGGGGATGACACTTCAGCACTTTATGTGGAAACACTTCAGTGAATGACGGTGGGATGTTGGGATGGGGCTCATAGAGGGAAAACTTTGCTCATGGCTAGATGCCAATCGTTACCATGGTAAAAGGGGAAGGTACCTTGGGATACTGACATATTAATGTAGATCTTTGGCTCCAGGAATTGCTCTTACTCTCACAATTCAGAACACAAGCAGGGAAGGTTATAACTGTCCAAGCCTATCAGACAGAAAATCAAACACCTAAGACATGCTCACAGGCATTTCTGTCTTCACCTCCATTGTGAGTCTGATTAATAGTTTGTGAGGGTTTTGAATTCTTTTGATATATTTAAAATGCTAAAACTGGCTTTTAGCATAGAGTTATACCAAACCAAAAGTAGAGCCCCTTTTATCATTTTATTCAATGCTGCTGCTAAAAACCACCTCATGGTGGTGTAAGAGTATCTACACTAACTAACTAACTAAGCATATAAATTCCTTTAATTTTCAGACAGAATTTAACACCTGTTTGCTTGTGAGACCTGTGAAAATCTCAGTCCTAATCATATCTGCTGACCCATTATTCTTTTTGGGTTATATGTCAGATACTCCACATGGCTGTACTGTGATCAATGACTTATGAGCTAAAAAAGTTTGAGATGAAGGTCATGCCAAAGCCCATATTTTTTCCTGTGGGCTTTCCCCAGTGAAGTGCAAACATGCCAGCTTCTGCTGAGGAAAAGGGTGCTCACTCAGACAAGTGCTGAGCTCAGTGCACAATGTGCTCCCTGCTCAGTTAATCATGAATCTGAGCCCATCCAAGATCACCATGACTGTGCACTCCAAGGCTGACTGAGTCCACTGTTCCTGAAGATGCTCTGTGGACAGATAAGCCACAGGCAGCCACATCCATGAGAAGCCACCTGAAACTGGTAATTGATAAGCATAGTATAGGTCTTTTGTTCATAAGCTTCCATAACATTCTGCTTTCGCCAGTCTCCTAAGTGGAACAGAAATATGTGTCACAAGTATCAGAACAAGAAATTAGCAGAATAAATCTGAGGGAAGTGTCCCTCATAAAAGTATTAGGTCACTGAGTGCAATTTAAGTTGTGGTCTGTCTTTTTCTGCCTAGAGGGACAGATGGGCAATGGGGTCTGAAACTGAACACTCTTTTGCTCAGACCCACACTACCTCACTCTACCTCACTGCTGACCTAATCATAAATTCATGACTGCTGTAAAAAACTCAGGCTGTGAGCTGTATTGACCCAAGCATGACATCCAGCAATTCAGGAGAGACCAATCTAAACATCTCGTTTCATTTTCTTTCATGAAGCCAAGAGCCCATATCACTTCCAAGTTCATTTCAGCTTTCTTGTGTGCTTCAGCAGAAAACAACCCCCCTATGTACACTTTTGGGCCACTAAAATTATATTAAATTTATCTATGCTAAATTTCACAGAGTTTTTAAGGGCAGCATTTTATATAGTTAGCGTACTGAGAAGTGTATCATGCTGAGGAAAAAGAACAAAATTTATATATAAAAGAGTGTAATGTCTGGGTTATTGTATCCTTTAAATAGGATAATCCTGGAAAAGAGTAAAGAACTGCACAGAGCTTCTCAGAGGCTGGGATTCAGCAAGGACCCTGTCTGCTTGTGTAACACTATAGGGAATGAAAGAAATTTAAAATCTCAAGATATTGAAAATCAGGCTAACACAGAATGAATCAAAAGACAGAGGTTGGGAACAAGAGTTTCTAAATATATATACTACATATATATATTTGGAATTTCCTTTCTTTTACTTGGAAAATCTCATAGATATTTTTTTCACTCAAGCTTTAACTTAGTAAATCAATTTTACTGGATATATATTCAGTTTCATAGAAGAAAAATAGCTGTACCTTTCTTCTATGACTGAAGCAGCAAAAAAATTGACTAAGGACTTTTCCCACTGTTTATGGTAAAATCAACTTATATCTATAAAAATTATTACATTTGTTTTTTTGTTTGAGACATGGACACTCTAAAATTTAATATGAGTTTAGGTTGAACATTTGTTAGTTAAAAGGCCCTAAACCTGAGCGAGTAGTTTAATTCACTTTCAAACTGAAAATAGTGGAAAAAAATTGCAAACGTTTGAATTATGAATAAAGATGCTCAATCGCAGATTCATAGCTTTCATTTTATTTAAAATCATGGTTTTGATTTGAAATAATAGCCCTGAGAGTCCTCACACAAAGAATTCCTGAGTCTGTTTGACTCACTCTAAATTCAGTTTTTTTCCAAAGTTTGAAGCTGTGGTAAAATGGACAGATGTTTTTTTAAAAGGTGATATATAAAGCCTCCAAGGAATTTGTCACATGCATACAGATGTTGATAATAAAAAAGTAATAGTAGCTGAACACGTCATTATCTTTTTGTGCCAAAGAACCGTGAGATCAAATCAATAAATTTTAATGCATTTGTTACAAGAATCTCTTTCAGATGAGAAATGGGGAAATGGGGAAAACTCAGGGAGAGTTGCTTGATCAGAGAGAGAAAGATCTGTTGCTTGATCAGGCAACAGAGGAGGATTTGAGGGGCATGGTTGTTTTTCAATCAGCTATTTAGGTGAGATATCACATATTTATTTCCCACTTGTTTCCCTCCTACCCCAGAGATGTTTTTGCTCAGAATAAGCTTCTCATGTAAAATCCTGTAACTTCCTTTGCACAGCTATGCAGACCAGGATTTCCACGGAACATGGGCCAGATACTGGCCCAAAATATCTGCCATGCTTTCTGTCAGTGGCAGAGTGCACACATGTGCCCTGCTGTTCCTGCCCAGAGCCTAGGACTATGAGATTCACATTTCTGAACCTGGGAGAAGCAATGAGAGAAGGAAAGAATGATCAAAACAATTCTTATCTCATTTACCGCTCCTGTGTTGTTCACAAGTGGAACACATTGAGGAAGATTATTTACCTGAAGGAATTTGCTTGATCCAGGTGTGTTTGTGTTGGGACTGTCGGCTGACAGCTGCGAGATGCTGTGCAGTGGAGTTGAGTGCTTGGCAGATTCAGTTTAGATGTAATGTAACGTAGTGTAATACAATATAGAATAATGTAGTAAAATAAAGTAATTAATTAGCCTTCTGATAAGATGGAGTCCTCCTCATCATTCCTCTTGGACATCGGGCAAAAATATCACAGATATAGGAACATCCAGCCCCAGGACCATCAGTCCCAGCCCCAGCAAGGCCACAGGACACATCTCCAGCCCCACCAGAGCCCTGTCCCTCCTGTCCATAGTCTGAGTCCCACCCCCAGCCCACATCCCACCCATCCCCAGGGCTGGGGCTGCCCAGGAGCCCCCATCCAGCTCTGCTCCTGTCCAGAGCTCCTGCCCCTCATCCCTGTCCCACCAAACACAGAGGGGATGGGAATGATGCAGCAGCCATGAGTGAATCAGAGCTGGCAGCAGAGGAGTAAATCACAGCCCTGCAGGAGATTCAATAACTTGTCGAGTAAAAGGGTAGCAGGGATTCTCTTGGATTGCTAACAGGACAAAGCAGTTACCAGCTCTTCTTTATTTGGAGAGCAGCAGCTGAAGCTGACTCATACAAAATGTTAAATCTTACACTGACCTGCTCTGCCCTCCATTACAATTACTGTGTCTCTACTTGGAGACTTATGTTCTCCATACAATATGTTCAGCTCATCGAAATGATGTATGCACACAAGCCTCCATATTCATGCTGGCTCTCAGGAATACATACAGATATATATATATATAGAAATGGATCCTTGAAATTATATAGATATAAATATACACATAGATAGGACAAAAATCTCCACGGAATATCTGTATGCGAAGTCAGATTTTCTTTTAAGCATGCAGTTCAGTCTTGGTAATTGCTCACACCAATGCTGCCTGGAATATACTAGAAGCTTTAGCAAAGATGTCCAGAAAATTCAGATCTATGCATGTATATTTTATATTTGCACTATGCAGAGGGAAATATTTCTTTGTGAGGATTTAAAATAAACCACTGGAAAGGTCATCAGTCAATATTTAGGCAAAGAAGCCAAAAGTGAAAAGTCATTTTTACTTAACGTCTCTCTCTAAAAAAGAACAATTAAAATAATGTAATTAAAAATAATATCAAATTATCAGTAATTTTTAAGATGTGGCATTTCAAGTATTTTTATTTCAGGTAAAATTCTTGATGTTTTCAGAGCCACAAACACTCCTAGAAAAAAACCACTTTGGTTACATGTGCATTAATTTTCAATTAATGTATGAAATATTTCTAAGTCCCAAAAAATCATTCATAACAGGGATTCCTTTGCTAGCAGAGATTTTAATAACTGGTGCCCAACCAGCTCTGCAGCAGAGCACCACCATGGTGTTTCACAGATCTCTCAGTTCTCCCCAGCTGAACATTTGCAAACCTGCCCTCAATGACCTTTCATAGGCAAGTGATTTCTTTGACCACCCTACACATCATGCTTTGCCAGTCAAAGCCTGAACTGAAAAGAACTCATCATCACATTGACAGATTGTCACATTTCTGGCTTGATTCTGCATGTCCACATTAAATTCATCTGTCTCTGCAAAAGGATTGAGACCATTGTTTTATAGACAAACGTGTCCAATTGATCAATAATATACTCTCATCAGCCCATGGAAAGCATTTACTTGCTCTCAGTGAATGCCAAAATTCCCTGTCTAATTCAATATGCTAGCAAATGAGGACACATTAAATTGCTTTCCTGTATGTATATGTCTATTGACAAGAGATTTCATGCTAATCTCCTTTATACCACAGAACTATTTTAATGGTTGAATGCTCCAGCCTTTGTCTCCACGGGGTAGTAGAGGTAATCAGGCTTTCTCTTCCATAATTTCTCTTCCCTGTCTGCAGATGTATACAGAACATTTTCTCCATAAGCTTAGTGGAAAAACTTTACATTTTAGGAGAAAATGCAGGTACTAATAACAAGCAGAAAGCTCTGCAAAGTTGATGCTCAGGACTGGAATTCTTCATTTCATCCAGGACCATGACATACTTTCTATGATACCAGAATACAGTTTTAACACCTTGCCTGTTTGCCAGACCTAATCTATGTTTTCTTGGTTCAAGACCTTGTTAGAGATTCCATTAGTTTTATTTACATGACGGAGGTTAGAGACATTATTCTGACAATGGGGTCCAGGCCATTGTCAGCAGCTGTATGAATATCACATCAGGGAGTGAGAACCTCACAGGAGCCTGAAGTAAATCTTTCTGCCAGACGTCAGGCCCCCACAGCAGGCAGGGTAAAGTTGAGCCATGCCATAGTTCACTACCACCCCAGCCCAAACTGAGGTGAATTATCCATGGCATACATGATTTCACTGGCACAGAAGTGCGTTCCAGTGTCTCCCACACCACACCAGTTCCAGGACAACACCTTCATTACAGATTTGGTCAAAATTTCACCAGGCTGATGTGTAAGTCAAATCAGACAGGACTATCTATGAAGGATATAATATAACCTATAATATTATCAATATGCTATATATGGCATGGATTTTACAAACATACCATAAAATTTGTTTTTTTCAGATTCAAGGTTGCCTAAATATATTGAAAAAAGACCTTAACACATTCACACAAATAAAACAACACCAAACAACTCATTGAAATAGTCATAGGGCAGAGCCAATCATAGGTTCATGGTTATCAAAATACCACCCTTGGCATCTAATTTATTATTCTGTTCTACAGTAAATAGAACAATAGTTCTTTGCCACCCACACACAATATTTGCTGCAGTATCTTACCAGGGTCAGATGAAATATTATTGGTGCTTTTAACTGTTAGCTAAAAATTTGATTTATATTTGCTTTCTCATGTGAAGAATAATGATGTAACTTTATGATCAGAAGTATTAGAAATTTTATGTTAGCAGGTAGTAGATATTCTTTTAAAAGAAAAAAAAAGGAATACCTTATGGCTTTTGAAAGACAGCCCTGAAACTTGTGAAGTAATGTAATTCAGGCAGTATCTCTTTGTGCTGCCATGACTATGAACAGGTTCCTATCTGCATCACATGTGCTGATAAGATAGTCAAATACCACAGGTCTGTGATTTGTAAACATCTGAATCAAGGGCACTGTTACGTTCCCTGATCATTCATGCAGTGGAGTGCAGCAAAATGGAACAGAAAAGCTCTTTGGAGCTCTAACTGCAATGCCCAGAGTTCAATAAATTAGCTGAGTCTGGGGAAAGGTTAAAAGAAACAAGCTGGTTTGATTCAAGTTATAATTATTTTTCTTGTATCATTTTTGGCATTCTCAAAGCTTGTTTATGCCCTAGAAAGGCATGTACTTCTGCCAGCTCCATGCAAATTATTACTCTATGCATGACCTTGTCAGGCAGCCACACTGAGCATTTCATTGTCTGTGGGAAAACTCTGCTTTAATTCAGCCAAATAATTATCACAAAAGTGGTGCAGTGCAAAAATAAAATCCCTGGGTCTAATGCTGCAATACTCTGATTTTTTTAGTGATTTCCAAGACATACAAAGTGGAAATAAGGTAGTCAAGTGAAAATAGTAGTAATTGTCATTCATGTAACTGATAAAAACTCAAGGCAACAGGGTCCATGTACATTTTTATTTCAGTCATGAGAGTAAATAGTGCATAGTGCAATAGTGTCCAAAGGGACATCTGAACTGACATTAAACATGTGGCTGCAGTTCTTGCTACCACCTTATGCTCACATGGAATTTGCCACTGTCTTCCCAGTTCTGAAAATTTGTCTGAAAGATTCATGTGTCTCAATAGGAGCTTTCTTTTCATTTTGCCTTTGTCCCTTCCATTGTGACTTGAAGCAGTACCAGAAGATCCCCAGCTTCTCTCATGTTTTTGGCATAAACATTGCAATGATGCCCTGTTTGGATTCATTACCTCCAAAGAAGTAAAAATGTTTCAGATTCAGCCTCTTTTCCTGAGTTCACTTTAGAATACCAGGTCAAGTTTAATGTCAAGAGAAGGGGTTTTTTCAACTAGTGGAAAAGCTCATATTGTCATTATAAATTGAAAATTTTAAAGGAAGCATTGGTGCCTGGGGAGCAATTCACTGCCTGAACATTGGTAACTGGTAATGAGGGCTTTGGCATGTGGTTTTCTAGAGCTGGTTTTTTTTTTCCTTTAATAAAAGAAGCCATAAATGATACATTAATCCAAGATATATGAGATGTGGATGAAATCTTCTCTTTTTTTGTGCACATAAGCACCCTTAACTCTCAGAATCTCCGTCTTGTGCACACCCAAACTGTGCTCATGTAGTGAGATCAGGTGAATAATGCAGCTACGGAGCAGGGCTCAGGGCATGTGCCAAGCGCTGCTGCTGTGTCATCACGACCCCCTCAGCTCTCTGTGCTCTGGAGCTACCCTGCCTTAACAGCAAAGATGGATAAAGCTAATTCCTGGAGGTCTGCATGCCCTGCTTGGCACTCTGAAGTGCAGGTGAATGTACTGGTAGAACACAAAGCCCACATGAAAAGAGGTTCCAGTGGGACCCAATGCATTGCCCCCCACCAACACCTCAGTACCCAGTACCTTAAGGTGTACAAAAAGGTCTCTGAATTTCCCCTTACCTCACGTCTTAACCCTGAAAAACCCCCGCTTTGCCCTCCAGAACCATGGCTATCATACAATTTAAAAGTAGCACAGAAGAAGCAACTTTTCCCCCTGAAATAAGAGTCCTAAGAACCTCAGGTTTTGTAGGATGAATTAAGTGGGGCAGAAAAAATACTGTAATCAATGTTCATTTTAGGCTCATTTAATTTTAATTTTTATTTCTGGGTTTCAAAATTGGAAGAATAATCTTCTTTATGAACATTTATATTGCACTGTAAATTTGATAGCATATATCTCTGCAGAAGTGCTAAAGTTACAATATTTAATTTGGTTCTGCTGGTTTAGGATAAAATTTATATTCATTACACACAGATTGTCTATTTTCATTTTTACATGGATATACATTCTTCATCTGGCCCTAGGAAAAACAAAAAGAGTGTCATTTCAGATTTCCCTTAAATCATTAATTTAAAGAACAACATTTTCGTTGACAATAAACTTTAACATCACATTTTTTTTCTTTCAGGTTTTAAGACCTCATAAGAAATGTAAGGATGAACCTGTTATTTAAATATTCCTCATGAAAACTAATGTTTTTCTCTTCAAGGTCCTGGGACACTTATTGATTGAAATGTCTCCCAAAGCCAGACATTTCAAGGAAGAAAAAATTCAGATTATATCTTTTAAGTCTTGCAGCCATGTTTCCCCAGTGTTTTCATATGCTCAGATCTGTTTTTCATGTAAACCAACAAGGCCATCCTTTGTTTGGTTAAGTAAATATAAATTAAAATTAACAATTGTATAATATCTGCCTGTATTCACATGAGAGATTTTGTGGCTTTTTAAATCATAAAATTAAGCCTCAAACAATGTTGCTACTGGCTAGAATTTAAAGTCAGAAGTGCTTTGCATTACCATATGCCTGAGCTCTTTCTATCATGTAATAATCTCAGTTTAAATGAACCTCTTCCAAGGGCTGCATGCAGACATTGCTGGTGGCATTACATGGAAGCACCAGGAAGGATCATTGCCCTCAGTCATGGATAAAACAAGCAAAAACAGCCTTTAAATGCCTTCCCTCCCCTTCAAATTAATATTGAAAACAAAAAAGAGCAATCACAGCACCATTTTAGAGGACTTGTGACCATCTCACTGCTTACTAGGCAGCACAGAAAACCTCTGATACTGAAGTTCATTCCCAGACTCAAAAGAAACCTCACATTCATTAGTAAGGACACAGAAGCAAATAATATATGAAAAACAGATGCTCAAAATGTTTGTGGAGAGAGAACCAAGAATTGTGTTTGTGAGTACGACACATTCTTATAAACTAAGTCACAGACAGAGTGGGAGGAAAATTGCAGTGCACATCTCAGCAGTCCTGTGCTCTTTTACACCTCCAGGAATGCCAGATCTAAAGTACTGTTTATTTGAACAGAAAAACCCCTTCAGAAGACAGGTTTTTCCTCTCAGGCTTTCAATGCAACTGTTCTCCAAGAAGCTCTCATCTGATTTTTGATCCAAATTACATCACATTATTCATGAAATTGTAATATAATCATCTAATCAATTCAACAGTCAATGAAAACCAGTTAGGAAAACCCACGCTGAGCAAGTTTCCAGACTTAAAGCATTAAAGAATTTATGTTTTTCCACTTTGATTTATGCCTTTGAGAAACTGGGTTAAAACTACGAAGTCATCTCTTGCCAGTGCAGATTGCACTTTTAAAGTAAAAATAAGCTGAAAAGTTCATTTGCTACAATTATTAGACCAGGTATTGAATTTTGAAAAAATATTTCTACAAAAGAAAGATCAGAGTTTATAAGCAGTAGGGAAATGCAGAAATCACAGAGAATTAGTAAAGTGTCCAGAAGTGTGATGAAATCAGAGTAAAGAATGCAGGAGAATTGCTTCTTTCTGTAATTTGACTTCTTCAACATAGTTTTGATGGTTATCACCAGGATAATTGTGATATTGAGCTGTGTGAGGTTGGACATGCTTTCATTTCATTGTCTATTTGCTGCTCTGCAGTGGATATTTCCTGTACTTTGTGGTCTTCCTAACTTCTTGATACTGTAAAACAATTTGTGTCACAGTTTTCAAGACAAAGTCCTTGGTCATCTAAATGTGCCATGGTTTTGAGGAAATGTTGGTGTGCACCAGGCTGGAGAGGTGGTCCTAGTGATGTTTCCCTGGAGGTTGCATATTCTGGGTGACCTAGCATGAGGTCCTACACCTGCATGAAAACCTGAGGTCCATCACTGTGCATCCCACAGCCATGTGCTCCCATTCCAGCCCTGCACACCCCAACAAGGATCTCTGAGAGTATAAGTAGGCTCTGTGTGTGTGTGTGTGTGTGTGTGTGTGTGTGTGTGTGTGTGTGTGTGTTTTCTGCTCCAGCCTTCTCACATGACAGAATAATTGAGACCAAAGCACAGAGGAAGGGTTGCAGAGAGGTTTGTAGACATTTGGCTAGCTGAGAGAGGGCATGTAGACACAGTACCATTAACAAACTGAGAAGGACACAGGCCTAAGAGTCAGCAGTCAGTATCCAATGACAAAACTAGGCCATTATAACCTTGCTGCAACATGAGGATGGGGGAGAGTAGGGCCTTGCCAGAATAGGGAGAATAGTTTCAATAGTTACAATGAAAAACCCAAAAGAATGTAGAAGTAGGTGTAGCTGGATGATAAGTAAACCAACCAATCCTGAGCTCAGCTTTGCAATATGTATGAACTTCATTAAGTCTAATAGAAATGTATGTGACTACCGATCAATAAATGAGATCTGCTGATCACCCATATTGGAGTGCTGCTTTTTTTCCCGCCGATCCTACAAAGGGTGAAGGTAGGAGTGAATCTTAAAAATTTCTACCAAACCAGAGAATTCAGCTTTCTCATTCACCACTCTGCTCACAGTGTAGCCTCACATAAAAGGGACAGGAAGAAAGAATCAATGACCAAGGAAGGACTACAGACAGGCTCTTCCAAAGACAGAGCCCACATGACCATCTCAGTCATGAAGGCAGAGTTGGAGAGGTGGCCTGACACACAGCAGCCCCTCTGGACCCCTTGTCCCTTTCCAGCAGCAGGAGGGCTGGAAATTCCTGCCATTCCCACACAAGCAGAGCTGCACAAGCTGTCTGGCACTGCTGACCAGCCAACACAGCTCCAGCAGACACATGGCCAGTGCATTTGGAAGTCCTTGATGGTGCCAATGCATGCAGCGTCAGAGGATCTCTGAGTGATCAGGGCTGCCCTGGTTTTGGCTGGGATACAGTTAATTTCCTTCATAGTAGGGACAGTAGGGATGACACAGTAATTTTTCTGAGCAGAGCTTACACAGAGCCAAGGCCTTTTCAGCTGCTCACCCCACCTCACCAGCGAGGAGGCTGGGGCTGCACAAGGAGTTGGGAGGGGACAGAGCCAGGACAGCTGACCCCAGCTGATCACAGGATATTCCACACCACACAAGACAGACAAATTAGGGGCATTAAAAATTACAGTGTTTGTGTTCCCAACCAGCCATCAAACAAGATGGAGCCCTGTTTTCCTGGAGGTGGCTGAACACCTGCCTGTCCTTGAGAGGTTGTGAATTAAGTCCTTGTTGTACTTTGCTTGCACACTCTGCTTCTGCTTTACCTGTCAGACCCACAAGGTTTCTAACTTTTGCCCTTTGATTCTCTCCCTCATCCTACTGTGGGGGGAGTGACCAGTGAGCTGCCTGTTGGGTTGAAACCACAACAAGGAATTAATCATGTCGTACTCCTGCATTTAATCCCATTGCCCAGCCTGAATGTATAAATTAATGTCACACTGAAAGGGAATGCAATGGTTTTATGGGTCACATCTTTTAACACTGGATTTCAGGACATGTTTTCACCTCCTAGCTTACTAAGAGCTTGTGAAGGACTCAAAGGTCAGAAGCCTTCAAATTTCATGGTATTTGTGCAGGTTTCCAGATCAAGAAAATATCAATCAAATTTCAGTAGTTTTAAAATTTTATTTTCTATAGATGAAAAGATGCACAGTTTTACTTAGTGGATGTTAGAATGTAACTCAGAACATTTGGTTATTCAGCTTCTGCCTGGGCGTGTTTCATCACAGCCCAACCATTTCTGAAAGTCCATGGGGATCAAAGAATATAAGAGATAAAGGCCCCTTAAAACACCACAGTCCTTATAAATTCTTGTCATGTCAATTTTTCAGTGGAAAAGGATGACAGAAGCATGAAAAAGCATCCTAACAGAGTACAGAGTCCATCAGTGCCCTTAAAAGAGACATGAGCCTAGCAGTCTTCCAGTATTGTTGTCTTTGCAGGGTAGATAAGAAAGAGCCAGAGGTTACAGTGTGCAATGAAGATTAAAAGCACTTTTCCTGTAGAGAGGAGCTCATCTGACATCTATTTAAAGATAATGATAGCAGTCTATTAAAGGCAGGTGAAACAAAGGGACAAAAGAAAATGTGTCTAAATAAAAAATAATGGTGATGGGGCTTAGAGGACTCAAAAATAAACACACATCAGGTCACTAACCAGTAAACAGTAGAATCTTAAGGGCCATTTATCACAGAACTGAACAGATATACGTAAAAAGAACAATGTTCTTCACCTCAAATGGTAAATCAAAAGCATGCTTTTAACCAGCAACAGCCCAAGAGAGGGGAGCAAAGAAGCTCTTTTGATTCACTAGTGACATTGCAGACATAATGGCATCACCTCTCAAGACAGTGAAGGATATGTCTGAAGTTCCTTCTTAGGGTTTTTTCAATTTATTTAAAATCAAAATTAACTGAAGGAAAATAGGCTGCTCATGACTTGGTTTGTATGCTGGGGGGGTGAATGACAGCTCCATCCAGCTGAATTGATGTGTCTTGAATGGTCTATAAAAACCCATAAAACTCAACAGTATTTCCAACCAATATGGTCACCATGAAGTATAAGACTCGTTTCACAAGTTTTCTTAATTTTCCTCATTTAGGCTGAGCTAAGAAGATACGAAGATACAAATACAGATTTCTGCCAGACTGCAGTTCACAGAACAGATTTGCAGCTTTTATACATGGCTGCATCTCGTTAAACTCCACAGAGACATGCAGATTCAGAGATGAGTATCTTGTCCGTCAAGCAAGTAATGCTGTTGTATGTGTGGAAAGGAACAGTTTATTTTAGAACTAGAAAAGGAAACTATTTTATGCAAGACTGCACTAGCCTTGCTGAGCCTGGTTTGCAACAAAATTTTTACAGAGAAAGTGGATTGAGATCACCTACTTGAAACTTGTAAATAAGGTTTTGCTTCACAGATGTGACCAAATTTCCTCAACAACTCAGAGTTCGTGTCTCAAATATCTTCCAGAGCCTTTAAACCTGCTGGCACAGATGCCACTTATATATGTTAGATAGATGCTTCATAACAGGAGAATTTCTAATGTCAACCTTTTTCTTTTTATGCCAGACGAAAATGATTATTTGCTTGATCTTTGATACAAAGAGCTTTTGATGCCACCCAGCCATATGTGCAAGTTTGTGTGTGTCCACACGCACCTATCCATGCCACCAATCCATTTCAGTGCTTTGGAATAACGTTTTGCAAATGAACTTTCTAAAATTCCACATCCTACTTTTGATGTAGCCCACTTGGAAAATTCAAATGCAAAGCAGAAAGATGAATATTTGACTTGCTATTCTAACAGACTTGGATGACTGAAACACCCACTGCCAGTAAAACTGTTCAAGATCTCTCGTGAGAGCTTAATATACATTTTCAGTAAGTTTACTGGTCTGGTAATGCCTCTGGAAATCTAGTCATAATCATCATCTTAATTAAAAGATGTCCAAAATTAGACTGACAAGAACCATCAGCCCAAGTCGGTCTTCTGTCAGACTTGCTGTAATATGTTCTGAAGGTATCCTATATCCCACATATTGCCTTGCTGGTGACTGTGTGGCTGTTAAGAGAAAAAATTTTTTCTTTGTATTAGGAAGCATCACAGAAGAATTTTCCTACCCAGTAAATGCTACTTACAGACACAGATTTTTCATTTTTCAGTGTTTAAAAAAATCACAATTAATTTCTACACAGGTAACGTGTAAACCAGTTGATGGAACAAGTCACAGCAATGCTTGCTTTGGTGCCAATTCCATTACTTTGATCAGTGCTCCTTCAAGGTGGAAAATACCTTGGGAAGAACGATTTAAGATGTTTTATACAGACAAACAGATACTTAAAGAATTTTGCTCCACAAAAATCACAGATGTGTGTTGGATGGAATTTCTGAACCCAATTCAGAATTAGGAATGCATTAGAAATGGCCAATGACCACTTTTTAAATTTTTCATTCATTAAAATCTTTTTGTTCTAGAAATCCACTGAAGCTGAAAATAACTACTAAAAATAAAAGATTCCAATAAGATTCAGTTCAAGGCTCCCTGGGTGTTACCACTTGGTCTGACTTCAGATTGTGATGATGTTGTTCCTATCTTCATTGAACTCACATTAAAGAGAACATAGGGACAAATCATTATGCTTGTATTTAGATAACTATTGCTTCTTTTTCCATTGCCCAGGACAGCACAGAGGAATTCTAGGCAAAGCCACTGTTATGAGTATCTCTTACGAAAAAAAAAAAAAAAAAAAAAAAATACTGACAGCTTTTACATTTGTTTAGAGTACATAACAATATCTAGAAATTCATTGCACAGGTGACCCTGAACAGACAATATTTTCTTTTCCATGTCAGTCTAGATATACCTAAGTGGAATGAACATGGCTTGGTGACTCAAGGATGGGCTCTCTGAAATAATATCTTCAGTTCAGCACTTCTTAAAAGTGCAGGGGAAAGGTTTGACTGGGAAGAAAGAGGAGGATTTGGCAGAAAGAGCAAGTATATTTTGCATGGTCCCAGCAATCTGCTGCCACCATCTCTCCTCTTCTCCTTCCCTCACGGAATGAGTGCAGACTCCAACATGGGAAAAGGGACCAGGAAAAGACTTTTGAAAATCAGTGTATCTTGTGTCATGCTGTTCAGGGACTAGGCCTGGCACCTTAAGCCTCCTGAACCATAAGTCCAGTGTTTTTTCCAACTTGCAGACCATTTGTTCACAGCCACTCTTTTGTTGGGGGTTCCATGGTATTCTTTGCAAGAATAAATTACAAACACAAATCAATTCTGTGACTGTCTAAAATATTGTTCACAGAAGCAGGTGAATGATGGAACAAATATTAATGCTCTGTAAAACAGTAATAAAAGTTTATTCCCAAGTTCCCAAGACACTCATCCATGCTCTATAAGGATGACTTTGCATCCTTTTAGTCAGCTCTCCTTCTGGCTATACAAGGGACTCAGGTTCCATAAAGACTGTGGTACTTTTGAAAAGGTTTCCCATTATGAACTGAATCAGACTTTTTCCTGAACTTTATGAGGTCCTGTGAAATGGCAGAACATTGAACTGCCTTTGATATGATCATTTTTTCTCTGAGTTACAATTATAATTAGCTCTTTTCTAATATCCTCTTTTGGCTTTAGTACAGCTAAGGCTATAAAACAGGCCTGAAACTTTTTCTGGGCACTGTTGGGAACTTTTTTGTATTTTAAGTCAACACCTAAATATAATAAGTTTTCTTAATGTGAATGAAAATTCTGTATGAAGTCAAAGGACCTTTATGATGTTCTACAAAGTTATTAAACCTCTCTTCCCTTGAAGTAGCCTTGACTAGATGGCTAGAAACTCATGAGGGGTAGTCTAGAATGTGTCCTGATTGTCTTCCTTCTTCCCCCATTTCATCATTTTACCCCTTTCTGACTCCTTTCCTTCTACACAGAATCTTCCTTTCCAAGTGACCAGAGCCTCTTAAACATTCTTGACTCTCTAAAAACTTACTCCCTTTACTTCCTTTTCATTTCCAAACACTTCATACACATAATTTAAAGCTATGGCGTTTCTTTCTGCCGTAAGAAATCATCCTCAAAGACACCTGCCCATGGCTCTCTAATAAACAAGCACATGACAAATTGTTTCATAATGTTTTTCTAAAAAGCAAATATTCAATCTCAGCCACTCCTTGTTGAGGATTGTCTTACCCACTCATATTTTTGAACTGTTTCTTGCTGTCAACTTTCAGAATGTGGCCTTGTGATGGGCATTCAGGTGGCTGCTTGTGTCCCAGAGGGTTCAGGCATCATCTGCTGCTCTTTCCCTGCCACACTGTCACTGAGCAACAGCATTCAGAGCATCTTTACTCTGAGGATTCTCCTTTCCACTTCTGTGGGCAGCTCTCACCTCTGATAGAGATGTAAACCTCCTGTTGTGTTTCTGGCATATTCTTACCAAAGGATGATGTGAAATTTTGGATGGGAGGACAACAGGCATTCTCCAGTCCAATCTGCTGCTTGAATCAGGGTCATCTCTGAAGTCAGATCAGACTTCTCAGGGCTTTATGCAGCTGCTTAACGGCTTAAAATCTTCATGGAAGGACAATGTGCAACCTCTCTGAAAGCCTCATCTTGTGCTGGGCTGTTCCTGTGAATCTCACAGTCTCAACATCCTCAAGACTGCTCTAATGGAGTGTAGCTTTTCTCTAATGCTCGCCTACTGCAGAAAATCCATATAGTTTCTTGTCATCAGGTGACACCACCTGGCTGCTGGTGTTGCACAGACTGTCAGAGACAGAAGTCTTTGTGCAGAAATTAATTATTTGGATTGTGGCATAGGATCAGGGCGCAATTGAACTATCTCATGGACTCACCCAGGAGTTCTAGTTTCAAGGGTTCTCACAGCATCATGTTCAGCTGGGTTGAGTGAGACTCCCTGAGATGCTCTTCTGCTCATTTCATACAATCTACCTGCCTGTGGGTGTACGTGACCACTTCAGTTCACGTGTGATAAAATGTTATTGATTGTCTCCACTAGATCCAAACCAGCTTCAAAACACCTAACACAGAGCTGTCTTACGTGACCATTTCCTCATCTGTAGGAATATTTTCTGTTGGCTGTTTACACCTTTTGCCCATGTACAATTTGACTGATCCTGCAGTAAGAATCTCTGTGACACTCCACTCACAGCATTAATCAATAGATCTAAGCAAATAAATTGGATTTGACACAGCAGGAGCAGCCCAGTGGATTCTCTAGGGCTGTCTGAAAATCCCACCTGGAGAGGTCTTGCAACAATCAATAAAATATTTCATTTTCAAGGTGGCTGGTGTTTCAGACAATCACCTAGTTTTTAAATTCTCTGTTGGAAAGTGATAATGACAGCAAGCTCAACTCCTAACTTTCGTGAGATGGGGGAGTAACAAAGTCCTGGGAGTCTTTTGCTGTCACTGGTATGTGCCTCAGTCATTTCAGAAACCCATGTACTCCTCCAGGCACTAAGTGGGAGTCTCCAGCTGGGAATGAAATTAGCAAATTAGTTTACGTTAGCAACAGCAAATTGACAAAAGCATAGGAATGCATTTTTGTTTGATATTTTTTTGGTTTCTGCTTTTAACTATGTATAAAGAAGAAGAACATTGTATTCATGCATATAGTATGGACAGGTCTGTTTTTTTTCTCAGCTTGTATATATATTTGTTATGAATGTATTTATGTTTCTTGTTCCTGATGTATTTCTTGCATTTTATTCAACTCAGCTAAGGGTTGGTGTCTGGTATTCTTGTAATTTGGAAAAAATTTCCACAAACAAAACCATACAAAACACAAAATCTTCTCCTTTTGTTTCTTACTTTAGATCAATACTTTATTTTTGGAATGAAGGACTGAATTAAAATATTCTGCTGTCACCCCATTAATGAGAACTCAGGGCTGACCCTTGCTTATCTAAGTCCTTCAGTTTCCTGTATGACACAGCAAAGCCATTCATTTGATCAAGCTCAGAATATGCTTCAACGCCAGAATTTATGAATTTAAGATTGCAAAGAGAGGGGGGTTATATGGCCCAAAGAATTCATTAGAAAGTTTTACACAAAACAAAACTTTAAATCCATTTGAACCTAGATATCTGAGATGAAATGACAAGGAGTAAAAGAAATTACAATGAACATAATTTTCTTTTGTGTTACTCTAATCTTTTCTGTGAAAATGACTTACAAGTCTTGATCATGGTACTTGCTTGAAAGCTGCAGAGGAAGATGTTCATAAAATTAAGTTTCCAAGTCACTCAATTACTATTTAGTCAAACTGTTCAGAAAACCTGTTCATAATTCAAAAAATCATACTTCTTCTATTGTGTATGTGTGCATGATTTTTAATCAAGACAGCCCTTAAACAGTGTAAAACTGAAATATTCATAAATACATTTGACCTGACTGCAAGCTTTACTTTTTCTTTGCTCTGAAGATCACAGTCAAGTCTGAGAATGGATTACAAATACACACAGATGCTCCAACCCATGAAATATTTGGATTAATCATATTTTTGCAACACAAAGCAACTTTAAAAAGCCTGTCGTTAGCTTCCTTCAACAGAAATGTTACCAAACCACCTTGGTAAAAACATAAATGCAAGTGGGTATGTCCTACATAATGACATATGTGGTTTAAGATAAGAACAGAAGTCCACACAGCCTGGCATTCTGTGACTGACAATAGCCAAAACAAATATCCTGGGCATATGGGAGAAGGGTAAGCACATAATGATTCTTCCAGAATATTTTTCCACCTTTCTGCTATTTCCTGGAATAAATGTGATACTTTTATATTTAAGAGAATGAAGGAGATAAATCAGCACCTGTGCCAGCCCTCCACTGCCTCCATGCCCTGCTTAAAATAAAGGGGAAAAAAAAAGAGAGGAAAAAAAAGAGAAAAAGAAAAAAAAGAAAAAGAAAAAGAAAAAGAAAAAATAAAAAGAAAAAGAAAAAGAAAAAGAAAAAGAAAAAGAAAAAGAAAAAAGAAGAAAAAAAAGAAAAAACCAATCAACAGATAAGCAGCATTTTGAGTGTAAAATATCCTTTTGTATTTTTTCCTCCTGGTAATTGATGTGATAGTGCAAGCACAAATCTCACCTACATGGCCTTGTTGATTCCAGCAAAAGACAGAGAGAATAACAAGTTTGGAGTTTGGGGATTAACATCTTTGTGCTTGGCAGTACAGCACTTGCATGCGTTTTGTGCTTCTGTGTCAACATTCACACGTTTTTGGCAGGGGAGGATGTTGAGGGCACCAAAGGTTCACAGCCCTTTCCCAGCAGAACACAGCCTGCCAGGGCAGTGGAAAAAACTGCTTTAAAAACTGACTTGGACTAGAAGGGGTAAGCATATTGCTTTCAGAATATCTTTAATCTCCTGGAATGCTAAAAAACATCATCAATCATTTCAAGATTTCCTGAGGTAGAGACAGTGCTGATAGCCCTTGGGGTCTGATCCCAACCTGCCTTGCATCCATAACAGTGTTTCTATCACCCCTGAGCCTTAAGGAAATTTTCATCCTCCTTAGTATCATTTTTGGTTAACTAATGTAGTTAAGAAAATCTGATCTGTTAAATCAGTTCAATTAAATGAGTGTGAGCTCCGTGTGTGAACATTATTGTTTTGGATTAAATGAATTCACTTTAAATATTCTGAATCAATATATGCCAAACAAAAATAAACACATTATTGGACTGAAATAATTGCTCACAAACAGTTTTCAGTGTTCCACATTTAACTCCACAGCTAAGTTAAGATAGTGTAAATTTAGACTTTGGACTGTGTATGATGCCATTCCATAGTACATCAGATATTTGAGACAAGATTTTCTGGGGTTGCATTCAGTTCCTCATGTATTTCTGCTTTAAAAATTCAGCACTGAGCAGAAGCATTTGCTAAAATAAAAGAGCCAGAAACCAATTTTCACGACTATCAACAGCGCACAGGCACTTGGAGTGTACAAATGTCAAGATACAGAAGCTGTTGAAATCAGTTGGAAAATGCTTATCAACATTACAATTTTGTATCCTGTCCAGCAGACCAAATATTTACAACCGATAGCAAATTTTGTGGTAGCTGATGATTTCCTACCAAAAGTTTTTTCTTATTTAAAATAGAAAAAAATAGCAGTTTCTTTAGGCTGTTTTACAAAGCATTAAAAGTGTTTGTTAGAGCCAGATTAAAGTCATTAAAAGGGAAAATTTTAAAAGCAATTAGTAGGTGTTTTTGCAAGCTGCTGTCTTGTAATCTATTTGGGATTGCAAAGAAGCATTTTTGCACTCAGTCTGAAAAAAGAAACTTTTTTCCCCCCAAACATTGTGTGTTTAAGCCCAGTGAAATTCTTGTTTGATTAAATTATTAGCACAGTTTTTTTTCCACCCATGGGAATTTCCTTATCTTTAGTTAAGATATATGTTAAAATATTGTCTACCAATACACTGCTTTATGAGGGACCCTTAGAAATTTTCCTGAGATACAAACACAGAGCTGGTGACTGCAGAGGATGTTTGTACACAAATGTCAGTGGCATCCAAGTCCTGGGAATGTAAAAGTCATGCCTGAAATCTTTGAGGGGAAATGGGATGTGCACTTTTGTCATTGCTTTAAAAGGAGCAGGGCTGAGTCCTGATGAAGCAAGAGCAGGATGGCAGCAGAATGCTTTTCCTGATGCATTCACAGTGATGGAAACAGAGCAAAGAACTGCATGGTCCACACCAGGAGGGCCACTGCCAGGGAAACAAGGCACATCATTGCTTCGTTGCTCTCCACTTGAGAGGTGGAGTGGGAGGTGCTGAGCTCTTCATCCTGGCATTCAGTGAAAGGACTTGCGGGAATGGTTCCAGGCTGCCCCTGGAAAGGTTCAGACTGGACATCAGGAAGCATTTCTTTACAGAGAGTGTTCAAAAACTGGGTCAGGCTTCCTAGAGGGATGGTTGATAACCCAAACTTGGCAGTGTTTAAGAGGCATTTGGAAAATATTATGCTTTAACTTTTGGCCATCCCTGAAGTAGCTGGGCAGTTGGATGTGATGGTCATTTTTGGTCCTTTCCATCTGAAATATTCTATTCTATTCTATTCTATTCTATTCTATTCTATTCTATTCTATTCTATTCTATTCTATTCTATTCTATTCTATTCTATTCTATTCTATTCTATTCCATTCCATTCCATTCCATTCCATTCCATCCCATCCCATCCCATCCCATTCCATCCCATCCCATTCCATTCTCAAAGACATTTCAGTTTTAAATGTCTTTTTCCTTCCTTCCAGCCACAGCATGCTGAATGATCCAGGAGGAGAAAGGGAGGACATTTTTTCTTTACCAAGCTTTTGCCTCTCACCAAAATGTCAATTTTCATCTATTTCTCAATGTGTAATGTATTCCTGTTTACACTGTGATTCCCATGAATTTGTGAAAGAGATTAAGTCATTAGAAACAACCCAAATCTCCATCTTTAAGATTCTGGAAAGTTGGTAGAAATTGTATCTTGGTTTCTGTCAGTAATCCAGTGAATTTACTTCTTAACATATTATAAAAACTTAATTCTCATACTAATTTTTTTTTTTTTTTTTTTAAGAATATGACTTATTCTTTGAGTTCTGTCAGGAATAGAGGTAACAGTAGTTCAGTAGATGAAAATAAATTATTCTCTGATTCTGTCATCAGTTTTTAGCCAGATAAGTCCTTTAACTTTCCTGGTAGATATGATCTGAAGCCTCTTTACAAAGCTTTTCTAGCTCTCCTCTTGTGTACATTAGAAACATTAGAACAAGCTCCAAGGGGAACAGCAGAATAGAGAGAATATTGCATGAATTCAAATACCTCATGTTCTTGTCCCAAAAAATTCACTCATCAGGCAAGCCCATGAGAGCTCATTAACACAAAGCCTGATTCTTGGCTTGGTCCATCAGCTTGATGCCACTGAACCCATGGAGTTACTCCAGAGCAAGATTGGTAACAAAGAGAAGAGCAAACCTCCTCTCATCATTCATATCTTGACAAATGGTACATATTTCTTTTCTCTTCCTCTGAGAAATTTATATTTGCTGGGAATGAGAATTGGGGTTTATAAAATGACTGCAGTATTATTCTTCCCTTTTTGTTTTTTCCCTAACCAAAGTGAAGCTGAAATTGAAATTGAATATTGAATGTCTCAACTGCAGAAGTCACCTTTAGTTTTTCACCTTTTATGCTTAGCTGGGAAGGGGTGCCAGAATCACAGCTGTCTCCCAACATTAGTGGAGACAATCCAGAGCCATTTTTGCAAACTGTGGTTGTGTTATCCTGTTTTGGCCATTCAGCCCACATTGTGTCAGGATCTGTAACAGTTCTGCTCCCACTAGGCTGTGATCAAATAATGTAAAATGAGTTTAAGCAGAATCCAGTTTAGTTCCTGGCACAGACAAATTCTAGAAGCAGGATGCAATTCTTCTCAAGGGGATCTGAGGTCTTCCTCTCATTCCCCACTCGAGTCAGCTTGGTTGTGTTTATGTGAAGATGCCAAAGCAGTCTTGGATAAAAGGTAGACTATGCCTTTTCTTAGCTGTGTGAAGCATCCCCTGCAAGAAATTGTAAAACATGAAGATCCCTTGGTTTTATTTATTGTCAATGTTTACGTTATCTCAATTGTTGTACATTTGCAACAGCTGTGAAATCCCAACACAGAGATATTCCTGGAATAATTATCTCCTGCTGCAGTCTAATCAGAGTAGAGAATGTGACTAGGTCAAGGCTCTGGAGTTTTTTAAGATGAGATGCATGTGATGATAAATAATTTATGTGTCTAATGTGTTGCAACAAGATGTAAAAGAAAATTAATTCCAGAGGCAGTTTTTTATTATTCTTGAGTCTGTAACCTGTCATCTTCACTGTGAGTCAAATGCCAAATTACAGCTAGAATCCTGTTCTGCAAATGAAATCCTTTAGTCATGCTAATTTTAATTTTAAATTTGATTGTTTGCATTTTACAACTCTTACTATTAACCTGCAAGCCAGTTATACCTCCTAAATTTTAAGACACACAAAAAGCTCTTTTCCTATTCTAGCACTGCAGATGTAAATCATGATGGCATAGCCTTACCTCAAGTGCATTTCAGGAAAGCTGTGGGTAATGAACTGAGGAGGAAACTGGGCCTACTGAGAAGGCCTGGAGGAAGCAGAAGAATTAAGGCAGGAAGGATCTAGAGACCTTTAGCAGATATAATATGTAGGCTACAAAGCCATCGAAAACTGAGTTTCATCAGTTTTACTGGAACAGTTTGTTTCTAATGGAAGGTATACCTGTATAAGCAATGAATTTAAACAGTTCCTCAGGTTCAGCAAGCCATCAGTAGGATCTGGTACCCCTTTGGACTTGAGCTTTGTCTCAGACCTGGGCAGAGCAACTTCCTGCCACCTTTAACACTATCTAGACCAAATGCTCCACTTTTACCTCAAGATTTGGATCTGGCCCTGAGCTCCTAATGTTAAAGCTTCAAAATTACTTCATGGTACCAGCAGTCAAAAACACTAAAATTTACTTTCCCTTTTAAAAATTGCTCTGGAATGAAATACAACTTTTTTTTTTTTTTTTTTTTTTTTACAGGATGAATCCATTTTAAGCAGTATTTTATTACTGGAAATGAAGCATACCAGGTGGAGCTGCGACATGCTTTTTAAATTGGCAAAATTAATCAAACTCCAAATTTGACAAGTCAGTAGAGTTAATATAGCTAGAGTTCCAGAAAGTGCCCACTAGTGAATACTGCTCAAGACTGCAACTTTCCAAATGGGAAGGAGAACTCAAGCCATTCAGATATCATCTCCTGCATGCTGTATCCCCTTGCTCCCACAGAGGTTACAGCAGTGCATTCCATAACAAGTGACTGGCCATGTACAAACAGCATAGGTTAATCTTTTGCTCCAAAAATTCACTAGCTCCAGGCAGATCTCTGTCTGGAGCAACTGGGAAAGTGGGTTTAAATGACCTTGATGTGTATAACATCAGGCACAGAGTTAATCATCTGAGAATATATATCTAAATCCAAACTATCACAGCTAAATGCTAGAGCTCTATGTTCAGCTGAAATTTGTTGAACATATTTGCACACCAGCTTGGCTAATATCTAATTTTAACTGCAGAAGTTCTGCTAATTGGTTCACAATTCAGCAACTCAGGCTTAGAAACCTTTTTCCCATTGAATTAGCCATAACATGCATATCTTATGAGAAGTTATCTCGGGAGGGAAAAAAAAAAGCTGGTACCACAGCACACAGCTCAACTATTGATCTGGCAGCTGGTAGTTTTAAATCTCCAACAGCACATTTCTAATAGCTTAAATAAGCAACAGCTGAAAATACTTCTAAGAGAAAGGAAATTTCTCTTGTAAAATGGAATGGAGGAAGAGAAGACAATGACAATATTCACTGTGTCATTCAGGACATGAAATAAATGAAAATTTAAGAGTGAACATAAAGTTAAATGAGAGAGTTGACAGGAAGATTTGAGGTGAATGTAAGATTGGGGGTTTTTTCAGTACAGGATTTTTTGAGATAATCCTCTACTTTTTATCTGTCATTAAGTTGTCCTGGGATTCAGTTTCTAAATTGACAGTATGAGCAGAAAGTTATTTCTTTAAACAATCACTCCCTCAGTGAGGGACACTGCTATCAGAACCAGCAAAGATGATTGTTCCATTTGCTCATGCAGGCCAGCCTGATAACATATATGCATTTTCACACTGTGTACATAAGAGATCATGCAAGATCTTGAGTTCCTCCATGAGACAAATTACTCAAATCTGGGCAGGATGCAAATGAATAAATCAAACATTGTGATTGAAGGAAATCATTGGTATTGACCACCCATTACAGGAGCACTAAAGTCAACATGTACATGGACATCTTAATCCAGAGATTCCCAGACTCCAAATATTCCTGCTTTTATGCATATCCAGGGTCACATCAGTGCCAAAACCTGTACACCCACCTTCCACTCAGCTGGGAGCAGGACTGGAAGCCCAAGGGCCACACAAAGATTTTATTTCTAAAATTGCAATTCCAGCTGCATCCCTTCAAAATAGACCTGCAGGAGGCTTTTGCCTCTCGACTGCTGTTTTCAAACTGGGGTACCAGGGTCTGCAGTTAGGGGGTGGGAGCATTCTCCACTCTTCCTGATGATGCTATTCAACAAATAATTTGGCTACAGTGAGGGAACATAACTCACTACCACAGCAGTTACTATGATCCCATGGGATAACAGAAATTACTGAACTAATAGTTACCTAGTTACTAAGGAGACTTTTCCTGGTTCCAAGTGGATTTAGAGGCTCACATTTTCAGCCACAGGCCTCCCTTATTCTTGGTAAATGTTAGGACATCTCTGAATAAATATCAGCAGGGGCTGAGGTGCTCGGGGGTCAGATATTTCATCAAGGATGACCATGTATCTGGAAATGCACACAGGGCTCGTGTGTAGTGTTACTAACAAAAGGTGATTTTTGGAAAACATCTAGCTCACTAATCCTCTGCTCCAAGTCACAATGTACAAGGGCCTGACATACTGTGCAATGACTCTGCAGACACTGCATGGTAGCCTCAAGGGCTTACTACTAAAATGTTATTTTCCTAAATAAATAAATGTATGTATGCGTTTAGATATTTCATTTCAACAGTGTGAACACTCCTCTGTGCCTCCAGCATTGCACACAGAAAAGCTTCATGAAACTACAGCTATTTTTGAAGTTTTGGGTAAAGTAATATGGGGGATTGTCATGTTAGTTGATGTAATCACAAAATAATAAATTACTATAGACTAAGTATCAAAGCTTAAATGCAGATGATATGCATGTGTTCATTTCTCTTGGAATTATATATAATTGATTGGAATTATCTATATTTGTACTGCAGGAATTTCGAAAAATGAACCTAAGAGCTTAGAAAACCAATGTCAGAAGAAAAAAAAAACAAACCCTAGAAAACCTGTGTCATTCTGCTCTCCATATAATGTAAATCCACATAAATTCTGTAAAAATAAATGGCAACAAAACCTCCTGCTATCTTCATTGCAGCTTCTATATGCAGTAAACTGTATTCAAATAATAAAATAGTTCTTGATTCAATGGTCTAATGTTTTGGAATTTAGAGGGGGACATTTTCTCTGAGTAATGTTGCAGTACATTGCTACACTAACATACAAACCACTTTTATGAGGCAACACTACATATCATTTGGATCTTTTTGTAAAACCTCTCCTGGCAAATGCTTCCTATCACATTGATTTTTGAAGAGTACTTCAGATTCTCATGCTTCCATTATGGCTTATTAGCATACAGTAATACCAAAAAATACATCTATTTTTGGACATTCTTTCTATCAGCATTAATTAACTCCTGACTATGCTAGAATGATCAAGACAGATTACAGTTTTATTTTGCCTTTTTCTGGATATCTTGTGCACAAATTTTGAACTATATAGGCATATTTTCATGAAGAAAAAAAATCTAGTATTGAAACTCTCCTGAGTTTTCAAAACATCAGAACAAAAATGAAATTATGGAACTCATATATTTAAAAGCAGAGGTGGGAGAGAAAGGATGGTAGAAAAATAATTTCTGTATGTAAATACTGTCATGCTTACATGGATCAAAACAAATAAGCAAGGTGAAAGGAAGATTGTGAAATAACAGATTTTACTGATGGCTTGTGAACAGCGAGTCCTGTGTCCTTAAATAGTGTTTTCCACAATACAGTGTAGTACTCACTTCTCATTAAAAATCTGCTGTCAGCAACAGCCTGAAGGCTTTTGGCCTTCAAGCTGTTGAAACAGAAAGTAAAATAGAAATAATACAACCAGTTCTCTCATATTTGACAGCTGGGAGCATACTGGGCGCATACAAATTTTAATAGCCAACACAGAAAAAAGGAGATTTCCTAAACAATCCAGTGGTGTACAGTGTGCTCACCAATCACAACTGTCCCACTCAAGATGAAAAAAATCTTCTAAGGAATAATCTTGAACTGAAGGTTTAGACCAAAAATATAAAAGGAGCCACTAGAGACAATCCCATCCAGTACCTTGTGGTGCTCATGAATGATATGTTTGATATGTTTATAAGATCCTGTAAATAGATTTTGAGCTTTCTTCTCTTAAATAGATGTTATCTACCTTAAATAGATAATTTTCACAGTGATTAGAAAGTGTTTCCTAATATTCCATTTAAATTATTCAATGCCAAAAGTTAATTCACTTTCCTATTTGCTTTAGCCATGTAAAAAAATAGCTTATTCTCTTCTAGTATAACCTTTGAAAAGTCACAATACCATTGCTATGATTTTACCTTTGTATCTTTCTTAGACCAAACAGAACTAATTCCTTTATGGGCTTGGTTTGATAGTTTAATTACTGCTCTGGATAATAATGGCTATCCTTAGCAAATGCTATCATTAGTAATGATGAGACTAATTTTTGTCTCATACTCCCTTTAATAATGCTTGGAAAATGAAAGTTTATCTGGTGTCAAAATATGGAAAGAAGTGGAGTGTTTCCAGATGGTCGGAATAAAACAGCTAAATTAAAAAAACTTCATGTCATGTGTTTGCAAGGTTTCTCATGACATGGCCATTGCTGGCCTTATCATCTGAAAATGTTGTGCTGTACAGGTGACCTGCAAAACAGGTGACATATTAGAGTGCCCTGCATAGAAAAGGTTTTGTTTCTCTTCTGGCATGGAAGATAAAGGATCTGTCTATCAGTACCCTCCTCACCAATAATTCAGATTTCTCATCATTTTTGTAACTCTTTGTAGTATTGTAACATGTAATATTGTAATAATTGCAACTTTTGTAATATTTATTAAAGGTCCTTAAAATTGGACATATCTGACATCAAGGCATTGTTTATTTTAGTGCCAAGGTCAAGCCCTTGCAGGACACACACACAGCTTGAGCTACCTCATCCTTTACTAACATGTGGTATCACTCAAATAAAAACCTGAAAACCCTCTTGCACACCACATCCCGTGAGGTGATAAGAAAAAATAAAAAAGAAAAAGAAATAAACCAAATGAAAAGCTTTGCCTGTAACTTCTTACCTTGTCTTAACAAGCATGTCAACCTACCCTCTAGAGCAGGGGCCAGCCTTGACCATTTCTTAAAAACATGCCAGCATGAACTTGTGTTCATGCATGATTGTCTATTGCTCCAAATCTCATTAATGTCTTAGAAATAGGAGATATTTAAATTCAGAGCAGGTTAGAAAAGTCAGCCTGTAAGGAGCAGTAATATTGCCCATGTCTACTGAGCTTTCAAAATAAAGACAAAGATTTGATGGAGGACAGGAGGAGATCAATTCACAAAGTTGTTGTGGGTAATATCACTCATGAGCTGAAGATTTTGGCAAACAACTGATTTGTAGTTCACTGCTCCTTTGGAATTTTCACTGTGAGTAGAAACTTCTAAATCAGTCTGAAGAGAGAGGCTCCTTGAATTTACAGAGTTGGATCCTATCCTAAAAATAATGTGATTTATTAATAATGAAATTAAGGGTAAGAGGATGGGAGTATTTGCATTATTAGACAGAATTAGTTCTGTCCAGAATAACCTCCTGGGGCTTCCTTATGTCAAAGGAAGACTTTTCCTCACTTTCCCACAGAGAGGCCAATGGAGAGATCATGTATAATAATTTACTGTTATTATGCATGAGATCCTCTGGTTCTTATAAAAATATGAGAGATTCAACTTAAGAGTAGAGCAGAAACTGTTCTGTCACCAGTGCATTAAAACATTATATTCAATTCAGCTTTAAAGAGCTTCTGAGGTGAACATAAACTGAATGCAAAGTACTCTCAGGTCAGAGACATTTTCTTCCACAAAAGCAACCTTTACAAGGCAGCCAGAGTTCAGGAGAAGAAAAGTTAATTAAGTGCATTTTTAAAATTAGATTTGTGAATATCTGCTGGATTTTTGTATTTAATAGATATCATAGAAGTGAAATCCATTAGATCCTAAAGAAAGAAAGACTTTTCCTTCAGGGTTTATACTACCATTTGCTGTATAGTGACTATTTTGAGCTAGCACCATCTATCACTTTAATCAGGCAATGTAATTCACTCTTTTCATTCTATATGATGGCATTCAAAATCCCAACAAACTTTAAGGACAAAAAATATACAGCCTCCAGGGAAAACTTTGTATGCCTTTAAAATATGCTTTTATATGCCAGCATCTTCACTATGACTGAGCCTGAAGAAATGTTACCTGTCATCTCGTGCGCTGGGAGGGTAGAAGGATGATATTTTCAAAGGCTGAGATGTGTATTGGGGTCAAATTGCCTTTAAACACTTTGTCCCCTGAAGAAAATCTATTGTACTGATCAGAGCAATTGTTTGACAGATGGATGAATAATGCCTTTCAAGCACAAGCTGCTGGGATTCTGGTAAGAATTCCTACAAGGAATTTCATGCCTCATGTGTTATGGAAGAAATCAGGCTACATGGTCATTATAGTGTAATCTGTATGTAAAATTTACATGTTTGTGAGTGTGGCCCAAAAATATGCTAAGAGAAATTACAATAAACATGTTGACTAAAGAAAGGCAAAAATTCATAAAGTGACTATCTTTAAAGTTTGGGGTTTTTTTTCTAGAAAATATTACTTCCTTCTTTCTCCAGAAACAATTATTTGTGTTTGGCTTAAAATTAATAACCTACCTAACCTATGTTGATTAAATACCAAGATTTTCAGCATTTGCTGAAAAAATTGAAAATATATGATAGAGGAAGAGTCAAAAAGGCCCTTGGAACAAAATGCCAGTGTGATTACTGAAAAAAATAACTATTATAAAAATGACAATATCATAAAAGATAAATGGGCAAAGAAGCACTGATGTATGTTTTTATTTCAGTTTGAAAAATACCAACAAAATTACTGAAATACTGAGAAAAAATTGAATAAAATATGCTGGAAATGTATAAATGATTGATAGAATTCAGTAGACAAATCTGGTAAGTTTGAAACTGTAAAGTATTTAACTATCATCCTGTGAATACATCAAAGTTCAAAAAGACAATCAATGACAGAGGAGAGAGGAATCAATAAATCTTAAGATCATAATTTTTTCTGTCATAAGAGAAATGCAGTAGAATCCGTTCTAAATATGCATTAAAAAATAGTTACAATTAGGTATCATGTAAAATTATAATACAGTGTTACTGCAAACTAATTCAGAACTGGTCATATGGCCAACCTTGAGTAACTGCAAATCTTGCTGAAATGATAGAGGAGAATAGTTAATTCATACTAAATTTTTTCATCACCTGGATTAACTAAAAACGTGCTGCACTGTAAAAAGAAATGGAAAAAATGGGAGGGGGGATGGTGGGGAAAGTGCCTTTGCCTTAAGAATCAAAACAGCCCTCTGTGGAATGCAGTTGTTTACTGAAGCATAGCTTTAAAGCTTATTGCATCTGGTAGAGCGGCTGCAAATAGAAATTCCCTATAATATATGAAGGGACTTGATTCAGGAAACTGCTTTAGAAAAAATTCTTCTTAAAAGACTGGGTGAAACCCAGATCTCAGATGCACAAAAAGAGTGCAGAAGTCCAGCCAGGGACATTAGTGCAATGCCTAAACTTGGCTTGGATTGGTCTGAGGTCACCCGAGACCTTGGTAGTTCTGCTGCCATGGTGTGCTTTAATGTCATTAAATTTCCCTCTAAGAAAACTGCTACATTAATGAGCCTGTAGCTGAAAGGCACTGACTCAAAATACATCAGGCAAGGTAAAAGGAAGGAGCTAGAAATAGTTGACCATGTTCTTCAAAAAATTGATGGTAAAAGAAATTATATTTTCCATTCATCATGACATTTTCTAGAAATCATGTTAGATACCATTAAAAATGCAAGAAATAAATACAGCAAATAATTTTTGCAAATATAGGTTTGTACACATAAGGATAATCAATTTACATCAACAGTGTGTAAGGCAATGAATGGTATATATGCTTTGCTTCTATTGCTGTGTGCTCTTGTCTTTAAGCTGGTGTTTACCCTGTCTCTGGGGTTACCCAGGAGTGACTTTTCTCTATATTAGAATTTATGGATTCTGTGATGGTGTGCAAAAGACTACTCTTGGCTAATTCTGCAGTGGAACACAGAGCAGAAGCATAAGCAATAATAGTTCCATTTTTAAAAAAGGATTTGATGCCAAATTCAAATAAATTTTAAAAAACCAAAACAAAACAAAACAAAAAAAAAAACGTTAGTGACAAGGTGCTCTAATATTTCAGCTTGGAATGCCTGAAGTCAATTGTGCAAAGACTAAGTGAATTCTGTAGGAAAGAATTTCATATCTAATAGAACCTACCAAAATAGAAACATTTTTTTCATTGAAACATAGATTGACAGAGTAGTTATCAAAGGTTCATTATGAAAATGAAAGAATTTATTGCACAGGGTTCTGAAAAACTCAGCTGTGGAAACTAACTGATAGTTTCAAGAACGACTTGAATGATGGAATTCAGAGTTTTTCTCACATTTGCTAGTGACATCAGCCTGGATGAAACTGCAAGTACATTCACCTGAAATTCAAACAATCTTGATAATTCATGAGAGAACCTGAAGAAGCTTAAGGCTGTCTGTGAAGCAGGAACCAGAGCAAGATACTGATAATAGGGCAGGAAAAATCAGCTACAAAACATAGGAAGGGGACAACAGATTAGGGAGGAGTTCTGCAGTTGTATATCCCTTAGAGAGGTTTACAGACCGAACCTGAATCAATCAAACTTTCCTGATGCAAAACAAAATACAGATACCATCCAAGTCATCCATGCAGGAACACATTTCCAATGTAATTGGAACCAACATCCTGGAAGGCTCAGCTGATGCACATTCTTGGGCTCAAGTATGGAAAGAATCAGATGGACAGAGTTTGGAGAGAAGTAATGAGACAAATCTTAGTAATGAACACAAGTTCACAGCAAGGAAAAAAGTGGGACTGGCTGGCCAGAGGAAGAGGCAGCTCAATAAATTATTAAAAAATAGTGGCAGCTCAATAATTACTCAAAATTGCAGAAGGTTGCTGCAGAGAGAAAGGAAACAATGTGTTATTCACGTTATTGGTGAAAAAGACAAACACAATTTAAGTTTCTTACTTTAATTCAAGTAAGAAACATTAAAATTAAACAGCAGGAATTGTTTTGTTAGAAATGATAGTGGAATACTGAACCTCAGTAGGTAGGATACCCTGTGTACCTGGCCATGTCTAAGAGCAGGTTTGACAACCATGCTGCAGTGGTCCTGGTTTGGGACAGGAAAATGAGCTACATGACCTCTCAGGGCTCTTTAAGCCTTCTGGTTCTACATTTAAGGTATTAGAAATAAAGTGAGACTGCAATAAAGTGAGACTTGCCAAAGGAAATGCTGAGAGAAATCTTGGAAAGGATTCTGGGAAACAAAAACAAATAAAAAAAAACCCAAATGGTTTTTATCCATATAAAGACACAGAAGAAAAGAGAAATAAGGTGCAACAAAAAAAAAAAAAGAGTTTTTAAAATAATATTGAGCTAAGACAGATGTGTCAGATAACTGCTGAAAAAGTAATTGAAAATCCAAGTGGTGAATTTATCATCTGAGGTAAAGCAATAAGGTTTATTTAGAGTTTTAGTAGGACAGGGCAATTTCTACTGCACAATAAATAAATAAATAATAGGGCAACATGCATGATAAAGTATATTTTTGAAAAAATATAAATACTATAAATTCATCTTTTAAAATATTGAAAATAAAAAATATAGAGAAAAAGAGACATCAATAGCTACAAAACCACTTTTGTCAAACCTTAAAGTTATGTAAGACTTGAGAACAAATTTTTGGAATAAAAAACAATATTGAAAACACACAGATAAATCATAAATGGGATAATCTCCAGTATCCAAACAACAGATTGCCAAAGGCTTGCCTGATTTCTCAGTAAGAAACTATTTTTAGAGGAAAATTTAAATATAGTAATATTTTCTATCTGATTTTCAAATATGGTGCTTTATGGAAAACAGTTGGTAAAGCCTAGCTGAGTGGGAATTAGTAAGTGAATTCCGATGGGAAAAGGAAATGACTTATGGAAAATGACACCTGGCCATGCTGGAGGGAAAAATACCAATCTGGATAGAGTTTACCATTCTCTACCATTGATCTTTTAAAATGTTTTTGACAGCCTAAGCACGAAGGGCAGTGTTATGCTGCTAAATAGGGCACGGTCAGCACATAGAGGGACTGGGATAGCACCAGGGAAGAGCAAGGCAGCCATGGTTTGTGCACAGTAGAAAAAGGATGAAATACAACATACAGCACAATATACGTGGAAACACTAAAAATAAATTTGCAGTGTAAAATAGTAGAGAACGGGACAAAGAGCACCAGCATTGTGGGTGACAAAAACTGGGTCTCCCCATCCCCTCTTCCTCAGGGTAACCAGCTACCAGAGCTGGAAGTTAGTGATGGGGAGGTGAGTAAAGCCCCCAGAATCCAAGAGGAAATAGTGACATGCTATGCTAATTAGACATCCACAGGTCCATGGGCCCAGATGGGATACATCTGAGAGTAACGAGGCAGCTGATGAAAGAGCTCACCAAGCCATTTTTAATCATTTACCAGCTGTCCTGGTTAACCCCAGACATCTCAGGTAAGTGGAAATTAACAAACATGGGGTTGTTTAGCCTGGAGGAAAGGAGACTCAGAGGTGACCTTATCACTCTCTACACTCCCTGAGAGGTGGCTGTGGTCAGGTGGGTGTTGGTCTCTTTATCCAAGCAGCAACTGACAGAAGCAGAAGACACAGTCTCAAGCTGCATTAAGGGAAATATAGGCTGGATATTAGGAAAAAGTTTTTACAGAAAGGGTGATTAAGTACTGTAATGGTCTGCCTGGCGAGGGGGGTGGAGTAACCATCCCTGGATGTGCTTAAAAAAAGACTGGATGTGGCACTCGGTGCCATGGTTTCGTGTTGGGGCATGAGTTGGACTTGATCTTTAAGGTCTCTTCCAACCTGGTGATTCTGTGAATTCCGTGAATTCTGCAGTGCCATCTGCAACAGCCATAAGGAGAATAGAGGGAACCTGTCCTGCTGACCTCAGTGCCAGGGAAGGGCATGGAGCAGATCATCTTGGACACCAATTCCCACAGCATTTTCCTGGAGAAAGTGGCTGATCAAGGCTTACATGGGTGTACTTTTTACTGGGTGAAAAACCAGCCAGATGGCCAGAGGGTGGGGAATGGAGTTACACCCAGCTGGCAGCCAGTCGCTAATGGGGCACTGGCTCCTGCTGAATGCAAGACCTGACATGGCACAGTATTGTAGGAATATGTAGGAACACAGCAGCACCTTGGCTACAGAGCTCTCCCATGCCCTTGCCACCAGCCAAGGCTTCTGACGTGTATCTGTTCTGATTATTACACATGTCATTTTGATAAGTTGCAGCCTAAGCATCCCAGTTTAATCACTGGCAAGGTTGCTCCTAGTTCCTCTTGGCACTTCACTCAGGTATGCTAATTTTATCACTGTTAGTACAGCTTCCTTTTGTAGAACAACACAAACATCTGCACCACCTCCCTCTCCACCTTCAATATTAACATTTCTGTGGGTGCTGAGTTCTGTATAATTAGGCCAATTTCTGAAGAAGGTCTGGCCAGTCCAAGCAGTCCTGAGAACACTGTTCTTCAAGTACTAGAGTGGCCCATGGGACATATATACTGTCTTGGGGAAATGTAACAAACCCTGAAGGTGTAAGGCATCAAGTGAAATTCTCTGTGTAGTTCTTGTTGCCCCATTCAAGAAAGACCAGGTGCAGAGATGGTTATTAAGCTGATTTATGATTACAATGCCAGTGTGTGTGCATTAGCATTTAGTTGAGGTCTGAATGCCCTTTTAATGAATCTCATCACCCTCATTATTTAGGCTTGTACCTTCTTGTACCTCATTTCCCACATTTAGGGCCCATAAATAAGAGTATTTTCAAACAAAGCGAGCAATACCCAGCTGGTGCGTGTTCCACCCACAGGAGCAGAGCAGAGGAGCAGGCAGGTGCTCCCACAGGGGTGTGGAGCAGTGGCACTGCCCCACTCTGCTCCTGCTGTCTGGCCTCTAGAGGCTTGTGCTGGGGCTGGCAGCGGTGAGAAGCCACCCTGCAGCCCAGCACACCTTGCACAGGGCAAACCCCTGGGAGTCAGGCCCCTGCCTGAGGTGTGCAGCCCATGTTGGGGATGCTGTGGGAGACTTGCCTGGGTTTTGTGGCACAGAGATGGAAGGGGGGCATCTCCACTGAGAGCAGGGCAGTGTTAGGGTCACAGGTGCGTGACTGGGAGGCTGGTTAGGTCAAAATAACTGAATGGGGGTGAGAAATGGCTGGACAGGACATGAGAAAAATATTTGGTTTAACAAATAACAAGGTGAGAAGCTGAGAAAAGTGACAGCATCATGATGAATAGCTAGATTTTTAAAAGGTATGTGAGAAACAGAAAGAATTCTCAGATAATTGGTAACAAAATAAAGGGCATCTTCAGGAAGCCCAGACTTATTAGACCACTGCCTAAGAAAAATATTAATGCTTTCTAATTTTGCTGACTTGTTACCTGAGTGAGTATCAGAAAGAGGAAATATGGCTACAGATGCAGAAACAGTGGCAGCAGAGAGGAAAAAAGAATTAGGGGAAGGTAAAAAAGGTACTAGAACATACCAAAAATTCTGACAGAAAATAAAAATAAAATTTAATTTTTCTTCTCCTGACAAAACAGAAAATTTGTTGGCTGTTTTCTGACAGAGGAGGCAAAATTTTGAATTCACGAAATGTTGATGTTATCCTTCCACAAGCTCAGGTGAAATCTATCTGTGTAGTTCTGGTGCAGCAGCCTGACATAAACAGCAGAAAAGGGAAAGGCTGAACCAGTGAGAATAAGTGACAGAAGGAACCGTAGAAATAAGAGTAAATAAAATTACTTTCACTTCCCAAAGGATTCCAACAGCCCTGAAGCCATGCAAATCAGTGTCTTCCTAACCTCAAGTAATCTAAAACAATCCTGCACCTGCCCTTGCTCAAATTGTAAAACCAATACAACCTTGCAGGGAACCACTGCATGCTATAATAAGCAAAATCATTCAACTGCAACCCCATAACTGAAGTAATTAAAGACTTTGTTATTACAAAAAGAACTCTGTGGCAACTTAATCAAATTTGGGATGAGAATATGAGCCCTGCCCTTATGGACAACTTCTGTCTCACACTTGGGAACAGCTAAGGCACTTTCACTGAACATGACAAGGTCTATCACTCTGCAGTAGTGGCTAATCAGAAAGAGGAAGCAGGGTTATTGGTACATCTCCTTACTTCAAAAAACCTGATAAGAACAGAACTTGAATCAGGGCAGAATTCTCATCCACATGGATCCATTCTTCAGCAAACAGATTCACTCAAATCTAACAGCACAAATGGACAAGAAAGTAAGATACGTATTTGCATTCTGATACCAATAACATTGATGGAATCATGTTTTCAGTGTAGAAGGTCTCCAAATTCTCAAAATATCTGAAATTTTACTTACATTTTAAATGCTTAAATTGTGGCCTCTGAACTTGGCTCCAGTTTTTCTGGAGCTATCTGTCCAATCTCTAACCAAATTCAACAGATTGGCAGAGGAAACACTTGGTGGGGGAACAAATAAAAAACCCCATGCTTTTCTTTCTTATTTCAGCATTTAAGCATTTCCAGATTAAGGAATTCATGAATTATGATGGTGGAAGTAGAGTACAGGAGAAAAGGGCAGAGTAGAATAGAGTAGAAAGAACACATGCCCTTGTCAAAATATTGTGGTTGCACAAATGAAGCCAATTAGGAACTCAACTGACAAGATCTCTTTTCCCATGCAAGGGAAATCTTTCCTAGACATATATATATATGTTTTCAACAGCTAGAGAAAACAAATAGACATTTCTAAAGAAAAGAACAGTAATGATTACAGCTAAGCATGAAAGGTCTCTTGTTTAGTGAATCATCCATATTTTTAAATGCTCACAATTATAAGTCAAAAAATTCAATTTTCTGGAATTGTACCCCAATTTGTTCTCAAAAAGAGAAGTAGTTTTAGACCTTTAAGGGAAATTGGTTGATCCTATTGTAAACATTTTGAATATGTAGGAACAGCTTGCTGATGTAATTTAGTAGAATTATCTCCACAGCAAGAACAAAAAAAGCATAAACTTTAATTCTTGGCTTCTGTAGCTTTCAGAGAGATATATGGGGAAAGGATAGCAACAACTTCAAATGCTATGAATTTTTAAGCACATGAATGATGGACTTATTTTGCCCTTGTAAACCTAGGAAAGGATACATACACATCAGGGGGTTGCCATGGCTTGTCAAGGCAGCAACATTAGTAGTAACTCCCAGTTTCCATATATGAATCACACAAATTTTTTTAATCAACATATATATATTATTTATTTTAAAATAATTTTGACATTTGAAGCAGCTCTGATGTATAAAAGAAGATGCCTGGGTCAGTTCTGTTAAAAAATTCAAAAAAGGATCTAGGAGTGATTTTCTGTATTTACTGAAATCAATCATAAATCTTGCATTCAATTTAGTGGCACTGACCTATGCACTCATTTTTGCCTGAAGTTCTCTCCTCAGTCTGCCTCACCTGAAGTCATGCAGGTTTGTAAGGGAATCATGATTCACTGATATTCTGCAGAAAGGGAGAAGGGGTACACCAGCTGCAGGAACATATCTTAGGGGGATTTGTTTCTAAGTAGATGGATACAAGAGGAGGAAGAAGAATGACAGTAAATTGATTTTCCATTGCTCACTAGAAAGTTGGGAATTCTTGTGAATGTGAGAACTCCATCTGGATATTGGGAATTGTCACGCAACCAATGTTATGCAGCAAGAAGCCCAAACAATGGTGTTGCAGATAAAACCCTCTGTGCTGAACCATGATGACAATAGATGCAGCCTTGCTGGAGGCAGCACTCTATTCCTTAGCAGAGGGGCTGAGAGCCCACCTAACCCCACTCAGCCCAGGAATGAGCTGTGCAAGTGCACCAATGTATGTCTGCGTCCTGTGCAGCCAGCAAACCTCTTGTGACAGCTTTTATAGGTAGATCTTTTTTCTTGCATAGTAGGCCCCTATTCAACATAATCTTCAGATGAATATTGCCATTGACACAAACAGGAGCCCCTGAATGTTCTAGAGGGTGCACAAAAGAGCAACCAACTCTAATAGAAAAGCCATCTTAAAGTAAAAAGACCATACAATTAAAGAATAATTAAAGAATATATTGCTCATACAGTAGGTATGCCACAGAAGAAGAGTCCTGTTCAACAATTAGAGAAATGGGATTGGACAGAAGAGATAGTTAACTACAGTAAAAAGGGAAAAATAGGGGAGAAAGAGAACTAGGAAGTAAGTCTGCCTCAAAAATCAAGAGCTATAATTTTTAGTAGCTGCTGGACACTTTCAGTTCCTTTGAATTTGGTAGGAGTTTGATGGTTTTACTGATGGCTAGGTCAGAGCTTTGAGTAATTTGCACCAGACTCCTGAACTAAGTATGAAGTCCCTGCCAATGACTCTAAGGCAAATTATATAGCCCCTATTTCTAACACAGCATGAGGGCAGCAAGAAGTGAATATGCTTGGGGTGGCAAGGAGAGCCTCAATGAGATGAGTTCTGTGGTGGATGAGCAGAGGGGGTGTCAGGAAACAGCATCATGGATAATGCCATGGTGTTCTAACAGGACAACCACACACTGAGGCAGGAAATGGGTTTAAGCACATAGCTGGCAACACAGGAATAAAATTGTCAGAAGTCCTACCCCAACAAAGAGATAGGTCTGGCTCAGGTAAGGACACCAGGGTGCCTTCCCAGCGACTGTTAATGCTGCTCAGACTCCAGATTAATACAGCAACCTCCAGCCACTCATTTATCACCAAAGTTATTCCATGAATCTCAATCCAAAAACAGTCTCAACCAGAGTCCCTAAACAGGGGTAGCATCATTTATCAGACAAATCAGAACCTCACCAGTTGTGAGTTCCATGCAGGAAACTGAAGGTCTCCAGTCTGTGCAGCATAAAGGATATGGGTGGCAAGCTTCTGGTTGCTGTACATTAAGAACTCCTCTCAAGATATTCTGTCTCAGTATACATCCTAATTAATAATTTAAGTGGTTAAATTGCAAACTCTTCTAAACTTGAGACCCTCATTTTTCTACCATTGGAATTATTTTTTCTCACAGGTAGCTCAGTGGATTTCAGCTCTGTTTTCATTTAACAGCAGGTCTTCAGTAGGTAAAAAAAATCATAAAACCTCACTGCAGCGCTGCTTTCCCCTGCAGAATTAAAGACTCAAAGATGTATCCCTGACAGGGAAAAAACAGTCTGCAATGAACATAGATTCACAAATTTGAAGGCAAAAGATTATTATGAACATTCATTCACTCCTGCATAACTCAGGTTACAGAATTTCCACAAGTGATTCCAGTGTCAAATCCAGTAATTTACAGTTGAAGTAGAGTACATACTATGAGAATGATTGGAATTTTTCCATAACGATGATGCAGTATGCTCTATAATGTTCCACATCAGCTCTTACTAGAAAGGCAATGAGGAAATATAAATAACTTCACACTTTCATAACTTTGCTTTAAAACATTTTTCAGCATTCTTCCATATCTTATTTTCAATAAATTAGACTGAACTTGGTCATGAGCTTTGCTACATGACATATTCACTGACAATTTGTGCAAATATCAACTGACAAACACAAGACCCAAGACATAACTGGCACCATGGATGCACTTCTACAGTGAAGATATATATTAACAGTGTACACAACCAACCTCTTTTTGCATTCTGCTCTGTATTGCTCTTTTATCAGATGTAGTTACTCTGAATTTGTTGTCAGTGAGCATCTGGATACAGGAATGTTGGAACATGCAAGGTGGACCTAAAGCAGTGTCCTGTGGGTGTTCAGTAAATCTGCCTTTAGCTGTGTCGGACTTTGTGCGGCACCATTTGTTTGGTGCAAGGAGCCTGAAATCATTCAGCTAACTCATTAACAGATCTGCCCAAATGAAGACTGCAAAAGCAAATTTCATCTTAGCATTGTTTCAAGCAACAAGACTCATTTCTCAGCTGATGCAAAAATAATTTAATTTCTTGAAGTCAAGAAAACTTTAAGAAAATCAGTTGTCACCAATGGGGATAATGTCATCAAAAACTCTCAAAATGGAAGAATTCCAAAATATTCCAAAAGTACCTGGAAAGCACTTTTCAATCATCTTCCATGGCAAGACCATTTCTCATCTGAAGTGCAGCAAGCTGATTCTGTACAATCAGTGAACCCATCAGCCCACTGCATGCAGTCACCCTGGAAAACATGCAGAAGAAAGAAACCAGTGAATTTCATAGTGTCTCTTCTGCCCTAGAATAACCATGCAGCTATTAGAAGTCCACTCCTAGTTCAGTGCATAATTATTTTTATATTTCTTTTGGAAATGACTGGTTTTTATCAGCCTTGATTGCTCCTCCCGTGGAAAAGGTCAGTGTCTCCCCAAGGAGGTCCTGCTCGCAGCCTGAGAGATTGCCTGGGAGTCGTACCCTTTTGTCAGCTGACCTTTAAATACAATAATGTCAGTTTGTTAACAAGAAAGTTTCATTTGTCAAAGTCCTTAGTGTTAGTCCAACGTGCCATTTAGAACACTTACCTGTTTTTTTCTAGCCTGTGATCCCATGATAATGTTACAGTGTTAATCTTTGAGGTCACACACTAGGCAGGTTCCCTCTCCAGCCCTTACTTGCAAGCTGAATATAAAAATTTTCTTCTGTCATTAAATTAGTTTTAAGGAAGTTCAGACATAAGTTCAGAGAAATATCATACAATTTCCAAAAGCTTTTACTCCAGAGGCTAGAAACACTCTTTTTGTTTCTCTGTGTGGTTGGAAATCTTAGGGAACCTGGGGGGAAGTTTTTGACTGATTTCATGGGTCTGCAAAAAACAAATACTGTATTCATCCTCTCTGTACTAAAGGGGCAAGCACTGAGCATTTAATTAAGGACAGTGATAGTGCAAAACTGTTTTTCAGACAAAAGTTTAGTTAGAATATTTTTGGGTGAATAGCAATCACCCAACACTGCAGCATAAATTCAAACATGCTTTCCTGAGCTCCAAGGCTTCTTCTGGTGCTGCCTGTATTCACAATTACAAGCATGATATTGGGCCTTTTGGTGAGCACACATATTACTGGCAAAAAGTAAAGGATATTTTCTTTTGGGAACATCATTTTTCTTGTAACACTCTTACAGAAACAGGTCAGGTTCTTAGGGATCCTCTCCTAGGAATCACACAAGTGGTTTACACACTACAGGCAGCAAGTGAAACGTAAACCTTCCCTAGAAACTGAGTCCCTGCTGCACCACCCTTCTCCCCAGGCTGCTTGTACAGGCAATCTATCAAGAGGCACAGGATGCCTTTCTGCCTTCCCAAGGGGTTTGCTTCCAGAGAAAACTGAGGGAAGTGTGAGTGCTGGTAACCACCACATGGGGATTAAGGCCATGGGACATGATGCAGAGCACACCTGCCTCCAGCATGGACATAACAATGAACAAGAGAAGAAACAATGAGGCCACCTAGGCCTGTAAGGTCTCAGACCCTCAGCCTTGTCAGTGAACAAGGGGAGGACAAAAAAGCAACATTAGGGTCAAGACACTGAGAAGGGGAAAAACAACTTCTCGTATATCCCTTATCTCCTACTACAAAAGCCAAATTTAAAAAAAAAATCCAAGCTACCATCCAAACTAACCTGTCCAAGCCAGGGAAAAATGTTTTCCAAACTCTGATAAACACCTTGATCATGAATGTGTGATTGCTTTACACTTGCAGCACATCTAAGGACATGGATTGCCTGCAAATCACCAGAGCATTGACAGAGCTGTGCTGATGATCTGCCTCCAGCTGTGTCCCCTAAGCAGTGCTCCAGGCAAAGACACACACACACAAACTTCAGATTATTTTCCTACCTCTGCTCGGTGTAGCTTCCCTTTAATGTGATTCTGAAGTTCACATTATCCCTTTTAGTCACAGCACTGCAGGCATCTCATGTTAAGGTAATTATCTGTGATGACCCTGAAGTCCTTCTTGGAGTCTAATGTACCTATCAGGCTCATTACCATAATATCCAAGTCTCCACAGTACCAAGGCATCCGAGTCAGTCATGTCACTGCAGAGCACAGCCTGGAGACCAGCAAAGAAGGAAAATAGATGAAGATAAAGATTCAAGAGCAAAAGCATAGGCTTTTTAATTATTAGAAGATATTTAGGAGATCAAAAGGGTAATGTAAATTTTCTGTAATGAAATGAAGTCTGAGTGACAATGTTCCATTGGAAATAATAATGCTGAAATAATTTTGCAAAGCACAGCACAAAACTGTGCTGTAGGAACTGACAGGAAATCTTTTTTTTACTAAGAACAAATAAATTGAACAGAAGCAAATTACAATAGAAGATTAATGACACTGCCATGTACACTGACTAAACCAGGGGTAACTTCATTGCAAACCATGCAGCTACACGTGTGAGAGTAGAATAAAGCTCAAAGTAAGGGAAATTCAGCTCTACTAGTAATGATGTGTAACAGTGGACAGTCATGTAAAAATAATGCACACTGCCCAGCATGGTTTCTGTTAAATTATATATTCACTCTGCTCTTACAGATCTGTCCTTGACACTTGTTTCTTGCTGGTTAGTCACTGAGTGACCTCCTTTAACAAATGACACACTTCACATCTATAGTTCTGCACCACTAATAGAAAGAGTATCAATCACACATTTTCTCTGTTGAATTGTGCATCTCATGTTTGTGACTAATTGAGGGAAGAGCCATGCTGGCACAACAGCACCTCAGGGTGGGAATCATCTCACCTGGCTTTCTGTGTCTACACTGGAAGCAGTCAGACTCAACTCCTCCTACAGCTAATTACAGGCTTTTCTGTATCAGGGCATAAACGGCATCTACTTTAGGTGCACATGAGTTATGATCTAGAAGTGCCAGTTTCTCTTTATTGACTGCAAAGGGAGCCAGGAGTGACTTGATCAAATAGAGCCTACACAGAGTCAGCTGAGTCACCCCCACAGTTGATAATTTTGATAAATCACACACATTTTAAACCAAATTTGTTCAGTGAAACATTCTTTTAGCAGAGCCTTTGGCAACTAGCATGCACTTAGAAAATAGGTCTTCCTGTGTAAACCTTCCCTGCCAACACACATGCAGGGAAGTCTGTGTCACTGTGTCAGAGTAGCTCTTAGGCAAACACTTTGCCAGTTACCAAAGGACAGCAGATCAAAACTGTATAGCTGCCTCCTGATTGCTTATTAGTCCTCTGTGGCCTGGCCTATAGTAAAGCATTTTAATGAAGAGAGGGAGAGTAAAACAGAGTCCATGAATACTGTTTGAAAATCAGACACTTCTTGCTACGGATGCCAGGTTACTCCAGGAAGCCTGCAATGGATGCCTCTGTGGGACCCCTTGTCATGCATTACCTAATTCCCACACACTTAAATGGTGTCCTCAGCTCACCTTTTGCTCTTCTCTTCCAATTGCCACTGCATGTACCAATGAGGAGCTAAAGGCACAGCAGTGCAGGTGCCCAGAGCTGCACACCTGCTTCAAGCCAATCTGGTACAAGGGAGCTCTGGTCTGCAACCATGTAATCAATGTAGGACCAAAGGGTAATGACCAGGATCCCTTCTGTTTCATGCTCATTCCCAGCATAACAGTGACGCAGAATTATAAAATCATAGAGAGCCTTGGGTTTGAAGAGACCTTAAAGATCCTCTAGCTCTAACCCACCTCCCATGGGCAGGGACACCTTCCACTAGGCCAGGTTGTTCAGAGCCCCATCCAACCTGGCCTTGAAGACTTCAAGGAATGGTTTATCCACATCCTCAGAGTAAAGATTTTTTTTTCTAATATCTGATCTAAACCTACTGTCTTCCAGTTTGAAGTCATTCTCCCTTGTCCTATCATTCATGCTCTGGTAAAAAGTCCCTCTTCATTTTTCTTGTAGGCTGCCTTTAGGCACTAGAAGGCCAAAACCAGATTACTCTGAAGCCTTCTCTTTCCCAGGCCAAACAAATCCAAATTTTTCAGCCTTTTCTCATAAAGAAGGTACTCAAGTTGACTTGGTGCCCCCCTCTGGACTCATTGCTGCAGGTCCATGTCCTTCCTATGCTGGGGACTCCAGAGCTGGGTTCAGTAGGTGCGATCTCATAAAAGCAGGGCAGAAACAAAGAATCACCTGTCCTGGTCTGCTGCCCACACTGCTTTTGTTGCAGCCCAGGATACATGCTAACATCTCAAGGATTATATTTTTTACAAAACAAAAATAAATTAATCTCAGATGATAAAAAAAAACTCTTGGTAGAAAACCCCAGGTAGAATCTTCAGATAGAAAAGGTGTTTGGGGAGATAAAAAATGTCTGGACAAGGTCCTGGTTAGCTGGGTCTAGGCTGCCCTACTGAGCAGGGGTTTGGAGCCTCCCAACCTCAGCCAGTGTGTGACTCTGAAAACTTCCACAAAGAGCTTGCTAGGGACATTGGTCAGGAGAAATCTGAACAGCGCATTTGTCCCTGTGCCTGCAAAACCAACATGTGGAACAACCTTTAAATATGCAGTGAAGAAGGATATCACTGCTGCTGCTGCTCGAGATTCTTGTTCAGGCATCCAGATAAAACCAGAGTTGTAGATTTAATCTCTGCCATAGGAAGTAGTTGGAATGTCCTATAAGCCTCTCTATTCATGGCTCCCTTCAGCAGCTATTTCACAGCAAAACTCCAATTTCAAATGCACAGTTTCAAATGTAATGGATCTATCCATGTTACTTCATAACAGCAGCTCTCATTTGTATTGATTTTAAGATTATTCTTACATATAGATTTTGGAGTTGCTCCTGCTTTAGTCTGCTTATACACACGTGCAGAAAATCATACAATTTTTCTTAAATTAACTAGTCTAGGGGAAAATCATGTGCAATAACAAAATCCATCCAATGCCAACACACAGCAGGGCAGTATTTTCAAGTTCTGAAACTGTACAAAGAAAGACAACTTTTTTGTCTTCCCAAATAGTACACATACATAAAAAAATTGGCCCTCTTCTCATGAAACATTAAAAAAATTATATGCCTCACCACGTTTTTGATATTTGGCCTTATTTCAGATTGGCTTAGATTTCAAAATCAAGTTCTGTCATATTAAAACCAATATTTGAATGCTAAGAAACAAATCTTGTTGAACAACTCTGGTTTTGATATTTCAGTTATTTTGTAAATAGAAGCACAGAGTCTCACTTGTGATTCTCTGTCTTACATGAAATACTGAGATTTCAGACAGAAAAGAACAATTCTGGGGTTTAGTGCTTGCCTTAGGAAAGCCTACAGTCTATAGGAGCCTCCAGTCCTAGAACCCTGCTGCAGAACTGTTTATACCACCTTACACAGATTATTTGGGTTTCTACCTTCTAGAGGCGCTGCAGTTTCAGTATTGAACAGCACCATCTTGTACTTTTCATAGTATTTTTTTAATATCCCCATGCACTGCCTTATGAATAGCAGTCTGATGATGCAGTTTTCAGGATAGTCTGATCTTCCTTTGGTATACTGTTAGTTGTTACAAGATAAAAGAACCACTGAAGGAATTTGTGTTAAGTGTCAGTCTCAGAGAATGACGTACAAAACAGCCCCATTCTATTTTCTGCACAGAGATTGACTAGAATTTTTTTTAACCTTTCTTTTTGGGGAATACATATGGAAAACTCTTATGTGATCCTGAATCTTCTTGGAATTTTAAGAATTTATATGAGATGAGAAGTTGCCCTTTTAATTTTTATTCCAGAAATTGACTTTCCTCAAAGTCAATATTTAAAAATTCAGCTAAAATCAAGATTATATTTTTTTCCCATCCCTAGAGGGGCTTATAGGAGTCTCTGAATAAATACAAGTACTTAAAGAAATTATTTTCCCTCTTGCTATGTTGTGAACATGTGTTTACTCATATATTTACTACAGTATTTACAGCTGCAGTGTTTGTTCCATGCTTTGTGACTTTCATATTAAGGAGGTACAATGGGAGGTGAGTTAAGTCATGTGGACAAACAGAACTGCTTTGGAAGTCACCTTTGCATTAGGTGGAGAAGAAATGAAGGGGAAAATCAGCCAAAAGGGAAACAGTTTCTCAGTTTACACTCTGACATGCCAAATGCTGAGTACTTGCTCTGTGGGGAAATGTCACAGAGCAATTGTATCAGCAACATGAAATCTTCAGGGAGAGAATTCAAGCCCATGAGACTTGGAAGGCTGAATAACAGGAACTGAGAGAGACAAAAATTAATCAGCAGCAAGGACATGTCGGAGCCATCTAATCTTAAAAGGGGCACAAGTCCTACCTAACGAGATGGAGCTGTTCATTAAGAAATTCAGAAATACAACAGAAGATGGGAAAGGTAAAAAATTACAAGTGATCCATTTTCCCCATTAGATAATATCAGTGTAGCATCCAGCACTAAGGATGCTCCTCTGATATTAGGAATTCAAACTGGAAGAGGGAAGAATGCTGGTAAGAGTAGAAGACAATCATCAGGCAAAAAGATAAACGTTTGCTTCTTCAGGATGATTATATAAAGACTTCTGCCCATCACAAACGTGGCAGACATCATCAGGGATTACAACCCCAACAGACAAAGAAAAGGGAGGGAAAATGCTTGTTGAGACTTTTTTTTTCAATCCTAAAGGAAGGCAATGAAGCTGGTGAAGGGTCTGGAGCACATGTCTGATGAGGAGCAGCTGAGAGAGCTGGGGGAGTTCAGCCTGGAGAAAAGGAGGCTTTCGGGGGAACTCATTGCTCTCCATACTACTACAGGTTATAGCCAGGCAGAGGTTGGGCTCTTCTCTCAGGTATCAAGTGGCAGGATGAGAGGAAATGGCCTCAAGTTGCACAAGGGGAGATTTAGTTTGGGTGCTAGGAAAATGTTCTTCACTGAAAGAGTGGTCCTGACATTACAATAGGCTGTCCTGGGAGGTGGTAAAATCACCATCCCTAGAAGTGTTCAAAAGGTGTGTGGATTTGCTCTTAGGGACATGGTTTAGTGAGGACTTGGCAGGGCTGGCTTAACTCTTCAACTCAATGGTCTTGGAGGTTTTTTTCCAACTTGGACAATTTTATGATTCTGTAAAGGAAAAAAAATACTCCAGGTTCATTGTGAATAAAGGTGACTTGAACAGGAGAGGCAAACCCTAAGGGAAAATGGGTTAGCTGGCATTCAAAATCAAGAGGGTTTGAGGATTTTTTTTAAATAAATTGTGGAGGAGTGTCAGCATTTGCAGTGATATTTAAAAAAAGAAACCTGAAGAGCCCCAAGTGTAAAGGAGAGTTCAGGAAAGACAAGTCCACTGAAGAAGGCAGATTAGTTCTTCAAAAGGGCTTTAACTTCAGTAAAAAATTGGGGCATTCTTACATGAAAATCTTTCCTTGAGAACAAGGAGAAAAGGGTCAAGGGTGTCTGCAGAGAATCTGTTTGAAACCAAAATAACTGTGGAAAAGACTGTGGTGCAACTACAGAGAAAGAAATATATTAGTGGACCTGTGGATGAATGCTGTTAGATTAAAAATTCAACATGGCTTTGTTACAGGCAAGTTCTGCCTTATAAGTGTCTCAGAGGGTTCTAAAAGAGTAAAAAATTATGATGATAATAATTATTTGACTGGTTTAATCTAATCTAATTTCCAAAGACATTTTAAAGGAGCAGACTTAAGAAAGAAGGTCCTGTCATGTAAAAAATATTTGATGAAATATAGAAAACCTAGAAAAGGAGCAAATAAATAGTTCTTACATATCAAGGATGTCAGCAGTTGCTTCTATAAGGATCTGTTCAGAGACCTCTGCTGGTTAATAAATTCATAAATGACCTAGAAAAGACAGTAATCAATGATAAGGTTTGCTGATGGTTCCAAGTTATTAAAGATAGTAAGACGAGAGCCAACTGTGAAGTGTTGCAGAGGAACTGACAAGATGGATTGGGCAATAAAATGTCAGAAGAAATTTAGTGTAGACCAGTATAAAGTGATGCCCCTGTGAGAAGCCAATTGTACCTTCAGACAAATTGTTTTATTCTGGCTTTTACTGCTTGGGAGCAAGAACGTGGGGTATGATGGTTGGTTCAAAAAAAGCACCAGCTCTAGGCTGGTCAGTGTTAAAAAAAAAATACTTAAAAATTGAGCACATTATAGTAACATGTTGGACAAGAAATCGCTAACAAAGAAAGCACCTGTATATACCTTTATCCTGCTACATAAATTCACAACTCACCCATGCCACATTCTTCAGTTAGGAAAACATATGAGTGAGAGGTGTGACACAGACCTACAAAACCACATTGATAAGAGAGAGCAAGGAGAGGGATGGACTGCTAAACAGTAATTCATTCAGGGAAAAAGTATCAGTCTTCATCCATGCTCAACATCAATAACAAAACAATAATACAAAGAATTTGACAGTTTGACCAAATACATTTTGGAAACCACCCCGTCCAGTTGGAAGTCTTATCACCAAGGCATGAGATTAACTTTGTTTAACTTTATGTCTACATTATGTCTGTACCTGAGTTACTTGACTGGACTTTTGCACTCAACAGAAAAATATTTTCAGCATGCAAAATAGATTATCATTTTAGACATGCACAAAAAGAGTTGCAACCAAAATTCCTGTTTGGGTCCCATAACCATAAAAGGAGCCTGTTGTCATCTTACTGCAAAAGTCCCATACCTTCTCAGTGATTTCTCAGGGGCAGCTCCTCACAGCACTGACTCCTTCTCAGCAGAACCAACAACCTCCAACTCTCCTCACCCAGCTAACCCACTCTTTTGTAGCACTCTTCTTCTTATTAGACACAGCTGTGGCCCGTTAAGGGCAGGCCTGCTCCTAATTGGTAATTAGTACAGCTGCAACTCCTCGGGGGTGAGATTACCTTCTGCACTATTCTCTTACGTTCTATCCCTCCATAGGAGCCTACATAATTGTCTCAGATACAGAAAGCTGCACTCCAGTAATCTCAAATTTAAGGGAAATATCAGAGATACCCACATGTTGAACAGGAGAACTGTTTTTCTTATGCAAACATATAAATAATTTTGCAAGACTGTCCCATACTCAACTGACTACACAGATGAAGCCCACTGCCTACTGCAGGATCACCTTTTATTCTTCTGACCCCCAAAATACATATTCCATTGCTATCCCTTCCCATTGCTATTATCTGTATCCCTTTGGTTGTGCTTTTCCCAACCACAGTTCTATCTCCCATGGCTGTCCACCCTCCCACACATCAGTGACTCTCTTCCCCTCCCTTTTCTGCAACCGATCTCCTCCCTTGCTCTCTGTGTGCAGATTGGGGGCTGCTCCTGTACCTTCATGTTCCATCAGTCAACTCACATCTTCTTTAGAGCAAGATCCCACATTCCCTCACCGGTGCTTTCTGTGAGATAAGGCAGGCCAAAGGATGTAAGATGAGCACCACAGGTTTTCTTTGATCATTGGCATTCTGGCAAAGTTCCTAAACTGTTTTCAGCTGATTGGGCAAGTCCACTGAAGAAGCTGCTATTTAAGGAATGTAACAGCTATTGAAGAGAATAAGTTTTAAATTATACCATAGAAGCATAAATAGCCAGGGTTTATTTACACATGTGTGCACAGCACATGCCTGTGGTTTGGTACCGGATCAGTAAAGAGATAAAGACTCACTTTAGAAGATGTATATTGTCCAGTGTAAATTTAATATTTTTACCCTTAAAAGAAAATACAATTTATATCCTGACTTTTTAATAGCCTCTTAACATCTTATGTATATATATAATTAAGCAGAGGAGGTTTTCCATCACAGTTTAAAAACAATCAGAGCATGAACAGCTAGGATTTATCAGTTTAAAAAAAACCTAAAACTGTGTTCTGTTGAGTTAATTTTTGACAACAGTTGTGTTTTGTGAAAATGCACAAGAATATGTTTCTTCTCAGTTTAATTCACTACTTTATCTTAATGCTGAGCTGAAGTAAAGCTGTGAGAACCGGAGCATGTTGAAAAAGGAGGAAAGTTCATTTTCCAGTTTCAGTTTGTAAGTCAGTGATGAGGTGTGAGATGGTGAGATTTACCCATTTTGAAAATTTGAAGAACATGGCAAGGAAAAAAACCCCACTGACTAGTGATAAATAATATTTTCATTTAATACCTTAAGTTTCATTAAAGCTTGTTTTGAGGAGCTTTTTAATGCATTTTTTGTAGTTTTAAGTCCCAAATAAACAATACCAAAATACCATTAATCTTTAATTGGGCATCAACTAAACTGAATTTCCATTCAAATGCAACCTCACACAAATAATAATTAAAAAGACAAATTATCCACAAACTAATAAATTCACCATTCATTGATTTCCAGCATAATAAAACTATAAGTACTACGTAGCACAATAAAACCATGTAGTTTTATTACAAGTCAGACAAATATGTAGCAGACATGCTTTTTTCACTGAGCAAATAACTTCATTAAATTTATCAAGATATTTCAGCTAATTAGAACAGACTATTTTGCAGAATATCTTTCAGAAAAGGGTAAACATTATTTAAATTAATCCTTGTTGATTTAAATGGTGCTTAAAGTCACTATGATATGAATCACTCGTCTTGGTGCACGTTCTGCTTATACACCCTGGTTTTATATGCAAGCAGTGACATCTCATTTGGAAAAAGTTGAAATCTATTCCTGTTCCATTGTTAGCTGTTTAATATTTACATTTGCAATTAATTTAAACTGCAAGCATTTCCTGCTTAGTGGGCTGGTACAAGATTTTGTTAAGAAATCTAAGTACAAATAGAATTTCCACAGCTGTCATAGATGCAGATAAGGCATCTAGGTAGGAGAGACACATGGGTGTGAGAACATCTGCATTTTTGAACATTTGCAAGGGACAGTACAAATTATTAGTGGCATTATTATTTGCAAATAATGTGAAAATAGGAGTTTCATAGTACAGCCACAGGATGTGAAATGGTGGGAAATGATGAACTACTGAACTACACTCAGCTGGAAAAACTGAAAGCTTTACATGAGGCACAAGCAGTGCCTCCAAACCCTCCACGACGGTCACCTAGGATAAAACAACATCAAGGATGCTGAAAGCCATGATTAATTTCTAAAAGGCATTATGCACAGAAATAATGCCCTTGAAAATTCACAAAATAAAGAAGGAAACCTCATTATATATATCCCAGGGGAAAAAAATAGAGTTGGCATTAGTATAAAATAATTCTATTTAGGAAACCTCTTTCGAGCTAATTCACCTCAGCATCAGTAATCTTGTGGATTGGGCTACAACAGTGAAATTCAAATTTGTACAGAGTAAGCAGCCAATTCATGCTGCATCAAAAGATGCAAGAGTGAGGGAGTCTACTGAAGAACTCAGAAATGCTGCATTCCCTGCCAAGCAAATCCAGAGGAGGTATGGCACTGACAAAGAAACAAACATAGGTCGAATAATTTCTCCCTGCTTCTTCATATTTGCAACAGGAAAAATATATGCTTATTAAATGCTTGCTAAATTCAAATAAATGCAAATACCTTCATAGTACCAGTCAGGTTGCATAACTAGAACGAACTGCCTAATTTGAGCATATAAAAATCATAGTCATATATATAGTTCAATATTCAGAAGACGTTATTTGTTGTAACTACTGAAACTTGAAAAGCCACAGGAGAGAATAGCAGTTGCTTTTAATGCTAGATCATGAAGAATATATATATATATATATATATATATATATATATATATATATATGGCAAATTACATACAAAATCACACATCACATTCGAATTGCGCATAAAATTGGAAGAATGCAGGTGATTCAAACAGGAATAACACTTCAATGCTTGCTCTTCTCTGGCCCTTACAAAAAATAAAAAAGTAAATTTTTAATGAACATAACTACAATACATTTTCAAGGAAATAGATGGAAAGTCAGACTAAGGAAAAAAAACTTAGAGAATAATTAGCTAACATAGATATATTCAGTTAGGCATGGCAGGATGCAATTCCTCCTTGGATGATTTAAGGATATAGACAAAATAAGCTCTGATCACTATCTTTTAAAAGCTGTGAGAGACAGATAATACCTTGAGGACTGGAAAAGGACTACCAAATTCTCTATCTCCAATTTAATGTGGAAAAAGGAGGACTCAGTGAAACACAGATCTAATCATCCTAGTTCCAAATCTTGAAATACACTGGAAAACGTATTAAAGGTTCATTTTGTGAATGTCCAAGAGATAATTAAATGATAAACAACGACCAACATGATTTTGTCAAGAAAATTAATTTGAAACCACTCTAGTGTCATTAAATAGCTTATTAGATTAGAACAAAAGAAAAATATATTATGTAGCTTAATTTTAATAAAGCTTCTGACATTATGTAACATGATGTACCTTAATGTAATTAAATAAGTACTAAGTTCAAGATGAATGAATAATCAGTTCAAAATTGGATTTCAAATTGGCTTTTACCTATGGTCTACTCTTAAAATGTTATGGATAGTCCTAAGCATGTCTGATCTGTTTTTCATTCTTCTCAGAAATACGTATTTAAAGAGGAGGCTGGGCATGTATTAAGTTTCCTGGCTGACCTAGAAACTTCAAACATTCTGCAGAAATCCTAACAGATGAGATGCACTATATTTCTCTTTCTAGAAAATTAGGCACATCTTAGATGAAATATGGCAAATTAGTTTGGACTGATCTGATTTCATAAACCGATATTGCATTTAATCCCATTTTCCATTTATCTCTATGTCTTAATTATTCTTCTCTTCCAAATTTGTTCAAAAGGTTTTCATTATACTTAGGTCAAACTGACATATATCTAGTTTTCAAGATTACTTTTTTTTCTTCTCTCAAATATCATTACCATAATGCTGTTCTTGCTGCTGTACCATCTCTAGTTTGACAGATTCAATACAATGCCTTGCTGCCAACTTTAAAACTTAATGTACTAGTTCTTTCTAGTAGTATGCCATGTACATTTTTCTTTCCCTTCCAACTGAGCTTAGGAACTTTCCTTCCACCTAAAATGGACAGGCACATTCATCACTCATTGTCCTAAAACTACAGGGGAGATGACAGATGCTGGTGTCAGCCCTCCCTTCAATGCCATGATTCTCCTACCAGCCTGTTCTCTAACTCTTCCAGACATGAACTCAGTCCACACTGAGCAATAATCAGGTTTCCTTTTGTTCAAGAAAATCATCCAGTTTGTCAAGGCCCGTGTTGATGGCTTCCTGCAGGCTGATCAGCCAGTGACATGTAGCCCTCCAGAAGGTGGAGGCCTCTGTCCCACCTGGTACTCACCTGTCAAGGATAACACAACCTGGGGGCTTTTTCACTCACTTATCCTTGTTCTTTCTTTGCTCTGCATCATCTTCATTTATAATATACACTACTGCAGTCATCTCTTTTAACACTTCCAAAATATTTTGACTTCCCTCACTTAAAATATACCTTACTGAAGATTTCCTGCCAAAACACAGTTCATGTATAATACCGAGAGTATTCTCCCCTCTAAAACCTCTGTTCACATCTTGGAAGAAATTTTCCTCAATAAAAAGAACTCTGATTATGCAGTGCTTACTGTTGCTTGAGCCCTGCAATCCTAGTATTAACTTCTTCTGTAATTCCCAGTTTCTGGGTTAATCATGCACAAATTTTATTCTACTAAAGCAAGTTGAAATTTTCCCATCCACTGCTGCGCCTGATTTACAACTACTTCCCTCTCTGTGCATGCAAGATCATGGATTGTAGTAATTCTAATACCTAATTCTAATACAGCATGTCACTAGTAATTTTTTGCATGTAATTCTTCTGCCCTAATAGCATATATTTTTCATTTTTGTAAGAGCTAGACGGATATTTAATCTCCTTGTATATTTTTTTAACAGGATGTTATTGACATTCTGAAATAATATTGATTTACACATACAGATACAGTGATGAATTTATTGTTTGCTTTTAAAACAACAGTCACAAAAAATAACAGATCCTGGGTTTAGTGATGATATATGGTTTTAGGCATTGGGACCAAAATCCTATTTTACTCATAGAAAATATCTAGTAACTTTCTGTGAGCCTTTAACAGGCAAGGTTTTGGCCCCACAAAGGATGCAGGGGCTGAAAATATATTTAGAGATGATTTAAGAGCACAGCTTCCAATTTATGATTTCAGATTTCTGCACTTAAAGGTTTCCTAACTCTGCAATTGCCAAAGCTCCATAATACTTCAGTTTTAATTTGTTAAGTTCCCAAGCACATGAAGCTGTGCCACAGCTCATTTCCAGGATGATATCTTTCTTGACTAATTTGACCTCTTTGCTGCCCAATTTATGCCAATACACCAGATGGAGCAAAAGATTGGTCACACTTACTGGTCTCTGCTTGTGACCTCCACACTAACAGGGAGAAGATGGCTTTCTCTAAGAGCATACAGACAAAAAGGCCAGGTTATCACAGCAGCACTGAATCTCAATTAATGGGTGCACACTCTTGAAATCTATAGCAGATGGTCATTTCCTATATTAGAACTAGTTTCTATACAACACTGTGTATAGAAAAATCCTGTGTTGGACTTTATTTGGGCAGGGAGGAGGAATTGAACTTCAAGTTAAAAAAAACTGTTGAAATGGTGCATGGTTCTGTCACATTTTGCATAAACCACTGAAATCTGATCAAGTCACCCAGGTTAATATAAGAATTAACAATTTATTCTAGTAGATGAAATAAAATTTTAACAAATTTTAAGGCTCTATTTGCCTTACCAGGCTGCTTACAGTAAGTCAGGATATACTCTGTTCTGTCAGGCCCAGGCTGCAGTACAATTGGAAATAAATTTAAAGTAAGCAGATTGCTCACTTTACTTTTCCAGGGACTTCCCCCTGGAAAAGTGGAAAACTATGACTTCACAGGCCTTGTCTAATTTTTATTCCAGTGAATTTACCATGTCAGGTATATGAACAGGAATAACTTCTGCTGGAAACTCAGAACGATTGCACGAAATAATATGCAGTGCAACATGAATACCCAAATAAAGAAGAAAAACTGTTTTAAAATTAAAAACTCAAGCCTTCCATTGTCCCTTCAGTCATATCTGAGTGTCACTTTTATTTCAAACCCAGGGCCAGTGGAAGGCACCAGGATGAAACAGCCCATGCCTCATCCCAGTGGCTGGAGCAGTCTATTCCCAGCAGCTGCGCAGTCATACGCCACAGCATTAAAAACTGACTTGTCCCCAAAGCAGGAGGGCATACCAATCCAATCTGCCAGCATTTCAACACAGCAGCTTTAGGTGTAGAAAATGGAAATGCTAATGGATTTCAGTTAATTACAAAATGCATTACTCCTAGGCTGCATTTGAGTGTTGATGTCTATTTATTCCACATTGGACTGGAAGAGTAGAAGGGAACACAAGCACATAATATTTCTCCATGTGAGACATTTGAGAAGAGTATGAGAGGATAAGGATTTATGTTCACCTCTGTTTTTTCTAATAGTCAAAAGAAGTGTAGAAATGAAGTCTAGAGATAGTCATGCCCAGAATATACTAGTCAGGCTGCAGGCTGCAGTGTGTAAAGGAATAAAAGAGAAGGTACAGGGAAGTTACACACTCCCCATGCAGGTTTATGAAGTGCCTCATAAACAATTTTGCTCAACTGCCTTGATTTATTTTTTTAGTCTTTCCTCTTTTTTTTCTTTATTCTGTTTTCACTCCCTTTTTTCTGTTTTTCAAGAGGTCATATTTTGAAAGAAAGCTTTGGAGATAATAGAACTTTTGTAGTGCAGTGTGACTCTTCAAGATCTATCCAGTTTGGACCTGATTCATGGATGAGATATTGTGCTCACAGAGAAGTTGAAGACAAAGATTCATGGGCAGAAAATGTTGCAAATTCCTGGCCCGAGAAGTAACAGCAAGTTAGATAAGAGCAATCACTGCTACCCAACTCCCTGATCTCCTTCAAGGGTGCATTGGCTGAACAGATTCATATAGTTCTCTGATACATAAGAGGAAAATACCAAATTTGTGGAGAGATATTATATCAGAGGTTTAGGAGCAGTTAACCACTCACACTAGAATATTATATTGCTGCCACAGAGATTGAAGAGGAACTAAGGAATGGAGAGGATTCGGGATGATTGACTGACTGAAAAACATTGTCTGCAACAAAATTTTGAGAGGCCTGAATCCATTATGTTAAAAAAAAAAAGGTGATTTGATTATGGGTTGTTAATTCTAATTTGAGTAACAATCTGATTGTAGCTGGCTCATCAACCTCATAAATAAAGATAAAAGAAGATTCAGGGACTGAAAATTGAGGCAAGGAAAGTTCAGACTGAGAAATAAAACAAGGTGAGAACTTTTAGAATAAATATAAGCAACCACCAAGATAACCTAACAATATCAATGTTAGTTATATTTTTAGCTTTGTGATTTGGTTTTTTTAAGTTTTTTTTTTAATGAAAAAATATTTAATTCAAGCAAATTTATTCAGCCTTATGGCATGTATTATTCAAGAGTGCAGAATAGATGGTGGTGATGATGATAATAATAAGACAGAGCTGACATTTATTCTGAGTGGAAACCAGAGCTTATTTAATCCACAAGTATTTTGCCACTGGCTTGATTTCATTGTTGCTTTTGATTATATTAAAAATTCTTTCACCACTCCAAATTTACTGATAAAACAAGCACACACAAACACCAGCTGAAGTAGACCATGGGATCCAATCAACGACAACACTCCAAGAATAAAAAGGTTTTTTGGGTTTTTACAGCCAAATATCCATACACACCACTGCAAATAGTTAAACTGGCACAACAGAAAACACAGCTGATTGTGCCAGGACAGCATGATAAATAGTCAAACCTGGCTTTGACAGAGGAGAACAGGAACTTTCAAAGCCAGCTTTGCCACCAAAGACTGTATCTCATGTGTCTCCTCAAAGCAGGATACTTGGCAGAACAGGACAGTACTGGTACATTGGCCCCTCATTGCCAAGGTTCTAAGACAATAGATCTTTTTAATGCAGTGGATTTGAAATGTGTGTTTGTTTATAAAGAGTAAGAGCTGAAGACCTTTTACCACAGAACAGTTTTCATGTAAACCACAAACCCACATTTCATTTGCTAATAGCTCTATGTCATATTTCCAGTCTCTAAAAGAAATAATAGAGAGTCTTAATGTCAATCTTCTTTTTGAAATGCAGCCTCTCCCATAGGCTGCACATTACACCCAGCAGTCATCAGAGATGGATAGCAGGAGTGTATTTTTCTTAGTGTTGAAGACTCAGTGAGCTGCTGACTCAGAATCACCTTTCTTGGAGACATGCCTTCCTCACATGTTAGTTCTTTGCTTAGACCACTAGAGCTGTTTAAAGAATATTTGATTCACCACATGGCAGCATGTATTTTGAGTAATATTCCCCTAGCACTTATAGTGTGGTTCAAAATAGCATCCATAGACAGCTATATCTTAAGTTGATAATTTATTTTTAGAATACAGCCCAGAGCATTTTTTAATGCCCACATTTGCATTTGTCTTTGATTTGTGCTATGGAGAATCCCTAGTAAATGAAAAGTGCATCCAACAGATATTTGTTTCAGCATTTTTGAACTGACATGCTATTTTTAGACAAGATTGGTTATTCCCTCATCTAGATACTATATTTTGATCTGTTGCTCAAGCCAATTTTAATATGTCATGTCCTGAAAAGAACAGTAGAGAAACAGTACAAGGGAGACATAGCTGAGGATCTATAGCTACACAACACATCCAGGATAAAGAAACTCAGCTGAAAATGCCCATAAGCTTCCAGGTAGATAGCATGGCAGGCAAAAAACCATCCTCAACATCCTTCTGTAAGGCTTTGGGAGGGATGCCACAGCACTTTGAGAATCTGCTAGAACAAGCACTCCTATCATTTCCCTGACCCTGGTAAATTACTCAAACTACTGTGATCACCCAAGCTTTTGTAACTGAGGCAGAAGCAAGGCTGGGCTTGTGATCCAGTTTAGTCCCAGCCTGGATGGGATCAGCTGGATAAGGGCCCTGATCCATTGGCTGGGCAACTGCAGGCACTGTCACAAGGGAGAGTGGCAATGGGCATCTCACTCAGAGGGAGTCTGGAAAGTTCTTCAGTCTGATCAGCCAATGGGTTCACTCTTTTTACAAGTATGTTAAATGCTCTCCTGGTAAGAAATTAGAACATATTCAGACTGTATGAGCTGATGCAAAATCACAACCACATATATTATTTCAGACCACCTATTAGGTTTTATAACATAGTCTTAGATTTAAAAGTGTCATGGCAATCTTCCCTTGCACAGAGCTGACTTCAGCAGCCCCTAACCCTGGCACTTGCCCATTCATTGTGTCCCCAGCACTGTAGCCCCAAAGCCCTGCAGCACCACACTGCTGCTGCTAAATGAGAGGCCATAGGGACTGAGGCTTGCCAGGGTGCTCTGCCCCCACTTTTCTTGACTTGCCTGCAACTCTGTGGTTAATTTGTTCTACTTTTACTTATCTTTATGTGGTACAACTGTGGTTTTATACAGGTAGCTCTAAAAAGCCATCATTCTGTGGAGAATGAAGCACTTACACTTTAAGACAGCAATGTAAGGTAGAGAAATACAATACCCAAAAACCTTGGGACTTGGAGAGGCAGGATGCAGCATAGAAAAGTGTCTGTCTGGAATGATAAGAGGAGGGCCCAGGCTTGCATTGAGCTGTGCAGAGATGTAAAACCCAGCAGCAGGCAAAGGATTGCAGACCAAGAGATGGGTTTGATGGTAACAAAGAGAAGAAAACAGCATCTTCCACAAAATGAGAGTTGGAGAGTAAATGTGGATGCAACATGGAATTGTAAAATCATGAATGAAAGCAATTGTATATGGTAGAAAAAAGTGTATGGTAGAAAATGTATGAAAATGGGCAAAGTAAGGGGAAGAGACCAGCAAGAACAAGACTGGATCCTTCCCACTGAGGATCAGGAGCTGATGGCTTATGGTCTTACCCTTTCCAGCAGCACAAATCTGCTGACTGCTAGTTCAGAGGAGAAATAAAAGGGTAAGCATTCTTCAGTAAAAGCACAGAAAACCAAGAACTGAGTGCTAATAGTTCAATTGTATTACTGTTATTGAGACCTTTTGTGTATAGAAGTACTCTAATTGCATAATTAGTTTCTTTTTAAGGTCAGAAATAGGTCCAGAGTAATAATAATACTTGAATTAGGCTGCTGAGATTTCTGTCACACTAACAGCAAAGCACTGGATTCATGTATACATAGTGTGCTCCCCCCTTGCCCAGAAGTAACACTTTGAAACGCCACATTCCCCTCAGCTTCACTTGTTTAATAGTTTGGGAATAGCAACTGCTGTTTGAAAAGGGCAGTGGCCCTTCTGGTGGAGTGGACCCATGGTCAAAATAACTCTGAAAGAAAATCCAGCAATCCTCCTAACAAAACCACTCTTTTTGTTACTGGTTATCAGCTCCTGATCTCGTCCACCACACGCTCCACAAAAGCTGTGCTGCCATAACAAAGGGCAGAGCAGACACAGAACAAGAAGAAATCAGAATAACTTAAATCAAGACTATTGCAAAGGAACAACAGCCAAAGAGACTGCTCTGGCTTCAGAAAAGAGGTGACAAGACTTACAGTCCCCAAGTGCTCCAGCAAAAGGTTGAAGATCAGATGTGTGCAATTGAATTTTGTTATTTGTGAAATTATACCTTTGAATCTCTGTTCTTTTTAAATGAGAGGCTAACCATAATGTAAACCAAAATATTCAATTAGATTTTGCATATGTAACACAAAAGCAAGAGAAAAAGATCAAACCTGGAGGCACAAATATTGGAGATATGTAAAAACATCTTTCAAATCAGCACACATAGGTTAAGCAAATAAACAGCTAAAAATTTAATTTAAAATTTCTTTCCAGATTTTTTTTCTGTGTTAAAGACAGCTCTCAGTTTGACTGCATTACCTATGAAACAAACACCAAGGGGGCTATGGATATCTGTGGTCTGTAGGACAGAGAGATAGCTGTGCAGTGAAATAAATAATGTTGTATAGCTGATAAAGGGACATGATGTAAAGATATACAGGTCATTAATAGATTTGCATATCTGGAAGGCAGAAGATGCTTAAATTGCTTTAATATTGAATAACCTCTTTTTATAAGAAAAGTATTTTCCAAAGGAAAACGTCAACAGAAAAAATGGGCTTTTTAAAAAACTTTAAATTTACATCTTTTTGCAAAATAATGATTAATTAAATTAAATAATTTTTCTTATTTTTTATTCAATCAGAATTTTTCAATTATTTAAAGAAATTTCTTTGTAATTTTTCAATATAAAAATATATTTTGAAAAGGTGTATTGGATATTTCTATTATTTTTCCACATTAAATACTATTGATTTTTTCAATATCTTCTCTTTAGTAAAGATGCCAGAATCAGCTTTTTCAGGAGCAAAAACCAGAGCTTTGTGAACTCCATGAGTTCAATGAACAGCTTGATTAAGTCTATTGTGACTGAGATGAGTGGATCGTTATTTTACAAATTGCTGTTTATTAGTTCTGAAATACCCATTAATTTTTCCCTATTAAAAATTAATAAATGTCTTTGTCAAGTTCATATAATTCCTTTCTGACTGTAATTTACATCATTGTTTCTATGGATTTCAGGGCTTTACATGTGTTTCTGCATCTGTTGTTCAAGATCCTCCTTGAACAGTAGAAAATACTTAGACTTCTCCTAAATTCTTCATTATGCTATTGATTGCAGCATATTCTTGACTCCAGCTCAACTAGGTAATTAAAAAGTTCTCAGGTTAGGCATGTGAAATGTTTAATTAAACAAAATTCTTCAGTGTTGATCAGTACCTAAAAGCTTGGGTGAATCTGGCCTTGGAGAATGTTTCTTCTCTCAGAGCAGCTTAAACAATACTTCCCTCTTAGTAAATTATGTCCTTGTCACTGATTACTCTACTTCTGGTCCTCTTCAAAGAGAAGAGTGCTATCTTTTAATTTAGAGCTAGATCTCAGTACTTGGACTACAAAACCTGCTCATTTGAAGAAGTAATTAATGTCTGTGTCAGGAGATGGGATATTTATTACCAGGTTTAAGTTGTTTCATTAGAGGTACAGCTTGTTCCAAGGGAAAATAAAATCAAATAGACACTGTAACGCTGAGCACTTTAATGTCCGAATGTTTATGTTCTTTGGCTCCTTGTCCTCAAAGGAATTCAAAGTGGTGCCAACAATAAGAATTGTGCCAGCAAAGAGACACATAAGCATAATAGGACCCACAGGAGACAGGGGTATCTCATAAATCTCATATGACCCCAGAGCACCCTCAAGTCCCTTCTTGGACAGTTAACTCAGCTCCAGCCAGAGCTACTCCCTGTGTGGTACCAATAGACACATGCCCAGCAGCCCCCTGTCAACATGAGCTGGTGAAATACCTGAATCAAAAACTGATGGACTGGAGTGAGCAAACACTGTCCTGGCTCTGATGCACATCCAGGAAATCAGGAAATTGTCCACTGCTGCAAATACTGCACTGGGCCATGTGGCACTTGGATCTGCACTGATACAGCCAATTCTACCATCTCTCGCTTCTCCTCGATCACCCAGGGTGGAAGCAACTCCCAAGCTTTGCCCTTCTGAACAGGGCAGTTGCACTCTTCTCCCCCACCACACCCACATGCTCCTCCTGGAACCTCGGCCCTGGGACAACATTCATGTGTGCACCGAGTCCTGAAACAAGGGTGAACCCAGGAAAATAAAGATTGGCTTTTGGTTATGGGGTTTTATGATTGGAGAACCACTTACAAATCCACCCACATGCTGAGAGGAGCCAAAACTACAAGCTCTGTCTCTTAGGAGAAAAATAATTCAAGACTACAAATAGTCTGAGGTGGGGAACAAATCCTGCTCTACCTGTTGAAATTCTAACAGATCATATCCTTTAATCTGTGAGATTTACCAACTCTAATGTGACTTTTTCAGACACAAGGAAAAGGAAGGTTTCTCCCAAGATGAAATCTATCACATCAATGAATTCCATTCATCATGAGCAGATGAAGGGTACTCTGCAGTACCCTCCTCTGCAGCTGCCTCACGTCTTCAACCCCTTCTTTACTTTTTAGGGTAATCTTTTTTTAAGGGTGTCAGACTAGAATAACTCTTGAATCTCTGTATATATAATCTAGATATGCATCTGCCCTAGATATAATTTCTGTTCATTTTCTAGAAGGAGTGGACATTAGTGGTTGGACTGAGAAGCAAATTTTTTCCCTACATATTTCTATTTATCTACCTGAAACATCAACCTAGAGATACCTTTATTCCTTTCCTTAGCTCTTGACCCATCCTATCCCCGGATGTGACACTTGGTACCATCCTTGTCATGTAACATGGCACATAACCATTTCTACATTTTAAATGATCCTTTTTCCACTCTTAAGTCCCACAAACACAAAGAAAAATGTGAATCTTAAGAATTCAAAATTGCTTTTAGTCACATTTTTTTAATTTGGGGAAATAATGTTATAATATATTTAAGGTTTCACAACTGACATATGGATTAAAATGTGACAGCCTCAGTTATTGATTTGACATCCTCAGATCACAGTAAAGAAATACAGGCTCTAACCTGAGACATCATATTTAAATTCTGCACTAAGTCAAATGGCATTGAGGTCTAGAAGTAATAGGTATTAAAATGATAAATATTTGCACATCATGTGTAAGGTCTACGTACAACACAGACAGGAATAATAATTTTATTTTTGTGCTTAAGACTAATAAACTTAATTTATTCTAAGCAAGTTCCTAAACATTTTCAACGATCACATGTGATCAGTGTCTTTCAGAAAAAGGATAATCTTACTTTTAAAAGTTTTAAGACACAATTCTGAGCCACAAGTCGCTATCTATGAAATAACTTTGGATGATCTACCTCTTTTAATCTGCTCAAGGTTATGAAAACATTTCTATTTCTACTGAAAACAGTTTCAGCAAGTTTCAAGCCAGGCTCTGATAAAGTTCATTTTACATCACTACTGAAATATGGATTTAATATGGTACACCTGCAGTCCAGTATTTGCATCACTCCTGTAGTTGCTATGGATGGTCACTAATACTTAAGGCTCTTACTAAATTCGGGAATTTTAATGATCCAGCTTACAGGCTGTGAATCAGGCTCTTCCTCAAGTGTCTAATCAAATCAAGACCTAAAAGAGCAGCTGGATCTGCATTTCTTGAATTCCTTTAATATTATGGTACTAACTTGAAAATTATAATATCAAATATTATTTTGCCATTCTGTAACTCCTGAACTAAGCCAGAGGGAAAAAAAGTTAAACTTGAAAATCATCCATTATTGTCCATCATTATTCATTATTATTTTAGAAAATTATGCCATAGAGGTGATAAAATCATATGTGTCTATCTAAAATCAGATACATGAAGTATTATTTTCAAATATGATTTCTAGCTCCCTGTGAAGCTGAGGTTCCTAATGAACCTTAGCTATAATTACACTTTTTTCAATTCCTCTGAAAAATCATGGTGAAAAATGTCAACATTTTCACTTAAATGACATCCCAAAGATCACTAGGGTATGTAATGGTGTTGATAGTACAAACCAGAAGGTCCCAATTCTAATTTTGCCATAAGTTCACATCTCAACTTTTACAGGTACTGTATTCTGTTGTTCAATATTACTTTGTTCAGAATATATTTCAATATTCATCCAAAGATTTCTGGACTGAGTAATAGAAATTGCTAATTTGTTTGTATGAATTTGATTTTGTTTCTTATTTTAAAATAGATGTTCAGATCTTCATACTACATTTTTCCCTAACAAATTACAAACTTCTGTGTGTGCACAAAAGACAGTCTATTTCCTTTCTAACTGCCCTTTCAACATAGAAAATATAATGGGTATTATTAACATTGAATACCTTCCATGCTGCACTACTTTTAAAAACTCTGAGAGCCTTATTGGTAACCTCATGTTCTATCATTAGAATCAATTACTGTTCAATTGACCACAGAAAATAAAAGTCTTGATATACCCTCATGCAGAAGATGAATAAAAGCCTCTCTCAACATATTATTCGTAATTTTAGTGTCTATTTCTATTAGGATTCCTGGAATGTGATGCAATCACAGGAAAAGAATGGACCATTGACTGCAAGAGCAACCTCTCCTGTATCATGATGCTCTTCACAGATTTGTCAGCAAGGGCAAATACTCTCAATTGAGATAGGTTCCTTTACAGCTGGAACAGGTTCACTGTGCCTTCATTTTTGAGCTGCTCACAAGCAATGGCACCAAAGTCACATTTGCTGGTTTTAAGTAGCTCCTAGTTACATGGATGAATTGTTGTTATTTTTTTCACCTCATCCTTTGTACAGCACAGAACAAAAATAAAAAGCTCTTGGGAATGATTTTTTTTTCTATAATTTCCCATTATCATAAGTGAACATTAACAAATCTCTTGTCTGGGTTATTAAAAGAAAGTCGGGAGCTACATAACCATGGAAACACAACTTCCAGCCCCCTCAAGCACATGACTACTCCAAGCCCTGACAGGCAAAGCCTGGCAGCAGGAGCATATGATCCATTGGATCTGCTGACATTCTAGGCATTAAATTTTGCATAGTGGAGTTTTTTTTTATTATTAGAGTTGTTTTTTCAAAGGAAAATACAAAGACATAAAATGATGAAGAGTTTTTTCCATTAACTCAAATGAGCTTTCTGTGTGTTTACTATGGGCTATGCTGGCACCTGGGGACCTGACCACAGATATTTGGGTATTTGAAAAAACATGCAGTGAGACACAGTTCTGGTCCTAAGGATCTTACACATATTACAAATAAAATATTCAAAATATGTGAACAGAAAAAAAGTCCCCTTCTGACCACATCTTTAAATACACACTATAATGACATCATTGGAAAACCAAGTTGCTTTATTGAGTAAATGCCTAAGGATCCTAAGGATGCACAGAAAGTCTGCCCTGGTTTTGAGCACTGAGTTTCTGCTTCCCATGTACCACTGTTGCCTCAGCAACAAAACTGCACAGTTTTCCTCAAAGAGACGTGGTGCATCTTCTGCCTTGCTGATCAGGTGCTTTTCACAAGAACATATTTCACTACAAATTTAAAAACTGTCACTATCACACTCTTATCACTCCTCCATAGGGAAGACTACAACCAAAGATCTTCACAAATGTCTTGGGAACAGCTGTTATCTTCCCAAGCCAGGTACTCAGGGTGGTGACAGCGAGGTGTTGAAGTGCAGTGTTATTGCAAGTCTTCTACTGTAGTTAAACCTGCCAGTTCACCATTTTCATTCCCTGAAAGTTCAGCTTCCACTAGGAAGTTCCTGACAGACCACCCTGTGAAAGGCTGTTGCCAGAATGAGGGCATCTTCCATACCTAAAATTAGAGAGAGAATCTTGTTTGGAAATAACTTCAAAGTTTTCTGCTCCTGTTGAAGCAATTCTTAATGTACTCAGCATAGCAAAATCATCTTTGCATTCTAAGAGCTCCCTAGTCCTAACACATCCCAAATCTTGAGAGGGACAGCATTGTACTGCTGGGAACACTCCCATGCCCCTGGGAAGTCAGGACATCCAGAGGCAAGCTCAGACTCGCCATTTATTGGCACTGTCAGGAAGCCCACTCTTTTTGCTTTCCAAACACACCTTCAGCATTTTACCAAGCACAGATTTCACAGTATGCATATAATTCATCAAATAATCTTCAAAGACACATGAAAAGTTTCTCCTTGGGGAAAGAAAAGAACTGCTCATGATTCTGGATGATCATGTTGCCTACAGCAGTTTCACAAGGGTTTATTAGTGCAGTGGCGTGAGCATACACAAACCAGAGCAGAATATTGACACTGTTTTAAACAGAAACATCCCAGCAGTACCCAAGGCCTCCTGCAGGCTTTAGAGGAGGAGGGGATTATGAGGATTGGAGATTTCCTGACCTCCATCTGCTTTCTGTGCTGTGAGGAGTGAAATGCCAAGATCCAAATTGGTGGTTGCAGCTTTGTTTCATCACCAGGGTCCTGTAATGGGATGTCCTCTGTGAAATGTGACTAAAGCTTTGCTTCCTGGGATGTACATATACATATATACATACAAACATACATGCTTGCTGGTCACATCCCGTCCAAGCAAAACCCCACTTGCCCACAGAAGTTCCTGACAAAGATTATCTCACCAAAAAGGCAAATGTTTGGCTCTGGGGCAGCCCATAATATCTGCTTGAAATTTCTGTGCTCTCACAGTGCTGCTGAAAACCTGCAGAGGGGAAGTCATTTGGCCCACAGTCAAGTGCCCATGCAGAGTAGAAGAACTCACTAGGAAATATCAAGGTTGTTCATTCAATTGCCATCCAAATTAACCAGCCTTCTTTTGAGGATGAGGACAAAATGGGCCAGGGCTGCTGTGCTGTGTAGATAGCATTTTAGTTCAGAAATTAAAGCAGAGACTCAAGAAGTGAAAATCCTGAAAACACAACACTGAATATGATTCCAGGCAGTCTCTTGAATCAGCATGCTTTGTTCCCTCCTGTTAAAGGCAAACCTTCCTGAGGAAGCAGGACCCAAATGTCTAGAAGGAGACCAGGCAACTGGGTACCTGCTCTTCCTGTTTGATTGCATTTTCTGAAGCTACAAAGTCTGTTTATATAACTAAATCTGAATTGAGCCCACTAAGTATGAAAGTCTTGTATCCTAAATGACAAGTCTGGCAGATCTAATGCAGTGTGAGCTCTCAGCTCCCAGGTAACTGTGATCTTCCACTGCTGCAGGCAGGCCTGCTCTGCTGTCAGTGCTGGTTCCCATGTCAGCCAGCTGGAGAAACCCCTTGGACACATCACGCTGCCAGCTGGAGTGCAGGAACACTTTCCCCTCGTAAAGTTACAATGTCAGATTTAAACAAATAGACTTGTAGCATTTTTAGGAATGCTGTCCAAAACGAGCAGATGTAATTACATTCACCTGCAAGAGCACTGTGCCAGCCCAGCTCAGAGAGGCTCCTGCTCAGGACCATCCCTGAGCCAGGTGAGTGTTAGGAGAGGGAGAAGAGCAGCACAGGTGTTCTACACCAGGCACTGAAACAGGGCTGCAGATGTGCAAGGGCAATTTCATCAAGACCCACCACGTGTGGTAACCATAACTATGTGAGGATTTTAACCCCATCAGCTGCCTGATGCCATTTCAGTCATCACTTATCATTCTACCTCATCTTAAAATGCTGGGTCCTTGAATGCTACTGCTGTTAAACTATTAACTGATGAAGGAAATTTGCCCTCCCTATTCTCCAAAGCAGCTACCTTTCTTTTCTTTATCATGCTGAATAAGCCTTTTACTTAATTATTAAAAAGAAAGCCAGGTAAATACACATTCTTTAATTACGTTAATCCCAGCAGTCACAGAAAGCTGTCAGAGTTATTACAAGAATACTGTATTTTTGCACAACAGAAATGAAAAATAAACTATCCAGTATTGTAAGTTCAAGGTTCCACGAAGCATGGGCATAAAACCCAAGTTTTTTGGACAACTCTTCATCATTAAATTGTTTAGCACAAATTGAAAAGATAACAGAAGAGCATCACTACTGCCCATTTTAATGTTGGCAGTTTCTCCAGGAGTTGTGCCAGACATGGGTGCACTTATGGTAACAAAACACCCTTAGGGAAGATGTGGGAGTTCATCTCACTCCTATTATTCCATGCAAGTGAACAGCTATAGTTAGGCATCCAGAGAGATTTAGGCTGAACAGAAGGGCATGCTATGATTCTAAGCACTTACAGGGCAACAACCTTGGAGAATAGGCAGGCTAGATTGGTTTTGACTTCTTGAGATTCTTAATCTATATTTAGGCAAGATTTGAGTGATCAAATATCTTTAAAACTGAGGCTTAATGGAGAAAAACACATTATAAAGACTATTTCCTTTATACTCTAAGCCTTCTTATATGGATGGAAATACAAAAAAAAAAAAAAAAACAAAAACCAAAAACAAACCCATAGAATTTAAAACAAAGAACTGAAAGAAAACTTGTCTCTTGGTCATGCTCCTTTATCTCCACAGATGTGTTGGATACCTTTTCATTTGTAAAATTTAATTACCTTTGTATTTTGGCTTGATCCTTGAAATACCCTATTTTATTTTTTAGACCTTCCATTTACATCACTTCAGCATTAACCAAATCATTAGTGCTCCAATGCTGTCAGAGCTTGACTTGGCCAGTATTGTCATAGGTTAGGCATCAACACAGTTTGAATTCAGAAATGTTATATAATCTCAAAACTAAATTATTTAGATACATTCATATTCATATATTTAAATAATACTCATACGCATGATGTAGTCCATCATACTAATGAATAAAATATCAGAAGGCATCTTGGAACACTAATTGATTTCTATTTATAAAGGCATTTATGTGCCTTAATATATATACTTTTATATAGATATAGATATAAAACAAAATCTTTGTTTTTCTTGAATCAGCCTCTTGCCACCTGTTTAACCATTTGTATCTTCATCCCGAGTACTATTTAATCATGAAGCTGATGCCAAAGTCATGTCAGGATTGACATTTATTCTACTGTGTAGGAGGTACTACTGTATGATACTATACCAGGTATCTGACCAGCAGAAGGGAGTGATTCTAGCTCCAGAAAAGTTCTTCTTCATTTTTATTTTCTGTCTATCATAGGACTGCACAAGAAGTTAGGAGTGTCAAGCCACAAGACACACGAGTGCCCAAATGAAAACAGAAGCACTTGTTGCCATCCTTCTCTGCTTCTGTATAAGACAAACAATGTTCTTGCTGCTCCCAAAGAGATCAGTTCTGTCACTGCTGCACAGAGTGGCTCTTCAGAAGAGCCAGGCAGACCTTACTGGGTTCTTGCAGGAAACAGTAATGTACCCAAACCTCAGCAATCTCACAAGGGGCATGCCTGTCTTTACAGCATGTTAAGAAAAAAATCTAACTGAAAGACATTTCTAAGAAGCAGAACTTAAAATGAAATCCTATTGATGAGCCACAAATTGGGAAGTAAAAAAAAAACATGCTTTTATTCAAGTCATTGATTGTTGGCTCAAAACATTTCAGGTGCATGTGTGGGGAAAGGGGCAAGTCAAGTCTTCCCCTACATGGCAGTGCTCTGCTTAATACATCCCACCTGTAGGCCACCTGTGCACACCCCTGGCAGACTGGAAGCATGGTCCACACCCCACCTCTGGCATCCCTAACCCAGCTCCTGAGTGGCCACCAACACTGAAGTCCCACCTGGGGGGAGGGCCTAGAAAACTCAAATTGGACTTAAGCCAGAACAAAACACAACTATGTGTTTTGACCCTACTTTCTTGAGACTTTTTTGTCAGTTAGAGCACCACTGGAAGCATGTGTGGTAGCTATATTTGTTATTTTCTGTATCTCTTATCTTTTCCCTCTAATTTCTTCCTCTCAGAGTCTGAGTAACTTAAAGGTGGATGGGCTGGTGATTGCTAGGTTAAGGGGCTTCCCTTTGTTAAGTTAATGCTTTGTGAAATGCTTCATGCTGATTGAATGTTGCCTTAAACTTTTGCCGAAGTCACCTGATTTTCTAAAGCTTGCCAGTCAAGTTTTTTTGTTGTTCTGCCTTCTTGAGAATATCTCGTTAGTGTTTCCTCTTGTGTCCAACTCAGGGTACATAAAAGGCCTGTAAGGCCCTCTAAGGGACTTGGTGAGGAATTCTGGGACCTTATAGTTGTGAAGGTATCTGTGTCACTCACATAAAGCACCTCAGTGTCAAAGAGGAGGAACAAAATGCATTCCTGGGTTTGAGGGAGAAAATGAAATATGCAGTGTTATGAACAGAAAAACTGATAATTTTTAGTGTGGAGAAACAAGTTACAAATAGCTAATTTAACCACTTTTGCTACTAAAGTGTTATCTGTGTTATGTAAATTACCAGTCGTTCTGGCTAATGACTCCTTTTGTATTAGTGGCCGAAGCCGAGTTGAAAGGCCTTTGTAACACTAAAGGTGTGAGAGAACTGCCCGGGCAGGGACAGTAAGGGAAAGACGAAACTTGTGAGGCGGGGGACATGCAAATTAAACTGCAAATTGACCAGAGTGCTTTGAGAAGGGGCGACCTCAGACATACAGAAAGGAACCCCAAAACAACGAGCCAAAATGAAATTGAGAAATTAGAGTGATGTCCACGTGTGAGGAACAAGCTACTGAACCTGCAGAGACGCTGAAAACCTTAGGAGCCCCTCGCCCTGAGTGCAAGAGTCATACAAAGCCGGTACCCCCCGACCCCTGGAGAACAGCCGAGCAAGATCGGGCACGCCCACAGCTCCTACGAGGAGGGGATTGCAACTCTGCCCCCAGGGGACAAAGCTGTGACTCATCCTCGTCCTGTGAGCCACCTGGGAGAGTCGACGGAAGCTGCAGACCTGTCGGCCCACCCCTATCCTGAGCTGATCATTTTTAATAAAGGCATTAAAAGGAGAAAAAGTCTCCTGCCCTGTTTATTTCATGCAGGGCATGAAGAATTATCTCTGCACCACAGCCCAGTGCCCCTGCACTGCTGGGTGTGTGAGTGGCAGGTGACCCATTGCACAAACCTCACAAAAATCCAGCAGAGCTGCAGTGGGCTTCACCAGCTAGGTGGTGGGAAGAGGGAGAGCTGTCAGCTCAGGTCCTGCTCCTTTCCCTGGGGCTGGGACCATGGCGTCAAGCTGCACCAGCAGGAGAAGTGGATGCTGTCACTATCAGATGTTTTACTGTGTCATCTGCAGATGGGGATCAATGCCCTTAGAGAGTTTGGTGCGTGAGGACCACGTGAAGATAAAAACCAAAAAGTTTCAGAATTTGATTATGCTGAACAGATTTCCAGGCAGGCAGACAAAGAAGTGCTTGTACTCCCTTGAAATACTGGCTACGTGCTCATTTAATTACCATGTAATCATTTTTAATGAGAATTAGAAATTTGGTTTATTCTTAGTCACTGAAAAAAATTTCTGGTACTACTGATCTAAACAAAGAGAAGAAATGAAAGAACCAAACACATACTAACAACTGATGTCTGTTTTTTGCATTTTCCATTCAAACACAACTCATGTTGCTGTATAAAAAAAATTTAGGACCACAAAAAAATGTTTGTCATCACTGTATCTGGTTTTTAATGTGATATTCTTCATAGCTTCTAGTAACAAATGCACAATTATCAGCCCCCAAAGGTTTTTTACAGTATGTACTGCCAATAACGATTAAGTGGATAGTGCCTTCTGAATAAGTGACTATCCAGATCTGTTGACCCAAGAGTTAAATATTAACTGAGAAGATTCAAAGGTCAATATTCACCTAGAACACCAATAAATCCTAATGTTCTTCACAATAAAAATGATGCACCTAATACTATATATACTGAAATTTCTTGTCTGGATGCCCCAATCTCTCTAACCAAATAAAGGTTGTTCAAGAAAGGAGGAAATCTTTGTTATAGGTGTGAATAAAGAGCAAAAGGTGCAGTAATCCAGGCCAGGATCCATATTCCATTGTATTGTTTAAAATAGGAAGTCCATTGCCCTCAAATATGCCAGGAAAAGTTTTCATCCGTAATCAGTCTCATAAGGTGGAACACGTATTCACACATTTGTTTAATGCATAGCATAAAAAAAATTTGCTGCACTTATAACAGGTCCAGTAAAAGATTTTATTACGCATTGAGTCTGACTCTTACTTAAGGTCAGAACTGAAAGGCAAACCAAAATCTTGTTTTAAGTCAAAACTTGCTTTAAGCCTTAAAGCATCTGCTTGCTTAGTTACTGTTATGGGATCAAAGAGATCGGCCCAATTGCACAGTGAGAAGCAAAGTGATTAACATATCTTTATTTGATTGATTAAGCATGGTAAATAGATACTTCTACAGATAAACTGTGTTACCATGTTGAGCATCAGGCTCTAAGAGAGCAGCAAAATGATCCTACTCATAATTTGTGCTTTAGGAGCAAATGACCTGTGGAAAATTCTGACCTGATTGATTTCAGCTCACAGACTGAAAGCTGTGTTTTGCATATGGATGTAAGGATGGAAAATGTAAGAATGGAGGGATAAATAGTGTAAGTAAACATGTCAGCAGGATGGGAAATCCCATTCCAAGAAGAGGAAGATTACATTCAAAGTTTGTATGTACGAACCTTAACTAAGTAATTTTGTGAGTTTCATTATAGATCTAACAAGACTCACTGCAAATTTTTTTTCACCCATATAAATTTTTTCAACACAGGGTAAGATTCACCCTTCCACCAACAAGCTTTCTCAGGCTCTGGGAATTTTGGGGGAGGATATTTTGGTTTTCCATGTGTGTTCATTGATCCATTATTTCTTTGTACAATTTCCCTGGCATATGGGCTATGAATTAAATTCAGATAAACAGATTTTTTTACCAGAGTGGCATTTTTAACCTATATGTCAAAGTGCATGATCCAATAGCAGTTAAGGGAATTTTCAAATAGTTACTTGTATTGCTATATTTTCTCCCGTGTATGTGCAGTGTTAAGAATACATCTCATTATTTATTTTTACACTTCTTGACACAGTTTTGGGGGGGAAAGAATGAGAATTTTTTCTTATTTGCTCACTCTAGCTACTGATATTTAAATGCAAATTATCTACTGTTAGCTGGGTTGTTATTCTTATCTCCCTGAACCTTGTCTTTCTTGTACTGCACATTTGTTCTGCTTTACTATCTGTGAACTGTCTTTTTTTAATTCCTAGAGGCAAATTCCCTCAAGCCTGTTCTAAGATCTACGGTAGTAAGCATTCTTTTCTCTCAACTAGCAGAGCCATTCATCTACATTTCAAGTCTCATGCTGCTCGAAACTGGAAAATAATCAGAAGATTTGTTTATATATCACTGTTGTTCTAAAGTTCAAACCATTATAATAATAAAGTCCTATCCAGTATTCATAGATACAAAATGTCAAACAGAAAATATGGACGGATCAGGTATTCAGAAGACTGAATCTCAAACAATATTGTACTAGGGGAAGGGAACAGAAGCAATTTTGAAGTTCAATATTTCAGAAAATGTAGGAGACAAACAGCAGGCAAAGGTGTCTTAGTCACATAACTTTTTTTTCTTGTGCTAAAATCCAAAATCATAAGACTGAGCAGAGAGACAATGCCATGAAAACAGTTTGGTTCACTTTTAGACTTAGGAATGTACTGCCATAACTGAATTTCAATTTCTAGTGAGAAAATTTTATTGGAAACTGACATTTCTGAACACTTGCAAGATGAAAAATATACTAGCAATAGCATACATAAGGGCATGAGTTTGATGATGGATTCTTATGAGTTTTCCCAGTATAGGAAAACTGTAGTGAAAACTTAAAGGGATGATTGTTCTTATTACAGACAACCCTGCTTTAGGAAATAAATACTGGCCTTAACTATTTGCTGCTGATTTTATTCTTTTAATTGAATTTAGTACTCATGGAAAATGCTAAATTGGGATTTTTTTTCTACTTTGAAAAAAATGAAAACAGCCATAAAACAGCTTTCCATTCCTAGCCCCACAAATGCCTTTCTGCATTAACAGACCTTCCTGATTGGGTTTTCCTGTGATGTGGCTTTCCATAAGCTGGCCCTGCTCGAGTGGGATTGCTGCTCCAGTTGTGGCCTCCAGAGGTCCCTTTGAAGTTCAGCCATTCTGGGGCTCTGTGAAAGGGGATTAAATTGTGTTGGTGACTTTCTGAGAAGGGTACCTGCTTCCTATGGTCTTCCCAGAGCCTATTAGAGTTAGCTCTTGCAGATCACAAAACTGCAAAGAGATTTTAACAAACTTCCCTCCCTTATGACCTGTCAGGTTCAGACCTCAGTACAGGAGAGCCATTTAAGCACATGAGTAATTTCAATATATAAGCAGTGCCACTAAATCAAGCCTGCAAGGTTTTTACTTATTTCTTTAATGGGCTATTGATATGCTTAAAATAATGCATTTTTGTTTTTACACAGGCTTCAGGCTTTTTCTGAGTTTCCAGCACAGGCACTGGCTGTTCAGGGGGGTCAAGTACTAGGGTTGAGTGCCCCTCATTTCTTCTAATTATATCTTTAGGTTGTTTTCTTTCTCTTTATATTCATCGCTGCTTAAATTTCAGTACCTTTCTAAGCAGATACTCCTCTCAGTGTAATGCTGTTTAAGTCCTCCCCAGAGAGTTTCATTCTTCACTGCTATTCCTGGCTTATTGCACATAGAGCCTGCATATTGCAGCCAAGCAGAGTGCTGACCCCTGGACAGGGCTGGGTTTTTTCATCATCAGCTTGTATGGGGTTATTCTTTGTAAGGTCAATGTTTCTGCCTATGGCCAGGGTAAATCCTTACATGTTATTTAAATTCCTTCCATCAGCTTCTTTCTCCTGTAAGTTCAAGGATAAACTTTTCAGCCTGGTTCTTCTAGCAAATGCATTGTTTTATTTAAATGGGAAAAAGGAAATTTGAGAGTGTATTACCAGTTCATGTATGGATTAATAGCTCAGTAGTAGGATTACCTAGAACACTAAGCACCATGCCACCTGTGACACACTGGATGTTTCTTTGCAGTCTAGAAATGTTTCTATAAACCTGGTCCTCTAGGGCCAGGTTTTTCTCCAGCCTTTGCTGTTTTAAAACAAGATTATCTTCCCTGACTCCTGTAAGATTGTAATTGACTTGCAAATAAAGTAATTCAGAAAAAATAGTCCTTGATTTTAGTCACACTGAAAGAATTACCAGTTATTTTCTTTTTCACAGTATAAATTTTATAATTTAGACCTTGGTTTTGCTTTCAGTTAAACACATGTGTTTTGAAAAAAGAATACTAAGAATCCCAAAATCTGATGTTTTCTGTTTGTTGCCCAATTGCTAATTTATTTTTATGTAATGAAGAGCTGAGTAGTAGTCAATTATTTAATTATGTCTCTGAAGAAAAATAGCTTATGAAGTGTGCTGGAGCATTCTTCAGCTAGGGAACTAGACCTTGACAGGGTTTGGATACAACCAGAATCTGACAATCAAAAGACAATACTTCACAAATTTTCTATATTTTCCCCCAAGAATGGTTCCTGATTGAATTGCCTCAAATCCAACTTCATTAATTTTTTAAATCATGTAGAGCAGGGAAAAAGTCAGAATCTTAATACTTCCACTGCAGGTTTTGTGGTAGTGCCAGTCTATTTTCTCAGGAATTTGTTCAGATGTTGTAGGAACTGGCAACAGTATAAAGCATATCACTGTGCAGGTCAGAGTGCTTGTCGGCCACATTCAGGGTTTAGATGACCTTTTCTCAGTGCCAATGATGGTGAATTTAATCCTATTAGAAATTTCAGCTGCAGTGGTAATAGGTCACTGGTGAATTGTATGGAGGGTTTGTGCAAGAGAGAGGTTTCCTACCTGTTTTTATTGTATCTAATATGGATGGATGGGCAGTGATTGTGTTCAGATCAGATTTAAACTGAATTAGCTGAAGAGGAGGCTTCAAAGTCTAGACCTGAGTTATGCAGATTTCAAAGTCTAGACCTGAGTTATGCAGATTTGGTTTCAATTATCACATTCTCCAGGCTTACCTTGTAAGGTCTCTGCCATCCCAAATCAGTAAAATTTCACTCTTATGATGTTCTTCCCATGTCTAAAGTAGAAAGAGAAGAATCAGGGTTTAGGTTTGACATGCCCTAAGTGTGACTCCCTAGGAATAGATGGAATTTTTAATATACGCATTTCATATTTTGGGGAATTAAGATATCACTTTTTGGTTTTCAATCATCTTTAAATCCTAAAAAAGTTGCTCTCCATTTCCAGTTTCTTCTTGGGCCACATGCATTTTTGGGGCCCATTCTCTTTCAAGCACTTAACATTTACTTGTTTTCTTCAGTAATCTAAAATATGGATTAGATTTCAATTCATATGTTAATATTGTGCCAGTTTCTTTGAAGATTGACTCTAATCTTTCATCCATTTTTGTCCTTATGTGAGCTTGCTGTGAGAAAAGAAATGCCTGGATAGTCAAGTGCATATTAAAATACAACACTAATAAAGATGAACTGTTGAACTGAAATAGGCAACTTTCAGATGTCATCTTATTTTCATTTTTCTTCTCTGCAGCACCCTTTCTTGGTCCCACACCACTAATTTAGCTGATAGGCTCAAGATTCTTGGGGTTCACTGATGGTGTTTTGCAAAAGAACCATTTCTAAGAACACAGTTACATGAATCAGTTGGGTCTGAATGCAATGAATATTAGTGTCTTCCTTCTGAAAACTGGCTTAAGAGCAGAATTTCATTTAGAGAGAAAAAATACAACATTTTACTATATAAAAAAAGGTTTTTATAGTATTTTAATGCATGAAAACCATAGTGGTATTAAGTCTTTTTTAATGGAAATAATGCTTTGTGAGACCTCTAAAGGGGAGGATGACTTAAGTGAATATTTCGCAACCTCTATTGTCTCCGTGAATGAAAAGATGAAGTCTAGTGGCAGCCTAAATAAATACGACTTGAGAGGTTATTGGGATCAATACAAAGTTACCAGTACTCCTATCACCATGTCAGAGGGATGCTCTATCCTTTAGCAGGAGAGAGCACATTTTATGATCGCTGCACTTCACAGCAACACAAGTACAAAGAAGAGTCATCACATTTCTGCTTTGTTATGCTTTCAACTTCAACTAGAAGGCCAGACACTTTTACTATATCTCAACAAATTCATGTCAAGAATATTCACAAGCCAGCTATTTAAAAATAAAAGCCTCATTGCTTGAAGGTCTCATTGCTTGAATGCCTCACTTTACTTCAGGTTAACTGCTTCACAGAATCTTGGTTATTCTTTCTTGATATTCATAAAATGCTGCACTGTAACCTTGAAATTAAATGGTCAGGTGAAAGAAAAGCCATTCATTTGTTATAAAACTACAGTTTTTAAAGTCCAAAATAAAAGAGAAATAATTCATTGGCGCAAATCAAGGTTTACTTGCTTTTGATATCTTCCATTTTTTCTTCTGGCCCTCTTCCAAAGGGGAGTAGAACGCAGCAAGAAATAAAGAATGCTAAATGTTGAAGTAGTAATCATATTAAGCTTTGTCAGTCAGAGCTCATTTTTTCTTACCTTTCCATAATGCCATTCATCTGAATTAATCAACTGACAGAGTGTGGTTTGTGTTTTAAAAAGAGCTCCCTCCCCCCCAAAGGTACAGCTCAGAAACTGGCAATTGAAAACAGATACAGAATGCATTAGTGGGATGAAGTTGGCTGCCTCAACAAAAAACTCAGATTGACACAACAATTAGGCAAGACTCTCAAGTAGTTCCTGTGTCAGATACAGCATCTCAACTGGATTTGAAGGGGGAATGGCATAAAACCACTGTTGCTAGAGATAAACCTGGGATCGTGGGATCAAGGGCTTCCTCAGCCATTTTGCAGATGACTCCAAGCTGGATGGGAGGGTAGGAGGGCTCTGCAGACAGATGCGAACAGCTTGGCCAAAGCCAGTCGTGTGAGGTTCAACAAGGCCAAGCGCCAGGTCCTGCATTTGGGTGACAGCAACCCAGGCAGTGCCACAGGCTGGGGCAGAGGGGCTGCAGAGCTGCCTGGTGGAAAATGACCTGTGGGTGCTGGTCAGCAGCAGCCGAACATGAGCCAGCTGTGCCCAGGGGGGCAAGAAGGCCAATGGCATCCTGGCCTGTGTGAGTAACTGGTAACACCTCTCATCCTGTGCTCAGTTTTGGGCCCCTCACTGCAAGGAGGACATTGGGGTGCTGGAATGTGCCCTGAGAATGGTAACAAAGCTGGTGAAGAGTCCAGAGCACAAGTTTTACAAGGAGCAGCTGAGGGAGCTGGGGGTGTTTGGCCAGGAGAAAAGGAGGCTCAGAGAGGACTTTATGAGTCTCTACAACTCCCTGAAAGGAGGTTATAACCAGGTGGGTCAGTCTCTTGTCCCACCAAGTAATAGAACAAGAACAAATGGCCTCAGGTTGTGGGAAAGGAGGTTTAGATCGGTTACTAGGAAAAATTTCTTGCCCAAAAGGGTTGTCAAGCATTGGAACACTTGTAAGTGGGAGACACCATCCCTGGAGGTATTTAAAAGCTTTGTAGAAGTGGAACTTACAGACATGATTTAGGTCTGGACTTGATAGCGCTGGATTAAGAGTTGGACTCAATGATTTTAAAGGTCTTTTCCAACCTAAACTATTCTGTGATTCAGTGGTACTTTCTTAGCAAGAACATTGCAACATTTGATTTACATAATTAATGCAATTCCTCTCGCCACCTGCATAACATGGCAAACAACTCACGATAATTTTCAAAAAGCTTTACAATACATTACCCTGCAGTGGTGGCTCTCCAGACTAACACAGGTGAAAATCATCTGAATTGAGGTAAAATGCTGAAGGATATTTGTGGTAAGCAGGGTTTATATGCATTTCTTCCAGCATTTCTTGTATCATTACAGGGATCATTCACAGTCAGTGCAAGGTTTTGTCAGTAATTTTCAATACTTTCTTTTACAATTGTAGAAAAAGGTATTTTTCCCTGCTACAATACACATCTCTGCTGAGGAATTTTGCTGCAGAACTTAATTGCTATATTATGTTCTCCATCACTTCTATGATACCCCAGGGAAGAACGAATGAGAAATTTATAACTGCAAAAGGAATATTTTCACCCCTTTGGGCAGCTAGATCTTGAAATAGTATAAATGGTATTTCAGGTATTATTACTTTAGCAGTCATCCTCTTTCTAACCACATCTGGCACTCACCCATCACTTGCCAGTCCACCAAAAGAGTAGTCCTTTTTCACCTTAAAACAATCCAAAATGAAACAGTTAAGAGTGTTTTCATTAGGTCTTTATTACAACTCAGTTAATGATTCAAAATTATACTGAGCTAACTGGCAAGATTTTAATTCTGTCATACCCATGAGGTTTTATCTCAAAACAAAATTCATACCAGAATTCTTTTGGGTGAACTCAACAAGCCCATTAGTTTCGGTTGTTTTAGCAACTCAGGAACCTGGTGCTGTTTTTCTCAAGATAGTTCCAAATTGAGTTTCACTTTTTCCACACTCACACTGTGCCACAGTTCCCCCTGAACTGGCCTTATCTGGTGCAAATCCAAAAACACTCTTCTTCTCAAGCCTTATGAGAGAGTATTTAGAAAAAAACAAAATATATTTGTGATTCAGCACTAGTGAGATCATCAACATAGTGACTCAAAAAGAGAACAGGAAAATGCTAACTATTCAGGAGAGAAGAATTCATGGCTTTGTGATAGTGTAATTCTTTTGTTTGGCTCAAATCTTTGCCACAGGAAAATCACCTACTCAACAGAGAATATGCATTGTGTCTTTGAATTCATCTTACTCATATGTATTTGAAACTGTCTGTGCACATCCACCCTCCAAGACATTCTCTAGCACTCCTCACCAAACCTTTCAAACAGCCTACAGATCATCTCAGGCTTCAAAGAGACCCTGTTATGTATTTCTAGTAGTTCTGACTGTTTTGCTACCTCTTCCTTCCAGATTATTTTATTGAGTTGCCCATTTAACTCTTTGTCTCAGATTAATCTCATCCATATTTAGACATCTAATATATGTAAAATCAATGGAGAAAGACAAACCACTCCCTTGAGCCCTTGGTGGCTTGGATGGACTGAATCATCCCCAGAGGTGCCATTCTTTCTCCTCTGTCTGAAGAAAAATGCTACCAAGACTCTCCATGACACGGAGATTCCTGAACAAGGCACATAAAGTTACATGCAATGCTCCAAATGTGAATTCTCACACCCTTACATGACTTCAGTTTCCACGGGGACAATAACACAGGGCTCTGGTTTGAGAGGGTTTTGGTAATATTGTAACACCATTTATGCTTGATGCTTTGGGGACATCTTTCTGCATGTTATTATTGTATTACCTACAACTTGTGGATTATAAAACAAGACAACCTGATGAATAATATTATATAATCAGAGCAGTGATGAGACTCAGGAAAACAGATGGAATTCTTTATTTTCTTTTTTCACAGGCCTTTTGCTTTAATTTTCGTATCAGTATTGTCACAAACTTTAAAGATCTGTTTTCTAATGGCTTCTTGGCAGAACAAGTATTACACTCTAATAAACAGCTCTTTCACATTAAGCTCAAGCAACCCAAATGGCCATATTAAAATTTCTAACTTCAACTTTTCTGTGGTATGAGAAATAAGCTTGAAGTAAAGAAGCAAAAATCCTTCTCATCCTTTCCAGATGCACTTGAGATGACAAGGAATGACTTGCATGTTGGTGGTAACAAAACAATCTCCACATACAGAATTGTACTAGTAGCTATCTGAATTTGGGGAAAAAGGGTGAGAGGATAGGAGGAAATTCCCACACCACAGAACAGTGCTGCTGCAGTTTGAAGCCTGAAGGAACTGGAAAACTTGTTCCATATACCCCAGAAGCAGCCATTCATCCATCCCTCAGCTGAGCTGGGGTGGTGAATGAAGGGCATGAATTCATACCAGAGATGGATATTATCTTCAAATCAAATTAAAAAGAGACTAAACTGATGTCTAACTCTTGCATTCAAACCTTGTAAGTCGATCAAAAGAGTCACAGCACTGACCCCAGGTGAAATCCAATTTCTTTTTCATCACACATCTTTAATTTTCTGGGCAGTGTGTCTGTCCCTCTTCCTGTTCCTGCACTGTCTGAGTGTACTTAGTTAAATTTATCTGTTCTTTCTTCATTATCATCAGGAAAGATTCTTTTTATTATCTTTCACTTAACATCATTTTACCCTGATGAAAAATCCCACCTACATACATTCTGTGAAGCCTGGCAATGCCTGTTTACATACCATGCATCGTTTCTCTCCAACTAATAAAGTGCTGTCACCAACCAGGTTTTGCATCCCATCTGGCATGAACATAACACATTAACCACTGAACCTGAGCCTACAGATAACAACTACTCTTCAGAATTATCTAAATATTATTTAATATTGTCATTTATACAAAAATTGAGTGGTAACACACTCCTGGCAATACTTGCTGGGGTAATGAATGCTTCTGGTGTTAGGACTGAGGGGGACAACCAGAGGCCATAGGATTTTGAATATTCCCAGAGTCCTCATAGTTAGAAACAGTGCACTTAGGATGTCATACTGTGACCAGGAAATGAAAGGGCAAGTAATATGAAAAGGCTGTGCATTATAAATGCCAAGGGTATAACCTTTCTGACAACAAAGCAAAGATTCTTGCCTGATGTTGTACTTCCACAATAAGTATTTTTAATATTAGCACATTAATTAACTTCCCAGTGCATATAGTATGTTGCTGTTTGAATATGATTTAGAACCTGTAACACATCTGTGTAGGTTTCTCACAGTGGGACCTGCTTACCCAGTTTGGAATCAACAACTTTTAAAGCTATAAGGTAGCTTTGTGTCCTGCTGATGTTTATTATTTCTATAGGCCATTTTTGGATAGTGCTCAGTGACAGGAGCTATATTTTTACCACAAAGTACCTTAAAGGAAAAGATGCACAACAAGATGGATTTACAGAGGTAATTGAGCACCTTGAAAGCTGGGAAGAACCTACACCTTGGGACTTAGATAATCATGTAAGCACAGCCTGCTCTGTACAGTGGTCTTGGCCAGCCAAACCCAGCTGCGTTCCCAAAATTTCTCTGCCATGTGACTGAAACTACCCTGCTTGCAGGGGCAAAGTGCCAATTTGCACATGCCCCTGAGCATTGCTGGAGGGTCCCTTTCCAATGTGCCTGCAGGTCTCACCCCGAGCAAGGCTGGGTTATGAGCAGATTCTGCCCTGAATTTCTGCTGCCACCTGGAGCACCTGACATCCAGGGATTTTACTCTGCCCCAAAGAGAGAAATTACCCAAAAAAGCATCATAGATAAATGTGGGATAACAGTCCAAAAGTTTAGTACTCTGGAAATGTGCCAGGAAGAGCAGTTTTTCACTATGCAAAGATCTCAGATAAATGTATGCAAATCTTCTGTGGTTGGTGTTAAAAAGAATGAAGAACAATGATTTCAGAAGGAGTTCTGGCAATCAGACACAGATTCCATTGCTAAATTCTCTCTCATAGATGCAAACATACACATAAACATTAATCTAAGCATTTTATTCTCCAGTCCCAAATTTGTCTCACTCAATTTGGCAAATAGCACACACTCAGTGTGTGTCTGTGAGGAAATAATGTTCTCCCCTGTGCCTCAGCTTCCCTTTTCCATCAGTGGAAGCTTCTAATCTAATATTTTTAAAATTTGTACACAGAAAAATGTTTTCAGGCTTAATATATCAAGATAAATAAATTACACAGAGATGTTTGCAAAAGAACACTGCATCAGTGCTGAGACGTTCATCATAAGGAACAATTATAGCAAATACACTTCGAATATTAAGCCTGAAATGTTTATAAGTGTATAAATCTTCAGAACAAATCCTTTGAGCAAAGCTGCTGCTTTCACAAGAAAGTGCTATGCAAGAAAATGAATGAGATTAAATTTTGTTTATGTATATGGCATACAATAATAATGTAGCTGCATTGGCTAAAAGCACTAATGACATCACATTAATTACTTTAAAGTGCTACATTGTCTCTCTACAAGCACTAAAGGTCTCCTAGATGTAGCTGAGTTAAGACAATTCCCCTTTAGTATAAAATCCATTCTTTAAAGATACACGTTTTGCACTTAATATCTATCACATTCATGTGGATGTTAAATGAAAACCAAGAAGACACAATTATTATCTCTAAGCAGTTGAGTTGTGTAAATATCAATATGTGTCATGAGATTATAACAAGGAGATACAGACAGAATAGTTCAGGCTGAATAGGAGGAAAAGTGTCTTAATAATGATAAGGTCTGTTGGACCATGGAATAGTCTTTAAAGGGAAATAATAGAACCGCATTTCTGGGAATAAGTACAAGCACACTGGAAAAAAAATATGAAATTAAATGTGGCAAGAAACAGTCCTGATGTGACTTAAGATGAATCAGCTTGTTGTAACTGGATTTTTTTAAATTAAATTACCTGTGATTCATGGTGGACAAAGACAAACAGAAAACATACCACACAAGCACTCCAGACTTTTAGGGATAGAAGGAGTTTAACAGATTAACATTTAGAAGACACATTTGCAGACCTATCAGTCATTCCATGAAAACACTTAATATTACAGAATACATATTGATAATAACAAATCATTCATATTTAAGTTTTCAAGTCTCCATTTCTTCCCCTCATTACCTCTGGGCTTCATTTAAAAACAAAACAAGAAGGCAATGGACTTTCTGATATTTCTCTCTCTAGATCTTGTCAGAACACTATCACTATGGAAATTGTGTTGTTAATGAACTTCAAATTTCTTTTCATTTTTTTTTTATTGCCATGGATATTTTCTTTCTTATGAGCACTAACATAGAGAGTTGATAGCATGCTTTGTTATACTACAACTCATGGTAAAAATACTGAAATTATAGTCTTCTAACTTGAGGCCCTTGAGGTGAAGGCATACAGAAGTATTTTCCATTGCTAGAGGAGGACATTCATCTCTAGGAAAATGAAAAAATTAGGCGTTGGCCAGAATGAGGCCAGCAACCATAAATTTAGTCTCCAGAAATGTTAAGGTCACAGTTGCTGGAAGGACTGTAGCTTGAACAGCCTCACAAATCTCTGTTCTAGTTATAACATTAACTCTTCAGAGAGGAACCTCTGAAGATTCCTCCACCTTTTGTCTGGGTCTGCTTCAGCAGACAGGGACTTAAAAGAATCAGTGACTGACCTTGACAAACCCTTGAAAGCTGTGTTCTAGAGAGAAGGTGGCAAAGCACCACAATGTACAATATACAGATATCTTCAGGATGTCATCCCTGCCAGAGACCCTGCAGTAATTCCTGACAGTTTCCCATCAGTGCCTACAGATCCAGCATCAGAAACAGATTAAATATTTTAGCTAACCTGCCTACTATTTAGAATAGAAACTGCATGTAAAATTGTGCATATAACTTTGTCTGATTGTTGAACAACTCTGGAAATGCTTATTCTCTCTGGAAACACAAAATCTGACCTATACCTGAAGATGGGGCACATAAGGTGTCATGGCACTGAATGATGAGGTTATTTTGATATAGAAGGGATCCCAATCAAACATGAAGTTTAAGGTCTCCTAACTTGTCTTGCTACAAAGCTAAAATACATGGCAGAAGCAATGGTTTTGTCTGCTTTCTGCCACTGAACTCTTGATTGTGCCTGCAGTGTAATGTTATCTGCTTTTATTTACACTCTGCTGCAATAGCGTTTTAGTTCTACATTCTGATTCTCTTCCAAATATAAAGGTTAACGGAATAGAGACTTCTTAAATAAAAATCCTCACCTTACTTCTCTACTTAATATGAAACACTGCCTTTTAGTGTGCAACACATATTTTCACCTCTGATTCATGGTTCTCAGGTGTATGACTTTATGCACTCACATACACTCTCCATCACAACTTCAAGTACATAAAACCCAACAGTTCTGTTATTCTGGCTGCTCTGATTCTCATCCCTCACCTTTCCTAGCAAGACAGAAACAACATGAGCAGTAGATGGCCAGTTCTTGTAGTAAAGTACCTCAAATGCCCCTTTTCCCCTGAACAAGTGTTTTGTGTTCCAAGTTTCCACGCCACATCCCCATCAGCTCCTGAGAGCAGCACATGCATTGTCTGCTTCCGAGTTTGGAACACGCTGATTGACAGACGTACATGCTGATCAACAAACCTGGGGGTATTTTTGGCTTCCCCAAAGCAGAGGGCAGTGATTTACTCCTTGTATACTTGGCAGCAAGTTTTAATGGCCAGCTGGTTCTTTATGGGGGTAGAGGGGGGCGGACAGATGGAGGAAGAAAGAGGCAGAAAATTCACTGTTGCTGTTGTGATCAATTGTATGTGGAGAACGTAACTTCAGTCCCTCCGTAAAAAGAAAACGGCTCACAACCGTAATCCAAAGATTTCTGTAACTATAAAATTACAAATTATTTTTCTTTTTACGATCAGCTGTGTTTTCTAAATATCATTCCTATACATACCCAGGATAATGAAGAGAAAGATAATTAATTTGCTGATACTTCCAATTAGAATGTAGGATTTAGGGTCATTATAACTTGTTCATACCTCGATGATAAAAGAATCTGCCACTATCTGGTGAGATCAGTTTTTCAGAAGAATTCTGGAAGGAACCTGAGAACCAGAATAACAAGCTATGTAAATCTACTGCTTTGGATAAAGTTTTAAAGAAAAGACTCCAAATAATGTTATAATTTCCAGACTTTGAGCTTTGTGTCAGCATGTAGCTAAAACCTTAAGACAGGGTTTAGAGAAAAGCATATAGGTAAAAAGAGTAATCCTGAAGAAGTTTTTCTCTTGAGTTTGAAGGCAAGTGGCTTGAGCAATTAGAAATACTGTGTTTGAGGGACAAAATTCCCAAATACAGGTGATATTTATGTTGTGTTTACCCATCTGAAGTCAGATATCCAACCTAAGCTGGTCATCTAGATTCCTTGTGTAGGTGGGGAGAGATCAGTATTCATGCCATCCTCCATTATTCACCTGAGAGCAATAAACTAGCTCTTGAAGGAATACTGATTTCCACAGATGGTTTCAAACACACAGTTAATTTTGAAGTTTCTCAGGTTGACTAGATATCAACTAACCAGGCTGAGTGGGTTGCTGTGCACAACAGAAGATTTGCAGTCAACTAGGATGAAACACATAAAAATCACAGGAGCACTTTTGTTATGGAGGGGTCACCATGTGCTCCTGGGAGGGAAGCAGAACTGAGGTGCAGAGAAGTGATGGGTTTGGCCACCTCAGCGTGGCAAAGGCAAAATGTAACGCTGGAATAAAAATCAATGTGAACTTGAATCAACAGAAGAGCTGAAAGCAGCCCAGCAGACACCTGCGCTCCAGGCTTGCCACATTATTCTGCCTTACATTTGTCCAGATGCTGCTTTACTTTGCCCAGCATCTCAAACTGCCCAGCACCTGAGGGCTTGTCTCCAGTGTGCCACACTGTGCCACACAGATAGGAGCTTCTTCATTTAATTCCCAGGAAACTTGGACTTGCCATCTTCTCAGAGCACTTCTATGCACAGCAACCTTCTTGAAATGAAAAAGAAAAATGCAATAAAGTTGCCAATATCTTTTTAACTTTCTGCTCATCCCCATTCATTTATTAGTCTAATAGACAAACCGCTTTCCTATGAAAGCAGCAAATGAATGCTCATTTCCTCCTTCTAACTGGGGGAACTTTTGAATGGCAAAACATATGTCTTGCCAGTCATCTGTGCAGATACAGATTTTTATCAACAGATTTTAAACCATCTATTACTAAGCATCTATTATGTTAAAGCAGCTGTAAAATGAAATCCATCTCAATAATTCAGCTGCATCCCTACAATTTCTAACAAATAGTATTTTCTCCCTGGGTGCGTAACTTGGGTGTGTAATTTGTCTTTTGGTTCTATAACTGAAGTTTCACAGGTCTGATGTCCACTTGCAGTTTGGTGTATCATGAAGTTTTCTAAAAAGTAAACAGAATACTCATGAAATATTGATGAATATGAATATTAGTGTAGCACATCTGCTGTATAAGATGATACTGATGCAAAACACAGGACAATGCAGAATCTTAGATCTTCAGACATTAGTGTCCTTTTCTTTGTCTGAGCATTAATATTCCTCCATACTTTTTCAGTTTTCAGAAGCCAGTAGTATTTTAGATCTGCAGGAGGTTGTGAATAATAATGTGCATTAATAAGGTAGCAGAGGACACAAGTTGCTGCTGATTGCGTATCCAAGATTGTTGTTGATGACTACAGTACTTGCTAAAAAAAGTAAACAAATTCCTACACAGAGACATCCAAGATATGCCAGTTGCCTAGATGCTAAAGAATATTAATTTTTCAACAAAAATGCTCAACTGTGCTATCATTTTCAAGAGATGTATTTCACAAATAACTTTTTTTTGGAAAGGAAATCAAAACCACTAGAAAGTATGATACGTTTTCAAAACAAGTTTAAGGATTTTATTCTTTTCATTGTCCATATTATCACGGTCTCTAGCATCAAGTCCAGAACTAAAATGCTCAAGAAATCAAGCAAACCCTCAAATATGCAGTATAAATTGTTTTTATGAAACTGAATTTGGCCTTTGTGTGCTATAATTAAAGTAACTACCTTTGTTTAACCAGCAGCTTATTTTGATAACCTTATATGTCTGGTTAGAGTGAGAGTTCATCTTATATCCCTGAGTCTTTCTCATTGACTTCAGCTGAGCTTTTCCTATGAGGATGGATGGTAAAAGGATTAGGCTGCTTTCAATTTTTATTTCATATATTTTTATTTAGGCATATGAGCCAAGGCCAGTACTAAAGGAGTTTATTTTTGGAATATGGGAAATGCAAGTAGGCAGTTGCATTAATAGATTTATGTAAAGTTCTTCAACATGAAACAATACATTTCACATCTAGCTTTTATTTAAATAAAAAGCCATAGAATTCTGGGATCCACCTAACAGAGCCTGACTTACAATTTGGTGTCTAGGAAATGACTTATTAGCTGCCATACAATATCCAGCTTCCTGAACATCACTGAAGAGAAAGTGCAGGCTCCAACTGTTAGACACATAAATACAACATAGTATTGTTTGGAGACTCCCACAGAAACAAAAATAAGGATATCAAAACGAGAGTTAGGTTCCTCTTCCCAACAAAACATAAGAAGCCCAAGTTTTGGGCTATTCCACTGAACAGCTTCCCAAGGGACTGGCAGTGCAAGGTACCCAGTCAAGGACTGTCTGCCTGTTATTACTCACCAGGGAAGTTGAGGTGATGGCTACTGATAGGGTAAATTCTTCTGTGACCAGGGATGTTAATGGCCATAACTACTGCCATGAAATCAACTGCTCTCTAACAACTATCCACAGTTGCTTCTCCATGCAAACATCAATTTCCAGGCCTTATTTGTCAGGAAAAACATTCATAATGCAAAACTATTTCAAAAAAATTAAACAATAGTTGATCTTCCAGAATAATGCTACTTGACAGTTTAATCTTTAGTGGCAAGTCTGCAGAAGAAAATAGAAAAGCCCTGAAGATCTGCGCCATGTCCAGGACATGGGCACGGGACCTTTTTCTGAAGATAATTTTATTTCTGGCAAATACATGTTGTTCTAGGACAAGGACCTGCTTAGACACAGACACCACACCAAAAGGACACAGCTCATGCACACACAGGCACAAGGCTTGTTCTGAATAAAGTGCCAGCAGAGCTGGGACCAGGCACATGCTGCTGCATTATGTGCAATATTTGCTCATGCATCAACATTAGCAATGCCCATTTTAAGCATTAATATTGTGAAATATACATGGCAAAACCTAGGCTGGGTGCAAGACATCTTCAGCAGTGGTTCAATATCTTGGTGTGATCAGTGGTACATGAGAAATACACAACATACAATTATCATTCCATGTTACATTTTATCAAGCCTTTCCGTGGCAAGGTCTAAGCACACATATTAATGTAATGTGTAAGAAACGTTATGCAGCATTTGTTTATACCATACTGTTGAATTTTACATCACACATGGATATTTTTACTTTTCACAATTGAAAACAATGAGGTATAAATTGAATAATGTGTAAAACCAGTGAGTACAAATCAGAAAATTTTAGAAGTGTCAGTGCAGCATGTGAGCCTAGCAGAGGGAGTTATTCTTCAAGGTATATCTAACTGCTTTGTCAGAACAGCAGTGCCTGCAGAAAGCTATTCTTGCTCTTGATGTTGCTAACACCCCTGCCTTTATCACAACCTCACAACATTTGGCACTTTTCCTAAGTCCTCAGGAAATGTCAGTAAATATGTGGGTTTTTTCCTTTTTTTTTTTCAAATGGAAATTTCCTACTTCTTACAATGCTAATGTAAAGATTGGAAACATTTTTGTCCCCAAAATTATAATTATTTTTCATACCTAGATTTTTTGATTTATATTTTTTTAAAAATTTTTGGTACTGGCTTTTCTCATAATCTGTAACAATTGATTATTTATTTAGTTAAATGTTCATGTTTGGCTATTTATGTTATTGCATACTTTTAATCCAGATTGACAATCTAAAAGGCCCAAATTTTCAAAAAAATCAGAATAAATCTGGATACAAATCCAGTTTCCACTTTGCTGACTTATTTTTCCACAGAAGTGATTTTGGTTTGGATCAAAATAAGCAGCAAATCTGAACAAAGTTTGCACCAAAGCAGCAGCTCCCTTGACATGGCAGCTGGAAACTGATGCCCTTGTTAGCTTTTCTGGGAAGACAAAGTACAGCAATTTTGCTGCTGAGAAGCTGCTGGGAGCTCACATTTGCCTGGCACAAGGGCAAACTTTCCACTGGGCTTCCCTGGGGACAGCCTTCGTGGTCTCCTATCCTTCCCCTAGGATTTTTTATAATTTTTCAAAGCACTCAGTATCACATAACACTCCAGTTTTGACAGTGACTGGAGTAGGTTAGACACAAAGCTCTGGGAAGTTGTAAAAACAATGACTTTTAATTTATTTTTTTTTTAATTAATGAAATTGTTGTAACTATCTTCATTGGAATCATGGTAAAGTCAATGTATTTCTAGTATGGTGGTAGCCTCTAACCATCAAGTGATCCTTTGGACAAAGACAAAGCAACGTGTGTTCTGGCATCTGACAATATTGTAAAGTTTTGAGGACTTTACATCCTATCATCTGTATATAAGTCTGAAAATGGAGATATTTCTTTTCAATATTCTCTCACAGCACAGCAGAGCAAATAAATATTGGTGTTGGGTGAGCAGACTGAAAATCTGAGATTTTCCAAAACCAGTGCTGGTTTAATCTTCAGTACCGCTATCAGAGTCTCCACAAAGAGAAGGAACAACAATTTTAATTGGAAAGAGGAGCCATGGGAGAGATCAAAGTTATTTCTCCCTGTGATCAACTTATGTATTTCTTTCCTCATCTGACATTTCATAATGCCTATCCTATAAAATATTCTCCTTCTGAGGATCTCAGCAGGATTTGTTGTGGGTACAGTTTCCCAGAGCTGGTTAAGTACATTGCTGGGTGTCTCTGCTGTCTTACTGGGATACCTGCAGGAGGAAGGATGGAAATAGGGCCAGCTCAGGGCTCTGTCTCAGCCGGGGAGAAGTGGATTTTGGATTTGCTTCATTGGGTGAGTAACACCTGTATGTGACTGGGAGTTTGCAGGTGGCATTGGAAAGGATGTGGTTGGTATGCAGAGCCACACAGGGCTGAAAACCTACTGTTTGGAAAGGGAAATAAAGCACGTGGATGCTGGAGCACAGAAACAGTAATAAAAACTTAGTGCTAAACATTGAATGTGACATGATTAACAGAACAGTGGGTTTAGATGCTTAAAAAATGCAGTTTCTAACAGTACAGCTTCCAGAGTGAGGAATTCCACTGTGTTCCTATTCTTGAGAAGTCACTGAGTCTGACAAGCAGGGTGGGAAGGATAATGACAGAGAAAACCCTGACAATGTACAAAGAAATGCACAAAACTGAGAAGGCTTTTCCGTCCCTTTCATCATTGTTCATCTGCTCTGACTGTTTTTACACCATAGGTATGGAACAAAAAACCCTGAAACTAAGGCTAGGCTCTTGCACATGAGTAGTTTTTCCACAGTGGGCACTGGAAAGAACTGGCACATTCTCATGGAAGGCACATACATCAAAATGAATTAGTAACTGCACTTGGCTGAACAGGGAGAAGCTGTGGTCCACTGGCCCCACAAGTATGGGGAAAGGACATTTTTAAGAAATCAGGCAAACCCTGGCACTAGGTGGGAAGCAGTAGATGTGATTTCCATGCCCATCTCTGCCTTACTCCTCCTGCCTGAACTTGAACAAGTCTCTAAGTCTCTCTGTGCCTCAGTCTGTAATGGAGTAATAATATTTTCCTGCCTCACTGTGGGACACTGTCATCCTGATATTGTGTTGATGGGTACAATTGAACAATCTGCCATATATTAAAAAGAAAACTTGTTCAGATGGATGGTGCTTTATCACTGAAAAACGTCAACTGAATGAGGTGTACTCGCTTTTTATAGGTTCCTTGTATGTGCTTTGTTATAATAAGAAATTCATCATCACTGTGGGGACCTGAGTCATCTTTGTCCTTATTCTGCTCTTTTTCTAGTGTTTTTCTTGAATGCAATACACATAAATCAGTATAAAAATGGAGTCATACCATGGCAAATCATAGGTTTTGTTTTTCTCCCTGGAAGTTGCACTAGCTCTGCAGTCCAAAACAATTATTACCATGTAATTTATTTTCACTTTATTATGTTTCTCTGAAATACAAATTGGAGTTTGCTGGTTATGCAACAGCTCTCCATATTCATTTTCCTACACAATGAAACTTCATCTGGGAATACATACAAATTAAGGATTCAAATCTTTCTAAGAAGTTTTGCAAAACTTCCTTTAGAGCCAGCTTCTATCAAATCCCATTTGCTTTTATAAGCTGCTGAAAACTCTAAGCAGAAATGTCTGTGCTTATATGCTCAAAACAGAGTGTCATCTATACCTTACCTTACTTCCCTGCAAAAATCCCTGAATAACGTCAAAATGGCACAGCTCTCCTAATTCAAACATTTGGCACAACAGTGTTCTAATAAATGATGTAACAAGGGAGATCATAATAAGAAACATCTGTACAGATTGCTGAAGGCAAGCTCAAAGTATGTCAGAGTCTAAGAATTTACCACAAGGAAAAATTACTGAGAAAAATATGTAAAAAATGTTTATGTTCAATGTTGCTTGAAAAGGAACATGAATAAAATATTTAACTATACCACACAAGCAGACCACAACCTTCTTCTCAAATTTACAAAGCTATTGAAGGCTTTGCCCAGGGGTGTAAGATCCCACCCCTTAATAGCAGGAAAAGATTATGACCTCCCCCTTTTTGGTAGGAAATCTCAAGTACAGAGACGCCAAACCAAAATTGTTCCTCTGATTTGAGTGTAATAAAAATTGGGCAAATCAATTTCATTTGCCTTTTGCTTCATCAAAAAATGCAATGTCTGAATCTTCCATCATTTTCAGCTAAACAAGGCAGCACTTGGCCTCCTTGAGCACCATGTCCAAGATTTCTCAAGTCAGAGACCTCCAAAATAAATTTGTGAATTGAAGGTCATCCATCCATTGCATAAGGAATTTGCCTAAGGACACTCCCACACTGGCCATCCTAATAACCTGATTCCCTGTCCTTCAACACAACACTGCTTTTCATTTTTTACAGGACTTTCTTTCATCCATCTGTACCAGTAGGAAATGAGTAAGAGAAAACAAAGAAAAACATGCTGCTGAAACACACTGTGTTCTGAAAATCCAACCCAGGCCCTTGCCAACAGGTAGGGAAGGCAGCCACTGAGATTGTAAGCAGGGATATTAAAAAAAAAAAAGAAAAGTGCTCTCTGAATGTAATGCCTTTAGATTCCAGGAGGAACAAGCAGTGAAAGACAAAAACCAAGGAGATTGGACACATTCTGGAGAATGAATATTAGAGTTGGACAAGCACACAGCACCCTGTCAGCCTCCTGCTAGCGAAAAGTCAACTATTCAATGCCCTGTGCCTGGAGTTCAAAAGGCAAAAGTGCTAAGAACCTCCAATATTTTGTATTTATTTTTTAAGTTTGGCCAGGTCTAGAAGGAAAATACTTGCAGTATTATGTAGTATGGAGTGGGGATGTCTCTGCTGTGCCAAATACCTGATTACAAGAGCTCAAGGACTACTGACAGTGGATGTCACTGATACTCAAACTAAAACTTTTGCTCTGTTCTTGGCTAGTAACTGCTTTTTTTTTTTATTTTGGTCATTCCTCAGAGCTTTTCAAAGAGTGTTTTAAATGTGGAAAGACAGTTTCAAGGTTTTGGTTGTTGATAATTGTTTCTCCATGCATGAGGTGACACTGTTTTCAGGGGAGCTGAGGATGGCTTTTTAATAACAAACTCTGTTACTTGGAACCATATAAAATATTTCTGTGTTCTATAAAAATAATGCTGATTCTGTTCAAATAAAACACTGCTGAGATGCTGCAGTAAGCTTCAATATTTTTAGACCATTTGGGCCCCAGGCAATCTGAAGTAAATATATTTATTTTAGCTTATCCCTGATGTAAACAGAGAAAACCTGAGCATCAGGGTAAAGGTCACAATCCCATGGGCAATATCTGTTCTCTTTAATTTTGAGGAATAGTTTGGACTGTATGTGCAGTAAAACTCAAGAGCTCTCCTCAATCTTCTCACACCCCTCCAAGCCTCACAGCCCCAAAATGTTGAAACCCCTGAATTTCACCTCATGTATCAGACAGGAGCGGGTCAGCCTCAAGTGCTGGAGAAGCTTCAAACTGTGACTCAGTCTCAGAGTGTCCCAGCTTCAGTGAGAATATCCAACAAGTTCTTATTACCTCTTGTCATCACTCTAATTCAGGAAATATGAAGCTCTATAAACACATGAACTTCAATCTTATTTTTTTCAACTGGTATTCATTCTTCTTAAAAAAAGTCAGTGCTCTTCATTGAGTTAAAACATCACAGACGGAACAGATGTTTATGTTACATTTTGCCTTTTTACCATTTGCCTTTTTGCCATTTTACTCTTTATGTTACATTTTGCCACACAGATACACACATTTAAAAGCTTACACAGTTTGTCTATATTTTCCTTTAATTATGCTGGAAAGTGAGGAATGGCATTCATTAATTGCTTTACTCATGATTTCTTGCTTTGGCAGGAATCAGAATCCATTTCAAAATACCGGGTGCCTCAGTTATCCCTGATTATTTTTTATGTAAATTATTTCACATATTCTACACCAAAACCAAAACCAAAACCAAAAAACAAAAAAAAAAAAAAAAAAAAAAAAAACAAAACAACAACAACAAAAAAAAAGAGGTAGAATCACAGAATATGGTGAGTAGGGTGAGTGGAAGGGACCCATCAAGTCCGGCTTCTGGCTCTGCACAGGTCACCCCACCCGTGCCATCCTGTGCCTGAGAGCATTGTCCAAACACTTGTTGAGCTCTGTCAGGCTGGTGCTGTGACCACTGCCCTGGGGAGCCTGTTCAGAGCCCAGCCACCCTCTGGGTTAAACTTTTCCTTATCAGGAAATCAACTTCCCCTGACTCAGCCTGGTGTTTCCTTGGGTCCTGTCGCTGGTGACAAGAGCAAAGAGATCAGGGTCTGCCCCTCCTCTTCCCCTCACAGGGAAGTTGTACCTGCAGTGAGGTCTCCCCTCTGTCTCCTCTTTGCCAGGCTGAACGGACCAAGTGACCTCAGCCACTCCTCTAAGGATTCCCCTCCAGACCCTTCCCCGTCCTCATGGCCCTCCTTTGGACACTCTGTAATAGCTGCATGTCTTTTTTATGTTGTGGTTCCCAAAACTGCCCCAGCACTGGAGGTGAGGCTGTCCCAGTGCAGAGCAGAGCGGGACAATTCACTCCCTTGCCTGGCTGCTGATGCTGTGCCTGAATCCCCCAGGACAGAGCTGTCCCCCCTGGCTGCCAGGGCACTGCTGGCTCATGTTCAATTTGCCATTGACCAGCACCCCCAGGTCCCTTTCCCAGCCCTGCTTTCCAGCCTCTCATTCCCCAGCCTGTCTGTACACCCAGGGCTGCCCCACCCCAGGTGCAGAGCCCAGCACTTTTCCTGGTTGAACTTCATGTGCTTGGTGATTGCCCATCCCTCTGATTTGTTGAGATCTCTGCAGGGCCTCTCTGCCCGGGAGGGAATTGACAGCTCATCCAAATTTAGTTTTGTTGAGAATCTTCCTCAGTATTCCTTCCAGTCCTGCACCCACGTCATTGAAGACAACACTGAAGAGAAGCAGGCAGAGGATGGAGCCCAGTGGGACCCCAGCAGTGACAGGTCCCCAGCCTGATGTCCCCATTCACTGTCACCTTTGTGCCTGGCCCGGGAGCCCCTTGCTCTCCCATTGTGTAACTCGGTTATCCAGCTGTGAGCTGGACATTTTCTCTCTTGTGAAAGAAAGTATCAAAAGCTCCACTGAAGTCCCAGAAGATGATCTGCTGGCTTTCCTAGATCAGCTAGAGGGGTTACCTTTTCCTAGAAGAAAATCAGTTCCAACAAGAAGGATTTCCCCTCATGAAGCCATGCTGGCTGTCACCAGTGACTGTGTTGCTCTCCAGGTGCCCTCCACTACCAACCAGAATAAAATTTTCCATTATTTTACTGGGCATTAAAGTGAGACTGATAAAAAATATTCCTTATTGCAATATTTATTTATTTATCTATAGATCTATAACTATTTGAATTATATTATAGAATTTTTTGTTATACTGTCTGAAAATATTTATTATTGAAAGGTGTATAAAAACAGAAAAGTAGTTATTGTTTCATATGACACACCCTTCAAGATTTGAGATCTAAGCAGTTCACAGCCACTCAGATCTCTGGGATATTCAGATGTAGCACTGCTACAAGTCCATCCCTGCCTTTTCTCAGTGTTTGCACTGCTTATAGACACTGCTGTGTACCTGCAGCCATGATTTATAAATAAGAGTTTATAACAGACTGTTCCTGTGTTCTTCGTACAAGAACTGGAATACACATGAAACATGAGTTCTTCAAGGATATTATGCAGTGGGCTTGTTTCTACTGAGGCTATTCTAAATCTAATGTAGCGAAACAGCAAGGTTAAAACACCAGTATATTTAACTTTATTTATAGCCAAGCAGCTGTACTAGTTCAAGGCATTTTATTTTTCCAAGCTTTTGCATAATGGTCTGCCTTTCTTGTTCAAATGAAGAAAAAAAGGGAAATTGGCAATGTATGAAAGGAAGAAAGCAGACATAAGAAACACATTCCTCACATGGATCCACAGTGACACAATGAAGACTCGAGTCTGGGAATTCACCAAAGTCTGGACATATTTGGAAGAAAATGAGGAAGTCACTTGCAGAGATCTCTCTCAAAGACTGCTATTTTAAGATGAGTTCTAGATCTCCTTGAAATGTCATTCATCAAACCAACTCCAGACTGCAGATCCAAGCCCTGGTGCTTAGAGGGTGCAGCCTCCCCTGAGCTTTGGTGTTTTACCATTATAAATGAGATCTATCACCTTTCTTCACCTAAATAAGCTGAAATCATACCTTCACTCTTACAAACCAGTGAGGCATACTGAGCATTGTTTTATGCCAGCATGCATAAGAAATTCCATTTTGCATTAAATTAGATATTAACTGATAGCAAGCAATTGTTTATACTGCTACATTGAAAATGTCTTTAGAAAGAGCACACGCAATTGTATTTTCAAGCTTAACTCTGTCTCCTGACTGATGGTTGTTTGATTTCTGAAGCTGTGTGATGCATAAATTCTAGGCAATTATTAAGCCATTTAAGTTGCAGGCAGATTTAGATAAACTTAGATACATCTTCTATATATTTACACACCATTTATACAGATGACAAAAGGTCACATCCTGAGGATGTTGGCAATCTATGAGACCCCAGGATCTGTCCCAAAGAATCACGTGGAGTTTTGTATTTATTGGAGATCCTCTGTCATTTGGCTATCGACCATCTGATGACAAGGATCACATCCACAGGCACAACTCCTTGTACCATCAAGCATTTTCTTGGCTGTGCAAGTGTAAGCGAATCCCACATCCCAGCACTAGACATCACAGCATGGGAATTGCTGCACTAAATTACATTTTAGATCCTGAAATTATATGCCAACCAACTAACACTGGAAGAGACAACATGGATGCTTGAGTCTGCTTCTACATAATCTCAGGCAAATAGATTGTTGTCACTAAGGCCAGAGGTTCATAAGGACATCATTTCTGCAGAGTAAAAACAAAATATAGGCTTTTAAATAATAACAGTCAATCTTACACATCTTAAAACCAATAAATGTTCAGTACTAGGAGAGATTTTACTGTTTTCACCATATACTAACACCTTAGCACTAAACCTGAATTACAATTAAGAGACTGAGATAAAATGGAAAAAGATAGGCTTAAGGCAAAAAGACTTAAAGACCTTAGAAATTAATTTCTAAATCTCTAAACACAATTTTTGAAATTGCAGTGATAACTTTTTATTGGAAACTGTCCTGCACTGCTTTTATATTTTATCATGGTAGCACCAACACAAGTGCACTTGGGATATATTTATAGTCCTGGACTCAAGCCTGGTGTGTGTTTGGCCCAGCTTTGCAAGACTGCCTGGATTTCCCCACACACCAAGGAAAAGGTTTTCCACTCTCAGGATCCAAGACTGCAGACTCCAAATTCTCTGCACGTTTTGCCTGTTCAGAGAGTATCCCCTGAGCAGGAGGATGAGCTTCTTCAGACTCAACACCTCCATGTGAGTAACGCAGAGCATAACACCAGGCACATTTATTTCTTTATTTAATAAATGCTTTCATGCTGAGGATTATGAAGTTGCCCAGTGAAAGTATCAACCTTGTCAGATCTCCACAAATATATCCACAAAGTGAAGTGGATTCCCTGTGTTCAAGGAATATTACAATAAATAAATAAATAAATAAATAAATAAATGTATACATAGATAAACAAAACAACCTCCAAAGCAACAACAAAACAAAATCTCCCCAACCTCCCAGCCCTACTTCACGCCCTTCTCCAAGCTGTTTAAGGCATTGATTGGCACCTAACATGATTTCTTCTTCGGGTATATCACCACAGCCCCAGTTCTGCCCTCTAGCAATGGATTTATCAGTATCTCTGTGGCATAATCTAGCCAAAAAAGTGAAATTATATACATATTTCATTATGCCTCAGTAGATGTTTAAATATGTTGATCTAATTTTTCCCTTTAGTTTATTTTGCATGTAAATTGTCTCTTTTTAGTGTTATGTATATTTTATCTCTTCCAAAAAAAATGGTTTAAGTTATAGGTCAAGAACAGATTTTTCCATAATACTGCTCTGGTTTTAAGCTACTGTGGCTGGTAAATTAAAAACCATATTTACTGCCCTAACATTAAAGCACCAGGGAGAAAAAGAGTATTGTGTGTTGATTCAGTTCAGGAGAGCAAAACTCAAAGAAAAACCAGAGTGTCTACTTTACCCATCAGGGAACCGTGTAAATATGACTCAAAACCAGTTTGCCCCATGGTGTCAGACACAGCAAAATACAAAGCCTGCCTTGTGTGCACATTTTAACTCTTTTCACAGGCACAGCAAGTGGAAGAGGAGCGTTCCCAAGAGGTAAATGTGTGCAGCCCTGCTGGCTGCTGTTTCCAGCCCAGAAGAAGTGAGCAGCAATTCTCTGAACCGGGGAAAGCAGGACAGTATGAGTGTGAGCTGCAAGAAGCCTGGGAGGTGATGGTCTCTCCTGCTCTGGCTCTTACACAGCTGTGAGGGATACCTTTGGATACCTTTGTATCCAGTTTCCAAATGACCAAATAATACAAAATCTTAGGGAAGCGTTCATGTTTTTCTTAGCTTTTTTTTTTTGTGGTTTCACTCGTTAGAAACATGAAAATTGCTATTGCAATGCGACCAGACATCCATGCACCTTTTATGATTTTTCCAGAGCCACAACCATCTGATATGAGGATCAAACCCATTTGATATCAGCCTCATTTCAAAATGTAATTAACATGGCAACTCTCAAGAGAAACGAACACATTTTTCTGAAGAAGGGTAGATAGAATTAAATCAAAGAACAGATTCTCCCACAGCCAGGGGTGGGAGATTGATCACTCCTGCTTCCCTACCAGGCCAATGCATAAGAGGGTGAACAATTATGAAGACCTTACATTTTTGAAACACACAGCATTATGAGCATTAACACGAATGGGAAAAAAAATCCTCACTGAAGCCAAATGCAATGCTGATCATGCATTCAGAAGTTTTTGGAGGAATATCAAATCTAACTCCATATTCCTAATGAATACAAAAAGGATGATTCTTCACAGTTGGCAGGCTGGTGTGAGCCATATAACAGAAATTTGTGGCTGTTCTCGCTCTGGAGTTAGAACTAGGGCTATTGAAATGATGGATGGTAAGGGGTGTTTTACAGTATCTGCTGCAAACCTGTCACATTTTGCATGGAAGTCCCTTTCTCTGCAGTGTGCTGGGAGAGCAGCAGATACAAATGCTCTCAGTTATAAATGTCAGCTTCAAACCACTCAGGTGGGATCGACAGCACTAAACTGGATTAAAAACAGCCCACATGAGAACAGAATCAGACCCAGCAGTTACAAAACAGCTATATTAGAAGACAGTTAGCTGTTTCCATAGAAATGGAAATATGGATTCAATCCCTTCAGCTCAGAGCTCTGAACGAAGCAGGAGTAACCAAACTGTTTGTAAACGTGTCATGTCAAACAGAAATCTCTGGTAAAAGTGCAGACTTGTGGTGCTTGTAAAGCTCATGTAAGTAATGCTTATAATACAAAGCCAGGGAAAATGCAGGCCCCAGCATCTCCGGACTGCCTTGCTCTTGGCAAGGAGGAGAACTGGAAGGAAACTGCGCATTACTGATCACGGTGATAGCTCCGTCCTTACCCGGGGTAGAGCAGGTTACAGCACTCACACCCAGCGGCGCTTACCCCACCATCCATCCACCCACCCACCCATCCATCCATCCATCCATCCATCCATCCATCCATCCATCCATCCATCCACCCATCCATCCATCCATCCATCCATCCATCCATCCATCCATCCATCCATCCATCCATCCATCCATCCATCCATCCATCCATCCATCCATCCATCCATCCACCCACCCACCCACCCATCCATCCATCCATCCACCCACCCATCCATCCATCCACCCACCCATCCACCCATCCATCCATCCATCCATCCATCCATCCATCCATCCATCCATCCATCCATCCATCCATCCATCCATCCACCCACCCATCCATCCATCCATCCATCCATCCATCCATCCATCCATCCATCCATCCATCCATCCATCCATCCATCCATCCATCCATCCATCCATCCATCCATCCATCCATCCACCCATCCATCCATCCATCCATCCATCCACCCATCCATCCCCACCCATCCACCCATCCATCCATCCATCCATCCATCCATCCATCCATCCATCCATCCATCCATCCATCCATCCATCCATCCATCCATCCATCCATCCATCCATCCATCCATCCATCCATCCATCCATCCATCCATCTCCCGAGGCGGGGGCGGCCCCGCGGTCGCAGCCGGCGCCGGAACGCGGTGCCAGCAGATGGCCCCGCAATGCTGGGCATCACCCCGGCCGCCTCCCCGCAGGGACACGGGGCTCAAGCGGGGTACCCGAACGGCCAGCAGCGCTGCCAGGCAGGAATGTCCGTGGGATATGGGCAGGGACACCCCCTGGCCGGGCACGGGTCGCTCCCAGGTACGGGAATGCCGCGCTCGGTGCCCGCAGCGGTCGGGGGCCAGCAGCGGCACTGGTGAGCCCAGCCACGCTCCCAGAGTGGGCTTGAACAGCGAAATAACCCTGAGCGGGCGTGCGGAGCCCCAGCAAGGTGCCCCAGCAGCGACTCCAAGGAGCACTGAAGAGCGAGCGAGGGGAATGAGCAGGAGCCGTGAGCGCAGAAGGGCGCGGAGCCGCACTCGCTGCCAGGGAGGCTGAGGGCCCCGGGGCCGGGGGAGATGATGGTAACGCCCCGGCAGCCAGAGCAGGGTCCGGCCTTTCGGGAGAGAGCCACGGCTCTGTCTCGGACCGCTCTTATTCCACACATAGCGAAAACCAATTAGCAAACGCTTTTCTTTCGAGCGTAATCCCAGTCTTGGGCTTTTCATTAGTTTGGGAGAGTGCTGGCAACTCCCACATCAGCAAGAATTTCCCGATTGCTTTCAGAAACGCTGCCTGCTGCATTCCTCCGAGAAATGCCTTCCCATTTGCACAGCATAAACAGGCACAGACATGGGCGAGACTTTCTGGAACCCTTTGCAGCAGCGTTAAATGGATACTCCTCCACATGCCTTTATTTCTAAGGATGAACTTTGACTTCTCTGCTTCCAGCAGTGCTTTTTAAAGGGTTTTTGGTGGGGGTTGTGATAAAATGAAAAGAGGAAAGTGGATAAAAGAAAAAAGAGCAAAATATAAGTAAAACAAAAAAAATTGACGTATTCTGGGGACGACTGAAAAGAAATAAATAAATATTTTTGGGGGGAACTGTTTTGCACTAATTTATTCTTAATTTCCAGTATATCCTCTTGCCCACTGTAATTTCACTAGGCCTTTTAATTATCTTTGATCATTATGTGAGGTTCCAGACCCTTATTCCCTATTTACAGCATTTTGTCCCCCAAGTCAGCCTATGGTACTTGCAACTGCTTAGCAGATGTTTGTGTTCTTGGTAGGAAGTCACTTATGTGCCTTTGTTCTTTATTAGGAATGGCTGATTTGGCTAGGCTGAAACAACTGATGGCAATAACAAGAATATGGAAAAAAAATCTTACATATCCCAAATACAAATTTTACTATTTTAAGAATAAAAGCTTCAATCAAAAGTATTTTTATTCCAATTAAGATGTTCTAGGTTTGTGTTCTGATTCTTCAAAAATTGTCCTGTATTTTCTTGTCAGTTCAGTCGGGCACTATACCAATGCCCCAAACTAACATTATACATGGAGATATCAGTAAGTTTTAAACCTTTTATTTAAATATTTCTCTATTGAGGTAAACAGAGATACAGAGCTAAAGCTCTTCAAATACTATGCAGAAGTTTTCCACACAGAGAGCTCTTGCAAGTAATGAAACAATTGAAAATTTTACACACACATTTGCAACACTTTTTCACAGAGCAGTAACTTGGTTACTATGGCATAAATACCTTATTATCTCTACTGACTTTGACAGTAAAAATAGGGAAATCCTATTTCTGAACCACAAATGGAAAAATATGGGGCTACATCAATGCTTAAAAACATATTATTTGAAAAGCCCAAAGCTTTTTTGAAAGTAAATGATTAATTCTTGAAAAATTTTGCACATTTAGATACAGACATAAAAGCTGAAAAAGTACAGAAATCCCTAATCTCCCTGATTATGCTTCCTTTAAGTAACTGCTCATTAAAATAATTTCATGCATGTCATCCTATCATAAGTGGAAATTAGTCTGACTGTTCAAGAAAGAAATAAATAAATGGAAGAACACAATTTCCCCTTCCTTTCTAACACCCACCCACTCACCCAGATTTTGTTTAGTGAATATTTCTTTTTCAATCCTGCACCTTTAGACCTCTCCCAGCTCTTCCAACAGTGGCCTGATCTGTCCATGTGAGACATACAAAACTACCTGGGAAAGTTTTGCAGCCGCTGCTAAACTCAATGAGATCTCAGCTGCTACTCTGGCTGTGAGCGATTTTGGGCGGGCTGTGGTCACTCCTGCCTGAGGCCCCTTCCCAGCTCCATGCCTAGCCCCTGCTGAAAATCACGAACCAGGCTTCCAACACCTTTTCCCTACAAACAGTCCTAGGAGCAAAACTCACCCCACTTTTCAGTCCCCAGAATGAAGAGCTGGTGAAGACACCTTCCTCTCACCTAGAAGCCAGCACAGCGCCTGTGTGATCCACAAGCAAAAATGTCTATTTTCTATCCAGAGCTTTCAACCTGCCACATGTTCCCCATGTAAATGCATTTAAACAAAAGTTACTGGAATTTCTCAGTCCTTTAAACTGTTCCTCTGTGCGTGACATACAGAAATAGCCACTTGATGACACAAAGACAGAGATTATGTGGGATATTACATAGGCATTACAAACACAAGGGTGATCAACTCCTACTGGAAAGTTACATAAATTTCAGCCCTTGCTCCAAGGACTATTTAATCAGGCAGAACAATGCTCCACGTGAGCTCCCTGGGTTCTGACCGTGGGGTAAAATGTCATCCCTCCTCTCCCTGGAATTCATATCATTATGTGCTTTTTGACAAATAAGAAAGCTGCAATATGAGAAACGCAGGTGCCATATCATCAGGCTGCCAAAGGGAGTTGATCACAGAATTTTTACTTACTGAATGGAGATTAACTATTAGATGGTGGAAAAGATAGCTATAAAACATGGTTTGTGCACATAAATGTCCTTTCCTGCAATTTAACATTGGGCATAAGAATGCTGTAAGAATTTTTACACTCATATTGAAGACACCGATGGATCTCTTTCTTGGACACAATCTATACACAGATGAACATTAATCATCAATGTATAATTTACACTTAGACAGGTTTATAGCTCCAAGTTTCCCCTGACTATTCAAAATCAACTCTGCAACACCATAACTCTGCAGGACCCAAGTCCTTCTGGAGTCCTACATGTGAAACCAGTGCAGTGCATCTTTGAAAGATGCTGCCCAGATCCAGCACTGATCAGTCAAGTCTTCCCTTCTGCAGGAGGAGGTTTTAGCAATCAAGGTGACAATTTACCATCCTAACTGGGGACTTTGGAGTCCACTTGTTTAATCTGCATGAAAAGTTCCATCACAGCCACTATCTGCAGGCTCTGAAGTTGTTACATATTTTACAAAGTATATAGATAGAAATGGTTTTTTCCCCAATTAAGTTTTCCTATTCCCATGGTTTCCAAATGACACTTTAAATGAACAGTAGCTGATTTTGGTAGCTGTTTTACAGAAATACAGCATTTGGAGCCTTGCCCACACAACAGCAAAGTTTTATGGGTATTAAGAAAAGCAGAATTTATATTTCTAAAGAATTATGTCAATGCTTCCTGCAGCTACTAAAGTCGATTTGTCTGAAGATAACTGTTACATAAATTAATTTTAATATTTGGAGTACCCATACAAACAAGGACGCAAAATATAGCTGTACTTCACCTATATATATCCATTTATGCAGGAATATAGCACAAGAATAAAGGAATAATATTCAGTAAGTTTAATTTTCAAAGCATTTTACTACTTCTAGCTAAACCCTAGTCCTGCCTCACCATTGCTTTTTTCCATGCTGTTTCTGGCATCTCTCACAGTGCTGTAGCTGTTCCCCGAATGAAAACCCTTTTCCACCATGGGAGTCCACCCTGCTCCTGCTGACCTGAGTTTGTGCCCCTCTGTTCCTGAGACACCCTTGGATGAACCGCACAACTGTGGGTGCTGCAGGAAAGATCCCCTCTCTGACATTACCCAAAAGTTCACAAGGCTCTTGGAACCCCAGAGCCAAGTGATTCCACCCACTTCTTGTCTGTTGGCAGCTCAGTTGTTCCTCTGAGCCTTGTCAAAGATGCCTCAGAGGAGTCTGGATAGGGTGGATTGCACCGAGTAGATTCAGCTTTTTAGCTCGTTATCAAAGAAAGCTCCAGACACCAAAATTAATTTTAGCACCTATTCATTCAAGAAGGAAAAATGAGCACCTCCACCACCACCTTACAGAAATGGTTCTAAACCTTGTATCCAACACTTCAGAGAGGACAGGAAATACATAGTAAGGAAATCAAATCCACTCTCCCATAATATTATAAAGTATCAATCTGCAGCTCTTTTATTCATCGGATTATCGTGTCCCATTGTAAACATCATACCATATGTCAAAGTACGGTTTGATCACGTTTGCATGAACACATTTGTTAACAGACTCTGGTTAACAATCATAAATTATTGAAGTATTATAATGACTTGTATTTGGACACAATAGTAAAGATTTATTCTAAATAATAATTATGTTTTCTCACTTTTGTGTATATAGGTAATTCAATTGTCATCCTTGGAAAACAGGATAATTTCTAATTCACTATCAAAAGCTGTTTATGATAACAGATATATTAATATTTCTAAGTTAAAAAAAATATGACTGTCATTCCAAATCAGTTTTAAAATAATTCCCTCTCAAATCAGGGCTTGGCTAGATTTACAATAATTTTTTCCAAAAAGGGATCTCTAAAGATACAGGAATTTTCAAGCAGTTGCATCTGATTAAATATGCCATGCACAGAGAAGGAATAGCAAAGATTAAGACAAGGAAAAAATAGAGAAGATTACATTTTCCATGACTTTCCTCTTAGCTTTCTAACTAAATCCTGTCTAACGTAGACAGCAGCGTGTTTTAACTTCCATCTACTACTCTGCAAATGATTTTTATGTCCTGTTACATAAGTACATCTTGAGTGCAATAATGCTTTAGAGGGATAATAAATAAAGACAAACATAATAAAGGATGTTACGCTGCAAAGAGCAGTGCACAGGGACAGCATTCTGTCCAGCTGATTCTTTCCCAAGTGTGTAGCCCACAAATTCAGATATACATCATTTAAGTTTAAGCACTTGCACATCAGATTTTCATTACTGTTCTAATAAAATGCAATATTAGATTGATAGTTCACTGTACTAGTTGCAAATTCATCTGCAATTGTAAATTTTGCCAGGTAAGATGAACCTAAACATAGGAAACGTAAGCAGAGAATTATTTTAGAACTCTTCTAAAGAAAATATGGGAGAGCCTGAGAAAAGTTTGTGAACCCTGTAGATAAAGTAGCTTTTAAATAATTTTGAATACCTCAAACATAATTACAAATCCTCTTTTTCCCTTTGGCTTCTTCAAGGCCATAGCAACATCATTTTCTGGGTCAACAAGACTATTCAGGGCACTGATCCTAGAATCACCTGCAGGAATTTTGTACTTTAATGAGCTATGTCTGTAAAGAAATTGCTTATTTGTTTAAAGTTCAAAGCATATTTAAAAATGTGTGCATTCAGAGTCTAAATCCATTTGCATTATAGAACAGAATCACATAATTCATTTAGTTTGGAAAAGACCTCTAGGATCATTGAGCCCCACTGTTAACACAGCACTACCACCTCCACCATTAAACCAAATCTCTAAGTGCAACACTTATTCATCTTTTAAATATCCCCTCCAGGGATGGTGACTCCACTGCTCCACTGAGCAGGCTGTTCAAGTGCTTGACAACTGTTTTTCATAGAAGAAATTTCTCCTAAATCTAAACCTTATCTGGCACAACTTGAGGACATTTCCCCTTGTCCTGTCATTTGTTACCTCAGAGAAGAGTCTGACCCCCAGCTTGCAACAACCTCCTTCCAGGTAGGTGTAGAGTGATAAGGTCCCCTCTGAACTTTCTTTTCTCCAGGCTAAACAACCCTGACTCCCTCAGATGCTCCAGAGGCTTCATCAGCTCTGTTGCCATTCTCTGGATTCACTCCAGAAACGTCTTAGACATCCCTTTTTGGAAAAAAATAATGTAAATCTTGCCAAGTGCTGACTTGAGAGGGAATCACCTTAACAATGTCCTCCTCAATGTCCTCCCTTAGTGAGAGGCCCAAAACTGAGCACAGGATTTGAGATGTGGCCTCACCAGTGTCGAGTACAGGGAGACAATGACTGCCTGGGTCCTGCTGGCCACAGTGATGCTGATACAAGTCCAGATGCCACTGGCCTTCCTGGCCCCCTGGGCACAGCTGGCTCATGTTCAGCTGCTGTTGATCAGCACCTGCAGGTCCTTTCCCACCAAGCAGCTTTGCAGACGCTCTGCCCCAGCCTGGGGTTGTTGTGGGCAAAGTGCAGCACTCACCCTTGTCACACAATCGACCTCAGCCCACCAATCCTGCCAGATCCCTCTGCAGAGACTTCCTGTCCTCAGTACTGCCACCCAACTGTGTCATCTCCAAAGTCACGGAGGGAGCACTTGATCCCCTTGTCCAGATCACTGATAATAATATTAAACAGGACTGGTCCCAGTCCAGATCACTGATAATAATATTAAACAGGACTGGTCCCAATACTGAGTTCTGGGGAACCCCACTGGGGCCATCAGGGATCACCGAGTCCAACTTAAGTGCATTACTCACATGAGGATTGAACCCACAGCATTGGTGTTATTACACAATACCCTAACCAGCTTTTGGGAAAAATAAATCTCCAACCCAAATGTAAAATAAAACAAAAGTATGAATATACTTTCATTTTACCCAAGTACTAGCTCATTGACTAATTTAGAAGTTTAAGATAACAAGGGACTGTTGCAGTACTCTTTATTCTAACAAAAAATGCTCAATTAAATCCAATTTACCACCAACAAGATACTATTATATAAATGGCTAAACTTATTCACTAATTTAGTCTGGTGTAGTAGATACACCAATTATTTTTATTTGTTAGCCCAAATAAGGGCACTTAAGAATGCTTATTGCTATTACAAGAAAAGGGAGCTGCACAGTGAGGGACAGAGCCACAATGCAGTCCTGCAGTTTGTTAAGTTCTGATGGTCAGGAGGCAAGACTGTAGAGTACAATATTTGTCCTGCAGTCTTAGAAGAAGGGATAATTATTGTGCTTTCTGTGTTAAGTCATCTAGAAGCATGGAATATGTACCAAAAAAAAAAAAAATCCAAGTCCCCAAAAGAGTTTACAAATCTGGATTCCAGCCAGACACAACAGTGAGTGAAGCAAGCAGATGGGAGAATAAGGGCTAGGATAAGGAGCAAGTTTCTCCTGCTAAGCAGTAGTCACAGCGTAACACCTGCCTACTGCCATCCTCTTATCACTGCAGAAAGCCAAGTGTTAGTAGTAACAAACACTGTCAAGTGCCATGCTTTTGCAAAAAGGAGTGAGCTCCCAAAGTGTAAGCACTCATAACAGTCAAAATCCCTGCTAGAATCACAATTTCCAGATTCGTAAAAAGCGCCTGTGATTCAGAATAAAAAGTACAAGCAGCTACATTCTTTGTAAAAAATGTATGTTGCCATCTACAACTCCAGAAATTATCCCAGAAAATAATCCACTTTTCAAATGACAAACTGGTCTTATAACTACTCAATGTTAACATATAAATGTCAAACTAAAAGTAAACTGTGGGATATATGTACATATAGTAGAATACTAAAGTTCAAAATAAATCATTAAGAACAGAAATTCAAGTTTATTTTAACTCTTTTTCACACTAGGATTAAAGTGAGTCTCAATATTCACACAGATTTTGTTTTGATAATTAATTATAACATTCATATATGCAAATCAATTCAATGGAGTTTAATGCTATCATATTTACACCTGGAAGAAGTGTAAATTACTTTACTTGTTCTTTTTGGCTGGAATAAACTTGCTATTTCTAAATCACAAAACTGACTTATTTCCCTTAAATGTATGGAAAACAAACAAACCTTGAAAAGGTTCAATTTTGACCTATTTTTTATCTGTCTGGTTATTGCTCTCTAAGAAACAAGGTGACTTCTTGCTCCCTTGCAATGACTGAAAACATGTTCTTCAGGGAGACGTCTGTAAAAGATGCTGAAAAATCTAGTCTAATTCTTACTTTGCTGTGGATCTTTTTCTCTAACAATAAATTGGCTAGCTTGAGAAGACAGCTTCAAAATTAATGCCTTTTAGATTTTGCAATGGTACAATCCAAAACCAAGAACTTTCAGTATTTTTTTATGTACAGAAATAGCTTTTAAAAAAAACTGACTACATTTGTTTCTTTTGAAGACAATGCTAAGATGATGGACCTCAGTAGAAGCCAAGGTACAATAGTGTGGAGATCTGCTTTTGGAAAATCATTGCATAGACAAAATCTGCAGGTGGGAACTTGAGTACTTTCTGAGGGAAGGGCATCCTGAGGTTACTGAATAACAAAACTGAAGGAGCAATACCAGGAAAACAATTAAGTACTTCAGAAAATAATATTGTTAATTGAGTAGGTCAGACATTTTCTGCAGGGAAACAGCTGCCAGTGCAGCACTCATTTTTTAAGTGCAAGCAGCAAGGATGAAAGATTTGTTCCAGTGACACTCAAAAATGCATACCCAAAAATTGAATCGTGCAATAAATGCAGCACTATGTGGGTCCCACTGAAAATTTGGTTTCACCTGATGAGAAGGAAAAAATAATTAATTATTAGCTCGTATCTGTAAAGCAATATTTTCCTCTATTTCCTGCACTCCTTTCTAAAGTGTACCCCACAAGAGATAAAATCCTGTCAAATGAGCAATTTGTCATTTTCTCTCATCTCTGGGAGAAATCAGTTTCAACCTGAGACCAGCTGAACTAATACCAATTGCACTTATTTAGTATTGTAGGAATGCCAATCTACAAACCCAGGAAATACATCATTAATTCATTCAGGGCTCCTAGGTTTGTAAATTAAGAGGGTTATTAATTTGGGTTTGGAAGAAGTGTCTTAATAGTGTCAATTAATTTTTAAATTGAATTGCATACCAAGAGCTTAACCTTCAGGTCAAGAGGTGCTCAGAAGCCAATTTAATCTAAAAGTCAATGGGACAATTGCTGTGAAGGAGTACTGCTCAATCTAATAATTGCAGAACTGGTCTCCATCCACAATATTGCCTTCATACAACTTTATGGCAAAGATGATGTGGCTCAATGAACAGCTGTGTCAGAATCTCCAGTGACTTGGGTCTGGTTGGCACACAACCACACAGAATTACTGAATTGTTGAGATTGAACACAACCTCTGAGGTCACCAAGCCCAGCCCAATGCCCAGAGCAGGGTCAAGCAGAGCAAGCTGCTCAGGGCTGAGCCCTGTTGGATCTTAGAAGCTTACAGTGAGTGAATCTCTCAGCAGAGCTTATTCTAGTGTTCAGTCACCCCCAACATCTATTACACACTCAGAAAGTCATCTTAGAACTTTGTGATCTTGCTTGCTTTTACTCCTAATATCCATTATATCTGTATTAAAAGCTGTTCAGAGTATAAATCCTAATTTTTGATGTAAATACATGGGACAAAGCTCATAGTGATGGTAGGAGTCCTATGAGAATTGCGAGTAATTGTATCTGACAAGAAGTTCATTGAATTTAAAATCTAAAGTGAAAACAAGACACATCCCAAACCAATATACATCACAAAATCTTGAGGAAGTAATTCAATTATTTTAAAAGTTCTTTCTAATTAGAAAAGTTCTTTCTTTCTTCCTCTCTACTTTTTAAAAACCTCTTTTTAAATAAATCTCAGCACTGGTGTTAGCCTCCTTATTTACCTATAGTATGGTCATTATTCCACTACTTCCTTATTAACCTTGGGGTGAAAAAGAATGGAGTGAAGGACTGCAGCAGCAGAACTGTGGATTGGAGTCACCAATGCCTACATCATTAACTTACAGGGACAAAAGAGCAAGTGGTACTGGCTTCAGACACAACAACCCAGGCACTGGCTGTGACAGAAAAGAAGACTTACAAATAAAGAATCCTTGTGAGAAAAAACCAACATGTTGACATGAAGGTTATGAGAGCTCCAATATTATTTAGATAGAAGAAAACTAACAAACCTGTCCTTGAATAAAGTCTCTCAGACTAATTAAATAATCTGTAGGAAATTGCAAAAATAATCTAATTGCCCATGCAGTGTTTCTTCTTCATGTGTTTCTAACTGAACAGTGACTGAGAACATTTTTTCCTTTGCTTAGTGATAAAAAAACTCAACACCTAGCAAACACAGTATTTCTTTTATTTCCAGCTATCATATAACAAGGCAATGATAAAGTACAGTATCTTTTCCTCTCAGCTCAAGAAAAAAACATTTCCAAAGTCAAAAAAAGAATAATTTGACTTCTGAAACTTTGAAAATCTATTTTTATATGCTATGTTTTCAACACAAATCTCTCAACTGAGTGCAGTAAGGGCACCTGTCTTGCTTCAGGAGGGTGAACATGCTTCCTTCTTCAAATTCAGTGGAGGTGACTATCCGAGCATTTTCCCCAAGAAAAGCTGGATTTCTGGTCAAGCGTCAAATATTCCTGGAGACTGGGCCTTGACCTACAATTTACAGGAACAAAAACCTTGAATTGAAGTCTTGATTGAGGGTTCTGTCTTCAAATCATTACATTTAGGTCATTACATCAGTTGAAGCTTTTTTTACCCCCCTGAAAACGTCATTCAAGAGCAGCATCAGTGACCTGAGAGTGCAGTGCAGTCCCATCAGTGAGCTGCTATGGATGGAAGCACCTGAGCAGAAATGTTCCTATTGAGAATGATGCACAGCCACCAGTGTGACAGAGCATGGAGCCGTGTTCTGAGAATAACACCAAAACTGCACAGGAAGGTAATTCAGCTTCCTTGAGAGCGCTTTTGTTTATCATCCTGAAAACAGCAAAGCCCATCTTGTGATTTTAAGCATGTGTGGACCAATTCCAGAACTACATAAACAAAACTGCATAAAACCTTATAAAACCTCAGGGTGTGCAAATGGCCTTATGTCCCATCTGGAGCACACACACCCTGGTTGTGGGGCAGAGAAAAGGGCTCTAGGTTTACCCTAGTATTCAGGTTTTTGAGTATTTATACATCACTCTGAAATTAAGCTCTGCTAATTCAAAACCATTTTTGTCACCAACCTCAGTGTGATGATACATGATACATAAAGATGTCTCCATCACCAGCTAATCTTGCAATACAGCCAGCTGGTGAAAGCAACCCAAATGTTTCTGCACTTGTGAAAAACACAGACAGCAGGGAGTGAAGAGTAGCTGGCTGGATCCTGATCAGACAAGGGATACCCTGTCCTTCAGCTGTCATGAGGCAGCACAAATCAGGAACTCTGTTGAATTTAAAAGTGTGGTAGAGCAATGGAAATGAGACATCATCCTCACCAGCTGAATTCATTAAAGCTTCAGGCTTACTAAGGGAAAAACATTGAGAATTTGGCCAGTTGGGTGCTTCAGCACCACTTGCACCAAATTGCCAAACTGACTGAGGTTTCTTTCCTGCTCACTTTGGCTCATGCACGGCCTCTGAGCAGTGACAAGCATTGGGTGAGTTTCTGCAGGTATTATTTTTGAGTCATTTTCTCCAAACTCCTCATTGCACCATGCTTTAATATTTATGGAAATGTATCCACAAAACATGCAACCTCTTATAAATTTCCATGGTGATGTCTGTGTGAATACTTCTAACTTCAGAAGTATTTGTTAATTTTCATGACAAAAAGGCTTTGCCATCACATTAAGTGCTAGAATTTTGACATAGAAAAGTTATTCCCCTCAAAGAGATGAGAGAGATGTGCAAATAAGGTTCTGAATGGACATGCTGTCACAATTTTACATGGAACATCAACAATACATCCCTAGAATAATATGCTTTCATTTTATCTTTTATAAGTTCATAAAATATTCATCTCCTTTCCCAGCCACGCTGTGAGATCAATCTCAGCAGCACTGTTAGTTCATATGAAATGTAAAATGAAACCGATTATAAACATGAAAGGGGAAAGTCTCATTTTGTCTAATCCAAGGGAAATGAAAATAAGGCAAGGAAAAAAGAATTCAGAGAATAGGTCCACGGTAGTTTGCTAATCTAAGATATCATCACATACCAGAAATAACCAAATGTTTATGGATATTTTAATGGTGAGGTAGATCACTGAATTGATTAAATATTAAAATGGGAAAATGAAGAGAGAACAGGATAACTTTGACTAGCAAGTGCACAAACTGGTGCCATGGTGGTAGAGAAGTCATCAATTCAAACCCAGGCTCTTACTGAGCCACTTTATCTGCTATTTTTCAGAATACCAACCACCACCCAGCAGCAGTAATTCACAGTGAGCCTCACACTTCTCTTTCATTTCACTGTAACAGATACTTGTAGGCTTGGTATCTTTCTACTGTCAGGACAAATTTAAAGGATTATGTTCTGATAGGGTGTTGTGTGCAGTTTTGTTTCTGTCTTATTCTGTCTTCTATGGTGGATATTTACTGGGATGCAATTTAAACTTGCATTGCTGTAGGAAGAGGCTATCATTTGTTTATTTCAATGGCTCTTTTCAAATTTATTTTGACAGACTGTCTCCACAACTTTGTCCCTGGGGAAGTTTTTGACCTCCAACAAATTTTCTATGTCTCACCTTAATCAACTCATGAGCAGCTAGCAAGAGCAGCATGGGAAGTATACAACACCAAAATTTGATAGCAAAAGAGAAAAGTAACTGAAAAAGATTATTTTAAAACAAAAGCCAATAGAGATGAGCAGGAGAGAACAAAATGTTTCCTGCAATCTTATAAACCTGTTGTAAACAATACTATTTAGATGAAATTCAATCTTTGATTTTTCTCTGCTCCTAAAAGTTGCCTTTCTCTTTCAGTACAGCCATGGAGACTATTTTCTTCCCATGCAGAAGTGGGAACATTGCACATTTGCCCTCTGCAAGAGCTACTGCCAAAACAGGAATCCTCCAATGGGTTGACACAGCTGAGTATTACCAATTACTTTGCATTTTTTGCCAGATGTATGATTTACAAAATGTTGGCGTTTAAAATTAAATAACAAATTATTTTGAAGCATTGATGGCCAGGACTATGGAACATTTTGATCTAAGACAAATAAAATCCCAACCAAACACACACAATAATTTTTTTTTTCTCTGTAGGACAATAAAACATGTATTTTTTATCAAAATTGAGAATTTGGAGGACTTAGGAAAAGAATTTTTAGATAAATAGCCTGAGGTTTTAGCCTTTCTAAAGCAAGTGCTCTCAAAAGCTGAAGCCAGGAAATGGGAAAAGATTATACTAGAAATAACTCTAGGCTCATACTAATAAAACTAAGACTCACAGAAACATGTGTGACTGTAGTAAATGTGGTAACAAAGTTTCTAGTGGTTTTTTTTGGTGAAATTTGCAGCTGAGAAGGTTAGGAATTTTTTACTTTTATCCAAAGAAATAAAGGACTTGGTATTTTAGCAGAATCCCAAGGAGAACATATAGAACTCCAAACAGAAGAAATCAACTAAGACACTCTGAAGCTCCACTGATGGGATGATTATCTATTACAAATTAGGTAACTAAAGGTACAAGGAAAATATTTGTGATTTTGGATTTAATCATCTGAATTTCTGGCCCTAGATGAATACATGTCCTGTGATGAATTTATATTGTAGCATTGAGAAGCTTATTTAAGGATAACTGTTGGGTGGCTGACATGCTAAATAGAAAACTGTAGAGAAAAGAGGAATTATGCCCATACTAAAATGGAAAAAATAAGAGAGCAATATCATGTAGTTATCATCCAGTCACACAGGAAGCATGTGCTGAAGAAAGAAATTTAATGTCTTCTGAGTTCAAGTCCAACATTACAAACACAATTACAAGGCAGAGAACTCCATTCCTGCATAAATAATAGAAGGTAATGGATGTATTTTCTTTTTATCCCCTTTGGCATGTGCAATACATCATTTTCTGTCTGAGGAATTCACTTATCTAAAAACATGGCATACTGAAAATAAAACCAGAATTCAGTTACTTTTTTACTGAATCTGTAATGTTACAGTAGGAAGGATTCCTTTCCAGCTACCAAATATATTTATGAAGTCTCATGCTTCAGCTTACTCATGTGCTCAACTTTACTCCCAAATGTACAGTGACTTACTGGTTCCTGTGTTTACAGGCTCAGATTTAAAGGAATAATAAAGGCATTTGTGTTGTTTGGTGAATGTGTTTCATTATGTGCTGTTGTTACAGGAAACCCCTTGTGTTAGATACCCTTACGCTCACACTCAGGACCAGCTCACAGGCCCTCCTGGGATGAACCAATGGAAGGGAATAACAGAAAGATCTTGGCAAATCACAAAGTCCTTTTCAAGCTCTTCAGGGGTCAGACAGTAAATCTGCTCACTCACTGCTTCAGCCACATGCTGGGATGCCTGCTCTGTCAGAGACAAGAATAATCTGGTCGCACAGATAACCCTCTACCCCTGTAAATTTAAAGCACATAAGCCAGTTCTATTGTGACAAAATTTTACCCATAAACAGTCAACTCAAAACTCTAAAATCTTATGGCTCCTGTAAGAAAATGCTGCAGAAGAACACCATGTTCTTCAGCCATCCTTCACTCCTGTTCTTAACAGGTATGGCCTGCCATTCTCCTCACCAAGTTTTCTTGATCTCTGAACCTGGAAACTGCCATCCTTTCCTGACATGAGGATCAACCAACTCACAGATCTGCTTTGGAAAAACCATTAAGGCTCCTTCCACCTAATCTCCCACTTCTCTGCCAAACTGCAGATGCCTGTGCTAGGATCTGTCTGGCTCATGTTGCTGCCCACCTCCAGAAGGCAAAGTCAATGCCCCTGCAACACCAATTCCACCACCTCTGCATGGTATTATTTTAGATTAATACTACTGCAGCTAAACATGAAAGGCTTAATTCAGCTGGATTTGTCCATAGCACATGTGAAATCAGAAATGCTCTACCCATTACCTACTGTTAATGTCATCTATCTTAAAATGGTAATGAGAATTTTAAAAACTCTGATCAATACCTTACTAGAGACTCCTAAGAAAAATAACAACCACAGCATGCCCTTCCCCCATCTAGGGATATTTCCAATATTTCTTGACATATTTATTAAGAGCTGTATTTTTGGCAGATGTTCCAGTGTTGTACATATATTGTGGTAAACACTGAGTTACTTAAAATTTTATTTTAATTATAAGACAAATCAACAACAGCAATACTATACTAGCAGAATGACTACAAACTCCAAATTAAGAAATGGTGACCATTTTTAAAGAGTGGACTTTAGTAGAGCAGATGACTCAGCAAAGAAGTGATTTTGGTAAAATATTGGAAAATAATGGCATGTTATGTCTTGTATTCTTCTTTTCAGCCATTTGGTTCCTACCCCATTTCTGAACTAAAAACCAAGACAAATTGAAAAGGCAGGGCTACAGAAGGACTCTGCAGGGCTACCTTCTGACTCTCATGCTCTTTCCAAATGCCTCAGCCTCTTTTTGTCCAGACCACAGCCCCTGCTCCCTAGTGACAACAGGACATTCATGATGGTCTTTGGAAAAGGAAACCATTAAATACTGTTGTCCCACCAGTGAAAACATCTTAGTACCTTCCAGACAACGTACCTTTCCATCTTCAGCTGTCTGTACTTATGCATCTCATGTTTCCAAATATCTGGGGTTTTGGTTTGTTTATCCTTTGGGCCCACTTTTGTGAAGCCACTCACACATAGAGTTTTGCACTTCTGACCAGGCCCCCACAGCAAAACAGGTGAAATGACTTGCAAATACAGACGTCGGTAATTTCTCTATGTTTTCTTCCCTTCTGCATATGTCTGTTCCACTTCTGGAACTCGAGTAATTCTGAGGGAAAATGAACTGAAGAACCCTGTTTTCCCACAGACTTAAAGTGAGGTTGATAATGAGCTGTAATTGAAACTTTTCTCATTACCAAGACATTTATATGGTCTCTCAACCATGTGAATCACTGTTTAATAAGAGGCAAGTTCATGTTACAGCCTTTGGGACATTTACAGGATCTCTCAGCCCTACCCAGCTGCCTGTTTTCATGAAATAGCTCAATTATATTTGAGATAGATTTGGGTGAAACTGCCCAACAGCTTCAAAAGTTATTGGAGAAGTAAAGGAGACAGAGCCAAGCATGATCACATAAAGGCCTGTTTCCATAGAAACCAAGAGGAAAAACAGCGGTACAATTTGGAAAATTTCATTGCGGAGTCACTTTAATTGAAATTTTTAAAATATCTGACCATCTTTAAATCACATGCCATAACACAAAGTACATTTCTCCTGCCTTATCCCATTCAATGCCCTGTCTGCAGACCCCTGCCTTCATGTATCCCGCTCTCCTATATCCCGCAGGCACAAAAACTACACTTCCTAAAGTCAGGATGTTGTTCTGAGTGTATTTTGTCAACCTCCACTTCGGGTGGAAACTATTTTTTCAGTCAAGGCAAGTTTCCTAGAAAGACATGCCTATTGCTACGCTCACAGCTCTCACACATGTGAGGCATATGACAGAACTAAGTAAAGGGAGAGCTCACGGGAGGAGCGAGCTACAGTATCACCTGCTGAACAGTGTATCCCACTGCCGGGGTTCCAGGGAAGGTCTGCAGGTTGGAGGGTGGGATTTTGGCTAAGGACGAGTAGCAGAAGGCAACCGGCGGGAGGGTGGTGAACCCTTGCTGGGCGACAGTCAGTAAATTTCATGGCAAGCACTGCCACCCCTCTCTTTGTTACACACTCTTCAGGTGTAGCACCCACCTGAGCCATCAGTGCTGCCCACAGCACCCAGCGTAAACAATAATGCCCATGTGCAACTCAATAAACTCGGGTTTCGCGTGGAGTGAAACCACTCTGCAAACGCCCGTGACACGGAGGTCCCCGAAGCAAACAGGTGTCGCTCGGGTTTGCAGCCACAGCCCGAAGCCCAGCTGCCTTCGGTGCTTCCCGGCCGCGAGCAGAGCTCCTGGACCGCGGGGCCCTTCCCGCTCCGGCTCGGGCAGCTCCCCCAGCGATGCCCCCGTACGGTTCGAGGGCGGCCGCTCCCATCGGGGGGACGGGGCGGTGCCGGGCAGGGTCCGGCCGGGCCGGGGCGGTACCGGGCAGTGTGTCCAGCCGGGGGCAGGCGCTGGGCAGTGCCCGGTCGGGCCGGGAGCAGGCGCTGGGCAGTGTCCGGCCGGGGGCAGACGCTGGGCAGTGCCCGGTCGGGCCGGGGCGGTACCGGGCAGTGTGTCCAGCCGGGGGCAGGCACTGGGCAGTGCCCGGCCGGGGCGGGCCAGGCAGCGGGGCCAGCGCCCCCGCTCTCCCGAGCGCCCCCTCCCGGCCGGGGCCGCGCTGGGGCCGGGCGGGGGTCGCCGCTCTCCCTCCCGCCCGCCGAGCGCCCTGGGCCCCCCCTCCCGGGCCGTTCTCCGCCTTCTGCCGGCCGTGCCAGGCAGCCTCTCTCTCGGCCTTCACTACCGGGTCAGGCGAGGCGGGAGCGGCGAAACAGCGCCCGCCTCGCTCCGGCACCGACACCGACAGCCCTCCTCCTCCTCCCCGCGCCGCGGCCGTCCCCTCCCTCCCGCTGCCTCCCTCCCTCCTCCCTCCTCCCTCCTGCCAGTTTCTCTACAACTAGTGCATCCACGCGCAGGCAGGGTCCGGCCGCCGCGGCTGCCATGGATATCAGCTAAAGCCGGGAGCAGCGGGCACACAGGCGCTCCCCGACCCAGCTCAGCCCGCGGGGCCGCCGGCCGGCACAGCCGCGGCCGCTCCGCCCGCCCCGAGCCTGCCCGGAGGAGCGCGGCTGCCCCGGGGACTGGGGGCAGAGAGGGAGGGGGGGAAGAAGCACAAGACCGCAGGGAGGGAGTCGGGCAGAGCATCCCCACGGCAATGTCCAAGGGCTTGAAGAAAAAAAGCCACTGGACGAGCAGAGTCCACGAGATCGTGATCGTGAGGAACCCGGAGGGACAGCTGGGCTTCGAGCTGAAGGGGGGCGCCGAGAATGGGCAGTTCCCCTACCTGGGGGAAGTGAAGCCCGGCAAGGTGGCCTATGAGGGCGGCAGCAAGTTGGTGCCGGAGGAGCTGCTGCTGGAGGTGAACGAGACCCCCGTGGCCGGGCTCACCATCAGGGATGTGCTGGCCGTGATCAAGCACTGCAAGGACCCCATCCGCCTCAAGTGCGTCAAGCAAGGTAAGGCTGGCGTGGGCCCCCCTCTCTGCGCACCCCCCGGGGGCCGGGGCAGGTCTGGGGGAGCGGAGGGGGAGCAACTTTGTTGCTGCAGTTTGACTTTCCCCCTCCCCGCCGGAGCCGCCCCCTCCCCGGCGGCGGGGGGAGGATGCGAGCGGCGCTGCGCGGTACCCGCAGCCGGGCGAATTAAATGTGCGTCAGTGACAGCGCTCGCCATGCCGGGGGGGGCGGCGGCAGCACCCCCTGCAGCCCCGCTCGCACCGGGACGGGTCCCCCCGGCCCGGCCCGGCCCGGCCCGAGGCACCGGCCCCGGCCCCGCCGCCCCTCCGGTCGCTGCTGCCGCTGGCGCTGCCGGGGGCCGGAGCGGCGGCCGGGGCCGGCTGCGGAGCGGGGCTTGCCCTTGGCTTCGCCTCTCTCCGGGCTCCCTGGCGTGGGGACAGGGGCTGCCCCCGCTCGCCGGGTCCCTGGTGGCGCCCAGGGTGGCTTCAGCATCTCTTAAGTGTCATTAGCGGAAAAGTCATTCATTTGATCCCTGGTGAAAACGATCGCTAATCCCAGGGAACGGGGAGCTCGGAGCAAGTGAGAGGACAGGCAGAAAGAAACTTTTGGGAGAGAACGGTATACTGTTGCCTCGCCGCTGTTTCGCTTATTTATTTTGAAGTACTGTAATAGGTTAATGCGTTTCCAGGAAAGTCAATAGAGAAGAGACGCCACAGATGCTGTTTACATGTTTGTTTTTGTCCTCTTTAAACTATGCTGAGTTGAGCTCTCTGCAGCTGAACGCCCGCGAGGAGGTTTCTGCTACCCCAGCAGCATCTCTGGAGCGCAGGAGCCGCTCTGGGAGCCGTAGGTGCTCCTCGGCTATGGGTGGTGCAGCGGCTGTAGGCGTATCGCTCAAGTACGCATTCCAGCCGGGCAGCGAGCCCAGCCATTGAAAACTTGGGAATTTCTGCGGTGGGAAGTTTTTAGATACCATGCATCAGAGGCGCTTGTGCTCTGCAACTCTAGCCATCAGCCCGTGCTCAGAGGACACAGAGGAGAATCTCTCTGGCACTGGGTATAATTTGGCAATTTTGCTTCCTCTTTGTGATTGACGGCTTATTGTTTAAAGTACAATTTGCGATACTTCTGAATGCTTGAAGAATACGCTAGTTATTAGTTTATCCAGACATCACAACCAGTAGAAAGAATCTGATTTCCACTCAGGCCTTCAGAATGTACTTTATTGTATATTCGGTTATCTCCATGAGGTCAAGCCTCTATATACAGATATGATCTGGGAGTTTTTTATTTGTCCTCATAGGTAAGTTGTGCAATATGCTGTAGATCATATCTTGACAGTCAGGCTGTGCAGGGAGACACAATAGTTCATGTGATAAGTGAAGATTAAAAATGACTATAATGGATTCTGTCTTGCCACTGTAGTGTCATCTTTGGGCACCTGAACTCCAGGAAAGCTGCTCTGTACTGTCCTCTTTTTATTAATAATTTTAGTGTGAGTGGTCTTACTGTGAAAGGATTCCAAAAGAAGCAGCATTTGAAGTGTCAAGAAGATAAGGGTAGATTGTCTGTAAACCAATTTTACCTTTTTTTTTTTTCAGAAATCCTATAGATTCTTTACAATAAGGCAAATATAAGATTCCTTTGAGTTGCTATGTGAATCATATGTCCTATCTCTTCACTGTTTTTATAACATTTCTCTTTAAGTCAAAGCAACCACTGGTGATTCATTAATGTGTGCACCCTTAATAAATTACCTGTCATACATGAATTAGGGACACTGATCAGGCTTTTAGTCTGGGAATTACTGCAATCTTCTGCATGAGACGTAAGGGATAAATTCTGAATTCTACCTATTTTCTGTGTATCTGTACCTGTATCTCTACATACCCAAGGAGTTTCAGTTCAGTATGTTAACTCACTGCAGTTTTAATGCAAGTCCTCAAAGCACTGGCCACGTGTCTGTGTGTTTGGAAATGACAGTTCAGCATAGATTCTTGGACTGAGAAAGACTTCCTGGCTCGAATGATCTTTAATATGCTCCAGCATCCTTTACGCCAAAGAGAGAGGCCTTCTGGATCCAACTTCCTCTTTGGAAAAAAAATAATTCAATGGTTTGCGCACTTTACTACCTGACTCCTCCTTCCAGTGTAAGCCAGCGCGTCCCTGCGCCCCTCGGTGACAAAGCACAGGCAGCCACGTCACAGCAATATTACTATGCCCTGACAGTGCTTTGCAGCAGTGTGTAGGAGAGAAAAGGCTGAGCAATAAAATCTTTATATGTTTTTGTAACTTTTTTACTCCTTTTTTAATTACAAAACACCTTTAGTGTGCTGGAACAAGGTTAATGACTCCATTATCCCTGTTTCCGCATAATTTATCAATGCTATCGCTGTCAATTAGAATAGCATGACCTTGAATGCACCATGTGACTGTAGCTGCTTCTTCAGGCTGCCTAGGAATGAAGTCAGAGAGAGAAATGTGGAGGTAGGACACGACTATTTATAATGTGATCTTTAGGAGACTGTGAGTATTTCTCTTGTTTGAAAGTTTTGACAATTCAGCAGTGAAAATTTAGTTGTAGATGAAATCAGGGAATGGCTGAATTAACTGTTTTAAAGCATAGAAAAAGTGCTTTCATGATTTTTCCTTATGTTATGTTTTATTAAACACTCTCCTCTCTGGAATAATTAAATACTTCATCATTTATCACATTACTAGATGAAATACTACTTTTAAAAAGTCGAATTGCATATTGCTGTTTTGTGTTAGCTAAACATCTTGAGTTATAAAAACCCCAAACATATAATGTAGGAGTTGCTGCATATTATGAGGAGGAGTAAACTTCATGAGAAACTGATTTGCAGTTCCATGATAAAATTCAACATGAATTCTTCTAGGTATGGCACCAGATAAATAAATAGGCTTTTAATGCAGGATGTTGTGCCTGGTTTTGCATGAGGAGAAAAGACTGTAAGAATCATTATTATTATTATTTAGTCTTAATTGTGAGAGTTCACAAAGAAATATTCCTTGGAGACTATTTCCTGTTTGGGTTTTTTTGGTTAGTTTCTTTTTTGAGAGCCACTTGTTGTGCTACTGTTGGCAGAATCACAGAGAATCTCTGGAAACACATGGGATGAAATCTTGGCCCAGATGAAGTCAAAGGCAAATCTGTCTTTGACATCAGTAAAGAAGGCAGGGTTTCCTCTGCAAAACCCCATGCTATTTTGAATACAAATCCTTCCAATGAGAGAATTGTATACAGCAGTTACATTAGTTGGGCATATTGCAAATGTACATTTTGACCTTCTGCTCCTTTGGGCGAGGATAAGAGCCTTTTACTGTTTCTTAAAGAAATACTTCTAAATCTCAGATGTGTTTGTTTTCACATGCAGAACAGTTTGGATTAAGTGCTGTCTTCTTCCCACACATGTACAGATGCGTAGTTGTAAAAGTAGCAGTGTGTTAAGGAAAGGCATCTTAATTTGGATAAGTAATCACATGGGGAAGAGTCATACGGGGAGCAATGTTGTCTCCAGTTCCACTGTCTGCTCCCTGCTGTCTCAGATCCACAGTAATCCCCAGCAGGGGCTGACCAGGTCTGTGCAGGGCACACTCACTCCTGGAAGGGGTGCACAAACAGCCCACCTGGTTCTACTGCATGAACCAGGATCTTCATTCTTTACATAGAGTTACAAACTTCCGCAGATGGCCTCAGCAGAATCCCAGCGAACAGTCTGAAAACATGGACTTCAGAACTTGGTAGCACTGCAACAGATTTTGTCCTGGAGTTCTTGCCTGATGCATCTCTTTCTCAAGGAAAGTGGTTTGGATGTATTAAGTAACCAGCTGATCTGACCAACTGAGCAATTTAATTTATTTTTAGAAAGTATCTAGAGGTATGACTATTTGAAATATGAATAAAACAGACACTTTCCATGGATACTTTCTCATGGCTCTTATCTGACTCTAAATAGTCAGATTTTAAGTGTCAATCCCTAATTCTTTAGCACAAAAGGCATTTACTACACATAATGTAAGGAGGAACTAAAGTTTAATTTTCTCAATCCAATAATTTGCTTAATAGTAAGCATATTCTGGAATGTTTTTCTGACTGTAGATGTACTTGGGTGTATTTTCAAGTGCTTTCCCAGTCAGGAAAAGGTTTGGGCCCTCATTAGGATGGGCACAAGAGCAGCCAAGTTTGGGCAGACTGCATCCTCCACATCCTATTCCTGGTGGCTGTGACTGTGGTTGCTGAGCAAAGACTGAAAGGACACAGGATGGTACTGTCTCAACACCCACTGATTTGTGGCTATGGGGTTTAGTAGCCTTGTAGTGTTTTTTCATAACTGGTTCATCCATAAACTTTGCAATTAAAACCTGGCTTAACTTTAAAAATTTCTTTAAAAGTCTATGACAGGCCTTTTGACAGAGAAATGCAGGAATGCTGTGATTTTCCAAAGTTTTGGCTGAATGTGTAAACATGTTAGCTAGTTAAAATGTTAGTATTTTACTACAGACTTTTTCATACACTTATTCCTATGCATATTTATGGATTTTTTAAAGTGCTTCTGGTTATTTAAGGTCATAGATAATTATCTTCCACATTCATTAAAACACTCTGTGCATATAGATACTCTTTTGGTGATATTTTATTCCTGGATATCACATATACTATACTCCAAGATGGGAATGTTGGATATAGCTATCTTCACAAGAACAGTATTTTGAAACAGAAAGCTGCATGATCTTCCAGAATAAAAAACCAAATTCACAAGGGTCTTTCAAAAACCAGACCCAAAGGACCCTGAAAACCTACGTGGTTTACTTTTCTTTATAACTTTTGCATAGATAGTATTTGAAAATAAACTTATTCCTTTTTCCTAATTTGTGCTCCGTAGGATTTTATTAACTCCTGAAATTAAATTCAGAGTTCTTTTTTTACCATTACTTTATGTTATTCTTATGCTTGTCCATCTTAATTTAAAGACCATTGAAGCTGACTTCTGACTCATGTAGCTTGTGATTTATTCTTCAGCTCCTCCAGAGAGCTTGTGATGTTTCATGTCAGGGACTCTGTTCACTGGCAGTAGAATTATAATCATCAGTCTTTTTCCTTCCCTGAGAATTACAAATGTGCCATTAAAAGATGGGGCCATGACTTTGTTAGTGCATCATTTCCGTGAAGAAATTAAATAATTGAGAGTGCTCTGCTTAGTTCTGTTTAGTCACATAAGGTAAAGTTAATTTTACAGTAAGACTTGTACATCTGTTGATACTGTTGGCATCAAAGGAAAGTCCTGGTGTGAGGGGGTAGAATTGTGTCTGACTTCCTTTATGCATCCTATAACCTCACCTGCATTAATTCAGCATTTCATGAAAGATATGGATTCTGAGCTTTTGCTTTCAATGTTCTTGATCTTCTCCTTGCTCTTTATAGATGAGGAGCTCCTTTCATGACATGAAAGATTCTATAAATTATTCATCTGCATATTTTGTATACAAGAAGTGGTGTATACATGGAAAAAGTACTCCTTCAAAAGGGACTTATGGGAGGAGGTGGTCACAACTGTGATTTAGAAAGAGCGATGGAAAGTGCTGCAGTAGCTGTAGAAGCAGATGTTTCTTGTTCTTCTCTTCCTCCTGGTGCTATAAACAAATTTTTAAAAAAAGGATTTTTTTTTACTGGGGACCATCGAGGCAAATTTCAAAGAACATACTGATATTTTTTTGACTGTGTTAACATTCTCAAACTATTTTTTTTTGCTTATGTACCTAGGTGTTTATAAATATATCAATATACATAAAAACTTAAAAATTAGTACAATCTTTGGTTTTTTTGAGACTGGTAGAAATTTTCATCTTCAGGTTGGGATGGTGTAAGAATTTGTGTAGTACTGCTATATGCAAGTATTGCTACAGTACTACTCTAGAATATTTTTCATTCAAGTTTTGGTGCAACTATATATGACAGTTGCAATGAACCCATACACTCTGGTGGTCAAGCAATGTGCAGAATGGCACAGGATTCTGCAGTGGGAAATAAAATAATCATAAACTTTAGAATAAGATGGACTAGATGCCTCTCCAAGTAGGTGCAGTCTAGAGCACAGAGTTGGAACTACTGATTTCAGTGGCAAAGTGCCTGTCATTGGGTTTTGTTGCTGAATGCCATTGCAATGCTGGCATTAACTGAACTTTCTAAAACTACAGGGGCTGTGATCCCAACAGTATCTCTTCAGCACACCCAATTTGTTACAAATCTGTTTGTCTTCCATCCAGTAAAAAGGAGTCACACTTTTCTGGCCATTTGTTTAGCTTTCTAACTGTAGGCTGAAACCACCCAATGAAAAGTGGAATGGTGGGAGAAGCGAGAAAAGAAAGATACTTAAGGGCTTTAACAAAAATTATTTAACATTCCTAAACTGGAGAAAAATCCTCATTGGAAAATGGTAATCTCAAAAATAGTACTTATGGTTTGAATCCTCTTTTAATGTTAACCTAAAATCTCTCATTTATTCAAACCTGCTATCCACAATTTGGAGACTTCACTAGAAGCTGGGCTGAAAGAAGGCTGTTGTTTGTGTGTATCTGCCATGTATTTATCCTTTTTACATTATTCTTGAACTCCTAGTCAGTACCTTCAGATTGCTAGAATCCAGAAAGCTTAATCAAAAGGTAGCTTGCTGTCAACACAGCGCTACCAGGTGTCTTCTCATTCATACATACATTATGATTAGTGATATATGAATAATGCTGTTTCGCTCTGCTTATCAGCTTCAGACGTTTCTCCTGGGTGTCTTTGATTATTTCCACAGCACATGAATTTGAGATGAAGGAAAGCAAGACAAGGAACAAAATGGAGAAAGTAAAATTGTGTGAAAGTTCCAGGAAAAAAAAATTAGAGATTATTAAAGTACATTTCTGGTTTTAGAATTTACATTCTGTCATATTCAAGGAGAGTACAACCCTGTGCCTGCAGCACAGGAAAAATCAGCACGGGGAACATGTGTTTCCTACGTCTGTCTTAGTTTCTCAAAACATGTTGAAATCATAGAATCATTAGTTTGGAAAAGACCTTTAAAATCATTGATTCCAACTGTTAACTCAGCACTGCCAAGTCCACCATTAAACTGTAACCTTAAGTGCCACATCTCCAGGATTGCGTGGCTCAGCCACTTTCCTGGGCAGCTTTTCCCTATGTTTGACAATGCTTTCAGAGAATAAAATTTTCCTAATATCCAATCTAAACCTCCCTTGTGCAGCTTGAGGCCATTTCTTCTTGTCCTGTTGTTTGTTACTTGGGAGAAGAGGCTGACCCCCACCCAGCTACACCTCCTTTCAGGCAGCTGCAGAGAGTGATAAAGTCTCCCCTGAGCCTCTTTTTCTCCAGGCTGAAAACCCCCGCACTCAGCCACTTCTCATCAGACTTGTGCTCCAACCCTTCCCTCTGTTGCCCTTCTCTGGACATGCTCCAGCACCTCAATGTCTGTCTTATATTGAGTGGCCCAGAACTGAAAACACAAGATTGTTGATAAAGATATTGAGCAGGCCTGGCCCAAACAGTGAGCCCTGAGGAGCCCCACTGGTGCCTGCCCACCAGCAGGATGCAACTTCATTCCCCCCACTCTCTAAGCCCACCATCCAGTCAGATTTACATGCAGCAAATGGTGCACCAGTCCAAGCTATGACCAACTGGTTACTCCAGAAAAATGCTGGTGTAAAGCTGTCCCTCTAAAATATGCACAATTAACTCATTCTAAAGGAAAAAATAGCATTCCTGCTTCTTCAGATGAAAGCATGGGTTACTGTTAACACATCTGTGTTTGTGTCCCAAGTTCTCATGAAAGTAGGGTGAAGCAATGGTGCCACCTGAGGAGCAGGGGAGAAACCCATTTGTGTAGGATTGCTTTCCTACATGAGTAATATTCCTACAAAAAAAGAGATTTACCAGGTAGTGTTTCATCATGGACAGAACTGCATGCTGGGTTCCTTGCTGCTGGGGCAGCACCTCAGCCTCCCTGGCTCTATTTCTGCTTCCTTCTTCTCTGGTACCAACACAGCCGTGGTGTCATGGCCATAAACACTACGTAGTGGTAGTGCAGGACCATAAAAACCAAGTCATTACTGCACCTTTCTTGTCAGGCCTCTGACCTTGGGAAGCAAGGACAGCAGTCCAGGTATTCAACACCGTGTGAAAATGGAATTAAGATACCAAATGTGCATGTGTTTTATGATTTTCAGGCAAGAAAAACTGGCTGTCTGCTGCCACATCCATAGAAGAAATAATGCCTTTCTATATATGTTTCATTGTAATATTTTTGATACTTTCTTGAGCCATCCTTGGCTCAGACCAGTGCACTTCATGGAGGCCCCCCCCATACATTTGCAAACCACAGAGCCCTGTCTGCCACCAACATTCTTCTTCTTCTTGCCGACTCCAAGCCTTTTGTGCTGGTGAACACCTTCCTGTGTCACTGGAATTCATCTTGAACCTTTCAGGTAGCACATCTTTCAGGTCTGGCATTAACACCAACTAGTTTATTCTGCCAGAAAGATATTCCTCCCTCTGTGCTTGAGCTCAGTTCAGAAAGCATGCAGAAACTTGTTTTGACACGGAATTCTGGCACTCCAGATCATGCCTGTTCCAATGGGAGAAGGGCTGGTGTGACAATCTCCCATTGCGCCTGTCTGGGGGATAGGTGGCACAGCCTTGACAACACATGCCAGTCTCTATAGCCAGCGATGGCAGCCATTTCATTGACTTATCCAGAATTATTAAATTGTCCACAGAGTTCCCAGATTACTACACTGGGGGCCAGGGTTTTCCTTTGACAGTCTGTTAGGTCAGACACTGAGGACAGAATTGAGGTCACTCTCACTCTCTGCAGAGTCATAGTGTGTTTGTTTTTAAAAATGCTGAGGAAATATTGTGTCCTCATTATGCAGGAAAAAAAGGGAAAAAACTCCTAGAAATAGACTTTATCATTATGAGTAGTGCTATTAGATTCACTGTACACAGCAGAACAATGGAAAACAGTGGTAGAGTATAATGAGCAAAAATTTCTAAACTATACTAGCAGGTACATTGTGTAGCTGTGTTAATGTAACAATAGTATTCCAGAGTGGAAATCCTTCCTGCAAACAGGTACAATTTGTATTTTATTACTTATCTATTTATTAATAGCTTTGTATCTCACGTTGTCCTTGCATTTCTCAAAATGAAATGTGCAAAATGATTTTTTAAATTGCACATTTTAAAGTTCTTTTTGTAATTTAAAAAAAAATCTTCCAGCTTTATTCACATCATGCCAATCATGAATTAATCTGCGTATTTCTGATAAAATACTGCCGTTTCATAAAAAAACACCTAACCTATCTTATAGAAGTTGAAAGGAAAAAAAATGGGGCATCAGTCTCATTCCAGGACATCCATTTCACATGTAAGTTCTTATAACACACACCATTTTTTTCTACTTAGACTGAAAAGTGGTGAACAGTCCTATTTGTACCCCATATGAGTTACACTGAATCGTTTCTATCATGTTACATTCTCACAGCTGATTCTAGTATGAAATGGAATGGCTGTGTTCATTTTTGTTATTCCCTTACTAAGTCCTTCTTTGTGCTAAATCTGCATTAATAAATGTCACATAAGCCTCTCACATGCTTCCAAAATGGTATGTTAGAATAAACAACTATTAATCCCATTACATTTTAATTCTCTGGCCTTGGTTCTTTTATAGGAACAGCAGTTTATATTTCCAAGTGTTGCAGGGTCCTGTTGCTACCTTGAAAAGCTAAAATATCGTGCAGGTGCTTCTATCATGGAGTTGAAATCCTTGTGAAGTGGGAAAGGGAGCAGCTGCTGAACTCTTGTATCAGACTGATGGAGGAGCTGAACACTTGTTCAGATTAAACTATTGAGTGCTTTGCTTAGGTAAAGTGTGATTATCCCCCAAATTCCCTGTTCAGCCACTGCACTACTCATTTGGAAAACTTTCCTTGAAGCTCAGGCCTGCTGGGATGCCTGTTCTGCACTTGATGGTATTAGGTGGATGCTCTGACTCCTCTTCATTTTATATAAATACATATGCGTGTATATATATAGTAATCATACAGTCATTATTTTCACTGGTATTTCTGATTTCTCTTTCCATGTGGGTTTGTTATATCTGCCTATTGTCTCACACATGAAATCTGAACTCGTGGTGAGGGAAACTGCCTTTTTGTTGTAGCAACTAGCATGGCAATTTCAAGTTGAGAGTCTCTCGTTTCTATGGCAATGTAAGGAAGTATTCACATTAAATTCAGAGTCTAACATAATGAATTTCTTGGAATTAGTTGCTGGAAATATTCTGTATCATTTTAACATAGGATCTGTAACTCTAATTGATCATAATTCAGTCTTGGTGATAGAAGCTTTAAAGTGGATAAAAGCTTAGCACTATTTTTTGATTTAAGAGAATATAGTGGTTATTACTAATGTGGAGCTTCTATTGTTGGTAGTGCTGGTCTGTTGTCTCAGGTTTTTCTATTATAGCTACTGCTAGTGAAGCCTATTAAAAATCTTTGTTATACTGTGTACAGAGAATATGTTTCCTGAAGAATTTGGTTTTTCATTTTATCTGCTTGATTACAGATGTGGAAGAACATTTCTGCCCTGTAAACTTCTAGAAGAATTACTGGAATTTCAGACAAGCCAGTAAAAAGAGCTTTTTCTACACTCACTCTATTTGGTCATTTTCCAGTAAAAATAGCATAAAAGATTTCAGGAAAAGAATCCATTACAGCACTGGAGGTTTTGGTAAGAAAATAAAGTAAAATCAAGATGCTGAGTTTGCTTAATTAAAATTGAAAGTCTGTAATTGAAATATCAATTAAAAAGTCTTCTGGATTCATATTTATATAGAGTTTTTATGTAAGCCTGTGATACCTATGTACTGAAATAATCTTCAGAACAGATGAACCCATAAAACTTATATGTCACTTTTAAATATGTGTGAGGTGGTGTACAGTTCATCTGACTTGCAGAAGTGTAACAGCTGCTTTGCCTTGATAGGGACTCATGTCTATGCCTGTGCTTTAAGGGTAGTGCAATTAATGTTTTTCTGAGTGTAAAAGTCAAAAAGCTGAAGGTTTGGTTTGGTTTTTTTTTTTTTGCATATGGGAGAAAGTACATCCTGCATGTGACTAGAGCAGTACCAGTTCTAGAAAAGTAGTAAATCCAATTAGTTTTTTTTTTTTTTTTTGGGTCAATATTAAGAAGATTTCTGGTAATTAGTAAGCAACTTTCTCACCAATTTCTGTAGGAACAGGTTGCATGAGCTGCAGAACTCCTCCCTCTGTGTCTGTGCACTGCTGGCCAGCTGGTGAGGATGCTGCTGCTGGGAAAGAGGTTTGCAGCTGGGACATTAAACCAGAAGTCTTCACTTGAATCCCTTTAGATGCTAATATTGGTCTTGTTATTTAGACTATCTGAGTAGCTTCCAGATACTAAAAGTCATTTACAAAAAAACTTCACAGTTCCCAGACAGGGAGTTATTCTTGATGTCCTCAGCTGCCTCAGTGAATTTCAGTCTGAGGAGAGAAGCTGGGACTGTGTAAAACTTCTTCCCTCTTTGGTCTCCTGACTTAGGCTATGAGATAGAGTTCTTAGAAACCCCTGGGAAATTACTGAGTTTCACAATCATAATGATTTTTGTCCTCTGTGCTGTCTTTTTATGGTTTTGTTTGTTTTTTATTTTTTAAATGAAGTTTATTTCATTATCAAAGCCTGCCTAGCTTTTTAGGAAGAAAGGATCTTTCTTAACATGTATGGTTTGCCCATAGAACTGGTACTGCATTTCTCCAGTATAATTGCTTAGTTTTTTCCTTTTATTCTTTAAAAATTTAATCTCTTACAACATAAATATTGTTATTAGCCTATCAAGCCAACTGAAATAAGATCCCATGGTGACAGGTACTACAAGCTGGCAGGGAAAAGCACTTGCTGCCCCAAAGGGTTTATAAAGGCAAATGAGACACAGAGGGTAGGTAGGAATAGAAAGAACTGCACAGTGGTGAAATGACTTGCCAAAAATCTCAGCTCAATCAATAACAGAGTGGAGAACACTGCAATGTAATTTAGAAGTCTATGCAAGCTGTACTGCATCCAAGTAAAGGCACACAAACCACACAAAACCCCCTCTCCTGTTCAATGAGGATTTCTATTCATGGCTTGAGTAAAACATTTCTGTAGGTATTTATTTTATATTTTACATGACAAATCCCACATAAAGCTTTTTTAATAACAAAGAAGCAGAAGTCTGCAGAGGTATCTGCAGATGAGAGAGTGTGATGGAGTGTTTTCTCCTAAAATGAAATGCATTCTAGAAATATATTGGAAGTGGTAAAGTGTAGGAAATCAAAATAATATACATTTATATATTTTAATGAGATATTTATCTTTATTTGCACTGCTAATTGGACAACTAGATACATCAGTCACACTGCATGAGACATTTATTAAACTTCTTTTGGCCTGTTAACGCCACTGTTTGACAAGTAACAAATTTTAAGTAATTTGTGTGGGGTTTATTTTGGGATGTTTATTCCTTCACTCACCCCCTTTGTCTTTTTGTTTTAAAACCATTTGGAAATAGAAAAAGTCCTAAAAATATTACTATAGGCAGAGTTTGGTTTGCTGAGTGAAACACACAAAGTTCTAATTAAGAACCCAGGGGGAGCCTCTAACTTTTCCCCGAGGTGGGGCACTTCAGATTGGCTCCCTGGGTGGCGGCTCCTTTCAGAGCCCTGGTGTTGCCACCTTTTGATCCAAACTGGACGGGGTTATTGGCATCGTCTTAGATTTAGCCCAACCTGCAATGCCACCAAATTAATGAGGAATCGTGAGAAGTGAGCATATTCTGGTGTGACAAGGACACCTGGCAATCCCAAGCAGGGCTCTGTTGTTGCTGTGTCAGTTGTGGTGGCACCAAAGGTTTCCCTTGTGCCTCTGTCCCTCTGTGAAGAGCTCTTGGTGGCTCTTTGTGCTTCCACCTCCTCTTTGGCATCGATTTCTTGTTTCTCACTGGAAACTCTGCTCCCACTCCCCTTGGAGAGGCTGCTGCAAAGGAATGCTGTGCTGGAGTGGAGTGGAGTGGGTTTCACTGTCTGGAAGGTCTCTCTGTTCTCCTCTTTCCGTGCCTGTGGCCAGTGTGGAGTTAAAGCAGTGATCAGTGAGAGGTCAGGGTGGGATTTAGCTTTGCACAAGCAAGGCTGCTTAGGTCGTGCTGAATCCACCCTTTGTTTTCAAGGAAAAAGGAGTTGCATAACATTAAGATGACATCTAGCTGAGGTTCTGCAATCCTTCTTTTAATCCCCTTCTATGTACCACAGTACTTCTAGATCCTTTACATATACCTGGCACAAGCCTATGCAGATTCCTGTGTTTTTATTGTGTTGAAGCACTCATATGTCCCTTTGACAGCCATGGAGTCCTGTTGGATCTGCAGCACCCATTATTATATAGTTAGCCTGATAGGACTTTGGTCCTGAAGTTGATCATGAGCACACTGTTGCCTTGTTTGCATTATTAATTTATCAGGCTTTTTACAGGTGCAGTCATTGGTAGGTCTGAGAACAGAGAAACCCTGAAAAGCTGGTGTCTCCAGGGCAGCTGGCTCACAGTGCACGGTGAAACTGCTCAACAATTTGCTGCAGAAAATGTGCAATGTTCTGTGTGGCCAGTATCACCAGGGAATAGGTGAGATGAGCTAGGCTTTGGCTCAGGCACCAGTCTTACCAGTCTGCACTCCTGTAAAGCAAAGGTCCAAGCAGTACTTGATGGAATAGCCCTGGCATCATTACCCTCCCTGGAGCAGGTGCCCTGAATTCAGCCCAGGATCAGGCATGCCAGGTGTCCTCATAGCAGAAGGTAAAGACACCTGTGTTTAAAGGGTGCTGGGTCATTCTGCACTGGTGAATATTCATTTTCTTTTCTCATGGCTCTGTTTGTGTCTCCCACTGTACTCAGAAGGATGGGATAGCAGAAGCTGCACAGAGTCCTGGGCCCAACCACATTCCAAAATAGATGATGGAGTAGAGCATTGCTGTCTGTGTGAGAGGGAACCTGACCTTGCCCTCTGGGGATGCTGTGTGAGGCACCATAAAGCTGTTGCTGAAGACACACTTGCCAGCAGGTGACCTGGGTGGGCTCCAGTTTGACCTGTGGAGCAGGTCTGTACAATTATGCCCTTGGTGTGGGAACTACACTTGGCTATAAATTCCTCAACTAATGTTTGAAAGATTGCCTTTTTTCTCTTCCCTTTTGTTTTGAAAATAATGAAATGAAACCAAATGCCAATGCTTCATTTTTTTTTTTTTTTTTTTTTGAGCAGAATCCTTGTTTACTGACCAGTCTTTCTCATCATAGTTTTATCTGTTTAACTCAAGGCTCCCTGCTGCTTTGCCTGACCACATGTTATGCACACTGAGAAGTTCTATCCACTCAATCACCAACCAGTTGCAGCTTTCCAGCTTTTTCCTTTTTTTGCTCTTGGGAAGCCTTTCTAGCAAGAAATGACCCCATCACATCATGTTTATCTTCTGAGATCTGATGGATCACAGAACTAGTGTGGCTTTGCTGTGAATCAAAAGTTTATGCACGTGTTTATTCATGTTTCACCTGAAAACAGTATTATGTGTCACTGTTGAGAAGTGATTTGTGATCAAATCCAGGAGTAGCCAGGCCTCTGTGAGTCTGTAGCCTTTTAATTTTTTTTCCCCTCTGGCTGGTAGCTAGAGATAGCTGCTGTCTCTTGAAAATATCCTGTAATTAAGGTGGTGAACCTGCAGAGTATGATTTACACAGGAGTTTTTCAGAAGGGCCAGTAGAATAGAGAGGGGGAAAAAGCCCCTAGCAAGAGGTTTCACCCAGATTGGTAAGTCAAGGGTCCCTCATTGTATTTTAGATTTTTTTCCATATTTTTTTGTTACAAAGAGAATATCCATTAAATTTGTAGTAATTATTTTGTAAATAAAATATTTAAATTTTATTATGGTGTAGAAATGACTTTACAAAGATCAGACTTTTTTTTTCTGACCCCATTTTTCCTTTTCTTACCCTAACCAGCACACTGCAAAGGCTGTGCCGTTGAATTGTATGTAAAATATATCTTCAATAGAAAATGGGACCTGTAGCAGGGAGGCTCCATTTTTAGCACCTAAAGGTATCTTACACATATGGGGTTTTGTGTAAAATACAAAGAAGTCCCTGGAGAGGAATTTTTTACAAGAGTGTGTAGTGATAGGACAAGGGGTGAAAATTTCAAACTGAGAGAAGGTAGGTTTAGATTAGGAATTAGGAAGAAATTACTTACTGTGAGTGAGGTGTGATTGCCCACAGCTGTGGGTGCTCCTTCCCTGGGAGTGTTCAAGGCCAGGCTGGCTGGGGCTCAGAGGAACCTGGTCTAGTGAAAGGTGTCCCTGCCCATGGCATGGGATTGAACAGGATCATCTTTGTTATGGTTAACAGTATTACGAGTCATATAACTTCAAATTTTGGCTTTGAGGGACTAGAAACTGCAGTTTTCTCAGAGAACGTAAATCGCAGGTGTTCTGTAGCTTTCAGTGTGAGGTGCACATTTCTTGCCATCTCTGAGCCAAATGGAGCTGCCCATGCTGAGCAGCCCAGCGTGTAGCCCAGCTGGATGTGGCTGTCATGCCCCAAAATGCTTCTCAAGCCTGCTGGAGCCAGCTCCTGCTTCCCCTAGGAGCAGCCTGCTTCCAGTGCCATCCTAGCACAAGCAATAGCTGCTGACTGCCCCAGCCCAGGAGTGGTCAGAACTGTTTCCACCTGGCTTTTTGCATTTGTCAGCTTTGAGATCTTCCTTCAGATCATTTTCCTTTGAAAAAGTTTGTTAACAATCAGCTGGGCGTCATGTTTGCTTGCACAACACCTGCAACAACACATAGTTTCTGGTTCCCTTATGTCAAACAAGATCCAAGAATTACATGCCCGTGCTGATTTATGCTATACTGCTTGGAATTACATTGGAAATGTGTGGAATTTCATGTGTCCTGTTGATCTTTGCTTTATTTTCACGTTCCAATATCAACTACTCAGAGAAATTTCATATCAGTTTTATCAAGTTCACAGTACAGCATGGAATATTTCATATTTCTCTTATAGGAGAATTCCCAATAAACTGTTTTCAGATACTACATTTCTGTATGTTGGAGCTGTGTTTTAAAGGTTTATAATTGAGTTTTGGTAACTAAAGCTGTCTGTAAGCAATGCCTGTAATTTGTTTCTGTCTTACAACTGTTTATGAAACCAGGAAATTTCTGATTTTTTTCAGAGATAATGCAAAGTATTTCTATAATTGTTTACTATACATACAAGGAATAATCTGGTCAGCAAAGAAAAGTGAGGGAAGGGGAGAAAAGGTAGAAGTGGGAGGCACTGCTGAGTAATTCCATCCCATCCAATTGCCTCAGAGGCTACAAAGATTTGTTAGTCTGTAATGCTGATGCTACTGCCTGGAAAAATTTCCATCTTTTCAGATGACATATTCTTGCACAGGGCTCTTTAATTGTTTTTTTAAGGAAGACAGCATCTAATTAAGAGCTGGGAAGCTTCACTGGGAACTGGAGATGTCCTGCCTTTGGAGCCCTGGCTGTGATGTGCAGGAAAGACTGGGAAGAGCCCTGGATCTGGTGCCCTGACTGACTACAAGAGTGGAGAAGAGAGAGAGATTTCTCTCCCCAGTGAGACAATTCCAGGCCCTTGTGCTTGTTGGAAATGATTGGAGACCAAGGGAGTTGTGCTTTTGGTTGTGTTTTGTGCGTGGGGAAGAAACCAGTGCCCTTGGCAGGCTCCTGCACGGTGCCTGGTGAGCCAGAATCCCCATGCAGACATTAAGTGGAAGAGTCCCAGTGTAACAGATTGTTAGAGCTGTTTGTTGTCCTTCATTGTGCAATTCAGGTCAACAGAGGAAATGAATGTACTGGGTCTAAAAAATTCTGTGTTCCTCCCAATTTTTATGAATGTGTATAACAAGAACCTTTGGAAAAGCTGCATATTAAGGCATAAGTGATAAAGTTACAGTAGCATTAAGGATTTGATTTAAACCAACAGATTCCAGGATTTCCAATAAAACTGAAAATCTGTCTTTTCATCCAAATTTGAATGTGTTGTGTATGTAAAATATCTTCTTTTTGTGGCTATTTTTGTGGATGTGCTTTTTTTTTCATTTTATCAGTGGAAGAGGTTCAGTTTTTCTGTATTACATTAAAGCAGATCCAGAGCAACTAACTGATCCCTTCTGTTTGAATCCTTACTGATGTGTTGGAGCACATTCAGCATCAATCAGATAAACACTCTATCACAGTCTTTGACCCTGTGATTTGATAGGAGTTATGTTCATAATCTCACTGTGTTCCAAATATCTCAGTTCTCTTGGCTCTTTTCACACTTCTACCCTGTGTTTTAAATATGTTTTACTATAAAGCTCTTACACTAGAACACTCAATACATAGAACCACAGAAATAGTTTGGAAAAGGCTGCTGAGATGGAGTCCAGCCTTTAACTGGTCACCACCTTGTCAAGTAGACCTCAGAGCGAAGTTCCACATCCCGTAGTTTCTTGAACACCTCTGAGGATGATGACTATGAAGTGTGTTGTTGCTGTCATAGAATCACAGAAAGGTTTGGGTTGGAACACCCCAAGAAGGATCATCTTGTTCCAAGCCCTCTGCCATGGACAGGGACACCTTTCACCAGACCAGCTTGCTGAAATCCCCATTCAGCCTGGCCTTGAACATTAGGGATGGGGCATCCACAACTGTTCTGAGCAGTTCCAGTGTCTCCAGTCTCCCATTACCCTCACTGTAAAGAATTTCTTCTTAATATCTAATATAAGCCTACTCTCTTTTCTTTTGAAACCATTGCCCCTTGTCCTGTCACTGCATGTAGTCCCTGTCCTGCTCTCTTGTAGCCCTTTAGGTACTGAGGGATGCTCCAAGGTCTCTGGAGCCTTCTCATCTCAGCCGGAACATTCCCAACTCTCTCAGCTTGTCTTCATAAGGAGAGCTGCTCCAGACCTCTGATCATCACTGTGGCCCTTCTCTAGACTCACCTCAGCAGGTCCATGTCCTTCTTATATTGGGGGCCCCAGAGCACTGCAGATGGCATCTCAGGAGAGTGGAGTAAAAGACAGAATTACCTCCCTTGACCCCTTGGTCATGCTACTTTTGATGCCACTCAGGATTTGTTTGGCATGTTTAATGGCCTTGAGTGTGGCTCCTGAAGTATTGATAAAGATGCTATCTCAAAGAGTAAACCAAAACTAACAAATAGACCAAATGAACAAATAAACAACCTCCCAAAACAAAAAACCCCAAGCCCTCAGGGGAAAAGAAAAAAAAGAGTAAACAAAAGGGAAATTAAAGAGTAAGGTTGTAATAAAGTGTTGGTTTCCTCAAATAATTTTATGATCTCAGGGCCCCTGAGAGAGCTGTGCTGAGCATTGATGATCACTGGGGATTGAGGCCAAGGCTTGTCCTGTATTGACATACATACAACTTGACCTCAGTCAATATCACAGCTGTCTTCTGTTCTCCAGGGTTCCAGTGCAGAACTAAAAACTCCCAGGGTTATTGGTGACTCTGGCTTGTGCTGTCCTGCTGTGCAAGGTTTAGTTTAGTAACTTGTTTCAAAGAGCCATCTGATCATTTTAGCCATTGATTGCATTTGGTGCTAATTCCACTCAGTAATATACAGGTCTTCATTTCTTCAGGGGCCATTATTCAAGGGGAGGAAACATACCTTACTCCTCCGTAAAAAATAAGAATCAGTATTTACAGAAAGGGAAAAGGAAGTAGCCATATACCTTGAAGACAAGAATTAATTATCTTTTAGATTTATGTGGAAGAGGCAAATAACTGGATGATGCAAAGAGGAAGAGAGAATTTGTGTTGGTTTGGCTTTTTGTTTTTCCTACTGGGATTTTGTACATTCCCTATAAATAATTGAGTGACCATGGTGGAGTCAAGTGTTTTTGCTCTTGATAAAACATACTGATTTTCCCAGGGTAAATAACATCTGAGAAGTGGTAACTTGGGAGGCACCTGTAATGCCACACTTAGTTCTTTGCATCTCATGCAGAATTTCTGTATCTTCTAGTTGCCACAAGAGTACAAAAGCTTTGTGGATGCCTTGTAAAAGAGCAGATTACTGGTGTATGTATGATACATTTGGGAGGTATCCGTGACAGTTGCCATGAAAATTTACTGCAATTTCCAATAACTGGCATTCCTTAGCACTGTAGGGTGCATTTCACCACCTGATACAGAAAGATATATTTGGATTTTTAAAGAAATCTGTATTATATTTCTGGAATTACGAGGAATAGTCTGTGAAAGTGAAATATGTATAAGTTGTCATCACAACCCAAAGAGTAGTTTTGTGTTTCAGTGTCTACATACTTTTCTAGGAGTGAGGGAAAAAAAAAAAAGAGTTTAAATTAGCTAAATCTGGTTTTATTATGTATTAGTGGGGAAGAGCAAAATTTTGTTCTTCAGTAACATAATAAGATGCCTCAATAAATTGTTTTCTCCATGTAGTTTAACACGGTTTTATTAAATTGGTCTGATCCAGGCTATAAGATTCTTTTGTTTGGCCATAACTGATTGTAGGTCATAAGCATTAATATTCACTGAAACAATGTAAAAATAGTGGAGGTGAAAAGTAAAATCACACTGTTAAATACAATAAATAAGTAGTTAGGCTTTAATACATAAGGATAAATCAGGGAAGTAATGCCAAAGGTGTGTCAGAATTAAAATTATCTGTTTATAACTCCGTGGTAAAATTTTGCAGGAAATTCACTTTATCCATAGAATTGTTGCCCAGAATTCTCTAACTTTGACAATCTTAAAATTATTTGAGTTTTAGAAATACAAATGAATTCAAAAGGACATTTTCTAAAAAGTATATTTCAAGTGAGTTTCAGTAAAGAGAACACAAAAGCAGAAACTCGATTTTTGTCTGACTGAATTTATTAATTTTTTTACTGGGTGGTAAAAATCCCTTTCTCTGAATTCCTGTCTGACCACTAAGGATAAAATTTACCTCATTGTGAATTAATTAAAATTTACCTTGTGTATTAATTATTGTAATTTACCTCTTTGATTCACATGTTGGAAAAATCTTTTGTACAAAAGAAAAGCAGATTTGGTCTCTTATTTGTGATGTGTTCAGAATCATGAGACTTAATCACTTCGGGTAGGAACTGGAACAGATAATCCCCTTGCAGCTTAAGGAAGTGTTCCAAAATCAGGGTACGATCTTGTAGCCCTCAATTAGTTGATTACTTGACCAAGGACCATCAACCTTGTTTTTAAAAATGGGTGTTGAAAGGTACCAAAGCAGCTAGTGGGGTTTTCAGGAAGCTGAGGACCTTAGGAAAACTTTGCTTACCAGATGAATCTTTATAGACTCACAGGTATTTGTTTTAATATGGGATTATGAATGGGAACATTTATTTTATTCTAGCCTAAATATGGTCTTGATTAAATGTCAGCATGTAGATCAACCAGTTTTAATTCCTACATGGATTAAAGAAAAATGGAGTGGACCTCTTCTTTAAAAGCAGAGGAGATTTCTTCTTCTTCTGGGGTTTGACTGGGTATCCTCTCCTCTCTTTGGCTTTTTCACTGAGGCTGTAGGGATGCAGGGGAGAGGAAAAAGCTGTTAATCAGCCAACTTCCAGCGTTTTGGTTTGTTGGTTGGAGCATCCCTACCCCCTGAAGATGACAGATAAAGGGGTGGGGTTTTTTTCTGGTTTTGCTTTCTTACTTGGATACCTGTTGCTAAAGAGAAAATGCCATTTTCTGTTTTGAAGAATTGTTGTAGTAGTTTGTAGCGGCTGTGATGCTCAGGAGCTCACCAGGCCCAGACAATGTCGTGGCTCTCCACCATCCCTTCCTCCCTCCAAACCCTTCTGAGCAGCAGCCCAGGGCACAGGGACAGGATTTGGACTTTGTGGTTTCTCTGTGTCTGCTCACCTGGGTCAGCCCATGAATCCTCCTCAGCTCTTTATCTCACTGCTGTTCCTCTGTCCTGTCTTTCCCAGTGCTGTGTCCCACTGTTTTGGGAAAGGCCAATCTCTTTAGTGCTGTGCATTCTGTTACATTTGCACAAATGAGGAAATTTGTGGGCTTTACATTACATTCTTAAACCAGGGAAGAGATTGTGGAAAATAGAACTATTGAGATCAAAGCATACAGGCTATTGTGTGAAGAGAGGGGTGCTTCATGGATGTTGAGCCCCTGTGAGGAAGAAAGGTTGAGGGTTTTTTCTGGTAAGCTGAATTTTAATTTTCTTTTTTTATCATTTGTGGATGAAGTATTTGAAACTGTCTGAAAATAACTCCTAATCTAATTATTGCAAAATCTGAATACCTGAACATAAATAATAATAAAAAAAATCTATACAGGATGTTTCTTTGCTTAGGCTGCTTAACAGCTTATGTTTGAAAAAAGATTTAAGCATCTCAGTTCTAGAATAGAATACCAATAACCAGTTCAGTCTAAGCATAGTGCTTTCACTGTCTTTTAGTGAACAGCAGCAGCCTGAAAAATCAAAGCATCTGTGCCATCTTCCCCATAGGAGAATGTGCAACCACTGTGCAGTAGTTTGCATGCTAAAATACATATTGCCCAAACTGGGTGAACAGTTTTGTAGGTTGCCTTCATACATATTTATATGAATGAATGATTAGAGTGTCTTGCTTCTCCCTGCACTTCATAGTTGAAATTTATTCCTATATGATCAGGTATCCATTACACTATGACATTTCACTGCCAAGTCACTTTCCCAGAGGATAATTTATTTATTCTTTTTATCTGCTTGTTTAAAAAACTGGTATAGAAAGGAGTTTTACATAAGGGAAAATGAGGATTTGGCTGTAGGGAGGAAATAAGGAGCCTAAGAGAATAGCTAGAAACCCTGCAGGCAAAGAGGATGGTCTGTTTCATGGTGCTGTTACATCCTTCAGGGGTACATCAATACTATATTATGTAGGAAGCAACCCCTGCAGTTTCCCAGCCAGAGTGTCTTGTGAAGTCTCTGAGTCAGCAGATAATGGAGACAAATTTGGGATTTGAGGAAGTCCTTAAAAGAGATTTTATTCTTTTCTTTAAATTGACATAAAAAACAAACAAAGCTTCCTAAAACCTCTTTCTTGGTCTTTCTATATTTAATTTCTTTTGTTCTTATTCAAGAGTTATTTTTGTAATGCTTCTTTTTAGTCTGCTCTGTTTAGGTTTTTATACCATTCTCACCACTATTGTTTCTGGGTGGATTTGAATACTATATAAAATGACATGACAAACATCTGTCACATGTTGCTCTTTCATCCTCTCCCCAGGGAAGAACCATGCCTGCAGTGCTGTGTTTTTGTAAAACCTTTGTTGTTGCTTGGGTTGGATTTTTTTTTAGCTGTATACATGCTGCTGTAAGTTTTGTTAGAGCACGATGGCTCAGAAGAGAATCCTTTGTACTTGGAGGAAAAGAGGAGGAACATTTTGAGTTACTACTTGAATGTCTCCCCCATAAACATGGGAAACGGCAGCAACACTCAGGCACTTGTCTCTACTTTCAAAACCTTGTTTGTGGTGCTTTTTCAGCCATGCTATAGGATTATGGAGGGATAGTTAAAACAGAGAACTTAGGCATGCTTTTGGTTCAGCATGTGGTGAAGTCAGCAGCTGCCCTGGTTTGTGTTTGTGATCCACTTTGAGCTCCTGTGAGGTTTTGTCTCTTGGACAAGCCCTCTCCCCTGACAGGTGCCAGGCAGGTACAGTCTGCAGGTACAGTCAGGTGCCCTGAGTGCTGTGTTGTAGCACAAACCCTGACTGTGGGCTTATGGTGGTACTTTTGGCAGGATTGTCTAGTTGAGGAAAGGGAGATAGTCCAGGAAGCAGAAGGTCATGACTATGACATTATGCCAGGAGTAGATTGAGACAAGTGCTCTTGCAGTCAGAGCTGCTGGATGGCCCTGCTACAGTGACTGCTTTGGTAGGAGCCTCAGTCTGCAAAGTCACATTACTGGGCAGAGAGAGAACACTGCAAGTGAGTTCGTGTGCTCTCAAGGCACCTGGCTGCAGCCCCAGCTTGTTCAGTTCTAGCCAATAACTCTTGGTTCCCAAGGGAGACATGAAAATAATTGCTGGAGTCTAGGATGAAGAAGCTGCTAGAGTGGGCACTTCTTCCATACCCCTATAAAAAATGTATGGAAAATATATGACCTGCCTTTAACAGAAACAGCTTTAATTTTTCTGACCGATTATATGATTTCAGAGCTAAATTTAAATTACTTTCTCGTTTCCTTCCCTTTATTTCAGGACTGTATAGGATGTACAGTAACAATACTAATTTGTGGGTGAAGGTTACTTTTACTCAGTAACATGATGGGTGACTGTGCAACATCATGCCTGGAGTCACAGAGGAACCTGTTCTGGACATGTGGATTTATCAGGGAAGGCTCAGCTGAGTCTGGCTTTACTTGCCTTGCATCTTCTAGTGTGTTTCATTCCAGGATTTGCAGTTTTTCAGTCTAGCAAGACCATTACAATCACAGCAACTGACTCTACCTCATACTCCCAGGTAATTTCTAATAGATGGGCTTTTAATGAAGGCCAAAAGTTTTGGAGGTTTTTTATGTTGTTTTGTAGCTCAAGCATATCTCTTAGAAATATGCACCCTCTTGATTTAATGACTTTAATGGATGAGAAATTTGTGATTGGTGAAGTGTTCCATAGCTAATTATTCAAACTCTTAAAAAAATCCTAATTATTTCTAGTATATGTTTCTTGCTTCAGCTTCCAGTTTTTGAACTTTGTTAGGCATTTGAATGAAAATTAACTCAAAAATACCCTGGTACTCAAATCTGGAGAGGAAAACTGAATTGCTTCTTAGCCTTCTATGTGTAAACTAGACACCTGAAGTTTATTGAGTATTATCCATTTTCCAGCTCTCCAGTTGTTTCTGTAGCTCCTTTTGAACTCTTTTAAATTTATCAACAGCTTTTTAAAATACAACACCAAAGCTGAGCCCAGTTCCACTAATGATTTTATGAAGCCAAAATGGTACTTCAAATTCTGAGCACTGTTTGAATCCTCACCTCATTATCCATGCAGTGATCTTTTTCACATGTGATCACCTTTTTTAATCCACCACTTAGTATAACTATAACATTTCTTATCTGAGACACAGGGAGTGATAGGGTTTGTGCTCTATTAGGCAATAAATCTGTGTGAACAGAGGTATGAATTGTGAAACTAGACTTTGTCTCCTTACTTGCATGCTTCAGAATGTGTATGTTTGTGTATCTTGCAATTGCTGTCAATGTCATAAGTGTGATATGTGAAAAAACCATTCTGAAAATTGCAATGGGGAAAATGGCAGAGGTCAAATATACAACATTTTTTTGCAGTGGAAAAAAAGAAATTAATTCCATATTAAGAGGCATCTATCAGAAAACAGAATTATGTCATTGCTAAGTGATGCCCTTTATTAGTAACCCAGCCATTAGTGGGGACTTAAGCTACTTTTAAGCATAGGCAATTCTGCAAGGAAAGGAATAAAAAAATATTAGAAGATTAAATAATTGAGTCAACAAGATGAGGTAGAGCACTTAATCACAGTTCCCCAGTTACAATTTTGAGAGGGTAGTGAAGCAGTCAGTTTGCTGTGTTTCATTCATATGCCATTGCTGGTAAAGGGAAAAAAGGAAAGGACAAAGTCCATGCTCTTCCCAAAAGGACAGAGTGTATCTGGTGACAACCACTCACACAAGTGGTGGGAATGCAGCTATCAGACCACTTGGAAAACCCATGCTGTAGGGGTTAGTGATGATGATGTCTGGGACTTAAGCCTCACAGTTCAAGCTTGGTCTCAGCTGGATAAAGTAGGATGCTTTCAGCTGCCCTTTTCTCTCCTTAGATGTGTCTGATCATTTTAGGCAGCTTTTTGCAACCTAAAAACATGTGGCACATTTTAGCTATGCTGGGAGACAATGTGAGATCTGATCTGATATCACAGCTCGCACAGAGGCACCTTCTGGCTGGCCAGCTCTGGGAGCAGCTGTGTGGAGAGCAGGTCTCCATTACCTTCCCATGTCTGAGCTCATCAGGATCAAATAATACAGAAGGGGACACAAGGGAGGATAGTAGTTAAGGGAACAAGTAGATGGGTCTGCCACTCATGAGGAGTATGAATGGGTGAGATTGAAGAGATGAAGAAGAGAAAATGTGGTCAAAGGAGTCCTTGAAGAAAAACAGGGGGGGTAAGAGGGAGAGATTTTAAGAATAGTGGGCATTTGCAGAGGGCAGAAAGGATATGTGGACAGATGTGTGGGGAGGAGGTGGGTGAGACACGGGGTGTAGTGGCAGAAGATGGGAGTGTGAACTTCAGTGTTGCTAAACTGCAATCATTAAATACCAGCTCCATCTGATCAGCACCCTACCTGCCTTGGGCATCATTTGCATGGCTTATATACCAATAGCATGTGATTTTCTGGGAAAAGTGATTTAATCTATAAAAAGCAATTTAAGAAGCAGGCTATTCAGAAGGTGCTTTGGGCATGAAGGATGATATTGTAGATAGGAGTACAGTGACTTAGAAACATAAATAAGAGCAACTTAGCAGCATTATTTGCATTTCTAAAGGTTTTACTAGAGCATGTGTCAGTAAAACAAGTAATGCTTTTATGTCTTATCACAGTAATACTCAGCACATTTATTCTACCGAGCAAAGAGTAAACATAAACTATAAATAACTAGGGCTTCAGATAGTGTGGGGTTTTTTCCTCTGACTTTGCAGATAAGATACAAAATTGGCTCAGCAGAGCCCTGGTGGAACATGTCTGATTGTTCCTATTTCCCTGCTTTCTCCTTCAGTTTGGGAGTAGTCTGTTTTATTGTCTTGGGTCTACTGGTCCTTGAGATTGAAGTTTACTACTCTAAAGTTACTGTCTGCATTGTGAAGGGGGACTTAGGAACCCCAGTCCCTTCAACAGATACCTAAACAAATGTGGCATTTACATATATATGTGTGTATATACATTAGCCTGTATCATTTGTATGTAATAGCCTAATGACTAGATCCCTTGCCAGGAAGTGGGAGGCCCAAGATGCAAATTTTCTTCTCCCTGAAAAGATGTAAAATGTAATTTGCTAGCTTCTAAGTAGATTTCTCCATCCTGGATGCCAGGGACACTTATATGGTATAAGAACTGCTCTACACAGTCCTTTTAAAATTATACATCTGTGAAGAACTGAATGCAGGCTGGTCTGATTTCTCATTGTGCAATTTTCTTTAATTTTGCCCTTGGATAGTGAAGTCATTGAGTTTCCTTCAGTTGTTCATCACATACAGTGGGGGTGTCATCCCATTTGAGATGTTCGCATCCTGAATCATTTATTCAGGCAGTTAAATAATTTGTTTGGTGTATGAACTTATCAAAAGCCAAACGTAAGTGTTTAGCACCATCCAACCCTCTGTTCTATATGTAAATCAGCATAAGAGTGTTTTACTAAATTGAGCCTGGTAGGTGGTTACTCTTCTGCTATTTGGCAATAAGTCAAAATTTAGTGAATGTAATTTGTCATAGACAGAAATAACACAATATCTGTGAGGAAACCTAAACTGTGGTTCTTGTTTCTTCTTTTGTTATAATTTTTTAGCATATCACTAAAGAAGTATCAGAAGTATATGTTTAAGATTAAACCTTTTTGGGTGTTAGCAAGGATTGAAAAATTTAATTCTGATTAGTGAATCAGAATTTTTGCCTTACACAATTGGGGTTAAATCATTCAGCAATCCTTTTTCCTCTGAGATATGTCAGACTTGCAGTCAGCTCTGTTCCTCTTGTTTTGTGATTTCCGTGTGAGCTGAGGTCACGCTGTCATTCACTGTGGTGAGTTCCTCTCTGACTCTAAGGTCAGATAATTAGACAGAACCTTGGTCATTGGTGGTCAAACGTATCGGGGATCTTTCACATCCCTCTGGTTTTACTTACTGAGAGTCCTTGCTGAATCAAGTGATAAATCATCATCTGCTTCATTTGATGTGGTCTGGCAGGAATGCTGGGAAACTGGGTGGTTCCAGTTGAGTGGTGAATTAGCCTTGCTCTCTGGCTGGTATCTCCTGAACTCAGTAAATAATCAGCCTAGGGACAGCACATGACTCCTATTAGCATTCCATACCTGGATTAAGAGTTACAGTAAGCTCACTGACCAGGCTGTACGTTTGCTATAGTTGGGGATTTTTGGCACAAAAGCCACTGTCCATAGAGGGATGACCAATGTAGAGCTGCTTGGTGAACTCTTGGGGGTGGGGAAATCACTGCCATATTTCAACACTCTTTGCACAGTTCACCAGGCATGCCGTGTTCATGTAACTGGTGACAGCAAGTAATTTAGTTCTTACTCTAAAGTTATGATTACTGTTTAAACACCAAATTATTCCCAAGTAATACTATGTTGGGGGCCATGTGTTCTGTGGAGTCGGTGGTGGGAGACAGGGATGACACATACCCTGGTGTCCTGTGAGGCAAATGAGTGAGTTTATTGTTTGAACCCCTCTTTAAAAAGGGGGTTTGGAACACCTGGTCTGGATAGCTCATTGATCTTTGTCACTGCCTGGCTCCCACACCAGTGAGATGTCTGTGGCTCAGGATGGACCGTAATTGGTTGAGGTTCCTCTCTGTCAACCCAGGCGGTGGTTTATGGAACCAGCTGGGTTTCTTATTTATAGCCAAATTAATGCCCAGTACAAGCCAGCTTGGACTGTGGCATACTGGGACAAAGTAGCACAAAGAATTATATAGATACGGACAGTTCTGAATTTTCTGCATTTTTGGCAAATGTGAATTCTCTTGTAACTCTGCTGTGTACTGCTAAGTGCTCAGGCTCATATTAGGTCAGGTTTTGGAATGTAGTGTGTTTCACTGTGGGAAATAGGCAGCATAGAAGGAACTTAAAAGTTCAGGAAAATTGAGCCTTGCTGGACAAAGCTGTGTTTTCTACTGCTGCAAACTGAAAGACAACATATGAAGAATTGTCTGGATGTTGAGAATTAGGTTCAGTTTCATGCCCACATCTTTTTTACAGGTAGATTACCTTACCAAAAAATTAATAGCTTAAATGCTGAGCAGACTGAGTTCACATCATAAGCTCCTTAACATAGAGGCTTTTTCTTCACATGGCAGCAATCATTATGGGCCTTGATCCCAGAGCTGTTTTGTGCACAGTTCTGTACAGTCCATAATGATACCTGAATAGCTGTGCCACTTAGTGAAACTCCTTTCTATGACACCATAAAATATCTTTTGCTGGAAGTCTTCTATGTATAGAACTGTGAAGTATTTAAAAATGAGCTTGGAAACTGCCTTGTGTGGGTATGGAGTGTCCCCATTTATTTTCTTTACAGCTGGAATGCACCTGATTGGCTTAGACCTGGTCGATTTAGGCATTTTTTCCTTTAACTAATTTTTTTTGTAACATACATTCATTTTGATAACTTACTGTAACTGTTTAATTACATTTTCCAATTCAGTAATTGATTCTTGACTATATACCAGAAATTACATAGATTGTAAGAGAGGTAGGATGCTAAAAGGGATGGCTAATTATCTATGCTATTTCTAAAATGCAGTTTTCTAAATGGCTACTTTATTAGCAGCTCATCAGAGCATTATTTTAGAAAGAAAAAAAATCTGCTCATGAAAGCTGTCTGCAGCCTAAAATGCCTGTCACCTTTAGACTTGATAAGTCAAGGAATCAATCATAATATATATACACCTAATCTGAGCACCCAGTATTTTTTGAAAGTTGTAAGAGTTATGGGTACATAAAATATTTGAGAACTGATCTTTAATTAGAAGCTTTTAGATCCCAAGTTTTGTTCTTGGGTTGACTGCATTTCTGTGAAAGTTAGCTGATTTGGTTGGTTTTTAACATATGGCAATTTCTTAATATATAACTTGCATTTTACTGTGATATATATTAAAAACATAAAAATAAGGTTTGCATAGTTTCTTTTATATCTGTGGATGTTGGTTTAGGTATAAAAATGAGGCAGATGAAATTAAGTTATTTCTGCTTAGGCACCCTCTGTGATTTCTATTCAGTCGGTAATTGTGCACAGTTCTGTACAGTCCATAATGATACCTGAATAGCTGTGCCACTTAGTGAAACTCCTTTCTATGACACCATAAAATATCTTTTTGCTGGAAGTCTTCTATGTATAGAACTGTGAAGTATTTAAAAAATGAGCTTTGAAACTGCCTTGTGTGGGTATGGAGTGTCCCCATTTATTTTCTTTTTACAGTTGGAATGCACCTGATTGGCTTAGACCTGGTCGATTTAGGCATTTTTTTCCTTTAACTAATTTTTTTTGTAACACACATTCATTTTGATAACTTACTGTAACTGTTTAATTACATTTTCCAATTCAGTAATTGATTCTTGACTATATACCAGAAATTACATAGATTGTAAGAGAGGTAGGATGCTAAAAGGGATGGCTAATTATCTATGCTATTTCTAAAATGCAGTTTTCTAAATGGCTACTTTATTAGCAGCTCATCAGAGCATTATTTTAGAAAGAAAAAAAATCTGCTCATGAAAGCTGTCTGCAGCCTAAAATGCCTGTCACCTTTAGACTTGATAAGTCAAGGAATCAATCATAATATATATACACCTAATCTGAGCACCCAGTATTTTTTGAAAGTTGTAAGAGTTATGGGTACATAAAATATTTGAGAACTGATCTTTAATTAGAAGCTTTTAGATCCCAAGTTTTGTTCTTGGGTTGACTGCATTTCTGTGAAAGTTAGCTGATTTGGTTGGTTTTTAACATATGGCAATTTCTTAATATATAACTTGCGTTTTACTGTGATATATATTAAAAACATAAAAATAAGGTTTGCATAGTTTCTTTTATATCTGTGGATGTTGGTTTAGGTATAAAAATGAGGCAGATGAAATTAAGTTATTTCTGCTTAGGCACCCTCTGTGATTTCTATTCAGTCGGTAAGCCTTACAATGTGCGATCCCTGTTTAAGCAATTACAGATGCATAATTCAGGCCTGGATGGAGTAAGAAGTTCTGGTACTGTTCTGCTTTGCAGCAGGTATCTCACCTCTGGTTCTCTAGCACGGGGTGTCTAGTTTTGGGCATCCCATGGGAAATTTGATAGAGTTAAAAACTTCTTCTCCAGTGTCTTGTCGTAGGGATCTTTCTTGCTCCCATCAAATTAAGAGGGATTCCTCACTTAACTTCAGGCAGAGCATATCTAGCTGTTTGCAGCCAAAAAAGAAGGAAAAATATCAAGTTTGTCTTTTCAGTTTCTTCTTCATCCTGTGAAATGAGAACCTCATACTCACTAAAAGGAAAACAAGCCAGTGTGCAAAGAAAAATGACCATCCCTTCCTAAGATTCACATGCCGGAGGGTCCTGAGAGTTCTCAGCTTCTTGGAGCTGTATGAGGCTTGGCAGCTTTTAGTCTCATACATTGAAACTTATTGCAATAAGAAGTTATCCAAAGAGGCAGCATGTTTGCCTTTCAAGAGATTTTATAATCTGTAAAATATGAAGAAAATATTTAGCAATTCAAGGGGAATGAAAGAGCCAGAAACGAGTTGCTGTGTAAGCTGACCACGAGGATAGTCTCTGGAGAGAATTCCCACTGCTCTCTCTGCACCTGCATTGCAGTAGTACCTATATATACAGTTTTTAATTGCTTCCCTCTAAAACTCCCCTTTGGTTGCTCCTGAAAGCAAGATTCCAGGTGCTACAGGCAATTGATATAATTTGGTATAAGAGGTGTTTTACTATTAGGTAGATAGAAATAGTGAAAAAAAATAACAAAAGGAGTGATATAGATAACTAACCAAAAAAATTTTTCCAAAAACCACACTAATTTAGCGTGGCATGTGACCAGTCAAATCTAGAGAAGAAAGAGTACAGCTGTACAAAACAGAAGTGTCCCCTGTGATGAAAGATGAGTAATGCGTATTGGGTGTGCTACTGATTTTGAGAACAATCATTCTATTTTTGGACTGTTGTGGCCAACTGTGACACAATATCTCATAGGGAGGGATATTACAGAACTACCCATTATTTCAGCTATACTTAAAATTCCACCAGCATTTGCATGATAAATGTATTTTTAAAGGCTACAGCGAGGCGGTAAATGTTCATTCGGCAACAATGACAGCTGCGATTAGCCATTTTAAAAATATAGAAATAGAAGCAGAAGTTAACAAAAACAAGGTTCTGGCATTTGTTTACAGGAATTCGGAAGGTGGACAAGCACTGCAGGGATGGGGCATGTCACTGGAGTCTGATTGTACACTGTCTACCTGTTTTTCAAGAAAGCTGTTGTTTTGTCTTTAGACCCCAAACCTTTGATTATTCAATTTCTCTGAGCCATTAGAAGTCCCAGATGATATGCCGTGAGTAATAATTGTGGCCAAGTCAAGGTTTGAATGACTAAAAATGCCAAGAAGAGCCTGATTTCTGTGAGGCTGAAAGACAAATGCCATAACCTTTCCCCCTGTGTCTTTACACTCTGTTGTTGATTGTTTTCAAGATTTTGCTTGGCACAGATGACCTAGTATCAAGTGGTCTCAGAGGACACTTGTGTCTATTTTTCCCAAGGGTAGAGTGCAGTTGGCACCACAACTTTGCAAAGCCTCACTTGTGTAATAAACTCATTACCTGGGAATGTTCCAGCAAATGGGTCACCAGTGTACACCAGGGCAGAAAAACTGGAGGAGTTCACATGGTTGAGTACAGCTGCCCTTGCTTATGGGTGATACCTGCTTCTACATTTACGAGGTTTTATGCAACTTGCTGGTTTTGCTATCCAGTTCATGTTCTTAGTCTGTGGGATGGAGAAGGACAATTCTCATCTCTCTGGAGAGGACAGAGTAGGTTCAGGCTTCACCTTTGTTAGGCTTTCAGTGTGATAGTCAAGATTGTGCCATCAGTGTGAGAGACCAGCTCCTTTCCAGAAACATTGTCCTTTCTTACTTGGCATGGTCCTCATAACGCAACAGGCACCACTTATGCCCAAAACACTCTAGTCTGGAGTCCTTGCATTGGGATTTCCCTTCCTCCTTTTGCCAGGCTCCAGCTTACAGGCACAACTCAACTGCTTATCTTCAGGCCATCACACCTGATAGTTTCCTGAGAGCCCTCTGGCTGGACTGTACGCATTTGCCAGCAGACGGGGAGGAGGGCTTGTTCTAGGCACCCAGCCCAGATCATGCAGGAGAAAGTTCCTCCTCACTCCTGCTGGACAGCAGACAGGATTAGGACATTGGTGGGTTTTGGTCTCACGTTTGGGAGAGGGAGGATAGGTTGAGGGACCTTTAGGTAATTTCAAAGGGGGCAGCTCTGGGGTTATAGTCACATGAAGGAGAAGACAAGCAGGCCTCTGAGGAATGAGTCTTTCACATAAACTGGGCTTAGCACCTTACAGGTGTTTTGGTTCAGAGGGGAAGAGCAGGTTGTTCAGACTGCCCATAAAGAAATGTACCTGCCCAGCTACTGCCTGTGCAAGTCTGACCCACCTCTGGTCAGGATGGTCAGCTAGGAGTGACAGCCTGGTCCCTTGCTTTCTTCACAGAGTCACCAGTCAGAGTGTCTCGGTGTGCTGGGTTTTCCTGTGCCCCACTACCTCTCCAGCAGAAGTCCAGGCACACCAGCTATGTGCCATCCCAGATTTTCTGGCTCCAGTAGACCTGTACGATGCCACCAGGCCATAACAAAACTTACCAAGAGTGTAGATGAGCAAAACCAGCTGCAGCAGGACTGTGTAGGGTGGAGGTCTGGTGCAGCTGTGAGCCAGCCCATATGGTGGAAGAACTCAGTGGGGCATGAGGAGTTCCTGGCACTTCTCACATCAGATATGAGAGTTTGACTGCCAATTTCCTGGAAAATTCCATAACCACCTGTCAAGTGGAGACACCCAAGCATCCTACTCCACTTCCAAGCAGAGAAAGTGTTTACCATGACTAGTCTGCTGGCTCACTTCTGAGTCCCTGGATTCTCAAGTCTAGGAATTCCACTCACATAGCTGGGTCAAAGGGTGAGGCAGCTTTGGAGGGCACACCTGCAAACTCATGGATGGCAGTAGTGTAATGTCCATAGCATTTGATGGGACTTGTGCTCAGAGTATTTGTTTTTTGTTGTTATTGTTGGCTTTGGCTTTGACATTTGGAGATGCCCTGTCATAGACTACCAACTCTAATTAAAATTGGATAAATTGATCTAATGAGGAAGTGGACAAGCTGGGCCATAATAATAGGGCAGAAAATACTGGAAATCTTAATATTTTTAGTACATTTTAACAGCTATAGGCTGGTACTGTAGATACTTTTTTATTAGGTTGCCCTTAAGATCACAGAATATTTTAGTTCTGTTTTTCCCTGTCAGCTCATTCAGAAAGATAAAGCCCTAAGAGTGCTCCTTGGTGCATGTAGTTTTTCTGAACTTCAGGCCTCATTCACTAAGGATGGCCAGTTTCTCAGTCTTGTGTGACAAGACTGTGCCTGATCTCATCTGCTCCTAGTAAACAAGGGTGGCCTGTATGAAAATATGCATGGGACAGTTCAACTGCTGGCTGCAGCAAGAACAGCTGCCTCATTTTGAAATGTCTTCTCTATTTGCTTACTGGAGTCCCATTGTGGTAGGTAATCCAGAGAGTTAAGTATTTGTTGGCTTTCGGGTCTGCTCCTTGCCAGTGGCCCTTCTATATAAGGTTAATACAGTTGCCTTGCACTTGTCAAACCGGAAAACAAATGTGTTAACAATTAAAGCTTCTTTTGCATTGTACAGTATGTGACTGGTCTCTGTACTTGGTGTCCTTTGGGAAGATTCTGGGCTTTATCACTGCCTCAGCCTCCTCTGGAGTTTAATTGCCACTTGTCCCAGGGTCAGGAGGGCAGTTTTGGGATGAGCTCTTAGTTTCTTACAGAGGGAAATGGGGAGTTTGGCGTGGTCTGAGGGGGCCTGACCCTACAGCAAAACTGCAGTACTGAGGAAAGAATGAATGTTGGCAAGTGCATGACTAGTATTTTCTGGGCAAACCTGTGGGCTTGGCAGGCACCTGGGACATTTGCTGCTCTTCCTTATGTTGATTGCTGAGGAACCCTGTATTTTTTTCATGACCCTTGTGATGGATCAAGCTTCCCTAAATTGTGTCTACAGAGCTCAAATAAAAATTTTCCTACTTTAAAAATGTGATTTGGGTGAGTTCAGGAAAGTTTGTCTAACTCTTAACAAAGCTCCTGTCTATTTTCATGGCAGAGGAGGGATCTGTTGCCTCCAAGCCTTCTCCAGTCAGTGAAACTGTGTCTGTTGTATCATGAAGAAAAATGTGAAAAAAAAAAAACCCAAACAGAGGAATAACTTTTAAAAAAAGATCAGAACAGGAATTTGAAAAGATTGGAAAAACAGGTGAGCCTGAAGCTGCAAAATCAAGCTGATGCAACGTGCTGGCATAGGAGGATATTGGCAGTGTGCAGGAGGCTTTGCTGATCACCCTTGCTTGCAGCTGCTGTGTTACTATGGCTGTAATCAGGGCTATTGCTGGGCAAGGGCTGCAGTATCTCATCCTCAGACAGCCCCAGCAGGATTTTCAGGAGATCCCCATTGTCTTTGCATGTATTTGGACCAATACCATCTCACTGGCAATGCCACACAGCCAAAGCTAGGGACTGTGTGAAGCTCCTGAGCACTGTGGTCATTGGAAGGGATCAAACATGCTGTTTATGGCACTAGAGAATGGATGGATAGCTTGGCAAGTGGGTATTTCTGTTCTTTGGCAGGAGCAGGATAGCAGCATGTCCCAAGAAGTACATGCTGACTGTGTGTGAGGGGTACCTGGTTTTACCTGTGGACTTTGTACATCACCGTGGAGATTTCTGAAGCCTTAAAATGTGGTGGGTTTTTATTCCTTGTCATCATAATGATCATGTATTTCTTCCTGGGGTGTTGAAGGGGAAAATATATCACATTTGAACCCTACATTTCTTGGCTTTGCACATCTTCAGTGGGGAATTACAATCAGTACAGCAATGTCCTTGCCAGCCTGACAGATCTGCTGACAGGGTAAGAGTTAAGAAGCCCTTAAAAAAGCCCCAGTGCCTGCTACTGCAGCGCTGATGATTGCACTTTTCCATTTGCCTGGCCCTCCATGGAGCCTTTAGCTCCCTCCTGCTTTTACTGAACCTTGCAAGTGCTCACCTGTCATAGCAGGGCTGTGCAGTGAGATCGGTGTGAAGGCCGCTGACAAACGGAGCCCTTCTGGGTGGGTAATTGATTACCTGTGAAACAGGCAGGAGCTGGGAGGAGCATGCTGGAGTATCTGGAGATCTGGCAGGTTTCTCCTCTTTGATGGAGTACTGAGGCACCAAGCACAAGGTCAGTAATTTGGGCACTGGCAGGCAGTGGTGACTCACAGCTCTCCCCTGAGGTCTTTGGGAGGTTGCACCTACCCGTGCAGTGTAAGCCCCACATTTCTCCTCACAGAGAGAAGCAAGGCACAGTTCTTCCCAAGAATATTTCTGGGTTTCGCATTCTCTGAGTCTCAGGGAGAGGAAAAACATTTCTTATCATTTGCTGTGCCTGTGTTGTGCAAAAGTGGAATGCAGTATGGAGAATGTTTACCCAGAGTGATGGTATTTTGTTTCCTTGGCCTGTCAGGGCCAAGTGTGTGTGTCGGGATTGTCAGGTGACAGTCACAAGATTCTGTGCAGGTGTGTGCAGGGTTGAGTGATTGGCAGATTCAATTTAGGTGTAATATAGTGTAGAATAATATAGTATAATAAAGTAATTAATTAGCCTTCTGGTATCAATGGAGTCCTCCTCATCATTCCTCCTTCATTGGGGCCTTCTCAGCACAGTGATAGTGCAGGTCCAGGCAGGTCGCTCCTGGTGCTTTACTGGACTCTTCAATACTTCATGTGTATTGAGGGTGGTAGAAATTTTAAAGAATTAGGTAGGTAGTAGGTTTTGGTACCTTTTTTGTGTCAGGTTATCTTAAGGCAAAGTGAGAGTTTACAGTTACAAGGCTTTAGGTTTTGAGAATAAGAGGTGCATAGGGCCTAAAGGGAGCCTGAGAGCTTCATCTGTGATGGAGGGAAGTGTCAGCTTAATGTTCTCAAGGTGTTCAATTAGACCCAGTTCTTCCACTTTCTGGTTGAATGGCTTAAGCATCACTTTATGTTAAATATTTAATACTTGCTTATAAGTTAAAGATGGGTAATGGCCAAGTATTTTCTTCCTTTGAAAGAACATGTCTCTCTCTTTTCAACTGGACTGAAGATGGTGCTTTTGTGGCATAGTGGGTGACATTAGAGCAATCTAACAAATCAGACACCTATGGGGATGTCAGCAGTTATTGCAGAGTACATATTAGCACAGAGACTTGTAGATGCTTTTTTGGTTTCCCTGTGGTAAGGTGCCTGTGAGATGTCAGGAAGCTGTGCAGTCAAATTGGATTTCCATGGCTTGTTCATATGGATTTATTAAACTGCCTGTTTGTAGTGAGTGGGTAGTAGGACATCTGTACTTGACAAAGGGAGTTTGAGGACAGACTTTTAGTAAGTGTTGAGTGTTTATACAGACTCTTCCTTATGAGTGTCTTTGTAAATGTAAGAGTGTCCAAATACTTGGGATTTATCAATATTATTAACATGTACTTACAGAAAACATTGGTAGTGGGGCACCTCTAACATCTTTTAATGTGGCTGTAGTATTAGATCAATAGGATCTAGATTTTTTTTTTAAAGAAAAGAGAAAAAATCTGGCCAAATTTGTACAAGATAATCATCATGAGAGCAGAATAAAAAATCTTGGGCCTAAAAACAGGGATAGCAAGGTTTTATAGTGCTAATGACTGTTCTTTATGGCTAATTTTTTAAATAAAAATCTAGACTCAGTCCTGGACACTGGTACATGCAAAACAAAACTAACTTTTAGATTAAAATTCCTGCAATGCCATTATGCTAAGTAGTACAGTAGTGTGGATTTACTGTATTTCTCTTGTAAGTGCCCTTTCAAAAGTACCAAAATAAAGTTCAGATCATTTCCTACAGTAGTTCAGACAACTTTCTGGGTAAATATTCTGTATCTGGAAACTTCCATACAAGGTAGTTTAGCTGCAACCACGTGGAATTAGGTAGCAAGAAGTTCATATGTATGGTTTGTGGAAGTTTGTGAACTGTAATAGCGCCTATATATATTGCTTATATTTTATTTATTATATAGATATAATAAATATTATATATATAAATATATATAATATATTTATTATATATTATATATTTATATTATATTTATTATATATATTTATTATATATTATATATATAATAAATATATATAATAGAATCTGTAAATAAGAATGCTTCAAAATGAGAAATTTTTCCCTTTTTTGAGATGCCCCAACTAAACCCACCTGAGGCAGCCTCACGGCACAGCATGAAATGGGATCTGCCTCAGGTATTGAATTATATTTGCTTTTAAAACCCATCCATAAAGAGCACTGTAGAAGATGGTTTGTGCTAAAAAGGAAAAGCTGTCCAAAGTTAAGGCTCTGTGGGAGATCCTTCCTAGGGCGCACTCGGACACAAAACTTCCATCTCGCTGCTTAGTGACCCTGGTGCTGTCAGGTGCTGAGTGCCTTCAGGTTGCCTTTGCTGCCAGGGGAAAAAAACCTACACACCTCAAGATCACGCCCTTGGTCCTCAGTATCTGCACACTCATGCTGGCAGTGTGTGCAATGGGATGGATGTTTAATGCTGGCCCCAAAGACTGACACTGCAGCTGTCCTGGAAACACTCGTGATAGAAGCTGAAGGAGCATTTGCTTTGCCTACAGGGTAAGAAGAACTTTAAAGTTTCTCTGGTGTTTCTTTTCAGATTTCATGCTAATATTTATGCCTTTCTGCTTCTTTCTGTGCTTAAATTTTCTAGCTTGCAGCTGAGTTACTAGTTACAGCTAGTTATCTCTTGGAGACTGGAGACACCTCCCGCATCTCTTCTTCTCTCAGAAAGATTTCACAGCCTCCAGTAACCCCAGAGCTGTGACCCCCAGGCTCCCCCTTGGTGCCCAGAGCCCCCAGGGCTCCTGCTGGCTGCCCCAGCCATCAGGCTCTGCTGGGCTCTCCCTCCATGGGCACAGCCTCCACAGTCTGCCCAGGGTACCCAAAACCAGGGCTAGAGGTGTTATCACTGTGTGCAGTCAACGTTCTCTGCACTCATGTGCTTGAGATTTCTCTGCTAAGGTATTTTCTTCTTCTGGATCATCAGTAAGTGTGGCAATTCCTATTACTAATTCAGTGACTTTAAACAAATCCTAGGAAACAACTGAGGCTTTTCTCAAGGGAGAATGTACTGAAAAAGATAAATGGCATAGTTCTTTTCCCCTTTGGTTTTTTCTTTGCTGAGTATACCTGTGCCTTTACATAATCATAGAGCCAGCACTACATGTACTTTTGTTAAATTTTGTGTTGCTCTTTTTTTTAATCCCATCACAAATTGTGTTACTGGAAACAAGATGTACATCTGGTCTGTAAATAACATGTTTGTAGTTTTATTGGCTAAGTGTGGACCTCTATATGAAATGTTTGCATGTGTCTTGAAGTTAAACAAGAATGTTACTTGCATTGATGCATGCATTTAATGGTCTTTTAGAATTAAATGGAAAAGACAACCTTTCAGCAAGCCTTAATGCCTTTCCATATGGAGGCAGTGCCTTGCTGTGCACATGGTCTTTGATTTCTTCTCAGCTCTGAAATTTCTTACCTTATGGTCTATGTTCCTTTATTATTTTTATTTTTTATAAATAAGTGAAATTTAGCTTTATGGAACTTGATGTATTTATAATCCTGGAACTTCTCTTGTTTAGTGTGAGAAGTTGCAAATATAATTATTCTACAACAGGACAACAGGTTACTATATGAAATTGGAAAGATTTGTTGTAAGGTCTGTTTCTGTCCATGGAATAATAATATAGAATTATAGGTTTGTATAGTATAAGAAATAGAGAACATAAAACAAAATAATATTATCAGAAGTACTTTTTTGTGTGCTGTGTGTGATAGCATTTCTGGTTTTGAAATTAAATTAGAATGAATAAACTTAAATGGAGTTTTCTGAACTGTAAGGTTAAATTGAAAAACTCATCTCAGGTTTACTGAATGTTAATTTGACTGAGGTTACCTTTCCTCTCTGTCAGGGAATTTTATTTCCCCAACCTTAAAGAGCTGTCTGGTATTCAGATGTTAGGACTCAAAGTAAAATCCAGTGCACTAAAATCCTTGGAGGCTGAAAACCCACCAACCCAGACAGCAACCCAGCAAATTTACTTTCCAGGACTGCATAACCTAGTAAACATGTCCTTGCCTTACCTGAAAGCTTCCAGGACTCCTGTTAGGAGGAGATAAGCACTTACCTCCTGCCTAGACTGTATTTGCAATTGGATTTAAGGAGGGAATAATTTATACCTCAGTTGGGTCCCTCGAGAAGCCCCAGAAAGTCCTGAATTTAAATTACTGTTTCAGGCTGAATTCCTGTCCATCTTTCCATGCTCTCTAAATAGTACCCACAGTGCTCAGCTCCTGTGAAGTGTAAGGGTGAGGACTATATGAAGGCTGATGCCATGATAAATTAGCATTTCTTCTAGTACATCCCTAAAAATAGCTCTTGATGGAATGATATCAGCCATGAAGGGAATCCCTCCCTCTCCCAGCTGCTGTTCAGGGAGGAGCTTTCACCCAGATGTGAAATGAGGACAGACACTGATGTTAGAGTCTGGATGAGCATTTCAGATGTGGGTGCTGATCTTTTGGGTTTGAATTCTCCTGTTGGGAGAGGGGGCAATGTGGAACAGAGATGTTTTTGTCTCTTTCCTGTTATTCAGCAGTATCCCTTAGAACCTCTGAAAAACCTGAGTGTGAACAGCTAGTGGACTTAATTTCTGTATTCTCTGTAGCTCCCAACCAATGTACCACACCATTTGCACATAGGAGTGATCATGTGATAAAGCTTCAATAAGAGTGCTATGCCAAGCTTAGCCTTTTTCTTGCTGCTAGTATTGTCATTGATTAATCCCTGTGTACAAAACACCACAATCCCCTCATAATTCGTCTGAATTTTGTGTTTTTCTAGTATTTTATCTCCTCTGCTGAGTGTTCAATTGTTGGCCTTACTGTGTGCATTGGACCAGTTCCTGAAGTGATGGAAATAGTCTGCAATGCCTCTGCAATTTGAGACCAGGAGTTCTGCTTCATCTGTAGTGCTCATATTAATTTGAGATAACCCATATATAAATTGACATCATAAAGCCTTTTAATTTGTATTTAACATAAGCAGTGCTGTCAGATACACCTCTCCTACGAAAGATAGAGGAGGTTTTTCATGAGTATACTTCCAAATATTCTTAATAAAACTGAGTAACTTCAGCTTTAAGTCTGGTGGCACATCTATGTAATGTTAACAAGACCAGCTGGGAACAAGACTCTTATTGTTGCTTTAATAGAAAATTAGAAAGGTTGGATCCAGCTGAGCAATGTTCTCAAAGTGATGAGTACCCTTATCTTCCAGGAACTTTAATGAAGTTGAAAGCACTGAATTAACTAGATTGACCTGGCATGAATTAATCAAGATATCCCATCAGCCATTTAGCAGAGTAAAGCTGAGCAATGTTGAGTGGTCAGATCTCATTGTATAAGATAGTGCTCCAATTCTCAACAGGAAAGTTATGTATCTGGGGTAGTACATGTTGATTTTGTGCTTGATGGATGAGTAACCTGCAGGATGATGAAGTAACTGGTGAAAAAGTCTTTAATTCACCTTGCTTTTAGAAAACTTTAGTGTTCTTTTTTTCATGAGCAACATGCGTTATTTAGATAATTGCTACTTCAGTCCTTTTTATGGACACTAATTATGGTAGTTTGAAAAGTGCATTGGAAAAAAATATATATCCTGTTCATCAGTGCTATGTGCACTCTAGCATAAGAAAATTGAGAAAAATGCACCATTTTAGGTTGTACACCATTAGAAACTACTCTGAGAATGCTGCAGCTGCTGAAGTTCTGAGAAAATGATGATCTGTACTCCCCAAGTCAATGAGAGCTGACTCATGCTTATGTAGCAAATAGCTGCTGCACTTAAAGTGTACTATCAGCCCCATAATATAAATGTGAATTGCATATGCCCACACCTTGAGTCACATCAGTAAAAATCTGCCATTGTATCTCAAATACACTTTTATCAACCTTCTCCAGGTACTTGGAGAGAAACTGTGTTGTAGTGGGGTTGAATCCAGGTGATGTGGGAGGAGAGCTAGGACATCTTCTGCAGTAGATCTTGGGCCTTGGAACTCCATCCCAGAAGAGGTCCCAAAGCCCTCAAATATGAATTTAGGAACAGGATACACATTTTTAATGTGGACACAATTATACTATGTATGTGTTTTACAGTACATATGCATCCTAATGTACAGAGCAGAGGAACAGGATTTTTTTCTCTCATCATATTGCTTTATAATTTTGTTTGTCATTTTTGTACCTGCTTCATCACTGAAAATATAGATTAGTATTTGGATGGCACAAGATTTTCATTTAGGTATAAACACAGGCATATACAAAAGCCTGTGCAGACTGTGTCAGAGTGTGTCAGATTCACACCTGCTCCTTCTATATTCCTGCAGCTCTTGTGTTGCTTGGTTTAGGCAGCAGCTCCTGAGGCATTATTTGTGTTTCTGTGTCTAGCCAGGACCTCCCTCCATCTGACCAACCTTCCAGGTGCATACGGAGCACGTGGCCACATGTGCTTGGAACATAAAAATTGCTAATGGTCCCAAGACATCCATGAGTTAACAGACAGGAGCTGCTCTTTGTGACTGCTTCTTTGCAGCTGCGCAGGCACAGCCAGGGACTTAGAGAGGAAATGCTTGGGGTTTGGATTTGTTGCCTGAATTTTCCATCAGTTCCTAAGGAGGTACAGCTGTACCTACAAAGGGTAAAGCTATTTGTCTCTTCAGAATATTTGCTGAACCACATAACAGAGTTATCTCTGACATTTCTGTTGAATCATGGTTTTTATGGGCAAAGACATTATAAATTCTTATTAAAAGAAGAATCATGTAAAAATGGAGATTACATTGGAGATAGTATGTCCCAAATTTTGCATGCTTGACAGTGATAAATTAGACCATTTAGCATATCATAAGTTCAGTGAAGCAATATTTCAAGAGAATCCCTACAACCAGTAAGTTCTATAAATTAGTGAAGACACATAGAAACTGGAGTGCAAAACTCAATAGAAAGTATTTTTAAAAGAAAAGCAAGAGGATATAGCATAGTTTATATATTTATTCCATGTATTCCCCCATGGTAAAGTATATTCCTGAGTGAGCAGGAAAATTTTCAGGCTATGGTCACTTCCATAATTTGTTTGAATTTATTAATCATAAAATGTGTTATGAGAAGATGCACGGCACCTGTTGCTTCTACTGTTGGCAAGACTAGAAAGGAGGCTTCATGTTATTGCTGAGGAATGCCACTTCTGAGACTAATATTGCATCTAATGCCTTTTCACACGCTGGAAAAGACAACAGAAACTACTCTGCTTGTGTGAGGTAGTGTTTTCTCACATGCTTCCTGGTTTTGTTGTTACAGAGCCTCTGGCAGAAGTCATGCTAGCTATAAAAAATTGGTGACAGGGACTTAGGTCTTTGCATCGCAAGCAGCAGAAGTTCTTGACATTTCTTGTCATCTGCACCAGACATGCCTTCACCAGGTATTAAAAATTAACCTAATCCTGCAGCTGAGTCTTCTGGGAGTTTGTATGCCTTTGGGAGTTCTGTGGTGACAGAGGAAAAGGAAAAAAATCATGGAAAAGCAACAAGAATAAAAAAGTGATCAGCCTTGACTAAGAAATACATTTCTTTTCCTCTAAGACTGTTGGAAACTTCTCCGTTTGCTTTATAGAATCATGGATTTATTTAGGTTGGAAAGGACCTTTGAATCCAACCATTAACTTCACTGCAAAGTCCACTTCTAAAACATGTCCCTTAGTGCCACATCTATGGGACTTTTAAATACCAGGATTGGAAGTAAAGTCTTAGCAACAGCAGCTCACAATTCAAGCTGTTGCTCTGGATACTGTGCTTTAGCATCATCAAAGTTTACTCAGGGAACGTGAAACTTCAGAATTCTGTTGCACCCTCAATATTCAGTGGGTCATGGCTCCTTACTTTTTATATCTTTCCCCAGAACTCTTTGGACTGGCAGGGACTCTTTTCTATTGTCTGGTGTGTATGATGATCATGACTCTGGCTTCTGGAACTTTCTCTACAAGGCAGCATTTTGCCATAAGCATTATGCAGTTGTCAGTGCACAATGTCCTTTATAATACAAGCCTGTTATTATAAGCCCACTAGGTACAAAAATTCCAGAAATAGTTTAATGGTATTTTTTCTGACCAGGGATTCTGTCACCCACTGTCACCACAGCAGTGCCTGCAGCAGTCACAGTGTCACTGCAGCAGCAGTGCTGAACAAAGGTACCACTCAGACACAAAGATGCAATGGATCTTCCCAGTGCAGTCATCTGTCACTGATGGCTTATCTCCAAAGCAGGCACGTGTGGTGCCTGAACAGCATCTTATGCCATTCCCACCATCATTTGCAGAACTCAGCTGTGATGTTACGTGTCCTGCCTCAGCTCTGATTCTTTATTCATCAGCCCTTCTTCCTAGGCTCAACAGAGAGACACAGAGATAGCAGAAAATAGTCCCAAAAAAGGCAGGGTTTAGATGCATTTTTCTTTCCTCTTGGGAAATTTGTCTGAAAGATTCAAGAGGAGGCAGCAGGACCCGCAGTGAACACATGAACACAAAGTATCCTCCCTATCCTTACAAACTTCAGCTGTTGCCAGTAAACATCTACCTTGTTGTGAGATCTGAAAACATCTCACAGATGTGAGAGTGTTAAGATAGATGAGCTAAAACTCCTTACTAATTAGTAGATACAAATAAAGGAAGCTGTCTCAGAACTCTGCTGTTTTCCCCATTTTCACCTTTTTTTTTTTTTTTTTTTTCTTTAGGCATAGTACATACCCAAGGGAATAAAGGGTGAAGACAATTAGCGTGGATCAGGATAAGAAGGCCCATAGAGTTAAATTCTCCTTTGAACCTGGACCTCCGTAGAGCCTTTCTGGAAATGCTAGAAGAAACTGAAGACATAAAGAAAATAGTTAAAATAAAAAATATGGTCAAATTACTTAAGAAAGTGAGATTAGAAGAGTTTAACAGTGAAAATGATGGCAATCAGGACAAAAAGAAAGGAGTTAACTTTTTTTTTTTTCCTACGTTTACAAATCATTAAGCTCTGACAAAAGCCTTCCAGATATCAGGGCACTCTCTTCTTCACACATAGCTTGCAGGAATTGTTTCCTATGTTGTACCATGAAACAGTTCAACAACAACAGCACTTGAGTTACTTTGCCAGGACCTACAGAGCTCCTCCTGCTTTGGGACTAGGAACTGATGGTCTAGAATTGGCTTCACACATCAGGTTCTGTGATGGCTTGACTTTTGAGTTTTATTTCTTAAGGTTCAGAGGCTCTTTGGATTTTTAGCATTTTTTTCTAAAATTTTCAGAATTGCTACTAGCAATATCTAATCTAATGTTTCAGCTTTGAGTTTTCATATTAATTATGCATAGGCAGGTATTAATTGTCACACATCCTTATGAAAGTTTTCTGCTTCTATGTAAATAAAACACCTCAATTTTATATGATTAGTATAAAAACCATTAATTTCAAGTTAAAAGCATTATTTTCATATAAGTTTTTATGTATATTTCTGTCTTCCTTTTTACCCTGTCAGTGTTCAAGCCCCACTCAGATGCTCACTCACTCCCCTACCAGTGGGACTGGGGGAGAGTATTGGAAGGATAAAAGCTGGAAAACTTGTGGGCTGAGATAAAGATAATTTAATAGAAAAAACAAAAGCTGTTCAGACAAGCAAAGCAGAACAAGGAATCAGTTCACTGCTTCCCATGGGCAGAAAGGAGTTGAGCCATCTCCAGGAGAGAAGGGTCCCATCACATGTGATGGTGACCTGGGTGCCAAACACCATCACTCCAAACATTCCCCTTTCCTCCTCCTCCTTTCCCCAGTTTATACACTGAGCATGGTGTCACATGGTCTGGAATATCCCTGTGGGCACTTGTGGTCACCTGTCCTGGCTGTGTCCCTTCCCAGCCTCCTCAGCAGTGTGACAGTACAAAAAGCAGAAAGGCCTTGGCTCTGTGTGAGCCCTGTTCAGCAATAACAGAAACCTCTCTAGATTATCAATCCTGTGTTTAGCAGAAATCCAAAGTATAGCCCCATACCAGACACTGTGAAAAAATTAACTGTGCCTCAGCCAAAACCAGCACACTTCCCCACCTGTGTCATTGTTTCTCTCCTATCCTTATTTTCCTATTAGTTATTGATTGTATCTTATCCACAGTTCATAAGAACAGAATGGTTCAGAAAGTGGTTTGTAAGCCAGATCTGGACTCCAATTTGTATCTTAAATATCACATTTTTTTTTTCTCTTCTAGCTTCAGGACACTCAAAGATCCAGAGATCTTTGTCCTTTTTGCTTACCTTTATCTAACAGTGAGGGAGGCTGGTGACCAATTGCTCTGTCCCTTAGTTGTGGCCACAGGTCAGCATTTAGAGGTTGAACCCACTCAATGCATGGAGATTTTTCTTTCCTTATGATGATCTTCCTTGTTCTTCTAAATATTATTTGATAGGACAGTTGAGGTTTATCTGAATGAAGGCAGAAAACAACACAAGAACAGTCTTTAAAAGAGTGGGAAACCTCTGCCTGGTGTACCATGCAGTTTTATTAATATTTTTACTACTATATCTTTAATAAAGTGTCAGTTTTAATTAAAACTTTTTGAGTAGTTTAGGAATTCATAATGGCTATCTCTCAGATATTTTGGTGGTTGTCAGAGAAAGTAGTTGAGCAGCTCTCCAAACTCAGCATTTATTTGCATGATGTTTTCTAGTGCAGTTATTTTTTTCTATCTCATGTCTGTACTCTCAGAACTAGATCTCATAGAATGTCCCCCTCCTTTAAATAAATTAACTGGTAGACTTAAAGGTATTCAAAGAGGTTTGTTGGACAATGGACATTGATGCTTAAGCTTAAATTCTTTAGTCAGATGTGTGAGAGTTCATTCTTGCAGTGCTCAGTAGAATCTACTCTAAATTTGGAAGGCATTCAATTTTTAATGGAAATTTTGAGTAGTATGAAGTTTCTTGGTCATCCTCTTTCCTTGGACAGAAGCATGTCAGGAAATGGAAGCTGTTGGAGCCAGTTTTACGATGGATGAGGATGAACTAGTTCCATGGCATCACCCCATCACTTTATGGAATTTGATAACAGTGAAAGACTCAGGTCCCTGGAATTGTGGTTCTCGTGTTTTTGAGACTTGGAAGAAAGGAAAGAGAATTTCTATTTACTTTTTTTTTTGTCAAGAACACCAAACCAGGAAACAATGGGAAGACGTTATCTTATTGCTACTGCCAGTATGCTGAAAACCTGCAACCCTGTATGCTCTGCATCTCCCAAATCCAGACTTGCACAGTCTCCCCAAAGGAGGTGTTGAAAGAGTCCTCCCAGGTGCATGGGGACTCAAAGCAGGAGGAAGAGTAGAAGTTTTGTCAGTACCCATTTTAGTTCAATATTGCACACAGGCATCAGCTGATGCCTAACAAATGCAAAAAAAAAATTATATTTCTATCATTACTGAAGTCAATTTGGCTGTCATACTGTTTTCATCTAGATAAAAGGAAGTGTTCTGAGAATGTCCATCATTATAAGAATGATGATTGCATTACTATAATACATTTCAGCTCACAGCACTTCACAAAGCACAGAGCTTTACAAGCATAGATATAAAAGCCTTTATAGATAGAGAAAAAAGAATGGTCATATTAAAGCACAATCAACAGAAGTGGGAAGAATACGCAGTTCATAGAAACTTCTTGTAATCCAAAAAAAATATAGGTAGGGGGGGCTTTGTGGTCTTCGTGCCATTTAATATCCTGCATTCAATTAGCTACCTTATAAATAAAAAAAACCCACTCAAATTCTGAAAATGCCTCTTCCAAATTTACCTTCATTTACAGCAAAATTTACCACCTCATTGTCTTCTTGTTTAATTTAGCTTTAACAGATGTTTTCTTCAGCAGTCTATAATTCACTATTCTTGTTTTCAACTTACATGCAATTCTCAGTTGCTGAACTGGTAAGGGAGATCCGGGCCTTTGTACTTAAGGTATATAAAATCCATGTCATAATTATTTTTGGCACTTTGATCTCAGACAAAAATGTCCATGGAAATGCAATTCCAATTTTGACACTTTCCTACTGTAACAGCAAAAAAACCCACAAGACTGTTCTGAACTTGAGTTTTCACTGTTTTCAACTTGCTGGTCATGCTTGATGTGCCTGAGAAATGAAGTGGTAAACTCTTGCATTGATTTTTAGGGAATAGTACAGAGAAATATAAATTTACTCTTAATTTTTTTCTGGGAAAGACTATTTGGAACACTTGGAAATTAGAGCACCTCCTGCTGAGTATAATTGCAAACAGCCATAGGTGATGACATGATTATTTTTATTTTTGATGCTGATTTTACATTATTTGGTTTATCGTGACCTGATGTGATATCTTGTCACATACATAATGTGACATACACAATTAAAATATTTTTCATTTTGCATCTTGAACAACTGGTAAAAGGAGCATAGCTTGCTTGTGTAAAAAATAGTTTATCATTAAAAAACTTCTAATTTTGCTTGCTTTCATAATTTATTTTATGAAACTCAAGAATTAAAACAATCTGCAGTGCTAGCCATTATTTTTAAAGGTTGTCTCAATAAGTACATTATTTTCTAATTTGATAATAGATATTTTGATTTCTAGTCTAAATGACCTTCACTGCTTTGAAGGAATTTTTATTGAACACCTTATGAAATTGTTGCCATTATAAATTTTACACATCATTTAAATCAATGTGAAGAAATACAGCATCATTGGAACGTTGCAGTGGAATCTGGCCAGCTAGATTTTGTCTGTCTCATCTCTTACTCTGTGTCAACCTTTCCATCTTGGTGACCTCTATTCAAAGTAAAGAATTTTCACACTCTTCTAGATTTAATATTAAAGTAAGAACAAAAAAGAAAGAAATAGTAACAATGATAAACCTGTGTAATTATAAGTGTGTCTGTGTTTTGAAAAGCTAATGCATAATATTCAGCCTTAAAGGATAGAAGCTTTATGGAATAAGCTGTTCAGTTTTTTATATTGTATTTCAATATCTAGCACCTTGCAAGTTTCTCCTAATTACCTTTTCATAATTCATGGGAACTCCAGAAAATCTACAGGGTTCATGACTTGCAACTGTGAAGTGTTCGCAAAAATAACATACCATATACATGGAAAGAATTGGATGTTCAGATGGCTGAGTCACATCTTTGTCACAGGGTCTGTGTAAAGGGATGCAGAAACTGCCACAGACCTAGGCCAGTATCCAAAAGTAAGTCAATAAATTGTTCCCAAGAACTGCATCTTAGTAAGAATAACTCAATGGAAAATAGAACCTTCTGTTTTATGAGCATATAGTAAAGACATTGTCCTTTTTTATTGAAACTCAAAAATCTTTAACCTGAGAGTTTCTCCCAGTGACTGGGAGAAATTGTAAAATACTAGAGTTTACAGAAATCCAGTCCAAGACTTGTTAAGATTGTCTGGATTCTGAAAGCACAGCATGGACTTCAGCTTTGGTTTGATTCTCCCAAGGAGATTACTACCTTGCGTGAGTGAGGAAGATAATGTGTAGGTGATAAACTGACCAAGAATAATGTTGTATAAAAGATGAATAACTAGTTGAGACAAAGCACCAGAAGGCATACTGGTGAGAATTTAAATAAAATAATAAAATCCTGGTACAATGTAGCTACATTTGTGTGATTAAAGAGCAGTGGTGAGACAAGCAAGATGGAAAAGAATGGAAATGGTAATGGAAAAAGGGAAGGGGCAGTTCTTGTCAGTAGGTTTTCTTCCAGTTGTTCTAAGAAGCTTGATTGCTTTTGACTCTTCAGATTGGAAAATTATCCAAGATACAGAAATGTTTGACCACATATCATGCATCCCAGTGACTTGTGTAACATTAGGCTTCATTTCCATCTTCCTTCCATTTTTTGTGAGGCTGGTGTGGTATCTAGATTTTGTGGGAATGGAGCACCAAACCACAGAGACAAATTTCTTTGTGCAATGGCACTGTACTTGGAGAATCCTTTAAAGACAGATGGAAGTTGTTCCTTCTCCCTTTGAAGCACTTACATCAGCTGTATAGGTTGTAAAATATGTAGATCATTCATGAGCACTCCAGTAAATTTCAAGCACCAGATTTGAACTTTTATTAGAATCAGAACAGATAAATACTTCCTTACCTCACTGCAGTGCACGACAGTGATGGACATCATCGCCAAAAATGAGGACGAAGGGAAGAAAATTTGCGTTTTTATGTGGCTGCTCAAATGAATAAGAAGCAAAAAATCTTTAAGAGAAAGTTATTTTTTCTAGATTAGAATCAATAAATATAACCAAAAGAGCCAGTTTTCCAGTGATAAATCTCTAAAGCTTAGCATAAAACCTCAAAAAAGGCAATTTATACTGTGGGCATCAACCATAATTTTCCTTCTTTATGTGCAAATCAGTCTAAGAAGTTTAATACATAATTCATGTGTGTGAGTAAATTCATTTATTTTCATGGCATGGAATGATATTGTCTAAATAGAAAAGGATGTGAAAGCACAGCTATTCAGTAGGATCATCAGATAGGATTCATTATCTTCAAATGTATTCTGTGTGTGTTGCCGATGGATGATTTAATATAATGCAGCTCCATTGCTAGTACTCTTTATGCCACCCAGGCTTTAAAAGGCATTATCTGGCTAAAAGGCAGAGATGGCCTTATTTAGAGCTCTACTTATTATCTGATCTCTGAAAGTGAAGGGAAAAAGTCCACAGACTTTAAAGGTTTTTCATGTTAAAAGGAGATATTGAAACCCATTAATTTAAAGCTGAGAAATCTTCCAATGGTCATAGGATGTTGAGATGATATACAAAGGGACAACTTTGTAATTTAAATTCTTACCTAGTGTTATTATTTTACCAACAGCATCTTCAGCCTACTTTGTATAAATTCCTGTCTTCCTTATTTCACAGTATACTGTGCTTCAGGAATAGTAGCAAGTCAAAGATTGGTATCTAGATAAAGGTAATGTTGTGTATCCTGAGCAAAACCACTTCCTTAGAAAAAAGCAGTCCAAAGTAACTGTTCAGTGGATGTTACAGTAATATGAAAGGATCAGAGATTCAGTCTTTATCCATTCCTAGGGCTGCAAAACCAGAAGTCATCCTGCAGACCTTGAGAGCTCAAACCTCCCAGAACACACTGGGCTGTGGTGGAGAGGGTCTGAGTGGACACTATGCATTTGATAGACAGGACATCCTGTATCAAAGTGTTCACAGCTTCTCATCACCCAAGTGATGCACTGATAGTCTTATCTACATTGGACAGAACTCAGCTGCTTCATTTGTTTCAGAAAAAAAGTAGTCTGATGGTTCAAAGGCAAGAAACTCTGGATTCTAGGTAGGGAAAAGCAGAGTTGCAGGGTGATGCTGTTTACTGAAGCCTAGGAGAGATGCAATTTTTTGGTTTTTTAAGATTCTTGTGGGAGTGAAATAGTCAGGTCAGCCATATCTTATAATAACACTTGGCAAGAATACATGAGTTTTCATGCTTCCCTAAAATTGTTGCAAACTTCTCAGATTTGTTTGGTTGTCCTGTATTAAGCATCTTGTATGAGTTACACGCTTGGCTATTTCATACATGGTAAGAATAGAGGACTGTTCATTTAAAAGGTTCAGATTTTTGTTATGGCCTTGCAGTTTTGATGCATTTAATGGTGAATTTGGCTAGAGTGGAGTTTTTTGGAGTTGTTTATTGAAGTTGTTTGCCCACAAAACAATGTAGTATCCTGTAACACGTCAGTTTCTTGCTCAGTGCCAATTCATTGTATCCAGAAGCTAATGTCTGAGCTGAAAATACAGAAGTCAACATTATTTAAAGCTGTTTTGATCTCCATGACATTGTTGGCTGTAACTTCTTATCCCAGTAGTATTGTCATTGAGGGTACAGGAATGACCTGCTGGAGAATTTCCAAATAGGCTTGTGCTTGTGATTCATTATTCATTAAAGGAGACAATCTATACAAGGTTTTTAGGGTAGTCTAGTATGATGTGCTGCTTTCTTCTTCATCCCTTTTTCTCTTTTCTCCTGATTAGAAACAGTCTGAGTTTTCTGGGATAGAAGGACAGCTTGATTAAATCAAAAGGCAAGAGTATGACTTTAAAAAATGAAAGACCTTGTTTCACAAGAAGTTAGTGATGTGTAGAATGAGTTTAAGTGACAGAACTTAAACCAAGCCGTGTCCTCTGTGTGAAGAGTCTTGCTGTTTCCATCTCAACACCAAGACAAAGTGGTCCTGGAATGGCTTTTCTCATTGCCCTTGGATGAAGGGCAGAGCCCTAGAAGGTGATATTTGATTCCCCAGGTGAAAAAAAACAACTAGGTGACACTGAATTGTCAAGGACAAAGGGCACCTCTGTTGGGCAAATCTCCCAATAAAATGACTGGATCGTTTATGATGATGATGAGTATTGTGAAGTGAAAAGCATGATTAGTGGAAAAAATATTAATAAACAAATTATTAAAGGAAAATGAACTAGTGAAAGATAAAATGATAAAGTGAAAAAAATCAACTTCCTACAGTTACTGAAGTTGTTCTGGTGTGTCTGTTTTGTACCTGAATGTCTCCATAACAGCCATTTTGCAAAGAGCTAAAGAAGGACATTCCTTGTCTCATACTAAGTATCTCTCAGACAAACAAATGTAATAAGTGATGTGAGTCAGCACTTCATTCGCTGTCCAAAATTTAAGAATGTGAGCTACTCAGTTTATTTTTGATTAGTCATATACCTCAATTGAGAGTGGCAGATGCATAATTTTGAGCTAAATATTTAATGTTTATGCTCTATAAGTAGTGACCACTGATACTGAATGTCAAATTTTGAATTATACAGATCTCATTTTCTGGAGGCTAGTAGGGCATCTGTGACTTTTTGCAAATGCTTTAATTTGTCCCATGTAAAGATTGTAGTTCAACAAATTACATACACGTGTGCATAGTTTAATATGTGGATGCTCATTGATTTTAGCTAAAAATTTTGATCTTTAAAGTCTTAATTTGTTTAATTGCATTAATGAATTAAGGCAAGAATTGTTAAAAAAATGCCTTGACCTGAACTCTTTAGGATGCCATAACATTAAATTTAAATTTGTACTTGAATATATACTTCCTACAGCATCAAAATTACCCATAAATTTGTACTTTATTTACTGACAAGCACAGGATAAAAGTCTCTGTACCAGAAGTGGAACACACTGCTTTGCAATGATTCCACTCTGTACCAGCCAAGGAGGAAATGAAGTTTTGAGGCGTTTTCCATCATCACTAGAACATGGGGCTGTCCCATATCCAGAATGCTGAAAGAGGGAAGTACAGGCTAAAAAAAAGGAAGAAAGCATTCACAGACTGATGGGGGAGAAAAGAAAGTTGTAGAAGTGGGATGTGACATGATTTTTCTAGGTTTTGGGGTTTTTTGTGTGTTTTTGTTTGTGGATTTGTTTTTTTTTTTTAGGTAAGCAGTTCCCTTGACATCGTTTTATCTGTAATTGTAAATAAGCTGTGCATAGGACTGGAGTAATCTCTAGAGTCAAGTCTATAGCTAGTCAGAGCTTATTTAAGTCAGGGGAGTTACAACAGAGCTTTGACACGTGGAGATTGAGTTAGTCAGAAATGTGTCCTCTGATGGAAAGCAAAAGAAAACCAGCTTGAAAGGTATTGCACCCTTTAAGGGTCAGTATAATCCTGTCAGTATTTAAAATGGATTTCACTATTGGTAATGTGACTGAAGTTGGGTCTGCACCAGATTCCTGGTTCAGTGAACAAAATTTAAGAGTCTGTGTCACTTTGAAGATAAAATAATCTCTCTCAGGATATGCTGTCAAAAGTCTGATGAAATGAAGTGCTGCAGCTTTGACTGGTTCTTTAGTTGTGCTTTGACTTCAGAGTCCTTTGGGTTATTCTTTATTAATCTAAAGAAATCTCACCTTCTGGCTATTTCACACTGTTTGAATTGCTAAACAAGTCTGGCTCCTTGATTTTAATTCCAAAGGAGTCCTCTAGATCATATAAATGACCTCGGGCAATATTGCTAGTACCTGAAAACAATTCTCTGGATTTAGTTACTAGCACTGTAGTCAATATTACACAGGCTTATTTCAGGAATTTCTGTAGATGCAGGAAAGTCAGAGTAGCAGTACTTCTTCAGAACTCCAACTGCAGTTCTGGGTTTCTTCCACAGTTCTGGACTTAATACTCTGTGATGATGTTCACAGGGGTCTCAGGTTGAGGGAAGAGATGAGGATCTGACTCCATGTTTCAGATGGCTTGATTTATTATATTATTATATATATTACATTAAAAATATACTAAAAGAATAGAAGAAAGGATTTAATCAGAAGGCTAGCTAAGAATAGAAAAAGAATGATGATAAAGGCTTGTGGCTCGGACTGAGCCAGCTGGGCTGTGATTGGCCATTAATTAGAAACATCCAACATGGGCCAATCAAAGATCCACCTGTTGCATTCCACAGCAGCAGTGGAACATAATCAATGTTTACATTTTGTTCCTGAGGCCTCTCAGCTTCTCAGGAGGAAAAATCCTAAGGAAAGGATTTTTCATAAAAACTGTCTGTGACAATACTCCATTCTCCATGCTCTTGATCCTATACTAGCAACACTAGTTGAAATTAATAACTCTTCCAAATTAACTATATTCACTAGTTTTTTTGATATTGAAGTATCATTGCAGAGTCTCCACCTTCCCACATGGACCCTCAAAAACCATATGTACAGTTGAAAAATCCTTCTTACAGAGAACAAGGGACCAGGTGACTTTTTTTATTAGTTTCTTACTCTCTGTGTAGCACAGAGGCCTTAAGTCACTTTCTATCCCAAAATACTAAACAAATAATAGCATTGGTAATTGCTAGTGATTTTTGGTGTCTGGAGAATCATTATGGGATTATTAAGGGAATTTTGAATCTACTTCATATCACTGTGTTAACTGTAAGCTGCCACATCCAAGTACGAAGACTTAGTCCCCATCCTAATGAATAGTTGGTTGGGCTTTTTCATTTACTTTATTTCACTCATGCTTATTGAATGTTGAAGTTACTTAATGGCTTAGAAGGCAATGTATTTTGTCTAGATCTATTCATCCCAGAAGGCATAGGTTTCGATTTCCTTCTTTTTATGCTACTCAGTACAGAGTAAAAGCACACTGAGGAAGAATTCAAGAGGCTGACAGTATATATTCCCTTGAGAGTAATTGTTCCTCAGGTTGGAGACATTTGGCTCAAGTTCCTTTAAGTTCTTTTTTTTTTCTTTAACATTTAAATTCTACTGAGTAATTGTACGCCAATAATAAGTTCTCTGAAAAGAGATGTTATTTCTTCTAACTTTATTAGCAGAGATTCCTGATGTAAAACATTGTAAATAATGAGAGATTTGCAACACAACAGATTATTCATTAGCTGTTCCTGTAGACAAATGTGGCCCAAAACTTTTTCAAACTCCTGATTATATGTTTTGAGTAAAATGAGTTTAACATTTTTTGTAAAATCCTAGTTGATCTGAATATTTTTTACTCTTCCATAAAGCATTTCTGTGGAACTTATTCTTTAAAGGTAATATTTGCAAGATATGGAAATAGCCTTCCATTTCCTCCATCCCTGCTCTGTAGATTTGTTTCCCTAAAGCCACTGTCCCAGCCTTGGATCCCCCAGGTCGTTGACATCACTTTGGACTCTCAATCCACTGAGTTGTCCTTTTGATTTCTTAATACCTTCAAATTTTTACAGCTCAAGCTTTTCCTCCTTCACTAGTACCTGTTACACTGTTGTCCTGCTGGTCCTGATGTCTCAAGTCCTCCTGATGAAGCCTGTGAAGTTTGGGGCAGCCAGTATGATGGAGAGAAATGGGGCAGAATTTCAGGCCCTTAGAAATCTGGAGCAAATCACTCAAATCAAACTGCAAATGCAAATTTTAGTCACAGTGTAGAGCCAGACCTGGCCTGCACATGCAAATCCTTAGTTATTATGGATATTTTGGGCCGTGCAGACATGATCTGCACATGTAAATGCCTTAGTTATTATGGATATTTTGGGCCATGCCATCAGGGCACACAGTGCTAACCTGGGTCTGATAGTCTGCACTGAGTCCCACAGCTCCAGAGCCTTTACTGGTACCAAAGCTTATTGAAAGTTGATGTGTACATCTTTGTGGGCAAGGTAGGTAGAATAGATGTATCCTGAGGCTGGCAAGAGTTTTTTCTAAAGATCATCAGATAATGGTGGGAAAATGTTGTCTAAAGGAAGTGTCTGTTTTCTGTGACATAGAGTCAATATTTCCCACTGAAAAATCTAATGAGAATGAAACCTTGTGTTTGGGGGAAAGATCTGCAGGGAAAAAAAAATTCTAATAAACTTTCTGAGTTTTATTCAAACATTAATTTGCTTCTCTTGCTTCTATTCTTTCTCATTTTTCCTCCTGCCAACTGCACCACTTATGACCCTCACATTCTTTCAGTTCATTTGTTACCTCCTCTTGCAGCATCAGACACATTTTATCTCATTGTATTTTTACATGTTATCTCCTGCCACAAAATAAACTCCACTATTTGTGAAAGATTTACACAGTCTCTTATTTTCTCAGTTGTTTCTGAATTGCCACTTTATGCTTAAACTCTTCAGACTTACATCTTTGACAATAAACCCTATTTATTCCTTCATTTATTAGATTCTTATGGTCCCCTGGGTAATCCTGTTCTTTGTCTTTCCTTTGCATTGTAAATTCCTTTTGTATTGGTTCTCCAAGAATTTATAGTGCATCTGTTGCTCTGACTCTGTGCCTGGCTTCCTGTTAATGATATTGAGCTACTTTATCTAAATATATGGCAGTGAACAACTGTATGACCTTCAGACATGCTTTGAAATTGGGGAGTAAACATTCTAGATCATCAAGAGTTGAATCATCAGAAGATTACATTATTTGTTGTGTAGGAGAAGAATGTGATTGTGATGTTGAACCACTGGTTCATGAATCTTGAACATGGATCTTGATCCAAAAAAGTTAATTCCACTTTAATGACACATTTATGACCACCCCCCTGCTAAATCAAAGGCTGTTGGTATTGTTCTTGAGAGGAAATACTGCTTAAGTAGATTCATTTTTTTCTTAGTATGAGAGGCCACAAGTATTTCCAGAATGCTAATGACATTTAACACTGTTTAGTTGTTGTGTTGCCTCATACACTGTGCTGTTATTTTTTGTCTTGCATTCTTGCCTTTTTCTTTATTCAGAATGTAGAAAATAAAATTTAAAAAATTAAAGCTTGATTATTTGTCTTGTCAGAGGTGAACCAGAATCTAGATGGACGAGAACTGTCTCCTGATGGAATAGTGTTCTGTAACTGCGGTGTTGGGACAAATTCTTTAAAATCGTGGCTAAAACAAACATATGATTCCCTCTAAATTTCTTTTATGGTAACAAAGTTTAATGAAGCATAGAGTGTAAGAAAGAAAAAACAGAAGAAAGATATGTCTGGGGCTTGTTTCATTTGTTTAATGGCACTTTGGTACCCTAAAGAAATGGATTTGAGAGCTCACATTTCCTTTCCACTATGGAAGATTTACTGGAAGTCTACTACATATTATAATCTCATAGTTTCATTTAATAATATCAGATTTTATGCCTTCTGTTGCACACTCCTGATTTTTCAGAAGTTGGTAGGAAATAAAAAAAATATTTCACCAGATCTCAGAAATTATTACAATAAGTGTGAAAACAGTATTTTGGGGCAAATTGTCTATTTCCAGAATTGTGCAGACTATCCCTATATATTTTCATAAAAAATGCCATATTTTTCATTTGAGCTTTTGAATTTCTCTTGGTTTAATACTATTTGAGATGACAACAATAGTATCAACCTTAACCACCTCACAGAGGAGGTTTCAATATTCTGTAGAGTGCTTACATGAAGCTGTGGATGCAGATGAGAGAATTGAGTCCCTGTTGGATGGGTGCAAGCTCTTTATGCACAGCTTAATAATCACCACTGTGGCTCTCCAGAGGACAACCAGGCTTTGATTTTGCATTTGTACATCAGAGCTACCATTGGAAACTTATGTCCAAAAGGAGATTTTTTTCCTTTACCTTGTTATTTTTTCTAAAATACAAAAAATAAGTAATGGTTTATAAATCTATTATTCTGGACATGCCAATCCAGAAAGTCATCTTTGAATCATTTGTCACCAATGCTTGCTGTATCTTAGTTGGTATTTCTGGTTTTCAGTGCTGAAATGAATGGGGATAATTATGTCCCTCACAAAGGCATGAGGAGTATTAAGTGTTTTATGCCACTCTTGAGCAGCTCTTGCAGCTCTTAATGATTCCTTTGTAATTCTTAAACAGGATTGTTCTCAGTGATTTATTTAACGATATATGATTCACCTCATCCAGATGATTTTCTTAACTATAAGAACTTCATACACTGGGAGCCATTTAGAGATCTTGGTTAAAGTCCTGTCTTCAGCTGAGTCAGATGGAGTTCTCTAAACAGTGTAGATATCAGGTTCTAATTTATTCCCTTGCAAGCCAGGTGCAAAGCTAATTTTTGTCTGTACATGATATATGACAAAGAACTGCAGCAAGACTGTGCATGAATATAACTCTGTGTTGGGTAATGGAAAAGTGTTGGTTTATAAGAAAATATTTGAAAAACACTTAGATGGCTCAAGGAGGGCAGCAGGGTACAGGTGAGGAAATCCTCCTCCCTTGACATCTAGTGGAGACACACCTAGCATGAGGAAAGATTTGTATTCATTTTGGTGCATGCAGCATGCCATGTGACAGTGCTCTTTTGACTCACAAGCAGTTGTAATGAAAATATGCAGCGGTTTTAATTGTTTAACACTGCAAGTGATAATTTAAATACTGAGGTCTCCTGTACAAGTTTTTAAGGCTGCACTTCTCTTTGAGTGCTTTGGGTTTCAGCTGTGTGCAGTGTAGTAGGCTAATTCTCTCTCAAGGAAAAATAGATTATTGGACTGCGATACTTTTAAATATAGGTTACTCTCCAATAACTGTAATTGTGATGTTTATTTATGTAACACCACAACCTTGATTTGAGGTTTTAATCATTTTAATTGAAGGTTTTCTTTCAACCTAAACTTGCAAATAAGAGTATTGTCAGAAAGTACAGTGGATTTCTTTGACATCACTGCTACTACTGAGTTTGCTATTTATCATGTTGGAAAAAAACTGCTATTGATGGAGTTTTTCTTTTTTATGTTGTTTTTAAACCCAAGGAAGTTGTAGTTTGCCAGTGTCAGGTGTTCTCTGTGAGTGTGCTGAGTGGCAGTGTGTGCACTTTCTGTGGTTGCAAGGGCAAACTGTCTAGTTAAGTGACGCTACCGAGAGAGTGACTACAGATTCCGCTAGCACTGTGTTCATTTGGTGAGAGACTGGGAGTTTGCAGTGCCTTTTCACAGCCTCAACTTAGCCTGAGTTTCTCTCAGTTTCCACATAGACTACTTCTTCCCTGTTAGTCCTTTCAGTTGTGCTGTTTGTGAAAATAAGTCAACAGCCTGCTCTAGGAATATGGCCCTCATGTCTTTCTCATTTCAGGCTGGTGGCCTAATAGTCCTGGGTGGCCACGCTTCTTTTCTGCTTCTGCACAGCACATCTTTCACTGGTTTGAGCTGACATGCACCATTCCATCTGTGCTGTTCTTTTGCATATTCCTGACTCTCTTGGGTCAGACCTAACTCTCCTGGGTCAGCTTATCTCACCCAGTTCTTTGACCATCAAAGTTGCACAGTCTAGTTGCACAGTCTAGTTGCACAGTCTAGTTGCCTGCCGACCTTCTTTGGTTATTTTCTATTCCTGCTCCATAGACAGTATCATTAGGAGATTTAAAAGAAGATACATTGTCCAAATGGATTCTTTAAATCTGTGACAAGTCAGGAATTATATTTAAGCTTATAGTGATAAAAATTTTAAAGTTAATGTGGCCCATTTGATCATGTTGTATGACATTCTCTGCCTCACAAACCAGTTATATTTTTTACAGCTTCCCCTCTCTTAATCCTATTTTAAAAAGTAGACTTTCAAATATTCCTAATATGATTTGACATCTCTGTTTACTGCAATATGCAGCTAGTCTTATTCCCAGTAATAGAAACTGAAAAGAATATTTCAAATATTATTTTTCATATTTAATCCTTGTGCACGTCTCTGTTTTCTGGAGAGCTGAGGTGAACCTTTTCAGTGTTGCCTGGACATGCTTTCTAAAAAGATGCTTGGCTTTATGCACTGAGCTGAAGAAGAATCTCTCCAGTTGTTCCATTGCCTGTTCTAGCTGTCTTTCTGGTAGGTATTGATGATAACAGGAAGTCTTTTAATGTAAACAAATTGAAACCAACTCTAGGGTGCTCATAATTATTTTGATTTTTCTGCCTTGTTAGCTGGGTATCTGGTAGTGTTTGAAACCCATATTCAAACTAGCTTGCTGTTGTTTGTACCCGCATCTGGTGTCCTCAGATTTGGAGGGGATTTTTTAACAGAAATTCCTACTGTGTGTTACATCAGTTCCCAAAGCATATAAAGTTTCCTGTTACACCATATCTGACTTCTTTTTATTTTCATGCTTAGAAGTTTAATACTTATATTTTCCTGTCCTGTAAAAATACTGCTGTCATAAAATCTCATTATGTCCTCTGTACTTAGTGACTACAGCATATTGCAAATATATTTGCTATTTGCCTATTGCTTATTTATGAAACATATGCCCAGTGTTTGTCCAATACTCTTGAACACTTCATGGGAGGCAACATATGGCACCTGTTCTTAGTTAAAGAAAATGTTGCTGAATCAGAAACTGATTAAGGATTCCTTTGCCTCACACCCAAAATTCCACTGCCTGAGGGAAGAAAAAAAAATAAACGGAATAACTTTGACTGAAGGCACCGTTTTGTTGACAAATGTCTGCCTAGCTGCTATGTTGTGCTCATTCAAATCCTTCCTCAGAATTTCCCACCATGCTGCTGCACACTCATGGAGCTCAGTAGCAGCCAGCAATCTGCTAGCTGCTGCCGAAGCTATTCATAAATTTATCCTCCTGTCCTCCTTTCACAAGTAGTTGTGGTTTCCATTAATTGTTTCCTCTCATACAGTTAATATGATTGTAAAATCATTGTTTTAAGCTTTTTTCTATCTGAGTCCATAGTACTTAGTATGTATAGGTGCATACATAATTCAAGTAAATAACTTTTAATAAATTTCCAGCTTGCTGCAAGAGAACTTAATCTATGGAGAGCTGTTGGTTTCATTCACAGGAACTATTTACCTATCCATCCCCTCAGGCTGTGCAGGAGATATACTTTAGATAAGAGCTCTGTGCAAATAAACTTGAATTTATTCTCTACCTTGAGATGACAGATTGTCTGCCTGAAGAATTCCCATGGACTTGTGGAAGTGGGACTTTTCCTCTCTCTAGTTTTATTTAGGATCTTCTGCTAGTTTTATGGCCTCATTTTCCTTTCTGTCCCAGTCAGAAATAGTCTGACCTTTGACTTTCAGTTAGCAGTAATTTGGAATTATTTTTATAAAATCATGTGTATGATTTTTAAAGATTCTTCAAAGGAATGTAAAATATTCTTAATACCATTATTCTTGTTTTCACCACTAAATTGGTAGAGAAATTGAGCTTTATTTAGAAAGAGGATTTTTTCCATGAAAAAAAAAAAATTTACCAGGTAATTGTCTGTGAGACTAGAATGGTATTATACATGAGGAGCATTGAGCTCAATGCAAGTTAATGTAAGTAAAGGAGACTAAAATCATTGTAACTTGTGTTCCTTTCTCTACTGGGCTAACCATCACTGTTGAGAATGTAAACAGGGATTTTAGAAGGTCTTTTGTTGTTATTGTGCATTATTTTTTATGTTTTGATTTATTTTTTAGCTTGCAATTTCTTTCTTATCTAAATCCTTTCTTAGCAATATTTTCCTTACCACAAGCCTAAATAATCTTCTGTCTGTCTGTTCCAGCAATACCCATTGACTCCATCTGAATTTTCCATAGAGAGAAATTTTAAGATAAGATGTTAAATATTAAATCTGCAATAATATTTTTCATTATTTGCTTGAAGTGTTGTTGAATTAGATACAATGGGCAAAGCTGAGCCAGCAGCAGAGAAGAAACTGTTTACAAAGTCAAAGATTATGGTGTACAGAGATAAAGGACAGAGAAATCTGTATTAATCAACCAGCCAGGAAGAGACCCTAAGTCTAAATGAGGAGCCAATTAAAGCAGGTTGTTCTCACATAAAGACTAAATGCCATATTATAACATTGATCCATACCTTAAACACTCATTGATTTTTACAAGGTGTTTCATCCGTAAAAGAGTGGTAAAAGACACAGATTTTAATGAAAATTCAGTTGAAGAGGATAAATGAAGGTGTAATCATACTATTTCAGATCAGTTAAGTTCTTCATTTTGGGAACAAGCCCATTATATTGGCATCTGCTGTGTCCAGGGCTGGGCTACCCAGTACATGGACTGACTGCAGAAAGTCCAAGGAAGGGACACAGAAACACAGAACTTTGAGAATCTCCTGTTTAAGGAGATTCTTTGAGATCTGGAAAGGGAAATGCCACATGGATCTCAGCAATGCATGAAGGAAGGGGATAGAGAAGACAGAGCCCAGGCTCTTGCCAGTGGTGCCCAGTGAAAGGACAAGAGGCAAAGAAATTCCATTTAAGCATTCGAAAAAACACTTTGCTTTTCAAGTGGACAAAAACCAGGACAGGTTGCCCAGGGAGGTAGTGGAGGATTCATCCCTGGAGATAATGCAATGGACACAGCCCTGAGCAAAAGCTCTGACTTTTTTTCTGAGCAGGAGGCTCAATGAGATGGTCTCCAGAGATGTGTGCCAGCCTCATCCCTGCTCTGATTGTGCAATTCTGTCACATTGGCCTGTTTTCTCATTGTCAGGAAAAGTGTTCTAGGAGCTCAGATTTTCTCCAGCTGCTGCAAGGCAAGATTAATTGTATAGATTTTTTAAGGTATAGGAGAAACACCTTTTTCATGGTCACATCCATGGATTTTTTTTGCAAAGAAAAATGTTGTTGTTCTTCCCTAGACTAAGTGGGACTGAAGGACCATAAAATATTTGCAAAGAAGAAAATACTTTTCAGAGGGTGGAAAGCACAAAGAGCTTACTTTGAAAAAAGAGAGGTATTTTTGAAAGACTGTGTAATGTTGGTTCAGTGTAAACATCTCTGGCCTGCATTATTCTGTCTGGATGCTGAAAATTTCTACGTGAAATAATTGCTTTTCTAGTATTTATTTTGCAAATAAGTAAATTGAGAAACAGAGGATACAAAGAAATTATACAGTAACCTGGTGTCATACACAGAAATTGAAACCTATCTAGGAGGTGTAATTTCTAGACTGATTTAAGATTCCATTGCATTAATTGAAAATTGCATTGTGTTATACAGTAGGTCTTGTAATAAGGAAATTCTGATGATTACATTAAATCCATCAGAAGTTAAAATTAATAACTTGCTGTTTAAGTGACATTGTAGAGAACAAATTTGTTCTTGTTCTGTCAAACAACTGGTTTTTGAGGGACCCATAAAGATGAAATCACAGCTGCAACTGAAATTAAATAAAACCCAAGATCCCAAATCCCACAAGTGCTTTCAAGAAGTATACCTTCTCTGTCTGACAATACACATTTCTATAAACTCACAGAAAAGTAGCTGCAAAATAGTGTGAAGAAGATGTTTGCATAAATATGAAGTTTGGTACAGCTGTTCTAAGAAAGCGTGAAGCTAAAATAGCATAGGAAATGGAAGCAAGGAATTCTTTTATGTTTAAAATATAATCCTACATAAGAAGAGATTAATGAGAACAGTTGTGAAAATGAATTCATTTAAATATGAGCTATTTCCTTTTTTGGACCTCTGAAGTTTTGGTTTCATGAATATTTGTCAAAGTTAATGTTGTGAAGCTGAGCTGTTGCTTTTTTTTGGAGAATAATTCTTGTTGTCTTCCTTTGTGTTACATATTCTCTTTAAGAAAATGAAGATAATGCAATTATTAATATATATGCTGCTAAATCCTCATGCATAGCTTGATTCAGCTATGGAACAAGAACATTTTGCTTCTTGTGAAAAAGTAATGAACTGTATAAATATAGGAATCAAAGCTTAAAGTTGGCTGAAAATGATGAAGGGCTCTTCTCCTTGGAAACTTAATCTTTGTTCCATTTCTTGACATTCAGATAAGAAGAGCCATCAGGTTTTTCCAGACTTGCTCATGCAGGGTCACATCCATTATGGTGCTGATGGTCCCATGAGAAGAACAATGCTTTGTCCAGTTGTGAGGTGATGTACTTGGAAATGATACAACTGCTACTGCAGATAAACAAACAAACAAACCCCTTCATGGTTTACTACAGAAAAACAATAAAGCAAAACCTTTGTTAAATGCAGTTTGCATATGTATAAATTTTTTTTTTCTGAATTCTAATTGCATGAAGAGCCTCAGATATATGCTTAATATTGATTTTTAAGAAGCCAGAATCATCATGCACCAAAGCACAGCTGCTTTCCTAAGCACTGCTGAAGGGTCAGTCAGAGTCATGATTGCTTGCACTGATACCCTTCAACATTCAAACACAAGGAGCTGCATTCTGTTCAGAGTGGCAGGACTCCAAAATGAGGTCTTCTGGGTAGTCTTAGTCTAGTTACCTAGGACATAGACCTCAATATGTTGTAAAAAGCTCAATGTGTGCTTATAGCATGGGACTTTACATACTTGGACAAAAAAGTCTCTAGCATTGTTTAAGTCAAAAAAAGTTGCCATTGCTTTTAATGGCTCTTTTTTTTTTTTTTCTTTTCCCTGCACATTGGTTGAATGTTGAAAACTTGGTTATAGTGTTGTTTATTCCAAACTATTTTACTTAGGTGGGTAGGTTTTGCCATATGGAGATAACTTTTGAAAGTTAAAATTAAGGCTTCTTCAGTTTCTGGTCTTATGAAGGAGAAACTCTTCTCCATGCATTGAAATTGTCTCTTGAGTACTCAAAAATTTGCTTACACATATATCTCTAGTGCCATGCCAGATGGCACAGTCTGTGGTGTGGAATGTCTAGGAGAGAAGTGTGGTAGAACATAGGATGATAGAACTCCTGCACTCTTGGGACCACAAGAATGATATCTAAAAACATCGCAACTATTGTTGGAAAACTTTTAGGCAGTTAAACTCTGAGCCCAGGTTAAATGTAGATACCTACATCTAGATTCTTATTCTGCGTCTGAATCTCTTCTTCTTGCCTTTACTCACTTAGCGTGAAGGAGCTGAGTAGAAGAACACTATGCTGCCTTCTAACCCCATTTCCTACTTGAAATATGTTCTTATATCTATCTATATAATCAATATCTCTCTCTATATATATTTAACTATAAATTAATAGTCACACATGGTTTGTTGGTATACATATGAGATCTCTCATCCTTGGAATTACTCAAAAACCATCTGGACATAGTCCTGTGAATTCTTCTGTAGTGACCCTGCTTGAGCAGAGGGGTTGGACCAGGAGGCCTCCAAAAGTCCCTTCCAAACTCATCCCTTCTGTGGATCTGTGTGATATTTGCTTATGAGCAAATTTTGAGCTAATAGGAATATGCCAGTAGATGGTGCTCCTGAATATATAGCTTTGTTCTCACATAATTAGCAATTTTTTGGTATTGAATGCTATCAGGATTCCAGCATATTGTTTATGTGGCTCTTTTAACAGCTGCATAATTAAAGTTCAGCACATACATAATTGTTTGCAAGGAAAGAGCCTAAATGATGTCAGAAGGTTGTAGATGAAACTGATCCCATAATAATTCCCTCAGCTGCCTTCATGCTAGCATGAATCCTCCAAAATGAAATTATTTCTAATCTGTTTGAATTTCCCTCTACAGAATGGCATTGTTCCTTGGTTCTGGAACTATCCAAAATCAAAGAACTTTGAGCATGTCAGGGAATGTTGAACATGAACTGCTGGCCTCAGTGCTTTACCACAGATAAATTAGGATAATAACATCTTCTGTTTGCTCAGGCTGCAGGAACTGACCTGAGAACTGTATTGGACTTGACTCTGTTGAACAGATGTTGTAACAAGATGGTAAAAAATCCAATTCATTCCACAGAAAAAAAGGAAAAGTGTTTTATTTACATGAAGGGCATAACCACACTAAAACAGTTTGAACACATTATACATTTCAGAAAGTTGTAGCTGAATGGAGTGAGGACTAGGGCTTATAAAAAACCCATTTACAAGCTGGTATGTCAGTGGTTGCTGTGCATAATGACCCCCTGAAATGCTACAGTGGGAACTGGGTGCCTAAGCCCCAGGAAACTGAATGGGAAAAACTGGAAGGTCAAAGAGGCAACTTGAAAACCTGAAGCTGAGTGAGAAGCCACTAGAAGTTAACTGTTAATGTATAAGAATGGTGTCTGAATTCCTACCCAATGGCAAGAGCTAATCTCTGTCCTTGGATCCTGGGAAGGGATTCAGTTTGGAGTCAAGCCACTTCCAGATTTATTTTTATGGAACAAGTGAACAGAACCTACTGCAGTCATTGTAAGGACACAGTAGTAGCATGATAGTAGCTGACTTTCATCCACTTCCCAGGAAGCAGGAGAAAGCTGCCTTCTGCAGCCTCCACTCATGTGTCTCCCAGGTGAGAACTTCACCTGCCCCATGGCTGCCTGAGGCAGGTGGGCACTCTCTGCCCAGCCCAACAAACACAGGGATGTGACTGAACTGAGGGGGGGAAACAGAGCCTGACCCTGCAGCTTTGTGCCCTGGCATGTACTGGTGAGCTGTACAGACATAGACAGGTCACATTAGTCCCTGGTAAAAATGCAGAACCTCTCTAGAGACCAGGCACCATGGAATTTATAAAACTCTCCATTTTAGGTGATTTTTCCCATGTACTTAAGTAGAGCCTGTTCCTCCATGCTTTGTCTCCCTGTGTCCCCACAATGCTTGGTTTCCTGCCCACACAATGCCTCTGTTTCAAGAGCCCAGAGTATTCCTCCAGCTGGGCCAGCCTGCAGCCTGTCACTCATGCTTTATTGGCAATGTGGCTTCTGTTCTCCTCAGGCTGAGGAGGAGGAGTTCAGTCCAAACTCATCTTTATCCCAGGAGAGGGTTCTCTTGTGTAGATCAGGGCTTTTTCTCAGCTGGTGAAATAATGTCCATGCATGTTTCCAGCCATGTGACCCATAACGGAGCTGGTGATTTGGGAAATTTCTCATATTGTCTGAATCCCACACTGAAAAGCTTTCTTGCATAGGTCTTACACAGAACTTGAGGGTGCCCATGCAGCTCAGGTTCCAGTGCAGAGCAGGGGGAAGAGCATCTTCCTGGCATCTTCTTGGCTTGGACAGGGTGCAGCCCACCCGGAAATTGGTCAAGCTGGTTTTGGATCTGATTCATACCTGAATAAAATGCTAAAATTATTTAGTAGCTTGTGTGAGTAAATTCATGCTTTTAAATGATAGGAAAATGGGGGATTATAAATTTTACACAGAAAAGCATACACTACCCTTATTTTAGTGCAGCGTAAGGCAAAAAGCTGAATGTTTTATGTTAATGAGTTCACATATTGTTTACATTTTATTTGTATTATTTTGTTGGTCCTTAAATACAAAAACATCATTATAAATATTTTAGATATTTTCAGCTTGTAAATTCTTTTGCCACAGCTGGTGGTCTGTTTTGCCAATTTGGATTAAAGGAACATTACCAGTTGGAAATCTAATCCATTTTACAAACAGAACTAAAAAGACAATAACTTGCAACACCTGCTAATAACCCCCCAGCCAGTTTCCCTGTTTCTTTTTAAGATTCCCCCCCCCTACTTTTCCCTCTCTGTGCCAGGGTTTGATCATTGGCTCACTGCTGTGAAAAGCAGCATTGCCACCAACTTTGAGTGCAGACTTTGAAGCCCTCTAGGTGGCTGCAAGGCTCGGTGTGCTGTGGAAAGCTGCAAAGCTGCAGCTGGATGGATTGCCTGGAGATGCTGTGGGGCCACTCCCTACACATCAGCACTGCAGGGGCTGCTCTCAATAGAGATTTTGGCATTATCTCTAAGTCAGGCAGCTCAGTCTGCATGTGGCAGAGCCACGCTTGGGGCAGGCTGGTTTGATGTGCACGAGCCCTTGGTGAGACAGTGAGCAACTGGAGGAACTGACTGCACAGGGAACCAAACAACTGTGCTCAAAGGACTAAAATAAGCACAAAACCATAAATTAAGGGGAGAGGAGGAACAGAAATGCTCATGAATAAATTGATAGCTTGCGTTGTGTGCTTGTAAAATTCATTTTATAGCACACAGACTCTCGAGTGCATCATCTTCCATGAGGTACCTAGAAAACTTGTGAATGTGAGAATGCTGCCAGCAGATGGAAAGCTACTACTATGAGTTTACACAGAGTTCCCTATCAGTCTGACTCATCCACCCACCTGGTCTGTGCTGCCAGTGAGGTCAGACTTCACAGGCACTTTGCTTTCTCTGCCTTGTGTGGATTCCCATTCCCATTCCAGCACATGGGATGCCTCTCCAGCAGGCCTACAGGGACACTGCACCATCTTTCCTTGTTCTGCTCCCATCTCACCTGGGTCTGTCCTGCGATGCCTGAAGTAAATGAGGCTAACAGGAATGGGAAAATATCCAGACAATTAAGTAGAACGTGGGTACCTGATAAAATCATATCATTTCTTTATCAGTGGCGTATTAGATTTCCCAGCAGTTACTTACCAGAACGTGTCCCCATCTGCCCCCTTCTCTTTGCACACATGTTCACATAACCTCTTGGCAGCCAGACCTCCCTCCCACTTTTCCTTTTGGAGGCAGGATAGTGGCTGAACTGCCTGACACTCATTCACAACTCCCAGGATCACCAACCACTGCCACAGTGCATCAGTTCAGCCATTCATCTCCTACAACATCTTGCAACAATTACTTCCAAATACTGCTCAAAAATGTCTTCCTCTCCCTCAGTATGCAAGTTATACAACTACAGGCCTTGGAGGAGATTTTTTTTTTAACCTCAGGCATCATAGCATCTAACTTTCCCTGTTGACATTTTTTTTCTCTAGGCCAGAAGGATGTTTTTGTTTTTCACATGCATACCTTTTCCAGCTTCATTACTATAAAGGTCTTGATAAAAATGACTTTCATATTTTTTCCAGACCATCTCAGCCACAAAATGTTTTCTATGTCCTCTGACATTAATCAGTAAAACCCTGTTCCTGTGATGCATAAAAAAGCCATCTTCAGCACTAAAGTAATCTTTAATTTATGCTATGTTTGAATGATTTTCATTAGTTACTAGATACAATGATTTGATTTTCCTGTATAATCGTTTCATCTTAGATATCTCACTTGCCAAAAAAGCGTGACAGTTCTGATGTGAACACTATTTTTTATTACAGTAAATTACTTTGTATTCAGATTTTTTACATTTTGATACTTGATTACCCTAGGAGATAATTCAAAATAATTATACTTTATTCTCATTTTGAAGTTTCATTCTTTTACATGATAAACCTGTTAGTTCCCTGATGCAATTCAGAATCCAGTCTGCTATTTTAAGTAACCAGTTACTTCACAAGGAGAGCAAGTGCCCAATTCCATATTCATATGGTTCTGTCTGCCAACCATAATTTTATTTTTTCTCCTTTATATTCAACAGAGGAACTTCTGAAGATGAACAGGATCCAGTCTGCCTCATTTAAATACTCACTGCTCTCCTTTGCGTGGGGATTTTCAGCACCTTGAGAGACTTACTCAGATTTCGTGCCAAGCACCTTCACAGAAATGGAGGGAAACAGTACAATTGCTAGAGAAATAGATTTGACACCCAGTCAGCCCAGCCTTTTTTTGGCAGTGTGTGGTAGCATGCCAGCAGCCACCCTATGCATTTTGATAAGGATGCTTTTCAAACCATGGGGATCTATGCCCTTACAGGGAACCAGTGAAAAGGAATGAGGACAAGAGGGATAATTCTGATCATCTAAAAATCACTGTGCAGAGCCCTGCACTTCTGTGTGAATTAGGGTTATAGTAATTTTCCATTGAACTTTTGTTTTTTACATTATATTCCTGCTGTATAAGAACCTCACGCTGCTCCAAGAAGCAATGCTGAGATCTCCCCCTTTCCAATGATGCCAGACTGCAGTGTGCTTTTCCTCAGGACTCCAGCACTCACCTCTGGGGTGGCTGCCCTGCTCTTGGCATGCTCAGGATTCCAGGAGTCGGTGCTCAGGCAATGTCTGGCAGCATAAAATGCTGTACCAATTTGCAAATACAGAAAAGCTAATATCATTGAATCACCTCACACTCGGCTGATTAAATTAAGGCAGGCAAGGAATTTTCAGACTAACTGGGGAAGTACCCAATCAAATTTCCTGGAAAGCAGAAAATGGACCAACATGTAGAAATTTGGGTGGGCTGTATAAGCCCACCTCCCTACTCGGATAGAAACTTCCCCTTGGTTTGCCCTTTAACAGAAACAGATTAGTGCCAATGGCATTGCAAGGTTGGAGCTGGCCTTCTGAATTTGATACCAAGGAAGAGATTATCTGAAAGCTGACATAGTTTGCACCTTACCTACCTTCATTAACACCTTAATTAGCATGTGAAGCCCACACCCTGGCTGATGGTTGCCCTTTCTGTTGTTCCTGGGCAGGAGGCAGGTAGGAATAAGAGGAATGGAAGCGGAAACCTTCAGAACAGATTTTTGTGTACAATTTCTGAATGAGAACTAATTAAAATACATGTAACTTACAAATTAAAGTTTTGATCCTTCAACAAAATCAGTCCTTTACTTATTTCTGTGACTAGTCTTAGTAAATATAGTTTCCAGAATGAGATACTGAGCAGAGAATTTGCTGTACTGCCTGTCTACATGGGGATTAGCTTCAGATGAGCCTGTAATATTAATACACACATCTACAGATCAAAATTTCCCATTACTTTTTCTTCTAGGGGAGAAAGATTTTTGCCTATATCAAAGAAAAAAGAGTAATTACTACAGCACTTACTCCTCAATGTTAATTTTGTATGCTTTTTTAAACCCAAAAGTTTTTATATACTTGTGAGCATGTCCTGATAATAATTAAACTTGGATGAATTCATAATCTGACTAGGAGTAATTTATTTATGAACTATTAGAGATTTAATTTCTTCTTAATGTTGTTTTGGAGATATATGCAATATACAAGTCTCTTGGCTGCCATGGAAAAAAGAACAAAGCTTTCTCTTCAAAGAGAGTAAAGTAGAAGAGGATATTCCTTTTTTGGCTAAGCTTTAAGATGTTTCTGGTTTGTTTGGGTTCTTTGTTTCAATATTTTTTATACTATTTTTAACTCATCAACAAAGGCAACTTTTGTTACTTTATCCATTCCAATTAGTACTTCCCTAAACAGCAGTGCTGAGACACTATTGACAAATTTTTACATGCATTTCATCAAATATATATTTGGGAAACTTCTTCAGCATTTGATGCTACCCCAGGAGCAACAAGAACATAATTTCCATGCACTTAGTGCCCACAATTTCACAGAATCACAGAACAATTGGGGGTGGAAGAGGCCTCTGGAAATCACCTTGTCCAGCCTCCTGCTAAAGCAGATTCAGCTGGAGCAGGTTCCACAGGATTGTGGTTTTGAGCATCTGCAGAGAATGGGACTCCACAGCTTCTCTGGGCAGCCAATTCCGCTGCTCTGTCTCCCTCACAGTAAAGTTTTGCCTCATATTCAGATGGAATTTCCTGTGTTTCAGTGTGTGCCCATTGACCCTTCTCCTTTCACTGGGCAGCACTTAAAAGAATCTGGCCCCATCCTCTTAACACCCACTCTTAGGATATTTGCATGCATTGATCAGATTCCCTCTCAGTTTTATCTTCTTCAGACTAAACAGGCCCAGCTCCCCAATCCTCTCCTTGTATGAGAGCTGCTCCAGTCCCCTAAACATCTTTGTCGTTCTCCACTGGACCCTCTCCATCCAACAGTAGACTTAACAACAACAACAAAATCTTTCCATTTGCATGAAATTACATACTTTCCCAAAACATTGGGCCTCCTGGCACAAGTTACATATGTCTTCTCTCCCTCCACCCATAAATATCAAAAAGGTAATTGATTCCACGTCCTCCAGCCCCAAGTTCTTCACAGAGCTGCACTGTTCACAAATTAATTCCACGAACAACAATGCCACAAAACCCACTCTGCAGCCTCTGCTGTTTCACAGACACACATGCAGCTCTTCTCCCATCTCCCCAGGATGCTCTCTCATTATCTGGCAAGATTCAGGAGTGTTTTACCTCCCACAGCTTCAACACAGGGCCTCAGGAGAGATGGAAGGTCAGAAGGACCAGACCAAGGTGACAAAGAAATTAGCTGTTCAGCCAAACCCACTAACACTACCTCTATCTTTGTGCATAGGTGCTGAGAGATGTGTATACTTGAGAGAGGACATGGGTATGAGCTGCTTTTTAATTATTTACCTGATATCATAGTGCACATCCTATTGACTTCCAACTGTTTGGGCTCTTCTTCACCAGATAATTCTGCAGGAGTGGTCCTGATTCCCCTCAAGATTCTCCTGATGTATCAGAGCCAGGGAAATGCCTCTGTTGTAGGACAGGAAAGAGAATCAGACAGGTCTGTGCCACTCTTCCAAGAAGTAAATTGGATTCTTAGTCATAAAGAGTGTGTGCAGCTTGGAGGTGCTCTTGGTGGCAGAAGAGCATTCAGAGGTGACTTTGGTGCTTGATCTGGTGTGTGGTGGGCCAGCAGTTAAAGGATTTGGTACTGTACTCATTTGGAAGGGCTGCTCTCAGCTTGGAGACAAATGTGATTATGAATCCATAATGTTCAAACCCTGCACACATCTCAGGTGCCTAAGAAAAGATTAGATAGTTGCCATTGAGTTCCAGATCCTGTGCATGTGTTCAGCCTGGAAAAACTGGAAAAAAATGAAAAACATTTCAAAGAACTAATCATGGTGTCTTTTTATTTTTTTTTCCCCCCAAGCTTGCTGCTACTCATTTTTCTAACAGATTTGTCAATGTGTAAAGATTTGAATGGTTAAAAATCTTCAAATCTTTTTTTTTTTTTTGTGTTGAAGGGTGGGCTAGAAAACTACGGGAAGGTAAAACTCAAGTCACATTTGAGCCACGTGAGTTGAAGTGTAGTCTGTGTTACATAATGCCCATCATGAGAAGCCCATGAATTCTTAACTATGTACTTTGATAGTGCCTGACAGATTGATTTACTGCACACAGGCTCCTTTGCAGGCATGCACCCATCTCTTCAGACCAGACCTCTGAAGAGAATGCCAGGGGAATCCATCTCCTGGAATGATTTTGGCTTCTAGTAATTCCATTTTTGTTGAGACCTGGTGTCAGTGGCTTGGATATTTCTTCCTTTCCTCCCCCTCCCCACCCTTTCCCTTTTTTCATTCTTTAAAGCATTGCACTTTTAATTAGATGTAATTTTTGCTTACAGATGGGAAAGACAGTTGTGTTACATAACAGACTTGGTGAAATTCATCTTCTTTTCACAGCATTTTTGTGTAACTTGTGCTAACAAATCTTTTGTCCTTAAGGAATGGAGAATTTCTTTTCTTTATTCACTTTCCTTAAATGTTCTCACCCATCTTAGTTCAGTTGGACTAAAGGTTTTTCAGAAGACCAACCAGTTCTTAACTTGTACAAAAGTCTTGCACTGAAAGTCCTTGTACTTTTACTAAAGAAGTACAAGTTCTTGTACTAAAACCTTAACTTCTACTGAAAGTCTCCTGATCTTCTTGAGGCCGAAGGACATTACTATGAAACAACAACATCAACAACAACAACAAAATACCTTAACTTTATTGGTCTTCCTGCAAAACCTCTTCAGAGAAGTACCTGTTCACTCTTATATGTGTTGTTGTGTAACATTTCATAAAGAATGAAGTGTATTCTTGGGCACATCTCATAAATGATTGCTGCCCTTGTTGAATGCATAATACTCCTTTGCTGAGAAACTTAAGGTTAGAAGTACTGCTTATTATCTCCCCACAATATGTCCCAGTCCCTGTAGAGCAGCATAAACTTCAACATGCCTAAATGTCATGTGGCAAATTCTAATTTTCTGAAGTTTAAAACTTTATTTTGCCACACTTAGAGATTTTACTGTTTCTCAAGCCACAATTGCATCTCTTGCTAATGCTTTGTTGCTTTTCCAAATTTTGACATGCAGTGTCATGCAGAAAGCTACCCAATCTTTATAAGATTTTTAAATTGTTAACAGAGTTGTAACCCACTTAAACAGGTATGTAAAAATTATCAAAATTACCAAAACATTTTGTAAGCATGTCATTTTTACCTTTGACTCTTGATTGTTAATTAATTTTCAATAGAGAGGAAAATGTATATTCAAAAGGATGCAAATATTAACCAGTTCCCAGTTTCCTTCCTTGAACCTGTCTCCTTCCTGTGCTGTCTCTGCAGTCCTTGAATCAAATAAACTTACATGTCCTCTTTCTATGCCAGAACTGTCCTCTCCTAGGAACTAAATCACTCCTAGGAATTGCTGCTGTATATAACATAAAGTGGAGTACACATCTGACATACAGAAATTGAATGTTTGATCGCTGAGCATTCAGCTGGGATATTTCTATTGTGAATAGTTTATAAGCCAGGAAGCACCAATTTAAAATTTTCAAGAATGTGCAAAACTTCCTCATGTCTCAGTGCTTATGTATGCATGTGTAACATTGTCTAGCTGTTGACTCTGATATATTGATTTAAAACGAAGCTATTCTATTCTGGAAACATATTTTTCCCTAGAGACACAAGTAAATTGGAATAATCTCATGAACTGTGTTTCATTGTGTATTTTAGGGATAGCTGCAGTTGCTTGTGAATCTGAATACTTTGGTTACTCGGTCAAACTTACTATTTTAAATTTATTTTTACTTTTATATAGAACATGCTGGTAAAGGGTTGCAATTTTTTAATTAAATTTTTCATATCTCACTGTAATTCATCTTACTGATATATTTCAGGGTTTTTTGTATTCACTGAGTATGCATATCATAAATTGTTGTAATTATGAAAAAGTAAATAATGGTGTTCCTTAGCAGCAATATAATTTCTTATTATTCTGTTTTAAGTTGTGCCAAATGACAAACAACACTATTGTGTAGTGCTCAGAGCACTACAGCAAATAAAACTTTAAGGATAAATAAAAGACTACTGTAGAATATGTCAAACTGAATTTGCTCCAGTCCTTTCAGAATAGCAAACTTGTTCATGATCATTTAAATAAAGAACTGGAAAAGAGAAATGTAAACAATACATGAAATTTATGGCATGGAATTTATGCTATGGAAGTAATTTGGTTATTGTGCTTACAAATCAGTTCAGATAAATTCTTTGAACTCTTTTTCCCGACAACAAAACATTTATAAAAATCTCAAGGATTGCATGCACACAACAGAAAATGGCTGCTAGAGAATACAATCTGTGCAGATCTTTGTACTAAAGCAATGATTTAATAACTAGGAAGGATTGTGTATTCTGCACAAACATTGTTACATGTCTAACAAATAATTCAGCTTTTAAAAAAGTCTTCTAAATGTGTTTTTCTCTTTCAGTACCCTTAGAATGGAACACATCTTTTGTTTATAAAGGACCATGCACATCTGCAGCACTATGACTTTTATTAGTAATTAGGTCAATAAAATTCCCATTTAAAATCCCTTAATTATCTATGTAAGTGACAGACTAACCCTCAGAAGAAACCAGATAGATTCACCAGGCCTGTAATGCACACTTAAATTGATCACTAAATTGATCTAAAATTGATCAGTAGTAGACCCTAATACAGAAAGCATGCACAGATCATGTTATCAAATAAATCTCCCTTATCTTTACTCCAAATAAGCTAGACAAGATTTATACTTGCTATCTTTAGAGTTATATAGTCGTGTTTCTTGGATGGTCTTGCTTTCATGTGTAGAGCTGCCCTCTCCCATATAAAATGCTTCAGCTGTTCTCTTTAGATCCACTTTAGATCTACTTTAATAATAGAAATTATATTTAGCCGTCCAGAATAACTTTCATGCATTATCATCCAAAAAAAAAGGTTCTTTTTTTTTTTGTGTGAGTTATTGAAAACCTTTCTTCTGTCAGTTGCTTAAAAGCTCATTGAGAAGCCAGTTGGTTCTCTAATATGTCCCAGGACATTTCTTTATAGCTAAGGAAATATTCTCTGTGTAGTGTGGCTAGCACAGTCTGCCTCAGTGCTGTCATCAGTGCTCTAGGGTGTGCTGTACCCCATGTCAGTCTCTCTCATTAATATTTCTCTTGCAAAGCTGTCCTTTCAAATTAAGTGTTCTTCCACTTCTAATGCAGTCTCCACTGTTTCTGAAAGCAATTACCTTGCCAGACAAGGTGAGAATAGAAAAACAGCTTTTTTTCTTCTCCTTTAGCTGGCCACAGATTTCCCTCTGAGGTCATAAGAGTCACAAGTGTATTGCATTTTCTGCAGCAGAAATTTGGGGCTGTGTTCCCTTGTCAGCACTTTGATGAGATCAGCTGGGAAACTGCTACTACAAGGATTGGTGTGCTGTGTCCACTGAGACACAATTAGGTTGTTGCTGGGTACACTTCTTGCTTTCTGAGCACACTTTGTATAGCTTGGGGTTTTTTTTCCCCTGAAACATGCATGTATAAGAATGATTTTGCTCCTGAGAAATTACTATTACTTTTATGAGTCTTTGTATTTGGGTCTGGCAAAGGGTTCCCACCAAATTTCCACTTTATCATCAGCAATTGCTAGAGAGCATTATTTGTTGTTGTTTTTATTATCTCTTTCTGTACTTCTATTCTATCTTAATTTACTTTCCATGTTGCCTTTGTGTATTTGACAGAAGATCTGCTTTTATTTGAGAGCTCTCAGGAATGTGTTGACTGAACTTCAATTATTTGATTTACCTGGGGGAAAATATTCTAAAATAGCATTTGATTCTTCTATGAAAACACTGTAGTCCTGCAACTTTAATTTGGATGTAAATATTTCAGAGATTGAGGTGATAAAGAGTGCATAAATTTATGTGCATAAATTAGCATAAGAAAATATATTATTACCACACACTTTGTGTATGAGTTTAAGGACTTGTGGAATTTTCACTAATGTCAGTTTATTCATGTCTTTCCCTTTCTACTCACTGGATTTTTTCCCCCTCTCTTTATTAATTTTTTTTTTTCCATTGGAAAATTAAAATATTGTGCAATAGTAGGAAACTTGTCTTTCTTTTTGTCCTGGAAACAGGCACTTAACCCTGCAATTGGATGACATACCAGCTTTTACTTTGTGTTTTTGGCATGAGTATAATAAATCCTGATTTAAAAGCTTATCTAAATATATTAATATTTTAGGCTGAAATGGGATGGAGGGAAACCTCTTCAAGATGATGAAGATAAGATCCCCCAGGCTGTGAGGCTGGGTAGTTCTACTGCAGTTAAAGGCATTGAGCAGTGCCAAGGCCAGCACTCGAGGCTTGAAGAACAAACTGGGAGCAGAGTCAGGAGCACAGACTATGGCATTAATTGTGATAAGAGATCCTATGGACCATAAAGTCAGTGTAGGTTTCACTGTCATGGAAGCACAGGGTGCCCTGGTCCTCTTCTAATTCCATGTACTTACCACATATGTAGCTTAAGGAATAAACATGCTTTGAAAACACCACGCTTGCCTGATTCAAAATGGAATAACTCAACAGCCTGGACACTGTCACAGCTGATGTATATGTTTGTTAAGTGGACACAATGGATTTTTGACTTGTGTTCATTGACATGGTGTTTAAAGGAGGTCCTAACATCTTAAAAGCATCTTGTTGAGATGATGTGTGCATGCTGCAACAGCTTAGTTCCTGCTACTCTGTTGTCATGACTGGCTAAAATGTCTGGTGATTTTTCTTATTTTAAACATGGTACAGTTTAGGAATTAGAGGGAAAGAAATACTCTTGAAGTGGAACAGAGAGGGTGAAATGAAGCTCATCATGACTGAAACTTCCAAATAAGTTACTACTATGCCAGACAGACATGTAGACAACCATCTTCTTACAGAGAAGCCTTTCTTTGAGGGCATGAAGATGGTGAAGAGCTGTATGAGGAGCAGCTGAGGTCACTTGGTCTGTTCAGCCTGGAGAAGAGAAGACTGAAGAGACCTCACTGCAGTTACAACTTCCTCATGAGGGGAAGAGGAGGGACAGACCCTGATCTCTGCTCTGTGACAGGACCTGAGGGAGTGGCCTGAAATTGTGTTGGGGGAGGTTTAGGTTCAATATTAGGAAAAGGTTCTTCCCCCAGAGGGTGGTTGGGCTCTGAACAGGCTCCCCAGGGCAGTGGTCACAGCACCAGCCTGACAGAGCTCAAGATGCATTTGGACAATGCTCTCAGGCACTTGGGGTGACTCTTGGGGATGGTGCTGTGCAGGGCCAGGAGTTGGACCTAATGATACTTGTGGGTCCCTTCCAGCTTGTTGGATTCTGTGATCTGAGGGAAGCTTTCTTTATGCCTTTTTAAAGTAAAATAAATTTATTTTGAGAAGATTGAAGCTTCAGAATGTATTGAATGTATTCCTGCATTGCTGCTTGACTTGACTACACCTTGAGACTTGCTAAAGTCTATTTTCAAGTCTCTTACCCTTGCTTGCAGAATTTGCAGGAAGATTGTTGTATTCTAGTTGTCATTTCTCTCCTCTGGCAAGTCAAAACACAGTGCCAGCAATCTGCTTTGCAACCTGTCAGCTCTCCAAGGTTGTCTGCTCATGCTGGTTGAACAGATTTTTTGAGCCAATGTTTTTGGGTGCTGGGTTTTGTTTTTTTCTCTCTTTTTACTTTGAAGTTGTATTCCCTTTCACTTCTGCTGTTGCGTTAGCTTCTAGCTTTTTTACCTACCCAATGGTAATTCACAAAACTAGAATCTGCCAGTTGGAATTTGTTATTCTGAAATTCTGGAAAGCCTGGGAGCAGACTACAGATTTGTAGTCAGACTGCTTTTCATGGAGGATTGGCATGTGTATGTTTTTCATCGTACAAGTATCACAGTATTTTTTTGTTAAGAGAATTCTCATGATCAAAAGTGTGATTCTTTGGGAGACTGTGGAGAAGAAAGTCTGTTTCACCAAGACAAATGCTTCCAATGCACTTGGAAAGGAGCCTTATTAAAGTTGCCTTTGGACCAAGTCCCAAACTAACACGATAGTAAAGCTGGAGCTGTCACTGAGCCTTCAAAAAGCTTAAAATGCAATTGTTATGATGGAAATAAACAGGAGAATATGGAAAACACATTAGTTGAAATTTATCTTTTTAGCTGAACGTGTGGATTGCTTTGTTCTTTTAAAGTTAATCTTCATAATATTCCAGAGACTTGATGTTTAGGGTCATGTCCTTAAGGCATAAGTCAGCCATGGCATAGGTCTTCTCAGGGGCTTGTGGCACAAGTTGCACCTGTGATATTTGTTAACTCAAAAAAAAAATAGGACTAACTAAGCTCTGAATTTTGTTGGGTAAGAAATATTTCCTACTTGTGATTTTGAGCTACTGATGTGTCCAGCAGTCCTTGCAGAGCCTCAACCTTCACACTTTCACCCAAATGTCCCTTGCAGATGGCCACAGACTCACGCCTAAGCTTGCTGCCTTCTTGTGCTCACAAAATAGGGCCACTCTGCAAGAGCACTTGAAGCTGAGGTAGCTCCTGGGCCAGACTTCTCTATGCCACAAGATTCAGCCAGTGCCTGTAAAAGAGGAATTTGTGTCCATTGAAATGAGGAACTTATCACATTTGAAGTTATCTGTGGTATAATGCTCTGACAAACTGTTGGATAAAACTAGGGTAACTAGCTTCACCTTGATACAAAATGATGACTTCTGGCCTTCCTTGAAAGAGGACTGTTGAGTGACTGGCTGATCTATGAGTATAGAAAAGAATTCCTAGGACTTTCTGATTAATATTAAAGATGCACCTCTCTCCACTCCCCGTTTGTAGTATCTGAAATAGATGCCTCCCTATTCGACTGGTTTTGTCTTTCTGCCACTCAGCCCCTGGAGATGCTTATATGAGAAGCTAAAACAAATCTGATTGCTGACCTTTTGGAAGTTCCTGATTCTCTCCCCAGTGAGTAGGTGAACTCTGGGTGACCAGCTTTGATTTGGATACCTGAATGTTAGCTTCCTAAAGTTGAAAAATATTAATCTCCTCTTTTTCTGCTAAATACAAGCCACATTGCTGAAATGTCTCAGAGTAAGTTAATGGCCCTTTCTTTTTTACTTACCAACACAATTTAAAATATTTTTACTCTTTTCAAGGTTTTGTGTAAACTTACATAATGCTAGTTTAAGTAAAATTAGTTATACTGTTACATTAATTTTTGCTTCTCCAGGACACAGTTGCCCAGAATTGTCAAGTGGTTGTCTAATGGTACTGTTGAATACCATGATTGTGAATATACTTTAGGTCACATTATTTGTTTTTATTTAGGTACATTTGTGTATTTTCCTCTTTTTAAGAACTTCCTGTTTATTATTGCCTGAGCTAAATAGCTATTGTACATCTTACTCTGAGTAGTTTAACTTGAGAATAGGGATAAGGAGTTGGCCAAACAGTCCCTTTCTGATGGATGATCTTGCTAATAGTCACAAGTGGTTTTCTTAGAATGGTTTGATCAATAAAATTACCCTAAATTTAAGATCTCATTGTCTTTGTCTTCTTAAAAAGTAGTAATGCTGTTTTTGTAGGCTTGGTCAAGCATTTGATTTCTCAGGTGAAATTTTCTGCTTTACGCAGTTGAGACTGTCACTAAAAGGTTTTGCAATTTTCAAAATTACATTATTTCTTATTTCAGATCAGGCAAAGAATTTACTCAAATTATAACTAAGGGAAATCTAGCCTACAAAAAAATGCCTGTCTGTAAAGGGAGGAAAGGTGGCATTGTAGACAGATGGAGGTTAAGGTTATCTAACAGCACCGGTCTGTGAGTAGAAGTAACCAAATATATCAAGTGACGTCCCTGAGGTGTTGGTACTGGCCCTGGTACTGTTTAATATTTCTGTTGGCACTTACAGCCCTGAAAGCCAACTGTGTCCTGGGCTGTGTCACAAACAGTGAGACCAGAAGGTTGAGGGGGGGATTCTCCTCTTCTGCTTCACTCTTGTGAAACCCCACCTGGAGCTCTGTGTCCAGTTCTGGGGTCACAGACATAAGAAGGATGTGAACCTGTTGGAGTGAGTTCAGAAGAGTCCGTGAAGATGATCAGAGGGCTGGGACTGCTCTCCAGTGAAGGCAGATTGAGAGAATTGGGGTTGTTTAGCCTGGAGGAGAGAAGGATCCAGAGAGACCTTGTGGCAGTCATACAGTTTCTAAAGCAGACCTACAAGAGAGCTGGACGAGAAGATTTGCAAGAGCATGTAGCCATAGGACATGGAGACTTTGAACTGAAAGACAATCGATTTAGATTAAATGTGAAGAAGAAAATCTTTACTATGAGGGTGGTGAGGTGCTGGAACAGGTTGCCCAGAGAAGCTGTGGATGTCCCTGGAAGTGTTCAAGACCAGAGCTGGTGCAGCCTGGTGTAGTGGAAGAGATCCCTCCCATGGCAGAGGGATTGGAAGTAGATCATCTCTGAGGTCACTTCAAACCCATCCCATTCTATGATTCTATTGTATAACAAAACAGTTAATGTCAGAAAATGTATTTGCTCATTGCAGTTAGCTTGTAGCTCTTGACCACAGAAAAATGTGCCGAGTTCCCTTTAAATGAAATTAACTGCTTGTGCTAGCTGGCAGAATGCTAGTTTATCTTAGTTTTTCTAAATGGATATCAGAACTTTATCAAATAAAGCCTAATTTCTCATAAATGCTGGTCATAAACATATCTAAACATTTCATGCAGAGTTATTTTGTGGGAGTTAGAGGAGTGGGGGAGTTAATATTTATTGTTACAATGTACTAGGAATGCAGCCAGGCGTCCTCTGATGCAGGCTGTGCTCAGTAGCAGTGAATATAAGATTAGCAGCACATGGAGTGAAAGACTGGCAAAGACAGGACTCTAATTCATAAACAGAGAAGTTGGATTTGTGCATTAAAATTGTTACTGTGCAACACTGTACAAAAGGCAGCACTGGAGAGACCATTTACCTTGACTTTCCCCCTACTTAACTAATTGCTCCCTCCTAGCTGCTGCTGTTATGATTATAAACCTCAGCATAAATGCCTCCAGGTTTCTCTGTAATTGATCATAACAAATCTTTTGCCATTAAAGCTCAACTGAACCTTTTCAGTTCAGTTTACTAACAGTTATTTTCACTGGTCTCTCTATGCCAATCTTAGGATTGGCATATCTTTAACTTTATGTTTGTCCAAAGAGGCCTGAGCTTGTCCAGATTATTTACATAAATCTTGCATGTCTTTTTTTTTTTTTTTTTTCAGAGGCATTTTTAAGATCTATTTCTTTTACCTGGGTAGTACTGGAGATCAGATAAATGCATTCCATAAGCTTGAAATACCTTTTTGTTTAAGGAAAAAAGAAATTTCAACCTAGAGGGGCCTTTGGAATTTATGCTTTTAATAGGAAAAAAAAATCAGCCAAATGGCCTGTGGGCTTGCCTAGAAGCTATAGGAATTGCATGTATGGGAAATTGAATGATTTGGATTTTGGCTGTTTCTCCTACAGGAAGGAGCAGCTTCAGTGAGGGGTAAGGCAAAGGAAGGATGCCTGTTTCTTGCTAAATTATAGCCTTCCTTTGCATCTATGAAAACAGTTTTCTCAGTAAAAATATATTGAAAGTAATAGAATAGGATAAATTATTGGGATTATCTAATTAGAAAACAAAACCAACAAGATAATTAATCTTAACACAGTAAGGCAAATTTTTTACACAGTGTGTCTGCAATACTGATTAAATGGCAACTCCTTCTGTTGGTGTGGTTGGACTTGTTCTTTTAGTGCTACACAGCACCATTTATTCTGGAGAGAAGGACTTCCTATAATATGTCCTTCATTGTAGGCCCTTTTTTAATTAAATGGGGCCACTAAGCAGCTACAACATTTTCATTTCTACATCAACACATCTCAATGCTTTAAAAGATTCCACTCCTCTTCTAGAGTCTGTTTCCTCTTGAAATGATGACTACAGTAGGGTTCATTAATAGGTAGCAATAGGTTTTACAACAAAGACAACCTAGAGAAAGATTAGCATGGCAGTTGTCTGTGGGGTTATCCAGCCAAGGAGGGCACACAGCCCTGGTGTTTTGCCCAAAGAAGAGCTCAGAGCACTTGTAGAAAATTCATTTGTGCTGTCACTGTAGGACTTGTTTAAAATACTTGTACTGTCTTGCCTGTCTCATCAAATATCTGTGGCTTTTTAATTTTTCATTTCTTCTTCTTTAGTTTTTATTAGGTACTGTATATAATGTGATAATAAAGTGCATCAATAGGTGCAAAAGAAGATAAAATCCCAGGCCTTTCCTAAAGTCAGCTATGTAATTTGCATGGTATCAGATGGTGTGGTGGATCTGGTGAAGTGTCTGTTTGGAATTAAAATATATTTTAATTTTATTTCTTCGGGGATAAAAAAATATCAAAGTCTTTTTAAGTTCCTCTAATAGGAAATTTTCATGTTTATGGCTGAGGATTGCAAAAGTTTTTTTATTCTGTGTGGTTGGGGCTGATTTTTGTATTAGTACTTGAAACTCTTAGATTGTCAGTTTACTGTTTGGATGGAACTGCCAGGCTTTCACTGAATATTTTGCAATATTAGGTTTTTTTGCTGACATTAAATGTCGAGGTACATTTTCCTTCTGAGCATCTAGGCTTTTCTTAGTGTAGTGGAGGGATTTGAAGTTTATAACCTGGATATGCTTTTTTACTACGCCTGTAAAAATCCACCCACATTTGGCAAAGTTATGAACATTTGAAAAAAATTGCATTTCACACATTCTTGGTCAAGTTTATTAGATTTTTTTAGCAGCTGCATTTCCAAAAGATTACATATGTTTTGGATGTTTGCCTCACTTAAGATGGGGCTTTCCTTGAAATTGCTGCTCTGAGTTGAACAGGTCAAACCAGTACAACCAGAGGAACTGAGACTGAGGAATTTGCTTGTCATGTGTTCTAGTGAGCATCCTGTTATGATCAGTTAGCACAGCAATATGAATTAAACATTGAGGATTAAACTTTGGATGGGATAGGAACTGAGCAGATGAATGGGAGTGATTATTAGTTAAGTGGTAAATAAAATGTTGTGTTTAGCATGCAATGTTTTAGCATGGCTAAACAGGAGTGGGGACAGGACTAAGATAAGATGAGGATCACAGAAAGGAGCTCTGGCTGACCAAGGGACAGGGGTTGAACTGGTGCTTGGATTGCTGGACTGCATGAAGAGACTTATGCTGCAGTTGGAGATAAACCTGAGAGGGGACAGAGGCTGGGTGGGATGGCCTTGGTATTGTAAAGGAGAGAGACAGCCTGGATGTCCTGGATAAAATCTCCTGTGTGACTTCAGTCTGAGTTCTGCCAGGAGATAAAGTACTTCAAGTGTGCAAGATGTGCTTGAGAACAAACCATGTGACACCAAGGATAGGTGCAATGAAAACCTTTTGTTACAAAATTAATGCATAAATATGCATTAAAATGCTAATATAGATGGATCCGGTGTCCCCCAACGTGTGTTAATTATTACAGAGCTCAATCATTCAGTTATGCTGGCTGCCCCTTAGAGCCAAGACTTTTGTGATCACTCTCTCTGCTATGTTTTTGACTAGACCATCTTTCCTCTTGGTTTGCATTGTGAAAAATCCTTCTGTTGATTGACAAAGATCCTGGAATTGTTTTCTATAACTTCTGACTACATTTACCACCTGCAATCAGAGAAGAGTCAGCAGGTTGTCCTTGGTGTCAGTAGAGAACCAGAATTTATGCAGAAGAATTTATGAGTTTCCAAGGTTTAAAAAATAATTTGTTTATCTATTATTTAGTTCTCTTAGGAGGCCATGAATTCTCTCTGCTGTAAGTGAAGACTACATGCCTGCCTTTGTTCTTCTGCCTTAAGTCCAGGGCTATGGTAACCTTCAGTATCTTCAATTTTATTTGGAACACTGCTGTAGTTGCTTAATGTTTTCTTGACCTGTTGATATCCTCTATAAGACAAGAGTGACTTTCAATAAATTTAGCATTCCTTCTGTAGTCACTCAGCAAGAACAGATTCTCATATCTTTTATTTTCTTTTTTGCTCTCTGTAAGTGTATGGGTTTTATAGGCAGTTTATTTCTTCCTGTCTTAAAAATAGTCTTTGCATAAAGAAAAAAAACAAAAACCAACTGTCTGGCAGAAGTGAAAATCAGATGGTGTGTCAGCAGAACCTGAAACCTCTCGAAATAAATTCTGTGCCCTGACCCACTGAGCTGAAACTGATGGATACAGCTCAGCATAATTGTTTCAAGCAAAAACATGGGGAAACAAAGTGAGCATTAAACAAATATCTCCTTTGTGACTCACTGTGCAGCTTGAGAAAGAAAACCAGTTCATGACTTTGTGAAGTACACTTTTTCCTCTGTGGATCAGCATCATTGCATTTTTGGCCCATGTGCAGTCGAGGAGGTCCCCAGTCAGAGGAAGCTTCTCTGAAGACAGAAGTTCTATGCACCTACATCTACACCTTGCACAGAAGTTCATGGTCTGAAGCAAGAATGTCTGTCTTTTGGACTTAATATCTTTCTTCTGAATGTCAATTGAATTCTGGAAGTTAGAATAGACAAAGTATAGCAAAACTTGATTTCTGTATTAAGTGATGACTTTTCAACTATCACAGAACATTTCTAAAAAAAAATAGACTGACACTACAGCACCTTACCAAAAATCTCGATATTGAATTATGAGGTACCCTCTTTTCTAATAGCATTCAATTGTTTTCTTCAAAGGAATGGGAAAGAAAGATTTTTTTTTTTTTTGCTGAATTAGATGTTTTGATTTACTTTATCCTGGCCAAAAGAAGAAAATCAAGTAAAGAGTAAAAACTGTACAGCTTTCTATAGTTGCTCACTTTTTCCTGATTATAATGTTTTCTTTATGTTTTGGAAGAAAAAATGGTTTACAACCATGCAGTGAAATTCTTTTGAGATGTATATAATGTAAAATCAGTTAATGCCCAACAGAAAGGAGACCCAGGGTAGAATTACCAGGCTTCTCCCAGGGCACATGATGAAAGTTTGACCTAATGTTTAAAAAGAGTAATTTAGACCCAATTCAGATTTCATTGAATTGAGTGGAAAGTCGCTCTACTTTTAATGGAAAAAGAGTTGGGGCCTTTATTAGTAACTTTAATATAGTACTGTCTCAAGAGGTTGCATTCTACTGCATTTTATGTTTGAATATGACTGCCTTGCTGCAAATGAGATGGTTATTGTGATTTCAGCAGCAGCAGACAATTTCTTGAACAGATTACCATTACGAGTAATGGCACAGAGGGAGGAAAGTTTATTGCCTGCTTGAATTTTTTTGTGGATGAAACACTAGAAACACAAAGGGATAAAGAGGAGTTGCATTCCTTAGTTTTAGTGCACACTGCTGTGTTACAGAAAACGGGGAGGTAAGGGAAAATGCATGTGCATGTGGAAAATAGGTAATGAAATAGCTGATTCATGGACAGCTGGAGCCGAGGTGCTACAAAAGTCCCAAGAAAACAGTTACAAAACTTTGGCCAAACGTTGTCTGGAAGCAGTGGAGCAAAACTTCTTCCATTCTAGTAGGAGAGATGTGTACTTGTCTCCTTGCTTTACTTGTGAATGAAGCATTTAAATGCTACTGGGCAGTGCTGCTCCATGGGAGGAGCTCCAAAGCTGAGATGAGGCAGTGGTGCTGATGTTGGGCTGTGGCAGAGCTTTGTATGCTGGTGGCCCCATCTAAGCTCTGGGCAGGACGTCCGAAATTCTTTTGAGATGTATATAATGTAAAATCAGTTAATGCCCAACAGAAAGGAGACCCAGGGTAGAATTACCAGGCTTCTCCCAGGGCACATGATGAAAGTTTGACCTAATGTTTAAAAAGAGTAATTTAGACCCAATTCAGATTTCATTGAATTGAGTGGAAAGTTGCTCTGCTTTTGATGGAAAAAGAGTTGGGGCCTTTATTAGTAACTTTAATATAGTACTGTCTCAAGAGGTTGCATTCTACTGCATTTTATGTTTGAATATGACTGCCTTGCTGCAAATGAGATGGTTATTGTGATTTCAGCAGCAGCAGACAATTTCTTGAACAGATTACCATTACGAGTAATGGCACAGAGGGAGGAAAGTTTATTGCCTGCTTGAATTTTTTTGTGGATGAAACACTAGAAACACAAAGGGATAAAGAGGAGTTGCATTCCTTAGTTTTAGTGCACACTGCTGTGTTACAGAAAGAGGGGAGATAAGGGAAAATGCATGTGCATATGGAAAATAGGTCATGAAATAGCTGATTCATGGACAGCTGGAGCTGAGGTGCTACAAAAGTCCCAAGAAAACAGTTACAAAACTTTGGCCAAACGTTGTCTGGAAGCAGTGGAGCAAAACTTCTTCCATTCTAGTAGGAGAGATGTGTACTTGTCTCCTTGCTTTACTTGTGAATGAAGCATTTAAATGCTACTGGGCAGTGCTGCTCCATGGGAGGAGCTCCAAAGCTGGAGATGAGGCAGTGGTGCTGATGCTGGGCTGTGGCAGAGCTTCTGTATGCTGGTGGCCCCATCTAAGCTCTGGGCAGGACGTCCAATGGCTCGGCAAATATGCTGGCTACAAACTTTTCCAAGGGTTAGCTTCTTGTTTTGCTCCTTCATCCATCCTGGGAAAGAAAGAGGACCTTGGTAGACCCTGCCCAGATTTCCTCCTGCCACGCTGGAATAAATTTGGAATAGTTCCCAGCTCCAGATGTGTAGTTCACATTCTACTGGATATCTGCATGTAGGCTCTAGCTCTCATCTGAATGACTTCTGCCTTTTAAATTTCGAGCTAGTTTGTTGGGAAGTAAATTAAATGTATCTGGATGATTCTGTACTGCCAGTTCTAAGTAATGCCTTTCTGACGTTTACTTTGGTTTTGGCTGCTGGATGTTTGGTTCTGGATTAATTATATTTTCCTTTAAAGGCAACATTTTCATTTCTGTGAATCAGTAAACACAGTAAAAAGTTAGGTAAATCATAACCAGACGGTTTTCTGACAATTTCATTGTCATATACATAGAAATTAAAGTACAGCATTGATTAGAAAATCAGAAAAGATTTAATTTTTTTAACCAAAGAAATTCAACTTAAAATTTACTTTTAATGTCACTTCCCTCATGTTTTAGAATATAAAAGTATAGCATTGTGAAGTGCTAAAATAATTTTTAAAAAATTGCATTGCTTTCCTGATTTCAATGCTGATCTGAGGAGACCCTGTAATGAGATAGGAGAACACAAGTTCCTTAAACTTGTCTAAGTGTAATCTTCTAAACATTTAGGAAAACAGGTAGTTTCACAAAGACATTAGTTTTAAATATTGTCTCATAAATATATTGGGACCCTATGTTAATATCACTGTGTATATTGAATTTTCTTCAAAGGAGTTACCCGCCTTCCTTTATGCAAAACAAATTTCTGAAAGCAGGATAATCTCTAAGTAAGGAGATGGAAGTGGGCTGTGTTATAGTGCTAGCAACTTTCCTCTTATAATCTTTTGGAAGGGTTTTTTATTGTGACCACACCCAATTCTATGCCTACTGTTCTGTCTTTATCAAGGCCTTGGGCTGTTTGATCAGCTCAGTCCAGATCTCAGCTGATGCCACATAAGGATCTTGTTTGACCCACCACAAAGGACTTGGATGTTGGGCATGGAAAGATAAGAGATGCAGATTGCAAAATTGCTGGGTTAGCATCAGTCCAAACCAGTGGAGGGTCTGCCAGTGCCTTGGTCACAGGAGGCAGCTGCTGCTTTTTAGCGTTGGGCATTCACTGCTGCAGCCATTGGCTGGGTGAAAGAGAGCATTGTTTGCTTCTGGCACCAAATGCTTTGTGTCCCTAATTTTCAGCAGTTTGCATGGGCTTAAGTACTTACAGACATACATTTACTAATTAGCTGTGTGAGTGTTGTTTGACTCCAAGTTTCACTTCAGAGATATGTGATTCCTGATTTCATTTACTCATTCTAACAATGTGCGTTAGCTAAAACTGCCCTTCATGCTTATGCAGAGTTTCTTTTCAGAGCAGTGCCAACGAACCTCCTCATCATCAGCTATTCTAGTGCTTCATTTCCAATCAGTTTATTATTTCAAGCCAAAATGTCCATTACTCTAGCTTACATGTAATCACAAACCAGAGTCTGGACTGAATTTCTGCCTTTGTTTTCCTTGCAAGGGTTTGTATCAATGGTTTTTAGAATGGAGAACTGATGTTCAGGCACAGTGATTTATTCTGCAGTATATCATATAAAAGGGGATAAAATAGTTTAACATTGATGTTTCCATTAAGTAAAAAATGAAAATTCTCTGTAGGAAGCAACATTAAATTAGTACAATTATACATCACCCTAATTTCAGGAAAGAGCATTATTATTAGTTGTATTTCTACTAACCACTGTGGGCATGAAGTAATTAAAAAAAATTAGAAAATATAGGGGAAAACAAAACACAGGGACATGCATATGCCAATTTTGTTTTTCCTGAAATGAGCAAGTGGTGGGGGAGTCTGTAAGAGCAGAAGGCTTGTAAGAAAGAGACCTAGGGCTAAAAAGCCCTGGGTAAAAATCCTTCAAATATCTGGAGATCTGTTTTCTTTGCCTTGGTGGTGTAGAAAGAACACTATGTTTTGGGGGTGGGAAGTGAGGTTGGGGGGTGAGTAGGGTTCCTTTTTTTTTAATGTAGTATTAAATCAATATTCATTATAACAACCTGCCACTTCTGTGACAAAACAAGGCCACTGGAGCCTAGGGGGAGATCATCAGCCTTTTCTTCCATCATGTTATCAGCTGCTTGTGTCCAGGTTGGCAATTTTTTTGGTTACGTGTGCCAAATATTCAGGATTATTTGTTTGGCCACACAGAAACACTGCATGGATTTTTAACACTTTGGTGAGTCACCTTTAATGCCCCTCTTTTGATTTTCTTTTCTAACACCATTTTGTTTTTTGCCCAATGGTTGCTAATTCCTTTCAATTAAAAATAACCCTTTTCCAGAGCTGAAATATTTTGCATGTTACTCTGTTCTATGTAAAATTTAAAATTTTTCACTCTTTTAATTTTTTTTTGGGACTGGATTTCAAGGCTGCACATGACATATTTTTATTTGTTCCCTATTCTTTCTCTTATAGTACTCTGAATTTTAAAATAAAGGTATAAACAGAATAAATTATTCAGCATGCTTAATGTTGAGAATAGTTACATAGTAAAGGTGTACATCTCTTGTGAGATGGTATCCAAAAGCTTGTGTGAACTGAGTGTCCTGGTTTGAGAGAAGTGGGTTTCTGGGAGTGAGTGTGTCAGTCCAATTGAGATGTAGATTTGCGATTGACACCTGTTTTGACCACTGAGAGTTGGATACGCCTCTGAGAACACACAGGGGTTAAAAGCAGAGCTCTGCCCTTGGGAAGCCCTCTTGGGACTTCGGCGTGGAAGAGGAAGGACCTCTCCCCCTGCTCCAGCTGTCCCGGCTGGGCAGGGGAGGAGGGGCCCATGTGGTAGGCCCGGGCCTGGACCGGAATGGGGGTAGGCCTGGCGTGGTTCCCCCCCCCCCCCCAGGGTGGAGGAGAGAGAGATACCGGGAGAGACACCCAGGGTGGAAGGGTGGAGGAGAGAGAGAGACTGAGAGCTACTGGGCAGCCCCCCCTCCCTGGGGAGACAGAGAGAGACTGTGTCTGTGTTTGCTGCCTTTGGCCTTGAAGCTCGATATCGTGGGCTGCCAGCCTGCCCGGCCTGTGGAGAGGAAACCAGAAGGAGTCCGGCTGCTTGTGGGTTGTGAGCTGTGGAGTTTTAACCCTTTTCTTGGACAATGAAAGCTTTTGCAGAGTACTGACCCTTCGGGAGAGGAAATGAAGAAAGATTTAAGCAAGTATTTTAAAGGACCGAGCAGGGGAGAGACTGTGAGAAGAACCTAGGGTGGAAGAGATGTGGGTGGCATTCTTTGCTGGACACTTTTTGTAGAGCCATGGACTGTTCCTGAATACAGAGACTATTTTCAGGGGGAGCCACCGTCTTCCAGAGTTAAGAAGGCAGTGTGGGAGCCTCCCGGCCCAGGAGGTGAAATAATGGGGGACAGATGTCCCAAAATGGAGACTGTGCCTTTGTTTTGGAGTGGGACGATGGAATCCTTAAAAAGACAACCCTCAAAGTAGCTCTGGTCCATGTTCAGTGGTGAGAGCACTGAAATGGGAGGAAAGGGTCACGATCTCCAATCCGGGTGGGGATATGTGACCAAAAGCCCAGGGCATACAAGAAGGACTCCTCCTCTTAAGGAATTGATGATTGAGTATTTGTAAGGGTGGTTTTGCTGGACCGAAGGATGTAATTGTATTGGGAATTTGGTGGGGGAGGAGGAGGAACTGTATTCTGTAGAGTTTTCATTTTCCTTGAGATTGTCTTTTCTTTTCTTTCCTATACCTATGTAGTGTGTAGTTAATAAATTAGAATTTGTGCTTGGAAAGAATTTCACTTAAATTTTCATCCCATCAGAAATATGATCAGAGAGAGCTCTTCTTAAAAGAAAAAAGTAATTTAAATAGTTTTAGACTTACCAAAATTATTTGCATCCCTGGCTGCTCAAAAATAGTTGTTATTATTTTACAATCAATTCTAAATTTAAATTGTTGTTTTCATTTATTAAACAAAAAAACCCCATGATTTAAGTGAAAAATTAAGTTGTTGAACAGGCAGTCTCTAGTGAAGATTAAAATTCTGGTATATGTTGCAGAATCTAGTACAGCTTTAAAGGTATCTGTATGAAATTTTGTAGACATTCCTGTAACCCCTTCTCATTTTACATTAGTACTCAAGTGTGGATTTTTTCCAAATTCATCATTCTTTGGCTTTTAGGTTCATATATAGGAGAGTGATCAATAGTATTTTCATAAATTCCATTGAACCTGAGAATACACACCCTTCAGTCTTTGCAGAATTAGGTCCAATAATAATAGAGTTCACAAATGTCAATTTTGTAGTTCATACTACCCAAAGTAATTTATTCAGGTGCTGATAATGGGCAGAAGTTAACACTGATTAGGCTGGTAGGAAACTCCGGAGGAAAATCTGAATGATTTGCATGTATCTATGTAACAGTAATTGTATCCTTCCATCAAGAGAAAAAATGTGACCTTTGCTTAATGATGTGCTCAAAAACCTTGTGGAATGTGTTTGGGTTTTTTTTTCTTCTTCTTTTATCTTTTTTCTTGAAAGAATATATTGGAGAATTTTATGATTCTGTGGTTCAATATTTATGATTTCATTTTGACCCTTCTCAGAACTCAAAATGCACAAAGATTTATGCTGTGTACTAGTGCTTCCTTGCATTCCCTTTCAGAGATATTGCATTGAGGAAAGGGCCTTGATTTGATGCACAGCTCCATCACTTGACTCTTTCTTCATAATTTTGAACTGTGAGTCTTAAATACATAGGCATCTTTCCATCATTGGGCCAGATGGAAGTAACTTTTTCACTTAGCAGAACCCAATTTGACTTGAGCATATCTTTCTCTTATTTATTTTAATGCATTCCATTTCATGTCTCCAAATGTTTTCATTTTTACCCAGCTCTGTGGGTCAGTTCCAAAATTCACATGCCATAACCATTCCTCTCCCCACCTCTACCAGAATGAGCAATCATATTTTATTCCTTATTCTCCCAAGCGAGCTACTTTTGCCAGACTTGTGTTTGTTTTGTGGGCCTGCCAAACTCCACCAAATGTCTTGTTTTAAAGATGATGGGCCTGACTCCACATGGATTCAGATTGTTCTGCAGATTTTTTGAGGTTTATTTTGGGGAGAGTTTTTTTTTTTTTTGTCTTTTGTTTTGGGCCTCTTTATTTAATTTTTACTTGCAGATTTTTTTAGTCTGTAAGACATTGCAGCTAAAATGATCTTCAGATGAGGAGTGAATTTCATTCTGTTCTTCCAAAATGAAACATGTTAAAATATACTTTCAAGCAGTCTGGAATTCAGAGACCTGCATGGCAAGATTTTTCACTCATTTATGAAAGAGCTATCACCTGTCCAGGAATATGTGGTTTAAACTCAGTATTTACAACTAGTACACTTCAACAGCTCTTCACTTTGTTTACATGACCTGTTAAAGGCAAAACTTATGTTCACTCATATTCTTCTACAATCAGTGTATTCCTGAAAACTGCCATGAAAGTTGGATTTCAGCAGTTCACTACTGACATTTTTATGAAACTCCTCTGGGAGGTGAATTTTTATTTCACTGCTGTGGGTAATGCCTATGTAAATCTGTCTGGGAAAATAAATCAAATTACATGCAGGGCTGAAATTATTATTTTTTTTCCCTGAACTATTTATCAATTCTATTCCACTCCAGAAAATTATAATGACGTGGCTGTCCTGGCTGTCATCTGAATATTACAATGGGAGTGGGATATTTTCCACACAGTTGAGAGCTCAGCCAAAAGAAATAGCTATGTTTGAAATACTTTTGGTTTGCTTTTTTAACGTTTTATTTTTAATGCGGATTAAAACCCCCAAGTTCCATGGTGCTGTAACATAAGTGCCTGTATAGAAGAAATAGATGTATGTGTCATATTCCCAGGGAGGCCATACAAGTCTGTGGGGATCAACATGTTACAAGGTTTGGGTGCTGGGGAAGGTTGTGGGGCCCCTCTTCAAAGATGCTGCTGTCACTTGCACTGTTTTAGGGAATGGCTCTGAAGAATAACAGGGAATCCTGTAAGAGTGCTGATGTCAGGAGCGGTTTTCCCCATTAAAACTCTTGCAGTATGCCTGGAGAGGTAAGCCAGATAGGTGAGAAGGAACTCAGTGCAGGGAATGTATTTAATCTGTGTCTTCTTCCTCTGGAAGAGGTGTCTGTGAAGGACTGAGGGAGGTGTCATGACCAGTGTAGAGCCCAATTAATATCTAAGGGGGTATATTCTTTCATAATTAGGGCATTACAATGAGTCCTTCCTTCTACTACTCCCTTTCAGCTTAGATTTTTCCTGCTTCCTTGATGTTAAATTCAAGAAGAAAACCATTGCTGATATCCCAGGCAATAAACACAGAGGAGAGCAGAAAAATGAGTATCCACCAGTTTTCCTGTTCCTGTCCTGTGAAATCTTACGTCACAAAGTAGTTACCAAAAAAGGAAAGGGAGGGAGAAAACAAGACATATAAAATAATTTCCTTATCCAGTTTTGCAGCCTCATAAGAGTGAAATGAAAAAAGGGATTTGGCATTTGTGAATTTCCCGTGGATTTAGCACTTTCAGGCTGACTGTATTTTGGAGGCATTTATCCTGATTGAGTCTGCTGTCATTCAAGAAAAATAATCTGGGAGAGAAAAACTTTGTGGATCTTTTGATCCCAAATTAAAAGTACTTCTGTCTGTCTTGTGTGCAGTCATTTACAGCTGTGAGATGAGACCAGATCATTGTTGAATTATTTTATTCTCACTCCTGAAAATGTATAAAATATTTGTAAGACAGTAGGGAGTGGAACACCTGCCCCCCTCTTCTCCAGGGACTAATGTTAGTGTGTTAATTTAATGTTATCTATATTAGAAATGGCTATTTAGCATATATATTAGGTGCAAAGAATCATTCAGATTGGAAAAGATCATTAGGATAATTGAGCCTCAACTGTAGATTTGAAGTGTACATATAGTCTGCTTCAAGGAATGGATGAAGAGCTCCCTGTGTTTCCTTGGGGCTATGTGGTTTGTTGGTTGGGTTTTCCTCCTTTTTTTTGGTTTTGTTTTGGTTTTGTTTTGTTTGTTTGGTTGGTTTTTTTTCTTATAAAAGAAGCAAAACATAATGAGACAAAAGGGATGTACCACAAGCATAAATCTTGAAAGGGTCAGTGAGATTTTTTTTCTTTCCTCTCAGCAAACCTAAGGTAGCTAGAATTAGAAAATTCTGTCCAAATATTTAGAATTAAAAAAAAAAATGGATAAGACTTCCTGTTAGACCTTTTTTCGGCTCTTTTTTTTCATAGAGTCATATAATATGGTGAGTTGGAAGGGACCCATCATGATCACTGAGTCCAGCTCCTGGGCCTGCACAGGTCACCCCAAGAGTTGCACCATGTCTAAGAGCATTGTCCAATTGCTTTTTGTACTCTGACAAGTTTGGTGCTGTGACCACTTCCCTGAGGAGTTTGGGTGTTTTGTTTGTTTGTTTTTAAAAAGCATGTATTAATCATTGCCTCTGTAGTGTCCTTTCCAGAGGGTTAAATTTTGGACTACAACAGTCAGTTCTGTTTATCTCTAGGGAGCAGTGTGTAGAGGATGCTTTGTGGAAATTTTACTCTATGGTGATTTTTTGAACATTTGCACCCCAGAAAAAGCCAAAAAGCTACAAACCTCCAGCATTTCTGACACAAGAATTTTGGAGTCCACCATTTTAAGGCTATTTAAAGACTGCAACAGAGAGAACAGTGATGCATCTTGTTGCCACTACTAGATCATTAAAGATGAAGAGAGGAAAATAAAAGAGGCAAACCAAAGGAATACAGGAGAGAAATGGGATCCTACCTCTGCATACAATAACTGGACTAGGAGACACTGTAAGATTAGTGAGGAAATGCCAAGTCACAAAGTTTGAAGATGCAAAATATGTCTTCACTGCTATTTTCTTCATGATACAGATAATGGGAGACTCAGAGGTATTTTACCATCCCCTGTTACCAAAGAGTGGATTAAAATAGAAGTGCATCAAATAGATTGATCCTTCAGGGCTTTTGGGGGCTTTGTGTGTGCTGATTTCCTGTGGCAATGTTTGCCTGCTTCCAGGGAGTTGTTTGTAGAGACTTTAAACCAGGTGTAACATTAGAACAAGAGATCAAGTAGCATCTATCCCTTCCTAAGGTGAACTGGAATGTGATGAAACTGTGGATTTGAAGCACTCTTATAATAGCAAATGATGATAAATTAGTTTAAGGACAACCTTTGAACCAGACTAGGATTTCAGTGAACTACTGCAGAAACAGAAATAACTCATCTGCAATTTCATTTGGCTGTGTGATGCACAATGGAGAAGTTACAAATGGTGTTATTTACCACAAGGCTATTTTTAAGTGCATGTACTGAGCCTGCAATGCAAAATTTATAGCTGGGTAGTACGACTCAGTGACTGAAGCTTGCACACGCCCTATAGGAGGCCATAAAATACTGTGGATTTTTAATCTAAAAGAAAAATTATTTTTAAAATGAGGAAAGGGAAAGTGTGCCTCACATGCCCTCTCTTGCTATTTTTACTCTTACTGAGATGGACTTTGCCAGCATGAAAATATTAAGACTTGTCCTCAGAATAACTTTTGAGCCAACCAGCAAATAAATCATTACTTGAGAAGAAGCTATTTGTATGTGTGTTGTGTGTTTTTCAAGGAAAAAACAGCATGCTTGCACACAAAGATGTGACAAGATACTCCTTCAGACAGCTTTCAGGACACAGAAGGAACAAGCAGAAGTCACTGAATTACACGTTCGAGGCAGACTTTTGCAGACATGCACAGCACGGGGTCTGCATGCCAGCTCTCCCAGCCTGACAGCAGAGGCTGCTGCAGAGCCTGGGCTGGGGCTCTCAGGGCGCTTTATCCTGCTGCAGTGCCCGGACAGGGCCTTTTCCAGGGCAGGTGATGTGTCATGGTTTGAGCCTGGCAAAATGCCAGTGCCCCCCATGAAAATACTTTCTCCCTGGTACTTGCTGTGAGATGTGCCTAGGAATAAGCAAAGCAGTCCTCTACTTAAGACTATAGAAAGCAGAACTTTATTAACTACACACTACAATAGGAAAGAAAAGAAAAGACAATCTCAAGGAAAATGAAAACTCTACAGAATACAGTTCCTCCTCCTCCCCCCACCAAATTCCCAATACAATTACATCTTTCAGTCCAGCAAAAACCACCCTTACAAACACTCAATCATAAATTCCTTAAGAGGAGGAGTCCTTCTTGTATGCCCTGGGCTTTTGGTCACATATCCCCACCCGGATTGGAGATCGTGACCCCTTCCTCCCATTTCAGTGCTCTCACCACTGAACATGGACCAGAGCTACTTTGAGGGTTGTCTTTTTAAGGATTCCATCGTCCCACTCCGAAACAAAGGCACAGTCTCCATTTTGGGACATCTGTCCCCCCATTATTTCACCTCCTGGGCCGGGAGGCTCCCACACTGCCTTCTTAACTCTGGGACCCGGTGGCTCCCCCTGAAAATAGTCTCTGTATTCAGGAACAGTCCATGGCTCTACAAAAAGCGTCCAGCAAAGAATGCCACTCCACATCTCTTCCACCCTAGGTTCTTCTCACAATCTCTCCCCTGCTCAGTCCTTTAAAAACTTGCTTAAATCCTCCTTCATCTTCTCTCCAGGAAGGGTCAGTACTCTGCAAAAGCTTTCATTGTCCACAAAAGGGTTAAAACTCCATAGCTCACAACCCAGAAGCAGCCGGACTCCTCCTCGGGACACCCCCCTCCTCTGCACAGGCCGGGCAGGCCGGCAGCGAACTTCAAGGCCACAGCCCAGTCCCAGACAGCAAGCAGACACAGTCTCTCTCTTTTCTCTCTCTCTCTCTTCCCAGGGGGGGGGCTGCCCAGTAACTCCCGGTGTCTCTCTCCTCCACCCTTCCACCCTGGGGGGGGGGAACCAGGCCAGGCCTACCCATCTCGATCTAGGCCCAGGCCTACCACATGGCTGCCCCTCCCCCTGCCCAGCCGGGACAGCTGGAGCAGGGGGAGAGGTCCTTCCTCTTCCACGCCGAAGTCCCAAGAGGGCTTCCCAGGGCAGAGCTCTGCTTTTTAACCCCTGTGTGTTCTCAGAGGCGTATCCAACACTCAGTGGTCAAAACAGGTGTCAATCGCAAATCTACATCTCCAATTGGACTGACACACTCCCAGAATTCCATTTCCCCTCAAACCAGGACATTCCACCCTTCGCCTCTGAGAACACACTTTCTAACATTATTAAAACTATATACACTTCTACAAGACAAATACGTGCTTTGTTCTTATTCCTTTTTGGCCCAATCTCACAGCCTTATCTTATCAACTTATCTTATCTCGATTCCCGGTCAGGGAACCAAAAAATGTCATGGTTTGAGCCTGGCAAAATGCCAGTGCCCCCCATGAAAATACTTTCTCCCTGGTACTTGCTGTGAGATGTGCCTAGGAATAAGCAAAGCAGTCCTCTACTTAAGACTATAGAAAGCAGAACTTTATTAACTACACACTACAATAGGAAAGAAAAGAAAAGACAATCTCAAGGAAAATGAAAACTCTACAGAATACAGTTCCTCCTCCTCCCCCCACCAAATTCCCAATACAATTACATCTTTCAGTCCAGCAAAAACCACCCTTACAAACACTCAATCATAAATTCCTTAAGAGGAGGAGTCCTTCTTGTATGCCCTGGGCTTTTGGTCACATATCCCCACCCGGATTGGAGATCGTGACCCCTTCCTCCCATTTCAGTGCTCTCACCACTGAACATGGACCAGAGCTACTTTGAGGGTTGTCTTTTTAAGGATTCCATCGTCCCACTCCGAAACAAAGGCACAGTCTCCATTTTGGGACATCTGTCCCCCCATTATTTCACCTCCTGGGCCGGGAGGCTCCCACACTGCCTTCTTAACTCTGGGACCCGGTGGCTCCCCCTGAAAATAGTCTCTGTATTCAGGAACAGTCCATGGCTCTACAAAAAGCGTCCAGCAAAGAATGCCACTCCACATCTCTTCCACCCTAGGTTCTTCTCACAATCTCTCCCCTGCTCAGTCCTTTAAAAACTTGCTTAAATCCTCCTTCATCTTCTCTCCAGGAAGGGTCAGTACTCTGCAAAAAGCTTTCATTGTCCACAAAGGGTTAAAACTCCATAGCTCACAACCCAGAAGCAGCGGACTCCTCCTCGGGACACCCCTCCTCTGCACAGGCCGGGCAGGCCGGCAGCGAACTTCAAGGCCACAGCCCAGTCCCAGACAGCAAGCAGACACAGTCTCTCTCTTTTCTCTCTCTCTCTCTTCCCAGGGGAGAGGGGGCTGCCCAGTAACTCCCGGTGTCTCTCTCCTCCACCCTTCCACCCTGGGGGGGAACCAGGCCAGGCCTACCCATCTCGATCTAGGCCCAGGCCTACCATGAGCTGCCCTCCCCTGCCCAGCCGGGACAGCTGGAGCAGGGGGAGAGGTCCTTCCTCTTCCACGCCGAAGTCCCAAGAGGGCTTCCCAGGGGCAGAGCTCTGCTTTTAACCCCTGTGTGTTCTCAGAGGCGTATCCAACACTCAGTGGTCAAAACAGGTGTCAATCGCAAATCTACATCTCCAATTGGACTGACACACTCCCAGAATTCCATTTCCCCTCAAACCAGGACATGATGTCATATAGATAAAGCTTTGTTTTGGCACACGCATGTGCACATTTATGCTGCATGGATGCAATTCTACTGTATTTAGTTTCAAGATGTTTCATTTGTCAAAAGAAACTCAAGGAACAGATATGAAATGCCCAGCAGGAGTGAAGAGAGAAAAACCCCCAAACCCAGCTACATGGTAATGAATACTTTCTGGGATGGTTCTGATCACCTGAAGGTAATGGATTTGATTTTAAGCTCTCCAATTCTCAAAAGTGCAGCTTTGTTGTGTAATATCTGTCTGTCCTTTACCTTTTCCTGAAAAGAAAAGCAAATCTATAATTTTTATTTATTTTTTACTTTCTTGCTGACTAATAAATACATCATGGTAAAGGACATTGGAATCATTGGAACGTCTATCATTGATGGTGTCTGTAAGCTGAATACCCCAATAACAATGTGAAAATGTCAGACTTGTAGGAATTTGCCATTTCAGTGCATCCTTATCTGTAAAGAGCGGATTTATTACTAGGCCTATTTCTGTACCTTATACAACTGGGTTGGAATAGTTGTCACTGAAGCTTTAATAGACTCACACATCAGACAAGCAGAAAGAAGAGGAAAGTGGCAAAAGCTTTTTAATACTTCATCAAAATTTTATTTCTTTGCTTTTAATAAAATCTAGTTAGGGAAATATATTTATAGGACTTCTAGTATGTTTATGAATTCTGAAATATAAAGGGAAAAGTCCCCCACGCTTGCATAGCTCTAAACCAAAACATTGCTCTTCAGACATTTTTTTCATTCTTCTGTTTTGGGTAACATCTTACTGAGTGAATAACAAACTGTGCTAACTCCCACAGTCTGTCACTCTGTACCACAGCCTCTTCTGTGCCATGCTGGATCCAGCCTGTACCTTTGGCTTTTCCAAGCTGCACTTTTGAGTGGAGTTGCAGATCCTTGTCTGGTATTTGCATTGTCTTTGTGGGGCAGCTCGTCCCGATCGGGGCTGTCAGAACACGTTGGGGCACTCGTATCTCAATACCCAGGGCACTTTTTTTGTCAGGTCTGTCTGGGTTCTTCTGTTTTGCTCCCATCTCATCTCCCTTTTGGCTGCCAGGAGCGCAGGAGGACAGTGTGTAGACAGAGGTCTCCATTTGACATTTCCAGGTGTCCTGTCAGGCAAGGAAATCCGCTCTTCCCTCTGCTTCCCACACCTGCCTCTTGCTGCCTGCCAGCACGGGCCCCAGTTTGGTGGAGGGCTGCTCAGCTGCTCCCCAAAACACACATACAAGGTGTTGTGTGTGCATGTGAAGCAGTGAATCTATGATGATGTTGTTCCTCTCCTGAATTCTCAGGGACATGAACATTCTGCAGGCTCGCTCTGTGACGGTGCTCACAGGGGTCCCAGGATGAGGGAAGAGACAAGGATCTGACTCCATGTTTCAGAAGGCTTGATTTATTATTTTATGATATATATTACATTAAAACTATACTAAAAGAATAGAAGAAAGGATTTCCTCAGAAGGCTAGCTAAGAATAGAAAAAGAAAGAATGATAACAAAGGCTTGTGTCTCGGACAGAGAGTCCGAGCCATCTGACTGTGATTGACCATTAATTAGAAACAACCAAATGAGACCAATCACAGATGCACCTGTTGCATTCCACAGCAGCACATAACCATTGTTTACATTTTGTTCCTGAGGCCTCTCAGCTTCTCAGGAGGAAAAATCCTAAGGAAAGGATTTTTCATTAAAAGATGTCTGTGACACTCACTCCTCATCTTTGATTAGCCATCTCTGATTAACCGAAGGCTGCGATGAAGCTGCTGAGTGTGGTATTTGCTGGGTCCCCAGGATGAAGGAGGAATTGAGAATATGACTCCACGTTCTTAAAAGGCTAATTTATATATTATATTATATTATATTATATTATATTATATTATATTATATTATATTATATTATATTATATTATATTATATTATATTATATTATATTATATTATATTATATTATATTATATTATATTATATTATATTATATTATATTATATTATATTATATTATATTATATTATGTTATATTATGTTATATTATGTTATATTATGTTATATTATATAGAAAGGATGCAGATAGAAGGTTACAAAGAATGATAATGAAAACTCGTCATCCTCTCCAGAGTCCCAATGCAGCTGGACTGTGATTGGTCGTTAAGAAAAAACAATTCAGCTTAAACCAATCAAACAACCACCTGTTGGATAAACAATCTCCAACCACATTCTAAAGCAGCTAAACACAGGAGAAGCAATCAGATAATTATTATTTTCACTTTTCTCTGAGTCTTCTCAGCATCCCAGGAGAAGAAATCCTGGTGAAGGGATTTTTCAGAAAATATGACGGTGACAACTGAGCTCTTCTCTTCCCAGGAGTTAAGGTTTAGCAATATATAAACCTGAGAGGTCTTGAAGAACTCAGCATGGGAATGGGGGATAAATTATAAATAATAATTATTTTTTTTATAAATACTTCTTCATGGAAAATTTGGAAGTGCTGTCTTCTGGATGAAGGATTGCTTGTGACATCTAACAAGAAATCATGAAGAATGAGGCACTTACACCATGATGATTTTTTATGATTAAACAGTCATGATGTTAATCAACATTTTGTATTTTGGTCACTGAAAAAAGCAAAAATAAGAAAGTTATAGCTTGTTTTTTTTCCTACTTTTGGCTTACATTTCTTGAAGTTAGTGGAATAGTTCATTATTTGACTGCCCAGGACTTCATTAAATGGTCTTCATTCAAACTATTCACTTTCTTTTAAATTTTAGTTGTGACTATTAAGTTTCAAAAAGCCTAAGCTGCTTTCTAGAAACAAAATCTGCACATTAGCTTTGTAGGTAAATGAAGATGTCAGTCTGAGAGTGTTACCAGAATCTCTACAATCCTGATCTTGCCCTTCCTCAAGGAAGTTGTGTTGGGAAGGGTTAATTGTAAAATAAGACAGGTTGGAGGAGCAAATTCAGCATTCCAGCAAGAATATGTGTGCCAGTTTTTAGGGATGGGTTTTTGATTTTAATTTTTTTGAAATTATTTTTAAGTGCTTCATAATGAAATTTTCATGCTTCATTTTATTTGACTTGTAATTTGGTCACATGCTTCTGGAGGACAAGATTGCCAGGCGTGACTGAGCTGTTGTATCCTCCTCATTGTTGGCCCATTTCTGTTTTACAGATTTAATTGACTGCAGATTCCCTCTGCACACTGAATACAAGTGTATTGTTTGCTTAAAATCCTGGAATGCAAATCAGACATAGTTCCCACTGACTCAATGGTATATCATTCCCAAGTGTTGTAGGACTGAACTAGCTGAACCTGTTGTGCTTCAGGGAAGCAAAAGCAGCATTAATGTCTTTCATACCAGAATTGCATAGAAAAATATTATCAGTCTCTCAGTTAAACAGCAGCTCTTCAAGTTTTCACTCCAATTTTACTTCTTTTGCAGTTACACAAAAAGCCCCATGGTTTGGGTAAAGCTCTGTGAAGACTGACATTGAGCGAGCTCTTTTAGGTTTTTCTCCGTGTTTCCCAAATCCTTCATGTAGACATTGTCCTTTAGCAGTTAGTTTTGGTTTGCCTCATCCCAAGGAAGGCAGGCTGGAGCCAGGGAGGTGTTTCAGGCAAGGCAGGCAGTTTGTGTGGCTCGTGGGAAGGCACAGCAGCAGTGCCCTGAGTGCTGTCCTGGCAGGGATGGCAGCAAGCTCAGAACCTGGCACACTGTGGGAGCTGCTGCTGGCCCAGCGGGCAGGCACAGGTCAGTCACAATGTGTAACACTCCTGAATGCAAATCCACAACTGAGGTACCTCATCTTGATCGGGAAATTAAAAATTATGTACTTATAAGGGTCATATCCTGGCTTATTCCTTTCCGCAAGTCTGCAGGAACAAAATAACAAAAGGCACTTGAATGCAGTGGGAATGAGAACAATCAAATGAACAACTTTGCTGATGCCAAACTCAGTTACAGATTCTTACTAAGTAAATTCCCCCCAAATTTGGCAAAAATATGACAATAACTTAGGGTAAAAATCAGGGCTGCATTAACTATACTCTGATATCAAAATCACTAGAGCCTCATTAAAATTCTTATACAAAACTTCTAAAGTGTTCATAACTACTTTTTTAAATAACAGCACAAGCTTGTCATTTAGATGATTGCTGAAATGAATTTCCTTAAATATAAAATACAGCAAGGGACTGCAATGGATTCTTCAGTCAGAGTAGCTCTGATAAGGTGTGTAGTGCAGAGTTTGTGGTGACTGGGATGGGGCTGGGCTGAGCCTCATCCCCAGTGGGCACAGCTGTGAGCAGCACTGACAGCAATGAGCCAGGGAGTGCCCAGGGGCACTGAGCAACCACCCAAGGGAGCAGAGGGCACACAGGGGCAGTGCATCAACATGGGGGGTAAAAGGTTGGGCTGAAGAGCAAGAAGGAAAGAGGCTTGCAGTCTTCTGAAGTGATTTATTCTGTATGGGCAGCCTCTTGAAGCCTTCTGGAATTGTATGGTGATGCTCTGTGCATCATGCGTGTCTCAACATGCCTCAACAAAGGTACACCCTTGATTTGTGAGTAAAGTGTTGTAACAAATAACATAATTTGAGGGTCTTAATTTTGGTGCTGTGTAGTTGATAGGATGCACAATGGTCTCTTTATTTCCTATGTACTTTAAGACCTAGCACTTCCCCCAAGAACTGATTCAGTGTCAGGACTTACACTGCAGTTACTATGTGTTGCAAGAGGATGAGAAGAGCTGCTGCTGCCCCTTGCCCTCAGTTTCAGAGAGTTTCTCTAGGTTATTTGTGTAAAGCAGAAAAAACTTTGCCTGACTGTATTAATTCAGTTGTGGCAGAGAGCAGGGAAGAGATAGCTGGGCCTGGGTAGTCACAGTAAAACCTTTGCTGGAAGAGCCAGGTCTTCGGGGAACGATACTTAAAAGGTCTCATGTCTTGGAGAGGAGGAAGCTGGAAGCAAAAGTGCTTCTCCACTTGAATGGTAACTTGCTGCTACAGAGTTTCTATGCCAAAGTCAATTTTTCAGAACAGTGTAGTGTGCAGACTTACTGCCATGTGTCATACTGAACAGAAAAAAAACGTGTCTCCTGAGGTGCATGGGAAATTAAAGGATTAACTGGTGATGGGACTTCTTCCCCTCTCTAATTAAATAAATTAATTTTATTCTGGAATGGAATTCTGACTGCATCTCAGCAATTCTGGTGATTGACCTACAATTGAATTTAGGCACATTTTTGTGAAGTTAAATTTTAAGAAGTCTCCACATTCCTCTGAAATTTGGCTCAGCTGTAGTTTGCTTTTGGAAGAGGGTAAGAGGCATAAAGATTTGAATGTTATCCGGAATGTACGGTTTGGGAAATAAAGGGTGTGATCTGTGCTCTAAAAAAATCCCCAACTACTTGAAATCACTGAAATGAGAGGAGGAAAAAAAAAGAAAAGGAATGTTGGGAAGAGTCCAAATCCACAAACCCCACAGACGGTCCACATCAGCAAATGCCTTTTGTTTTTGATGATGTTCTCAGTTATATATTGGGGTAGACACAGTGGATTTTCCACATAAATGCAGATGATGGCTACATGATAAAAAGTAAATGTGTAAGTAGTGATATTGTTGAGAGAGGGTGATAAAGGTCTAATGCCAAGTAACCAAAGATAAATATTTTGAATGTGTAGATAATTGATGGCTCTCACTCCTTAGTCCTATATTTGTGCTGTAGGTACAAGTAAGAAGCTGCTGAAATGCTCACAGATATTTCATAGAGATTGTGATCCACCAGGACTGGGGTGTGTGTGACTTACACAAACACAAGTGGTGTTTACCTAACAGGAATTTTCACATGCTTGAGCTTACTGAGGTGCTGTAATGCTAAAAGCAGGTTGTTTTCACTCACATGGGTGATGAGGTGAGCACCAGCTATGTGTGTAGCCCCTGAAATTCAGTGTAAGGACAAGTCTCAGGTACAAGTCACAGTCTCAGCCATGCAGTTGTGTGAGTGCATGTGCACATGTATATGTTGTTTGGCAAAGAAATAGGAAAACAGATTCTCTGTTTTGACAGATATTAGATCATTCATGATATGAAGTTCTGGTCTGTTAGACAAAATTATTTGCAAAATGGGATCTCCTTCACCAGTGTTTTGTCATTAAGGAAAACTGTTATGTTAACATCAAAGATCAAATCAATCCCATTTTATTTATAATATATTAAATTTTGGCTTGTAGCTATATTCTGCAAATAGTATTTATGATTAAAATGTTAACTGATAAAAGTTATTGTAGAAAAATGGATTGTAAGAGTGTATTGGGGTTTGAGGTTTTTTAGTTTGAACGGTAGAAAATGATTTAGTGTCTTTTGAGTTCTTCAGTGAGAATATAAAAGAAATTTCTGCTAAAATAATTTAGAAATGAGTAATAGAGTTACTTTATCATTTTGGTAGTTACTAAAAATATAAAAATTGTATCACTTAGAATTAAAATAAGGGGAGGGTTGCCTGGGGACTTGAGAACTCATCCAGCTCCTCTCTTATCTGGAGGCTGGATCGACTGTACCTACGTACTTCCTGACAGATGTTTATCTGGCTCTTTCCTAAAGATCTGTGGTAATGGAAATTCCATAGTGTTTGTAGCCAGGCAGTCCATTCTGGTGCCTCTCATTCCAGAAGTATTTTTTCCATCTCTCTTACCTCAATGTGCCTTACTGCAGTTCTGTAAATGAGAAGAGAGTCTTTTATTTGTAGCAGCCACTTCCATATATTGATTTAAAGAGTTATTATTATCCTTCCAAATCTTCTGTAAATTAAACATGATTTATTCTTCACTTAACATTTATCCCAGGATTATACCAAATTCTAGAATCTGTAGTGTAGGGGATGTAACTGCACTTACTGTGAGACTGGAGTACTTTAATTACAGCTCTTAGTTATACCTGCTTATTCCAGCAGATACCTGTAATGCCACCAATGATTGTCATGCCAGAATGGGAAGAACAGAAACTGTGTAGGATATCAAAAGCTTTTTACCATTTGGTTTGTGGTTGTAATTTTGTTGACATGGTATTTGTGCTACTCTTGATAATATATTGTTGTTACAAATTTTTTGTATAATACTGAAACAATGCAGAGACTATAAAGCCAAACTTATATTAATTGTCTCAATTGTATTAATTTGGGCAATTTTGTTGTAGAAACAATGAGATGTAGGATTTTTTTTTGTTTAAATGTAAAATTACAAGGAATGTGTTAGGAGGTTGAAGGGAATTCAATTAAAATATTGCTGCAAATATTAATTTGTAATGAATTGCGAGCACTAGGCAGACTTTTCCAGCTCTTACTGGTCTTGATTTCATTACTTTTAGTAGTGCTGCAATTCCAAAAGCTGGAAAATTTATTTTTTCCTTTTTTAAAATGCAGAGGAAGCTGCAGCCTGAAGTTAGATGTTCTGAGTTGAGACAGTGTTCACAGGGGTCTTAGAATGAGGGAAGAGATGAGGATCTGACTCCATGTTTCAGAAAGCTTGATTTACTATTTTGTTATATATTACATTAAAACTATACTAAAAGAATTGAAGAAAGGATTTCATCAGAAGCCTAGCTAAGAATAGAATAGCAAAGAATGATAACAAAGGTTTGTGGCTCAGACTCTGTCTGAGCCATCTGACTGTGATTGGCCATTAATTAGAAACAACCATGTGAGACCAATCACAGATGCACCTGTTGCATTCCACAGCAGCAGATAACCATTGTTTACATTTTGTTCCAGAGGCCTCTCAGCTTCTCAGGAGGAAAAATCCTAAGGAAAGGATTTTTTATAAAAGATGTCTGTGCCACTGAATTATTTCGAATGCTTCAAATTTGCATTTGTGTTTGGCGGCTTGATTTGTTTTGTTTTCTTTTTGTTTTCACCTGGGAATAAAAGGAGGATGATCCTAAAAATATATATATTATTCAAATGAGGAATCGCAAGTAGAGTATAAGATGGAAGCAGAAAGATCAACAATGCTGTTTTGCAGAGTATCACAGGAAGGGTTTTAACAATGAAGACTTAATCAGCTTGAAAATTCATTTATATGGAAAAAACAAACCAAACCAAACAAGTGGCAAGAAGCCCCCTCAAGCTTGTTCCAAATGGGAAATGTGTGTGCAAACACTTTTTTTTTTTTTTCCTGCCAAATGCAGGGCTAAGGATTGACATGACTGGAACAAAGGAGAAGGGTGAAGGGTGCCCTGAAGGATGAACTGAGTGGGACCCCCAGCCTGAGTGCACCCCATCACTGCCAAATGCAGCTCAGACATCACTGCAGCACCAGCTGGGTGTAGGCTACACATTAATAGCTCTGATCCCTTGCTAGCTTCTCTGCAATTCACTCAGTGTTTAAAGCAGTCTTTTTGTAGATGTGAGGTGGATTTCTGTTAATTTAGTTTCAAGAGTAGTGCAGCCACAAGGAACTTCCTTGAGTTCTCCTGCCTTTGAGGTCAGCCTGTTGGAGTGGGCTGATGTACAATTCAGAGTTACACATCAGTAAGGACCAATGGCTTATTACCCACCATCTCTGTGCTCTTACTCTTAATGTTTTAAAAGAAAACTTTTTTCTTTTCCCTTCTGCTTTATTTCCCCAAGGCATAGGCCAATAGCAGACAGAAAACATCACTTTAACTTCTGGTCCATGCAAGCTTTTGAAAACCTCATGAGCTTCACAGCTGAGGTATTCAGCCGCCTTTTATCCAATTCACTGTCATTTTGTGGTATCTCAGTGACCATGACTGTTTGCCAACATTTTTCTCTCTTCTGTGGAGGTGGCAGATTCTTCACATGGAGACCTGGACACAAGTCATTCTCACACCACCAGGAGTTGGGGATCATTAGTTTGGGGTGGGAGTGGGGCTGAGCATCAGCTCTGTAGGGATATCGGATGTTGTGGATCCCAGAGAAAGGAAGCCCATTGATCTGAACGCTGTTAAGTGCCTGCTTGGATGTGTTCTTGAGATGCAGGAAGCCTATTGATCTCTGAACTCAATGGGTCAGCAATCCATTATTGTAGGTCACAGGGACAGCCTTCCTTTTAGATTTCTGATGCTTTTACCCAGTGCACTGGAATGTTTTTTCATGGAATTTTTAAATGATGATTCCAAAAATCATCTTTTTTCCATCTTTCCTGTTTGTAGCCATTGTTTGTTGCTATTTATGTTGGGAGATACAAATATATAGAGATAGATAGAGATAATATAGATATTAATGTATGTAGTAACCCAAATTAAAATGTCATTTCTGGTAGAGTGAAGTTTGTAGCAAAAAATAATCAAAAATTTTGCTAAATTAATAATTTATTTTAAAAAATACTAAAAGTGGAATTTATCTGACCAAATGTATTCAGCTATAGTAGATCCTTGAAGTGTTTTCATATTCCTACAGAATGTGAAATGGACTTGTTGTGAACTAAATACATGCATCCTCAATAGAGATTTTAGGATTGGTTTGCTTTGGGGTGTCTGGGGGAAAATAGATTGTTCTCTAGAACTTGCTATATTTTATTTCTTGTGCAGAAGTGTATTTTAAAAATTTTTTTATGTATGTATTTTAATTTGTAAATATATATTTTTGTATATAGAAAAAATTCTGATGCAACAATGTTTGTGTAGTTAAGCTTAGACCTGAAGAGCACAAATAAGTGTGAGCCTGTAGATAAATACCAAGGGTAAAAGAACATGTTGACCCAAACACCAGCAGAACTGCTGCCTGGTTTTTGCATTTTAAATGTATAAGCTAAATAAATAAGCTAACATGATTGTGAAATGAGTTTAAATTGAGTTACATGGAAAAAATAATTTCTTCTTTGAAAACAAGAACATTGCTCTCAGAAATATAAGTTGCCATTATTAAATTAATGCAATTTTAGTGAATAATTAAATAAGAAAATTACTGTTTTGGCATTTTATCAAGCTATAGTTTTAGGTGTTATTATTCTAAACATGTGAATGAAAAGCATAGATACTTAAATGAAGCATATGCCAATAAATTAAGAGGCTTTCACAAGTAGAATATTTTATGGTGACTAATTAAGAAAAAAAACCCCATAGAATACATTTTGGAAAATATAACCATGGAAGTTAAACCAACAACAAAACCCCTTGGTGTTTAATCAATATAGAATTTACTGGTGCCATCTACTGTTGGCAAAATAGAGATGACAGAAAGATGTTTAAGGAGAGGTGAAAATGAGCATAAAAAAAGAGAGGTCAAATAATTCCACTTAATATCAAACTGAAGGAAAACATGATAGAAAGGTCAGATTACTTTTTCATGTTTCTTAGCTCATACCAAGGGAAAAAAAATAGAAATAGGAGATATACTTGAAAATGTATTTGAAAATCTCAGGCTTTTTTAATCCCTAAAAATTTATGATTGTTCACCAAGGAAAGCCAGGAGTGGATATGTGCAATTCAAATATTGAGGGATTGGAGTTTGTCTTGATAGCTTTATCCTGTTTTTCTTTAACTTTTAAATCTGGTGGAGTCAGTTCTTCAGCTTGTACAAACAGGTGTTTAATTAATGTTAGTGTTGAAATGCCATATAAAAGGTGACTGTAAGGAATGCTCTTCCCCCCTCCCTCCTTCCCCTTTTCAGGAACAAATTTCCTTCTTTGGCTTCTAGGGAAGTAGATAAATGTTGGAGTAGTTTGAAAAGTTTCAGCAAAAATAGCACAGAGATCAAAAGGATAATTGCAATAGAAATAATTCAAGTTTTTCACAATAAAAACAACAGGAAAGGAAACGTCTCTCAACATAAGAAAACACGTTAGGAATTTTAGAAATTCAACTGCTTGTGCTTTCCAAATGAGCTTGAAGTAGTGACAGAGGCAAGCCCAAGATGTCTGCTTGTGTGCAAAGAACTTTAAGGGCTCTCCTGCTGGAGACTTAATCTCTCTCATTATGGACTGGGTTGGGTGTTTTTTTCCCTTTTAAAATGAAACCGTGTTTTCTTTGAAATCAACATCAAAGGTCTTGATTGCTTTAGACAAGGTAGAGTTTCACCCACAAGTGACCCTGAAACAGGAAACTTTTCCATCTCCTGGACAGAACCATGCTCTGGATTGTAAGTGTTGTTCCCTTCCAGTGTACCTTTGGAACATGTGAGATTACTGTTAATGTGACTAAGATTTCATTCAAACTTCACGGTCGAGTAGGTGAGCACTCTGTCAGTAGCCAGATTGAAATATTAATTTAGAGGTGAAATATTTTTCCTTCATGTTGCTAGGAGCTTTCCTGTAAAATTCAGCAGGACTTTACACAACCATTGATGAAACAGAAATACCACACAAACACACAGGTAATTCATTGGATCTGTTTTAGGAAAAACCTTAAAGACTTCATTTTTTTCAGGTGGGAAAAGAAAGCAAAAAACCAAAATGTAAATTTGTGCTCTCATAGTTCATACATGACTTAAATTCAGGACAGCAAAGCAGAATCCCAGGTGTGAGCTGTTGCTCAAGCTCCTTTGGAGATTGTGGGTGACAGTGGAGCAGCTCTGGCTGCTTATCTGGAAAGCTGTGTCAGGAGTATTTCCTGAGCCTGAAGGAGGATTTAAAATGCTCCAAACTGACTCAAGGCAGATGCAGTGAACATGGTTAGAAATGGTACAGATGATGCCACTGTGGGTGCCAGTGTCCTTCACTGGTTATAGAAAGTGAATATAAAAACTTCCCACATGAAGGGATTCAAGCCAGTGTTTCAGACTCCAGAGCAGTGCAGTACCTTCTCAGGGTGAGGAGGATCATTCTCCTGGTTCTCCAGCTGTCTGCTGAAGATGGCTGTGGTGCAGCCCAGCGAGTGAGGTCAGGGCATTTGGGTCACGACAGAGACTGCTTACACATTTCCATATCCCCAGACTGCTTATTTCATGTTATGCAGCCATTTGGTTACCAGCCCTGCCTCTTCCCTGGACAGGGAGTGAAGCTCCTGCAGTGCCATTTCCAGCTGGTCTTGTGTTGTCTCATTGCCCAGTGTCAAGGTGGTGGTTGGTGACACAGCAAGCTGTGCTTGCCTGCCCAAAGGAGCTTGGGTGTGTGTAGATGTTGGTACACTTGCAGTAATACCTTCACAGTCCTCTCACTGTTAATGTGCACAGTGCTGAGTTGATCCTCTCCTGCCTGAAATGCCAGACAGAGGGGTTTGCCCACTTCCTTATGGTGGCACCAGATGCATCCCTGCAGGAAAGGATGGAGGGGATTTAGGCAAGAAGGGTTCCTGCCCATAGGGAGAGAAGGAAATTGGAGGTTTGAGAACACTTAACAGACAAGCAAGTCCAAAATCTTTATACATAGAAACCAGTGAGATTCGTGGTTTCTGTCATTCACCATGAATGGTTTTTGCAACTTTGCTTCCTTTTATGCAGAAAAAACTTCACACATGGAGTGAATCAAATTGGAAGGTAGGAAGAGAAGGGACTGTCTTCTCTTTGAAAAAGTTCAGTGCTGCTGTGAAGGACTGGATTATAGCAATGCCACTGAACTCCTATATTGTTTTAATCAATTTGTTGAAATGTGAATTTTCACAGAAAACAGAAGTTGGGATTGCAGTTACAGGCATGCTGAGCACTCAGAATTGACAGAGGAGTTGAATGCTTTGGATAGGTAAAGCCCAAATAATATTAAGAGCTCTAGAAAATAACAGATCATATTCCTTGCTAACTGGGCACCAAATCACTAGATATGTGTTCTTTTTTTTTTTACTGTCTTGAAGTTCATCTGAAAATTTCAGTTATTATTCTCTTCCTGGAAAGATTCTGATGAAAGTGAACTACTATTTCTGAAGTTTGAGACCATATCAAGGAATACTAGAAAAAATGCACTAGCAAGTGAGTTGCTTCTGTTTGCAGTGTGTGTTTGAAGGGAGCATGGTGAACTAAAGCACACAGTGAACACTGAGAAAAAAAGGCAGATTTTAAGTATCTGTTCACTGAATGAACTTTGCCATCCATCTTGTACATTAAAATGGGCAAAGGTCTTGCAGAAGAACTTGGATAAGGTCATGCAAAAAAGGATTAGATCATATTGCAGACACGTGGAAGGCTATCCCTTAAGTATGGCTTTCTGTAAGTTTTTAGGTGTTTATTAAGATATAGCTGAAGTTGCTGTAAGCAACTGTGGCTTTTTAATATATCTTGACCTTCTGCTTTTACAGCCCCTACCCATTTAGTTTGTCTATGTTCTATGTTGCAGCTCCTTTGCAAACACTTTTCTCTGTTAAACTGCTGATTCCAGAGTGAATCAATACATATCAATGTATATGGACTGAAATTGCATCTTAAAATTACTCAAGACAAACCTAGGGAAAAAATTAAAGATCTTACACTAAATATGTTTTCCTTGCCCAGATAAATGATGATCAGCTATATTTTAAGTCTGTGCCAGAAGTACAAATCACCACAAAGATGTCTCTCTACTGTGAAATTGCTCAGCCCATCCAAGGTCTCCACTACTTAAAATATTGAGTATTAAATATATTTTCACCTGTGTATAAAGTCTGAATAACAGCGTTGTACCACCTTGCTGCTGTTCAAGGTTTTTCCACAGCTTGATTAATTCCCATCTAGGACTTCGGTAATGCAGCTAAAAACTGGATTAATCTTTTTGCTGTGCATGCTTTAGTTTTAGTATATGTTGCAAGAAAAGCGTTCCTGTGCTGCATGTGTATAGTTTTTGTTTGAATGTTGCTAGCATTAGCTATTGTTCAGTTTTTGTTGGTGTTAGATGAATGCTGCAGCACTGCTGTAAAGCTGTGGTGGTGCAGAGGCACAGCACTGATCTGTGTGTATGGGTAGGGACTGGCTTCCTCTTTGGTTGCTTTTTTGGTTTGTATGTGTTTGTGTTTTAGGGGGTTTTGTTTAATTAAGATTTTTTTCTGTTCTGGGGTGGGTTTTGTTTTGTTTTACTTTTGTGCGTTAATGCTTTAGGATTAGTCAATGTATTGTCTGCTGCAGAAGTACTTGTTTGTCCTTGGGGAGATGAGAGGTATTTTCAGCAGTGCATTGTACAGACTCTGAATAAGTGATTTGTACCAGTACCTTCCCTTTGAAGTAGATGGCTCCCAGCCTTGATTGAAGTGAAAAGTGTTTTCTAGCAAATGAGTCAATGATTTGATAGCATCTCTAAACCTGGATGGGTCAGGGGGAAAAGTCTGTGTGGGGGTTGAAACTTGGCATGAATCCAGGTTAAAGCCTTCATCATAGTAAATGCACTTAAATGAGCAGGATGACTGCAGGTGCACTGCTCTAATAGCACTGCCTTGTCCCTAGGCAAAGTTCAGGTTTACCCTTTTTTAAAAAACATTTTGAATTGTTTAGTTATTTAGTATTTAATCACTCCTTGTTGGTAATGAAAAGTCTCAGATGTAATGTATTACCAGATTTTCCTTTCAAGATGTTTCCATACAAACTTCATAATGATGTGTGAGCCAGAAGGGTAGAATTGGAAAGTTAAGTAATTTTTACCCTAATTATGTCAAAGGTACTTTGCCAACAGGTACACTAACAAAGTACATTAATGTATGGCTTTGCATCAGTTTGGGAATCTAAATTATAGCCTTATTATATGATAACACTGGTAGAAATCTATTCTAGTCCAGCTCATCTAAATATCAATAATGTATATTTACATCCCTTCTCTTCCTGTCCAGTGAAGGTTCCTTAGCTGTTCTGGTGACTGCATCTGGCTACACATTTAAATAGAAATAATTTTTCTCAAGTGTGAGAAACTCTGGAAACTGTCAATTTTAAATTATTATAGTAGATATGCATATTTAAAACTCTGGAATTGAGATAGCAGCAGCCAAAGTCAGTGAAAGTGGTTTTTTAATGTAGCTTTCTCAAATTATTTCTATTCTGGTATAACTTGAGTGAAATAATTTAAAATCAAAATATCAGGGTTTTATTTTAGTGTATTCAATGTGGGTTTTTAAGGCTTTGCATTTGTGTTTCAGATCCCATCAGAAGATAAACTTGATAACACTTCCGGCCTTCTGGTTTTGGGAGTCTTTTGTTGCAGAATGCTTCCTTACTTTTTGCTAAGTAATCTCAATCAATAGAAATTTGTTCTGGTGGGGCAGGGGAGGAAAAGGTCAATTTCAGCTTTACAGTATGATGTTGTTATTATTGTTTTTGGTTCAAAGCAGTGATTTTAGATAATGTGGTACCCAGACCCCTGGTGAACAAGCTGTTCTTGCAGTGGCCACTTTCCAGTGACTTGGCTGTCATTTTCCAACAGCAAGGTGACATTGCCATGAGGAGATTTGTCAGATTTGGCAATCATTAGCATCACTGGAAGCTTAGCAGAAAGCTCAAGGTCAAACTGTTTCCTTGCACAATTTCTATTTTACTCTTCTAGGGACGTGGTCCTTGCACAGAGGGGTTGAGGCATTCCTGGGGTTAAATGGGGAGGGATAGATTTTTGCACTTTTCTACATAATTAGGGGCCTTTAGTCTCTAAAGTTCCTATTCTGCAGCTTTCATAAGCACTGATTTTTTACTGGAAAGAAATTGGGGAATGAGAGAAAGAAAGGCTGCAGGACACTTCATTTATGAGAACTTAAGCTAAAATCTCAAACATATGCAAAGGGAAAATGTGCTTAGTGGACTTGGTATTTAAGTGTTTGCTTTCCTCAGAAGACCAGCCTGCCACTGGGTTGTTTTAGCAGTGTCCAGTCAGCAGAGTCCCAGCCATGAAACAGCAGTGACCTTGCCAGTGCAGGGATATTTCTTTAGCAATGTTTAAGCACTGTTCAGATCCTTCCCTCTCTGTGATCGTGCTCAGGTTAGTGATTTTATTACTTTTTTTTTTCTTTTGGGAGCTTAATGTTGCATTTTTTAAAAAGGAAAATGTAAATGAAGAAAGTAGATTGAAGAGATATATTTTGGACTCCTCAATTCAAAAACATTCCTTTAAATGCAAAGACTGAAATTAGGCGTGTTAGTCTTTTCTTAGAGTCAAGATTTCATCACTCTTCACTGCCAGAATAATAGTGGAGCTGTTCCCACCATCTCTGTCTGTATGGTGTGTAAAGAAAGCAGGTGATATTGCAAGTAATTATGTTGGTCTGGAAAATTTATTCAAATGTAATTAGAAAAGCTTTAGGATAAAGAACTGAGTAAGACTTATTATTCTGTCATAATAACTACCCTCCTAATAACTATCTGTTTCTGGAGTCATCTTGGTTAAGAGTCTTGGCAGTTTCTGCCTCGCTCATACTACATACAAGGTTAATTTTTTTGAGTATTGATGAAAAATGATCAGCCACTGATTTTTTTTCTTTTTCAAAGCAGAATACTGTAATAAAACAGTAAAATACAGACAACATGGTGGTTGCTTATTGGTGAGATGACCAAAGGAAAGGTCAAATAATCAATTAGAGCATCTTATGACAAATAACTCTTAAATTTAGCTCTTGGTTTGGAGCATTCTCCCTTACTGGCAAAGAGAGGCATTTGGAAGCAGATCAGGCCACTGCCCCCATGCTCTTTTTGACTGTTACGAAGCTGTTTCAAATTTTTTTTCCAAAGAAAAGAGAAATCAGATGGGCTCAGTTTTACATGTGGACTGGTAGTTCTGGGCTCCCACATTCAAGCATGATGTTCTTCAGGTGTGGATTACTTAGACACCCTCAAAATTTACTGCCAGGGGGTTCCTGGGGCCAGGGAGCTCTGGGTGGGGAACAGGATCTGACCCAGGGAGAGGAGCAGCAACCAGACCCAGCCAGGAGGGGATGGGCAAGGCTGTGGGGACAGGGATGGGCCAGGACAGGGGTGTCTGGCTTCATGGGGTGGGATTTGCAAGCTGACCTCTTAAGTCCTGCCATTGGTATGCCAGTGAAATGTAACATAATGGGCAGTATTAACTCTGGCAAACTCTGAGCCATTAGCTGACATGGTGAACCACAAAAGCTTAAGATGGGTTTTAGGCACTGAGGCCAATTCCATACAACACGATTTTACCAGTTATGGAAATCATTGACAGTAAATGTGCCACTGGCTCACAAATGTGCAGTCTTGTGACTCTTTTCTCTGAAGCACTTCAGGGATGTCACAGAGAGGGGCAGGCTTTGGGGGACACCTGGATAAGAGATCCATGGCTGCATCCCTTCAGTAGCTCTGGCACTTTTTGCTGCTCGAGAGACAAAGCTCACAGTTGGGTTCCAGCTGTGCTGAGTTGGAGAGAAGAGTCTTATGTGCTCTTTCTCAGAAGAGCTGAGTGCTAAGTCTATTCACTTCAATTTATATTGAAAGTTGAAGAATGTGTTACAGTGCCTTCTCAAGTTTGAATGCTTATTTCAAAAGGTTTATTACAAGCTTTTGATAATCTCTGCTAGCTCCTTAAATGGTGTATTTGTCTAAATAACATCATTTTAGTCTCTATACATCATTGATTTCTAAATAGAGAAACACTTTACTAAAACAACAGGGGTAAAAAAAACTCCTTATTTAGTCATTTATAATTTGTAACTTCTTGTTTTGAGCTCCAGTATCTTCTAAAACCTAAGATCTGGAATTACTGTAGGTGTTCTGTATTGTCTTCCTGAGCCCTGTGATTCATGTCAGAATCTCAGAGCTTGCTTTAGGAAAACCTGGGGTTAGTCTCTTCCTTAATATTGCTGTGCTTGAGTAGACTTGTGTCTTGTCCAGCAGCTCCTGCACAGAACAGGCCATCAGACACAGTCTGTGCTTCTTCCTGTGCAACAGGAAAACAAACGTGCCTGAAAGTTGACTGGACTACAGTGTGGCATCCACATTCTCTGAAAAATCCCTTTGCCCAGGATTTTTTTCCTGGGAAGCTGAGAAGCCTCAGAGAAAAGGAAAACAATTCTTATTTCATTTGCTTCTCCTCTGTTTTGCTCCTTTGGAATGTGTTTGGAGATTGTTTACCACAGGTGATTGTTCCATTGGATTCTGCTGTGAGTTGTTTTGACTCTTTGGCCAATCAGGGCCAAGCTGTGTCGGGACTCTGGAAAGAGTCACGAGTTTTCATTATTATCTTTTTAGCATTGAGTAAGCACCCTTTCTATATTCTTTATATATTTATGTTTTCTTTAATATATATAGTATAGTATTCTTTAATATAATATAGTGTCATAAAATAATAAATTAGCCTTCTGAGAACATGGAGTCGGATTCATCCTTCCTGCCTTCATTGGGGCATTCCCCTGCAAATACAATGCTGCAGGGTAAAAACTGGCTGGAAGAATCTGATCTGAAATGAAAATCTGTGCCCTGAAGAGCAGTGGCATCCCATTGTGCTTGACGGAATCTGCTTTATGTCTCTCAAGTTGTCTAACAACGAAAACAGTCCATAGGTTACATTATTGTGCAACATATAAAGTAAGAGTAGTGAAAATAAAATTAATAAATTTAAAAAATGTAGTCTAATAGTTCTAATATAATAACATTCACAGTTGCTTAAAAATATACAAAACTCACTTTTCTAGTTCTAAGTATATTACAAATGTACTTTGTCATTAGTATGAGTTGCAAAGAGAATAATGTTGCTATTCTGTTATTGAAATCCTTCTCATCACTGGACAGATCATCTTCATGCCGTGCTCTCCAAGTTATTCTAAATATAATATTGCAATGTTTCTTTTTTTATTCCTTTATCTCATCTCAGCCCACTGGAATTTGTGGCCCCAAGCTGTGTAATGATAAAGTTTGGCTATTGATTTATTGCTCAGTGCCTCCTTGCTGGCATGCTGAACTCATGGGCATGATTCCCTTTTGAATCCCACTGGGAACAGAGTTCAAGAACTGCGTTGTTTGCCTAAAATATCCTAATCTCAGAGAGGTCATCACTCACAGGTTTGGCAGTGTGCAGTCTCTCCCACTGGTAGCTCTTACAGGGTCTGTCCTGCTGGCTGTGCATGCATTTGTTCTTGTGCTTCTTCAGAGATCTTTCAGTTAATTTCCCTATCCTCACAGGAAACTATATCGGTTTATAAAGGCCCAAGATCCTTTCCAACCCAAACAATTCTAGGATTCTTTGAAACTAGGTGAGGTCAGGGGGAGAAGGTCATATTCACCTACCTGCTTGACCCAGTCTGCTTTTTGTTAAGGACATTTTGCCTCTGCAGAATCCCTATCAGCCCTCAGGGCAGGGATGTTTTGTATCACTGAGACCATGATCTGCTTTATTGTTTTGAGCAGATGCATGCAAAAGCTGTGCAACATGGCCAGTGTGGGAGTTATGGGCAGTATTTTTTCCAGAGGAGTGTATCATATTTGCCTGACAAGGCAAAGACTGACAGTCTTTGGTTCTGGTGATAGGATGAGCATTTAACAGAATGGCAATGGATCTTAGTTTGTGGACACAACTCTCTTCTGGTTTTTCATCACTGTGGTTTTTCAGCTGCATTGTGGTAACACATGGCTGTCCTTGGGAAAAAGAGAAGCTTGGGAAATGTAATTTGTTATTCTAATTTAATTTTTATGAGTTGGTAGATAAAATTGCATCACTCTTCCTACCTATTTTTGGTTTGGCTCTGGAAATATGATATGTACAAGGCATCTTAAAAAAATGGCATATCAATATAATCGTAATAGTAGTATGATGTTCCTGTCTTTCACCTCACAGAGGCAGGAACAAAAATGACAAAGCATTTATGGTGCTCTAAATACCTTGATATAAGTGTTCTATGCATTGGTTCCACATATTAGCTGGTGGGAGACTTAGGTTTTGGGTCGGGTTTTTTTCAAGTGCATATTTTTCTTAGTGCATATTTGCTAAGAGCACTCTCATCACAGGAAGTTGTGCATATTAATTTATAGGGGTTAAGCTCCTGTGGGTCAGGAGTTCCCGCAGCTGTAACCTGTTTTGAAATGCAGAGCACACTAAGCAAGTGCACTTCTTTCACATGGTTGTTTCTATTTCCAGTTTTGGTGCCTGTTGGAGGCAGTATCTCAGATGATGTGGACCTTTATGGGAATGTCTGTACTGAGCCAGAGCACCTTTTATCTTATGTTCTTGTGATATTCTGGATGGAGGTATATGACAGGTGAAATCTCAGCTCTGAATAAGTTAAAGTTTTCTATAAAATCATCTTCAGTGAAGCAGGTATTCTGTCCTATGATATTTGAATTCATTAAAGATGAATAGTACAGCTTTTGTCAATTAGAGGGTGTTCAGGTAATATAAAAGCAGGGGACCTTTTGGCCTCAAAGTCATTGGAGAGGTAATTACTGTAATTGTAAAACTACATTGTTTCTTTTCAGCACAGCTTGATGCATATACTGTATATTTTACTTAATATTTGTATAAAACCTGTAATCTTAAATAATACATGCTGTTCTTTGGTGCATGAAGGTCTATGGCCTGTTTAAAAGGAAAAATTTGATGTTCTTCATGGTTGGAGAGATGCAGTGTGAGCAGTGACAGCAGACAGAAAGATGGATCAGAGCTACCAATCATTACCACTAGGGAGGGGTTGATGAAAGCTCTCTGTGCTTTTTAAAAACCAGATGGGTCAGCTTCAAAAGTTCTAACACTTTGGCTAATAATTTAGATTAGTCATCCAAGTCTAGCTCTTCCTTTTCCCTGAGTCTTTCTGCCTGAATGCTGACAGCGCTGTTTTCAAATGGAGGAGGGAGAGCCAGAAGGAAAAGCAGATACCTACTTCAGCAGCTTTCCATAGCATACAGAGTAGCTTTGGGCCAGGAGAGAAAGAACACAGTTTGGTAGATATTGGCCCAGAGTGTGAAAGCTTCAGGTGTGGAAGGTTCCCTGTTTCATTTCCCTTCAGAGATGCACTCTGCCAGCAGGCAGTGAAGAGCCACCTGTGTCCTGACAGCTGTGCTGGAAGTCATTGATCAGGCTGAAGAACTCAGCTTTCTGTACTCAAGCTTGAGCATGCAGTTATGGAGCTTAGTGCTGCCTTCCTTTTCCATGCCAGCCTTCTCAAGAGATCAGCCCTGGTATCTCAGTCCTTCAGGGGCAAAGCTGATCACAGGGTTTGGGTCTTGATTTCATACTGTTTCCTGACCTTCAAGTGCATTAAGAATTGTTTGAAGAAAAATGAATTCCTAGCAACATCTGCATTCAGTTTCGCTCACCTTTTCACAAGAGCATCATAAGAACAGATTCCCCAAAGTATATAAACAGGTGGTCTAAAGGATAATCTGTTGGCGCTGTTTTTTCTTACATTTTGCGATCCAGTACGGAGGGCTAATCTTTTGGCTTCAGTTCCCTTTCTGCCCTCCCAATGAATAATGCAGAAGGAAGAATAAGGCAGAGATCTAAGCTGATTTGCTAAGAAATTTTTCGATTTTTTTGGTTGTTTTTTCCCCCTTCTCCAGGGAAAAAAAGCCCTTATCTGAACTGGGAGATTAAGTGAAAACACTGGTGTATAAGTAGTGGAATTTCAAGGAGTGTGAATGTGTTTTTAAAAGGACTGTGAATGTAGCTGCAGAAAAGCAATATCCACTGTGTTTAATGCTGCTTGGGAAGCTGGAACTTAGGGAAGAAATCTTTCTTCCACTAGTAAAAATCTAAACCAGTATCTGGGTATTTCCACAAATTACAGGTACCACTGTGAGTTTCTGTGCCCTTGTGTCTGCAGTTGCAGATTACAATGTTTTAGTCTTGCTTCAGATGACAATATTTTATTCCTGCTTCTTTCTTCCTGTGACTAAAGGGAAAAAACCTAATACAGAGAAAGAAGTGCCCTCTTGCTAACAACACATTTATGAACCCACTGTCCTGCCTGCTTCAACCCCCAGAGACAAAATCTTCCCTATATTTTGTGAGGCTATGGAATTTATCATTCCTACTAATGGTCTGATGTGCAGGACTGTCTGAAAAGTGTTTGTTCCTTGTTTTTACTTGGAGATGTTTGTCCTTTCTCTTGTTAACCCCTTTGCAGACTACAAAGCAAAGATGTAACTTCAGCTTCCATGTCTGTGTGCTAAAAAAGCTTCAAAACCAAGTTTTTGTCACTTAATACCAAGGCAGATAAAAGCCTGAGAGATCATGTAACACTGTTCCCCTGCTTTCACCAGTGTTCTAACACTGATACTCAGTGTATGATTTCTGCTCTTTTTAAATTAAAAAAACCCAAACCACTTTAATAGGAGTGACATACAGTTGTATCAGCATGTTTCACACAGTCTTCTGCATCTCCTCTTCCAGAAGTTTTTCTGTGAAAGTGATACATGGGCACTGAAATTAGATGCCTTGGAAAATCCCAGCTCTCAGTGCCAGAGCAGAAAATTGTGCTGAAAGCTTGAGACTAACCAAAATCCATCACAGTTTGTGAACTTGCTAATTTTTTTTTTCTTTTCTGTCAGATTCCTCAGAAAGGAATAAGTGTTGAGTGGCAAGTCTGAGGCAGTCCCCAAAGCAAAACAAGAGGGAGTATCACTTTGCAAGTGGTTTCTGGAATAACTCCAGACCTTAGAACAAGCTGTATGGCTCCTAACCACCCTTCCTGGACTCGGTCCTTGCAATTAGCAAGGAACTTTCAGTCTGGGAAATGACAGCCAGCTATAGCTTCAGACAAAAGGAGAAAAATGGGCATTGTCCAGAGGGGAAAGTAGTGGAGCTGTGCAAGAATCTGGCTGCAAAGTTGTCTGTGGAGGAGAAACCATGAAACATGGCTGTTGGATCCTAATGATACAGGATCTTTGAGCATCTTTGGATAGAGCTATGAGAAGCCATTTAGATTCCCTCTATAAATGCCTCCAAAGCAGTTGCTGTTGTTAGATCCCCATTTGCTGTCCCCAACTCTTGCAGTGCACAGGTGATTTTATTAATTTAGGACATTGGCTTTTCTTCACTAAATATAAATATAGTTTCATTTTGTCTTAAAAATATTTCTAAATATTGAAAAGTCTCCTGGGTTACAGAAATAATAAAGTCAGTGTTTAGAGAAATAGAAGATAGAAATGCAGTCTGCTGATCATTCCCTCTAGGGACAGCAAAAAACCTATATGCTCTTTTATGCAGTATCATGACTTGGTGTTCATGTTAATCCTCTCAATAATTTCTCCATGCTGCATCATATCACCCTACTGGCAGAAGCCAAGATCCTAAATTTAATTAATTTATAAGGGATTCACCTGTTTAGCTGGTGAATGATCCTTAACCATGTGGTATCAGGAATAGCAAAGTGAAATAGTTTGGGGACTGGATAGCAAATAGAGAAGGTGTAATATCCCCTGAATCTCAAAGGACCATTGTCATCTCTCATGAATAACTGCTTTGTTCCTTCTGGGACAGCCAGTGTGTATGGCAGACTTTGTGTGAAGAAATTGGAAGATATATAATAGTGCCTTGTAGCTGAAAAAAATCAGCATCTTTTGTGGGCTAGGTAGGAGTACCAAGGAGAAAACTCGCACCAAGGTTTACAGGGTCAATAGCATGGAAAAAAACCTCTCCCTAGAATATCCTTGTTCACTGTATATGTATTTTTTCTCCCTTCTTTTTTTTTCTTTTTTTTAACTTGATAAAAGTTATGAAACACCTTGTAGTCTCTTCAAGCATCAGAACTTGTCTGAGCAGGTGATAAATGATATCTTGCAGATTGGAAAGGTTGCTGCTATATATCTTCACAGAGCTCTTCAGAGCCAGAGAAAATACGCGAAGGAAGCCACAGAAGCAATATTCATGCCTTTTTGCCAAGAAGGCTTGGCAATTAGCATAAGAGGAGGATTTTAAACGTACTTTTCTTAATTAGGATGTTTCAGGTTATCAAACTCAGCTCTCAGGTCATAGAAATTCAAATAGATACCAGCATGAAAGGGTGGCCACTTTCCTGAACTTCATAGCAAAGCTAGAAAACCTGGCTAATGCTTCTGTTGAAGTCAAAGCATGAGCGTGAATTTATTGCCTCCAGTATCTTAGTGCTTGCATGTTTTGGTTCTGTTGCTGCCTCTGGTGCGTTTTTCTTACATTCATTAAAAGGATCATTTTAAGTAGGTCTGTGTTTAGCCTGTTAAGGGAAGAGAATCTGAAAGGTTAATACATCCTGGTGGAAACCATTCTGGCAGTGTTAGCTATAGGGATATACAGATGAAGCATACATTCTCTTTGGCCCTAAACTAAAGCAATGGTTATTTTGGTCATTTGTTGAGTTGGAAGCCTTCTTGGGTGAGATCCAGAATGATACTTGTACTTTGGAAAAGGGTTCCTAAGAGCCATAACCAAAATTTTCCTCAGTAAATGTGATAAATATTTATTTTGCCTTTCAAGCATAAACATTAAGAACATTAGTACTGTTACTTTTACAGTGAAGGTGAGGAAATTGCATGTCCTCTAATGAGATCTGCTTGTTAAAATGTCCTGGTGTACTGAAAACATTAATGTGGGCCTTTGCCAAGTAATTTATGATGGTCACTTGGTGGCAGATTTGAGCAGGTGTCTTTTTCGGTGGTCAGAATTAAACAAAAACATGTAATTCTTAATTCTGAGCTATGCATATTTAAAAAGTAATTCCATTTCATACTCTGGAATTGATAATGCAGCAAAAATCGTATTTTGAAAATTCTCATAAAATCATTGCAATAAAGAATAGGCACGTTTTCCTCTGCTTTTCCCTTTCATTTTTCCTTCTCTGATACAGCAAGATGTATTTGCTTGGTCACAGAGAATATTTTCCAGGTTCAGAAATGTAATTTTCTATCGGAAGTTTTCATTATATTGAATTGGAGACCTGGCATGCCTGTGATCTGTGATGAGACACTAAGGAAAAACACCAGGTGGGCATAACTCCTCTGTAATTGAGGAAAGCAGAGTGAAATAATGGTTATAAAAGTTGTACCAGCAGATTAATTTCCAGGCGTGCTTATTATTATGAGAAGAATGTGACAGTTATTGTTATGATGGAAAGCTGCCATCCATTTTACTGGATCTGCACACATTATTAAAGACCATAGGAGGAAAAGCAAGTAGTTTACAGTTGGGGTAGGGTAGATGTTTTAAAATTCTGTTATTTTGTGAAGCTTTGACTGCTGACAAAGACTTCCAAGCAGAAGGAATGTAGTACTGTGGATTTGCCAACACTATTTGCACAAGAAAAAAGATGTTGTTTGCTCAGAGAAAAAACCTTCAGAGGTTTTCTGACAATTTGGCCCTTTTTTGGTGCTAAAATGTTAATGAGCATTAGCGGCTTGTTTCCTTTCATCTCCCCTGGGGAAATGAGACTTTTGTGGTCTAGGATCTCTGAATGCAGGTAGTGGGATGCAGGTGATAGTTTCAAAATCAACTGTCCCATTTAAGCCAAGTTAGACAGAAAAAAATAAATTCCAGTGGTTATGGTCCTGAAGGCTTTGGAAAAGGGAGAGTCAGGTGTAGTTCAGTTTGAGCACAGGAATATTAGACACTGGTGAATTCATGTGGGAAAGAGCCCAAGCTGCATTGGTGCATTTACCAAAACTTTTCTTATTCTGTTTCTTGTAAATAAAAGGTTGTCAAATGAAGATTAGAACAACCTCATCAACTTTTGTTCCTGTGTCTGATGTGGTTCAAGGAGGATTGACATTGGCACAGGGAGCCAGTAATAGAGCTTAGCACAGCATCATGTTCTGCTTAGTTTCTTTCAGAACATAACTTTGTTTCTAATATTGCTTCTGATGTTTGTAAATATCACTCCTACTGTTTGTAGATTTTCGAGGAAAAAACAGAGGCTCATTTTTCAAAAATGCTTGTTTGAGTTAAGGCTCATGTGTTAAATTCAAGCCAAGAAACACCTTTTATCTTTATATTGTCCCTAAAAGTTTTTAAAAAGGTGTGTCCTTTCTAAAGGATCTTGGGAGACTTATTCTGGCTTGAGAGTAGGTTGATTCCACAGTATGCACTGCCTCATCTTCCATGCCTCTCAGTTTCTGCAGCAGGGAATACAGGCAGATTTCAGGAAAATCCCACCTAAGGAATACTTGAGGATTTCAGTTTTGAGACAGTTGATGAGTGCTGTCTTTTCAGCTGACCTTCATCAGAAGAAAGATGATCTCTTTGCCTGTATTTGTCTCAATCCAAAAGTCTTTTATAGAGGTTTACAGATGTATGAAGCCATTTCTTTTTCTTCTTCCAACTACTCCCATATTCATGTCTGTACCTCCCTTAATTGCATTGGATGCAGAAATCTCTCTTAATAGAATGAGCACCACATTTTTCAGTGTCACTGCAGTCCCATCCATCAAGGACTGCATCCGTCATCTAATTGTATTAACCTTGAGTGATTCCATTAGGTCAGCAGAACACAGAAAGCAAAAAGGCTTTACCGGTTCTGTCTCTATACTTTCAATGTAGAATCTGATTGCCTGTATAGGCAAATAAGCACAGAGCTAATCATGTGGGAAATCGGTCATTAGACTATTACCCTGTTACACTGGGCAACAAAAACCCCCACATCCTTCTGGGACTCCTTTTGATCTCTTCCTAGGCCATACTTTCAGAAGCCATCTCAGTATTTGTGCTAATCATACTGAAAATACTAAACAATGAAACTTACGTATTTCCTTGATAAAATCCAAGGTTAGTAAAGTCTTTGTAGAAAAAAGCAGAATCCCCTCTATCTTCTCTTTCACTATGAGCTCCAGTATCACTTAAAAAATTTGGAAGAGAAGATCATGAAAGTTTCTGGACATAAGATGATTCAGCGACATTTCCTTGCATAACAGACAGAAATGTGTTATTTGGGCACAGATTTGGAGGAAAAAATAAAAGTTTAGTAAGAATTTTTTTGGGGGGCAGGGGCTGATGGTATATTTTTTATGATCCCAGAAATATGTTGTCTTATGATTTAGGTCATCTCAATCTGCTTTTGACACAAAATAATCATTGAAAAGAATTCTATTCCTTTGTGAAAACATGTCCTAGATTTTGCTGAACACTTTGTATTTTTTGAAAAGTCTGTTTTAAAAACCCAGAAAAACCATTAGCAAGACTTACAGAGCCTTAGAATCTCTATTTGAAGACTTTAGTTCTTAATTTGACCCAGCTTTGATGTAATTATGTCTGGAAAGATGTTACATACGAAGTCCCTAGCTTCACTGAACATGAGCAACAGTTTCCACTGCTCCAATTACAGCAAACAGGTCTAACTCAGTGGCAGTTTGCAAATCCATCAAGAGTGGTGCAAGATGTGGATATCACACAATAATGTAGCGTACAGAAAGAAGCAAATGAAAAATTCTCTTCACATCCACATAGGTCACTGCTCAGGACCATTCAGTCCTGGGGTGATAGCAGGAAAATGTTTTGCTGTCTGCCATGCTATAATTTCTGCTGCTTGTTAAATGCAATGGACAAGGATAATGGTAAAATTCAGGTCTATTTTAAGTGCTTTTAGGTAATCTGTAACAGTAGTTGTCTGTTTTTATTCTAGACATCATGCATGCTTATCATAAGGCATTTTGGAATATAACTCTCTATCTTCTATCTTTGTCTTTGCTGGAGAAGGTGAGCTTTGCAGAAAATGTCGTTCCTTTCTTATTTGCAGCTTGTGTTAAGAAAGTAGAAACTGGTATTTGCCTTTTGAATAATGGCATCAAAATGAATAAATAATTGAATTAAAAATGGAGAATTATCTAGGCATAAAATTTGTTTAGAAAATTGTCTTCACAGTGCCACTGTGTGTGTATTCCTTTTCAGCATGATAGCTGATTAATCTGTTTCGACAGCAACTTAATTTTACTAGCTAAGATATAGGGCTGAGCATCTATTAGCAAGTATTTCTTGTGAGGCACTTCCCTGGGGCTGGTTTCTTATTGAAATGAAGAACCTTCTAAAGCACATCAGCTAAGTAAATGTACCTGGGTGTGCTTGAAATATTATGCATGTCTCTGTTGCTAATCAGAGAACAGCCTAAAATTGAGACTGAAAATCAATGTGTGAAAGCCAGTTTTAAGATGGGGCTCTCCTTCTCTTCTCTTGAAAAGAAACTAATTAATATTTGCTTTTTCCTCCTTTTACTATATATTTTCTTCTTCTAGAATGCTCTTATATTAGCTATCTCCATATGCATTAAAAATTTTGACTATTTCTAATGTACTATGATTTTAAGAGTGGCAACATTTTTGCTACTCTGGCTGACAAGAGATGGACTGTTGAGGAATCCTAGCATTTGAAAGAAACAGGAACCAGCAGCCTCTCCTGTCCACATCTTAATCCTGAGCAGGAAAATTAAGTGTAAAGAATGAAGTAGTGCTTGAGGGTGCAAGTGTAACAGGAATGAAGGGTGCAGCAGCCAAGGGACAGCACAGTGTCACCCTCACTGCACCAAGGGACAGCACAGTGTCACCCTCACTGCACCAAGGGACAGCACAGTGTCACCCTCACTGCGCCCACAGCCGCCAAGGGGACAGCACAGTGTCACCCTCACTGCAGCCACAGCAGCCAAGGGACAGCACAGTGTCACCCTCACTGCACCAAGGGGACAGCACAGTGCCACCCTCACTGCACCAAGGGGACAGCACAGTGTCACCCTCACTGCACCAAGGGGACAGCACAGTGTCACCCTCACTGCACCCACAGCAGCCAAGGGGACAGCACAGTGTCACCCTCACTGAACCAAGGGACAGCACAGTGTCACCCTCACTGCACCCACAGCAGCCAAGGGGACAGCACAGTGTCACCCTCAGCCAAGGGACAGCACAGTGTCACCCTCACTGCAGCCACAGCAGCCAAGGGGACAGCACAGTGTCACCCTCACTGCACCAAGGGGACAGCACAGTGTCACCCTCACTGCGCTAAGGGACAGCACAGTGTCACCCTCACTGCAGCCACAGCAGCCAGGGGACAGCACAGTGTCACCCTCACTGCACCAAGGGGACAGCACAGTGTCACCCTCACTGAGCCCACAGCAGCCAAGGGACAGCAGAGTGTCACCCTCACTGCACCCACAGCAGCCAAGGGACAGCACAGTGCCACCCTCACTGCACCAAGGGGACAGCACAGTGTCACCCTCACTGCAGCCACAGGGCCAAGGGACAGCACAGTGTCACCCTCACTGCACCAAGGGGACAGCACAGTGTCACCCTCACTGCACCCACAGCAGCCAAGGGGACAGCACAGTGTCACCCTCACTGAACCAAGGGACAGCACAGTGTCACCCTCACTGCACCCACAGCAGCCAAGGGGACAGCACAGTGTCACCCTCACTGAACCAAGGGACAGCACAGTGTCACCCTCACTGCACCCGCAGCAGCCAAGGGGACAGCACAGTGTCACCCTCACTGAACCAAGGGACAGCACAGTGTCACCCTCACTGCACCCACAGCAGCCAAGGGGACAGCACAGTGTCACCCTCACTGCACCAAGGGGACAGCACAGTGTCACCCTCACTGCACCCACAGCAGCCAAGGGGACAGCACAGTGTCACCCTCACTGCACCAAGGGGACAGCACAGTGTCACCCTCACTGCGCTAAGGGACAGCACAGTGTCACCCTCACTGCAGCCACAGCAGCCAGGGGACAGCACAGTGTCACCCTCACTGCACCAAGGGGACAGCACAGTGTCACCCTCACTGAGCCCACAGCAGCCAAGGGACAGCACAGTGTCACCCTCACTGCACCAAGGGGACAGCACAGTGTCACCCTCACTGAGCCCACAGCAGCCAAGGGACAGCAGAGTGTCACCCTCACTGCACCCACAGCAGCCAAGGGACAGCACAGTGCCACCCTCACTGCACCAAGGGGACAGCAGAGTGTCACCCTCACTGCAGCCACAGCAGCCAAGGGGACAGCACAGTGTCACCCTCACTGCAGCCACAGCAGCCAAGGGGACAGCACAGTGTCACCCTCACTGCACCAAGGGGACAGCACAGTGTCACCCTCACTGCACCAAGGGACAGCACAGTGCCACCCTCACTGCACCAAGGGACAGCAGAGTGTCACCCTCACTGCACCCACAGCAGTCAAGGGACAGCACAGTGTCACCCTCACTGCTCACAGCAGCCAGAAATGTGTTGAGCCCATTCTGGGGGGAAAAACACCCACAAGCAAACTGATCAACCAAAAAAATAAAAAAACACAGAAACCCAAAACAAAAAAAAACCCCAAAACAAAACTCAAAGGCACAATGTTTTTTGCTTGTTTACTGTATTAAATTCTCAGGTAGCTGCAATGACTGTGAGACAAGAAAAGATCTGGTAGGTCAGGGAATAATATTGAACATCTGAGTAGGGAGAAAAATGTGTGATGCCTCTGAATTCCCTTTTTATGAAGGATTAGTCACCAAAATATATAGAGAAAGAAACAGCTCTTTGATGAAACATGAGTTGTGTTTGGGGCTAGATAAAAATTAAAAATGTCTGCAGTGGAAAGATGGAATGGGTGAGGAGAAATAACTTCTGATCATAGCTTACTTGCTAGAAGTAAAAAGATAACAATTTCTTAAAATAAGAAGTCCTTGGAAGCTGACCTCAAATCCTATTTTTGACCTTTCTTTTTTAGCTTTATTTTTCTAACAGATAAGAGTTAGAGCCATCTTCTTTCCTACTGAAATATTTTATTTCCTTTCAATTTGCTTTCAGTCTTAAAATGACTGTTCCTCATCCTGACCTTGTGGCATTAAAATAAAATAGAACAAAATGAGTACACTGTATGAACAGAAGCCACAAGAAAGGACAGCCATAAGGAGAAGCACATTTGTGTAAAATTGTTTAAACTGTGATGTTCTTTTGCACTGCATAACCAAATGCAAATATTGTGTTGAATGAAAAATGCTAAAGGGAGCCACAAAGAGTGGAGAATAACTGGAAGAAAAGAAACGGCACATGAGGTAAAAACAAAACAAAGTGTGGATTCTGGCAGGGCATATGTGACACCAATGATGCAAAAATACAGAATGGAGCAGAATGTGCAGGAGAAGAGAGGTGAAAGTAATACAGATTAAAGGGAACAAAAGGAAAAGTGGAATAATAGAGCAACATAAAAATGAAGAAAAAAACCTTACAAGAATTGAAATAAGATGAAATTGAGTTTTAAGTGGCTAAATGGGGAATTAAAGAAATAAGGAAATATGGTCCATAGTTGGGGTAGACTCCTGTCTTTAGCAGTTGATTCTTTATAGACTTTGAATGTTGCATGTAAATATTCCCAAATACTGTGTTAATCTTGTGGCACTAAGATTGTTTAACCTTTAAAAATTGCTACTTTCAGGGAACACTTACCAGAGAAGTAATTTACTGGACAACCCCAGCAATTTCATTAAATCCAAAGCTACAAGTAATTAATGGAACTGCTCTGTTAAGTACTTGCTAGTAAAAATCCCTCTTAAAATACTGTTTCTAGGATTATGCCCCCTGTAGTTTTTTAAATATTCCAGAAGTGGTAGAGTTCCCACAACTCCCCTGAAGTAGTTATTTCACAGTTTAAGAAATCTGTGAAGATAACTTCTGAGCTCAGCTTCAGTCTTTGTCTTTAACTCAGTTAATTGCACAGAAGCAACTCATTCAGTATTAGCTTTTGTCCCTTGGAAAACTGTTTCCAAGTCCCTTCACAAGCTGTTGTTTAGCTGAATTGCAGATATATTTGAAACTACTTTCTTAGCTCTTTTTCATTTCCCAGGTCATCCTGTAGCTCTCCTGTGGTTCTTTTCTGGACTCTGAGCAGTTTCTCCTTCCTTCCCCTTCACTCTGCAAAATTGAGTCTAGATTTCATGTGGTGTCACAATTACTATTGTTATCTTTACCTGTATTGTCTCTAACATTTAATGTGAAGGTCAGAACTGAGTACAAGTCATCACAGATTGATCAGATCTGGGGTTTTATTTTTTTGGGGGAGGGGCTTTGTTAGTGATGTGTTGGATAGTTTTGCTATTTTTTTTTTCCTCCCTCAGTATCTGGCACAATGGAAGCATTTCCCCCACATCCACCCTGAATAAAACCCAAACAAAGTGTTTTATGACAACACTGCTGAAAAGGACACGGCCCCCAGATTTGTTCCCGTAGGTCTCCAGTGCTTGCAGCCAGGGAAAAGACAAACTGGAGGGATCTCCCAGCAAGCCCTGGGCTACTTCTCCAGCATGGATGTGAGCAAAGGTTGCCACCTGCCAATGGATTCTTTAAGCATCCTCATGTGGAATATGCTTGGAAGTGGTGTCAGCAAGCCCCAAGGCTGGATGTGCCCCAGGCCTGGCAGACTGTGGATAGAGAAGGGGATGTGTGGGTCCCAGAGCCTGGACCCCCAGATGTGGCAGCTCCTCAGACCTCTGCTTCCAGGCTGGAGCACATGGTCTGGAAGGACCTCAGGAGGCAGGAATGAGGCAGGAGGCAAGTTTGATCTGTCAAGCAAGAGCTTGACTATGTAAATGAGTATTTTAACTTTTGGTTTTTATAGAGTGCAGTTGATACAGTTAAAGGTCTGAGATCCCCTCCGTACCCTGAGTGGGATGTAATTTGCTCTGCTGAGCTGTTGCCATTTAATTACAGGCATGTTCAGCATGTGTATAATAACCATGTGTAAGATGCTGCTTTCGTGGAAAAGTAGTTGGCTTCAACTATCCAGTTGAAGATACCACAAATAAACAGGGATTGTTGGATGGCAAACTTCATTTGTGGACAGCTGTTAAATATTCCAATAAGACAATGGTGCAGTAGTAGTAAGCCTGAGTTACTGCAGGCCTACAAGTAATCTGTTCACCAGGGTTTTTGAATTTGGTTGAGTCCTGCTCTAGATAGAGCATGGTTTTCCATGGGGATTTTGAATTTGGTTTGTATGACCATGCGAGTCTCTAATTCCACTTCCATGCCTCCAGTATTCCAGTTGCAGAAACACTTCTTGTTCTTTCAGTGCAAGTTCTGCTCCAATCTTGCTGTGTTCTGAACAAAGACATTTACCACATCCACTCAACAAGGACCACATGTAGGTAACTTTTACCTGAGTAATTTGATTTTGGTTGTACTAAACCCAGACCTCAGATCTATCCACACCCTAAGCAGTGCCTGACACAGGTGTTTAAGAAGGCTTTTTAGACAGGATGTTCTGGTTGTGAGACTTCTCTAGAGTACTTTGATGGCTTCCAGCACATCATAATCAGACTTCATAAAGTTTAGGAGAGGGCTTGCTATTCAATAGTTGTCAATGGATTTTTCTTCCGTAAAGTTGTCCAGCCATTTTGTGAGCTGAGGTAAACATTGTAAATCCTTTGGGAAGGAATATAACATCTTTATAGTGAGACATATAGAGAAATATCTTTTGTTGCAACCGGCTGTATGATGCCATTTTTTGATGCCCCCTCACCCTTGTTTAAGGTGGCAGTGAACAAATATTGCCTATTCATTCATCATTCCAGATGTCTTAGATTTCTTTTCTGTCCCACCTAGTTTTATCTTTCCCAAGTTCAAAAGCCTCATCGTATACAGTGTATGTCCTCTGCTGTAGTATTTCCTATTTTGCTTTATTTCACTTTGGGTCACTGTGCCTAATGGACTTTGCATTCATTCCATCAGTACTTCATAACAGTCGACATGGTCAATGAGTTTCTTTCTCTGAAACCCTAACCTTGAGGTCTTACTCCTTTTTAGTGATAACTATTTCAGACCCAACCACAGCTTACAGTTTCTTTCATTACATATTGATATATGCATTTTATTTTAATTTGTATTTCATTTTTGCCTTTCTCTTCACTCAGTGCCTTGACACTCTTCTGCAGCATATTGAGTTGGCCTTTGTCTTTCCTCCATGGAATAGTTTATATTATCCCTCACATTTACTGCTGCCCTGCTCATTTCTTCATCCAGCCACAACTTGCCCTTTTCCTATTTTTTCCCCTTTCTTTTTTTTGCTGATCTGGTTTTAAATATTCAAGAGAAAATAAAATTGAGATCCGAGTCTTGAAGAGGTTTCCTAAAGCTTCATGCAAATTGGACTCAAGCCTGTGGGTAAACCTTAACAGCTCTAAAAATAACACCTTTACCTTCTCTTATCACTGACAGACTATTCCACCTGCCCAACTAAGATAAACTCTCTGCCTAAAGGAAGCACAGCAAAGACAAGAGCAGATACTGCAGAGGCATTCAATAGAAGAGATATTCAGACAGCACAGGAGAGGCAGATGGCACAAACAGGCAGAGGTAGAGAGGACTGGGGAAATGGCAGCCAGGATAACAGCAGAGCAGTCTGATGTAGTTTTTCCTCTGGCTTTTGCAGAGCCAGCAGTGATCTCAGGTTTTACAATGTGTCTTTGCAAGGTTTTGAGGAGCTCAGAGGCTGCAGGTGCCCTGGCTTTTTGCTAAACTGTGGTGGTGGTAGTTACACTTCAAGGAACAACAAGCGTTTCTAACAAGTTACTTCATGTGAACTGCTAGTTTATAGATCAGTGTCAGTAAATTCATTACCTAGTCCTTGATTCTTTTAGAGGAAATTATTAAGAGTGTGGAAAACAGTTTCAGTTTGACCATTTGAAACTGCTTGAAAGTTATGCTTAATGCAGTCGTTTAACATTTTATGTCATGATGTTTGCTGTATATTTTTTCCCATTTCCAGAATCGAAGTACAGCTCATTAAGCACACCTGTGGCTGTTCAGCTACAAAATATTTTGTCATTCAAGATGCATCCCTCTGGTATTTGAATAGTGCTCAAGCCCTACAGGATTTGTTTTCTCTATTAACAAAATAGCCACAAATGTGCTTTTTAAAGGAAGGAGCTCTTGTTTCCAGCTTGCTCACCAAATGGACATTGTGTACTGTGAGGAATGGGAGCGATCCAAGTCACTAGAGTCAGAAATTTTCATATGCCTGTTTCCCATTCACAAAGAACAACTGACTATTTCTTGTCCAGATATTTGTGTAATTTACTTTTCTAAAGGACAAGCAGAAATGCTATTTCTACTGAAGGTAAAAAAAGCAATGTTTGACTTAACAGTGAATTTACTGATTAAGCATTTGATTGTTCACTTTCAGGGTCAGTTCAAGAAACACCATAGAAACATCATAAAATGATGGAAGGGAACATAAAAATTATTCAGTACTAAGCCCCCTTCCAGGGGGAGTTCAAGTCCTTTTGCTTTATAAAATAACCATTAATATGTAATTTGCTTTAATTACTGTTATTAATTATGTAGCCTGTGCTTATTTGTACAGTTTTGCATGACTTAGGCTGTATTTGGCTAAATAAAAAAAAATATTTCTAAGTAGGTGAAGACCACTACTCCTTTATACCCTAGGAAGCCAAACACTATGTGACCTTGGAATATGCACAGTGCAGTGGTTTGACTCAGCTGACAATTTAAAAAGGATCTGTCATCAAGTACAGCAGCTGTCCTTAACATGTAATTGAAAGTATTGTTATGATGGGAAAACAACATAGAACAATTTACTTTTCCATTTAAGGTCTATTCTTTGTGGGTTAGTTTCTTGCTTTCTTTCTTTCGGTTTTTGTTTGTTTTTCCTATGATGTCCAGAAATTCAATTAGAAAAAGATTGCTTACCAGGCTTTAATTTTGGTGGATGCATCCCATATTTATTTGTCATAAAGCTTTAAAGTCCAGCAGATCACCATCTTTTGTTGCTCAAACTATTCTGATACTCTTTCTCTGTCATATCCAGGAGATTTGGTTTAAAACTGTTGCTTTCTTCTATTAGAATCTGGACAATCTGAATTCCCCAAATGTTGGCAGTTGCTTTTTTACTGTTACCAATAATCCTAGAAATATGGAAAATCAGAATATTATTACAAGATTGGTTACACAAGTTAATAATCTATGAAAACTAAAGCAAAGGTTGTAAAATAAAACCTGTTATTTAATCCTATGTGACTAAACAGGCGAAGGAGAACTTGAGCCTCTTAACCAGGGCAGTAGTTTACCATCCACAGTGGGCAACTTAAGAACATTTGCTTGATGTTATTCTACATTTTCCAGTATTTATTCATTCTTCAAAATTATTTGTATTTCTCTTAGTCAATAATGCCTTTAAAATTAGTAAATTCGACTGTACTAAATATATTTTCAGCTTTTAAGGATCAAAATGTTGCCCTGTTTGCACCTGCCTTCTAAAACCAGAAGAGAACAAATACCCAGTTTTCCTAACCAAGCCTCTTTGTGTCTGGCAGGACTGCTGGCAGCAGCCCAAGGTGTTCCTAGAACATGCTGTAAGGCTTTGCACCAGGTGACAGGCAGTAACGGCACCAAAGCCTACAGGTAGCATTTAGCTCCCAGCAGGCAATCCCCAGCTGTGCTGCTTTGTGTGTCAGCCATAAAATGTGTGTTGTCTTTCTGAAGCCTGACTAAGCAGCTTTGGATATTACAAAGGCTCTGCTGCATGTTTTAATTTACATAGATTAGTCTTTCTCCTTTTTTTTTATTACATTGACTAATCAGGAGAATATCTTAGCCCAGACATGTTTATAGCCTTGTGTGGCTGTGTTTGGCTACATAGATAAAATATCCTCTCATTTGCATGATTATTGCATGAAAGCAGTACTCTTAGAAGGCCCAAACACTGATTTAATGCTCCTTCCCTGCCTCTCTTTTTACTTCCAGAACCCAATTGTCCAGATCCTCACCTTCTTCCATTTCTTTGCTGTGGTAAAACCTTTTCATGGCACAGGCTGAGCTACTTGGCTCAATTCTCAGGCTCAAAACCAGTGGGAATATTGGATGTGGATTTGTCAGGGATGGGGTTTGCTGCAGCTGGAAGTTTTGCTGCTCAGCATTTGCCTTTCCCAAGTTGTGCTGGGCAAACAGGACAATCCAGGTGTGAGGAAGGAGGTGAAGCCATCCATGGTGGAAACAGAAGGGGAAATATGGAGCAGTGGTTGACTGTAGAGAAAGTCTTGGGGAAATGGAGGACAATCTTTTGGGTGTTTGAAGGGCCCACCTTTGAATGGCTTTTGTGCCTGGCTGCAGCTGCTTCACAGGCCAGGGGCTGGCAGGGAGGAGGAAACATCTCAGCACTGAACTGCTGCTCCATCCTCCGTGGTGTTTGTGAGGTCCCCAGGAGGAGGTGAGAGATGAGAATCTGACTCCATGTTCTCAGGAGGCTGATTTATTGGTTTATGATATTATATTAAAGAATGCTATACTAAAACTATACTAAAGAAAGAGAAGGATACAGATAAAAGGCTTAACAAGAACAAATAATAAAAACTTGTGACACCTCAGTGTCTAACTTAGCTGATGGTGATTGATCATTAAGTAAAAACAATTCACGTGAAACGAATCAATCACCTGTTGGATAAACAATGTCCAGACCACATTCCAAAGCAGCCAAACACAGGAGCAGTGAATCAGGTAATTATTATTTACATTTTTCTCTGAGGCTTCTCAACTTCCCAGGAGAAGGAATTCTGGGGAAGGGATTTTTCAGAAAATACCATGGTGACAATGCTCGAAGCATAAACTGCTCCAAGCAGAAAAAGAAACAATTGGTTTTACATAAAATTCAGTAAAATAATAGCTTCATGTCTTTTTATTTCAGGAAACAAAATTGTGTCAGTGTATTACCAAATCTGCAGAAATAATGCCATAGTAGTTGACTCACTGAACTTCATGAATGTGGGATAAATTTGCAAAGAAACATCTGGGCCTTCAATTTTTCTAACAGATGGATAAGAGAATTGCAAAAATTCTTCCAAGATTTCTTTGAAATCTGTATTAGCAGATTTAAGCTTTGGTATTTCATATCAAGTGTTCAAACCTCTGTAATGAAAACAGAAGACATTGGCTTAGATTCTGATAATGAGTCAAGCTTAGAAATAATAAATCAGTCAAAAGAAAACCAAATTTAAGGATGTCACATCTAAACCAATCTGTCATCTTAGTTTTGCAAGATTTTAATAAAGCATATTGGATAAACTTTCAGCAATGACTACTAATACAGTTCTGTGAGAGGCAAATGCCACTTAAAAATGTGGGATTTTTTAAATCTTGTTTGGAAAATGGGAATTTTTATTGTGAAAATGGAATTCATGTGAGAGTTTAACCTGAACTCAACAAGTAATAATAGTAAAATGCTTGAAAATGCCATGGAAAACCTTTGGAAAAGTGATGACTTTTAAAATGAAGAAATTCCCAAATCTACGGGAATAGATAATGGGAATTTTTCAAAAGAGTGATGAAATTTAAACTACTTTAACCTAAATGTTGCTTACCTTCCTTAATTTCAAACTTTCTTTTTTCTTATTTCACCAGAAAATCTAAGGCTCTCCTCTTGCCAATGAGTGATGTAGTTGCAGCAGCTGGGAAGAGCAGCAGTGACTCTTTAAGTGTTTTGGGGACACACATCTGTCAGGGCCTCAGCTTATCACACCTAACCCCATTACAGACCAGCACTGGCTGCTTGCTCCCAGCGCTGTCCTAAACAATTCACTTGGTTTTCTTATACAGTCATCTAAACATTGTTCCTAGAAGAGAAAACAGAGTAAGCTGTCTTCACAGATGGATGGGTCTGCACTCTGATTTATTCTATTGATTCTGCAAAAACAGCTGTTTGATTTAAACCAGGGCCTGTGAACTGCAGGCCAAGTGGCCATCAGAGAGCAAGGGAGAAGGGCTGATGACTTCAGAGACAGGTAGAATTGTCCTTGTCCCTATGCTGTCACAATAAACCAGTCAGGATGAGGTGTTTCTGTGCACTCATGTACATTCTTGCTTTTCACATGAGCTTTGACATTTCCTTTGTAGCACTCTCAATCTCTGTGTTACCAGTTCCAGTGCTGACACATTCCTGCTTTCCAAATTAAAGCATAGGATCATGGAGCCCTCATTTGCTCCAAATCTACTTCTGTTTGAAATAACTACAGTGCACAGTAGAAGGGTTAACTGCAGATCTGTACCATCACTTGCTGTTTTCCTCTTCTTTTCTTTTTCTCTTGTCTTTTAATATGGGGTATTTGAGCTTCTTAACCAGTGCACATTAAATGCACATTTTACCAGCCTAACATTTTTTCCTTTGTATACCTTTTGCCTTTCACAGTGGGATCTCAATTCTGAGCGGAGCATCTGTGCACTGCCAAAGTACAAATGCTTCCAGACATGTCCTAGATGAGTGGGGAAGTGTATCACTGTACCATACCAGAACGCCCCTTAATAGCACTCTTAATATTGGTTTCCTGAAAATGTTTCCTAATAGCTGTAAAAATCCATTCTTTACCCTTAGCTTCACCTACTTTCAGAGCCTTTTTACTAGAGCTTGTGTTGTAAAGTGTCTGATATTATTATTAATACTTATTTAAAAGATGGTTTTGAGAAGCCAAATGTATAATTTTGTATTCATGGCTTTTAACAAATTTCTAATCTATTTTCTCATCTTACTTACACTGTCTAGTATTGTACAAATCATCTGAGCTTGTCTGGAAAATGAATTTTATGTTGCTTTTGTTCAGAATAGTAAGTTCTAATTTTTTTTTTGTATGCATGCAAGTGTAGTTTCTTGTTACCACAATTTTAGGGAGAAAAATGAGAGAGCAGGATAATGACTTGTGTCTGGATTTCCTATGCCTCTTGTTTTTTCATTTCCTTAGGGTATGGTGCATTGTGGAGAACTCTGTAATGGTTGGGATATGGTAGGCTTTTTGGCTTTGTTTTTTGGTTCATTATATTTAAATTATAGAAAAAAAGAAAGTTTCTCAAGAGTCAGGAACTGTCAGTCCAGGCTGGGCAGTCAGTGCTACATTGAAATTCAGACCCGTGTTACTGTGATGGTAATAATTTAAAAGTGAATTTATTAAAGTTTAGTCATGTGACTACTGTCAGTTTCTGGTTAGAATTAAGTTCTATGAACATGTGAACAATTTTGCCATTGACCAATCTGTCTGTGTCATCATAAAGTTGAGTATTTACCAAGTGAGCATACCTAGGCTTGGAAATCTTTTCCACAATCTGAGTCTTGCAGACTATTCCATTTTAAATCACATGATTATGTTGCAGGATCAAGCTCTCAGTTTTGTTTCACTTATTGTTATAAACTGTATACTATAAGTAAATCAGAAAATTCAGGGTAAGACTTCTTAGGGTTGTCTTAAGCTGCTTATATTTAAAATCAGTTGATTTGCATAAAGCTGGTTTGCCTCCTTATTCAGCAAAAAATCTTGTTTCTATTCCTAGAAAACTAAGGACTGAGAGGTACTTCACAGTGGTTGAATAGCAAGTGGCTTTTCACAAGTTCCTGGTTTTAAGGTGAAGCAATTTGAAATTTTGTTTTATATGACCCCTTCAAGCACCAGTGACACAGCTGTGCTCCTCTTAGCACATGCAGCATCATGCATTCTGTGTGATAGCTTTTGTTACATGAATACAGAAAACTTATTTACCTTTGTCAAAATAAATTATACAATCATCCAAATAAATAACACAGCTAATAAATTAGAGTTTGACAATATTCCCTAGTCAGTGATTCAAAAAAGTAATTTGCTTCTGATTCATTCATGTACTTCTGTGATGGCATGTCAAATCACCTGACTCTAAAAATGACTCATTAAAACATAGAGTTGTGTCAAATGCATCTCAGTGAATTGCATTCTTAAATGTTTACATTTTGGTCTCTCAGTTTCTGCACTGTGTAAAAGAGATATTTGCTGCCTTCCTTGTGGCTGGAAGCCAATCTGATGTCTTGTTTCTTCAGTATTGCCTTGCATACTGTCAGATCTAACTTTTAGTTCCTTCCTGCTTTTGGCTGACTTTATGCAGAGGATGCTGTGACTTCAGTGTTGATGTTGGTCTCTGCGTTTAATCCCTTTATTGAGTGGACTTTTGCAAATCTGTGTTGTGCAATTATTCTTTTTTCTATCACCAACTTTAATCATGACTGTGAGTAATTAGGGTCAGGATGTCAGACTAGATTTCCACTTAAAAGGTGTGCCCAGTAATCATGCTGATCTCAGATGATAAAAAGGATTAATTACTGTACTCTTCCTGGCTCCTGCTGGAGATTTTGCTAGAAGGAACAGCAAGAAAGGGTGCAAAGCTATTAATTAATTGCACGGTATGCATTCCACTGCTTGTTCTCTTACTCCTTTTAATCCTTTGGAGTGCTATTATCTTTTCTGAAGCTTTTATGAACTCTTGTGCATATTTAAGCACTTTTGAAAAATTACCTAACAAGTATAATCTGTGGCACTCAAATGCATTAGAGTCTTCTCTCTCTCCAAATTGTGTGAGATTAGTAAAGCACATTGTAAAAAAAATAAGATGGCTACTTGCCTTTTCCCTCCACATCAGATGTGCTATATGTGGCAGCAGTTGAGTGCAATTTTAGCTGGAAATATAAATCCATGTGCTAACATTATTATAGAAAGGATTTACAGTGGTTTATCTACCTTTTTATGAAGAGTAAAACAGGTGCAAAACATGCCTGGGATTTTGTACATGACTAATTTTATTTGACTAGCATTTCTCACTTCACATTAAACCTACAACCAACCGCACCACACACTGATTTTATACAGTGCCTGAAGACTACACAGGTGAGAGATCAGTGCATTTCCTGCTCTTTAAGTTCACCTCTGAGGAATGAAGGTATCAGTTTTGGTAGAAACTGCTCAGAGATGGTGCAGGGAGTGGAGGAAAAAAGTTCAAGTCCGTGCAGAAGGGCCCATCTAAATTGCTGCTGCTGCCCCAGGGATGTTGGTGGGACCATGAGGTTTGATGGAGTCAGAGTGATAGATAACTGAGAGTGTGCACAAGTTCCTGCGTGGGGCAGTTCCTTCCTTGGGTAGCAAAATCCTTCCTCCCAGCCAGAAGCAGCAGTGGGAAGGGGTGACCTGATGGAAATTCTCAGCCATTGTGGTCAGTGGTTCTCTGCACTGCCTCCCCTCATTCTCGGGCTGCTACTCCTGCTTCCTGCATTCCTTGGTATTGGCCTGGCGCTCTTTTTAACTCAGTTTCTTAAATAAATTGTAGTGGAAATGTTTGATCTTTGTGGAGATATTTCTGTTCACGAGGACATAGATTGCTATCATTTATTAATTGTTACAGTGTGGCAGATAAGCCCTGACCAATTATGGCCCCACTACACAAGCCAGTGATTCAGCACAAAAGCAGAATGTTGTTCTGTCCAATAGCTTTACAGTTCTTACTTTTCTGTTTTGTAGAAGGTAACTAAAGGCAGGGCATGAAGACATATCTTTTTTAGTGTCACATAGCAAGACACTGACAGAATCTGGAATTTAAGACTTTATTAATCTTTGTCGACTGCTGTAACCAGAACAGCAATTTCTTGCCTTGCAGTAGCTGATATTATTTACTTAATGTAGCTAAGCTTTCTCGCTTGGTTGGTAAGAAACATTTTTAAACTGTGGTATAAGAATATCATAAATCTAAAACAATTAACATTATATTCACTTGAGCAAAGACTTTTGTGGTTTTAATATTTAGAGGGTGTAAAGGCTATTTATTTTTTCTTTGAAGCAAAAATGTGTGTGCATGTTGTGTGCAAAAACTGTATTTGCTTGTGTTTTGCTTTTTCCCTCAAGGAAAGAACCAATTACTTCTCTCAAACAGAGCATGACATACTGGAGTAAATGTTAAGAAAAAAATTAGTCAAAGTTAAAATAAATAGTTATGGTAAAAGCAAAACAAAAGCCCTCTTTGAATTCAAGAAATTTGAAGTGAGACTGTAACATGTCAAGAAGAAAATTACAGTAGGAATTTTCTGTATTATAAATGGTGCTGCTCTGCAAGCAAGGATTATGTAGATCTTTCTACTTCATTAGGATGCATTCACCTGTGAGATTATGGGATTCCCTGCAATTCAAATGAGGATATACTCTCCTGTAGGTGTCTGAAAACAGCTCTGTGGCAGTGAAGGAGGAGAGGAAGAAATCTAAGCAAAATAATATTGATTTTTATTACTTGTAATTCATTTGTAGAGGAAAAGGAAGAGGAAATAAATGCTATTTCTCAGACCTGGTATTTACTATGCTCCCTAAATATTTTGCAGAGACCCAAGCAATGTAAGTGCATTTGCTCCTAGCAATTCAAACCCAGCACTCAGCTCTTTGTAAGTGTTAGAGTGTTCTTAGGTCCAGCAACCCCCCGCCACCTCCATGGCCCAGCTCACATCCCAGGGCTTTGCTAAACTTTGCAAATTTTAACTGTGTTTTGTGAACAGTGTTTATAGAGTCACAGAATGGTTTGGGTTGGAAGGGAACCTATAAAGGGCCATCTAGTCCAATCCCCCTGCCATGAACAGGGACATGTTCAACTGGATTGGGTTGCTCAGAGCCCTGACCAGCCTGGCCTTGAATGTTTTCAATAGTTTAGAGTCTCTGAAGTCCGTTATACCCAAGCATTATTACCTTTGTCAAGTTTTTGTGTCAAGAATGTCTGGTACTTAAATAGTAGGACTCCCTGTTTGTGGGTGATCCATAAAAGTAAATAAATACCTTTCAGGATTGTGACTGTAGACAGAAGTATCAGGAAAATCTGTTTTGGACCGTTCATAATGTTTCTCCTAAAATTCTCCTGCCTTGTATATCCATATTGGTTTTCCCCCTTGCTTATTCTGGTCCCTGTGCAGAGCAGCAGGAAGGGCTGTGTAGGTACTGAAGATGCCCCATAAGAACACCCTTCTGAAAACCAGTCCGTGGAGGAAATACCTCAAAAGGCTCACTGCTGTTGGAAAAGAAAAGAGTTTGAGGACAAGTGGCATCAGTCTAGAAGAGCTGGAGGTGTGAGCAGCCAAGGCTGGGGAGAGCCCATGGTGTGACAAGGGAATGCAAGCCACTGCCACAAAATGCCTGAGCCTCCGAACACGTGGGAGGGACTTCCCCATTCAGGGAGTCTGTGTTCATCTGGGAGCACATTGTGGATCAAGGGCAACCTACACAGTTAGAGGTAATATACGTGCTTCTGAATCTCATAAAAGGTATTATTCCTCTCCCTGAAAACTTGGCTCTGATTGTTGAGGTGGTCTCAAGATGCTACATGTAATGCAACAGCACTTCACTGTATCTGCATATTTATGTGTGCAAAGACCTGGCTGTTTAGTCCTCTACAAACTTCCCTCAAAAAAAGCTAATTTCGTCTTTCTGAGTTTGAGACAACACTTTATATACAAATAAGAAGTTAATACCTCAATATTTTTGTAATTATTGAAATACTTAGCTAAACTAAATATGTTATCTGATAAAACTGGAACTTTAAATGTCATTTCCCTTCTGATAGGCTGAAAAAATTTTTGACCATGCAGTGAAAGATTTTCTGGAAAAAATCAAAGCAAAACAATGAACAACAAAATCCATAAAACTTTATTCTGCTGACTACCAGGGAAAGTTATAAGCTTTTAATTTTTTTAAATTTTCCTCCCCAGCATATGAAGTCACTCTCCAAATTTAAAAGAAATGAGGGGTAATATACTTGAAACTCTAGAGAATACCTGTCTAGTTCAAATTTGATGCTATAACTGAATGCAATTATTCCAAGGACCTATTTGAATGACTATAGCCAAAATTAAATGGCTGTGGTACTTACACTGTAAGCACAGAGAACCAGGAGTCCTGCTAATAAGCAAAGGATGTTTGTTTATGAAAATTTATGGATGTTTTTATGTACAGCTGAATTTTGTTGCCTATATTCAATTTAAAAAGGAAAAGTTTTGTGCTATAGTAACCAAACTTGCAGTTTTTGCTTTAACAACTAGTGAAATCCATCACTGATTGATAGTGTAAGTTTTCATCTGGATAAAGTCTGCTGGTTTCAGTTAATAATTACAAATGTATTCTAAATGACTGTCATTACAGCTCCATTATGGAAAGATCAGACACTGTGGCTCTGATTCTGATCTTAAGATGGGGTAAATTAGGCATGAGGTCAAGTGAAGTTCCAGGTACATAAAATACAGGAGTAAAGCCTGTCCTGCCATCTCTGAGCTGGGTAGAATAAGCCTAGAAATGATCCTTCTCACAACTCAGTCTTGACTGTCCATTTTATGCAAAATGGTAGAAAAACATGAATGGTCAAGGCCTAAAGTCACTTTGGTCTTGATTCCTTGCCCCCTGCCTGCTCTGTAGTTTACCTGAGACCACAGACTGCAGAGCTGTTTTGTTGGTGTGCTAAATTCCTTGGGGGTGAGAGCAATGCACACACAGTGTCACGATAATCATTCCAACTGTCTTTGCACTCTGAAGGTTAAAGAGAGAAATCCTTGAATTTCAAAGTCCTGCAGAGCGTGTGGACCAAAGATTAATGCAAGTTTTTCCATTAATTCCCTGGGACGCTCTGGCATTATCAGCCACTGTTTCTGTGGAAGTTGATATTCATTCAAGAGAACAGTGGCTTAATGCATATAAGGATATCTGCTGAAACCTGTAGGATTTCATTATTCTAATAACTTACGTAAAAGCTTATATAGAAAGGCTAAGAAAATTCATTGTTAAAAAGTAAGAAAACTTTAAAATTTATAAAAAGTACAAAATTCTTAAAGTATCTCTTAGAGCCAGCTTTTTAAATAAATCTGTCCTGCTTTATTTCTGAGACGTTAACAGGTAATGTGTGTGTAGTAAAGTCAGAAGCAGAAAACTTTCATTCTGCAGTTGCTTCAGTGGGTACTCTTATCCCTCATCAAGTTAAAATATGTGCTAACTTGTACATTCACATATCTAACTACCTCCTTATTAGGATGAACAAGATTTGTTCTATGATAGCAGGTGGCAAATTAGTTTTTAACAATCTTGCCCACTAAAAAAGTAATTATTTTTGGGCCTTATTTAAAGGCTTTGTTTTAAACTGTTGCTTTTCATGCTGCCTTGGTTATTTTCCAAGCTTAATACTCCTTTTGTTAATTATGATTTGTGATTGCCAGACTACTTGTTTGGACAAATGGAATGTAGTATTTTTCAAGTAGGTATCCATTATAAGGGATTTGTCTCTCCCAGTTTTGTTATTCATAGGATATAAATGAGCATTACAGTTGAATTAAAGCAGAATTATTGTTGTTCATAAGTCTCTGAATATTTTAAAACTTTATTTTTTCTCAAAGCTATTTAAGTTTTTTTTAATTTCTTCATAGTCAGAGTTCAGTTGCATATCCGAAATCCTTATCTGCAAGAAGCAGTCACGCACTGTAAAAATCAAGATGAAGAATAAAGATTATTTTAATTTTAAAAATGTGATGTATGACATAATTTGAAAGATAGATTAAAAAGTACCAAATTTACCAAAGAAGGAAAAACCAAATTTCTCTGATTGAAAAACATTTTCTAAAGAAAAGACAAAGATGTCTGAGCTGCCTGAGTTAGTAACTGGTTTTGTACCAGACTAAGCTCTCTTGAAATGAAATTCTCAGATGTGTAACTAAAAATTTAACCTGTGTATGGCCAACATCCAAGGAATGACACAGTATAAGAGCTTACAAAAGGAGCATGAGTCAAACTGTGGAGGTCTGTGATGGGCATTGTGAGTGAAGAAATACTGATGGTTTCCAAAATAGGAAAATGCTTTTTGTTATAAAAAAAAGCTCTATTTTTTCAGAAAAAAAAATCCACCAAATATAAATTAAGAATTTTTTATTACTGTGGGTAAGTCTAGTTGATGGGCTGATCTTAAAAAGTTATTTCTGTTATGTACTGCTGACCTCTATTGGCTTATTCCCACTATATGCTGATGTTGTGGCACTGCTGTTTTCCTCCCTTGGGAGATGAGAGTTTGTTGATTTAATTTAGGAAGTTTTGTTGCAAAATGCCAAAAATTTGAGCATATATATGTGTGTATGTGTTTCTTGTCATGCACAAGTACAGCCATTAAGTTACTCTTCAGCCTCAGGTAAGTCAATGGAAAAGCCATTATCTTGGAATAATGATTTGGTGGGGGCTTCTTGTGTCCATGAATTTACAAATATGCTTAAATGGTTTTATTGAGGTGTGGCCCTAGATATACTACACTATAAAAAGAAAAATAAATGCCATAAAATTGCAGTTTTCCTTTGCCTGTTAGTCAAAAGTTTTAGAAAGGATAATTTGGCAAATCATCCAACTGTAGCATGGTCTAATTGGTTTTGAAGCCACAACATAAAATTTAAATTGGGGAAGATATTTAACTGTGTCAAATATTCTGTTCCTTCCCTCATTGAAGTCAAGTCAATACCATAATGTAATTTCCTTTGCATTTGCTCTTATCACTTTTTGAGATTATTTCTGCTTGATGAGAAGCTCAGTGTGACCTGGCAGTGTGCGCTGGCAGCCCAGAAAGCCAAAGAGATCCTGCACTGCATCGAGTGTGCCCAGTATGTCAATGTTTAGATTAGATATCAGGGGGAGATGCTTTCCTGTGATGGCAGCCAGACACTGGCACAGGTTGTCCAGGGAAGCTGTGGCTGCCCCATCCCTGGAAGTGTTCAAGGCCAGGCTGGGTGGGGCTTGAAGCAACCTGGTCATGTGGAAGGTGTCCCTGCTCATGGCAGGAGGGTGGAACGACATGATCTTTGAGGTCCCTTCCAACCTAAACCATTCTACAATACTAGGATTCACATAATTTGCATCATTTTTTCTGATATTTGTACACAGAGGCATAATTTTATTTGCCTTTGTTATGACAGTAATGTCTTGAATCAATTCATAGCCTAAAGCCACCTACACTGACGAATGAAAATATTAAGACATTCTAGCTCATACCGAGCCTCCCTATCCCAGCCTCATCCCCAAGATAAGACTTTTATTGGGCCATGCTTTTGATCTTTGAGAAGTGCAGATGGTGATGAAGGTTTAATTTCCAAGTTTGCTTTTATCAGAGAGAGGGCCTGTGGTTAGCTTTGTGACAAGGTACATAGCCCTGTGGAGTGCATGCAGTAGGTAAAGTGATGCTCAGTGTGTGCTTTTTAGAAGAAACCTTGGTTTGGAATTATTTTTAAAAGGAATATTTGCTTTAAAAATTAATTGTAAAAATTAATTTTTAAGCATCTCTAGGATTTTGCTGCTTAGAGTACTGTACTGGAATTTCAGATCTTAATGACTTCTCTGTGTGGAGAGGACAATTAAAGGAAATAAATGTCTAAGAAACAGGTTTTCACATAATGGCAGGGTGTGCATGGATTATGAAGTGCAGCCTGTAAGAGCATGATGATTCTCCATGTAAATGTCCTGTAATCACTCAAACCAGTGGGAGCAGATGTAAGAAATAGGCTTCAATTGCTACATTAGGCTCAAAATTTCTGAGAATCAGGCCCAAAATAGTTTGGGATTTTATTATTTAATTCTCTCCAGGGAAACATAGGAAACAGCACTGAGAGGATGAATAATGAGGCTTAGGAAATGCCATGTCCCTTTGGGTAAATTATACAGCACATGCCCAAATAGGAGATTTTTTTTCCTTATTCTGTCTTAGAGCTGCCAGAGAAAGACCGAGAAATTTCCAAACCCTTGGGATTCCTTCAGATCTAAAACTATCCCATTGTCATGGAGTCCTAAAACATGCAGAGCATTCTTTTTGGAGAGGAAACTGCTGTTCTGGCTATTCCCTACTGAAATTTCTATTGAGAAGAAGCGTTTCAAAGGTCAGTTGCACTTCCAGAAAAATGTCTCATATTTCTTGGCTTTCCTAGCAATCAAACCTTTGCCAGTGAAAGTCAAAAATATCCCATTTGTAGCAAGATGGATTTAACTCTATCAAAATTCTTTACAGACCATGATTATTAGTGCTCTTGCTATATCCTGAAGATTTTTCCAGCTGAGTAATCTAAGCTAGTGAAACTGTAATGATGGGGCTCCTCACAGTGAAAGCTTAGGTTTAGGCTTTGGGCAGGTATCCAGGATAATGGATAGCAGAGATCAGAAAGATTTGCTGTGGGTGAGGCAAGGAGCAAGGTCTGGCACATGAAACATGGATGCAGCAAGAGGAGTCAGACAGGGGAGCAGGGGCAGGTGTGAAGGAGGCAGGGAATGATGCTGAAAGAGACCCAGGACTTAGATCCAGACTGAGGTGAGGATCAGAAGCCAAGGCTGAGCAGCACTGTCTCCACGCTGGGCTGGCTGCCTCTGCTCTGGAAAACCCAAACAAGGGTGGTACCCACCCATCCACCCATCCCCAGCAATTCCTGCAGGCACTGTGTGATGTCTGCTGCTCTGGAGTTTTCTGGAAACAGGTTTGGGATAAGAATGACCCAGAACAGGGGAGTTTGTAGTGTAAGAGCCTCAGCAAGCACAGCCCACTGTGGCTGCATGACAGTGAGTGGAGAAGTGTCACCAAACAGGAAATCTGGCATTCTATTTTCATGGGTTGCATCCTTGACTAACTGGTATCTGATGACTGAAATATCCAGGTATTCCAAGAGTTCTTTTAAATTTTACATTAATAGCTAATTCTTCTTTTAAATTTTACATTAATAGCTAATTTCTTCACCAGATCACTATGGGTGCAGTTAACCATATTTTATCATCTTGATAAGGATTTCAAAGTGTCCTGTTTAATCTTGTCCCATGAGGTGTTCTGTGACTGATGGGCATACGCTAGTGACCTAAACATTATATATCCTGATTTTATTTCTTATGTCTTTTTTTTTCTTTCCCATAAGAAGCTTTATTTTAATAGTATTTTCTGGAAAAGAAAAAATGATTAAATAATTTCAGGAGAAATTAGCTATTTACCCCTGGAAAAAAAATTAAAATTAAAGCAAGGAAAGTCACTCTCCCATTTTTTTTTTTTTTTTTTTATTTGAGTAATCAGCCTCAAAAAGCTTCAGATTAATAGAATATGAAAATCTGGTAGACTGCATTTTCAACTCAGATTGGTTTAACTAATTCTCACAAGAATTTTATAAACTAGGTTTCTCAGTGTCTTGGTGACTATGCAGTTTCATAATGAAAAGTATCTCTGCATTGATTTCAGGATAGATCAAACCCAGTACTGAAAAACACCTGATAGGCTGGTACAGCTCAGCTTGCTGGTGGGGAGAAGTCTCTTTTTTAAAAGGCTCTACCCATTTTATAGTGCTTTCTTGTGGAAAGGCTTGTATGAGGCATCATACAACAGTATGGTGCTGTTAAGATACAGTTTTAGAAAGCTCTAACTGTAGTTGCCCTTCAAGTCTACATTCTTGTTTAGTCATATTCCAGAAGTTTAGAAAAACTATTGTGCACTGAGTCTTTGTTAAGCCTTTGTCAGGAGTGTTTGATATTTTAATCTTGCAGAGAGCAGTGAGTGAATTGTGCTAATTAGCACTACTGTTCCCCCATCTCAGTGGTAGCAAGAATGTTTCTTAAGAAAAATATCTTTTATAAGGTATCTTTTGTACATCTAATATGTAAATTTATCCTCTTAAAATATTTATAATAGAGGGACTGTGTACCTACTCTGAGGTAGGTTTGCAAGGAGGACAGAGCTGTGTGGTATGTGCAGTGGGTAATTGGCCACTGCTGAGAAGGGCAGAAAGCTCTTTGTGTTTCCCTGTACAGCTGCCAGAGCAGTGTAGCTCACAGCAAAGGCAGTCTGAGGAAAAGTCTTCTGCATCCTGTAGGATTCAGACTTGTGTACAGGATTAAGCTTTAAGAGTATGCATTATAGCAATAGATTTGCATGAAGCCTAGAATTTAGAGATTCTGTTCCTCAGACACCAAAGAAAAATCCAAGCACTAAATAATAAATCCTTTCCCAAGATCATCCACATCATTTGGTGCAGCACTAAACACACCACCTGTGTGACAAGAGGTGGGTAACTATTTTCTTCTTCAAACAGACTTTCACTCAAATAAATTTCTGCCATCATTGTCCCTCACACCAAGGCACAGGAGCCCTGTAGAAAGTCCAGGACTCCATGTGTTTGCTGCACTTTGTGGCTACAGGGGCTGTTTTCTTCATGCTGTAGGAGTCTGATGTTTTCTTGAAAAAGCCCCGTTGTTCCAGAAATAGATTTAATGGCCATTTGTTTTCACACCTTCACAGTGCACATACCCTACATTCAGAGTTCCTTCTTTTACTTCATCTGGTCATGGGTTATTAAGTGTTGACTGGGCAGCAGTGGGTGACACATCCAGAAAACAAATAATTAGCATTAAAAGTGCTGTTGTCAGAAGTACATCCATCTGACTGGGTAAGAACATGTCCAGACTCAGTTTTATTGTTTTATTTTTCAGTGCCATCAGTCTTACGGTTGTTTGCATCCAGCTTGAGCTGTAGCAAAGTGGCATTTTCCTTGGCAGTTTCCACAAAGACAAGAACAGTTGCAATGAAAGGCTGGCTATAAAGTACTAATTCCTACAGGATTTCAGACTTTTGTCTTAAGTTTTAGGATAAGAGAAGCTTTGCATATTTGTTTTAACAGGCCTTTCATCTGTAATAATAATAACACTTAACACTTTTCAGCTTCAAAATATCTTTAAAATGATAATTTCACAACACCTAAATGATACAGAAAGTATTTCATTTGCCCAAGGCAATTAAGGGAGTCAGCACCAGCACTAGGAATAAAGTAAAAAGAAGGATAAATATGGAGAGAAATATTTTTAGGAAAACTCTACCACAATTCTTTATTTCCTGTGTGTTCCTCTTTTTTCTTCTCCTTTTCCAAAATATGCCTTTTAATGCTGAAATGCTGAGAGCGGTAGAACAAAACTAAGGGAGAAGATTTCACATTTGGATTTGTTCATGGACTTGTCTTCCACAGCTCATTGTACACAGAGATTTGACACTTTTCTGTATGATGTCAGTATCAGTTTTAAACGACCAGACCAAGATAAATGTGTCTTTTGGGGAGATGAGAGGGAAATGCAGTGGTTGAGATTATTTAATATACTGAAAATAATATAATACTGCATGTCCTTTAGTGAATAACCCAGGGTGTAAAAGTTAGAAAGGAGTTTCAATTCCATTTTCATTGTCCCAAATTTCCAGTTTTTGCTTGTATCTAGAGAGGGCAGCAAAGAGCTGCAGTTTGAAACTTCTGCAGCAGGTAACCTGCCCTGTCTGCTTTTTCTTTGATTACAGCCTTACAATAACTCATCATTAAGATATTTTCAAAGTGCTTCTTGGTTTTCTGACTCCAAGTTTTTTTGGGGTATTTCTGTGTTATGAGACAGAATGGTCAGAATTAACAACCTGACCACAGGCAAAGGATGTTGGCAAATCAACAAGACAGTGTCTTGTAATCACAACCTAAGCTGAGTTTATCAGTCTCAGTGCCTCCAGGTAATTTAGGATATTAGAAACAGAATTTTTATTAAACCTCTGGAAGTCTATTCAATGTCAAATGCATTGCCCTGAAAGAGCAGGCTGGATGTGTATCCCAGACAGGCTTAGCAGACATTAAAGTGAAATTCAGTGGTTTCACTGCTCTTCAAAAGGAAATCCTGCTCCCTCATGCACAAACACACTGCAGGAGCAGATGAACTGCTGGCAGAGGGGACAAACCTTTAAAAGTGAAGGAAGGGAGGTGATCTGTTGGATATTTGGAGGGCATATCCATGAACATCACATCATTAAAGGAAAAAGAGTGGATTTCAGTGGGTTCAACAGAGATGACTCCTTTGGAGCAGAGATGTAAGGACAGACATTACTCTGAAGTCCAGACACTTAAAACATCTGAACTTTCCCTCCACTGTTCATTATTCCCAGCTGCCTGGCTTAGGTACAAATTTTTGTCCTAAATGAGTTAGTGGGGATTTTGCCACTAATTTCGGGAAGGCTGGCACCTGAGGTTAGCAGAAGTATCCTTACTGGGTGTCCTGTGTTTCCCTGTGCTCATCTACAGCACGGCTGGAATAGATCATGTTCACAGCCACCCCTGGTTACCAACTTGTATATTTTGTGGTGTGCAACTGTGCTTGTCAGCCTGTACAAGCCATGGTTTTATACCAGTTGTATTGTTCTCACATTCTGGGACCTAAAAGGGCTCTATTTTTACTGGAGTGTGCCATTCATGTGCTTTTATTCTTTAGACAGGTAAAGTGCTGGCCCTGACCTCATGCACTGATTAGAACTGATTTCCATAACATCCCTCTTGAGAGGGATTTATATCATCTTTAAGTGGGAATTACCTGAGGAAGGGGATCGGTGGGATGTTATTTATGTGTACAAATATCAGATGGGTTGTATAGAAGTCAGTCAGACTGCTCAGTGACAAAGCAAAAGGCAACAGGCACAAAAAAAAAAGGAAATCCATCCATTCATGCAAGAATATTTTTTGCTGTTTTTTAAACTGTTGGGATGGATGGAAACTTGGCATGGGTAGCTCAGAGATCTTGTGGAATCAAATCACCTCTCACGGAGATATCCAAGAGCTGTGCACAACGCAGAACAAATGGTTTGTAGGTGATCTTGCTCTGAGCAGAGGGGTTGGGTGGGAGGATATCTGGAGTTCTCTGCCTACCCCAAGCATTCTGTGATTCCCCAGATAGATCTTCTTATTAAAAACTGCTGGAAAACAGTCAACAATTGTGCAAATACAGTTAAAGCTGCATGAAATTTTTATCCAAATATAAAAATTATTACTTGTAAATTAGTTTCTTTTCTCTAATAATTGCAATAAATTAATGCATTCGTTTAAAAAACATGTAGTACAGTATCTGTTTAAAAGACAATCTCCTGCTGTCTGATTTTTAGAAAAGATTTTTTCTCCTAATGTCTGCAATGCTATATAAATTCCCTTTAAATATTCCATTTGATGATCTTCCTTCCATTATAAAATTTTTGAACTTTAAATGTCATTATAAAGTCCTGAGCAGAAATAAAATATAAATTATGATGGAAAGATGTCAAAGATATAAAGAAAATGGACATGCTTTTTCTCATTCTGTTTGTTTTATAAATGTTGTGACATTTTGACTAGGAAATAAAATGCAGGTTTTCCAGAACTGGGAAAATAATGACTGAATTTTTGGTAGTCATAAGTGGACATTCCTGAAAGTCAATGCATTAATTTCTTCCATCACTTACAGCTCCAGTGCTGTAGACTGAGAACTTTCCTAGACATGGAACAATACTAAAAATAATCATTATTTTTAAAAAAACCCCACCCTAAAAACTCTCCCTGAAGCTGTGTGGAACACTCAGAGTATCTGGCAGAGAAAAACAAAACCAATTCAGAAACAGCTACAGATGCTGCTTGGCATCAGAGGAACTTTTCAAGTGAGCTCTTTAGTAATCTCATCTCATCTCATATTAATCATTCTTAGATATTCGGTCTATCATTTGCTAATAATCTCTACCAAACATTACTTTCTTACTCTTGGCAGCAGCCTTTTGAGTAATTGATGACTGTTTTCATGCTCTGTCTCTTCATTGGCTGTCTTATTTTTAGACTGAACTGTCATGTTTGTTTGTTGGTATGGGGTTCCCCCATCCATCTGTTTATTCTTATTGCTGCCATGTGGACTCTGTCCAGTGGTTGATGTCTCTTGTGTTGTGTGGACATGCACCAATCATCCTGTCTGCCAGCCAGCAGAGCCTGCTACAACAATTTACAGTTGCAATTTTGAAGTTTATGCAATTGTTTTTTCAAAAAAGGGCATTTCGAAGAGCTGTTCCCCATATGACCCTTCTTAACTTGGATGCTTTTCAAGCTTTAAAGCTGGAAAGGAGAGCCTGGCCCTTGTGGTGCACATGTTTATTTGTAGAGAGGAAAAGCTGCTCCTTTGTGTTCCTAAGGAGCATTAACAGTAGTTCTTAGTACTTAGTACTGTTTTAGACTGATTAATGCTGATCACAGCTGTTCAATTGTGACAATTTACCTGGGCTGAATGGAGTGAAAGGAGACAGGGCTGATTATGATCTCCTGGTGAGATGTTTGCCCTCCCTCCAATGGCCTGAGACAGTTGACATATTTGACAAGTAGATGGTGGAACCGTGGAAATACCTGTGCCCTTCTCTACTATCAATTCAATTATTTATTTTCTTTAACTAAATGTATAGGAACTCTATTCTTCATTACAGATCATTTTCCTCCTTCAGATTCCCTTCTATGATCAACTTGAGTAAAACCATTTTTTTAAAGTGTACTACCAGTTTGTTAAGATTTAATGATGCTCTTCAGGGTACTGGCAGTTCCTCCCAGCTTTCCTGAAAATTTACTTTCTGATCCGTTACCAAGGTCCTTGCTGCTTCTCGTGCTTGTTATTTTTAGGAAAGAGAAAGGAGTAATGTTGACTGGAGAATATACACTCATCCATAAATTTGGGAGAGAATGTACAGCTCATCTGCCATCTGTGTAGCTGTCCTTTCTTCATCATCCATATTTCTATCCCAAACACCCAAACAGTATGACTGAGAGCATCTTATTTACATTAAAATCTATTACTGGATGTGGAAATTTCTATTTTGAAAGGTGGTGGGTAGATCCGCCATTATATGCTGTGAAACTTTTTCCATGTACCTGCTTAATCAGTAGAGCCGCAAAAGTGCCTGTAATGTTGCAGCTTGCTTGGAGAAGATGAAATGGGAGAGAGTTGCAGGTCACTGACCCTGTGAGGTGCCTGAAATGGTGTGACACGTTTCTGCAGGGCAAGGGTGTAAGAAAAGGGACAAATGTGCTGCCTCCCTGGGCAGCCAGGTCAGCCTGATCTCATTAGCTCCATTCCTGAGATAGAAGAGCAAAGAAATTGTGTAGTAGTGAGAGAGAAGCAGCTGAACCTTAAACATAAACTGTTTCTAAAGACCAGCCCTGGAAGCAAAATTCAAGCTGTGTGTTATGTTCTTAATTGGGGAACAGAAGACAAGTCAAGAAATGAGTGGGTTAGGTTTGCTAATATCACTGGGCTTGTTTGTGTTGAAAGTGATTTTTAAATTTTAGCTATTCACAGTTCTCTGTTTGTTTTAATTTGTTGACAATAGTTCAATTTTAATGAATTAGAACACCTTTGCCTAAAGAAATCATAACAGAGTGAAACACTGTATTAAGAAAACCAACACAAACCTTCCTGAGCATTTATTCTTGCCATGCAGAATAAAAATTGAAGATAAAGGATCCTTGAAGAAACTCAGAGACCTTAGAAAAAGATAACTTTTTTTTGTTTTAATGAGTGCTATTTTTCATGTGATGTCTAAACTCTCTCAAAAAATTGTTTTGACCCTTGTTCTGACAAAGAAACAGCTAAGGAACCAGAGGGGAACAGACATTATGAAATAAAGATTGCTTCAGTCTCAGATATTTTTTTTTTTAACTTCCTTGTTTAATGCTGCATAAAATACCAATAAATCTCCCTCCAGGCTTTATGAGTCCTACTTCGTAGGTGACAGATCTCAGGCATTGATAGGTAGTCAAGGATTGAGGAAAATGAATGTCATAGAAAAGTTTGGAGGAGAGAATATGCCCTCATGATGCAACAACAACAAAGCATTCTTCTCTGTCCAAGTTGAATATCTGCAGATTTGGAGACAGCTATGATTTCCTGGCTTTCAAATACATATCTAGTACCACTGAGTTGCCAGCAATGTATTCTGGATGGTTCTGCAAGTAAAAATTTCCTGCAATGTCTTAATTATACCTTTTTTATTCCTTCTTGATGGGATTCCACAAAGCAGCAAGAATGCTTTTTAAGATGAACTATTAAAAGGAAAGAAAACAGTCACCAAAGCTTCCCCAGTGACTAATGTTGTGTAAATACTTCCATGGTACAGTTGGATTTATTTTTAATTATTAGGCCAGCCTGGGGAAGTGCTGTCAGAGAGCAGTGATAGCCTGTCCATTGCTCGTTTGAGCAGAACAAAGGCCTTGACTTGGAGCAAGTTGCAATGCAGATAGTGTTGTCTGAGTTTATTCTGCCTTTCTTGTTCTCAAGCAGCAGAAATGTAATCTGGAGCTGCAATGGAATTTAACGCTAGGGTAGATCCCTATGGATTTGTAACTCAGCTATATATTTCTTAAAATAAATGTAGTTTTCCATTTTATTTTTTATATGATTTCGACTGTATTTAGGAAATCAAAATTCTGGTCTATCAGGGGTCTTAGTCTCATTGCTCTGTTTGCTCTTTTACTACTACTTTTTTTTTTTTTTAAAGATTTTACTTCTTTTTCTTCTGAGAAGTGTCTCATTTTATTCAAAATTAGACACAATAAAATCTTAGGACCTTTTCCTGTACAGATTTGTTCACATTTTGTTGCTTAGGTTTTCAGGGGGGGCTGTGGAAATACTGTTAAAACAGAATTGGAATGAGCTGATTTGGAACAAATAACTTACACAATGCTTATCTTAATTTGTGGTCTTGAATATATTGCATTGCCTTCTCTTACCCTTTACTACAAATGTTCTGTTTTATAAACCCACTTTTCAGTCCAACTCAGTGCTGCTGCTTTACAGAAGTAGATGTGCAGTAAAGATAATGGTTATTTTTTCTGTTACAGAGTTTTTCTACTACACCTGCAATTTTAGGAGTTTATTCTATTTGTTTGAAGGAAAAAATTACACACAGGAGTAGCTTGAGACAGATTGATATTTGGGGGGAGTAGTGGAAACAACCTGAATAATCCCACAAACTCAGAGACCAGTAAATAACCAGGATGTTACATCTGGAGTAGGACTCCATTGTTTGCCTATGGACACCTAATGCAATTTTAGATGGCCTGCAATATCTGAGTGTATTTGCAGAGCATATATTAACATGGCACAGGTGCTCATCAAGACCTGTGCAGATTGGTAGCCACGTGTCTAAGAACCTCAAAATGTAGCCCCGGATATGTTCTTTATTTTGGAAGGCAATAAAAAACTGGCTCTGCACCTTAAGACAGCACAGCAGTCTTGCAGTGAGAGGTATATCCCAGATGTTTTCCTGTCTTTATTTCATCTTTTTTCCTGCACATCGCTCCTTTTTCGGGTGGGTTTTGCTTGGTTGGTTTTTTTATCCCCATACGGAAGTACTGACAATCTGGAAGTCATTTGTAAGGGAATACTTTCAGAACATGTGAAACTTAAGCAAGTTTTATGTATGCATTTGTATATTTATAGATGATATTAGGTTTTAGGAGCCTAGATATGGACTCCTTCACCTACACATTGGATGTCATGGCCACACCCTTCCTGCAGAGGTGATGTATGGCTTTGTGCAGGGAAGTTCAACACACTGAATGAAGCAGTGCACTTGTAGCATCTGTGGGTGCTGAGATATTGGGACAGCCAAACTCATCTCGAGCTCATTGGATTCAGGGGATTAACGGTGTCATAATCTGTATTTAGTGTCTAAAGGAGCTGTGCTGTATTGAAATCTCTGTCAGATGAGATCTCCTCCAGCAGGCTTAAGTACATGCATTTGAAATGTTTAGGATCAACAGCAAACAAAAACTTATTCAGAACTTCATTCTTAGGGTCTTGATGAGGAATGAAGGTCAGGAAACCACACTTCATGATGTCAAATTTTGGCTTTTTGTACTAACTAGAAAGGGGACATGGAAATACTTATGACCACAAATAGTGCCTAAAATCTGGATAGCAGAGCAGTTTTGAGTGGATGGGGAAAGACTGTAAACCCAGCAGAGACAGATAAGCAGAATTATTTTAGCTGTGCCTTTTGAACCAATTTGGAAGGTCCTGGGGGTTCAGGATGGGAACACAGCAAATATTGGCACTCACTCCTTGCAGAGCATCAGGGTATTCTCGCAGTGTAAAGAAGATATCTAAACAGCTGTAAAAATATTAGAACTTAAAATTTTAATGTGTTTCATTGCAGTAAGTTCAAGGAAGGTTGAAAATGGCATTTACAACTTACATTTCATTCTTCCTAGCCAGCATTATCCAGCTCATCACAGTAGCCATTTTAGTGAGTGTCAGCTCTAATCCCCTTGAGAGAAGTTAGTTCTCTTTATTTTATAAAGGAACAGAATGGCAGAAGGGCCAAAATATTATTGTTCAGAGGAACAGGTGAGAAGAATCTGTTTTCTGAGGCTCTGTATACATCTAATAAAGGTATGTTCACAAAAGGACAAATGATCAAGGTAGCTGCTCCCTCATCTGAGAGCCCCTTATCTGAGAAATGGTTACTGCATGTACTCTCCTTGTCACTTGGGAAAAAACACACACGAGCTGATCTGCTGTCATGGATAAAGGAACACAGGGTGTTGGTTTAAACTTCAGTGAAATCTCCTGTTCATGTTTGGCTGTAAACCCATGTGTGGTGACTTGAGCTGACAGACAGTATCTTGGTTAATCTCAGTAACTAGATGTGGGCTTTTAGCCCAGAGAGATAAATAGAGCTGCAATCCCCCTCGTCTGTCTGGGGAGCTGAGGAAGCCTGTGAGAGCCTGAAGTGCAACCCTGATTCCCAGCCAAAGTCTCTTTCCACCAAAGACTTTCCACACCTTTCACAATCTGCAAAAATCCTCAAAAGCTTTAATAAAGATTTCATTTTTCAGCATTTGAGATGGAAATGCCAGGGTATGTTGTTGATGAAGTCTTGAACTCAAGTGTCTTGCAGTTATCTCAGAGAAATGTAATGGAAATCAAAATACAGTCTCTAAAAATCTGATAATGCTGTCCTAGAATCTGTTTTTATTATCCCTTAAATTTCCTTCACTTTTAGTTGTGCATATAAGATGAATAAATCTATTTGCCATAACTGCTTGATAGTGCCCAAGTACTGAAAACTGGAAATTATATGAGGAAATATTTTCTTATTCTGTGAGTTTGATTAAATTAGGTGAAATTAGACCATATGTTCTGGTGTTTGTGCCTGTGATGCAATTGTATTTTCTGTGAAGACATTGTCTTCACAAGAATCTTTCTTCCCAGAAGGCATAACTACTGAAATCCCTTTTTTATGAGACTTTTTTAGCATAACATGTTAGAAATATAAAGGCAATTTCATGCAAAAAACATGTGTGCAATAATACTTACAGCTTTATCCTTTCTATTCCTATTTAGACTTTTTTCACTGCTTTAGTCAAGCACCTTTTTAAGAGTCTACTGTTTCATGATTTCTATTTGGATGAGAAAGTAGTATTAAACATTTAGTATTAAGCAGGTAGGGGTTTTTTTGTTTTGTTTTTTTTTTTCTGACTGACATTATAATGATAGAAAATTGTCAACTAGCCACAGGTTTTTATCTACAGCCATCTCTGAGATTCCTTCTATTCAGAAAAGTTCCAAGAAAAATATAAAGCAAATATTCATAGAATTTTTTTTCAAATGAAATTAAAACATATAATTTGAGCTGTCTTTTCTCTATTGTGATAATATTATATAAGTGTTTTAGTGCAAAAGTTAAACATGGAGTCCTTCTCTTAAAAATTAATAATTCTCATTGAAAATTGGTTAGGCTGGACTTCCATAATTCATTTCATTACCTAACCTAAAGCAGAAGATGGGGACCTCCCTAGTTAAACTATGCTGAATTACAGGTCAGGAGCAGCCCAGATTCATCAAAATAGAATTTTCTTCCCAACATGTGTCTTAAACAGGGACCTCCACACTTACTCTTGTTTGCATTTAAATTTTAAGGAAAATGAAGATCAAATTATGCCAAGTACTGTTTCTGTCTGTGTATAGATCCAATTAAATGAGTAATAGGAATATGAACAGGAATGAACCTTCTCTGGCTCCTATTAAAAAACTTGTGTTTATTCCTTAGGAGTATGGAAACATGTTAAGTATGGCTGATTTGTTGTTGACATGGTTAATCTGGTATCTCTTTATCTGGTATCTCTTTTTATTTATCTCTTTAAATACCAAATAATTCAGCTGATATATTTATGTAAATTTAAAACAAATCTTCGCTATTTTCTAAAATATTTTTTAAAGTGGTAAAAATGAGTGGCATGTAAATATAATAAAAAGAGTCATTATCACATTAAAAAAAAACCCCCACAACTATACATAAAATACTCAGGTATCAGTGCTCCTGGCTGTGGCAAGGACTGCAGAAAACAGCATAATTCTTGCTTGCTTACCCTGAAATTCCATTTTTATTACATGCAGAAATTAAGTGCCCATAGCCTTGGTTTCTCACTTCCTTTGTCTTTCCCTGTCATTATTTTTATCCCTATACTGCATCTCCCTTGGCTGTGTAATCCCCTGAAACATTTCACAGCCCTGATTTTCCCATTCCAGCTCTCCATTTTTTCCTGTGCCCAGTCAGTTTTGTGTCCTTCATAATCTCTCCTGCTTTCATGCTCATGTGTTTATCTCTCTGCATCCCCCCTTATCTATTGGCTCTCAAATCTCCTTATCCTAGATTCCTAACCTTGCTCATGCTGCAATCTCCCCCTTGCTTTGATGATGCACATGGCTTTCAGCTGCCCAGCCCTATTATGTGTCAGATTGCTTTTCCTCTGCTGCAACTCTTCCTGTCCCACTTGGGTATAGTGTGAGCTGGGAAGCTCCTATGACTTGTGATTATCAATGGAAAAATCCCTTTTTCATCACTTCCCACATGGTGACAAAACTAATATCTGTTTTGCTGTGAATCGCTGCAGAAAGCTGAAGAAAGATAATTTTTGCTGCAAGAAATGCAAATCACCTCTCTTTCAAACCCTGGTCCCTAAAACCTTTTAAAAACTCCCATCATTTTATAGTAGGGGTATTTTAGTTAGTTTATTAACTAGCTTTAGTGGAGTTCATGGAAATTCATAAGAACACTAAAAGAGCATAGATCTTTTGGGTTTGATCAATTAAGTAGCCTGAAAAATCTCTCTGTCAGGAATAACTCTCTTTGTCATGTACAACAGCTTCAGTTACAGGTTTATGTGGAGTGGCCCAGCAAGAGCTCCAACCAAGGATCTTCTTGCAGTCTTCCACCACTTGGAAATGCATCTTTACCAGATGCTGGAGTACATGTTGCCTCTTACACTCCCATTAGTCAATAGATATAAGTGACTTTTTAACACAATTATGTGTCCTAGGCTTCTTGCTGATTTTTTCTTTATTATATTAAGTATGTTGATTCTATTCTTCTCCAGTTTTGAGGCAGAGTGATTTGGGGAGAATGTGCTAAAACTGTGTAAGTTATGTGAAAGAAAGCTGGTGTTGAGATGAGATGATCAGTTGGTAAAGAGCATCTGCCATCAGTCAGGAAGAGTATGATGCATTTATCAAATTTCAGTTTATTCTGAAATTAGCATAGGAAAACCACTGAGCTTCCAGGTGGGACTGGATTCTGTGCTGGCAGTCAGGAGCAGATAAAAGGAGAGCTGAAATGTGCCTTTCTTTCCTGCCTTGTTGCTCCCCTCTAAGCCCCCTCCACAGAGAAGTGACACTGACTGGGAGATGCAGCAACAAGGAAGGGGAATTTGGTTTCTTCTGATGTTTGTGAAAATGCTGCTGCTTCTTTCTTAATAGGGATCTCTGTTCTCTTGGAGATGAACAATTTAATGCACATGGGCACACTTTGTACTGATGGTTTATATAATGTACTTTAGATGCTGGGTATCATTTCCTTTGAATTCAGAGGCTCTGCTGATGTAGATGTACAAATACACTGTGTCCTGGGATGCCTTTGTAAATGAATTTTTCTTCTTTTTTTCCTCCCTTTTTTTTTGTTTTTGGTCCTCTCTTCAGTGGCTGATTTGTGCTATTCAACATCTGTTGCCTTTTATCACAGTGAATTTCAGCAATAGGCAGAGTGATCCTGTCAGTTTCTATATCATTTTTAGTGCAGTTATGGAAGGAGCAGGAATGAAATGCCATACAAATACTGTTAAAAGAAAAAAACCCACCAAATCCGAAAAAAAACCTGACACCTCAACCAACCAAGCAAACCACACTACTGCTGTGGGAAAATTAAGTGAAATATGTTAAGTTTCTGTTTCTTCTTTTGATAGTTTTATTCTGATGAGTGGTTATTCAGATTTATTGAATTCTGCATAATAAAAATAATTGTTTTGATTTATAAGACTATTCACCATTTTTCACAAATGGTCAAGACTGCATTGCATTTAATCAGCTTTTGAAAGAAAATGAAAATTTTGTAGAAAAAAACAAATATGACATGAAGGTGCCACATGTCAAGTGGATGGTTTAAACCTCCTTCACTCTTGTTAAAAGCTGAACAGTTGTTTTGAATTTTTTTGATCACTGAGATTCAGTAGGTGATTAGTGAAAACAACTTGTGAAAAGTTATCAACAGGAAATATGATCAGAGTTGAGTAAGCAAAAATAGAGTTACTGTACTAAAGGACTTTCTTCAAATTTCTTTAGAGAGAAAACTTCAATTTTAACATTCAAGAAAACTGAAATTTTTCATTAAGACTTGGAGGCCCCAAAGGATCAAGTAGTTAATTATTTAGCAGGAGTCAGGTTATTTCATTAGCATCAAAAGGCTTACGAGACACAGTAGACATGTGGAAGCTAAGTAAGCAGCAAAGAGAAGCAAAGGCTCTGCTTGTGTTGTGCAGAGGTGTGCAGTGTTTGGAATATGTTGTAAGACTGAACTTGCAAGGTGCTCAGAGAAGATTCCAATGCGGGAGGGCTACAGGATACAGCCTTTGTGTGCTAGAGCCTTGTTTTGTAGGAGTTAAAGCAGTATGCAAAGTTGATAAGACTAATGAGGTAATTAAGTGATGGGTTTTTTTTTTTTAATGGCCTTCTTCACAGAGACAGGGGATCTGCCTCATGTTGAGGTGACAGTAGGCAACGTTACAGAAAAATAAGGAAAGAATCAGATTAAAGAGGACATGCATGCACTGGCTGAAAGCATTCAGGAAACTGGACAGGAATATGATTTTCCGATTAGAGGGTATTCAGTGGTAGATTTTTTTTAATTGTGGGTTGTTACCTGGTCATGAATCATCTGGAAAATTACAGTGAAACTTGCTGATGATAGTAAATTATTCTGTATAGCAAAGACAAATGCCAACTTGAAAAGCTGCACTGAATAATTGAGAAATGCAGTGGTAGGGGACAGGATGTTCAGTATTGAAAAAAAAACACATGCAAATGAGAGAGAAACATTTCCTGCTTTTGGCTCAGCAGTGAGCACTGGGATGGCACCATTCTGTTTTCAATGCCTATAAAACATCCGGGTTGCTTTCCTTTTTTTTTTTTTTTCTTTTTTATCTTTTAGATAATTTGAGAGCTGAAGTTACCAGCTGGTGGTTTTCCCTAAAAATAGTTTTAGTGTGAGCACAGTATGTGCATTTTCTTTCACTGATTTTGTAAAGGTACATTACTAGTGGTACAAAAAAGCCATAATTTGCTTTTGGATAGTAGAACTAAACAAAAAGATGAATGGGGCATATATCTACTGTATAGACAGCTTTCCTTTTGTTGCTTTGGGCAATCATATAGTTAAGTGATAATGTTCCTGGAGATTGAGTCCATGAAGCAATAAATGGCTTTTATAGTTTATTAAATGCCGAAGTGCAGCTGGAGCTACAAAAGCCATCTCAAGCAGTAAGTATGTTATTATCATTATGGAAAGATAAAAGGAGAATATCATGGGAACAGGAATTTTTAAAATTTTGAGGCAGGGATAAGAACAGAAAGGATAATATTTTCATTAAAACTATTTATACTTATGATAGCCCACATTAAAAAATATGCTTATAAAACCCACCTTATTGTGGGGTAGATATGAACCAATGTTGTCTCTAACCTTTGCAATTTCAAACAAATCCAGATCCATAACATGTAACTGAACACTAATAACATTAAAATTTTGAAGCAATAGAGTGAAAAAAAATTAAATTTGAGCTGGTTTTAATCTTAACTGAGCTGGTCTTTTCCCCCCAAAAAAGCACTGAGAAGGAAGATCAGTGGGTTTTGCAGCAAGAGTAGTTTTGCCCAATTTTCCTAAATCAATACAAGTACCAAATTATGCTGGTATTGGAAGCTGCCCTGTTAATTTTTCTTCATAATCTCTGGCCTCCTAAGGCATGTCCCTACCCCTGGCAAATGTCTGTTATTATCACAGAAGGTTTGAAAAGGAAGTAACTGGGGAAAAGACAAGACTAAATTCTTTCTGACTTTGTCTCTAGTTAAGCCAAGTCCTGCAGCAGCTGAACAAGTCCGTTCCTGGTTCAAGGCCACAGCAAAAGGGAGGTTGCAGCTCCTTTTCTCAGGGCCTGGGTACCAAACTTGATCAGGCCGGGACTGAAGTGAACTGGGGCTTCTTGTATGAGTTCTGTAAATAGGACCCTGGTAACCAAGTGGTCATTCAGGAAAACGTATTGATGGATTATGCCAAAGACTTAATATCATTAAGCATTCGTGCTTTAACCTAAGTATCTGAACTAATGAATTTTCTCACCTTCTCTGACCCAGTGAAGGATATAAGAATAGCTGTATGATATAAATAATTCAATAATTGTGTTGAAAATTATCAAAAATATTAAATAAACCTTCCCTAGTATTTGCCTGAAAATCAGATCTTCTCTTTTGAACCAGCTCTTCAGGATTTGGGAAGCAAATACTTCATCATTTAAGTGCGTGAACCAAGTGGTGACACATTCTCTGTCCCAATCCATTTCAGTCACTGTTTATTTTATCCAGAAAAGCAACTGAGTTTACACTGCAGTTCTAGGAGTTCAAAACTGTAGCCATCAACTGCTGGTACCTGCAGGAGTGATTTTATGTCACATTTAGCCAACTGTGTTGTGAGCTCAGACCTTGTAACCAGAGTCAAATCTCCAGCAACTATGGCCCAACTTATGTGTCCCTGAATTTAAGACTGAAATATGAGTCGAAAAACAAATAGTGGGCTGGGCAGAGCTGCTTCTTCATGGATGGCATCTGCATTGCCTGAGATGCTTGATGATCTGCAGGACAACAGCTCTGGAGTCTTCCATTTTAGATTAATTGATGTTAATCCTTTCCATGTATTTTAATATTAGTGGAAAATGATTCAGGAATGAGGGCCCCATCTGTTCCCATAAAGTCACCAAAACTTTTGTCAGTGACTTACATAGAAGCAGACCTGACCCCAATACAAAAGCATCCTGTCACTAGAAGAGCAAACTGAAAAAACTTAATTTACCCAGGCATACTTTGGGTACTGTACTGTTTAGATCAAGTTGTCTACAAACATATGTCTGTACCATAGTTTTAGCTTTAACTCTCCATTGAGCTTGAAATGTATTTATTATAAATAATATTGGAAAGCAGTTATTTTCACTAGATCTTGTATATAGATCTCAAATGCATTATGTGACAATTCCTGGCAGCTGTCTTTCTGTGATGTAACCTGATGAACAAAATCTCCCAGGGACTGAACACCAACCTTTATCCTGAATTACAGTTGTTGAATGTCTCTTTTGTCAGCCATTTATCTAAATCTTTGCCTTGTTTCTTTAAGGAATTTTAAAGCCTTGGGAGGAAAGCAGTCTTTATATCACATTACTCTTTTTATATATAAACTAATATACATGCTATCTTCTTCTGCCTTTGCTAAAGGCATGAGAGAAAAGCCACACCTGCACTTTTCTCATGGAAGTGTATTCTTCTGGCCAGCCTTTGAACAAATTGCAGTTCTTAGCTGAAAACTGTACCTTCATCAGGTAATTTTAGCAGCATATATTCACCCAGGTGGGAAAGGTCTCAAGAGTCCACGTGCTCAAAGCAGAAGCAGCACTGAATTCAGAGCAGGTTTCTCAAAGCTTTGTCCAAATGGGTCCCAGAAAGTCCAAGAAGGGGAGCCTGCAGCCTCTGGGAATCCTCTACCAGTGCTTAATTATCCTTTAAGTGATTTCATTTTTTTCTTATACCCAGTAGGATCCCTCTGTTTCAAGTCACATCCATCACCTCTCTTCTGCACTTCAGTAGACAGCTCTCTTCTTGACCACCCTTTTGATATTTATTGGTAGGATTAGGTAGCTGTCCCTGAAGCCTTCTCTACTCTGGACTTAAAAAACCCCCAATCCTTTAGACCATACTTGTGGAATTATATGTGTTCTGGTTTACCTACAGTATCTTTAGCTGCCAAGCATATAATTAATTGCATATTCTACTTTGTCTTTCCTGAGGTCAGATCATTTTTAGTATTATTTATTACAAATTTGAATATCTTTTCAACTAAGCAAATGGCTTATAGCTATTAAAAATTAGTCATAGACAATGTCTATCTGAAACTATTTGAACCCATAATTGCATTTTCAGTCAACAGAGTTCATTATGATTGTGTGTTTTTTCAAAAAATTGAGATGCATACCTTTATACTTCATGTGTTTTAATCCCTAAAACATCAACTGTATAAGGAAGCATCAGGTTCCTTCATCCTGCTTTCAAATAGACATTTCAATGTAGGATGCATGCAAACACATCCTTTTTGGAGCGGGACAAGAATTGAACATTACCTGCTGACACACCCACCAGGGATCTTTTTTTGTGCCAGTCCTGTGGTCATCTTCAGAGGCAGCAGGTCTGATCACAGGCAAAGGTAGCCCATGCAAGCTTTCCCTTCATGCTTTCATTACTTCATAATTACCAGCTCTGCCCAAATGAGGCACAAAAGTTGTTTGATTACTAAATTACTAACAGAAATCTCAAGTGAAAGCCATGAAAATTTTAGTGTTCAAATTAACTGAGTGTGTATCATGTCAGTGCTTCAGCATGACAGCTCAGAGATTTCTCAGCAGGCCTTATTCCTGTAGCATCTCTGTGAGCTGTCAGGAGCTGTTCAAACAGTCAAGGTTGTGCTGTGGGACCCATGTTTGAGACTAAATTATGTCCCTTTTTTCTCAGTTGCAAGTATGTGGATGGACACTCATAGCTGGTTTATGACTTTGGTAGCTCTCCACAAGATTTTCACGTTCAGTTAAAGGGAGTGGAAACACAGCTGTTTACTTGTTTCCTACTCTTGTGGCTATGGATGAAGCAATGTAATTTTTCACTTTTCAGCAAGTGACATGGGCATCCATTGCTGACATTTCAGTTAATGGCATGAAATGCTCCTACTCTAACCCATGTTCCACTAGAATTGTTACGATTTGCAGAATTTCACAACCACAAAATAACAGTTTGTACTTTTTTTTCCCCCAATAGCTCACTTTAAAATAAAAATAGACCAAAAAATCCCCCCAAACAAATCTAATTATTTGTGCTTATTTTTCACAAAGACTGACATCTGACTCCTAGCAAAATAGGACTTGATATTTTGTTTTGTGTTTCATCCATGGAAGCAACTGTTTGGTAAGTGAGGCTGCTGTTGATGAAAGTGAAGGTGTGCAGGGTAAATGGGATTTCAAAAGTCATTTGAGGGCACAGGACCATTTGGGTTCCTGATTCATGGGAACTGTAGGGAATCAACAGGCATATGAACAAGATTTTCCTAGTTGCATGAAATATTTATAGACAGCCTACTATATCTGGAATATTTAAATGATTAAAGTGATACAGACTGTGTGCAGTTCTAACATAAAGGTTATATGTTTCTGGAAAAATATATAATTTACATTTCTTTAAGGAATTGTGAAGTGTAGATTTATAGCACTTGATGACCTTTGGCAATGCAGCATATAAACAACAAATAATTCTCTGACTTGGGGCACGCATGAATCTTTTTTCTCCATTATTTAATCCAATAGTTGCACAGTAGGTCATTCTGTCAGAGGGTGTATTTCTGTCTGGTAAACAGAGATTTGTTTAGTAGGGATGTTACTGAGTGTGAGAAATGAGAAGTATTTTACCTGCTGTTGGCATTATTATTAATTATTTTTATTGCCCACAAAAGTATGCTAAGCACTTGAAAGAACCATTTAAGCAATTTAATGGATTTTGTAGTGGTTCAACAACCAGGGATTTTTTTATACATATATTTCTCTTTATGTAGATGATTATACAAGATGTGCTGCAAGCAATCACATACCAGACCTTGTGTCACCATCACGTGTGATGTGATTTTTCCTCCTGTCTTATTCTTTCCATTGCACAAGGGACACTGGGATTCTGGTTTATATTGTCACAGTGCTTTATATTATAGTGTGATCATTGATTTGCATTTATTATGATACAAATTTGCATTCTGCCCATCCTTAGCCATGCCTGTATATGTTAAACCTGTGGATGTAGCCAGAGAGATAAGCTGAGGCCAACAGGTGCTCTTATGAGCCCACACTTGCTTGAGTTGTACCCTGAGGGAGAGTTTGTTTTTCAAAGGAGGATGAAGAGCCTGGTTCTTTTTGCTCAGAGGTAGCTCTGGTTTTCTTACAGGTGGTGAGGGTATGTGACAGAAGCAGCCCTGCAGGCTCCCAGGTCAGTGCAGAAGGAGGGGCAGGAGGTGCTCCGGGTGCCAGAGCAGATTCCCCTGCAGCTCCTGGTGGGACAGCTGTGCCCCTGCAGCCCAGGGTGGTCCCTGGGGGAGCAGAGATCCACCTGCAACCCTTGGGGGACTCCTGGGGAGCAGGTGGGTGTCCAAGGGAGGCTGTGACCCCATGGAATCCTTACTGGAGCAGGCTCCTGACAGGACCTGTGGTGCCATGGAGAGAAGGGCCCATGCTGGAGCAGCTTTTGTGGCAGGATTTATGACCTCTGCATCCCATGGCAGAGACCCACTCTGGAGTAATTCATGACTGAGAGCCTGTGGGAAGAACCGGCCCAGGAGAAGTTCATGGAGAATTGTCTCCTGTGGGAGGGCCCCCACACTGGAGCAAGGGAAGAGTGAGAGGAGTCCTTCCCCTGGGAAGGAAACTGTGGCAGAGACAGTGTGGGATGAATGACCACACTCCCGTTACCCATCCCCCTGTGCTGCTGAGGAGAGGAGGCAGAGAATTCAGAGTGAGGTTCGGCCCAGGAAGAATGGAAGGGTGGAGGGATAGCCTTTTAAGATTTGGGTTTTATTCCTTGTGGAGGGATGGAATGTAAGAAAATAGTGCAGAAGGCAGTCTCACCCCTGAGGAGTTGCAGCTGTACCAATCACCAAAGATTAGGAACTGGCCTGCCCTTAACAGGCCACAGCTGTGTCCAATAAGAAGATGAGTGCAACAAAAGAGTGGGTTAGCTGGGTGAGGAGAGAGATGGAGTTTGTTGGTTGTGCTGTGAAGAAGAGTCAGTGTTGTGAGGAGATGCCCATGAGAAATCACCAAGAAGATGTGGGAGTTTTGCACTATGATGACAACAATTCCTCATTACCCTATTCAGATTAGATTGACAATAAATTAAACTCATTTTCCTGAGTCAGATTTGTTTTGCTCAGGATGGTAACATGTGACTGATCTCTGATCATATCTCAGCCCATGAGCCTCTCATATTTTCTCTCTGTCCAGCTGAGGAGAAGAGGGATAGAACAGCTTTAGTGGGCACTTGCTATCCAGACAGGGTTAAACTTCATACAATTTTATATTTGCACCAATCTCATTAACATTTTTTCTACATGATTTGTGACAAGGGTTCATAATTCTGTTGTTAAACCAAATGAGGATGCTTTTACATGTGATATCAAATCTTGCATGTTTAAGCAGCCATCCAGAATGTAAAAACCAGATGGACTGTCACCATCTCTTGTCATTCCTTAGCAAACCAAAATCACATCTTCTTAATTAAAATGTAACTTTTTCTTTCATTTGTGTGGACTTGGAGTGAACTGTAATAAAGAGCAAATGCTGCTAGGTTTAATAAGAATGAAACTTATATTGGGCATCCAAGTGGAGTGTTGGAAGCAGACCTTGTTAATCAGATTGGGAGCATTATAGATGACATTGCAAATGGGTGCAGTAGCAAAAGACCATTAAGTGCTATTTGAAGTAGAAGTGTGCCATTTCTATTTGTGTATGAGTTTTTGGCATATATACTAGGTTCAAACAAATTTAAACTGCAATGAATATGCTTCTGTATTTAAAAGACAGTAAAAATGTATAAGAAACCAACCTATTAATTTGAGACGGTTCCACTAAGTAAAGAAAAAAAGAAAAGGGAGAGAAAAGGAGCTCAGTGAAGCATAACTGATTCCATTTATGTGCTGAAATAAAATCATGGTGATAAAGATTTGTTCAAACAGCAGCTCAGGGCAGATTTGAAGTTGTTTTAGAAACTAGTGTGTGTGGTTTTAGTGCAGGTTTTTAATGGTAGAGCTGCTATATTAATATTTTTCTTTTCAGTTAGAGAAAGACTGTGTGTTTACGAGTCCATGCATTCTCCTGGCATTTAACATCATTTCCCTGGAGGGGGGATTACAGCAGTTTGTTTAAAAGATCTGGAATAAAGAGACAATATTTTGTGGATATCCAGAGAGTCGAGTTGGAGTGTATTTTTATAATAATGGTGATATTTTATAGCACTCTTTTTGATAACACACCCAGCAGAGCTCTGCAAGGTGAAACACAAATCTGCCTACTTGGAGGTATTTATTTCAGCCCCTTGCCAACCTGTAGGTGAAATTAGTGCTTTGCAGCAGCATATGCCTGCATCAGAGAGGGACAGGGAAATTTCTTTTAAGACTATCTGCCCAAGATATGCTTTATTATTATTTTAATACCAAGGTTGTCCTCAAGTCTATTCAACTTGTGTAAAAATGGTAGGGGGTTGTTTTGATACCTGAATGTTCCACATGATGTCACTTGCTCTTCCACCCTCCTGTTTATGGCTGGTTCTGTTTGGGACACCTGCACACACACGCAAATGCTTCCAGAGCCCCCACCATGCGGGCTCCTTCTTTTGAGCTTGGCCCAAAGTATTTGAAATTGAGAAATTAATCAGACATGAATGAATTATTGTAGTAAATTCAAAAACCTCTTCTGACAACAGTTAATTAATTGATTTGTCCATAAAAAAAATCTTGCTGTGGAAATGGGGAGAGCTTTGACCCCAGTGTGAGGGAGCTGTGTAAAATGGCAAACCCCACAGGTTGTTGGCTCTGGTGCTGTGGTAATCCAGCTGAGTGCTGAGCCCCAGCCACATGCCAGTGGCACAGGCATCCCCATTGCCTTCACAGGTGGGCAGGGTGGCATCTCCTAGCATTAATAATGGCTGCAGAAATGTTCTTCTGCCTTTGGAGGGCAAAGACTTTTCCATAATAAAGCATTATTAGCTGTCAAGTGCCCTTCTGGTTTTTTTCTCTATTTTGCTTCTGTCAGAAACAGAAAAAAAATCCCTGTTGAAATTCTTAAAGCCTTGTATTTAAAAGGTCTTGAGATAATTTCATTACTGAAGCTTACAGAATATCATTATTCAGCATTTTTAATGCCCCATTCAAATTGCTGGGGCTTAGGAATTGTTTGCACTTTCAAGTGTAAAAATTGTTCAGAGGGATTTGATGCTTCAGGAAATAAATTGCTCCATATTTATTGCTATAAAGATAATCTTCCAAACATGAATTGATGCTGCTCTGACTTCCTGGGAGCTCAGTGCTTCCACTGTCCCAATCATCAAAAGGGGAAGCTGCTGATTACTTTGATAAGATTTGCTACCTGAAAGCCTGAAGACAGAGATGGTGTGATGTGACCATAAGTACTTAAATATTCACAGAGAGTTAAAAAATCACATGCATAGTTGTTGGCTAGGAAATGCTTCTGAGCATTTAACAAAATAGTTTTTTTGATTGTAAAACTATGCCAGACATCTTTTTCACTAATCCAGTTTGTGTATGTTTTTAGTAGATCTAATAGTTGTGATTCCTCAGCTGAGATGTAAGGTGCACTCTTATGTTTGGTCAAGTCAGCTTCATCAAATTAAAAAAAAAAAAGCTTAATGGAGAAAGAAATTTTTTTACTATGAATCTACCATTCCACTTTCTTGCAATTTTCTTTGCCTCTCTTGTCTTGGAGATTCTTTGCACAGATAACCTCATAAAAATAGTTCCTGCTTTCCTGTTGTTCTAGTCTCCAGGAGAACAGATTGGTTTGGGCACCTGTTAATGTAATACATATTTTATATTTTTCTTTAAACAAATGTGGTGATAAAGAGTTGAGAAAATATGAATTTTAGACACTATAGGTGCTGAACAAACAAATTCAGAGATTGAATATATGTAAAAAATGTCTGCAAGCTGCAGCATGGAGCTTGTTAAGGCAGAGGTAGATAAAAAGGGTATATTTGGACAAAAAGTTTGTGTAAAAGTGGATCAAACCATTAAGTAGCAAACTTAAAAAAAACAAAAACCAAAGAGATTTGTTTTACAAACTTATTGTCAGTTTAAATGGAAAAATGTAGCAGCCTTAGACTAGACAAAAATCCCTTAATGTTTTTAATTGGGTGAATACAGTATCTTTGAATGAGAAAATCGATGCATTATGGATGTGCTTGGCAGAGATTTGTGCTCAAGATTGCTCCTGATGGATTAATTTTCAGGACTGAGGTGCCATTTTTTGGAGTAGCATGTGACATATTTTTGTAGTGCTTTCAAATTACTGGAATCACTGCCTTAGGAGACAGAAGAAAACCCAACATATTTCCTCTGAATACAAATGTAAAACATGTTCCTTTGCCTTTTAGGAGCTAACCTTTGCCTTCCATTACAGGTCTTTTCCATGGGCATGCTGAACTGGGTCACATGTGACATGACAGTCACATTTCTTACATGTATGACAAAACCAAAGCTATATTTAAAATTCAGTTGCAATCTAAGTATTTTGAAGTACAACACACATATATTTCAGACCTGTAATTTCATTATTGTTTAGTCAGTGTCTCTGTTAAACCTGAAAATATCTATTTCCATTCTTTTAAGGATATTATTCACTGCTGCTGAAGTGAAAAGTGAGAATTCATCAGATTTCATTGGTGTTGGGGTGCCACTGGCAGTGAGAAAGGGTATTCTAGGATTGATAGCCTTCTTTCTTCTTGGTCATTTCAATTTAAACTTCAGAATGAGAAAAGATGAACCCCATAAAACCCATTCATAATCACAGAGTGAATTTCACTGCAGTTATTCAGCACAACAGAAGCACACATCACAATTTCATCTCTCTTGTTAAGATTTAGAAGCTGTTCCAGTGCTGAATAACTTCTAGAGGTGAATAAGCCACCAGCTTCTTTTCTTTTGTGAGTTCAGTAATCCAACTCCAACCTATTTTAAATATGGAAGTGGTACTGGTGAAGTGTAGGCTCTCCAGTGACCTTGGGATCAGTTCTTTCATGTTGCTAGAAGAGACCTCATTATCTAATAAAATCAGAAATTTTACATTAACTGTTCAGATCTTTCATTAGATCAGATAGTGTCATTAGGTCTAAATGACATATTTTGATGTTCCTTTACCATGTCTTTGTATGTATTGTGCACATAGTTTTGTTCTGCACAAAAGTCTTGATGAAAAAGTAGCTCAGCTTACTGCCAACTTGAGACTGCAGTAAAAGAATTAGAGACATCAGGTGATTTGGTTGCCCAGGAATAACATCCTTTAAATACTTGTACATCTTTATAAAAAATGACCTGTTGTTGTTCAAACCAAGAAGATCAAAGAGGGAAAAGGCTAGTATTAAATATAATAAATGTGACATTTACATGCTTCCTAAATCAATAATAAATTTTTGAGTTTTGGGGCATATTTAGATGGTGTCCACAATAATAAAATACAAGGCTAAATCTGTAGAAACCTTCTGTACTATTAGTTAAGCTCTACTGCAAGCTCTACTATTAAGTTCTGTAGTAAAGCCACTTTCCAAATAGCCTTGGCCATGTTCTTCTCAGTAGAATAGAAATAATTCCAATTGATTAATTGATTAGGAATTGAAGGAGTGATGTTGAGAGTAAAGTTCAAAGACTTTTAGAGCGTAACATGAAGTTCACTCTGTTCTCTGGCCCCTGGAGCAGCTGGCAGAGTCTGGCTCACATTCCTACTGCTGTTCTCTTTTCCAGTCAGAGACAGAGGCAGAAGCACTGCAGGAAAATTCATTATCTTATCCCTTAGAGTTTTTCCACTGGAAAATTTCTTCAGTTCAGATTTTTTTTTCACAAATTTAATCTTTATTTTGGTGCTTGAGTAGATTTTCAAGTCAGTAATCAACACCTTCTTACATATTATTTGCAGGCAGCTTTAAGAGCAGTTTATACAATTTTCAGTGAAATTTTCTTTCTGGTTTCCTTTGTTCTCCCTTTGTTCCCAAGATGCTAGGTTGCTATTTAGATATGAGAACCATGCATGTTTTTCTAAATGTCAACAGGAGCTGCACCTAATATTTTTATAAATATCCTGGTCATCTTTGAGGGCTCTCTATTACAAAAAGGTCCTAAATAGTTAAAGCAAATGAGCTTGGTATACAAACACCGTGTTGTTGGGCATGCTCTGCTTTTCTGCTTAGAAATCAGTGGCATAAAAGGCAACACAGGGAATAAATACATGAGGAGCTGTAGTGCTCTGTGAGGTCTTCAAGATGAGAACAGCAACGTGGAATTTAATATTTTGCTAAAGAAGTTGATGAGATTTATGATTTTGGCTCTATTCCAGCAGTGTACTTAAAGCCAAAGCATATTCCCATTAGATAAATCTATTTATGGAGGTAGATACGTTGCCTCTTTAATAAATATAAGCAATCATTAGATTGATAAAATTTGTGAGTAAACAGAAGAAAATGTAAAAATTCGTTTGGACAACAGTTCTTTTGGGTTAGGTGTTCTTGGTTGGTTGCGTTTTGGGGTTTTTTTTGGTTTTGTTTTGGGGGTTTTTTTGGTAAAAACATCTAAACTTTGTTTACAAAAAAAATCATCTATACATTACACTCATTCACACTATATCTCTGAGGATCTCTGGATTCTTTTGGCACACAGAGATCATGCTCTTGGTCACACTCATGATTTCAGCTGGAGCTTTTGATATCCAGCCTTTATTAAAAAAACCCAAACAAGCAGAATTGTAAATTAAATTCTTGAAATCATAAGAAAATTTAAGGCCGCATCCACAACTATGCTTATTTTGTTAGGATAGAGACCCATTCATAGTCCCCCTTCCAGTGTCTTTTAAGAAACTGTTCTCACAAATTGGAAGTCATTGATGCATCATTTATTACAAGATCCTGCAATTATTGATGAAAGTTCAGAAGATTAATGTCTAGAGGTTGAAATAAGCATGAAAAATTCTTATTCAACAGGCTCTGGAAAGAACAAAAGGATTATTTGATATAAAGGTAGAAGGGACTACAGGCAGCTCAAGTTTTGACAATATATATTGTAGTGCTACTTCAGAAAATAAGTAAGAAGCAGCAGAGTATGATCTGTGCTTTGGATTCAAGTTCAGCCAAGTACTGCCTATTACTGAACTGTTTTTAGGTTGCTGAACCATAATAATAGTTTCAAATATGATCCACTTGGGAGTTCAGAGTCTATGGGGAAACAGTGCCTGGGGATTGGCAGAGAGCAGTAAAGGCAGCAAGAGATGCCTCAGAAGACTCAATGGAAAAAGAAAGAATTTCTTCAAGATAAGATAAAAGGAAAGGTTTAGCAGAGGTGGAGAAGAAAAGCAGGAGCCAAAACGGAGTCAGAAGGGAATTTGGAGTAAGGCTGGAAGATCCACAAACCTGGGATAAGGGATGCAGAGAGCAAGGAAAAGCCAGAGGTGGTACAGCAGAGTTGTGTGCTGTGGATAGGCCAGGTTTACTGTGATCCCTAGGCTGGGATCTGTTACTTCTCAGCACTGCTGGTAATTAAAACTCTTCATCATCAGAACCAGATCAATGCTGCTTGTTAATTTCTGACAAAACTGACTATTTTTGGCTCTAAGTACAAGAGAAAAATCTTTCTCTGGCTACTGCAGGAGAGTGGGAGCACCTCCCTCTGTTTCCACTGCCCTTTCCCAGGCACACAGGATGTTTCTGGTGGCAGTAATACCAGCAAGGTCACCACCTTGGGACAGTGCCACTGGGGAGAGCTGACAGCCAGGACATCTCTGACTAGGACAGTCTGCCTGTGGGAACATCTACTTACTTTGCCTCTGCCTGAAGCTGGCCTTATGTTCCTCTCTGGGTGGTAACTCCACATAGAAAGAATGTCCCCTTACTGCCAGGCCCTACTGTTTCTTCTTGAGCAGCTATCTTAGCCTGGGCCTTGTCCTAAATAGCACCATAAGAATTTTTTATTTTTTATTTTAAATACATGAAATTACTTACAGTTTCCTACCTCCTTTTTTTCTCAGTGCCCCTGAACCCTTGTTTTCTCCACAAAATTGTTGTCTCAGTCAGAGCAAGGGATAAATGGTGATCACTGAACAAGTAACTCCTCAATATTTCTTTTTAACATCAGCCATATGGTCAGTCTGTGATCATTGCTGAACTCGGTCAGGGGCTTAGAGACACAAAGCTTCTTATGGCTTTGTTAGGCCAGCTGTTTCAATTGGGAGGCTGAATATCAAGCATCCATGGTGCTGAATTTATCTAAAAAATCTTACTATCTAGGGAAGGATTTAAAAAAACCTGACTCTAATATGTGCTGAGGATTCTTACCTAAGAATTCTTACCAACTATCCAAGGCTAGCCAGAACATGACATTCCTTCTTTCTTTTCCTTGTTGCTGGTTTTCTCCTGTTCTTAATCATAATATCAACCATCCATGTCTTTTATTTTAACTGATTTTAGCAACATCAGATGGGGAAAGAAGAATATTTCATTTCCAGTTTTATTTTAAGCACAGTTCAAAAGTTTCCATAACAGCTGGTGGCAAAGCAAAAAACATTTTCTTTCATACTAGTTTAAAATAAACTTTCCAGCAATGTCACAAAAGCAGTAGCATTTTAATAAAAATTAATTAATGACAGTGCAATTACATGACAGATGTCTAGTAACTTCTCACTTTGCTGCCGATTGTAATCAGATGTGTTTTAAATGCACCTTATCAAATAACACTGTCCTTGCAGCTCTTCAGAAGATTAATAAACTTCCTGGTGATGTCATTACTGGGAGTGGGGAGGAAAAGTGTTAATATCTAAAAAAAAAAAAGAAAAAAAGCTTGTATTTTTTTAATATAGTTAATGGTTTTACATCGAGAGTGGAGTTGGGTGCTGAGCTGGCTGTGGGTGTGTGCTGTGGTCCCAGCCATAGCTTGGTCAGCTCTTGCTTTTGGCTCGCATTTGAAGCAATTGGATAGACAGAAATTATGTTCATCTTATGCTTGAAAGAGGAAGAGAAATTGGTTGAAGACAACTTATTATCAGCCTCTCCCCCTCAGCTTAGGAATTGTGTTAGAGCCAGAAGGTTTCTACGGATGTGTAACCCACAAAAGAATGGTCAGCAAAGGTGTACACCCCTTCACTCTCCTCCTGCCCCCCCAGTAAACAGTGCTGGGTTGACTAAATGATGCTTTTATTCCAAATCATCTTGTTCTGTTTATGCTGAATAATAAGTTTTTCACCTTGAAGACTTGGTCCAGAGAGTGAACGGGGAGAGAAGAAGCAACAGTTTGTTTTCAGACACTGCACTCACTCCTCCACATTCCTGCTCCTGGACTGTGCTGTCTGTGGATGGACAGACAGCGGGACAGAGCTCTTTTTGTTTTTAGTTAGTTTAGCTAGCTGAGGCAAAGAAGTTCCCTGAACTGTGGGTTTTTTTTTTTCCATTTTCTTTGGACCTCTTGAAACCTGCTCTGGCCTGAACACCAGCAGAGCACCAGCAGCTGCACCTGAGGCCCACCAGGCCGGGCCTGGGCCGCGGCATTTCCAGCACTGAGGGACTGATCAGAGACTGAGTGAGCTGAGCTGCAACCCGGGGAGGGGACTTTCTGAGTTTCTCATCTCTTTTGGTGCAGCAAGGGGTTCTATTGTTTAATATTTTTCAGGTTTTATTGTTTAATAAGCAGGTTTTTTCCCACTTTTCTCCAAGGAGATATTTTCTCCTGAACTGGTTGAGGGGAGGGGCCAATTGAATCTGCTTTTCTAGAGGAGCCCCTTTAGGGGTTCTCTCCCAAATTTGCCCTGAACCAGGATAGTTGGTAATGGTGAGGAGGCGGGTGAGGTATTCAACAACTTCTGTGCCTCAGTCTTCAGTGGCAATGGGGGTGCTGCTGGATGAGAGCCTGCACGTGACCCAGCAATGTGCAAAGCCAGTTGTGTGCCAGTGGGCATCCAAAGCAGCGTGGGCAGCTGGGCAGGAAGGGGATTCTGCCCCTCTGCTCTGCTTTGACCCCATCTGAGTTTCATCCAGCTCTGGGATCCCCAGCACAGGAAGGACATTGACCTGTCAGAGCAAGTCCAGAGGAAGGGCACTAAGATGATTAAAGGGATGGAGTCTCTCCTTTGAGGAAAGGCCTCGAGAATTGGGATTGTTCATCCTGGAGAAGAGAAGGCACCCAGGTGACCAAATTGCAGCCTTCCAGTACGTGAAGGGAGCCTGCAAGAAAAATGAAGAGAAACATTTTACATGGGCCTATAGTAACAGGGCCAGGAAGAATGGCTTCAAACTGAAAGAGTGTAGGTTTAGATTAGTTACTAGGAATAAATTTTTTGCTGTGAGGGTGGTGAGGCACTGGAACGGGTTGCCCAGGAAAGTTGTGGATGCTCAATCCGTGGAAGTGGGCCAGGTTGGATAGAACTCTGAGCAACCTGGTCTCATGGAAGGGGTCCCTGCCCATGGCAGAGGGGGCTGGAATGAGGTGATCTTTATGGTCTCTTCCAACCCAAACCATTCTATGTGGTTTCTGTGAATTTGGATTCTTCTGTGAATTTGTCAATCAAAAAGTCCTGTTCTAGAGTCCAAATCCTCAATTAGAAGTAATCAAATGGATTGTTCAAGACCAAATTTACAGAGCTATTCCTGTAGCAGTGTCTGCACAGAGGGTTTTTTGCCCCCTGGAACAGGAGAAAGTGGAGTTGCAATCCAATAAACAGAGCTGCAGCATCAGCTACTCCTTATTGTAACTTTCCGCAGTATCTCACAACACATGCTTCAATAACTGCTGGCAAGCATTGGCTTTGGGAACACTAATCTCCCTGCCAGCTTGTTCATGGTACCAGAGTAACAGTGTGTCAGCAGTTGTAGTGACTGCCTCCAGGTTAAGAGGCATTTTCCCATGCTCTGTAATTACTAGCCAAACACCAAAGAATTAGCTGTGTCCATCTGACAGATTTGGTGATCCTGTGTGATTGCTCCCACTGAAGCAATAACCATTCACTGACCCACTGATTGCTGCAGGAGACTTGTTTTATAGCTCCATTCAAACACATTTAAGAAAGCAGAAATCTGAGGAGAGACTCTATGGCCTTATAAAAATAAAGCTAAGATGTTGTAGCTTACACCCTGACATTTTCAGAGCTTTGATTTCAGGCACCAAATTGCACAGTCATTGAAGCAATCAAATTAGAAATGACAGAAAACATTCAGATAAACACAAAATCATGTGTTGCATAAATAAAGGTACAGAGAAAAAAAAAAAAGAAGAGATGAGTTTTATAATGGAAGGAAAGAAATAAAAAGCCTGTCTATAGAAGAAAGCTCAAATAAAAATGTAGTGATGGAGAGGTTCTCTCCAAATATCTGTTTATAATGTGCAGTCATTTCAGTTTAGCACCATGAGGAATGAAAAGTATAAGCCAGAATCCAGGGCTTCAGGCCAAACTTAGTGTTCTGGTTGTCAGCAAACAGTGAAAATACTGTCAATTAGCAAAAATCGTTCTCTGTCCTCTCACATCAAAGCAGTGATAATGTGTCCTTTGATGGTCTGGCAGCACAGGGGTGAGAGAAGGCAGCCTGCTGATGGGAAAGGGCCCACCCAAAGACGAACACCCTCTGGAAGGGTGGAGGGGCTCCTGGGCTGAGCCACAGCTGTGATGTGGCGAGTACCTACTGAGAAGGGGATGGCTGATGGGCTCAGCAGGGAATAGCACAAGCCAGGGGTCTGGAAAACGGGAAAACCTCAGTTTTCTGCTTATTTGTGTCACTGGGTGATGCAGCTAAGCCCTCATCTCTGCTGAAGGAGTGAGGAAAAGGAGACTAGGGGATCCCAGATAGACATGAATGACCTTTCTTTAGGTGTTTAACATTTCAGGTGTGCAATCTGTATTGGTTCTGAGAAGCAAAGGAGAGTGAGGCAATAAGAAAATCAGATCCAGTTCCAAAATATCACCAAGAATTATTTAGGAATCATAGATACAAGGGTACAATTTTTATTTTGTTTAGGAAAATGGCTTCATGGGCACTGAAATGAAATCTGATCTTGATTATATTGCCATAAACCTGTAGTAAACATAGCTGAGAGCAGAAATGGATCAATAAAAGTCAGTCATAAAACTGAAAATAGAGAGAGGTATTAGGAGTTTGTTAATGTGGAAAAGAACATGAACATGGCATGTGAGAGCCAAACTCTTCAGCTGGAGATTCAAATTTGATTCTACTAATCATTAAGTGATCCTGCAGAGTTTCATGTTGTACAAGGGCAAAGAAGCTGAAGACTTGAAACCAGTCACCTTTTGCTTCAAACTGTGGTAAATGGGAAGCAATTTTTCATGATCTTGTTCTTTGAAGTTCTCAGATCATTGAGTTCAACAATAAAAATGACATCAGCAGCATAAAGTTTAAAGTAGTGAATTGATTTTTAAGCTCAGACAGCCAAAGGCAAAAGTTCTCAGTAACAAAAAAATGTTAAGCCATGGGGTTCTGAGTCTAAACGTTGCTGTAGATCATTTCCACTTGTACTGCAATGTGTATAGGACAAATCTGTGTCTTGGCAAATGCCTTGCTTTGAATTTCTCCACTACAAGTACATTAAAATCATTCATAGGACTTAGAGCATCAGCATCTGAGTAAAAGGTCTGAATGGGAAAGAATTTTCTGAAACCTGTACATCACTGTAAGTGAAAATTCTGTATTACTAAAAGGAAAAGAGATGCTAATAGATACTTAATAGTGAAATGCTCTATTTAAAAATGTAAGAGAAGACCTTGCTGATTAGGCAGTGCAGAGCTTGTCCATGTCAGAATTGTTCTGTTGTACTGTCCTGTTGTCACATCCTTGGCTGATTGCTTCTTTTAACCCCAAGGTTCTGTCTTGTTAATTGCACATTTTTATTGTCCTTCTTGCAGTTTTAGTGAAGATTTTCAGCCTTTGAGAGCTGAGCCCTTTTCTGCTACAGGCAGCCAACACTGCACAGCACAGTGCTGTGCTCTGCTGACTTGCCCCAGTTGCTGGTACTGCAGGAGTAGAGAATTGTAATGCAGGTTGCATCTGCCTGTTCAGTACAGTTGGAAGTTAACAGAAAAATCAAAATGTTTTGTTATTAGGAAATTGAAAAGACAATACTCAAGTAAATTGAAGTTAACAGCAAAGGCTGAAATCACTGGTGATACTAGGAAATGTGTGGTTTAAGTTTGCTTGCATTTTGTCTCTACAATTTCATTATAATTTCAGGCTGCTGAGCAATGTTTAATGTGTTCTTAATATTTCTGGTTCCAAGCTTGTGTCTGCGTGTTTTGAAAAGCAATACTTTTGCACATTGAGGGGAGCATTTATGTAATAGAAAATATTTCAGTGGAAAAATATGTGTCTCTTTAACCTCAGGACATATTCTCCCTGCTCTTGCAAATGAACCTGGGGAGAGCTGGGGTTTCCCTGAGAATGCTGACAATATTATTCCATGTTTGTCCTGCATGAGGATGTTTTAGACTTTCCCATTTCAAAAGCCAGAAGTTGCTGACCCTTTCTGCCATCAGCTTTTATTTTAAATTAATGAATAGGTCTTCTGATTGTGTGGTTTAACAGTTTAGAATATTATGGTTAGTTTGTATTTAATGTATTGTATTTATTTATTGTTTCTTTGATAGTGGAAAGTAAAGCAGAAAAGGACATGGTCTCACCTCTGCTGATACTTTGGTGGCAAAAGTGATAAAATTGTATCCTTTTTTACATCTGATATTTTGTGAAATTGCAGTGGAAGGTTTGGGTCAGTGTTTCTTTCAGCAATTGTCAGTCTTGTAGTTAGTAATTTTGATAAAACTGCCTGGGCTAGGGATGGCAGCAGTGAACAGGAATGTGCACCTCACTTGTGTCCATCCCAGGCTTGATTTTAACCTTGCAGATTCTTTCACTGTGTGGACAAGCCTGCAAGGCCTCTCTGGAGATAATAAGGTTTGAGAAGTCTCATAAAAATATGATAATAAGCAAGTTAAAGTAATGTTGAGCAGTTGTAGAAAAAACAGCATCAAAATTAAAACTAGTTCCAGCAGTGGATCAATGAAATTAAGGACTTGTAAAATTTTTTATTTTCCCCATTGAGCGTGTCTACAGTGTAGGTAAATAGTTACAAGGAAAAATGCCATGTGAACCTTTTCTCCTTATTTTTAATTCACACAGTTTAAACACAGCCCCTGCGCAGGAGCACAGATAGTTCCAAAAGATAGTTATTCAGCTGGAGGAAACATTAATCTTTAAATATAAGGTGGTTCACTTTATATTCTGGTAAGGATTATTTAGTGCTTTTCATATACTATAGCTCAAAGCCTTTTACTAAGAAATGAACTATGGTAGAGATGTGCCCTGAATGCAGAACTCCCCAGAACTACAGATACAAATGCATTAGAGTTATTTTTTTGTCTGAATGCTGTGAATCCATACAAATGATGCATTGGCATGAATCCTCTGCAAAATAGATGTCTGCTTTTATGGACTATGTGAATCCAGGAGTAATATTTGCAAAGAGGAGAGGTGTCTTTCAGCTAAAGATTTTTGCCACCCCATAAAAACACAGTTGACTATGTGTGAAAAATGCAGGCAGAAAAAATATTAATAATATGGAGCATTATTCTACTTTTTTTTTTTTTTTTTTTTTTTTTTTTATTTTACCAACATCTAGAATTCCAAAAAAAAAGCAGACACCAAATTTTGCCATGTACTGCAGAAGTGTGTGACAGGAGACTGTTCTTCCCTGAAGACTCTTCAATCTGAATAGACAGGACAGGAAAAGGGTGGTGGCAACTAAAAGATGAGAATTGATGTTTGAAAGCAGATGATTTATAATTTTATAATAAATTATTGCTGAGGAGCTGCTGAACAATGCACATATTTTTAACCTTTTCAGTCATGAGATCATAGTCATGTGCTTCATCATCCTTCACTGGAAAAGCAGGCAAGTCCTGGCAACTGGGGACACTTCCTTGGCTGCTCTGAAGTGACTTTGTTCACTACTATCACTTGACCTTGTTTGGTCATTTGCCCACATCCTCAGTCATGTAGAGATTGGGATGGTTTGCATCTTCTTTGATATTTGAGTCTTGCTATTTCTATTCCTCTTTCCAGTATATTGAACTCTTTTATCTTTCATGGAAATCCCCTGTTTCTTGCTGTTTTTATTGAAGCTTATGAGAAGATAAAGAGTCAAGTTAGAATTCAGAAAGTAAAGAGAATATTATCATATCATATCATATCATATCATATCATATCATATCATATCATATCATATCAATAATATTTATTATATTATATTGCTTCTATATCTATATAGATTCTATATAATCTAGTCGATTATGTATCTACTGTGCTTGCTTTAAGTCTCATCCTTCTGTAGCAGAACAGTGTAAAGGCAGCACTCTAGGACTCTGGGAAAAAGAAAGAAGAAAGGTATCTTGAAAATTAGGTATTACAATTGACGTGTCTCCAGTCAAATGGTATGTTACAGCATTTCTTAATGGTTACCTTGGGCAAAGTGAGTATTTCAATGCTTGCTGCTCTTACTGCTTGTCACAGAAAGGAGGAAATCTGAAGGTTGTTTCAAAAAAAAAAGAAAGAACATTACATTGAAGTAACTAGAGATTCTTTTTTCTTGCTCTCTCCATTCTTCCTGTTGTCTTTATTCAGAGAAGTTTGGAGGATCAATGAAATCAAGTTATAATAATTTCCAGAACTAAAGTTTTTTTCTTATTCTAGAAGAACAGAACCCCCCTTTTTCTGTGTACCTCAGGCTCATGTAAATGGTATTGTACAAAAAGCACAATTCAATTAATATAATAATTGGCCTGAATGACATCAGCAGCAGAAGACCACAAGAACATTTCCTTTTGGAAGAAATGGATTACGGTCTTAGTAGCCCATTTTATCAGTTCTTCATGTCCTGCTGCAGGTAACAGTCCAGTACCTTATCCTTTGGACTGGAATGCTCAAATTTGGGGTTTGAGTGAGCTTTTATTTTGTTTTGTTGTATTTTTGCATCTGTGCAGAAAATTTGCATCTCCTTCAGGCCTTGGGCAAAGTTAATATTTTTTATTATTATTGTGTCCAGTTATTCAATATCTCTATTTACAACTCTCAAGTTACCTGATTTAGAAAGGCATTGAACTCTTTATTTCAATTTCAATTATCTTTTTATTCTAAGGAATGGATAATCTAGTTAGGTGAGCTATGAAACTTTGGCATAAATGCTCCAAGCAGATTGAATAGACCAGACCCATTTCCTTCAAAATCTTCCTCTTTTATTCTGTGCCACCAAAGGAGGTCAGCTCTGATGCCCTACATGAACTTCAGGGCAGGTCATTAAAACAAACACAGTTTTCTCTGTGGTTATGTTCTTTTGCTGTGGGAGTTTAATAGTCTCTCTGTTCTTTGCTATGAATTGTTTGGTTCTTGCTACAAGCATGCCAGCATGTTGTTATATTAAAAATAAATAAATGAAATTGGTAGCCTGTTAATTAATTAACATGGGGTCTTGGTTCAATGTGAAACAATATTTTTTATGTAAGAAGACTGGCTATGGTTTAAGATACCAAGATCTGTGTTCTGACCCTCACTCTCTAACAGCTTCTTCACAGCCCCAAGCAAGTCACTTTAACTGTATTCTCTGAGAACTGTGGATGATAATGAATACTTAAATATCTCTCAGGGCACTAGAACACAAAAATTCTGCTGTCTAATCTGCAGGGAGAAGGTAGTATGGCAAAGAAAAGACACATTATTAGCCATAAGTTAAAACCAAATGCTATTAAAATATCAATAAAATCATATGTGTTTCAGAGAAATGTACCCTCTGAGTAGGTAACAGAAAACAGCAGCTATTATATGCTGTCAGGAGTGGAGAATTAAAATGTCAAATGTGCTCTGCTTTGCCACAGTTCTTGATGCACTTGTTGTGTGTACCAGCCCTCAGATTGCTTTTTACCTCTCTCTGGACTGGGAGTGTCTGGCTCATGTTAGAGCCCAGCCGGAGCACACTGCAGAGCCCCAGCCGTGCCCTCACCTGTGCCACAGTGAGGTGGGAGTCACTTCCCGTGAGAAAGACACATGTACTGCAGAAATAGTGACTACCTCCCCCGTTTAAGCTCTTCCAAAGCTAGCACAATTTCTCTCTTTAAAACCACTGAAGAGCTTTCAAACACTTTAGGATTGGAGCTCTATTAATTCAGCATTCTTTTGGCCTAAGGATCCTGGAGGGTGGAGGATTCTGTAGTATCTTTGGTGTAGAAGGCCCAGGGTAGGTTTCTTTGCTGTTAACTGCTAAGTTTAAGCTCTCAGTCTCTCTGTGGAACAATTTCATTCATGTTCTTGCAGTGTATCTGATATATTACTTGCCAGAGAAATGAAATCATCTGACTCTTCTCATGCATGAATTTTATAGTTGTTAATATTAAAAGTTTTCTAGCTGAGACAAAAGTGCTGTCAGGAGTGCCATGGTGGGAGGGATGATGTTTTCCATGTATGCCTGGAAGTTGTATAGGAAAACAATTGTGGGAGAAATCACCTATAAAACAAATGAAATTGCTTGGCATTGATAAATACCATGGCAGTTGTAGAACTTAGGAGTGGTAGTAAATGGGAAAATATGAAAGCTCATTTATTAAAATGCATGAATATTGTAACCAAAAGAGTAAGACCCTGTCTGTCACTACTGTTACACGTCAGTTTGTGACACAAAACAGCAGGGAAATATTCCAGTACTTGGTGTGTTTATTACAGCACAGGGAAATAGAGTCTATTGCTTTGCAAATTGTCAAACAGCTCTGTAAAATGTGGAACTAATATAAAGGTTATTTTTCTAACTGATGGTGTGGCACAATTGATGTAAAAATATGTACATTTATATAAATAAGTCTTCAGTCACCTTGGAAGAATATCTATACAGGTGAAATCCTAATTTGTCTGTTTATGCTCTGGTTTTGTGAAAAACTGGTTTTCATGTAAGGGGCAGCAATCAGATCTTAAAGTACATAAGCAATCTCGTGTACCTGACTAACATTTAAAGCTGTCTTATGGAATCTGTTTCTTGCTTTGCTCTTAGCCATTTGAACTTTCCTGTTGTCGGGAAAATCTACAAAAAATGACAAGAGGATTCTGGTTTATTCACAAGTGAACTTTGAGCTCTTCTGAGACAGTGGTCACATGCAAAATCAAAACATTTCAGAATTTGTTATTATTTTTATTATTGTCATTATTATTATTAATTCAGAAAGAACCAATGTCTGATTGTTTAGTGCACTTGATGTTCAACTCATCCAGCTAGATTCTAAAACAAATCCCTGTTCCTGCAGTACTGCAAACAATATCCTTGAATAACTGGTTTCTGGAGTGGGAGATAAGTACTTATTTACCCAGCAGTGTGTTTTGGACAGCAAGCTGAGGAGATCAGATTTAGCTCCTGTTTGGAAGTGGTCTATACACAAACATGTCCAAGTTTCTGTGGTCTTCAGCTATTAAGACTGTCAAAGTATTTCTGCAGGAAATAAACCTCATTAGAAAGTCATGGCTTCACCTTTGAACCCCAGCAAGATGTTTTTCCTTAGTCAGTACAATACTGTTGTCTGAGTAAAGTGTTGCTTGTTTTGTGTTTATCTACATCTATTTCTAATGCATTAGCTGTATTTTTGTATAATTTCAATTTTATGCATTTTTAGGAGAGGGCTTAGAAAGGCTATTTTCAATATTTTCATGGCATTTATTTCCTGGGGTATGTATTGGTCAAGGTGTGGTCTGGACAACGTGTTCTGTGAATCCCTAAATGATTACTGCATTGAGGTTTTAGGTAAAATTCTAGCCTTTATTTTATATTTGTAAAAAATTACTTTCACATTGAATTTGACATATCCTTCAGTTCTCAATAGTTTAGAAGGTGACATCCAGTATGAAATAAATTCAGAGACCTCAGGTACTAGCCTTACAATAAAATTGCTTTCCTGATTCCATGGTGTGCTTTATAGAAGCTTTATGAAAATGGTTTTATTTTTCTTTCGGGACTCTCTTTTGGTATTTGGAGCTGGAATTTGGTATTTGGAGTGGAAATAATTTATATTAAGAAGTCTGTACCTTTCACTGAAGGTGTCTGAAGGTGCTGTTCAAATGGATAAAAATAAAAGCAATTTCTTAGGCACATTATGTTTTATTTAATATTTTTCAACATCTCTAAGGCAGCACTGTTATGTTTAAACCAAAATTTAAGACTAAACTCTCATATTCATGTATAATAATTATACAGTGCAGAATAAATCATATGTGGTGTATGTGAAATGCTTGGGTCGGAACAGTAAAGGCAACAGTTTTGCTGTTTGATTCCTGACATCTTTAAATATGAAAATAAATGCATAATTCTGCTTGGAAAAAAAGCAGCAGGGGCTGGTTAGACTGCTGCACACCTGTCAAGCTTTCTGCTGGAAGAGTTGGCAGGCTTCAGCAAAGGTCAGAGAGGATATCTAGGGGATTATGGATCCCCTTTGTTGGCAGATGTTACCTGATAACCCTTGGTACCAGCACCAGCTCAAGAGGCTGTGCAGGTTTTTACCTGCCAATTTGCCAAAGCACTAAGAAAGGGCAAAATTTACCTGCAGTTATCCTGACAAAGCATGTCCAGTCCAGAGAACCTCAGTCTAAAGCCAGTCATTCTCATGGACAAAAACTGAATCATGTGATATGCAAGGAGTTTGTTGTATAGTTACTCCTTCTAGATTTTGCAGTAATCTTTAATATCAGATATGACAGCTTTGCTTTTTCTCTTCTGTGTTTGTGAGTGCATATAAAACCCACAATATAAATATATGTGGAAAAAAAAATGTCAAAATAATGGAGCTGAACAGAGCTACAGGGAAAGCCAAGTCTCCTCTCTTGAAAAGATAGATTTTGAATTGTCTTTATTTCTGTGTCACAAAGGTTCACATCCTCTAAAGTGTACTATTAAAAGTTTTTATGACTATTCCCAGAAAATTTATACCAAATAAGTCTGATGGAAAAAAAATTATTGAGCAAGACAGAATACCATGTAACTATGATAAGCAATACTTCATGTCCTTGCTAATTAAGAAATGGAGCAAGAAAATATTTCACTCATTTTTCTATAGTAATGAGTTTCTAATTTTTATTGAAAAAAAATACTTAACTAAATTACAGAAAACCAGTCCAATTTCTTTATCCCTCTGAAATATTTTATTAAAACCCTATCATTCCTTTAAAAGTAAAATAAATTGTAAAACAAATTGATAGCTACATTATCACAATCACATTATCAGAAATATATTTAGAATAGGTAATTTGATGATAAAAAATGTTATTGTGCCTCTTCACAAAGGCAAAAAGAGTTGGTAATAATAAGCCTGTAAAAAAGGTATGCTTAGGAAAATAAAAACTAAAAATAATAATGCTTTTAGGAAGCTATTCTCATGGGGGAAAAAAGTGTCAGTAAGACTGAGATTGCTTTTCTTTTTTTTTTTTTAGAAAGACAAATAATAGTACATGTATATTGGAGTTGACCAAATAATATGAAAAATAAAATATTGATCTTCAGAATTTTGAACATAATTAATTTGATTTTTTTCTAAAGACTGTGAAGATGTCCACATGAAGCCTTGTCCTAATCTCTACTGTTAGAAATAGATATTGATCACGTGTTACTTTACATAGGTATGATACGGTCTTCTTGCACCTGTTACTGAAACATCTGTTACTGTTAGGAACAGGATACAGAGACAACTAACAATTTGTGTATCAGCAGACTTGAATTTCCTTCTGATTATGATAAGCTCTAATCAGTCAGTGGCTCACTGCCCCCTCCAAACCAAGACTATCAATCTGCAAGCACTTTCAGTAGCTATAATTTTGCATCCCCATTCATAAAAATCAATCTGTTCAGTTGGATAATCTTAGTTTCGTCTCTCTGATTGTCCAAAGAATTAATCTTGTTGTCCAAACGATCCCTTTAGAAATGAGCTGAATTTTTTTTTATTGTTTAATAGCTCAGTACAATGCACTTGAAATGCAGCAATGGCCATGAGTATTTTGAAGACTCCATTACTCTTCATGCTAAGTTCCTCAGCAACAGGATCAGTGGATATTCTGGTTTTAACTTGCATTGTAAAATGCCTTATGGGCTTTGTATTGTAGCAGGAAATAATATTAGGAACTACCCTGGCGAAGGAGGTAAAAACACTGCAGGTCCATCTATTGCCTACTCAATGGGCCTGCACAGAACACTGACTTCTGAGGTTCCTGCCCCTGGAGACTCACAGCTTGTTTGATCACACCTACACACAGTTGTTTCTGAAGTGCATCAGCCCCCCACTATGTCAGTGGAAACAGAGGAGGGCAATTCCAGATGGAAATTCCTCTTACTGATTTCCCTGAGGAAGTTCCCATTTCTTTTGTTGTGTGTAGAGGCAGTTTATGGTAATTATGGTGCAATTATGTTCACGTAATTTTAGATCTCTGCAGGCATTTGTAGAGTCTGGCTGGTGTGGCATATACTAAAGCAGCTGCTTTAGGGTGAGATGAATCATGTCTAAAAATGCTCATTCCTCCCCATTTACTGTAAGGGAAGTCTGTGTAACTACCTCTTAACTAAATGTCTCAGTTTTCTGTGTAGGAAAATAATTAGGCCATCAGCATTTTCTATGATGAAGGATGTAGTCTAAATTCTTCTCATAAGGGCTGTTCCACTTGGCCTAAACAATTCAGATCCATCAACTAAAAAAAAGAAACAATGTTAATGAACGTTAACATGAAAAAATAGAAGGAAAATTTGATTGTCACAGTTAATTAACCATACCACCAAGGAACACTAGTTCTGGTTTCAGGAAGTACTGAGCAAAAAGGTACAGCAAGGACTGGAAGTCAGAACTACCATCACAGGTGAATGCCCTAAAATGAAGCCTTGCACTGAATCTGTCTCTTTCCCAGCAAATATTTATGTAAAGTGGAAATTAGGAACGATTTGAAGTTGTCTGTAGGGCCCCTGGAATACCTTAGACTGTGCCTGGCAAACCATGCTTGTTGGGCTGAGCCTGGATGGGTTTGAATCACCTTCTGCAGAAGAAGGATTTGAATGCAGGTATCCTCACATATTTCTGTGTATTCCTTAAAAGCTGAAAGGCAGAGAAGAACCACTGGGGAAACAACCACCATTCATTCCTTTCAGCAGAGTTTTGAAGGACAATACTCAATTCCCCCCGACTTCTGAAGGACCTGGCTCATGCTCCTCCCTGCAAACGTTGCACCAGGTGCCACCATGCCTGGGTGAGGCTCCTGCATGTAGGAGAGTACAGGCTGGTTTTGAGGTAGGGGTTTCCTGTTCCTTATTTTGTGGAATTTCACATGCAGCAGATCTATTGTTACCATCTTTTATTTTGCACAATCCAACTCTTCTCAGTATTGCCATCAGCCTCTCTCAGTGCTGTGGATTCTGTCTGGGAAATGGGAAAAATCTGTGTTGCTTAGTTCCTTTAGTGCTGAACCTTCGCAGCCCTCTTCCTACATGACCAGACCTCTTGAACCATAAAGGACATGCCTTCTGTCAGCTCACAGAAGCATTTCAGTCTCAGCTGAAAGTCTGAAGGTTATTAAAATAAATGGAAATAGAGTATACATATGTGCAAATTACTTTTTCACAGAGCAAAAGACAGCTCCAAATGTGTTTCTTCCTTATATTGTTTTCATTTCTTAGTGCTCCCCGTGTGAGATTTGTTTATATTTCAGGCATATAGTCTACCCTCAAAGAAAATGATAGATGACACTATATTCTATTAAATTGTGCTCATGCTATAGCTAAAAAACCATTAAAACATAAAAAAGTTACCCAGACACTTCCAATGCACTTGACAAAAAAAGTAGCATAATTTTAGTCTGTTCAGTCTAGAATATGCTTGATAGTGAGATCTTATAATTATATAGAACTGTTCATTTTGAACAATCTATATGTGGTCTGTAAAGAGACAATGAGTTGCTGTGCCACCTTCAAACAAGCAATGAGACATAGAATAGTGAGAGAGTAGGAACTACCTGTCCAAAACCAAACTTTTCCAGACACTGGAATTAATTCCTTATTACTTCTTGTTGATTTTTGCCCTTTGTTTAATCTGAATGAATGGACTAATAAAGTAGCACATCAGTTTTAAGTGCTGCCACAATGCTTTTTTAACTGCCAGTTTGCCATGTGAATGAGTGTACTTTCATAAGCAGACATTACCATTGAATGTTTTAATGCTAAAGTTTATCATAATAAAAATATGCATGCTATCATCACATAGGTGTTAAATTACATAGTTTCATTTATTGGTGGAATGAGCCAAACAGTAAGGAAACCCAGAAAGAATTAAGGATAGCACTAAAGATGAAGCTAAAAATTTCAGATGCTTTAGTGATTGAATTATGTAAATTTTAAGTTATATTTTTTAAAAATTGCAAGCTTCCCTTTTTTAAATAATTCTTTCACTGAATTTTTTGTATTTCCAAAAGGAATTGCAGTCTCTCATACTTCATGTGTGAAGTATGCAATTGTGAATTAATATGCAGCTATGAAATTTGGGCACACATAAAACCAAGTAATATCTAATGCTGTCTTTATTTCTCTTTCCTTTGAAACGTCTAGATTAGCTACAGCTACTTGGACTAAATGAACTTTAACACCAAAAGCAACCCCATTTTTTATGCCTGGAAAAAATTATTTTAATTTTTTAATTACTATTTTTCCCATTAATAAGCTTTGATAATGTATGCATCATAAGAAAAAAAAATAGTTCTTTAGAGTGCTTGTTGAAGCTTCTATATATTTTCTATATAACCTGAAATAAAAAAAGGAAAATAAATTAATTCTTTCTAGAAGCATTTGTAGTTTGTGATCATTTACTGGTTTTCTCAGAAATCATTGTAATTATGGTGTCATTTGTAACATAACACAGGAAAATATCTCTTCATTAGCTGACACTTATTTCAGGCTGCACAGACCCCTGTAAATGTAGTTTATAATGAACCACCCATGAAGCCTCATATATTGCTAGCAAGTGTTATGAGGTTGCACAGAAAAAATCCCCAAACAATCTTTCTCGGGTGTTTTAGGACCTGTCAGGGTAAACATTTTGGTATTTGTAACACAGACCATGTAACTTCCTGAGCCACACTGAAAGACATGATTTGCTGTCCAGTGGGTTAAAATTATATTAATTTTTATTACCTTTTGAAAAAAGGCTTTGCAAAAACTCATTTTTCTGCACTGAACACAAGTGACTGGCTTTTACACTAAACATACTTTATTCAAATGGAAATTTAGAACATGAAAAGTTGATAAAACTTAACACTAAATATTGTTTGTCTAGTTAAGACCTGAACATTTGCTGTGTGCAATTTTTTTTTTCTCTCAAAAGTACAATAATGAAATGTTGGCCTGTGACTTGGGTTAGAGGACACATGAGTCACCAACATGCCATGAGAATATCCAGTTGTCAAATCAAATTTATCATTTGTGTTAGCAGACTTGTTTAAGTAGAAATAATTATTTCACATTGGACTTTGGACAATTAGGTCAAAACTTCATTTAAAAATGGAGAAAAAATAAACTGCCATTCTACACTGTGCTGACACTACTCCAGGTCTTACATCAAACTTCTGTCTTGGTGAGAGAAATCACTGTTTTCTAAAAGAATTTATGAGTAAAGAAAAAACGCCAGATTCTTAGGCAAACAAGTAGATTAAGAATATGTACAACGTACAAAATATAGATATTCATATAATGAATCGAGTTTATTCACATGCATAAATGCACAGACATCTCAGTTTGGGTGAACCCATTGCAAGCAGAATTTTAACTCTACTAGGGTTTGAACATTTCTAAGTGAGGATATTCTTTTTTCCAGGGAAAGAATGCCTCTCCAAACTGTTTCTTGCAATTTCTAAGTAGCTTAGATAAAATAGCTTCTAAGTTTTGCTGTTCTTATGATTCCTGAAACTAAGGTTGTAAGCAAAAACTAAAAAAAACCAAACCACTAAGGCAACACCCCACAAAAACAAAGAGCTAAAACCAAAACCCAACAGCAAACAGAAAAACAGTAAAATAGACTAAACACCATTTTGCAGTGGAACAACTGAAACTGATGTGTGGAATAATGTTTCTTCATCATTTGAATGTGGTTGTTCCCAGTGTAGATCCCAATAAAGTTTCTAGGAGGACAGCAAAGACCTGTTCCTCTGGTCAGACCTTTTCTTGTCCAAATTTTCCTTTTCTCATTGACTTTGTGCCCACACGGGGCACCTGGGGCAGCCAATGCCCTGCAGCAAGACCTGGCAGTGGCTGGAAGAAGGGCAGCAATGAGTTTTTCTTTGCAGCATCCAAACGGATTCCAGTTTATTAGCCCTAATAAAGAGTCTTTAGCATCCACTCTTATAGCCCCCTTGGAAGCCTTTTGACTTAAATAGAGATAAAACTGAAACCATCTCCTTAGGAGAGCTAAAGGACTCCCATCCAGAGCAATTCCATGAAAGAATTGCTTAACCAACACCAGCTTTTAGCCTCTCTGAGCAGCTGCTGAGATCTTCAGCAATTACATATCTCTACAAAAGACTGCAGTTTCCATGTGTTGTGTGGGAGAGTCTGTATTCAGTTCATTTACCCTAACAGCTATTCCACAGCTGAGATAGGAAGTTATCCCTTGTCTTTTTGTCTCCGTTTAACATATAATTATGGTTTCTTAATTGCGTTTTAATACCATCTGATTTTTAATTCAACATGCGCCCTCTAGGTACGCTTTAATTCATGTGCAAGATGAATGTATTTTTTTATTTTAACATTTTTGCAAATAGGTAATTTTGTTTGCTTTTTAGTTACAAAATGTATTTTAAATTATTTAAAAATGCCTAGATAATTTTTTCTTATATGTTTCAGCATTGTAACAAAAACTCTCTAATTCAGAAGAAAAAATTACAGTCTTATGACTACATGGCAGGTCATTGAGTGGTAAAACCAAGATTAAGTTTCATCTCAAAAGTTATCTGCTTCTGCACAATGTACTGCTACCAAAACAATTTACAGAAAGTTTCTTAAATTTGAAAAAAATTTTAAGAACCACTCCTCACCTCCTCACTTGATTTCTTATGAGAATGTCTGGGAAAAGCCTCTTCTTGCAGGAATCATGCTGTACTGCCCAGTTATGTTACCAACTTGAGATTAGCATACCATACCTATATTGAGTTTTTCTTTTTGAAATGTGCATTACCAGTATTTTCCAATTCCTATTACCTACGTATGCAGCATCTGTGCAGTTTGGTTGACTTCAGTGGAATTATTTTTGATAAAGGGTGGACTGTCCTCGGTGCAAACTGTGTGAACACATGGCACTTTGTGCTAGTATTCAAATGACATTTTTCCAGCTCTGCACAAACCTTAGAAAATATAATACTATCAGCAGAATATCTTCTGGTAGGAGTGAGGAATCCTTTTAAGAGGACCTTCCTTCCAGGAAAAAATCACTAGTAGAAATCTGGGCAACCAGAAAGCTTGCTGCTGCTTCTTAAGGACAGGATGATGGTGAGGAATGTCTTGTTGCTTTGTATTGGGAGGCAATTAATTGTGTAAATGCAGTCCTGTAATAAAATTAGTCTGTTAGTAATGTGTTGGGGACAAAGCAAGAAAGGAAAGTCACTCATAAACAGGTGATTGAAGTAGAAGGTCTTACAGATACCACGTAAGAAGTTACTGAAAAATCTCAGTAGGTCTGTCTTCCTTTTTCAAGACCAAGCTTCATTAGATTTCTTTATTTTCATATTCATTAAAGGCTTTGAGTAGTTGCAGGTTGAGAACAGTAATGTTCAGGTTTTAGGCCCCTGATCCCAAGAGAGTTATGAAACCAAATTGTGTAAAAGGGATGTGTACGAAGGAGGTGTGAGAAGGAAGAGCAACTTCAAGTGGTTCATAATTTTAATCTCTAAAAGGTGAAAGATGAAGGCAAGGATTAAGCACACCTGAGTAAGGGGTTTTTATTCTCCTCTAATTTCTAGATTTAGATGTAGTTTGATCAGAATCTTGGAGTCCTCTGCTCAGCCATAGCCACATTTGTCATTAAACAAACGTACATGCCTGAGGAATTTTCAAACCATGAAGCCAGGAATCTCATTTGGGGTTTTTATGGACCAAGAATACAACAGACTGAGGTATGCTACATCTTTTTCTTGCATTGGGCTCAAAGCACATCAGATGCAGTTACTAAGAGAAGAAGGACCTGTCCATGGTTCAAACTAGTCCTTTGTAGTGTGAGGTGGTGGTGTGTTCTCCTGGTAGCACCAGCTAGAAAAAGGGACACCAGGAGAAGGGTCAAGTGATGTTAGCATGAATCAGTCAGAAGTGGAATTGATGTTTCCATCTCCATTCAGAGGACTCTGTTTTATGCATTAATGCATAGTCTCACATATTTCTGTCTGGCTTTGGAAATTCTTTGCAAGTAGTCACTCATTTTTTGACAGCTTAAGGAAGTTACCAGTGTTTTGTGCTTGTGCCTAAAAATTAAGATTTTTTGTAAAGCATTCAGCTGAAAATGCTTCCTGTGTTAAGTACTTGCTGAAAGAAAGGATTAGAATGTAGTTAAGCATTGGACAGATCATGCTGTGCACCCATGAAATATAAAGGATATAAATAAAAAGGCTAGTAAAAGGATATAGCTATTGTGGGTGTTTGACTGTTTAGAAAGTAGAAAGCAACAAATCAGGCAAGGATTTTAGTAAATCTTCAACAGGTTTTCTGTGTGCTGATATGTACAGTAATCTGAATAAATCTTCCTATTGCAGCAGACCATGAACTGAATTGTTCCTTTTAATTTAAACTGGGTCATCTAACTCACCATACTTCTGCCACTGCAATAATCATAGAACCATAGAATGGTTTGTGTTGGAAGAGAAGTTAAAGATCATCTCATTCCAATCCTCCTGCCATGGGTAGGGACACTTTTCACTAGACCAGTTTGCTTAAAGCCCCATCCAACCTGACCTTGACCACTCCCCAGGGTTTGGGAGTCCACAACTTTTCTGGGCAGCCTGTCCCCAGTGCCTCACCACCCTCACAGGAAAGAATTTCTTCCTTATCTTTAATCTCCATCCACCTGCTTCCCAGAGCCTTCTCTCCTCCAGGCTGAACAGCCCCAGCTCTCTGAGGCTGTTTTGAAAGCCCAGCCCTTGGATCACCCTCATGACCCTCTACTGGGCTTGTTTCAGCAGGTCCATGTTCCCCTTATGCTGGAGGCCCCTGAGCCGCATGCAACACTGAAAATAGTTTTGCAATAAAGGAACTATGTTTAAGTCATACATGGGTCACTACAGAAACACTTTCAGAAAATGTTAGCAGCTAATGGTAGCAGTGCAGAACCCCTTGATTTGAAAGTAATTCTTTCTGCCAGAAACTTCTGTGGAAAAAAATCTGGGTTTAAGATTTGAAGAGGTTAGAAGTTAAGAAACTGGAGAGATGACTTACTAGAACTCATACATATTTTATTTCTTTTAATACCTCACTTTTCACCCCACCAAAACAGCTTCTAATGGATTCTCAAGTCTCTAGAGACGATTTTTAACATTATTTTTTGATAGAATAAAGTGCATCCATATGTCTGCTTTATTGAATGTTCCTAGTGCTCTCTGGAAAATAGCACTTCTATTGACAGCAATACTTTTTTGCCTTATGGGTTTTTTTTTTTCAGTTAAACCTTTTGGAAGACAGTCCATACAGATTTAGCCTTAAATTCTGATTCTGGTTGCACTGCAATACATTGTGCAGATTTGACGTTTCAATAAATGCCTGAAAAGAATGAATGAAAAGATCCTAGCTTCTATGTCACTTAATCAATGTTGTGTCTTTAGTCAGATAAGGAATCAAAGTGATATTCTTAGTACAATACAAAAAAAACTTTATAAGCTTATTCACTTCCCATATGGTATTGTAAAACAAAGCTTGATGGATACTTTAGCAAATTTTAGTTGATAGTTTGGCTAGGAAGTTAACTGTCCCGGCAGGAAATCTAATTAAGAATTATGCCAAAATGTTTGGGGTAGAGGGAAATTCATGGAAAGGAGTGACAAGGCTGTAGGTGGAAAGTTTGAAGTGGACTGCAGGCAGTCTTATGAGACACTGTGTTCTAAATGCTAGTGTCCTGTTTTCCTGCATCAGACTAGGATAATTTTTTTCCTCTTTCTCCTTTATGATTCTACTTCTCTTTTACCCTTTTTAGAGTTATGTCTACATTGTTAGTCACTGTATTAACTGCCAAGGGAGACCAAATGACTATTTCAGGTTGGATATCTGATTCTTAGACAGCTGAAGATGAATCATATTTGTTTAATGGTATTATTTAATTTATCCCTGGTAAGTGAGGAATGGAAAAGGAGTGGAGCTGTGAGAGTCATGAATCTTTCAGCTTCAGTGGTTTGGGTGCTTTCAACTTTAATTTTCATGTTCCAGTATCTGTAGAATTAATTCCCTGACAATTCAAAACAGCATCAGGGAGGCCTTTAAGAAATTAAAATCTGAAAGGAAATGAAAGCAAGCAGTGCGTGGTGGTGAAAACGGATGAGGAGTACGGACCTCTGTAAGAATTGTGAATAGCCCAGGTGGTGCCCCAGGGTACCTGAGGGCAGCCAGGCATGGCCAGTTCTCTCCCTCTGTGGCCTGCTTGGAGTTTGCAAGTTCAGAAAATTAGACACAGCTATTTTCTTTTGCATCAAAAAAAATTTGCCTTCAGTTTTGAAACCAGCCTAAAGGGATTTTGAAGGGAGTCTGAAATTTATGCCATTGCAGATACTAGACATGTATGTCTACTTCATAGTATTAATAGAGAAGTGAAATTGGGGACAAAAAAGTATAGAAAGAAGTATAGGAAGTGGGGACAAAAGCAAATGGCTAACAAGTTAAATATAAAGAATTTGACTTAGTGGCATTCCTTTCCTCTCTCACTGTAACTCCCTTGTTTTATAAGTATATAAAGTTATTAGTTTATATGTACTTATATGTTTATAAGTACAATGTTTTTATTCAGGATTATGCAGTGTAAAAGCTACAGTGCAGCCTTATGTTGGGAGAAAAGAGTACAGGAAGAAGCAAATCAATTGATGAGAATAAGCGCTAACAGCATAATACCTCTGCTTTCATGCAGTTGAATCTATGAGTTTGTTAAGTAATTTTTTCCTTGAAAACCAAGGAGCGTGTTTCTGTGATTATGGTAAAAATCCTACTGGAAGAAATCCCAAGCATTTTGCAAGACTCATCAACACATTTTTAAAAGTCCTTCTCTAACAGTGCAGCAGTTTGATTTTTGTAAAAGTGTAGCATGCTGTGGCTAAAACCTACTGATGTGAAAACACCACTGAGGTATTTTTCTGCAAAGATGTTTATGTGCAAATAGCAAATGGTGAAGCACAGCAGCAGATTAGCTGTGAAATTTGATCTTACTCATTTTCTGTAGGTATGAAAAATTAGAATTTCCAAACACAGTAAATTTAGCAGTTGCCTGATCCAGAATTCAACTTCATAAATATGCTGGTTTTACAAATGAATTTCAAATGGTTTCAAAGGCTGCTGAATGATCTTCTAAGACAGCACCTCAGCAAACATTTATTATCCAGCCTGGGAGATAAGTACTTCAACTGATTCCAGTCTATGAACAGGAGGACAACATTATTCTGATTGACCTTTGGCATATAAAATCCAAGTAGGTTTTTTACCACCTAATAAACAATGGAAAGAAAACAAGGCTTTATTTTAAATGTGTATATACTTTACCAGATACCTCAGCTTTCTGGAGCATCTAACATTTTTAAGATAGCCTAAATATCAAATAAAGAGCTCTACTGAGTTTTTTATAGACTTTTATCACCTCTTAGATGTTTATTCTTTAAGGAAATAGTCAATCATATTACTGTGACGTAAGAGAAGTTCCAGCACTTTTTAGGTCCTCTCTTCCACCTGCAGTGCACTCGACAGCAGCTGATCTGGTGTCTGTAAGGAATCTGTTCCAGGAAGCCCTGGTTAAACAATTGTTTTCAAAGTCTGATGCCAGCTGCAGCACCACAATATGTGAAATCCTACTTTTCAGAAGAAGCCTGGTACACATTTCACTGATATTCTTTATCTTTTAATGAAATATCCTGTAAGAGCATGTTTTATTCCAAGAAAAGCATCTTCCAAAATAACTTTTGAAGGAATATATGACTTTGGAATAGATCAGCAATTGTTACCAAATAAAAGCACTCTTTATACACAAGAATAAAAATAAAAATAAAGCTTAAAATAAATCTTGTGACATTTTTAAGTAGTTAAAGCAAGGAAGCCATATTTACTCTTTCCTTCTTGAGACTTTTAAATGCAACAGCAGGAAATGAACTTTGGTTCTTCCTCTCTTAGCCATGCCAGCACTGAAAACAAACAAACAAAAATCCCTTGTTGAGAAACAGGCTCAAAAAGTCCTAAAACATCTGTCTCTCTTACAAGCTTTTTCTAAGGGAATGATAGTTCATATTTCTTGGAAAAGGACCTGTCAAAATGACTGCCTTTTAAATGCAGGCAATTATGTTAATCTAAGAGTATTATTCTGCATTGTATCTATTTTGGGATGTAAATATTAATATACCAATTGCAAAGGATTGAACCTGGATTATGGAGGTCAGAGCAAAAATTGATTCATTTTGCACTTAAACTTCAGGAGGATGGAGGAAGGAATCTTGAGGCCTTGAGTGATGAAAAAATTTAATCACAGTGCTTACAAGCAAGACAAGCTTACACAGCTTTACAAAAATGTCTAGAGTATCCTGAATTTTACCTGTCATTTTGCCATAGGAACCAGCTCAGAGAAGTGCCATTTTAGTTGGGCAGGTCAGCAGGCTTTCAGAGGCAGGAAGACATCAGAGCACCTGTTTATCCTAGAAGAGCTTGGTTATTAAAAAGATCTTAGTTACAGAAAAGGTATGAGTGATGTACCATACCATCATTATAGAAATGTGCTGTAGCTTAGGGCATGATCTAGGAAAAGCAGAGAGAGGTTATTGTTACAGTAAACTGAGAGAATTTGAGAGAAAACTAAGAATTATCATGTTGGCTAATCAATGATCTGCTTTGTGGACACTGACTTCTATATCTTCTATTTTTGAGGGACTTTTATCTACAGGAAAATAAATGTGAAAATGAAATAATACTTCATTTGAAAAATCACGTTAAGTAGATGGACTAATATAACCCTGTCCTGCAAAATGGTGTCTTGTCTTCTGTGGTGTGCCAAAAGGGGTTTGGAAATTTCAACATGCATCTTGTGTTCATCAGTATAATTTTCTCATTATGTTGTCCTGCTCATCAGCGATACGTATTTTCCTCTGTCAGTGCAGCAGCTATTCAGCCACCAACAGAGCGCTTTGGGGAGGGGGGAGGCAGGAAACCTAGCTGCAATAACATTTGCCTTAGCTAAAGGAGTGGTGTAAAGAACGTCCCTTGAGTGCGAGAAGAATTTTAATGTCAGACAATTAAGCCTTCAGAAGCAGTGAAATGCCAGTTAATATAGCATTATTAACTATTGAATAGTGTTAACTGTCCCTTGTGCACAGGTATCTCCTGGTATTGGTTAATAGTATAATTGCTTGTAGTTTATCGTTCAATATTGTATAATGTTACATATTTTTCATCTGCAGCATCAGACCTATCTCTGTTATTAAATGTGGGCAATAACAGAAAAATGGTTAACAATAAAAAGGAAATAATTTCCTATTGGCCTTCCCATATGTGTACAACTGAAACTAAGACTTTATATATTTTTATTCTCATTTTTAATTTGTTCAAATATCTACTTGAGAAAAAAAAACCCCAAACAAATTAGGGATGGGGAATCGCAGCACATCTAAATTTTTTTTCCTCATCAAACCGCAATTTCTAATTTTTCTAAATTTCAAAGATTTAAGGAAATGCTTTTTCATTAATAACAATAAATGTGAAGCTACCATAGCATCTTTGTGCTGTAAAATTCAGAGTTTCTTTTGCATCATAAGCCACTTCACCATTTAGAAATATCAGTACCTACAAACTTCAAGCAAGTAGGTGAAAATTATGAAACTATATGAGTACATGAAAATTCGAATTTTTAGAGATATTTGTGCAGTAAAGTGCAAGTTCAGTTTTCATATCGGAAATGATGTTTAGGACTTTATTGTTATTTCTTGCAAACATTTTCCTGTTTTTTTAAAATTACTTCAGCTTTTCTCCTGCAGTTTCATCTTCCAATGCCGAAGTTATCTAGGCCCAAATCACAAAAAATATATATATAGAAATCCACTTCCTGTTTTATGGCTGACTTTGAAATCATAGTAAATACCTTTGTCTTTTCAAATAGCCCTTAGAGCATATTTCTTACTGGTCACCTGTGGCATTGAATGTCATGATTGATGGTTTTAATAAAATAGATTCTATTCTTGTATTGTAATTTTCCTATTTCTCCTAGTTGTGTTGAATCCTCCTTTTTTCTGTGTCCTGTGACAGCCTATTTCATTACTATTAAAAGCTTTCTTGTTCTGATAATGAAATACTCCTTAATACACAGAATTCTATTGCCCATGTGAAGAAATTTAAGACTTTTCAGAAGAGTCATGAGTTCATTTCAGTTGGTTCCTCTAAAGAAACATTAAATTTCCTTCAGTTCCAGTGGTGGTAGAGTCATGGGTCCTCTGTGGCTCTTGGGGTGAGTGGCTGTGAGGGGTCTGTGTCTAGCTCTGGTCTTATCTTCATATGTGATATAGACAAATCAGGGGAAAACGTCCAAGAGATATAAAAACAGAGAAATTTGTTCCCCCAGTTTGTTCATCTCAATATTAATAGGAGAAAAAGAAAAAAAAAAGAATAAAAATAACAGAAAAATGAAAAAGAGGATGAAGGAGAAAGAAAGTATTTTAATTTGCAACATAAACTTTTTTTCATGGAGCAGTTATGGGTATTTCATTAAAGGAAGAGAGGGGTACTGTAAACCAAGGACTGGAAACAGAAGTCAGAGACATTCAAATTAAAATAAAGGCAATTAATTAAGAGCAAGGCAAATGAAATCACCACAGAAAGAGAGAAGGGTCTCCAGTTGTTCTCATCTTCAATCCTGTAGATGTTTCTGGAAGCAGCTGTAGCAACATGAATTAATAGGCTTAGTACAAGGGTCACTGTACTGGTTGAAGTAGCATATCCTGCAACATGTGAGAGGTCAGACTAAAGGATCTAAAGGGTTTTTTCTGACCTTGAACATCAAGAATTAGTATCTGTAATCTTAAAATATAGCTGCATACCTTTGCTCGTGTTTGGGGTGTTTTTTGATCTTTCCCAATCAGCAGCCACCAAATGATAGATATGCCTTCTCTTAGTGTTATGCTTTTAAATTCCCCACATTTTTGATACAGAAATTCAGAAAATGTAATTTGCCTTAAAACAAAAAAGAAGTAATCTTAAGACTGTCTCATGACTGGGTTCCAAGTTTAGAGACATAAATATTGCTCAGTGACATTTTTCTAACCCAATCATTCTTTCAGTAGCCTTTGGCAGCCTGGCTTGTTTGAATCTGAAACTCTGCATAAATTATTTGTAATATCCAGCATTTTTCAGTAACATTTTTTTCTTGTTTGTGGTTTAGTAGTTGGCTGCTATCCCAAAATGCATCTGTTTTCCCTTTGTGGTGTTCTATTTTTGGCACAGATTAATACAGGCATTAATGTTAATAATGATGATGATGATGAAAGTAGCAGTAGTATTGAATACTGAAAGTAGCAATAGTAATGAGTGTCTTTTTGGGTTAGGTGGGGCATCAGATAACCATAATGCTTGCAGAACAAGCAAAACCAAGACACATAGCATAAATCAGTATAGAATGAAAAGAAAGAATTTCTAGCATGAGAAACATATATTTGCAGTGACAAATTAATTTTATACTTGAGTTCTTCCTTCAGATCAGTATCACAAGATACAGGCTGGATTCATTTTGATTGAAGATAAACCATGAAGGGCCACTGTGAGTGGCCCACTGTGAGTCCACCAGGCTTAAACTAGTTGACACTTTTTAGGAGGTGCAATAGTGCTGGCAGCATCCTCAGAAGTTAGCTTTCCTCTTGGTTTTCCTTGATGTATGGCATTCCTTTGTTGTTGAAATATCTCCAACCAAAAAAGTTGATATTTTCCTACTCTGACTATTCCTTTCTGAATAAGGGCATCTGCCAGCTCTGACAACTGGTGAATTACTACATCTTTTATATGTTCCTTAAGAACAAAACCCAGATCCCCTTTTCATGGTGTCTTTAGTCTGTTGCAGATTCAAAGATCCCTCCAGACTGCAGTACAGGACAGACTGCTTTACTCAATTTTCTTTGAACTGTCTCTCCTCCATTTGTTTAATTAAAGCACCAAAAATCAGATGCCTTTATGGAATACCTCTGAATTCACCTCAGGAATAAGATCATAGCTTCAACTGAAGTCAGTCTCTAAACAGCCAGCCATGGATGCTCTGCTCCGAGCTTCAACCAACATCACACATTCATAACTTTTTGAAATGTTCGGTTTCTTTCTTTTTGCTGGGATGAACAGGCTTTTCCCTTCCCTCACTGTCTCAGTTAACACAAGAGAGCTCCCCTGCTCTAGATGTTCTCCCTCAGGAGTTCACTATTTTGATGTAGGAACTGGTTCTGAATCTGAGTTAAACTGACATTCTGACACCATTGCAACTTGTTATATGTGCAAAAGAAATCTGATTAGCAGGGGGTCTAATTTTTTTTTTGCTTATAATGTCCTTTGACTGCAAGAAAAATATTTCTTCCTCTCAGTATTATAGAGTCTGAAGGTCCCTAGGGTGGTTGGCCTATGCTATACTGATATAGACACATACAGATATCTCCTTTTTTATGAGGCATTTCTTTAGATCTGACATCTATTGCAAGAAAGAGGTATAAAGATACAGATGTGTTAGGTTCATGCAGATTTATACAGACCCAATACTTGCTTGTTTGTGACACCAAGAGCCTTGGTCCTGTGGAGTTCACATCCTCTGAGGACTCAGCATGGCTGGCAGGCCCAGTAGGACCTACTCTCTATTAATACTGATCCCCAAGCTGCATCATTTTTTCAGTTATCCATAAAGTTTCTGGGAACTTCACATGGAGCAAGTCCACTGCAATCTTTAAGTTCTTCTGTCATGTAAACTGACTTGCAGTTTTGGGGCATCACTTGGCAGCTCAAGGAGCCTTCAGAAGCAACCTCAACATTCAAATGGAGCCCTTAGCACGTTTTAGTCTGAAGGGACACCTGAAACAAACAGCTTCTTTCCTAGTGTGCAGTGGATGATAGGGTTAATTTATTGCATGAAATATACATTTTAAAGTCATTGTTTCATCCTGTGCCATCAGCCTTTGCCTGATTTCCTAAAGCAAAAGAAACACTTGCAGAGTCCCTAAATGTAACTAACCATCTGTGTCTTTCTGCTCTGACACCTTATACCCCAAAATCTGAATGCAGACCTACTCTGGCATTAGCATTATTTTAAAACCATCTGACTTGCACACTAGCATTGTTCTGCATATAAGGCCCAAGTTCTATCTGTGTTTTGTGAGCCAAAAGTTAATTTATTGTTTGAAATATACATTTTAAAGTCATTGTTTCATCCTGTGCCATCAGCCTTTGTCTGATTTCCTAAAGCAAAAGAAACGCTTGCAGAGTCCCTAAATGTAACTAACCATCTGTGTCTTTCTGCTCTGACACCTTATACCCCAAAATCTGAATGCAGACCTACTCTGGCATTAGCATTATTTGAGCTTGTTAGCACAGGATGAGTAAACCATCTGACTTAGCATTGTTCTGCATATAAGGCCCAAGTTCACCAGTGTTTGTCCACGAGGCCTCACAGTAGTGTTTCAAAATGGGTAAAGGTAAAATTCTTCAAGCCAAGTACTGAAATTATTCTGTTTCCTTTTAAGTCTTCAAGTGTGTAGAAGAGAATAAATGAGAGGAACAGAAATTTTCTTTTCCATAGCTGTGCAAGCATCCAAGAATCCAGCCTTTTATTGTTTTAATTTCCTGTTTTATTGCAGTCTTAGAGAAACAGAAAATTTTTATTAGCTTCCTGATTTAAAACCATAAATCTCTCCATTATATCTGCATGCTAGTTTAATACTGTCAAGCATGTTAAAAATAGGAAAAGGTAAATTGACTACTGGCATTTCTTATATGGTGTAAAATTTACTTACAGTATATTGGGCCTTTAGCATTAAATGAAGGAAATGGCATTGGAAAAGTACAGATCTAATATTTTATGGGATATGCATCAAAATCTTTACAGAGAAAGGCAGGTGAAATTACAGGCACATCCTGCTTGATAATGTTCATGTTTGAGGCTCTTTTAATGGCTTTGTACCATATGCAGATTGATATTGACCTTAACATGCACAGATAAAACTGGAAATGTGTAACTATTAATCCACGCCTCAGTGGCTTGCCCAGTTCTTTATTGTCCTATGATTTTAGCCCTATAGTTTTCTCTTTTAATTAAGTAACAACTGTGAAAATGTAATAAATACTGTGCAAAACAACTACGCATACTCCTGAACTACAGACTATATTGATTTTAGTCCAGTAGATCATAGCCATGGGGACCATGTGCCTGAAGGGTAACAAAGTGAACCTACAGCTCTGTCATCTCATTTCTGTCCCCTGATGTGACACCTTTCCGCTTCTGGGGATGCAGAGTGAGCAATTTTAGTCCAGCTGTAATTGTGTGTTTTGTTCTGTGGCTCAGCAAACTGGGGTATTAGAGAAATGCAGCAGCAGTCTCTTCCCCAGAGGTTGAGGGCATCGTGTCTCTGCAGGCAGAGTGCATGATCTTGCTGGAGTACCCACCATCTGCCTGCCTAAAGCTCCTGGGAGCAGGAGCGTTTTATTTCTCTGTTGAAACATATTATGTAAGCACACATATTTTTCACAATCTAATTTTGCACAATGCACAGTGCCTCTTTTGGTCATTTGCATTTTCCAGCAGTGCTAATTAAATCAGCACGAGGGGACTCAGCTAACCAACTGAGACCATCCCAGAACATAACAGCCTCTTCATGCACCGAGCAGCTGGTTCAGTGCTCCAAGACCAAGTGCTGTCTTTCATGCTAAAGTACCGTTCTACACAAAAGGTACCTTTGATGGCATAAAGACACTGCTCTGTTGGCTACACATACAGCAATTTTGAAGTGTTTATTGAGTAGCGTTAAAAAGACTTCCATTTTTTTGTTTTAAAAAATCAGCCCCAGTTTTGTAGGTTTTTGAGACCAGGCTAATTTGAAGCTGCATTGTGTTTGCATGCTGGGGATCTACTATTTTTGTCTGACCCAGAGACATAGGCTCATGCAGTCTGGCTGTGCCTAGAAGTGAAGAACGGTGTTGCACTGCTTAGAAAGCTCTGTCAGCAGTAAGTACATGGCAATCGTTTGCTTTGTCATCTACAAATCTCTGTGTTGTATTTTGTGGTTATTTATTTGCTTTCATTTCATCCTGCCAGCTTATCTCTGAGACAAGTAGGAAGATTTTCCTTTCCATATGTGTAAAAAAGAGTGACTGTAGGAATTGTATCCTCAGTGGGAATGATTCAGAGGCAGAATTAGAGAGGCTGTCTGCCTTGCCACACGTTGCAGAGCCAGAACACCCTGACTCTGATGGTTCTTTTTTTTGCCTTGACAAAATGTTTGTCAGAGACAGACCACCAAACATAATAATAACCCAGACTGTGATCCAGAGCAATAGTTCTCTGGTGTGGAAGCTGAGTGTTTTTATGACAAATATTTTATATTTAATTAACACCCTAAGTAGGGTGTTAATTCCCCTTCAGTGGAATTAACAGTATGGTCTGCTTATAAAAGTCTAAATATTACATCCACTGCTAACCTAGTTATATCTTGTCTGATTTGTTTTTAAGCCTAAACATGACCTGTTCCACTAGTAGAGCAGAATTTGTTCCAAGTGACCTCAAGCACTCCAGTGTCTTCAGTCTCTCTTGCCTTGACTGAAATGCAGGTTTCTTAGTGTGCAGGGCATATCCCCACTCCAGTGTTATATCCCACAAAGGTTGAACAGTGCATCCACTGCTCCAGTGGCCTCTCAACATGCCCAGGCACTCACCTGCCCTTGGCTTGGGGACAGAACTTGCTCAATTTCCAGCATGACTCGTTTGGTTTTGTGTGCTGAGACATTTTCCGTCTGTCCTGGCTAACTTGTGTGATAACTGTGAGGTGGTGCCACTGTGGGCTGCAAGCTGAGAGGAACATCCCACACAGGTGAGATGCAGAGGGCTGTGACACTTGTCTGGTGCTCAGTATTGTGTTGTTTATAAAACTGAAGGATACCTTCTCAGCCTCAGGTTTATCTGCAGCTTAATTTCCCATTGCTGAAAAATAGCTGCAAAGCATTTCCCCTTTTAATTTTTCTCATTGTTTTCCTCTTGTTTTGACTTGATATGAATGGCATATGAATGAAATTTGATTCTGGAAAACAGCATTTTCAGGGAAGGAAACACATTTGATAACATATGCAATTCAGTCTCAGAGATTATCAATAATTTTGTGAACCCTGAAAAATTCAGATGATCTATTGCAAAATTGAGTTTGCCATTGACAAGTTTCTTGAGTACAAAGTCTGCAAAATGTTGTTGTGCTATCAGAAAGCAAGAAAGTAATGTATTATGGTAGTAATTTTTCATGGTACATTATGAATTCAGACTGAGATGCACCAAAGACTTAAAAGAACTGGGCTGCCATTATTCAGATACCAACCTAAATCATATTTTTAAACTATTATTAGAACTCATACAATGGTAACCTCTGTGAGCTTACTTCCCTCATAAATTGTGTATTACTGGGATTCTTTTACCCAGATTAATTTTTCTTTTTACAAAGTGTCAGCAATTCACAGCCTATTAATATGGCAATATTATTTCCAGAAGTAAGGAAAATAAGTCTCTATCTCAGGCAATTAAAATTTTGCAGCTATGATTTAAGTAAAATACCTTTCAAATAATTCAAGTCTGGTAAAATTATGCCACTATTCCAATTCAGTCTTTCATATTTTATTTAAATACATGTCAGACCTCAAAGTTCCATCACAGTTGTCTTCCACAAAGATAAAATAAAAAGAGTATTAGAGAAAAAGAATATTTGTGTCCCTAGTAGATGAACAGTTGTACTGATGTATTAATAGAAAAAGAGTATTAAACAGAACAGTAACTTTTCCATTAAAGGTGGGGATCAATTTCTGTCTACTTTTGTGAGGAGCTGGCTTTACCCACTGCAAAGCAAGGACAGGACAATGTTTGTCCACTGGAAGAGAAATTGGAACATATAAGTTCTGCTTTTGCTTGACTAATGAAACTTGTAACAGAACCTTCATGAAGACTGCAGTCTATCCGTGTGGCTCCCAGCACAGGGTTTTAGGGGCAGGTGGCCCAGAATGGGGCTCAGAGGGGTCTGCAGAGGCCCTGGATGGGAACAGCAGAGGTGGCTTTTGGTACAAGTGAGATGTGTGTGGAATTCCTGAGGAATATTGTCAGAGCAGGCCCTTCTGGCAGGTGTTCTGGGCATGCACCAGCCGACCCCAAGAGGGCCTGCAGGGTTTCGGTGCTGGGTGAGTCACCCTTGAAGCACACAGAATTGCACTGATGGAGTGAGGCACAATTTGTATCCAGGCAGAACAAATGAGGCCCCCATTATCAGCATTACTGTGTATTGCAGATTAATGCTGCATTTTTCAGAGAACTCAATTTGTCTCTTTTTTCCTAAGAGCAGCACATGGATGTTTTTTTCTTCCAAGTATACAAATTAAAAATATTTTGCTACAGTTTGATTAAAAATAAAATTCTTACATCTTTATGAATTTTTTCCCTCATTAATTAAATTTTTCTGTTGGACATTTCTGACTAATATAGATCTTCCCAGAATACAAAATATCTTCTTGGAAATATATCCAACTAAAATAACAATATAAATGTTTTTCTGAAGCTAAAACCAGTTTTACTAGTCTGTTCAAATGTTTTTAGTATGATACAGTCAAATCCCTGGTTAAACCTATTCTATGAATTTTCATCTTTATGTGCCATCAGTTTTTGAAGAGGCTTTGTCTTCAGAAGAATACCAATACTATTTTTTCCCTTTTTCAGCTGACTTCTTGAAGTCAGTTTCTTGAACTTTCTTTGGGAGCTGTATCTGAGAGCTTGGTTACATAACAAACATTGGTGCTAGCAAATTTCATACTCTGTTGTGACACCCTTTGACCAAATAGACGGAGATTTCCCAGAGTGGGAGCATCTGAATGCCAGGTAGTGTTTGACTGCTAGTAAAGACTTCAGTAAATATGTACAAATTTCAAGAGAAAATATTGCTGCCTTTATATGACTGCACAGGATGAGTGTGGGTTTTGACATTCTCATTTTGTAAGTAAATGTATGATCTCTTACAATTTTATATTTGTCAAAAACATCTGTAAAGATAATTATTTGCCTTGTAGCAAGTCTGGTAGGAGCAACATGAGTCTTTTAAATAGCTCAGTAGCAGTCATTAAAGTTTGTGAGTAAGTTAAAAATCAAATCATTGATAAACTGGAGGCATCTACAAACAGCTGGTTCATAATTAGCTTTAGTGAATTTGAAAAGCTGGAGTAAAAGGCAGTTCATTACCAAACAGGTTTTGTAGAGAACAGCAGCATTATTTGAGCATCACTTTATTTATGCACCTATTAAATGGAGCACCGAATAAAGGATGAGTATTCTGAAAGCAAAGTGCCCCAAATTGTCCTCTCTGTTGCTGAAATGACAGCTGGACTTTTTTTACCAGCCATGGCATTTCCCAGCAACTTCAATCTAGAACTCTGCTGAGCAGTAAATTAACTGAAGAAAGCAAAACAAAGTACCTCTAAACAGCAAAGGTACAAAATGATTTTACTGGGTAAATATGCACTTTTGAAGTTTCCTTGGGGTAACTTTGAGATTAGAAAGTCCATGTTGCATGCTGCTAGCAGCCTCTGAAAGGTGCTGATCTGGCTTTGCAATGGAAAACTGTGTAGCTATGAGGAGTGGAGCTCTATGTTGTAATAAGAGCTGAAGTTCAGCAATCTGAGGCAAAGTACAAAATGCAGATGTGTTTGGCTCAGTTGATTCTCCTGCTGACACAGCCTCTCTGTATCATTACAAACCACATTTTTGCTTCCAGCACAGTGCACACTTGTGTCTTCACATTTCAAACAGAGGCTTGAGGCTAGCCACAGAAACTAAGAAAATAAATCCAGGGAATGATATGCTTTTACAGTGCTCCTGGAATCAGCCTTCCCCTGTGGTGCTGGTCTCATTTGTGGCTGCTCCAGGGTTTCCTGTTTATCTGGTCCTCACACTACCCCAGAAGGTACAACAAAGGCAGGTGTAACACAGTGGTGAATTAAACCCAGGGTGTCCTTAGGCAGTGAGGACTCCTCTGTTCCCAGAAACAAAATGGAAACTTTCTCCACTGTGAAGATCAAAGAGTGTGCAAACCTCAGCCAGTCTCTTGGTCTGAGGAGACCAGGTGGAATATGTCATCTGGAGAGATTAGGGAATTGCATATTTGTACAGAGACAGACATCCAAATATGAATTCTCATAATGGAGAAAATCGGTCATTGGATAGAATTTATTGCAGGTTTTTAAATATAGTCTGTATGTAGTGTCATCCCCATGCAGTTTAACCTGTAAATCCTACAATCCTGTATTTTAAAATTTTGCATTTAAAATGCTAGGAGGAAGAAATCAAAGGATAAAGCTAAGGATGCAAGGCTAAATGTTATAAATATGATACATGTGTATGTAAAAGATCCATAAGCAAAAAGGTTAGTAATATAATCCATAGCCAAAGAGAAAGACTAGAAAATAGCAGGCTATGAAAGAGAAGGCCATTTTCCATCAATAAATTAGATCTTAAAATGTTTTTCAATGTATATAGCACATAGAAGAATATTAAGATCTAATTTTTTCCAAAGTCTTGAAATTTGTTTTGATCTCCATTCAAGGATCATAGAATACAATTTATTGTAGTAACCCCAAATATGAAAGAAATTATTTTTTTTCCTTGAGGATTTTCTTGCATAATTCCCTCTTGGTTTTCCATCACACACATTCCACAGAGCTCATAGCTCACCCCAAAGGTTTGAGGCTTTGCAGATAAGTCAGACTTGGCTGAAGGTAGAGTGAAAGGCAGGCAGAAATGCAAAGATGATGAACAGTTTAATCTAGGGATAGAAAGGATTTAAAATAAAATGTGTGATCTTCAGCTGATGGCTGCCAGTGAAATAAATGCTTCTTATTATTTACTAAAGTGGTTTTTTACTGTTATGGTGTTTCCATGTTTTGCATAGAGACTTGAAGGATCATCCCTTGTTGAGAATGCCCATTATACCATGACTGGGGAAATGCCAACACTCATCTTTGCACTAATCTGAGCACCAGATAGGTTTGTTGAGAATGATTTCCCTCAAATAATAGGCTTAACTACAGACTGTATTTTAATAATGAATCCTTCTAAAATCCAACCAAGAGTTTTCATATTACTTGGAATTTTCATATTCCTTTTAAAAGTGATTTTTCTGGTTAACTGTTGCCAGTTAAAGAAACTATTAAAGTAAATCATCTTATACTGACTCATATGTTTTAAATGCCTGAGATCTTTATTATTCAATTATTAAAATAAGACACATTTCATTTGTTTAAAAAGTACCATTTGTATTGCAAACAAAATTAATTCATTTGAGTAGTGGAAATCATAATTTTTTTCTTTAATGAAGACTTGCTTAAGGATATTTTTAAAATTTTATTACAATAAAATGTCACTGAACTTGTGGGGGGGAAAAGGGATTGTGGTGCTCTTCTTCTGAGAGGATCATCTGGGGAAAAAACAGGGACACAGCATGAAATTTTGGTTTATGCTTAAAATCTTTCAGGATGTAAGATAGACGGAGTGTTCAGGAGCTGTGGCTGACATGGGCTTTTTCACAGCTGTGTGGTGCCCATCCCTCACAGCTGCTCAGTTCTGGTTTTTTTGCATCAGCCTGGAGGTGTGTGGGTCTGAGAACAGGACAGGAAGAGGGAATTATAGGTCACCTCACAACAGGTTGTATATGACAGAATGAAAAAAAATGATAGAGATGTTTAAAGATAAGTGGTCATGGTGTCACTAAAATTATTGGAATGACTAAGATGGGTTCTCTACAGTAATTTCAGGTATTCTGGATTCTTACCAGACCATTTGAAAAGGCATTCAGAAATGAGCATTTAGACCATGCACACAGCTTTTTATCGGTGATGATTATGATTTCCTTGATATATCCCAGAGACAGTCACAAAAAATATTCTTGCACTCACCTTCCTGGGTAAAAGAATAATAATAAATCAGATAATAATTTGATATAGCTGATAATAAAAATAATAAATCAGATATTCCTGATATATCTGATTTAAAGAACTTAGATCATAATTTAGGCTACTTATAGAAAGGTCAATTAAATTATCTGTGAACAGTGAAGGATAAATTAATCTAGCAGGCACCAAATTACATGTATTCTACTGAAGAGGTGCAGAAGAAACTTGAGCTGCTCTCAGATGGCCACAGACCCACCCCATGGTTTGGATATGAAGCTGCAGGTACCACCTGAATAAATAATTGGATGAGAATCTCCAGTGGAATGCTCCTGCTGAAGCTGCTGAAAGCCAGCTCATTCAAGGCATTTGACTTTGCCAAATATATGGCTTTTATAGGGCAGTTTATACTGGAAGTTCATAAGCTTGTCTGCTTTCACAGAGTAATGATACTAAGATATTCCCTTTAGTTTCTCCAGATGCAGAGCATGTACAGATGCAAATATAGATCTAAAATTCTAACTTGCACATTTCTAACCAGGAGTATTTATAGAAGCCAGGGAAACTGAAATCTTTAAATTTGAATCCCAGCAAATAAAATATCTAAGGCAAATTATTCTCAGATGAGATACAATTGATTTTACTGTTAAAAAAAATCCAAAAATTTACCACACCATATTTTGGGAAGTCAATTTAATGAAAGATTATGATACAAAATGAGCATATACTAATGGGTGAATACTCAGAAGTGTTTGTTGAAAATTTACAGCAATAAAAATGTCTTAAGGGCAAAACAAATTATTTAGAGCTACCATTGCAGGAACAAGAGGGATGTTTTTGTTTACATGTTTTTCATGGAAAATATAATGCAACTGTAGACTCCAGCTGGAACATCAGTGAGTTACCACATAGGAAGTTACATAAAAACTGTTACGGTATTTAGAACTAGAGAAAATTATAAACATTTATCCCTGCCATTTTCTTGGAAATGGCAATTATCTTCAGATTTCTATCTTCTAGTGACATAGAAACCATTCAGTATCCTTTTGTCTGTGTGTTCTTTATTGTACTTCTTTTCTGATTGGTCTTTTCTACTAGATTTTATAAAGACAAGCAAACATGAGAGAAATGCATTAGAACACTGTAAAAAGTTATACTTTGCTCATTAGATTCATAAGTATAACATGCAAACAGAGCAGTTTTTAGTTCAGCCAAGTGTGTCTTATTCTATAATGTCTGGAATCAACTCCAGTCATGGTTATGAGTTTGCCATCATGATTGGTAGCTGTACCTAAACCACACATACATTATGCAAGAGATCATTACTGGAAGTATTTAATTCACAACCTATGTGTCTCAGCTAGCAAAGCAAGGGGATTCATTGGAGTGAAACGAAACTGAAAGAGAGCACAGGCCTCAAGCCAGCCAAAAGAAAATAAAGCATAAAAGCACTGCATGGCTGCAAGCCAGTGAATGCTCCATCACTCAGTTGTCAGCCTCCTCCTGTGGCAGTGGCCAAAGAACCCTTTATATTCTGGTCTCTGGGTTGGGCTCCTAAAGCTTGAGCTGTATAACACCTCTGACACACACCAGCGCTCCCTGCTGCTGTCCCATGCAGTGAGCAGGATGTGGTCCAAGGGAACTCCTTCCCTCTGAGCTCCAGCTTGGGAGCCCCAGGCAGCACTGGGGATTTGTGGAATGGCGCGATGGGCACCAGGGGTCCCTGAGCACCATCCCTGGCTCCCTCACTGTGGGCAGCTGGGAATAAGAGGAAAGAAGGGGGTTGGGTTCATGTCAGGAATTTTTCAACATCTCAGGAACTTTCAGTGTTCTACAGAAAGAGAAAATAAATGGAAGTTGAATTCTACAGAAACCAAGTCAGTCACTTGTCTAACGGCGCTGGATAGGGCCATTAAATAGTAGTTACTGACTGTAAAAGTGCTTTTCCCCTGTTTCTTTTTCTATGAACTTACTGTCAATGTCACTGTTCTTCTTTCCCTCTCAAGTAAACCAAATAACATTTCTGTGTCTTATTTTCAGCTTCTTGGAGGACATAGTCCTATTACTATTATGCATGTTATTCTTGCTTTATATACTCTGTAACGCAAACTGTAATTCACTGCTGCTGAATCAAGGCTGGTTTACATATTTGCAATTCACTATAGTTTTCTTGTAAAAAGTCTCATGGACCCATAACTGTACACACAAGGTGTTGTTCTGATTATGCTTCAAATGGATCAGGCTGCTTCAAAGCTTAGGTACTTTAAATACCACAAAAGCACTTCTGAGTCAATATGCTTTAAAAAAGCATCAGGTAAAACTACAGAACTTTTTAGGGGAGAAAAGCAAAAGAATGACAATTGAAAGGATGAACTAAAAATATACTACATCTATTTTTTTGAGCTCTAGAACTATTTTACTTTTTAAAATTTCCAGGAGAAAAAATTTTACTTTTTAAAATTTCCAGATAAAAAAAATTAAAAGGTAGCTTATGCCCAAAGTATTGAAAAACATGAATTAGTTCAGACAACAAAATTACTTTTGAAGAAGAAAATCTGTAATTGTACATTGTAGTTAATTGTAGTTAATCTGACTGTGCTTTAAAAGACACAAAACTCTATATTATATACTCAGATATTAAGAAAAAGTTATATTGTTTCCATTGTGCTTGGAATTTTTATTTTCTCTGCACCATGATTTTATTATTTCTGTTTATTTCTCTTAGAAACTTGCATTTGAATTGCATGTAACAAATGCAAGGCTGTAGGCATCTCTTCCTGTAAATACATGTTTTTATATCTAGTTTGGAATATGCAATTTGCCAAAAGTACCAGGTGACTCTTTTTATGAAGTGCTTAGGAGGTTTTAGTGCATTCATTACACATGCTGAACTAAATGAACTAAATGGCTGTGCTTGAAATGAGAGGCTGTAAATAAAAAATGCACTTTGAGGGTCAGAAATCTGTGTAGGTTCCTAAACTTACTAATGTTATGAGTTGAATGATTCAGGTTTGTGTCAGTGGGCAGGCTACAGCTGCTGTTCCCGAGCTGGCATTTTCTCAGGCTGCCAAAAAGCATCTGCATCACTGGGCATGTTCTGTATATTCAAGTGAGAAGAGCAAGAGCTGCAGGACCTTTGCTCTCTGCAGCCATTCACAAAGGACAGCAGACTGAGAGAGTTTCCCTACAGCCTCCTCAGAAATCTCACACAAAATTAGAAGTAAGGATGGTCTCATCTATAAAAACTTTTCTATTGCAAGAAGCAGGGTTAGTGGTACAAAGTAGTAGATTATTTAGAACTTAAGGATCCTGGAAGAATAGAGATCCATATGGAAGTTCTCAGCCTCAGGGAACAAGGCATACAGGTATTTTGTGTCTAATGAGCTGGGGTGCTTTTTTCCCCCTTCTTTTGATTATGAAAGTTTGCTGGCTTTTTTTGCCTTTACCTAAAGAAGAGAGAAATTATTTATAGGCTTTTTATAAACCTGGAACAAAAGGTTTTGAAGTTACTGACAAAGAGCAGCAGTAATAACATTATGGACTTATAGAAGGTAGAGAAATAAGAATATCGGTAAGAAGAAATATATTTTAATTTATAACCACTTGTGCTCTTCAGTGACTTTCAAAGAATTTGGTAGGGATGTTATGTGTTCCTGTTTACAGGAAAATCTTAATATAGTCTAAGTCAATAAGACTTTTGGCAGAGGGTTCAATAGCAAATGACATTAGAAAAAATGTTTTAAGGTTGCATGTGTGAAGCAACAGGTTAGGGATCTATCTACTTGTAATTTTTCATCTTGGGAATATATGTCAGAACTCAATGTAGTAATGATTTTCTGTATTTTTCCTATGTCAGAATTTCAGAGAGAGAAGAAATTGAGTTATTTATAGACTTCTGCATAATTATATATTTGATCCCTATTCAAGGTTAAGAGAAATTGGGAGGAACTATATTGGGAAATTCTTATTAATCATGTTGGATTAGATTTATAGATATGCCTTTCATAGTGGAACATCTTCCATTCAGTAGTTGAAATTGTTTTGTCCTAAAGTTATGGTAAAAGTCTCAAATACAAGGTTTTTAACTCAGTTTTCCTGACACTTGCACTGCTGGGATGTTGTAATGATATTTTTGGTGGTGGAAATAAAATATTAACCCTTGTTTTTGATAGTGTCTCTTTCAATTGTGAGTCCTATCAATATAAATAAAACAGGACATATAACATTTATGTGATCACTAAATACAGCCACTTTTCATTCTGGTTACACATGGACTAAAACCACTGAGCACTGCAGAGAGAATTTGAACCAAGATTTTCAGTTTAATAAGAAATGGGAAATTGATACAGTCATGGGAAATGTAATACCTAATACTTTATTATTTAGATACATATATAGGTAGTTGTATGATAACAATATGTTCAAGTTTTTTGCAGGAAGATACAGCTCTGTCTATAATCCTATACTTATTTTCTGAACTGTACAGATTGAGCCAACTATTTGAGCCAGTTATTGAACCATTAACTTTTTTAACTTTTACAATTACCAATAGTAAAAAATATTGTACCAACCACATGCTTTAACCAGAAACCTCTGTGTGTGTTTTGTCCTCTGTCGGGACAGAACCATGAAGGAAAATGAGCCACAAAGACTTCACAAGTGATTCATTGCTTCCATCAAAGCAATATGATTTTAAATTGTACATTCATTTATCTTTTCCCTTACAGGAGGCATCGTTGATAAGGACCTTCGTCACTACCTCAATCTACGGTTCCAGAAAGGTTCGGTGGACCATGAGCTCCAGCAGATCATAAGAGACAATCTCTACCTCCGCACCGTGCCATGTAAGTAGGGTGGAGATGGACAAACCTGCCTTTTTAGTGCCAATAGACTGTCTGGGTCAGTGCTGCTGAGGCCCTTTGCAATGCGTGAGGAGGTGGTCTGTGGATAAAACAGCCTTCCTGTAAATAGATTTGTGGCTTGGTTCCAGTCTTCTACATTACTGATGAGAAATTCAGCTGTGCAACGCTGATGTTTTCGTGGTGTTTTCAAAGCTGTAGTTTCATAAAGTCTGTCTCTAGAATAATAATAATCTTATTTCTTCTGTAGTCTCAGAAAGCACAAATTTAAAGAGAAAAAAAAGACATTTTTCTGGGCTGGTTCAGTGGATGTCCAACAGAGAGAGTTTGATCTGCCTCATGTTTCACATATCCATTATGTAATAATGCCATTGGGTTTAGAAAGCAATAGGGCAACAGAAGAAATGTATAAACTACATTTTTGTTTGAATACAAGAGGCATGGCAATGAAAGTTTGTATTGTCTTGCAAATGTGTTTGTTGCCACATAAGTCAATATTCAACATATTCTGAAAACTCTAAAATAGTTTTTATTGAATTGATCATATTCAGCTACTTGAACAGTAGAAATGAAATTAAGCCGAGTCACACAAGCCATGCCCTACTGTCAGGGCCATGCTTTTCAGACATGGCTGACAGACAATATATCATTTAAAATGGACTGATGTTCCATTATTCTTCCCTCATAAAATAATTGCTTAGCAGACATAAAATGGGTGTTCTGGTTTTGGCAAATAGGGGTGCACTTTTGAACTTACAGGCTTGACACGGGAATGACAGGCAGAGGAAGGTGTACTAAGTGGCTGTGCTATTTACATGGTAATGAGAGGGTACTCTGAAAGCTGAGTTGTTGTGAATGCTACTGTGTGATTTTTCTTTCATAATTTTAAAGAATGGAGTTTGGAAAAGACCCTCCTAAAAAAAAATATAAATTCCTAATGTTCCATTTGCAACTGATCAGAAAGGAAGGTGGAGAAAAATATTTAAAAATTATTACCTGTATGCAGAAAAGAAAAAATGTTATATTTATGTGAGAGTTATGATGAATTAGGTTTGCCTGAAAATGCTGAGAAACATCACAGCTGAAGTGGAAATGCATGTACAAAAAAGTTTTGAGACTAAATCCCACTTCCAGGGATATCTGGGAGCATCATTAGCCTAAGCATATTCTTGCTATAACCCCAGTCCATGCTCATTAGTGCCACAGGTTCAGGTTAAAGAAGAAGGAAAACACAACAATATTGCAACTACTGCACACAAGTGTATGACAGACACTGTCAACAATATGGGCACAATGAGTATTTTTTGAGGTTGTTTTGTTTTCATTCAAGGCAATAATAAATTAGTGTCAAGTAAAATACAGTACCCACAGAAGCAAATTTGTCATTCAAAATGTAACACTACAACCACAAAGACTATGGTTTGGAACCTATAAACAATACAACCTTTTCTTTCTGCTGTGGCTTCTCCATCTTCTGTGTCACTTGAGGTTGTTAAGTTCTTAGGTCATTATTGTATTATATAGTGAGCGTTTTTGACTAAGTAAAATTTACATTTTGAAATATACTATAGTGTTGCAGATGGCAGGTGCTGATTTGCCAGGTAAGTTGGCAAATATTCTTGGAGAGTGGAGGATTCTTTTCAGTAGTAGTGGTAGGAAAAAAACCAACAAAAAAAAACCTCCATAGTGCCTAATTGGTATATTTTCTTCAAAATTTTCTTGAAAATTCTATGAAAGCAATCCTTTTTAAAAGTGGGTATTAAAAAAAAAGAAATTATCAAATGCAGACAGGATGATATCTCTTTAGCTAAAGAATTTTTCATACTAATTCAAATAAAAAGGACACCATCACACAGTTTGCAACCAAAATTTTCTCTAAACCATAATTGTGGTGAAAATCTTTTTTTAATGCAATTTTACTCTGTCCCCAGTATTCATGCCTAGGAGGGAAAATGTTCTCAAATGTTTCCTTATTTTCATATAACTTAACTAATTTTTTAATCACAAACTTACCTTTCAAGGACATTGGCATTCAAAATGTTCTGCTCTGGGCAGTATTTTATTTTTAAGCTCTGTACATAGTCTAAGAGTACTGCTTGGTTGTCCTTAGTATACAGTGGTAACGTTTAACTGCCTGTACCACTGCCCACGAGTTCACTTGTGAGTGCACCTAACCATGAACTTATTACAAATCTGTCAACAGATACCAACACAGCAAAAGCAGCACTCATATTTGTCCAATTCTTGTGCAGAAAAATAGAGAGGGAAACCCAACTGCAGGAAGCATAGATTTGATTTCCAGTGGCAAGGTTGTAGCACAAAGAGGGGGTAAAAGATTGAAAAATGGGTAGCAACATTTTCCTTTTAAAAATGCTTCTACAAGGCATAATTGCCAGTAAAACCATGAGAAGGTTTACAGAGAGTCCTTGACCTTGAGTTTTTCTGTTCACACTGGCAGCACCATCCCCAGCAGTGCAGTGGGCATGACCATGGGTTTGTCAGCCCTTTAGGTCAGACTAAGTCATCTTTCACTTGCATTTTATGAGTGAGTATTGTCTATGAAACCAGGAAGCAGAGAACTAATCCATTCCTCTTTTAAATCAGGATAAGTCAACTCAAGTTAGATACCTGAACTAGTATTTACTAAAATAAAAAATAAGGTTGGGCTTTGACTCAACCCTGGCAGTGTCTAAAGCCAGGCTGGAAAAGGCATTATACAACCAGCTCTAGTGGGAGGTGTCCCTGCCCATGGTAGGGAGTGCTGGACTAGATGATCTTTAAGGACTCTTCCAATCCCTTAGCATTCTATGACTCCAGGTAAGACTTTGAATTGTCTATTATACAAGTGCACATCCCAGTGTACACCAAAGAATAGATGGGCCAGAATCATATGATGTGATGATAATGGGTAAATTCTGTCCTCAGAATTTGTAGCCCTTGGGAATGGGTTTACTTGGTTGGGTTTGTGATCCTTAGGTTCCTCTATTTTTTGCTAATGCAGCGCCCCTTTCTACTAAATTAGAAATGACCATATAGCCTTGAGAGTCAAATGCTGCCTTCCATAGCTGTTGCAGGTCTCAGTGCATATGAAGTTGATTTTCCCTGCATTGCCAACAGGAATGATATGGATATATCCCAGGTTGGGATGTACAATTGTATTTGCAGCAAAGATGCAGCTGTTATCAAGGCAGTTTTGGGGAAAGTTCCTTATTTTCCAGTTTCAGAAGACCTAGCTGAAGTTTGTGTCATGCATTTTCTTCCCCTTTTCATGTTTGTAGAATTTTAGCACTTTTCATATCCTAAACTTAGTCCTGAAGATATTTAGGAGCCCTACTGTGCACTACTACGTTTTACCATGCCTACAGTAAAATAGGCATGGTGAAACGTGGTACCTTTCAGCACTGACACTATCCATCCAAATCTAGGGATTTGGAGAACAGCCACAGAACACATGTAGGGCTCTGAATGCCATAGGCAGAAAACACCTTGGTCATGCTGCACCTTGTGCTTGCTAGTGCTCTCAGCAAACTGCAGTTGCCATGTGGGCAAGCAGCTTCCCAGCCTTCACTGTTGTGAGAAGAGGTAGCTCTAGCTCTGTGTCATCTCAGGAATAAAGCTTTGAGGAGAGTAAATCACAGGAAAGCAGTTTTGGTAGAGACACTCATGGCTGGACCTATCTCCTTTGATATGTCCTTTCCAGCAATTGCAAATTCCATTTCTTTAAGAGCTGGCAAAACAGGGTAGCTGTGGTTGAAAATAGAATCAGTGTATGCTTCCTTTCCAGACAGGGAATGTGAAATGATAGTGGAAAACATTGTGATTTAACAGCACTGTAAAAAGTCAAGGACAAGCTGATTCATAAAAGTAAAAAGTCATCCATTAATTGGAAGAGAAGTTCATTGATATCCTCTGGGATATAACTTCAGATTGACAGTAGCTCAGATGGTCTATCCTGCCAGAGGATGTAGGAGGATGCAGCCCAGGATGCTTTCTTCAGAGTGAAAATGGGGAAAAAATAGCTTTAGAAACATTAAGGGGATGAGGAAGCTTCCTTCCTAGTCATTCAGTTTAGACAAAAAAGGAATAATGTAAGAATAGAGAGGACTGGGTATGTGGATCAGCCTTACAGTACTGGATATTGCAGTGTTACCATTAGCACAGAAATTGGAGGAAGGATGTTTTATTTAAGACATTTATCAGCAGCATAGGGAAAAAAGTTAAGTTTGTAACTGAGCCACATGTTGAATGTGAGTGACTAGGGGCAAGAAATGGAATCATTATGAGCAGCAGTTTCCCACATACCAAATTATGATAACAAATCCTCCTTTTTCTCAGTTTTCTTGTCAAAGCCATGGGTGCTCTGTGTTAGGTGAGTATAATTAACACTGCACAGCAAATATGACACCTATGAACACTTAATAAGTCACTTCCACTGTGACTTTTTTTTTCCATCTTCTGTGAATATTTAGATTTACTTCATTTTGAGTCAACATAAATAAGAGTCTGTTTTCCAAATATAGTTTTGTTCTATTGTATTTTATTAAGTCTGGTCTATATATAAGTTTAACCCACATGCTGCAATGTTATCTGTGTACTGTTGAAGTGTTATATCTTACAGCATGCTTATGTTTATTGACTAGTCCTCTTCCCAGAAGAAAAAGTACATGCAGTGATATATTTTTTGTTTCTGGATGTTGGTTTTATTTATCATATATAGTAAAAGTAGAGCCATTAGCTTATACTTTGGTGATACTAAAGTCAATAAAATATGTTTATACTTGAAGCTGCAGGGGAATTCACACTTTCAGACCTGAAGAAGTCTTCATCTGCAAAAGTGCAAAACAAAGAAGGTCATTCCTTCTGTCAGAGAAGTGCAATGTATTGGCAAACCTTAGTCATTCATAATCTACTTCATGGGTACCAATCAGAAATAAAGAACTTCTGGGAGTGTGTAAAACTTTCCTCTCCTGATGATAGGTGTTATCATAGTTTGTGTTTCTTCTATTACCTTTTATTTCGTCACAATAATTACTAAATACTGAATTAAATCCATGTTACATACTTAGGTTTTCATATGAGGCTTCTAATTTCCAAGCTGTAAAAAGAGTTGCAGAATTCAAGTGGGCAATAATTCTGTATTGGTTGTGGGTAGCCAAACTCAGAAGTTCTCTGTGCATGGTTCTGCTGCTCTGGATAAGGTTGTGACCTATACCTGACCAATCCATATTTGGACAAATATTCAGCCTTTCAAATCTTTTTTGAAAAATGCTTTTTTTCTTCTTCTAAAAAGTGTATAGCCAAGAAAATTGAAATGGAAATGTGTGAAACAGACTTGCCAATGGTATAATATATTTTTCTTAAAAGTTTGTTCATGTCAAAAGTATCTTACAAGAGGTATTGTCAGTGAAAGAGCTGCCAGTTTGATGTCATATGGAGCTATTGCTAGGATGAAATAACCTGTGCTTAGCATACCATACTGCCAAGAAATGTCTGCATCACTGGAAATAACAGTACCTAGCTTTAATGACTACATTATTCTTCCAGTGTTAGCTATTGCTTAGGCTTTGATGGTTCAGAATAGAGCAATGCAGAGCTCTTAACAATGTTCTTGTTGTGTATCTCATGGAGCCCATCTCCAAAGTGTAATTAAAGTGAAGTCATTGGCATCTCAAGCCAACACAGGTAATTATGTGAGACGAGGGCCCCACTGTGTTGCTTGCAGCACAGCCACATGTACCAGAAGATGAGAGAGTTGTTACTGCTTCCAACAACAGACAGCCTAAACAGAAGAGGAGAAGAGCAGCTGAAAAAACCACAGAGCACCAACAATGCCTAAAATGTCCTGCATGAGGTGGAGTGGTGGTTAAACTGTTGCCTGTGATGTTTGCTTTCTTTTCCACTGCTGCATTCAGTATTCCTAATTACCCACTGAAAATGCACATGGAACAATGACCTGTTCTTCTGAGGGCACTGGGAATTCCTGGTTAAAAGTATTTGGCATTTACATCTTTGTATTGAGTTTTCATGTTCTTTTATGAGACCTTTTGTCTGTTTTAGAGAAGGGTAGTAAAGATTGGAGTCAGCTTCTTCTCCATCAGTTTTTACAAAGTGTTGCCTGTGCTCAGAGCATCTTTGGGATGCAGGCACTGCATTCCCTTCAACAGGAAGTAGATAGAAACAAAACCAGGGAAAAAAACCCAATTTTTAAAACTTATTTATCAATGTGAACCCCAATTTTAATTAAGGTCTAGGGTAAACAGATGTCCAGATTATATCTACAAATAACAACACTGATGGAAAATACTATACTGTCTGTTAGCCATGAGAGAGAAAATGTACATAATTTCTGTCTTTTTTCCTCAGAAATTTCTCAGTTCTACATATTGGGGACATCAGCTTTCAGGCATTCAGTGACTAAATTCTCATCTTAAAATAACATGTATGCAAAGAAAATAAATACAGTTCAAGAAAAAGGGGGGAAGGTATGTGTCTGGTGTGGTATAACTGTAGTAGGAAGTGAGAACAGTTGAAACAAAATGAAGAGGAGTAGTTGTGTACCACTTCTGATATTGTAACTTAAATGTTCCATAAAGGTTGTATGAAAACATTAGGATGCTTTCATTGGCTGTACAGTTACAACAATTCTGTTTCTCAGAGATTTTTGCAACCAAATCACACCTATAAGATATTGAGGCTGATAATTTTGTCCCCTAATCCCATTCTTCCCACTCCTTTATTCCCTCCTTTCTGCTCTTTTAAATACCATGTTTTTCTCCCATCTCAAAACCCAAATAATCCAAAATAAGTTGGTTTTTGTTGGTGGTTTTTTTGGTTTTTTTTTTTTTTTTTTTTTGTAAAACAGTGCCAGTATAAATTATTTTTCTAATAATATTTTTCTAGGTAATCTGATGTCCTGTTAACTGGAAAGTTGCTACAATACCACTAAAGTCACTAAAGGTTTAGCAGTGAAAAAAAAGGATAAGAAAATGCTCTGAAATTGCAAACCAAATCTTTCTAAAGCTGCTTTTCTACAAAAGTGTATCACATATTATCCTCCTTCACTGATGTTACCTGGCATGTAACATGTAACATACTGAAGTATCTTAGGTTGCTCATCACATCTGTCTGGAATCATTTATATGTGATATAGTACATGCATAACTCCAGATCAGAGTTTAGTTACAACAGTTTTGCTGATTGTCCCCAGGAATCAGTAAGTGTTTATTTGAACTCGGAGGAGCCTCTATATGGGTTCTCTAATTCCTGTGAATACCAAAAGGGTAAAGGATAGTGGTATTTTTAAATGAGTTTTGATGATAGCCCGAATTTTATTTTGGTGATTGGTGATTACTAGCACCAAACTGGAAGGGCAGTAGCATGAATCTGGTGAAGTACCTTCTCTCAGCAGAACTAGAATAGCAAACAATAGTTAGATGCCACAAATAACTTACTTCACAAGTACAAGTCATAGTTCTTGAGAAGCCTGAAGCAGCTGGAAGTTTGTGCAAAGGTTCTATCTCCTTATGACTGCAGGCTTTTCAAGCCTGAAGGTCTTAGATGTACTACTGACCTTTCTACTTAAATAAACAAAGTATCTTAAAATTTAAGAATTACAAATATGATGAACAGAACTTGCAGCATTGTTGAATGTAAGCTTCCTATGATTTCTAAAGCATTTTTTCCCTACATGATCTTTCCAAATTGCCTTTTGATGTTAAAAGATTTTAAAATATATCCTCTAGGTAAACTTAGCCTCCATCTGCATGCAGTCAAATAGGTCAAAAATTGATTTTTTTTCTAAGGTAGTCTGAGATACTCTAAATATCTGTGTTTCTCTCAGTCTGGAGAAGATAAACTGTCAGAAACAGTGGATAATCTTTACTTGGTGATTTTTAACTGAAGAACAACTGAACAGTGAACATGGAACACCAATAGCTGTCCTTAGAAATTCAGAAGAATATCAACAAAAAAAAAAGAGTTGTGTAAAAGAATCAATATTCTGAACTGAATGACCAGTTAAACTACTAAATCTGTATTTGCATCATTTAACCAAAAGGTCCAGTATCAGTTTGGGGAAGATGTGCTTCTTTTGGTTTTTTTCTCTTCTGGAGCTTTCATCTACAACCATAAGGAAAGCAAATGAGTGGTAGTGATGATGGATCAGGAGTAGATCATCTGGTGCCTACTGAGAAATTTGTGAGAGTTGGTAAGGACTTGGCCAAGTTCACCAAATAACCAGCTTCTCACATCTATGTCTCTGAAGTGCATCTGCAGCTCAGCAGTCTCCTGACACCAGCTGGAGCCCAGGTCCTTCCTGGTTTGTTTGGACACCCAACTCTGTGCCACCATTCCCTTCATTCAAAAAGGTCACTAACTACATTCATGAGACTCTACAACTTTAGATGTTTTTTCAAAATTTAAGATTTTCCCACACAGAGGAAGGCATAACTTTCTGCATATTTTGTGTCTTACAAAAAAAAGGAAAGACTTTCAACCTTCTGTGCGTGATAAGCTCAGGTGAAAGGACAAGTGTCTCTAGTGGCACCATGTTTTAGATTCGAAAGTACCCTGGCTAGAATAAATCCCTTTCAGAAGAAAAAAATATTAGAGAATGAAGATTACAGAGGTGCTGTAATACCTGAAGAGGTGCTTAAGACCTGAAGAGTGAATAAAACTTTGGTTTCATCAATAGGGTTGAGATTAATTTGTAATTTACTAGCTGAAAAACTGTTATGAGGAAAGAATTTTCTGAAAGTCCTTTTCTTTTTGTTTTCCTGTATCCTGAGGATACTACTGTCTTGGTTTTGACCCATGACAGTTTGTCAAAATTTTATATTTCTGCTTTATTTCCAGGTTTTGATTCTACCTAATGTATTTTTCTTTTTCTAATGTATTACTGTTATTAACATATCAACCTCTTGACTAGCTATCAATCTATTATGGATTATTCAAATAATTGTGTCAAATTTATTCCATTGAGTCTGAATAGAGAAACTTTCTTACTGGGAAGGTGGCAGAAATATACTTTGGTTAGAAAAAAATAATTAGAATAATGCAGAGGTTTCAGACCTCTGTATTTCAAATGAAAGCAAGGGTCTGGATTTAAATGCAGAACAGTGTTGTAGTTTTAGCTTTTAAATTATTTTCTTTGAATTTTAAAAGCTTGCATGGACATTTATTACAGGGTCTAGAAAACACTATGCTTTTCAGTTAAGAAACCAGATTTTTTTAGTACTAAATTTCACAGTAAATTACAATTTTCTATTATTATTTGCTATTTTATCAATGTTTCTTTGTCGAAACTATTCGCTAATACCTGTTATACATTGCTAAGATATTTTCACATTACTCACAAAAATAGGGATCATTTCTTATGTGGGAAAGCACAAAATTCCCTATAGGTTGCTGAAGGTGCAGTCTTCACATGTGTTGTAGTGGCCTTTACCTGTGACAAAATGCACACCAGTACTCACTTTAACTTACCTGGAATTTCTGATTCCTGTTTTTGATTTTGACGGTTATTGAGCTTTCTTTTTCAATGTCTTATTGCTATGATTTCTTCAATTCATAATGGTACTGACTTGAGTGGATGCTTCACCGGTTATTTCATTTGGAGTTTTTAATACAGAGAAACCCAGAAAAGCTTTGAATCAAAACCATAGTACCCCTTCTTGCAAAAATGGATTTTTTTTTTCTGCAGAAGAATCTGTGTAGCCCTTTCTGATCACAGGTGTGTCAGAAGTCATGCAGTAAAGTTCTGCCCTGTTATGATTAATTCATTTCACAGAACAGTTCAGTTAATTGGGAAATGCATGTTGCATTGTACTCCTTCTTGAAGAGCTCTTAGAACCCAGAGAACAGAATGAATTCAATTACCTTGAATTCATTGGTAATTGTATGTTATGGGGATACTCAAAATGGTGATTTGGCGAGATTTCCTTTATGACATAAAAGTAGAAGTCACTTTTATATACAATGTCCTCATAGTAGCAGCATCCATAAAAAAATTCTCTTGTTCCCTTAGAGATGTCCTGCTTTGACTCTCACTGAGATCCTGAGTGGTTCTGAGCCTCTGCACGTGGTTGGCTCCATATTTCTTAACCCTGACTCACTCCCTGCTCAGAAAACTCATGGTTTGGTGTCTGACTGCGAGCCTGCCATAACTGATCAGGGAAAGGGAGCACATGACTCCAGGCTGTAGGTTTTACACAGGTTGCAGAAGGTGGATTTAACCAAAGTTGATGCTTAGAGCATCAGCTGGTTTAGGGCAAATTTGGGAGAGAATCCCCAAAGGGGCTCTGGTAGGAAAGCAAATTCAATCGGCCCCTCCCCCCAACAGATCCAGGAGAAAATACCTCCTTGGCAAAAAATGGAAAAAACCTGTTTATTAAACAATAAAACCTAAACAATATCAAACAATAGAACCCCTTGCCACTCCAAAAGAGATGACAAACTGAGAAAACCCTGTCTCCGGGTTGCAGCTCAGCTCACTCAGTCTCTGATCAGTCCCTCGGTGCTGGAAATGCCGCGGCCCAGGCCTGGCCTGGTGGGCCTCAGGTGCAGCTGCCGGTGCTCTGCTGGTGTTCAGGCCAGAGCAGGTTTAACAGGTCCAGAGAAAAGGGAAAAAAACCCCACAGTCCAGGGAACTTCTTTGCCTCAGCTAGCTAAAACTAACTAAAAGCAAAGGAGAGCTCTGTCCCTGCTGTCTGTCCATATGCAGACAGCACAGTCCAGGAGCAGGAATGTGGAGGAGTGAGAGCAGTGTCTGAAAACAAACTGCTGCTTCTTCTCTCCCCTTCACTCTCTGGAACTTAAAGGTGCAAAACTTATTATTCAGCATAAACAGAATGAGACAATTGGGGATAAAAGCATCATATAGTCAACCCAGGACATTAGGGAATGGACCTTTGTATTTTTTGTTCATACAATAAGCAAGGCATATTCCCAAATATATACTTCAAGGTTTATGTCCTCTAGATAAGCTAGTGCAGCTGCCTTCTCAAGAATAGGATAAAAATCAGGCTGGTTTCAAATTTCTCTCTTTTTCTCTTCTGAGTCCTGTGAGGACATGGTGAAGGTACAGCTGAGTAGTGAGTCATTCTACTATCCAGGCTTTCATTCAAGGAATATGTGAAATGTAAAGTTCCCCACCAATTACCAAATAATCATGCAGAAGGAGGCTAGCTGTATTATATATTATCTAATTTTTAGTTTATCTTTATGTACTTCAAAAATAATGATTATTTCCTATAAAGCTTCAGAACTTGCCATGAGATCATTAGTCACTTTTATCTACATTGCAAATGCATCTCTACTTGTATTAAGAGTTGGGCACCAACAAACTATTATTTAAATACACAGTTAAAATTGCACTGAGTCAGAAACATGGCACTTGGAGCCAGAAACAGTTTAGTAATCTGGACTGTAAACTGTCAGAGAATAGTTGTTGTTCTGTTTCTGTACTTTATAATGCAATGTCCTGGAAGAAAGTGATGAATTTTGGAGAAAATCCTTTCTTTTATCATCTTCACAAAAAAATATCTAATTACTTCTTTTCCTGTCATTATCCTCAATTTGTTTCGCCCAGCTCTGGCATGTCTGGTGGGTTTTTGCAAGGAGCTGTAATTCTCAGAACCTGCAGAGTAACATACAGGGTTATTTCTGTCCTGGACCAGAACTGTTCAGTCTGAACTGGAGAAATCAAGTGGAAAAAAAAACAGGATATTTGAGGGATTCATTCTGGACCTTGCTCCCACTAGCTTTCATATTTAAAAAAATATTAGAAGTCCACATGACACTGTATTTCTAAAAGCATTTTTCCCTACACAGTTGAGGAAAGTAACAAGGCTCTAAGTTGTGAAATTTTTTTTCTGTTAATTCCTACTCTATTATATTCTTTTTAAATTCCAAAAAAGCAGCAGAAAAAAAGTCTAAAAGAAAAGAGAAGGCTTCTGCAAGATGCAATTATATTGTCTCTCTGTCCCTCTTTCTAAAATGTGGGAGATTTGAGCAACAATAATAAACATGAGAAAATGTTAGTTCTTGTATAATCCTCCATTAGCATCATAAAAGAAAATTCAGAATAAAGATTAAAGGTTTATTTTTGAAAAAGGAAAAGGCTTCCGATTTAAGTTCTCTCTTCTACAAAACAAGGAAGCTCAAAAGATGAACATAAAGGAAAATGGAGAAGCAAAGCAGAAGGGTTTGTTCAACAAGGGAAGGTGACAGAATTTGCATGAGGGATGGGGCAGCCCTGGATGTACAGACAGACTGCGGAACAAGAAGATGGAAAGCAGTGCCACAGAAAGGCACCCAGGGTCCTGGTTGATGCAAAGTTAAACACAAGCCAGCTCATTAGTCAGTGCACTGTTCTAATGGGAATTTTTACTGAGTTTGGAAACATGGAGGGCTGCTGAGGGAGTGTGTTTAACTGTGTTATGACCAGAGGCCAGATCATGCTCTCTGGCTCAGGCAAGAGTTTCCTGAGGGTCATGGCATTGTTGCCATTGTTAAGGACTCATTATGTCATAAACTGCAATGTAAAGTGCAATACTGGGGTCTTTTTCTCTGCTTTGCAAATGTTTGTGCTCATAAACTGTTAGCAAAGACTAGGGAGAGGTTTTAAGTTTTAAAATGATAATGATGCATTTGGAGAGACAGTAAGCTCTGACCAAACAATGCACCTCCTATCCTCCCATGGAGTGACACCTCACAGGTCTCGGGGTACATGACACAGTATGAGCAATGAGCCATGTGGAGGGATAAAATGTAAGAAAATAAAGATAGTGCAGAAGGTGGGTAGTGTCACTTTGAGGAGTTGCAGCTGTACCAATCACCAGAGATTAGGAACAGGCCTGCCCTTAATAGGCCACAGCTGTGTCCAGTAAGAAGAAGAGTGCTACAAAAGAGTTGGAGTTTGTTGGCCATGCTGTGAAGGAGAAGGAGTCAGTGGTATGAGGAGCTGTCCTTGAGAAATCACAGAGAAGGTATGGGAGCTTTGCAATAAGATGACAACAGAGGCAGTCATCTATGAAGCAATTTTGGTGGTGGAGGGAATACCAAAGATAATTGTAGAAAGTAAATTTGTGAATGTTTATGTGATAAATTGAAAACTTTCTACAGTTTCCTGCCTTTTGTTAATACTCAGTCTGAAACCAGATCATTGGTTTAGACTGAAGATCATCTTAAATCCAGTTAAAAATATGCATACAGTTCAAAGAAAAGGCCTTGCATTTCATTTCTTGATACTTTTTCTGATGTAATTACTTTTTTTTACCTATTTCTGCTCTGACCAGTCTTAAGGGAAGGAAGAAAACTACCACCTTAGCTTGGCTGTGAAAATAAACTGTAAGTCACTTGAGGGATGACTTTAATCCACTGGTTAAGAGCATAAGGAAAATTACCCAGGAAGTGTACAGAGAAGCATAACTTGGAGCACAGTTTTTACTGTTCAAGTGAAATATCATCATGAACTTTCATTGAGTTGAAGTGAGAATTAATTTTATTCTCTGTCTCTTGCAGAATTTTGTTAAATTACAAGCCTTAGCTTTCTGCAGGTTAGAAAATGATGCACCTCTTCCCCAGATGATACAGTGAGGCTTATAGCAGCTTAATTTTCTTTCATTATATGATTCCATGTGGGCCCTATAAAGATGTGATCTGCACAACACTAACAATCTTTCAAAGCTAAAGCCTGAACAAATCAATGTCTTCAGGTCCATTAAACTCAAGCAAGTCACGTTCCTGGACAGAAGGATTAATAAGGGTGTAGGAGTACACAGAATTAAGACAGTGAATACAGAAACTAGACTCAACCTGATTATTCCAAAAGTCATTCACAGGAGGGTCTGTAGTGCTCTGGCTCTGTGTTCTTCCACTCCACTTTCATTCTGGTGCAGATCATGGCATAAGATAGAAAACACCTTTTCTTCCTGTTATGTGGTCCATCAGAGGTGTTTTAAATGGGTTCACAGAAACTGTTTCCAATGTAGTGCCATATTGGTGCAGAAAGAGAAGAGGGATTTTAGTGTGAGAGAGGAACATTTAAAATGTGTAGGTCTGGTTTTTTTTTGGTTCAAACCATGCATGTACCTCACTGTGCAGAGCTGCCCTGTTCCCATGGTTGTGTACTGTCCCTGTTCAGGCAGTATTGTGCACTGCTGCAGCATGTGACAGACAGGGAAATCTGTCTCCATGCAATATTCCATATGGTGCTGTAGTCTCCCTTCATATCCCAGTTCTCCTTTCTTACCCCAAAGAGACATCAGAGAAAATGTGGGAACACAATTTCCTGGGCTAGTATGGACTGTCCTCATTAACAATGCACAGTCCTAAGCATTTTCAAGGTGATGGCTGTGTCTGTGCCAGAAAAAACAGATGGAGATGAATGGAAAATAGTGACCCTCTGGGCTGGTGGGAAGGGGTTTCTTTCCCTTCACCTCTACTAATAAAAACCTATGATGTAGTTAAATGTTCCACTTGTTTATCTCCACTACTCCATCCATCTCCTATAGAAGTGTACTTCCAAGCTTATTTACCAGTGGCATGTGCTTCCAAGTTTAAGATAGGAAAACTGATTCTGAATGATATAGCCAAATTTTCACTTCTGGAAGCTGAAGAATACCACAGCAACTTGGCAAATACTATTCTGCAGTATTATATCAGAGCAATATTCAATATATGTCTCTTAGCACACATAGATTTTTTTTAAGTGGTTTTGGGGGTTTGGGGTTTTTTCTTTGTTTTGTTTTGGTGGGTTTTTGTTGTTATTGGTTTTGTTTGTTTGTTTAGTGGTGTCTAATTTTGGTATGGTTTGGGGTTCTGTTTGGTTTTTTTTTGTTTTTTTTTTCTTCTGGGGTTGGTTTTTTTCATGGTCTATGTAAAATTACTTAACCAAAACTCAAACTCCTAATATTTTTTCTTCTCATTGTCCTTGTCAGATTTGGGATTCTGGCCCACTGCTTTGTTAAATCTGGGCCATATACTACTCCTTCTGTGTCACTAAAAATCTTGAGCATAAGAAAACAGTCACAGCCCTGAAGTGTGGAAGGGAGTAGCAGTAAAGAGTTCACCTTCACCTTCCCCTCACCCTCCAGCTCCTCAGTAAGTTCTGCAGTAGCACAGAAGAGAGATGATAATTGATAATGATATTGATAATCAATCTGCTCTCACTTCATGGCCAGAAGCACATGAGCATGATTTGCCTGTTCATTCTCTGCAGGCACCTGTGCCACTCTGCTGAGAATCTCAGCTTTTTTGCTGTCCACAGAAGCAAGGATTTGGTTGTCTAAATGTCACTGTATCCAGAAATGCTGCAATAATACTGCTGATTGTGTAGAATCCTGCTTTCATGTATTGTGCAATGGCTAAGACTTGAATGATGGGTCAGGATCTGTAAGATATTGTAGATAGTAATGCCAGGAAAGTAAAAATAATTATTATTAGAACAGTCTGTTGATTTGAGGAAGCAGCCTGTTTTACATGAATGCAAAGAAAAGGGGTTGGCAATCAGATAAAACCCTTCTTAACTACTTAATATTCCTTTCTGTTTGATCTGTTTATTTTTTTCTCCTAAAATGTATTACTCAAATGAAAATCCAGTGCATGACAACTAAAACGTGCCTAACAATTCTATTACTTTTTAAAAAGGCTGAAATTCCTTTTTATCCCCTGGTGATTCAATCTGTGAAAACGTTACATTAATTATGATATATGCTGTTCCCTGTTGATACTGCCTGGAGTTACGCAGTTGTTGTATTCGTGCACATTGAGGCAATGCAATGCCTGCAGGGATTGCAGATGGGAAGGGATCCATGTGCTCTTGGGGGCCACCCACAGCACCTTGGAAGGTCAAGGTCTAAAGTGTGGTGCTCACAAAGACTTTGGTGGACTTGGGAGGGTCAGAAGCTGTGCCTTGCTGATGTAACAGCTGAGTTACATCTGCAGGTAGAACTCTTCTCATCCTCTTCTGCAACTTATTTTGTACAATGAATTTTAAGTTATTACTCCTAAGAGTTTCCACTTGTCTGAATACACACCAGCCACAATTTCTCTACTGATGTCAATCAGTTTAACTTCATTACTGTAGAGGAATTTTAGAAATTAGCACAGTTTCAGGCTTTAACCTTGTTATGAAAGCCAGGAAACATCAAGTTCCTTTTCCAAATGATTACTGAATGCTAACAGCTCTCTGGATGTTACTGATGTAGATTGGCCCAAATAGCTTTGTTCAATGTTGAGCTAAATATGTTCCTGAAATTTCAAAATAATTAAAGTTTTGTAGCATTTTTCTGTAGAGACTTGTAAATTGCGTTGTTGTCCTGAATTACAAAATTAGCTAAAAGTTTAATCATAGAACTGCAAAAGGTTGCAAATCTGAAAAGCAGGACCAGCTTTGTTTTATTTAAATGTGGTTATTGCCATTTGCATATTTTTAAAAAAACAAAAAAAGCCCAAAACCCAGTGCTCACCCTAAGATTTAAATTAAGAGAACTGTTTTCATTAATTTGTTTTTCAAATAATTCACTTTGCAGGCTAAGTTTGCAGCATGGTGCAGATTGTCATAATTGCTGCCTAGGAAGGAACGTCTTTGCCAGAGTTGTTTTTGTCACTTCTCCTTATTTATTTCTTTGACCTTTACCTCTGAGAATAAATGTCATGTTGTGGCTTAAGCACTATTATAAGCAATAGCATGCCTGAGTGCAGCTGTAATTGAGGATCTACCTATTCTTCCATTTGCAAAATTGGTGCAGGCTTCACAGCTAAACCCAGGTGCTCTGGTCACAATCAGGGGCCATTTGGAAAACTGAAATTGTGTGGTCTCATTTTCATAAAAATAATTTTGATGGGGCCATTTTAGCCCACATATGCTTCTGAAAACAGAAGCAAGAGCAGAAAGACCCTGGGCCAGCATTGTTCACATAGACAAGGGATATCAATTTCTTTGAAAGAAAGAACAGGAGATACTGCAGAAAGACAGTAGTTTTTTTACACTGGGTTTTGCTGTTTTGTTGTTTGGGGTTTTTTTCCCCTCTTTTTTATTGCTCATTCGCATTGGTTTTCTGCATAAGGACTAAGAACTAGGAAGGTGTGAGATGAGGCTGCTCAGTGATGATGGATTCAGAGAGAGCAGCAGGGAAGATGGACAAGGGGAGCACGGGGCTCTCAGCAGTAAATGAAAATAAAGGGTTATATTTTTCACAAGACTGATTGAAGTGGCAAAGCTGTGGGGAGAGTAATGTGACAGGATTTAAAGATTTCATTATAATAGAAATAAGAAAGAACATGAATTAAAACTGCTAAACTGACATTTTCTAATTTTTAGTGCTGTGGTTTATAAGTGTAGTAATTTTCTTCTGTCATAAGTTACAGTGTAGAGATAGTCATAAAACATTTTTTAATTTTTTTCCCTTGCAGAAAATAATAACATTTTAAGGGTAGTTTAAAAAAATTAGACTTTTATCTTACTTTTTTCTTTTGTTTATTTTTATTCTACTACTTCTGCTAAACAGTACTCTGCAAAAAAAGTTTTCATGCTTGCTTTACTGTAAAATAACTACAGTTCTCAGTAAATGTGAAGACTGAAACAACCTCTTAATGGAAAACTCAGTAATCCTTTAAATATCAAAAGAAAATTTTTAGTTGGCGTACATAGAGAGACTTTCTTCCCATAAATTTGCAGTTTTGCAAATTGTTAATTAGTCTTATGCAATCATTCTGATTTTGGAGGAAAGAAAAATAATAAAATACATGTTGGCAGCTGCAGCTAGAAGCCTTGAGTGATACAGAAAACAAAGATAAATAAAGATTCTGAAAAAGTGAAAGCTTGCTAAGAGCATATCTAGCCCAGTGTTCATAAAATTGAGGTTATGTTGTTTATTTACAGCAGTTCTGTAAAGGTAATGTGAGTCATGAAATAATTAGTAACATATAAGAGAACTAGTGCCTGATCTTTGTGCCAAGCAGGCATTTAGGTATCAGCTGGAAACACCAGTAGTATTCTTTAAAGACATACAGGGGAGCTATGTCAAATGAGAATAGAAAAACCTAAATTTTTATATGGAATTTGCTCTTTTAATCCCAGACATTTCTCTGGGGTTTCTCCTAACTCAAGCATTTGAGATGCATTGTGAGTGCTGGAGTAGCTCAGACAGGCATTGCAGTGATATCCTTTTAAAAATGACAGATATTTTTGTCTCTTAGTGTGAACTGAGCTTTTAAGGAGTTTTCTCCAAGCAGCAGTGCTGCCCAGTGTTCCTGACCAAGAAATGTCCATGAACTTAATCAGAGGCGCTCAGACATGCCCTGGTTCTGTATGGCTCACGTGAGGAACCAGGAATCACTCCAAACTCTGCAGGAGGGACTTAGGAGCTGTGCCTTATGAGAAAAGAGATGGTTTTGACCAAATTGTTGCAGTAAAGGAGACTGTTGATAAAAAAAAATAAAATACAATAAATTTAGTTTTTTTTATCTTTGGAGCCTTAAAACTTTCTAGATTGGCTGAATATTTACAACAAAATCAATCTTGACTCTTACTCACTTGTTGAACCTTTGGTTCTAATATAGGGGTCTCAGTAGTAAAACTTGAAATTTCAAACTCTGTAACTCTGTTTCTGGTTATTGAAAATTAAAAGCCTTTGGTTTTTATATTTCTTTTCAAAAATCATTTCTGTGTTGATTATGTTGTTACCTGCCATCAAAACCACTAATTTCTCAATAGTACTTTTGGGAAAAATTTACATTGGCACAAAGTGGATGCTAACCCCTTCTTTTAAGTGCAAAAGAACCCTAGTTACATCAAGAAATAGACTTGATTGCAGAATCTATTCACAGGAAATTTTACATCTATGGAAAAAGTTGCAGCATTGCTTCTCAATTACAACTGTGCACATTAAACCATTCTGTTAAATTCTGTATCTTTGAATAATAAGTTTTGGATGTATTGTGGCATCCTAGTTTTATTAAGAAAACCAATCTAGAAAATCAGCAATGTCACACCTATTTAATTTCAGTGTAACTTTTATATTGACAATGCTTTTCTAAATTGAGATTTTAGAATTTCTCAACTATTACCAAAAATCCCCAAAAATAATGCCTCCATTTATGCAATTCTTTCAAAAGAAAACATTTTAAATTTCTTTAAAAGTTACCCAGGGGGCCTTCTAATGGTCTTTAAACCATGTATGTCTTTCATATAGCTTCAGAAAGATACAGAGTTAGGGAGGAATTTCCAGACTGTCTGTGTTATCACCCACCAATGGCAGTGACACCAATGGCGGTGACAGATGCTATCATTGCAGAACTACATTTATGCATAGAAAGAAAAGTGTAATCTCCCTTCCCACTTCCCAAACTGGAACCTCCATATTATTTTCTTCTCGTTTCCTTTATTCTCTTCTCTGTGTTCCTCAGATTTTTTTTTTTTTTTGTTCCTGAAGGAGCTCTAGATCATCCCTTCATTGCTTTAAGGGACATCCAGTCTAAGTCACAGTATAATCCTCTCAATGCAAGCAGGGCTAAAGGCTGCTGTATTTTTCACCTGGTTATAAGTGTTTGATATTGACCTGTTTCTACACCTCACCTGAGGAGCTAGTCTTTTTAGGTAATAAAAATTTTGTTCCAAGTCACACAACTAAGATGATGCAAACATCTAATGAGCAGATTTCCTTACAAAAATTCTCATCTATGTCGATGTTAATATATGTTAAATTTATTTATTACCAGCTTTGAACTTGTCATGGATACCATGTTCACAACCTGCTGCCTTAGTGTCACTAGCTTTACATATCAGACACTACTAGGACTTTTCTTTATATTTTGCTTACCACTACCATAATAATCCTTTTCCTCAAAACATCACCTTGGGATTCCAGAATTCAGTGAGCACTGCTTCCAACAGTACCAAAATGTTTCTTTGGTCACATCCCATTAAATAGTGATGGGAACCCTGATGTTGCTTTGGTCTCACTTGTGGCCAACAAGGCTGCACCACTGTAGAGCTGTGGTTTTGCTTTGATCTATTTCTGAGTGTATTGCAAGCCATGCATTTGATGTATTCTGACATCTACCCTGGGAAAAAATGTTCTTTTCAACATTTATACACACAGGCCAAATAAGCATTTTAAACACAGATGTCTAGGTACATAAAGTCGGAGTTCCCTTCCACAGTCAGTATTCTGTTTATTCACATCTTGCATTCATGATGCTTATTTCACTTTTCCTTTGTGAATTTGCATCTTTTCCTGCAGCTGGTATTTTAAAACCTGTGACAAAGGTAGTTTTTTCAAAAGTAAAAATCTTTTGTACAACAAATCATCAAGGTAACTTAATTCACTTTGAAGTATAAATGAAGGAAACTGAATTACAATTGATTCTTCTTTAGGACATTTTTCTCTATGCTGAGGCTGGACACACAAAAGAAACCCTGCAGCAAAGGGGTCCCAGCGCTGCCTTACTTGTAGTGATTTTTGCATTCAACATTTTATATGGAACCTTTTGTATATATTATGTGAGTGATCCTCAACTGTTTCTAAGTTAATTCCAAAGGGGGCTGAAGGAAACCTACGGAAAAGGAAGAGAGCTGATGTTAAAAAGCAGGCAAGAACCGAACTGCATGCAGTTGAGAGCAGGCAGAGCTATTTTGTGGCTAATTCCTCAGATGATCAACTCCCCACCACTTCCCTGCCCCCAAGGAGGTGTAAAAAATGGAAAAAACGTCACTAGTGCTGTTTTCCATTGACTCTTGTTCAATGGAAAGTGAAACTGCCTGCAGTAGAAATTAATGGAGTTTGTCTGCTCTCACACACATCCACTCAAACTCCATGGCTCATACTTAACCCTTAGCTTATTTTACATTTCTTTATAGCTCCCCAAGTGCAATAAATTTACAAAGCTATAAAGTCAAAGGTAAACTCTCCCTTTAAGTCTGGCTTTTCTGAGATATGCCCTTTGCAGAGACATCCATTTTGAATGTCAGAAAACACCCTATAGCTAAAGAGACATTGACAAAATCTATTTGTCATATTCAAGTAAAAAGAAATTGTCATCCTTTTACCGTGAGGTAGAAATGAACAGGGAAAGAGCTGAGTTAAGTATCTTATTGTATGCTAATGAAAGCCTGAGAATGCAAATATTTCAGTTACAACCCTGAGACATTTTTTTTCTCTCCTAGTGAAGATGTGAAGAACATATCAAGCTGCTTCTGTCTAATCAGATCTTTTTTTGTTCATACAGAACTCATGACAAGACATTGACATTTATTACATCTTCCAAAGTCCACTGTATACAGCTGATCATAAAGATTACACTGCCAAAATTATAATTAATATAATCCTGACTTCTTCTGTGCATACCCTAATTTACTGCTGCCATTTTCTTTGAGTAAATGAAAAGAGAATGCTTGAAATAATTTAAACAATCTGAAGTTATGTACAGCTGGTTTTTATTAAGTGTATGCCAGCCTAAATAATGACATGCTTTCTTTGGCATGTCACAATAAGGCTGTGGTAAAATATATACATTATGATTACATGAGTTAGTAACCAAGGAAACTAAATTGTTATTGTACCAGTGTCCTCCAGAACATATATAATTAAGAGCCTGTCAGGTTTTCTGAGAAAGATCCCCACTGTCTTAGGACTTAACAACAGCCTTGTGAAATTTTGATATACAGACTGAAATGTATGAGGTGAGAGAGCAGGTACTGTATCAGCTGTAACACACTTGTCTTTGTCTGTAAAGGTGTTCTTCAGCAGACTATATACACAATTTTTATATTTTTCAATTTTGATGTCTTCTCAGTTGCTCACTGAAAGCAAATGCCTCAAAAATAAAGCCTTCCATTAAAATTGAAACCAAAAGTTTCACTGAAAGCAGAAGCTGTTGAAAATACTGGGTGACTTCCTTCTGGATAAGATTGTAGAGAATGTATAAAATAATTTTAATCCCACATTAGACCTTCATTCATTTCACCTAACCTTAGGTGAAAAGCCAGTCAAGTTTTTACATGTATCCTACTTGAATCTCGGTCCTATGGGCACCTTTCATCCAGACAGAAAGCAAAAGTATCTTGGGTAAGGTTAAATTGGATGTCTCTTCAAAGATCCTCAGAGAAAAATCATAACCACTTGAATATGTGAACCCAAATTAGACAGGAAGTGCCTTTTGCTACTTTTATTTTACACTTGTTTGAATTGATGCCTTTTTTGTTTTCAAAGTTCCTTTAACTCCCCATTTCCGTTTAATCCAGGGACTGATCATCTTCCTCTTTAAGATAATTTTAAGAAGACACCTGGTCAGATATTTCTAAGAGCCCTTGTTATCCAGCCAATTTTGCCAAGGGCTGTCCTTGAAAGTTCCCCACAGATAACCCCTTGTTAAGGTTCTATATTAACTGTGGACAGCTACGTAACAGTGAATGCTTCTATTTCTACCCATGAAGTTCTCAAATGTTATTGTCATAGTTTTCTGAACTCTTGAAATCTGATTTTTTTGTTGTTGTTGCTGGGTGGTGGATTTTTGGGGTTTTTTTTTTTTTTTTGCCATGCACTAGGGCTGTATCCTGACAGTACAGTTAAAACAGTGACTTAACACTTCCCTCAAAGCCAGCAGTTGAAGCTTGACAGCTTCGTAGTATTTCTTGTAATTTTAAAAGAGCACATACTGCAACTCAGAAATAGTTTGCTGTGAGCCACAAATAAAATATATTCATAATAAGAAATCTGAGAATCACTTTTCTCTGCGTGGAAAGAGTGGTGATTTCCCACTAATCTATGTCACTCACTGAATTTGAGTAGTATGCAAAGCTTCTCTTGTGCTAAGGAGAAAATTATCTGACATTGCATTTATTTATCAAACATATGGGTGCAGAAGAAGACTTCAGAGCACAGAAAAAGAAAACACAGATTTGTCTCAAGGTGCCCATGTGTTTAAACAACAGCAAACTCTGTTTTCCTAGTATTTTCAATGATCAAAAATGGTGTCCTGGTATGAAATGGATCATGCAATCACTGAACACACAAAATGCCCAAAGTCACTGGGTCATAGCTCCTAAACTGATGTGTGTGGTATAACCCCTTCTCTTGCATAAGTGTGAGGCAGGATGCCCAGGGTTTGCTGCCAGTAAGTTTAAGTGATTTATCCAATAAGTTGCTACAGAGGTGGAGGAATAGCATAAATCTATGTAAGGTTTGTAATTTGAAATATCACAAATAAATACAATGATCCAATAGCAGCCTCTGTGTTGTCAGATATGGAAATCATTCATACTTTTCACAAGTAAGAAATTCCATGGTTTTGAGACTTTTTGTCAATGCACATTTAAATACAACATTTTTTTTTGCAAAGAACTCATTTGGTTTTGAGGTATTTGGACAATTGGGTCTCTTATGAACTTTCTACTCCCTGTTAACTGGCCATGATGGGAATTGCACACCTGAAATCAAAAACTTCAGAGCAGAATCAAGGTCACTTCTGGCATGCAGCAGAGACCAACACAAAAAAAAAAAAAGGTGATTGTTATTTCCATACACTGTATTATAGATCCAGGCACTCTAATATTTTTGTCTGCATGCTCCACAGTTGCATGAAAATAATATGTCACAGCACAAAAATTGTATCATAAAATCGTTCTGAAACCTCCTCCAAGCTGTTGTCATGGCAAAGGAATCTAATGAGAATGCTTTTAATTCGATGATGTTACAGTGGGCCTTAAAAAATGTGAGTTAGAGCCAGATAGGAAATGTTTGTGAGTGAATTACAACCTGGCATTGTCTCAATGTATTTTAGATACTGTTTTTCATCATAACCCCAGTACTAGGAATACTGCGGGGTGAGATCCTTCTGCTTTATACATTGTCAAGGTAATTGCTGGACAACTTGCAGTGTTATAATGGTGAGGAAGGAATCACTCCATTGATACCCCCCTGTCCTTATATAGTGCGTGGAAAATGTCACCACACTGGGAGGCTTGATTCTTTACATCTCTGAACCTGAAAGATGTAAAATTATCCTTGTTTGGACTCTTTTATGGCACAACTGGAGAAATTTGAAATTACTTCTGCTTATGATTTCAATTTAGGAATAATTTCAAGATAATGTCCTTGGAAAAAAAGTTAAGAGCATTAATTTTCTCTGTAATTTTCACTCTTTCTAAGGAAGAAAATAAAGAGATGATTGGTCATTCATCTGTTCAGTGTGGCGGCTGGCATCTCTGTGCCAGCAAACACAATTAGGGAACAGATTTATTATAGGAGCATTTCAGAATCAGTAATAACACCAATTAGTTTTCCCTTTTCCTGGAGAGAAACCCAAGTAACCCATCTTTGTGTCTGTGCAAAAAAAAGTAGTTTAAGATTCAGCTGCTGGAAATAGAAATCTGAAATATTCATATTGGAAATAAAATGCTGCTGCCTAACAATGAGGGCAATATGCCACTGTAAATTTGTTAGAATAACTGATCAGAAAAAAGAGAAATTCATCTTTACTCTCAATCAATAGTAGCAGAGTCACAGAATGGCTGAGGTTGGAAGTGACTTTATGGAGGGCATCTCCTCCAAACCCCCTGCTCTGACAAGGCTGTCTGTATCCAGGTGCCCAGGACTCTGTCCAGACTCCACCACCTGGAGTCCTTCAGGTCCTCTCCTGCCCAGCTGCTTTCTGGATGGGTGTGCCCCAGCATTGATGGGTGGGGTTCTTCTTCTGCACTTTGTTGTTGAATTACCCACCTGCAGAAACTGGAAATTTTTTAAAATTTCTTTAAGTACAAGATGGTATTTAATTTCATAATTTGAAGAAATAATTCTTTTTCTACAAATCCCATCTGTTGAGGGTGCACTGTACAGGTTTGTCAATACAAGATTTGTTGTTCTGGCCTAACAAATGCCAAAAATGTCAGATGCCCAACATGACTCAGCAATAGTGGTTTGAGTTTTAGAAATATAACTGCATTTTAGTACTATTCTGATCTATTTTTTATTCATGCTCAAAAAATAGATCAAGTAGATATTACCAGTTAACCAAATCTCTAAATCAGTTTAGCATTTCGTGTCATGAAGTTCAAAGCAGAACAATAATGGCCAGATGGTTATGTATTGCCATGTTTTAAATGGTTGTTAAGCATTAATTGGCTTATCACTATCAACAAACTGTTTATAGAAAAATGCATATTTAAAAAATAAAGTAGGTTTCAAACTTTATTATGTTGATTATATCTCACAAAATAAGTAAATACTTCTATTACAGCTGACTCATGATTTTATTTTTTTTAATTTGAATTTTAATTAAAATTTATCCATCAGATGGAAATTAAAGATACACTACCCTATCTTTTTCCTTCCAGGAGACTGAAAGGGTTGAAGACAATACATAAAAGCTCTCATTTTAAGGAGAGAAATTTATGATTTACACCTAATTTAGAGGTAGTGTGAGTCTTAGTCTCCTGATTTTAAGTATGTGAGAACATGTAATTCACCCCGAAACAGAAGGATGTCAGGTTTAGGTATTTTAGTAAAAACAAAAATGATCAGAAGCATTCTAGATTTTAATTAATGGTGACCCCTTTACTGACCTGGACAGTAATTGCAAAAACAATAATATTCTGCTCTCTAATCTGAACCCTAGTTGAAATGCAAGATTGCCTGGCAGAGGGAACTGGCAATTTTTTGAGTGAGGAACAACTGTGACCCTTCCAGGTCAGTGAAAGATGTCTACTAGATGTGTATAAAGATAATCCTGTCACCAGGAAAGTGAAAAGTAAATATGAACTGAACGGGCAGCAGGACAGTTTGAAATTTAATGCATGTAAGAGCAGTGAAAACAGTGAGAGGACAGGTAGGTAAGTGATGAAGAAAAAAAATTTACTGATGTAAAATTCATTTATTCCACTTGAGAGAGAAAGCAACTTAGAAGTGTGGTAAGGGCATCATCTGAGATAACTGCATGTGAAACACTTCTCCCAGTCCTTGTGATACAGCAGTACATCTTTTCTTGACTTTCCATTGGCATGTAGCCTGGCCTTGGACCAAAGAAGGTGAGTTAAATGGATGCCCTGGGAGATCATGATGAAATGAGCAATCCTGCAAAGGGTTTCATGGTCAACCTGTGTGTGTGATGCAACCTTTGATTACAAAGTGAGCTGCAGAAACACATTAAATTGTAAAAGAGCAGCACTAAGATAAGAATCTCTTTGTTGTAAAGAAATGAAATTTCTTGATGTGGTGATTCTGTACTTGCCAGAAGAATATGTGTACCAAGTACCCCAGTTACGCACTAATAAGAGCAACGACAGGGTGGTGCAGGATAGCAAAGAGATGGTAAAAAAGAAGTTCTATCATGCCTTAAGTGACTTAGAACACCTGATTTCTGCAATACATCAGAAGAAAAATTAGTATTGAATTAATCCTAATAAAAATGAAGGCCTTGAAAAATAATTGAGTGTGAGGAATAGTATGCATAAAATAATTAACTTCTCTTTATGATGAATCACAAGTTAAAACTTCCTATCTGTCCTGTCGTCTCATTTTTAAAAATAGGATTGTCAAGGAAATGGGGGAAGAGTTAAAAATTATACTAGAAATGAGAACTCAACTTAGTGTTTAGTTAATCATAGTCACAGAAATATCACAAGTGAGAAAACTTTTAAATGGTCACAAAGGTAAAAACAGGAACATACCCATGTGGAAAGGACAACATTGTTTTAAGTGGGGACATTATTTGCTCTCTCCTAAGTTAAGAGAATTTAATAAACTCTAAATAAACTCATCTATACTGAGTCATTTATCATGTTAAGTTGCTTCCTTAGGAAAAAGAACAAAATATTTGACAGTTTTGAGATGCTAAAATGTCTTGCTGTCTGACATCAATTTTGTTCTTGCATTTCTGCAGTTATAGCTACTTGGGCAAAAATGTTAGGTGAAGTCTTTTATTTATGATTTTCCATGTTTCCAGTAGTGGGGCATGGCATTTAATAATATTTGCAAGCCTTCCTGGTCCTTTTTTGTCTTTCTCAACTCACAAGTATTACCAAGATGTATACTAATTAGTAAAGTGACCCTCTCCCTTCATCAAAAGCAGCATGAAGCTTCATTTAAGGGACCTGGGGTCACAGAAGCAGTGATATTTTCAGGCGAAATGATAATCAGAAGCAGTGGATATGAGCATTCCATGGTGTTCTGGATAGGGATCCCTTCCAGATTACCCAGCCCCACTCTTTGGTCTGCTGGCAGTGGTAGCTTGAATGGAGGCTGCAGCATCTCTGTCCTTTCCAGATGTACTCATGCAATTTTAGATGCTTTTTTCCTTGCAGAAACACACGGTTCCCCTCAGAGAGCACTTTGCCTTATTTCTTTTCTTGTGTGCCTATGACATTTCTAGGAGCTTTTAACAGCTTGAATTCTGCTTTCAGCTATCTCTGAGAAAGCCCTGTTCAAAGGGGCAATTACATGGGTGACAACTGTCTTCTCTCAGTAATTCCTAAATAGCCCACCAACAAAACTAAAAGCCATGCACGGGAACAGCATTTACCCCAATATTATTTGTGTGAAAATTGTGCAAAATGCTACTGTTTTCTAGAAATGTCTGGAGTACAGAATTGTAGAATGCACCACTTTTTATATTTTCCCATTTAAAATGACTCTTAAGGTAAAGTGTTTCAATTGTGAAAGTGGTCTGTTGCTTACCCTGGTCAGACTTTGCTAGAGAAATGTGAGATAAAGGGAACCTCCAGAGTTAAAGGGAATAGCAGGGCCTTCTACATGAAGTATCACAGAATACTGATGTCACCAGACAGTTTGCAGGCCTCTTGCTTTTTGTACCCAAACAGTAAAATAAGTTTTGCAGGCTGGTGCCTACCATCCTCATGATAAGATTCAGTGCTATCATAATCCCTGTGCATAAAGTAGTGCAGAAAAAAACAAGCAGTAACAAGAATTATAAAACTTATGAGCAATAGGGGAAAAAAAAACAGGTTTGTACCAAAAATACTTTAATTAAAGCTAATGGAATGGAATAACTACAGATTTTTTTTGAAAGAAAAATTAATGAAAAATCTTAATTCATAAGATAAAGGCTTCAATAATGTCACTTTTATTTGGTTTTAAACTGAACAGGTTTTTAATAGGCTCCACTAGAAGATTAAATAAAATATTCCATTTAAAATGTCCTTTTCATAAATGTTTATTTTGGGGTTAGACTGCAATCTGTTAAAAAGAGCAACTCTTCCAAAACTGTCAGAGTAGATCATGCAGGAATGTGAAGGATGCAGAATATTTACTTAAGAGGAAATGGCCTAAGGAATTATTGCTAATTTTAATTAAGTTTTTTGCATACCCAATTGGTCTGCTATATCTGGATGTCCTTAGAACTACTCGTTTCCTGCAGAACACATTGCTTCATGGCTGCAGCAGTACCTTCTGGTAATTCATTCACAAAGATTGCTTGTCATTTGATCTTTATTAATGAAAGAGTGAAAGGAACAATTTATTTATAGTATGGTTAAGAAAAAGTATTTGGTGAAAAACTAATTATGTGTGATACTGTGTCTTCATTGAACTTATTATGTTCATAATTTTTTGCTCTTTGCTGCTTGTGTATCAAATGAAATATCCTGACAATTTCTCAGTAATATCTGCATGTTTTTCTTTTCCTGTAAAAAGTAGTTGGTTGTTTGAGAGGCCAGCTGAGAATATTGAACCCCAGAAATTTTTCCTTCAAAGTGACCTGTGTGGCCCCAGCTGCACTCAAAGACAGTTTGCTAACTGACCCATGAAGTTATGAAGGACATGAACTTGCTTAACATGCCCTGTAATAACCACTAATGGTCTATTCAGGGTAGGGGAGGCGTTGTCCTCTTGTCCATCTCTTCTTTTGCATCACTGACCCTTTTTAGAAAATTACTAAGACCTTAAAATCAGTTTACTATTCCTGTAAAAAACAAGTGAAAAAGGCCCATTTTTTAGCAAAAAAAACCCCGCAAACCAAGCCAAAAAAGCCCAACAAACGACCTCCCCAAAAACCCTCACCCAAAACCACTCAAAACTTTCTATATACCTTTGCTAAAGCTGTATTTTAGTCAGGGTAATGATAGAAAAGAACAACAGTCCAAGCTGGGCTGTTCTGTTGTGTTTTTTTCTGTACACGTGCATAGTCTGTGCAAAAAAAAAAATCCATAATCCAAAGACCAACAAAACCACAGGTGCAAGGAGATTATGAGAAGTCTCTGGGTAATTACCCAAAGCATTGGTTTTTGGGTTTTGCTGTAGTCTTCATTCAATGGCTATAATTAGACTGCGTGTTTTACAAAAAGCTTTTTAATGAGCTTCTCATTCCAGTTTACCTGGCAGGTACCCAGTTTATCCCAACAGATTTCTAATTACCTCCAGTGAGTTGAAGGGAAGTGACCCCCATTCTCTGACCAGGGAACCATTTTCACTCAATGAAGATAAGTTATTTAGAGACCAGTTTCTTAAAAGAGCTTAAAATTCAGCAACTACAGATGATTCCTCCTGCTGGTGAGAAGCCCTTCCTGTAAGCCAGGAAGTTGCTAGACATCTTATAGTTCCTCATAGGTTGATTGCAAGGGGCTTATTGCCATGGTAATCTTTTTTTGTTTTTCTTTTCCCAAGTGAGATGTTGTTTTGTTATAGTCTGGTACCAGCTGCTAGCAAAGGTCACTTGAGAGAACCAAGTGGGGAATAAAATGCACAGTTCTTTGGCTATGATGCCTTTGATATAATGTCTTCACTCATTATATCCTTCTTTTCCCTCTTTCTCCAGACTTAGGTGGGAGAATCTCGCTTCTTTCAAAGAAATGGTTTTAACTGAGTGTTCAGAACTTGAACTGGATTATTTTTATTTGTAAAGAATATCTGATTGATAAGAGATAGCAGTGCACAGTGGGAGGCCTTTAGATCAGAAGAAAGCCAATCAACACAAGATTTTTTTGGGGTCAAAAGTATTGATTCCGTGGATACATTTGTTATGCAGTAAGTTCTCTGTGTCCATGACAATGCAGCTTTTTGGGTTTCTGCCTAAAAATTTTGAAAAGTCTACATCCACTTGACTGAATAACTGGACCTGCAAGTTCCAGTCTTCCACAGGAGGTTTTACTTTGGGTGAAACAGCTGCAGATTCAGGCATGAGTCTACTCTAAATTAATCAATACAAGCAGAGACATCATCTTCATTGAAGCTGATACACCAGCATTCCACCTCAGAAAATTTACAATCCTGTAATTATAAAGAGTCATTAAAAATGTCCTTCCACGGAAGGATTTTGGTCACAGCTGTCCTGAACCCTGCAGCACCATTGTCATGGGCACTTAATTGTGATCAAACAACTCAGCAGCATGAGCAAGAGTTTGGCTGTTGATGATCAGAAAGTGCCTTTGTGGAAAGAGCAGCATTTTCATCAGCCTCTGTGCTCTCAAGAAAACTAGACACAGCAGGATATCTCTACAGGGGAGGGTATTTTCATTTGAAGAAACAGCAGTTTCCATAATGAACATTTTTTATCCTGATGCAAACCTAAGTGACATTGATAGTGACCTGATAACATTGAAATATAATTTGCTTTTTAAATGACGAGTAAACTTAGAACCAATAAAAAGAGAAGGTGGGTCTACTGTTAGGATTTTTTTCTATCTGTCCTGTTCATAGCATGTTTCTTAAAAATATGCTAATGTATATAGATCTTGCACAGTGCAGTGAAGGATGTGTGTATTTAATGACTCCTTATCTTTAGATAAATTTACAGTTTCAAAGAGTTGAAGTTTCTGGAAAAAAGTAGTTTAAAGCAACAACTTGCTCCCCCCTTCCTCTCATCCAGTTCTTTCTGCATTGCTATCGTATGTAACACATGCTGTACATCCCAGAATAATTTCAGTTGGCATGATATGCAAAACTCATTAAAAATGAATAGGGCAGTGTCCACATATCTTCTTTTTACTTGAAGTACTTGTTAGATATTTTCCCTAAGGATGACTTGATCCATCTTAAGGTAAACTGTTTCAACTGTGAGAGTGCTCCCTTGGTAATAAGGAATGGTAATAACAAATCATGAAACCAGTTAGGACATTAATACAAACAATGTGTGTTGAAGCTGGGGACTGACTCTTCATACCACCAAAGTGAATGTCTGTGAGAAGAGCTCTTTGGATAATGCTTTTTGTCTGTTCTTCCTGGCTGCACACAAACACAGAGACAAACTCTCCCACTCCTTCCAGCATCCTAGCCAGCACTGCTGGGAAGTAAAGAATATTTCCTTTAGAAAATAAAAATAGGATTATTCGTAGCACTCAGATTTTGTCTAGACCACTGAACCATGCATTCCTAAATCCAGCTGGGAACTTAATCTTGTCAAAACACCACACTAGGGCAAGGCCTAGACAGGCAGACATCCCTCCCCTAATTTATTTTTGGTGTGAAGGATGCCCGAGAACAAAACCAAGAAGGGAATTGTTGATCTCGGGTTGGGGTGGACAAGACACCAGGGCTGGCCATGGTGTGCATCTGTATTTCAGCCTGTGTGTAGGCAGTCTGTGTTAGCCAGGGTGTGCTTTCCTCCATGGGATGTGTTGGATGGTGAGCCTGCCTCCAGTGTACCCTTGCTTCTGTGAGGGCTTCTTTCATCTTTTCGTTCTAAGTAATGAGGGATTAAAAGTCTTTGAGACAAAAATAAGGTCAGCTGAAAGAGCCTTTTTATGACTGTACTTCTCAGTTGTATAAAACCTTAAATAAAGCATCTGACTTGGCATAAGAGCTCAGTGCCACGAAAGTTAATATCTGAGAAATGTATTCATGTTTCCTGAGAAGTTAAGGGTGCAGTTGTAATTTCTTTCCTTTTAGATCTAGGTCAAAAATGTCAGTACCTATCAAAGAGGTGAAGCCTGTAAAAGAAAAAAAAAAAAAAAAAAATCACTTCAAAGTATATGAATACTTCCAGGGACACCATCATTGCCAGTCTCAAACAGGAGAGGGGTTGTGTCATACACCAAAAAGGATATGAGCATATGTCATGGAAAAGTGGGGTTTTTTTAATGAAAACCAGTAGAGAAAAGATACAGAGGTAAATTTCACTATCCAACCAGAGTTTGAATATAATTTAAAATTTCATTCTTTTTTATTTCCTGAGAGGAAACAGTTCAAGTTCTTCATTCAAGACAATGGAATAAAAACAGCTTTTAGCCTAAGGTAATTACTCATTACCATAATCTTCACAAGAACTTCCTCAGACGGACATGAGTGTACCTGGGGATCTTTAATCAAATTGAATGGATATTTTCCTTTTGCTAATTAAAGCTAGGAAGTTTGGTGTGAAATAAATTAGCAAAACCTGGTTGTTCTATGAAATGTTAATACAGTACTAGCACATCTTGGTCTAATTGAAACCCAGTATGTCATACATCATAATGATTCTCTAGAAATGCACATGGAAAAAGAAAAACATTTTGAGGACTATAAAGCATTATATTTCATTTAGGAGGAGGAAACTCATGCTGATTCTGTAGAAGACCATGTATCACCACCTGTTTTGAATAAATGTCAAGAATATTCATGTTTCATAAAACACTACCCAAAAAATCCATGAAATTATATTTTCTCATTGTGATTATATACAACATAGATTTCCCAGGAACAAGAGAGATTTCGTTGCAGTTGTAGTTTCTTCTCCCAGAGCCACTGGCCTCAAAGAAAATGCATGTACTGGATGCCAAATGTTTTAGGACTTTCTCCACTACAGGTCAGCAGCAAATTCAGTGAATGTGGGTGTCTGGTTCAGCTGTTCAATTTCATATTTTTTTCAAATTTTCAACTATTTAAATGTTTAGACTAACATATCTGAATCCATGAATATGGAAACTCAGGTGTAGGCCTCTGCTTTTTCTCTGGTGCATTTTTTTGCCATTTACCACATACAGCATTCTTAGCTTTAGACAATAGTTTGATTTCAGAAACTTAAGCATCAAGATTAATTAGGCATAAGGCATTTTTTGTTTTAATGTTAAAATGATTGCCTCCATGGAGGACTGTGTGAATTTTAGTCCACCTGAAAGGATAGGTATATCTAAGTAAAAACAATTAAACAGATAATATTAACACTGGATTGTTTAATTAATGCTGTACTAATATTAAGGTGAACCAAACCCTGACAAAACACATCCTTAAAAAACCCAGTTAAGGTTTTAGTGTAGCAGAAGCAGTTCATGGAGACTGAGGTTAAATCTGTGAGTTGTCCTATTGATATTAGTGAAACCATATGCAAGTACACAGAGAATATTCTTAAATAGTTTTCATGGATAAAATCTGTAAAACAATATATGGTCATATGTAAGGTATACAACCACCATGCCATCAACAAGGACTGAATTTAAGATCTTAACAATGCAAAATCCTACAAAATATCTTCATTAATTATTCTTAAGATATGAGCTTTCCATGTGGCATAACTAGTCAGGAGAGACTGACTCAGTTGCAGGTATGAGCATAATGTTTTACATGTGTTTTACATGTTACATATGAGCATGATGTTTTACAGTATTTGTACATGCAGCTCTAATGGATTTGGAAATCTGCTGCAGCATGTTTATTTTAAAAGCACACCCAGTCTGAGGAGAAATCTTTATTTTCAACTCCAGCAATCTGTCCTTTCTTCATTAAGGCTACAGGAATGACACAGCCTCATTGATGTTCTGCAACTGTTCCTTTGCTGGAGTCTAATTCCTGTGCAGTTCCTTCTCGCTTCTGCTCCTCCACCTAGATACTTGACATTCAAACTGTGTGAATGTCCTCCCATGGAGGATTTGGGCATGGAAATACATAAAGCTCTAAAATTAGGCCATGATGTTCAAATTCCCAAAGATAAGGCAGTAGATTTCAACTAGTATATGAAATAGAAATTGAGCCTAGTTTCAATTTCGTTGTCTAATTTCAGTGCTGAATGAAAAAATAGTGGCAGAATGAGATTAGAAAGGTCCTTATGACTGCCTGGTATTTTACAGTTTTCCAGTAGTTAATATTCAAAGCAGGATATTTCTTTTGTCACTGTTTAATAAGTGGATTTTTCCTGCTAACATGGCAGTGGTTCTCATATGCCTTTGAAAATTATAAGCATGCTCATGACAGCATAGAAATATATTCTGTCAACATTCAGGTACCAGAAGAAGTTCCAACAAGTTTAGTAAATCATCCACCATCATAAGGCACAATGAACTGTGATTGAGGAAGTGATGAATACTGCAAAGCTTGGGAGTGTCATCTGGCTCACTCTTTATTTTGAGTTCCAGTTGAACAATTGTCACAATATGTTCTGAAAGTGGTGAATTGCTACTAAAGATCAGAGATGAGTAATAGCAGAGGATCTGAAACCTTAAACTGTAAAAGCAAAATGCCATGGCTAAGAAATTACTCTTCATATTATAAGATATCTAGACTAGGCCTAATTAAACTTGCAGATTTCTTCTAGAAATCAGATTTTAAATTTTCCTTTACCTCAATGAATTCTTGTGCAGTGACTAAAACCAACATAACTTTCTGTGTTTTTGACTAAGCAATTGTCTGTGCATAGATAACCTATATATCATTGACATTAAAGATACTGTTTCCATTGCAAATCCTGACACTTTCCTGAGGCTTTTAGATTATGGAATTTCCTTAAGCTTTTTTGTGAAGTACATTCCCTGGACAGTACTTTTTGTATTGAACTGTGAACATTTACTGAATGGAACAATACATTCCTTCTAAGATCAGGGAAATCTATCATTGTTTATATGTGGTTTGGTCTTCTAGTTCAATATGTCACCAAGAGAAGACTTCAGTTATTCAGTATGAGAACTTCAGGTCAGTAAACAGACAGAGTAAAAAGTAAATTGAAAGTTTACTTTGAAAATTCTTAAGGAATAGGTTCAGTCACTCATCCAGTAGAGGGAACTCTAATACAGTACATGGCAGGTGACCTGGGACTGAAGGAGAGTAAGATCACAAATACGAGGCAAGTGTAAAATGTATTTTTGTTATATATCATATGTAAAGGAAAGCACCTACATCATATGTGCCATTAATTTTTAGTCAGCTTTTTTCAGTTTGTTTATTTTCTTTCCTTCTTTTCCTTGTATTCTGTGGTAAGAGTTCATACATGTCTGCCAGATTTAAGGGATGACTGGCCAATGACAGTGTCATGTTCTAATAGTTCCTAAATATTACAGACCACGTACCATTGACCATTTAGTTGAAATTTGGCCAGAGGAAAAAAGAACAACTTTGTTAGCTTTTTAAGGTGCCACAATTATGTGTCAGAATGGCAGATAGTAATCTCTTTTGGAATGACTGGCATACATCCTTTGGAGGAGAGAGGAGCAGTTTACAACACTAAAACACAGTAGTCACCAAAAAACCCCAATGTTGTATTAAGCTGCCTTTCTAAAGAAAGTCCCCAAAAGAAATTCACTCACTTTATTTTTTCTCCTGTTTTTTTTTGACCTTTATCACCTGAATATGCTTTCAGCTGGTGTATCACTGTTTCATTGTTTTTAAGGCTTGGTGTCTTCACTCAGTCATCATTCTGTCATTTACTGCTTTCTTCTTGAAGTTGTTGTTGCTGCTCTTGTCCTTAGAGACAAAATGTCACCACCTTGGTTGATCACTAAATAGGCTTCTTAGGGAAAATTGGTTTTTGTTTCTTCCAAACTGCTGGAAGTCAGAAATAGATGTAACATTTCTCTGTTGCAATTTGAACTTAAGATCCTTCCCAGGTCTGTCTTCTCCAAAGAGCCTTAGTTCTCCTGCACTACATTGAGGCATTTTGTTATTTCTACACAGCAAAGTATTCTATGGTCTTCTATAAAATATAATGAAAACTTTAAAAATGCAAAACCTGCTGACATCACTGAACATTTTTGAAAGTTTTTTCTAAATATATTCACCTAGGGTAGGGTTTTCAATATTAAGATCTCACATGGAAAGGGATTGAATCATATGGTTTTAACAAGTATTTGTTCTTATAGAAAGGAAAAATATCCCAGCACATATGATGTGTTGGCATTTCCAGTGGCAGCATTTCAGATCAGTGCACAGCTGTGAAAGAGAGCAAAAGTCTAACCCAGCATCTGCTGTGGACTTGACAAGTGCCTCAGCTGTGGCCTCTTCTCTGCATGTATGCATTTCCAGAATTAAAGTTCCAGAAGGACAAACTTATTAGCTAACTAATCTGCCTTTTCCTTGAAGTGCCTTGACTATTGTTGTTTTCAGATAAAACTCAACTTTCCACATATTTAAGTAGTAGCTTTTTTTTGAGAGGGAATCATTATGGGTCATCTAGAAATGATTGTTAATAAAGGAAGTTTCAGAAAACTGAATTTATTTTGGTTGCGTACCTACAAAAAGAGATTATCTCAGCTGGTTAGAGCATCATGTTGATAATGCCAAGTTTGTGGGTTCTCTCTCTGTTTGGGAAACTCACTTAAGAGTTGGACCCAACTACCTTTGTAGGTCCCTTCTAACTCAGAATATTCTGTGATTTTGTGAACAGCTTGACCTTTAATACTGTTAAAGTCAATGCAAAGCTATTTTTTAGCTTCTGCAGAACCAAGAGGCAAAAAGTTGCAGGAATGCTTACAATTTTGACCAGTAATATTTTGTAGTTGCAGGAGAGTATAAATTTTCTAGAAAAGTGGAACCAAATTCAATATAGATGTGATATGATATCTAGTATTTCTCATTACACAAATCTTTTGCTGCATCCCTTGGAATAAGTCTAAAATGCTAATTCTAGGCTGTAGTACAAAACCTAGGAGAAAATTAAGGCATGCATTTCAGAGATCAATTCAGAATGTCCTGAGGATGCCTAAAATAAGGAGGCATTAACTTCATGTTTACCTTTTAATTCATGGCCACTCTTGAGTATTTATTGATATCCAGATACAGAAAAAGATATCTCTGAAGTTCCAGGCTGTGTACCTGCATAAATTCCCTGTTTAGTGTTTTATATTAGCTTCCTGTACAGTATCCTCCTATGCAATATATCCTGCATTAAATATGCTAAATGAATAAAATATTGCTTTGAAATATGTCTAAACACAAGGGGGAGAAATAGGTGCTTCAATTCATCAGAATTCTGCAGTGGTGTCAGACTTAAGAACATCACTTGGCCTCCCTGAATGATTACACTAATGCCAGATATTTCATTATATAAATTACATGTCTAAATGAGGCATAAAGTGGACAGTCAGAATATGCCCTTTATTCAGGATACTTGTGCCATATGTTACTCTCAGGTTGGGTTTTCTATTCTCTGGCCATTCAGGGTGGCAGAGCAGGATAACTTGTTTTGTTCAGGAAAACAGTTTCAAAAATAGAAAACCATAAATGTGTATTTATCCACCTAAACAATCTGAAAGTGTGAGTCTTGACAGATAGCTCTAGCTGCTGAAGTACAAATGCTAGATGACAATACTTGTATAACCTTGACACACCATGTCTTGTGTGTGTTTACTTTTGGGTTTGGTGCAGAATAGTTTTACTGGGTTTTTTTCCCTCTGTTTTCTGATCCATATCTAGAGGCAATTAACAAGCACCAAACATCTCCATAGGATTATTTTGATCAAATAAGCAGGTTTGTTCTGCAGGAAAAGGACTACCTTGAATTCAGCCCCTTCTCCAAGATGCTATGCACTGTAAATGCTGACTGGTATTGACAGAGGTAAAAGGTATGAAGACTTATGTTCATTAATTTTTAAAATGGATTATTCTTTTTCTAAAGGATATTGCTATAATGATGCAAGATTGCTTATGTGGCTCTTGCATTTTCAGAATATTTCCCTTTTCTTGGCATTTACACCAATTGCATAGAAAGGTTTTTTGTTTTGTTGGGGTTTTTTGTTGTTGTTGTTTTGGGGCTTTTTATGGTTTTGTTTTGGTTTTGTTTTAATTTGGTTGGTTTTTTTTGGGTTTTTTGGGGTTTTTTTTTGTTCTGAGATAAATACTTCTCTGTATATACACTGCAAAGCAGGTCTGTGCAAATAGGTTGCCAGTTCATGTTCTAGTTTTCCTAATACTGCTGGCATCTAAAATATTTCTCTTTTAGCACATTTGAAATTGATCTGGATTGTTAATACATTACTCTAAGTGATGGAATGGATAATAATTTCCTAAAGTAAATGCAGGACTTATCATACAATATTAAATAAAATGTGTAGAGGGACACATGTATAAGACAGGAAGGCAATTTGGTCTCCGTTAAATTATTTAGAACACATTTCCATTTAAGTAAGGAGCTAATGGTAAGCAACCAGGTAAAGATTTGCACATTGACTTATGGATTTGTATTAAAGATTTCACATTGCTGATTACATTTCAGCAAGTTTTCAGGGTTTCTCTTGTAAACAGACCATTTTATATTCTGTATATTGAAATGAGAGTTGGCGTTTAGGTTTTCAGTGCAAACATGTATAACAGGACAGATGTAAAAAGGCAAAAGGACAGTTACTAAAATACTAGATTTCTTTTTTTATTGGTAGTACTCCTGCCATATACAGTGCTAGCAGAACCTCAGGAATGATAGATTTCTTTAATTATCTTTTTCAGGACATCAATATGCTATATATGAAGAAAACATTGAGATATTTAAAATTTTTTTACAATCTTGCATTGTTTAAAATGTTATTAATTAGTAGGTTGTACTATACGTAATATGCAATGGTTGTCAATGATACAGACAGCAGGATGGCTGGACCTGATTTATTGGAAAAGTTTCAATAAGCTTTTTTAAAGCTGATACTCTTAGCAGATTCAATTTGTCACTAAAGTCAAAACTAAATTCAATGTATTAATCCACGTTATCATCTTTTATTAAATGTATCATGACTAGCTTGAAAGGGTTTATTTTCTACATTATATTTGTAACATAATATTCATTGAATGTTCTGCATCAAAAGGTAACTGATGCTGACCAAAGAACAGGTGCACAATTCTCTTCTTTTTGAAATGCAAGATGAGGGAGAAACCAAGTGCTTGTCTGGTCTCACACCTTGGTGGCTGCAGTACCTGAACTTCACTGAGTGAATTTCCTGATTAAGTAACAGTTCTGCCTGTGGTTTGCTGACATCACTTGGAGAATGTAGATGAGCTTTTCCAAGCAGCAGCTCAAAAGCAGCTCCTGGTGTTTGGTATCCATTTGCAGCCAAACTTAATCTTCACTTTGAATGCTCCCCTGCACAAGGTGAGCCAGGAAGATGCACTAAAACTTCAAGGTAAATTTGTAGAGCTTGTGATGCCTTGAGCAATGCACCTGCTCAAATAGAAAATCCAGAGGACATATCTGCTCCCTTCCACCCTTAAAGAAAGGCACCATAGCCCCAGGATCAGTGGGTCTAGAACTCTGCAATTACAACTGATGGGGAAGGCATTAGCATGTTATTCCGGAATCTCTAGCTGATTTCAAATCTATGTCTTTAATCATTAGTGTAAAATTATTTTCTTCTATGTGCAATGGGATTACTCTTTTGAATAACAGATGAGAGAGAATTCAGTAACCTTTAATCTCTGCCAGCTGGTTCAACCAAGCAGCCTAAAGAGGTGTGCAAATTTTTATATATAAAACAGGGGAAAAAAATCAGCATTTGATCAATGAATTGTGAAAGTCAAAAAGGGCATTTGTAAAAATAGCTGATTATGTTCACTTTATCTGCTTGCCAGTCTGCTTGTTCCCAAATGTTTGCTTCACAGAAGATGATAAATACACAGTGAATTTTCTAGACAAGCATGTACAGACTTGTGCCTTAGCAGAAGACAAAAATATACATGTAAAAGATTTCAATTTTTCATTTTTTCATTTCTGACTTTAAATGTTTACTATGTTCAGCCTCAGCATAATGATATAGTAGAGGGGATTTATTTCATTTCATTTTGCACCTTTAGAAGATCATATACAGGTAGTGCTGCTTACATCTCTCACAGGTACTTATATGGTTCCATTATTGTGTTATCTGGGTATTTCACAACTTTTATTCTTTAAATTTATGGCACCTTTGCAAGCAAGAAAATGGACCCATCATTCAATTAGGAACTTAGGCACACCATTAGGGAATGGTAAAGGAAATGATAGTTAGTGGGTGTAGCATGCTTTGAAGTGCTTTTTTCCCTTTTCGGGCATTTTTTGAATTCAGATAAAATAGAAACTCTTTTATATCTAGTCTGTCTAGTCTAGCCAGATCTCTAATGCAGAACAAGATTACTCTCACCTACGTTTATACTTTTATAATGCAAATTTTGCACTTCAACTAGTTGCTAAACTCCTGTTGTAGGCCCTCAGTGGGAACTGGCTGATGAGGGCATGAATCATCACACAGGGAGTCTGGATAACTAGCTGAGATATCTACAGAGAAGATGACTAATTAAGCTAAATCTAACGTAGAGCAGCTAGATAACTTGGTCAAGACCACAGAAGAGGAGAACAGGAAGCTGAAGTAGTATTTCACCATTCCTAGGTCTGTGTCCTAACCTCTGACACAATCTGTCTTTCCATGACCTCGATTACATCCTTGTCTTCTAGTCTTAGTACTTGTCACTGTACAGCCATAAATTATACAGCCAATGCCTATAATATGACCACCAGTACAAGTGCTACTCACTTTAGGCTCTGCTTATTAAAAATGTATTGCTGAGGTACTTATTCCATTGACTATCAGTGCAGATTGGAGGAATATCTCAAAAGTGAATGTTGACAAGGTCTCATTGTCAAAGAGTGTGAGCTTTTGTAGCCATAAAGTGTTTGTTTCAGAAAGAACAGATAAAGGCAACTGAGAAACCAGACATTTGGGGAAAAAACCCAAAAAACTCCACTAATTAATTTCCAATATTCAGAAAAAATTGAGCAGAAGTCTCATGGCATGATTTTTGAAGCTTGCTATTGATGCCACTGGTTAGGATATGATCCCATTCTTACTTCCTGAGAACAGAAGTTGCTGTGGAAAAGCATTTGTGTATGGATTTTATACATATATACTTTCAGACTACATTCTTGTTATTATCAATCTCTTAAATGTCACAGTTTCTGTTCTTTATGTGTAATTGAAGCACTGGGATGAAGTAATTGACAGCAGGACCTGTATTCCTGATGTAACTTGAAAGAAGTAGAACTTCATGTACTCTTGACAAGATTATCCTAATTTATCCAGTAAGATTAGGGTCTGTAACATACAGAATGTTTTGTACTTTCTGGACCAGAATTTTTACTTCATACTCTGTTCTTTGAAAGTAAATTCTTCATTAACCTGATAGGCAGGTAGGTTTTATAGTTTTTGTGCTCCTGTCTAGTTAAAGAATCTTCTCAAGGTGATACCAAGTATTTTTTTTTCTTTATTTGTAGTTCCATAAATAATATATGAAGTCTTGAGACAAGAGATTTTTTTGTGTTTCATGAAGGCCCTTAAGTCTACCAAGGTGATGAATCGTGTGATTGGGAATCTCTGGGAAGCCTCTGGTTTGCTGAGATTTACAACTTAGTGAAGGTTGGTCTTGTACAGTGACTCAAAGACCATGTAAATCAACTAAAAGATTTTGGGATGAGTATCCTTTTCAGTCATTCAAGCCCTAGAAAGAGCAAAATTCTTTCTCTGCATCCCATTTCTATCTCTGGGTCTCACTGCAAATTCTGAGGCTTAGAAATGTTAAGATATGACCTGCTTTTTTATTCCAGACTGTCTTCTTTTTTTTTTCTTTTCTGTAAAGAGCATAACAAAGGCAGCTCATAAAGGTTCTGGAAGTATTTTTAAAGTTGGAAAGGGAACAAGGCAGAAAACAGTGATAAGTGGAGTGATTATCTGCACCTGGGGTTTCTGTTGAGTACTTATCTATCACCCCTTCTCTCTTTGCCCTGTGAAGTCAGTGAAATCACTCAGCTGAAAAGTAGTGTAAACTTTCAGAAAAACAGATGTCAACAGGACAGAGATTACAATGAACTCAGATAAGTTATAATACCAGTGAGTAGAAATGAAAGACTCTTAATTGCAATGAAAACAAAAAACCTGAAGAGAAAATGATATTAAAACAACAGAAGAGTTAACAAGGAAAGGAATAGGATTGGGAATGATGCTTTTACTCATTTTGAGAATAAACCTAATGCTCATTATCAAATATCAAAATATGATATCAAAATATCATATGTATTTACTAAGAATATCAAAGGAAAAAAATTGAATTTGCCAGCTGTACTGTAATATTTATATTCAAAGCCTTAAGGAGTTCCCTTTTTTTTGTCCTTTTTCTTGTCACTTGCTGATGAAGACACAGAATGTCTGTTTTTCTAATGATTACAAGTGTCAGAATAATGTGGCTGTACAAGCAATTAGATCTGTGTTACAAAACAAGGTGCACATGTGTTGAGTGCATATGGAAAAGGGCAGGAAGAACTCACAACTCTGGTCATAGATAGACGCTCCATAATAAGGTGTAGATAGTGCAAATATATGGTCATTAAAAAAAAAAGGAAAAAGTTTTACTAGCCCCTAAACATGAACCTATCAGTAACTTGAATGGAAAACTTGAGTCTTGCAGTCCTTAGAAAATCCCAGTGTAAAACAAGGTGCTGACTGTTGAGGACTGAGAGGAGTTAAAGTGTTCAGTATTTTCTGTGCTGCAATACTACTGAAGCTGCAGCAAACAGAAATTGATATTTCATATGTGTAGTATGGGGAGAGAAAATCAAAAGAAAATGGAGAGAGATGTATAAAATTACCGTTCTATTTAGGTCAGCTTCTATATTACATGGAAACCTCATGGTGTTGGCATTGTTTTGTGCCAAATTTTGGTATAATTGAATAATTTTATTATTTGCCTAAGGAAATAATGTAAAAAGGTCCAGTTCTGAATAGCCTGCATTGATATCAAAATGTTAGCTGGAACCAAAAATTGTATTATGATGATGGGGTAATAACAGTGTAGTCAGGAAATATCACATTTGTGGCTCACATCTCAATAAACAGAAGAAGAGCAAGGTCAGTTTATGATTCAGAGTTGAGAGAACTAGACTTTATCTGGGCAAGTGCTGGTCTTCTACCCCCTTCACAGAGGGCATGGTGTGGGATCCTTATGCTTTTCCTAAGGAATAAAACCGGGGTCTCACACTTATGGAAACAGAAACAGCTCCAGGTTTTTTGTTGTTTCTATGGAAACAAACTCCCACTTTGTTTACAAGGCAGAGGAAATGCTTTTTAATGCATGAATTAAGGGCATGAAGCACTGTGCAAAACAGGTGAGCCTCCAGAAATCCTAGGAGTCAAGACCAGCAAAGCCAGCTGGGGCAAAAGCAGGGTTTAACAAGAGCTCATCTGCGCACTTTGCTAGTTAAAAAGAGGAGAAAACCAAAGCATTGGCTGCTGCTTTAGGGAGGATGGATCACTGCTATTAAACCAACGAGTGTTTCAGAGGTTCCTAAATTGTCTTCTGTCTCACACTCAAAACTGCCACATTTGAACAGTGAAAAATATTGTTTCACTTCCAGCTAAATGCACTTTAATGGCATCTAGACAGCCATAAAGCTGAGCAGCAGGCATAATTCTTCCAACAGGATGTAACATCCAGTGTGTTTCTTGATTATCCAACTCAGTCTGATGCTCTACAGGTTTCCAGTGCTTCACACTTTTGTATAAGATGTATTCCTAATAGAATGGATTAATTTATGGGTTGGATATTGTTCTTTGTGTTATACTGTAAGGATTTATCAGTCCCCATGAATCTGTGTTTTATCAACCTACCCTCTAAATTTCCATAACAAGAAATTATTTTATTTCATGATCTCCATTAGCTTGAAGGTCATATTTGGCTTTCTGCAGCATTTTTTTAAACCCAGCAACTCCAGAAAGTTTGGCTGCAGGTCAGTAATTTGGTTTTAGTTAGGCCCAAGTGAAAGGGAACATGAAGAAAATTATGAGGTATATAAATGCTTGTAGAAAGTATTTTCTTTGTTGAAATCATTAGGGAAAAAAACTCAGTATTCAAACCTGTGCATCCACCAGTCACAAAATTTTTACTGCTATCCTGTGAACACCTACTTTCACCTCCAATGGTCTGCAAAAAATCTGTACTAATAGAATAGGATTTTGTAGAACATCTCAAGTTGAAAGGAACCCATAAGGAACTTTGTTGTAATAGGATTGAGATATTTTAATTTACTAGTTACATCTCTGTGGTAAATTAATATTTTAAAGTAATAGTGAGATAAATGCTCTTAAACAATACCTTCCACAAACTCACTGCACAAAATCATTTGCATACATGAGCTTCTACTCACTAGTATTAGATTTAGCCATTCTGAGACTGCTGTGCTGTCTGTTGCCTTGTCTGCAGGGTTCAATCATTGAGACTGGTTGTTTGGCTTTCATTCATATCATTTTTTTCTGCATTTTAAGTGAATTCATTAAATTCAGTGATTTTAGAAGTTTACTGAATGAGGTGGGATGGGTCTTTTTTCTGCAATAACTCAGAGGAATGCATGGTTGTAATGTCTGGTGAACTTCAAGCATGTGACAACAGATTCAAAAAGCAGGAGATGGATAAGTATCCAAAAGAATGAGGTTAGGATTAACACTGTGGCTTTTTGTTTCATTCAATCAATCAATGACATTTGTAAGAATCTCTCATGACAGTTTTTTTTTTTCAAAGCTACCCAGTAATCCCAAAGGCAGTGGCATTTTTGTTAGGTTCAAATACAGTTACATTGTTCCGCACTCTAGCTCTCTGATATTTTGATAGTCAAATAAAACCCCTATAATCTTAGTTATCATCCTAGGATCATGCAATTTTTAGAAAATAAGATTGGATGAAATATTAGGTATTCACTTCTAGGCATTTTTGTTTCTCTCAGCCTTCCAGTTCAACTGGCAGGTCCTCCTGAAGCACTGTGAGTACCCATTCAAAACAAAATGAGGATTCATTTACTGTGGTGACAGAGAAATGTATTAATACTGACTGTGATACAATAAAAGATGAAAAAGGACAAAAGAGACCTGGACAATGTGTACTATTGTCTGATTGCCCTGAAATTTCTTCATGTTATTTGGACCTGCATGTTATTCAGTGGCAATTAAACCGTATTAGTTTGCTTTTCTCATAAATTTTTTAAACCACATTTAATGCCAGGAAAGCTGTTGAACATTCCATGTTAGAAAAACTATTTGCTACATTTTTGCCTTACATACCCTAGAGGTCTTCTAGTTTGATGGGGATCTTACATGCCAAAGTAAAAACAGTTTATACATTGAGTTACTTTGTTAAATTACATGCACAAGTACCCCTGGAGTTTCCTTCCTGATGATGCTGTTTTCATTTTGAACTGCTGTTTTGACATTTGTAGAGTTTTAGCAAATGCTTCAGGAAAAGGTCAGTTTATAGCGACATTTTCCCTTTACAAAAACCTGTGGAGAGGACACTGAATACAGGTTTACTTGATAAGGCATAACAGATTTTAAAACAAGTCTTTTTTTACTGTGTTTTTGAGCACTTGTTTTTCACAATCTTTTTGTGGTTTTGAGCTATGCTCCAACCTTCTACTAGAAAATTCTTTTCATAGAACTCCATTCTGAATGTTTTCCTTGCACACTGTAAACTTTAAAAATATTTCACAGCTTAGGGGTTTTTGATACAAGAATGAAGTGTTTAGAAAACATAAGGCTAGGTTATTTTAATGTCACTGACAAAATCCAAATGGACTGAAAGAGCTCCTGCAAAAGCCTCCCTGCATGTCTGTGGTTGTGCAGTGTTTGCTCCTGGTCAGCTGTGCTGCAGCTATATGTGCAAACTTTTTATCCCTCCCATTCAACTGGGTCATTTCCACCTGCCAGTCAGTTCAGTAATGGTTTGAAATGCACCAAATTAATTAGATACTGTCTAGTGGCATGAATCAATACTTTCCAACATAGCCAGAGCTTCTGTCAATGATGTCATTGAGTAATTTACTGTTTAGGGAATAAAGGCCCATTTATTAATGAGAATGTCATCAACCTTTTTTTTTCTTTTCATATTTTCAAAATCAGGATATTCCAGTAATTTCTCTCTGACATATTTTAAAACAAAAAAATATGGTTCTTCAGAAAATTTCTCTAAATATTAAAGAAGAAATAGTGCAGCTTTTCAAAAATACAGAGTTACAGCATGAGAAAACATATTGAGAAATGTATTTCTGTCTGGCTATAGGCCTGTTCCCTGCCCCTGAGAATTCTGTGCTTTTATCTATCCAGGAATTATATTGATGCTTTAGTGAACACAAAATTTGTTTCTATCAAAGCAAGGCCTCTTAGTTTCAAATAATAAATACTTAGAGAAGACTTTTCAGAAGGTGTTTAGTGTTTCTATTGATGAGGTGATTGTTAGGAAATAAATATGATAGAAAAATGTCCATAAATATATATATTTTAACCTTGGTATTAACACCATGAATGCTGTATGTTTAATGATTGAGGGAATTGGCCTTTAGTCATTATGTACAATACACTTTTTATACAGCAATGAGACGGAATATGCAAACTGACCTTTTCTTTGAATGAATTAGAAAAGAAATTCTAATGAGTTCTCAGGACTGTGTGTACAGACCTCATTAGAGCTGTCAAATTACCTGTGCTCACTGAGCTGGTAGGACAGTGTGGTAGCAATATTTTGTGTGGCCAGATGATAGAAGTCCCATGAGCAGAATGACTCAGTCCAACTTGGATGAAAAGACTGGTCAGGATAGGTCAATGGCATGTATTTAGTCAAATATTGTATAACCACTCTACCACAGGAAAACAGAGAGGTCTGATTAGAAATACTTGGTGAATTGGATGGATGAGGAGGATGAAAATACCCACACCAACATTATCCCGTTTTTGAGAGTCAGTAGACATCCATGTGGATTTTCAGTCTTTTTGTTTTCTATTTTTCAACGTCTATTGTTTTATAGGAGATTATTTTTCAGTATGTATGTGGCATACCCTTACTGACACACTCAAAGATAATATTTTTGATTCCATCAAGTCAGAGCAAATTTCTTCCCAAATGTTGACTGACCTAAAATGTATAACAAGAGCATCTTCAAATAAAATCTATGTTCATATGTAGTAAATGAGAAGCATGTGGTTATTAAACAGTTATAACAGTGTTACAAGTAGGCCAATGAGAATATTCATAGCATGTACTCCTCTGAACTGCTGCTACACAATTATTTTTGACAGATTCACTTACAAAATGATATTATTAGTTTTCAGAACACTTCACCATGTCTTAAGTAGAAACAGAATAGATGCTTCATTAATTGATTCTTTATTTTAAAAGAAATACATATATTTACAAGATATTAATAGCTTTTACCCTTTAGCTTTCAGTTGCATGGTCTTGGACAGAAATTTGCAGGGAAATTAAAGTGCAAGTGATATGCAATACGATATTCAAGCATTAATGTTATGTGTAATATTGAATTTTTCATATCTTTCTCTAACAAAAATGTCCTTCACTGATCCATTAGAACTTTGACAGAGCTTTCCTTGCAGTATTACCCACACTTTTTAAAAAGCATTTTTTATAAGATTTTTTCTATTTTCACCCAACTTGGCTCAACATTGTTTCATGGGTTTCTGTTGGTAACCTCTTCAACTATAATAATTTATTACCTTTCATTTTTTGTGTTCAAGCCAAATGAACAGATTGCATGAATTATTTCTTTTCCATACTAACTAAATGATTCCATCAGACATTTTTTAAGAGAGATTGTTTTTTTCATTCTTCAGCTCAAAGTAGGGAAACTTTCAAAAATTTCCAGTTTTAGCTCTGTCAAAGAAAATCTCCCTTTCCTGTCTTGTTTTTCCATGAAAATTCAGCAGTGGAGAGCGACCTGCCAGCAGAGCATTTGCCCCTCTGACCATGTTCACTCATGGACTGAGTCATAGTCCATCCTGTTCATAATTGACTAGTGATTATTTGGGGAATTTAAATATTCTGTCTATTATGAAAGGACCTAACTGAATTTTTTAGCCTAAATATCCAGTGCCAGAAGGTTTCAGGTTAAACTCAATGCTCCTAAACATATATGTAGGAATTAAATGCTAAATACTGAGAATACGGCTTAGTTTGATTTTGATTTTAAAGTGGTGATTTAAAACTATATCCTTACCATAGGTCTGAATACCTGTTGGAGTTAGGGTTGGGTTGTTGAAATTTACTATACATAGAATTAAAAATATGACTTTTTGTATTTCCAGTCCGCGCCTTTAATGCAAAAATAAAAAACAGTTTAATTAGGCTTGTAAGCTACCTGACACAAAATAGAAGAGTTAACCATGCTTCTTTATGCCACTGCATTTTGCAAAGCCTGTAATAGTTGTCAGCTGGTGTTACTTGGAAAGCATAATTGTGAGTTTTCAGTAATATAAGAAAATAGAGGTTTCATGACAGAAGTAAGAGATGTATCCTATTCAGTAAAATCTGCATATTTGGAAGGTGTTCAGGAAATAACAGTAAAATAAGACTGATTCTAATTCTAGAAAAGCTGAGAGAATCCAAATAATCTGAACATATATAGTATGAAGAAAAAAAGAGAAATTAAATCTGACTTGATCATGCAAAAAAGCACTTATGAGGTAGTTATGGAAAAAGTAGTTTCTGAGAGCAGAAGCATTTGACTTTAAAAGACAAAGACTAATAAAAGCTAGAGCTGGGGACTGGATGAGCTCTGAAAAGAAATGCGGGAGAGCAGGTGGCGCTGGAGCTCACCCTGGAGATCAGTGGATTGTTCAGGCTTCTTTTACAGTGTTGAATTGATTTCTGTTGAACATAATGGTAGTTAAAGCATTAGGTTTAAGTGGAGACACCTGTGTTCAGGTTTCTTAAAAGGAAGTCATTCCCTTCATGCTTTCCTTAGGAAGTCTCTAGGTCAATGAGATGTGATTGATACAGGATTCGCCGTATGAAATCCTGTGTGGGCCATGCCTTTGAAAAGGTCACATTAATCTATCACATCACCCTGTGAAAGGCATTTTCCTATAGCCTGGAGCTTTCCTTAATTGCTTGCTGTGCCTACATCAGTAATAGAAATAATAAAGAATTTTCTAGAAGCTTTGTCCAATATATCAGCTGAGCTTTCAGGTTATTCTGTGTATTTCTGGATGGTTTTGGTAATGATCATGTATTTCTGCACTTATATTGAAGAAAGGAAATGCATGGTTTATCCTGTAGCTAAATTCCAAACCTTGCACTGGATTCAGCCAGCTCCCATTGGGCAGGGAGGGAGGTGCATTGTGTGCATCCCACAGGGACTGCACACACAGGAGAGTGCACAGGGGACTCCAGGGACCTGCTGGAGCTCCTGTGCTGGTGCATCAAGTGGGATTGTGTGAAAGTCACATGCTGCTCTCATATTCCACTTGCATTCCTGGGTGATGGTGGGCAAGTCAAACACAATGACAAGAGTTTGTAAGCCAGTCAGAAGTGGTAAAGGTTGCTTCTGCATTAGAGGTTGCAGCTAAAAAACACAGCTAAATAAAGACAAATGAAGAGTTTGGAAGGCATTTAGGCAGAAAATATATATCCCATTATTTGCATCTGCTCTTTTAACTTTAAAAAATATTCTTATTTTAAAAAGTTAAAAAAGCAGGAAAAAATAGTAAAGAAGCCATTACATTTATATATTTTTGCACTATGCAAATGCTGATTAAAATATGCCAAGTAATCAGAGAATTACGTATCTAAATATTTCTAATTACTTTAAAAGTAATGCTGCATATTCTTTCATGTTAGTGCAGTGCTATGCCATTTTCAGTATCTGTGAATAATATTTTTTTCTTCTAGCTGATCTGCAGTAAACTTCAAAATTTGTTGCTCTAGTTTGGTCATGCCAGAGTGCACTTATATTCTTCATGGTATCAAAAAAGTTAATTTTTTTAAATTCAGTTACTTAAAACTTACAGTGTTCTGTAAAAAGTATTGAGTATTATAAAAAAATCAACTTAGGGTCAAATATATATTGAATGTGTTTTCTGCAAGGCTATAAAATATTTCAGAGTGTAAATGAGTGCTAAATTTTACATTTAGTTAAGTTCATCACCTTTTAAAGTTTCATGTAATCTCTCTCTGAGATATGTAATCACTTCCACTGGAGCACTTAAGGTTTGTAGTCCACTGGAGCACTGGTGGATATTTTCTGCAAACTGCTTGGTCAGTTTTATTTTATTACTGTGTGAAGTGCTTTGAAATACCTTAAGTATTAAAGAAATGTTTTTAAAAAGTTATATTCTGTTATGTGTAATGTTATGTGCAAAGATTATCGAAGAGGTCAGACTGGCTAATCAGAATGGTTCCCTTGGGCCCTGAAAAAAAAAATCTAAGACTAAATAACTACTAGCAGTTTTTGTGAATATGTGAAAAGATAAACACTAGTTTAGTACTTGAAAAGTATTTTATGGGTTTTTTTTTATTTCTAATAAAGCTAGAAAGATATTGCAGTTCTCTTTTCACTTATGATCTCTCATATGTATTAATCCCTTTGAATTTTATTTATTCTGTTTTAGGAGGGTAAGTGAATAATTTCATCAATTTTGTGTTACTTCAATATGTTTCTCCTAATTTTAAAGAAAACCATTTTAGTGTTCTCTAATAATTTATATTACATGTTTTTACAGCAGGAAGAAAAACATCCTCAAGCTATAACCTCTGTTGTCTACTGTGAAATTATTAGTATTTATTCAGAGTCCGAAGTCTGAAAAATATAGTCAAAAATCTTACCACAAGAGATTATTGGACGATCAAAATTCACCTGGATTAAAAATTTAGAAGTGGCTATCCTATTACTTAGCTGAAATGTTGAACCCATCTCTCAGTTGAGATGCGAATGCCCTAAAACCTAGGCTACAAGCTTAACTTTACAAGGAAGATGGGCATATATATATTTTAAATGCTACTTTACAGTGTAGGGTTTTTTCATTCATTTTTTTTAATCAGGAAGCTTCTAGGTTTGTTGGTTTAAAATAGATATCCTGATTAAAATTAAAGAATCCAACACTTTCCTCCATTACAGCAATATGAAATCTAGCTACATTTTTAAAAAGTTTAAGGTACACAAACTTTTTCAGCCATCTAAAATACAAGGAGAACCTGCTGTTTCCTTCACATTCTTTGTGTTTTATACAAAAGGCAACATGTGAAGCTGAACTGAATCTAAGAGCTTATTGTGATATTGGCAGGACTACTGTTGCCCTTCTGAGGAAAGGTAAAAGATATCAAGGACCTGTAAATCATTTTAGTGAATAAAATTAGAGTAGTGTATAGGGCATTCTCATTTGTTGAGATTTCTTTACGTTCTTCCTTTCCCATCAGTCCTCCAGTAAAGGTTCTTGCAAGATTGGGACAGGAGCATTTTACCTTCCAGAGATCTCTAACCTGACCTTCAGAATGAGTTTTTCATGGTGAAAGAAACTTCAGCAGAGCTGGAAGAACAAGGCAACAAATGATCATCTTTGATGCTCCCAACAGCTCCTTCCAGTTCAGGTTTTTGCACTGCAATAAAGTCAAGGAGTTTCCCCCCCCAACTTGGACAGAAGGACTGTGCCAGGAAGATTATCTAAACAGATCAAGTGCAGCAACTTCTATGGTTTGTCTAACAGAACCATGCAGTGACATTCACAATGCAATATGACTACAGGGCTATGTTTGAACCCACAGCCAGGGACCACTTCATGCACTCTCTCAGCATGGCATAAGGCAGTTTAATAGGGCATAGCATTACTATAAAGCCATTTGGATCAGGAATAAACACTGCTTAATTACATTAAATTCTTACCAGAATTTTGCTGTAGAGTCGCAACTTAGGCAGAAAGACCAACACTACATGGTAGACAGAAAAAAAAAATAGCAGCCAAAAATCCAGATCATTACAATAAGTATTTAAGAATACTAAGAATCAGCCAAAGTCAGGTTTATCAGGCTTGAGTCTGTGTTTCCTGCTTGAGACAGTCTTTCTCATAACATTATGAGAACTAAGGAAAAAAGATAACAGAAATATTGTCAGTTTTGCTTACAGTTAGTAAATCTATTATTGACAGAATTTTGTCTCACAGAAGTGAGATCTGTCCCTTTAATGCTAAGAATACATGAACTAAAGAATCCTCTTTTTGAGTTTTAGTGTATATGAAGAATCACAGTCCCAACAAAAGTGTCCATTGTGCATGTAGCTGCTCAATTCATAAAGGATAGGTTTGTGACCTTTGACTCCTAAACTGCAGATGTGTGCAGAAAGGATCAGACCTAAGCATAATATTTGGAAATAATTTTAACTAATTTTAAATGGCTATATGCCAGATTTCATCAGTATAATGGATTGGTTAGAAGACATGTCTACTGCATGTTTGGAAAGTCTTGTGCCAAATATAACCTTTAGATAGCAACAGGACCTAGCAAACCATGGTAAAAGCCCATGGACAATGTGTGGTTTTCCTTGTAGTCCTGGTTCTTCCTCAGGGTGGCTTTGAAGGCTCATAAACCCATCCTCCCTTAGTTAAACATAAGGTAGGTTGATTTGAAAACAACTATCTTTCATGCTATTTACCTTTCTTATGCTGTACCCAGCATATCTTGCAGGCTGGTTTTTACACTAATAAAACCCAGTGGAAGGCATGATTGGGGACCATTAACCTTTAGAACACAAAAAGCTTAAGCTCAGGGAATATTTCTGAGCTGCCTCATAGGGCTTTGAAGCCACTGCTTCCATCCTTCATCTAAATTGCCTGAATTCATTTTCAGGGCTGATAAACTGTCAAGTGAATTATGAGACATGGGCCTTGGGTTAATTTATAGAAATGCTCCTGCACCAATGCTAAGTAAATCCACCTTTCTTGGTTGACTATACCTGCTTCAGCTTTCAGAACTTATTTTGACCCTTTACAACCTCTGCATTTCAAACTCTCCTTTCTTCATTAAAAAAAACAAGCTAATTTACTAAACATTATTAGGAGGGCAATTTTTTTATCTCATCTTTTTCCACTCTTTCAGATACAGTAGTAGCAAACATAAGGTAGGTTGATTTGAAAACAACTATCTTTCATGCTATTTACCTTTCTTATGCTGTACCCAGCATATCTTGCAGGCTGGTTTTTACACTAATAAAACCCAGTGGAAGGCCTGATTGGGGACCATTAACCTTTAGAACACAAAAAGCTTAAGCTCAGGGAATATTTCTGAGCTGCCTCATAGGGCTTTGAACCCACTGCTTCCATCCTTCATCTAAATTGCCTGAATTCATTTTCAGGGCTGATAAACTGTCAAGTGAATTATGAGACATGGGCCTTGGGTTAATTTATAGAAATGCTCCTGCACCAATGCTAAGTAAATCCACCTTTCTTGGTTGACTATACCTGCTTCAGCTTTCAGAACTTATTTTGACCCTTTACAACCTCTGCATTTCAAACTCTCCTTTCTTCATTAAAAAAAAAAACAAGCTAATTTACTAAACATTATTAGGAGGGGCATTTTTTATCTCATCTTTTCCACTCTTTCAGATACAGTAGTAGCAATACAATATGTAAACAGATGGTCAAGTTGACTTATTAATTATTTTTTTTTATTAAGAGGAGAAAGTCAGTCTCACTATTGTGCCAGCACTTCACCTGTCAAAAATTAGTTCAAAGGAATAACTCACCTTTTATCTTCCTGTATTCAATGGCTAGACAGACTGCAATTTATGCTTATCTGGCTAACTGAGCTCAGAGGCAATTACAAGCAAATCCTGTACTTGCCAGTTACCTTTCAGTGTTGGGCTTTGGCTCTTTATTTCCATATGTGTTCAATATAGGTAATAAAGAACTGGAAGTAGCTTGGCTGTCCCTTTTTAATTAACTATTTTGCATATTTTATAGGTGAGGGAGACAAGTACCTCAAGCTGAGATATTTAGAGTGTATTCCCATGAAAATTGCTAACAAAAGCCAATTAATCACTGCCATGTTTTGTTTACCTTTGGGTAGCTCTCAGATTGACATTAATGTTCATATTTAAATATTTGTATGATTGGACATTCAAAAATATCATAATAACTAAAGTATAAATTGTCTTACTGAGAGAAAAGTTGTGAATACATTTCTTTGAAAAAAGAGACAAAAGTAAACTGTTCACACTACTTTGGGATTTCTTTGCATACATCATTGTAGTCTCAGCACTTCAGTTTGGGTAAAATCTATTTATGCTTCAATCTTTATAGTATATGCATGATTACTTCTCAAATCCTGTATCAACAAGATCCTTCTCATGGTAATGGCTGTAAAGACCTTGCATGTATAGCAATTATATATAATATGCCCCTAGAGAATGCTTAGATTTCTTAGCACTATGTAAGCATCTTGTCATGGTTTAACCCCAGCTGGCAACTGAGCTGCACACAGCTGCTCACTCCCTGCCCCTGGAGGGGATGGGGAGAGCATCAGAAGAGCAAGAGTGAGGAAATTCATGGGCTGGGATGGGGACAGTTTGGTAGGTCAGGCAAAATCACTGTGTGTGCAAGCAAAGCCAAACAAGGAATTCCTTCACTGTTTCCATGGGCAGGCAGATGTTCAGCAACCTCCCTGAAAGCAGGGCTCCATCATGCACAGGGATGGCTTGGGAAGAGAAATGCCACCACGCCAAAAGCCTCCTGCTTTCTCCTTCTTCCCCCCGCTTTGTGCTGAGCGTGAGGCCCCGGTGTCTGTTGGGGTCAGCTGTCCCAGCTGTGCCCCTCCCAAATCCTTGTGCACCCCCTGCCCAATTGCTGGTGGGGTGAGGTGAGGAACAGAGAAGACCTTTACTGTCTGTGAGCTCTGCTTAGCAATAACTAAGATATCCTACTGAATTATCAACATTCTTTCCAGCACAAATCCAAAAGGTAGCCCATAACAGCTGCTATGCAAAAGCAGCACACATCTGGCAACCTAAAAGTCCTGTGAATGACCAGAGTTTACCAGGCAGTCGTGAACTGTAAATGGGGTGATAGAAAGTATTTCTTGTTCAGAGAAGAGGTACCATACCTATCACCACATATCTAATAGTTATCAGCTCCATTTTGGTCACTCTACCAAGAAATCTCCGTCACATCTGCACCCATTGCAATTGTTTTCACTAACAAAATCAGGATCAGTAAATGTGCATTCTGTTTCCTACAGCACCTCTTACTAAAAAAAGCACCACATTGCTATGACATACTCCTAGCATTTAATGATGCATAGAATGGTAACATAAACCCAACAGAGTTTTTAGCTTCAGAGGTCTTTAAACTTTCTTGTATATTTGGCACAAAGAACTGAAGATCTGCAAGGAGAAGGATTTGATTTTTTTCTTTTTTCAATTAGAATACTTTGAAGCAAGTTACTTTTTTTGCTCTGAGTTTTTTCCTGACCTGAATAATTGGAATGGTAATGTGTTCATAGATCAGAAGTGTATTCTGAAACTTAATTCCCTTGGCACCATAGACAATGAGTATTCAAATGGTAAGCATTATTTTCTGAGGTCCTGATCTTACAAAGAACACAGTCTAAAAACTTGGAAAGAGCAAAGTCCCTGTGTGTGGGGAAGGGGTGTGAAAGGAGATGAAGGTGAGAGAGGTTGTGGTTGACTGGCACCACTTTCATCCCTGCTATGGAAATGGCTGTACTGGTAGGCATTTCCCACTCCTTGCCTTCTATACATACACAGGGGTTGTCAGCTGTCCTGAATTTCTGCACTTTTCTTCCTGTACATCATCAGAAAGACATTCTGTCCAAACACAGAAGCCTTCAGACTTTATTGTAGGGCCTTTTGATAGCCCCATGTAGAGATGTTCTCCCCAGTCACAACACAGAGTTCTTTACCCACAGAATTACCCAGGTAAGTCACACAGCTGCACATCCATGCAGCATTTCCATCCAGTGCAAACCACTGTGGCTTTACAGAGGTCACAGCCCCAGAGGAAGGACTGTTCTCTAGATTTTATGTTGCTCTCACTGTAATATCCAAGCTTAATAAACAGAATGTAATAAAAAAAATTACCAAATATATAAGAACTAGGCTGATCAGTCATGCTATTGTAGTAATGCTTTTTTTTTCTATTATTTACCTTTGGAAGGTATATTTGGGTTATAAAGACTAAATTGATTGTGTTTTCTAATTAAGAAGAAAATGAGGAAAGGGGCTGAATATTTATTTCAGAATTGCAGTCTACAGTATTTAAAATGCATGACGAGCTACAGTCTTGCTTCCTAATTACTTAGTCCCTGTCACTTCTCATTAACATGTAAATCATGTTATAAACATAGTAAAGGTGGAGTAAAATATGTCCTGAGGGGAGGGGGCATACTGGAAAATTGCTTTGGGCAGTGTGGTGATGAGAGTGTTTCATTTGCAGCTCATCTGTATTCCACTCCTATGGGAAGATGCATATATGAGATTTAAGCAATCATATTTTCTTTGTCCTAGGCTGGAGTTGTTGTTGCACTTAAACAAATTGATCTCAGGGTTTTAAATTATCTACAAGCAAATTAGCATACAAAATCTAAGATTATCAAAAATATTGAGAAAATATTTAAGGAGTAATTGTATTCTTCTTTAAAAAGAAATAAAATTTGTTTATGATTTTAGGTGATAGTCCTGAAAATGAGAACATTGCTAATAAGATGTTTTGATTCATAGCAATCCACCAGCAAAAGTCTTTGGCTCCCTGCTATATAAAAATGGATTATACATAAATAAGACAACATTTGGAATATTCAGAATTACTCACTTGTCTTTTAGTATCTAATATTTAATATTTGTAAGAATAATTGTTTCAAAACAAATTCATGCAATATCATTAACACTTTTTACTTACTCAGAGGAGTCTGCTTCTGAAAAGACATCAAGGCCTATAATTTTAATGAGAAAATCAGTTCATACCTATGATTTTGCTCTTAATTTACTTACCTGTCGCTGACTGAATGATGAATAAGGTAGAAGTAGAAAGTCTTCTTCTCAAACACTACAGTCTTTCTCTCACTGCATGAGGAAAAAATACATACTTCTAAAAATATATAATTTTGGTAGTTTTTTCTCTGTGAACAGCTGCTTTGGTGTCCTTTATCTGAATGAGAAAACTGAATTTGAAAATTTCACCTTCTCCATGTAGTGAAATCTTAAAATGGCTCATGAAGAAAAATATTTGGACTAAATATTATAAAGGAGTGACTGGCTTATTTGTATTTAGCATAGATAGTAATCTGATTTAGCTCAAATTTCAGTAAACTGATGAAACAGAAATAAAGGTTCTAGAAAGACAAAAAAGAGGAATGAGTATGTTATTGTTTCAATAAAATTAGCTTACAGCACATAATTATATATATTATGTGTATATCATGTTATACAGTACTTTTTAGCACTTTCCATATGAATATGGCAGCATATTTAAAAAAGAGATATTGGCAAGTGATTAGTGGACAGCTGGGACTTTTGGCACTAAGGATGTGTATTTCACACATCTAGAGCTTACTGAAACATCTAATATTGAGGAAAAGATTAATTTTCTGTCCCATCTTGAGAAAGGGGAAACAATTTTCTTTATTCTGGGAGGCAGGATTACCTCATTCCCCAGTTTCTGCAGATTTTCATGACAGCTGGTTTCCCTAGACCATGCCCTGTTATCTGCCATTACCTCCACTCGCAAAGCATCAGTTCAATCATTCACTAAAATGATGTGTTGTGGTTAGCAACAGTGTAGGTGAAAGCAGCAGCTTTGATCAGAACAATTTGCTTGCCTCTGAGTCTTCCTATTTCAGGAAGACAGTACTGTCAGGAAGACATTGTACTCAGGTTTAGTGTTTTATTCACAGACAAAAGAGCTGGAGATATATATTTTAGTGAATTAATTGAAATTTGAGACACTTCTTTGCAGTGGATCTTTTTAATTAGATGGCAATGACAGTACAATAACTGCTCCCTCATCTTGCCTTGTGGTTTGCTGGACATTCAAGGCTCTCAAGCAAAAAGGAGATAATGGTTTCAGCAAACAGTAAGTGAACTTTAAACTTCCTGAGTTAAGAAAATTGAAGAGATTTGAGGAGATTAAAATGAGATGAAAATGAGAGAGTTTTGATGAGGGCAGAAAGAAAAGAGATGTTTCTCGGGATGACTGTATGCAGGGATATGGGCTGAAATAAAGCTGTCATCACATTTTTTGGTAGAAGTCAGTGTTTTCAAAAATCTGTTGATTATTGCAAGAAGTTAAAGGTAAGAAAGGTAATATATCTTCGGTTAAAAGAACCTGCACACAAACTTGTACCAGGAGGCAAATTAAAGTGGGATTAATCCTTGCATTGTGATGGTTCTCCCTAAAGAGAAGGAATTTAGTTCATACCTGAAGCTGGATTCTGGCTAAAGGGTCAGAGTCTGTAATTTCACAAGAAAGTGATAATAAAATGGATTTACAGAGCCTGGTACACTTGTGTGCTTGAGTCACACAGGAGGAAATGTCTTTGCTCAGAGTGGCAGGAAGAGGGAGGAGATGGGAAGTGACAAATTTGGGTCTCTCAGAGGTTATGTAAGGCAGTGCCAGGGCAGCAGGAGCTGAGGCTGTCGGGTCAGTGGCCTGGCTGCTGGGCAGCTCTGCAGCACTCAGCCCCCACGGGTCAGCAAAGCCTCCGTGGGGCTGACAGGGAAGGCAGCCCTTGCTCTTCCCATCTGCAAGGGAGGAAGGATCACAGATGCTGAAGAAGTTGCAAGTCAGTCCCTTTCTGAGCCTCCTGGGGGCTCTGGGTTGTGAGGGACAGTACATTACATAGAAAAAGATGCTCTTCAGCAAGGGTGGAAAAAGGAATTCCCTAAGCCCATGGTTTATCCTCTGGCACTGCTGTCCTTTTGTTACTGATGGCATTCCAGCCCAAAGACAGTTCCCAGATGGGTCAAGCTGATCACCCATTTCCCTAAGCCAGTAACTGATTACCTGCCATCACGGCAGCATTTCACCCTGCCTGCTTCAGTGGCTTGGAAAAGTGTGTTACTCTAGGAACAGGCGCTTAACCTCCCCTTTGACCCATCCCCAAGCCACTTTCCTGAGGGCACTTTTGCTCCCAGAGTATTGTTCCCCAGCCACCAGCCTTGCAGGACTAGAAGTTTGCAAACTCACTCAAAGATTTGGCACAGAATGTCATGCATAGGGCCAGCAGGAATCTGTGACCTGCTGGAAAATAACAGGAAAGCACTGGAAAGGTGACTGTTTTCTCCAAAATAGAAAGGAGGATCTGGTGAGTTAGCACAAAAGTACAAGGTCCTAAAATGCCTCACCTACTGAGGGCAAAAATGTAGAGGGACAAAAAGATTAGCACCAAAAGCAACCTTTGGAGGACTGCAATAAAAAAAGGATGGGAAAAGGAATGATCACAGGGTCTGGGTGGGCATTACAGTGAATAGGTTCTAAGTGATGTACTACAGAAAATAATTATTTTTTCTTCTGTACTTGTCTTTTGCTGTCTCTTTGATTTCTGAATAGTTATTTGAAAAAATAATCAAAAGACAAAGTCGTGTAAGAGATATCAACAAAAACTGTTAGTTTCATTTAACAATAAATGGAGAAGAAGAGTTAAGTAAACCAGAAAATGGACAGTTAAGAAAGGTTTCCTGGTAACCAAACAATTATGTGAAGCACAAAGCAGAAAATGAAAATTGAAATAGAAGTTGGGGAGAAGCCGTGAACTTTGGTTAAATTTTTCCATTTGAATTCTGACCTGTTATTAAAATTTTCTGAGCCAGACAAAAAATTGGAGGCAGCCTGGGAACAGTGCTCAATGACAGTGACATTTCCTGACAGAGCAATTCTTTGCATATCAGTTGTAATAATTGTATTCAATCTGACAGCAACAGTTTAACCCATTCACCAGGGGAATTGTCTTGCTGCGAGACCAGTGATCTATGTTTTCATTTAGATGTCAATCTAGCCTTGTGCTGAATATTTTAAAGGTAGAATTAGCCTTAAATGATTGTACTAATATGATAAACACCATCTCTCCTTGAATTGTTTCACAACAGAATCTTAAAAAAGCAACTTGTTTTCTCCCACAGAAAAACTTAGAAATCTAAGGGGTTTTGCCTTTTTCAAAGCCAAGCTGAATGAAATCACTTATTTCCTAAGGCAGTTTTCTTTATTTGACCATAAAGGAAAATAATTTTGGGCATCAGAAAGTGTTTTGCCTCTAAATATATCCCGAGTGCTTCATACAGTTGCAACAACTAAAATCCAAGTGCCTGTGCCATTTTCTTCCAGTATGAGTGGGTTTTTATTTTTTACATGAGAGGCAGGAGACCCTATCAGGCTGGAAGACAGAAACATCAGATGAAAATCAGTTAAATACATCCATTCATTGTAGAAATTATGCTGCCCATAGAAAACTTAATGGTGGGTGGAAATGGAGAGAGATGAAAATCCTGTGTGACTGGCCAAGCTCAGAGGGTTGGAAGCTGCTTTAGATGCACATTCGGTTGTCCTTTGAAAACTGTCAAGCCTTATAAATGCTTCCCAGGCCTGTTTCTCTGCTTCTGCAATACTGCTAGCTGCTGCAGAAAATATCACCAGAATAAATCTTCAGAAATTACACCCTGCCACTGGGTTGTACTGAAGATGATGGGTGCCTGAATAGACTTTTGAAATACAGCTAAAGTAGTCACTAAATGCAGTTATGGTGCGAAAAACTCACCAATACAGGATAGGCTATTAATAGAAGGTGTGAGCTTAATTGCAAAAGGGAAGAAAAGAGGAGAAGTAGGGAAAGCATTGCAGGTAATCTTCAGGACATGAAGACTTGTGGCTTTTGATATATGGCTGTTTTCTGTGTAGTGCTATTGGCTTAGGTGGTGAATTGTTTATATACCATGTTAAGCATTATGGGAATGGCCCACTCTTCTAAAAGACTGGGCAAAGAGAACAAGCAGAAAGTTTGAAGACACTTGCAGAAAAAAAAATCAAAACCAAAAAAATTAAATGCAAGCAAAAGAAAGAAAATTTTTTAGAGAGATTATAAAAAGAAGGAAAAAAGAGATGGGGGAAAATAATGAAGATAGTTTGTGGTTTTGGAGAAAATCAATATATGATAGTGTGGAGGGATAGAATGTAAGAATATAGTGCAGAAGGCAGTCTCACACCTGAGGAGCTGCAGCTGTACCGATCACCAAAGATTAGGAACAGGCCTGCCCTTAACAGGCCATAGCTGTGTCCAATAAGAAGATGAGTGCAACAAAAGAGTGGGTTAGCTGGGTGAGGAGAGAGCTGGAGTTTGTTGGTTTGTTGGTTGTGCTGTGAAGAAGAAGGAGTCAGTGCTGTGAGGCACTGCACATGAGAAATTGCCAAGAAGGTGTGGGAGCTTTTGCAATGTCAAGATGGCAACATGTCAGCTTTAAAAATAATTTAATTAATTGTTTGACATAACAGAGAAAGCTGCAGTATGTCTATCAATGGACAAATTTTGCAGAGCTATGCTGTGAAGGCAACATTTACCTGCTAGCCCAGGTTCAATTGGTGTGGTGAAATTTCTTCTTTAGATTAAGTCTGATCTCTCTTCCCATGGACCCTTGAGAAATAAAGGCTGTAGAGTACTCCCTGAGCTTTTAGTGGAGATACTTCAAAATTTTCATTGCAGAGAGATGAGGAAAAAGTTAAACAAAGTAAATAACCAACATGATGGTGAATGACTGTTTAACTGAAAGTAATGGATATTGATCCAATACAAAGTTCTTTTAACAGACCTTGTTTGCAAGCTCAAAATTTACTTGATCAATGGATTTATACCCAGGTAAGGGATCTGTGTGTTACTGTACACACAGTGAGACACAATGAGACATCGTGGTAATGTTTACTCTCTAAAAATCCTTGCAGAAATAAAAATAAATACTGTATTAAATGCAAATATTCCCATGCCAATCCTTAAATGAAAGACAGATGATTTGAACAGGTTTAATTTTATGTAACTTCAGTCCTGTTAAAGAGAGTTGTCTAATTTCATGCTAGTCACAAAGGCTTCCTTTCCAGTAAATGGAATAAATAGGCATAGCTGAAAGATAAATAATCTGGCCTACTTTAGAAGCTATTTTAGGATGAAACGTATTATCTTTTGGAGGTGCTTGTTTCTCTTTGACAAGAATGAAGAGAACTGACTGTGACTGACCTAGAGTAATAGATTTAACTTTTAGAACCCTCAAACATGGTAAATCAGTTGCATTCTTTGTCATATGAAGGAGGGTCAAAGTAAAACACTGGTCTGCCAATAAGAACAGTTTTAATTTTTTTTCACAAAGCATGAGTTGTTGTGTGTTAATAATTCAGATATGGGGTAATTCAAGAGTCTCCTTTTGTTCTGCCTTCGTTTTCTCACTGTTACCCACAGCTCTGCTGGTCTATGCTTCAAAAGCTATGTCATAAAGTTTATGAGGAGTCAGAATATGATGTATTTTTTTAAAAAAACACGAGTACTTTGTGGAGGATTTATATTTCCGTATTCTGTATGCGCTGCTGAATAGCATAGTAAAGTTAAAAATATCTTCCAGTATGAATTTTTTAACAAACAAAATGTCTTTAGATGTTTCTGAAAATTGTGTAAAAATAGAACCAAAAAGAAATCAAATGTAGAACAGCATACAGAAATGCAGCTTATTCTGATAGATGACTTTAGATTGCTTTTGTTTTTTCACTGGGTGTCTAGTTTTGAACAGGTTGGCAGCAGTTTCCCTGGAGCTGTCCTGAACATTTGTACCTGTATTTGGGTTATGTGCTTTTCACAGTACCACACTAAAGATGATGTTGTGCTCATCTTCTGGACATTTTCCCAGTGTTATGTGGAAGTGTTCTTGTACATGGATCAAAATATGGTATTTCCACTTATACACAGTCATCTATATTCCTTTGAATTTGGAGCTTGCTGTTGTGAAATGCTGATTGTAATGAGCCCTGTTGTTTTAAGTAAATATTTGAGGTTCCATCTGAGCAGATCTCTTATGTGGCAAATGGCCTTGTTAGAAACTGCCAACGAGATGCAGTGCAGAGCATGCACAGTTGTGCTCCAAATGCATACAGCTGCATGTGATTCACTGCAGAAAATGAAAACCTGATAATGTAATTTGCATGATATCATTTATCTCATTATATTAATCTCTTTATTACGATTTTGAAGTTACAGATTTCTGCTAAGTAAACTGTTGGCTGTTTTATTCTTTTTTGAAGGATTTTATTTTACTTTTTATTGAAAGGGCTTTAAAAACAGGAGCCACTCCTAGCAGAGCTACTGTACTGTATCATTGTGATGTTAAATCTGTCAAGGACACGAAATAGCATCATAACATTTTGACTGAGTACAAGTGACTGTGCTGTAGTTTTGAGATTGTGGCTTGCAAGTCAAGTGTCAGTAGAGGTAACTCATTAGCTACAGGGCTTTCAGTAAAAGACCATGCCGTGGATTGGCAGTCATGTTAATGTTCAGCTGTAGCTTCTCAAGTGGGGTGGGGGATTTTTGCAGAGCACAGCTTCTCAAAAGGTTTGCTTCTAGGTAAGCAAATGTATTTTGGATCCGTAGACTTCAATCTCTTCCTTATTAATATTATTCAGATAAGGATAGAAGATGAGGAAGAGCTACTTATCTGCCCTGGCATTAAAAAGAAAAAGGACAACAAACATGCATGCACAAATATCACCCCCACCCCAAAAATAAGATATCACAGTTACTGATCGGAGAACAGTACAAACATGTACTGACTGCTTTGCTCTGTGCAGTCATCATTTGTATAGAGCACCTGATATTACCACTGTTTTGAACTGATATTTTTAACTTTTTTGTTTTTAACATGATTTCAGATATTTTCTTCTGATGTTGAACCCACCTGTATTTAAAATAGAAGAAGAAATAGAGCATCTCACAGAAGAGATGTTCTTAATAAAGAACACATGACCAACTTCAATTTTCTGCAGTCGTTAGTGGTGCTAATTAAGACTGCATTTTCTCACCCTCTCTTTGGACTCAGGAGTCAATCATCTGGAGGAAAGTCAATAGTGTGTCAAAGTGATAGAAAGTTTCTTGAGAAGTTTGGATGTCTAAAAAGCACATATTTTCCTGTAAACTGCCATCAATGATATGTCACATGTCTTCTAGGTTCTATATTCAACAGTCAAAATAACTAAGTTTCTCTTTCTAAGCAGCAAGTCCATATCAGGTTTTTCACAGGTATTTTAGTGAAGAGAAGTGAATAGGAGATATGTTTTTCATGAAATGAAAGAATCTTGTTTGAATCACCACAAGCTTCCTCTAGACTTGATGGGAGTTTGAATGATCCTAGGGACAGTATAAGTGAGAGTGAAAAGGACTGTCAATTAAAAAAAGCCTCCAACTAAGGGTAAAGTATTTTATGTGTGTGGTATGATACAAATGTCTAAATGGTATGAGAGCTGTTGGAAGATGTAGGAGCTACAACAATCTTATCTCAGCCATATAGGAAGAAGAGGGCTGAGGTTTCTTTTTCAGAAATACATTGTTCTGTTTGAGACAAGACCATGAAAAATTTTCCATTTAGATCAGTTCAACAAATACAAATTTGAGAAAGGATATTAACTTTTTGGGGTTTGGGAGTTTTTTTATGTTCTTAAGAAATAAATAACAGTTTTTATAAAATAAGATACCAAAAGGATAATATTTCCCCTTGTGTTTTCAAACTATGATGTCTTAAGGTCATATAGAAAAAGTGTCCTCTGATTTCTAACTTCTTTTGTTATCGAATAGATACCATTGAAGACTTTAAGTCATGCCCATGCTTTTGAAGCAAATCAAATCTGGTCTTAGAGATTACAATATGAAAACTGTGACTATTGCAACACCAACAGCTACACCACAGTAGACTTACTAAATCCTGGCATGTGTATAGTGTGTCTGAAATCTTAAAACAAATGATGAAATAAGTGAGCATGGAAACACCAAACATGAAAAGATGTGTTTCTGTGAGCTGCTCATTTTATTGGTCCACTAAGGGCATGAGACTGTGGGAGGCAGAGCTGTATGCAGCATTTGTTTTTTTTATCTGTCACCCAGAACAATAGTTTTGAACATGGATGGTAAAGAAATACTGCTTACTTGTGTGAGAAAATTTGTCATTCATAGTCAGGAAGAATCTAATAATCTTTTTGTGAGTGCACCCTCAGCAGTTTTGCCGACCATACCAAGCTGTGCAATGTTGTCAACACGTTGGAAGGAAGGGATTTCATCCAGCAGGACCTGGACAGGCTTGAGAGGTGGGGCTATGTGAACCACATGAGGCTCAATGAGGTCAATTGCAAGGTCCTGCATGTGAGTTGAAGCAATCACAAGCACAAATATAGGCTGGGTGGAAAATAGATTGAGAGCAACTCCTGAGTGAAACCCTGGAGTTCTGCATCCAGTTATGGGGTCATCAACATAAGAAGGGCATGAACCTGTTGGACTGAGTCCAAAGGAGAAAGCAAAGATTATCAGAGGTCTGGAGCACCTCTCCTGTGAAGAGGCTGAGAATGATGGATCTATCTAGTCTGTGAAAGAGCAAGTTCTGGGGTGACCTTAGAGCACTTACCAGTACTTAAAGGGGGTTTCAAGAAAGGTGGAAAGGAACATTTTACAAGGGCATGTAGTGATGCAAGGAGCAATGGCTTGTTTTTAACTGAAAGAGAGCAGGTTTAGATTAGATATTAGACAGAAATTCTTCCCTGTGAAGGTAAAAGAAGACTGGAGGTACTGGAATAGGTTACTCAGAAGTTGCAGTTGCCCCATCCCTGGAAGTGTTCAAGGCCAGGTTGGATGGAGCTGTGAGCAGCCTGGTCTAGTGGGAGGTGTCCCTGCCCATGGCAGGGGGTTTACAATGGGGTGATCTTAAGGTCCCTTCAAATCCAATCTGTTCTATGATTCTATGATCCTTAAAGCACAGATTGTTCACTTTAGTTGGTGTGAAACTTGTGACTGACAGTGATAAATACATGGTTATAATTTACAGTTATGAAATGCCTTTGCAGTGGTGTACATCCTTAGTATTGGACTTATATGTAAAAAATCAATGTATTTCTCTTATCTGACTTTACACTGAGAAATTTTTTTTTGAGAATTTAACTCATTTATAGGACTCAGTATCAAAGTAGGAAACCACAGCCAAAAGTGCCAAAGGCTAGAGAGGTTAAGATGTTGGCGATATACTCTTTTAATCAGTATCTCTGAATATGAATTAAAATATAAAGCAAAATACAATGTAGAAAGACCAAATGGCCCAATATAAGTTTTGGGTAACACTTTTTATAGATAGAACATCAATTACTATATATTGTAAAAGTATATAGTACTTCTTAAAAGGAAGTAGCAATAATATGACAACAGTGTATCAAAAATAATCACAACTCCAGCAAACTGATTTTGGAAAAATTAGGTGGGATCGTTTTGTTTTCTCTTGTCTTGAGTAGAAGCACTAGAAGCATCTACTGCAAACCATAAGGTCTGCTGGAAAAAGAGGAAAAATCATTTCCAAGGTTCTTTAAAATACAGTTTTTTCAAGTCAAATGAAATATTACTGGTCTAGATATCTACTGCTATACCACAGTCACACAAACAGACATCAAAGGCTTTCCTAGGTTATAAAAGAGCTATCCTTGTGATTTTGGAATCATCTGGAGATTACATCTGGAAGAAAGGCATTCTGAACAGATTTTAAAAATAAAATTAAATTCTCTGAGAATGCACTAATAGGAGACCTCTAAACAAGTAACTGTGAAATCAACATGGATGTGAAATAGATTCTGTATTTAAAATAATTCACAAAATTACTGTGTGAGCTAATTAAAGAAGACTAGAGGGACTTTTATTGCTTGGAGTGTTAAAAATTAGAGTGGATGAGACACTAGGGGGGCCTGTTCAAAAACCTTTGAAATCTTTTGAAGTCATCATAAGCTTTTCCCTTGAATTTCAGCTGGTTTTCAGTCAGCCACACATAGTTGTGCTAAAAGAATTGCTCTCCATTGTTAAGCTATGCAATTCATCACTGCAAAGTGTTTTAATTTTTTCACTTAGAAATACGTAAGTGTGGGAAAATATAAACACTTACATTTTTATCTCTCAGAATGAAATTAATTGCAATATGAATAGAAAATATAGATTTGATGTTTATATGACATAAAGTTATATGTTTCCATATTTCTTAGAATTGGTAAGGGATACAAACTCTGTTCTTTGCTAAAACTCAAAATCTTTTGCTAACAAAGATAGGAGTAAATTTTCCAAGCTGAAAATTACTGCTGAAAAAATTTAGTAACTGAAATGGGAGTCAATAAAAAATGCAACTTTTAGTTGTCATAACTAATTAATCAGGTTGTGAAAAAGTGTGGACTATAATATGGAACCTAGGAGGAAGGAGACATCTATTTCCCATAAGTTTTTCATTAAAGGTATTCCTACATTCTAGAATAAAATTTTTAAAATACTTTAAAATGGATGAGTACATTCCATTAGACTTGCATATTCATAACTCAGTTGGTTTTTTCTTAATAAAGACTAGAAAAGCCCATGTAAAGTTAACTTCTCCTCCTGTAAGTCTTGCAAAACTGTATTACAGGTAAGAAAAATTGTATTCAAAATTCTGTTTTTGCAGATATGTAAATATATTTATAGTTGCATGTGCAGGTGTGTTCATGTGCTCCCTGAAAAGCCAGGTGGGTGGAAATTACTCTTCCAATCATTAATGTAGTATCAGAACTGGATGCAAGTGTTAGCCACGTGCTTTTGGAAATGTCTCTGTGGTGAGTGTAAATGCTGACCCTTAGCTGTGACAGATTGAGAACAAAGTGGAGGAGGGCAGAACCACTGGCCAAACACCAGCTCCTGTTCCTGTGCCAGTGTCCAAGGGGATCTGCCTGTAGGAGTTCACTCTCTGCAGCCAAGCCATGTGAAATAATAGCAAAGCAAAAGTGGCTGAACTGATACCTGTTCACTCAAAATCCCTTCTGCACTAGAACTGCTACAGAATTCCTGATTATTCCACTTCTGTCTAAAGCGTCATTAACTTATATTTTAAATAACCAAATTTCATACCTTCTAGCAATCTAAGAAATGAAATTAACATTTTTAAGGTCATCAAAAGATGGCAATTTGGGATGCCTTCTGATCTACTTAGACATCAGACCTAAATTTGTAGCTTTTTTTTTTCTGGTCATAGTTTTCTACTCAGTGGAGTTAGAGCCTCATCCATCTAGTTAACTGTGAATTCCATTCATTGAGCACCATTCATCTGTATCTTCTTTACCCAGAGTTATAAGGAAAAAAATTTTTGTTTGCCAAAGCTTTAATACCCATTTAAAACACCTAAAAAGTTGTTTACATTGATTCCAAGTTGGTCCATTGGAATTTACAATTTCTATGGATCCCTGTGTGATGAATTTCTATCTCTAGGTCTTGAATAATCCACTCAGTAGTTTCCACTCAAGCAAAACCAGTTAAACAAAGTAGTAGAGCTTAAATCCAAGATAATGATGTTTCAAAAATATCTATACATATTATTTTATTGTAAGATTTTTTACTGATCACATTTTTTATATCTGTATTTCCCAGAGATGAGTAAACAATAGCTTTTTTATTTCCCCAAAGATTAACGACATTCTGCCCAACACTTTGATTGGTTTAATCAGTGAGTTCCATAGACAAGGTTTGCTGACAGAAAATACCCCACCCCTGAAAGTGTCTCTTATATTTTTTCTATAACATCTTCCTTGGCGTAAGAGGCTGATAAAAATTAACAAGAAATTTTTTAATTGCTGCAACTTCAGTTCTATAAACTTGAAGTTAGTCAGAAAAAAAACCTCATAATTTTCTTTTTATTATAACTGTATACAGAATTAAAAATATTTGCAAGAATCATTTGAAATCAACTGAAATATGGAACAACATAAATTCAGGTTTAGTGATCACATATTAAAATATCTGTCTGTTTGTGGTACAAAGAACAAAATTAAAATTCCAATGCTGTTCATATTTTTTGGAAAGAACTCTCTTAGAACTATAAAACAAGAAAAAGTAATATGAGCCTAGGATAATTCTATAAGGGAGAAACACTGAGTCCTGACAAAATGGGTTGAAAGTCATTCTGATCTTTTGGCTATAAACAATCCCCAGTGAATAGGATTTGACATCAGATTTTGTCAGTGACTTGGTTTATATAACAAAACCATTACAGACTAGACAGAAATGGCCTGCTCCACTCAGGGAAAGCTTAGGGGGAAAAAAGAACTATAGGCATTGCGTAATTTCTCTTCAGGTGAGTTACATGAAGGATGGGCTTCACACAGTCTTGCAAAAAACCCAGGACTGACAGCCCCTGGATTGGCAGCACCAGGCAGAGCTTGGACAAGGCACAATTGGGTTTTGACGTCCAGGAGAGCACGGGAAATATCCCCCTTCCTTTGACCATCACAGGAAAGATGCCATGGTGAACAAACCAGGTTTGATGAAACATTCATATGCCAAAACAAACCAGTACCAGCAATTTTGCTAAAGTTCAAAGCATCTCTGCAGTGTTTCCTATAATGGGGAAGGTTTGTCACAGAATACTGTTCCATGTTGTCCCTGAATACTGAACCTATCCATAAGTAGGCTAGAATGAATCTTTTCAGTATATGATGATATATATTTCTGAGGCCCTATTTTCTTCCAGTATGTTTCACTTACCAAAAACTGAAACTATACTGTTCTACTGAAAAAATACCCCAGAAAGCAAACAAAAAGAAGCAAACAAACACCTCCCCAAAACTTCTATGAGAACAAAAATAACCAAAAAATGGTAGCAATTCGTAGGATTAGAAAGTTTTTACTTTTACCCAAAGTTTTTAATCTCCAAAGATCAGGCTTTAATAATATTTTTCAAGTATTTATAGAATATTTTCTCCTTAAGCAATCAAAATACTGTGGAAAAGATTTAAATCATGACTTCTTTGTGAAGATGTGAACCTGAAAATGTAATAAGTCACTTAAATTTCCAGAGGTCACATGAAAAACTAGTTGAAGAATTAGGAATAGACCAGGCATTTTTTTCACAAATTAAGACACCTTGGCAACCAGAAATTAATTTTAAATTCATTAGCTATAGGATTTTCCCCAGTTTTTCTGAAAGAAAAGATTTTTCTGTGTAGATGGGAAAACAATTTCAGTGCAATTTATGACTTTCCAGAAGTTTCTTCTTTTTTCTGACATATGAAGATTTTTGCAGGATCATAGAAATTATTGCATGCTATAGGATTAAAACAGTTTGCATGTCACTAGCAGCAATTTAAAGCAATCTAAATATTACAAAAGGCTTTCTTTGGTTCATGGGCTGACAGATTTAAGGTTTTATTTTTGTTAGTGCAGTTAGTGACAGTAGAGGTATTAATAACCAGATATTTGAAGAGTAATAGTTATTTCAAAGTTCCAGTAAGATTTTAAAATCTATTTTGTTGTTTGCTATCAAAGCATAGAAAACTTTTGACCCAAAAAAGTAATTTCTAGTAAGGCATATCATAAAATTAAAGTAGTGTCTTAGAATATGACATCCGAACAAATAAACACAGATGAATTGTGTATCAAATTTCCTTCAGGGCTCAAATCTATGAGCATGGAAACTTGCTAATGCAACCTGAATGATTAGGTTCTGTGACTCCCCAAGTTATTTCAAAATATATTTTCTGTGAAGAAATGCTATTAGTGTATGAAACGAGTTGGATGGAAAAATCCTTATGAAGGATAGTGGAAGTTTATTAACAAAATGAAACATATCTAATTATGTTATTCTTCATCCATTCTAAAAACTGCAAACATAAACATTTATTTATTGCATCAAAAGTTTAAAATCAATTTTCTTAAGGAAGGTGAACTTAAATTCCAATTTAACTCTGCAGAAACGACTGTGTTACGTAGGAAAGAAAGGAAATGGAAAATAGTGGAAAATGCATTATGTCTCAGTCATCTAACATTGCTTAATGATACTACAAGTAGTTTTATAAGTTATTTTCATATTATATTTATGGATTGGTTACTGATAATTTCAGATTATATTAGGCATTTCTTTCTGCAGTCCTCATTTATAGTGCACTGTTGCCACTTCAATATATGATTGCCTCAAAGAAGAAATTTCCGTATTAACTGAGAGGTATCTGAATATTAGATTGCAGAAATCATTGTAAGTTTCTGTTTATTATAATAATAAAAAGTCTTGATAAATATGGTGAGGGAAATGTAGAAAATTACCTCCATCAAATAAGACTGCCTTGATGCACGTGTAATTGGTCAGAAGCTTCTAACATTCTTCCTCAGCAATGTAATGTTATTTGCACAAAGACATCTTTCTAGCCTTAGACATTATCTCTCTGAAAATTAGTAGCTGATAAATTAGGTGCTGATGGGGAGCCAACAGAGTGCAGTCAACTGTGAGTGTGAAGATAGCACTATTTGCATTCCTTATTATTCATAAAGAATTACAGGACGCCCACACATCTGACATGATTAGAACACATGAACAGTAGATTAAAGTCATTCTGTATTAAATATAAAAAATTAAGGAGAAATGAAAATACATTTTGGCCATTATAATAAAGTGATGTTTGTTCAGTATTTCCTAACTGATCTGTGTTTCTGTGCCAGTTGTCTTTTCAAGCAAAAGAAAGCTTTACATTTTGCTGGAAATTCTTTGCTTTAGATTTCAGCACAACTTATTGCCTAGGAATTACATTAGAAGCTGTATTGAAAACACTAAGTCACACTGGAACTGAAAACTCAGAGGTGATATTTCTCCCTGGCTTGCTTATTGATGTTTTTTTAGGTTTTTTGTTGGTTTGTGTTTTGGGTTTTTTTTTGGTATCAATCATTTTAATGTGAATTTCTAATTGGAAAGGTTATTATTGAAGTTCATGCATCAGTCTTAAAAGGTGGCTGGATCCTGTTATTCTGTTAAGCAAATGTAAACGTACCTGTCCTTAAATACCTGCACAGAGCAATGTTCAATGTTGCAAAACATAAGACAAGAGAAACCTAATATGCCTGGAAAGATACTTGTCTGGAAGTTGGTGTGAAAACTCCCAGGAGTCAAACAAGAATGTATTTTGGATCAGCCCTATGCTCCTGTAATCACAATATATACCCAGACGTGTGTTACTCCTTTCATTTAACTTGCAATTTTCACAAGTCTTGAGTTCCTGTGAGAGCTTTCAAGTCAGAAGTTCATTGGCCTTTTGTGAGAGAAGGCTGATTGACACAAACATATATACTGTCTTTGTGATCAAAACATCCAGTCTCTACAATCAGACATGTAAATACCACTGATTTAATCTGATATTTACATTGGTATGCTGTAAATCAGTAATAATTACACTAAAATTCCACTGATCTAGGTGTCTTTTCATGAGTAAACACGATCAATCATCTGTGCACTCTGCCTGCCATCCTGGTCACTGGTCAGCTGTAGTCCAGGTGCCAAGGAGCTCTATTAGAGTTCTGAGCCTGAGGTTATATACCTATATATACCTATTTCAAAATCACACAGCTTCTGGATCAAGAGGCTATAGAAACAGTGATTTTGTTTGATTTGACAATGTCTGTCATACTTGAGCAAAATTTTTCTAACACTCTCCAGGAAAGATCCAAGAGCAGGAGAGGGATTGCGAATTAGATCACAATAGTTAAGGGTTAGGCACACTTAGCTTTTGAGAGACTTAATGAACTTTTATTACATAGTATGGTGTGATAGCAGAAGAAATTTGGAGATGGCAGATGCAAAGTAAAGAATACTAAAATATATATTTGAATTATCTATATACCTCACTGGGCCTGAAGATATGGAAATTGCTCCTGCTGAGGAACAAGGTACCATTTCATGGAGTTTTTGCTAATAATTCTGTTTTGAGCACAGGAACTTTCAAATAGACAATCATGTTAAGGAGATCAAAGACTAACTAGAAAATAAAATGCAGAGTATTCAGTATCATCTTATCAGTTTAAATTTCCCATGCTAAATTTTAATCACCTCATTTAAGAAAAATTGAAAGAATTCTGAAGAGCAAAATAAATAGGAGCAGAAGACTTTGAAAGTAATGAAGAGATCTTGAGAAGTCTGATGCTAACTTGTGTACACAAGCAAGATGTAATAGTGAGAGGTAGTAAATTGGAAGTACTGACAATGTAACTTATTAGCTCCTATTGTGTCTTTTATACCAAACAGAAGGAGTACTCATTAAAACTGAAGATAGTGACTAATATTGAATGATAAAATGATTAATTATTTTCTATTGTTTTTTTCCTCTGTATGACATTGAATTTGTCTTTGAATAAATTGAGTTTTGGAGTTGAAAGTATTAAAAAGCACAACAAGATATACATGAGACTGAAGAATATCCATAGTCATATCAGATAAAGCATGTCCTTTAGAGAAGGGGTACAGACTCTCAGATTTCTGAGTATAGGACAAAACATTAACTAGTGGCATTTTTTTGCCTATGGGCTGATTGTTTCATAATTGTCAACTGCTGAGTTCCCTTCACCTTAATTTGAAGCATGAGGTGATGGCCTCTGTCAAAGATGGGATGGTGGATTAGATGGATAATTGGTCTGATTCCTCATGACAGCTCAAATTATTCTATGTAAAGTCAAAGTAAAGAAGAAAATCAAACTTGTACTTTTGTCTGAAGATGAAAGCAACTGTCTAGGGGTAGGGTTTTGTGGGGAGGCTAATTCCTGCAAGCATTTCTGCTACACCTAAAGAACATTGAAGTGAGAATTTCTGGAGATTGCTCCAAAATGCAATTCCTTGTAGAAGTAGGTTGTACTAATTTATGTTCTGGGAAAGGTTTAAAGCTGTATGAGTATGGCCTCCTGTCTGTAGGAGTATACTTTGCTGTGCTGCAAAGCCTCATTCACCCAGGCGAAATGCAGGTGCCAAGGAGCTGTATTAGAGTGCTGAGCCTGAGGTTATATACCTATATATACCTATATATACACCTATTTCAAAATCACAACTTAATGAACTTTTATTACATAGTATGGTGTGATAGCAGAAGAAATTTGGAGATGGCAGATGCAAAGTAAAGAATGCTAAAATATATATTTGAATTATCTATATACCTCACTGGGCCTGAAGATATGGAAATTGCTCCTGCTGAGGAACAAGGTACCATTTCATGGAGTTTTTGCTAATAATTCTGTTTTGAGCACAGGAACTTTCAAATAGACAATCATGTTAAGGAGATCAAAGACTAACTAGAAAATAAAATGCAGAGTATTCAGTATCATCTTATCAGTTTAAATTTCCCATGCTAAATTTTAATCACCTCATTTAAGAAAAAAATTGAAAGAATTCTGAAGAGCAAAATAAATAGGAGCAGAAGACTTTGAAAGTAATGAAGAGATCTTGAGAAGTCTGACACTAACTTGTGTACACAAGCAAGATGTAATAGTGAGAGGTAGTAAATTGGAAGTACTGACAATGTAACTTATTAACTCCTATTGTGTCTTTTATACCAAACAGAAGGAGTACTCATTAAAACTGAAGATAGTGACTAATATTGAATGATAAAATGATAAATTATTTTCTATTGTTTTTTTCCTCTGTATGACATTGAATTTGTCTTTGAATAAATTGAGTTTTGGAGTTGAAAGTATTAAAAAGCACAACAAGATATACATGAGACTGAAGAATACCCATAGTCATATCAGATAAAGCATGTCCTTTAGAGAAGGGGTACAGACTCTCAGATTTCTGAGTATAGGACAAAACATTAACTAGTGGCATTTTTTTTGCCTATGGGCTGATTGTTTCATAATTGTCAACTGCTGAGTTCCCTTCACCTTAATTTGAAGCATGAGGTGATGGCCTCTGTCAAAGATGGGATGGTGGGTTAGATGGATAATTGGTCTGATTCCTCATGACAGCTCAAATTATTCTATGTAAAGTCAAAGTAAAGAAGAAAATCAAGCTTGTACTTTTGTCTGAAGATGAAAGCAACTGTCTAGGGGTAGGGTTTTGTGGGGAGGCTAATTCCTGCAAGCATTTCTGCTACACCTAAAGAACACTGAAGTGAGAATTTCTGGAGATTGTTCCAAAATGCAATTCCTTGTAGAAGTAGGTTGTACTAATTTATGTTCTGGGAAAGGTTTAAAGCTGTATGAGGATGGCCTCCTGTCTGTAGGAGTATACTTTGCTGTGCTGCAAAGCCTCATTCACCCAGGCAAAATGCAGGTGCCAAGGAGCTGTATTAGAGTGCTGAGCCTGAGGTTATATACCTATATATACCTATATATACACCTATTTCAAAATCACACAGCTTCTGGAGGTGAGCTTCAGTAGGAGTGGTAATATTCCTTCTGGCATCTGAGGCAGCTTTCCTTTGACCACTGAGATAGATGTGTAGGATCCCATATTCTGCTGTGTGTACTTATCTTCGTGGAACAAACATCACAATTCACTTAGACTGCTTATGGACATTTTAAGCCTTTTGGGTCCAATAGATTGACAAGATAAAAATAGATGTAGCTACCTTTCAACATCTACATGATTACCAGGTCTGTATAATGAAGTCATCTCTGCATTAGAGAAATAGCAGGAGCAGTTCTTTTTGTGCTGAAGGGTGCTTGAAAGAAAGAAGAGTCCTTTCCTTCCTTCTTGGCTTGCTTTTGGTTTCCAAGGAGAGTATGCACAAACAACCCTGAGTTATTTAATTAATGCAACAACAAACTTTTCCTCCATGCAATCTCTATTGTACATCAGGACATAGAGAACATTTTGTTTTTCTTCCATGTTCTATTGCTTATTTTTGTGTCTGTTTTTGCACTGTTTTGGGCAGCTGTGGTCACTGGAAGGACAAAATTCTGATTGCAAGATGAAGGGAAGCTTAGAAACAGAAAAGGAGACTGTTTCTGTGAGGAAACAGAATGTAGGAGTGAAAAAAGAAAATTATAAGACTAATTATTCTCAAAACAATATATTATTTTCAATAATGACTAATATTGTGAGTTCTGCACTCCTCTAGTGTTACCTTTGATAGAGGTTGATTACGTATTTTAGACCACTTCTAAAAATTCCAGTATGATTTGGTTAGTAAAACACTGCTGTGGAAAAATAGCAGAAAAACAACATTTTCTGGAGACTGCTTGTCAAGCAACAAAAAAAGAGGAGTGCAACTGCAGAAATATGAGGTCAAATGGTCTTGACCACCATGAATTTACAGCAGCAGCTTTTAGAGCAGCACTTACCTAACCACTACTGCCAGACATGTAGTGGTATCTTGAGCAAGTAATGAATTTCTTGTGTGCATTTCTATAAATGGGTGTGTGATGGCCCTTTCAACCCTGTGCTTCTTGGGGCCATGGGGCACCTGGGGCATCTTTAAACCACATCTAAATTATACAAGTTTTCCAGGCTGTCAAACGGGGTCCACTGAATCAGCTCTTTGGTCAGCTGAGGTCCTGCTGGGGGACCGGTGAAATCAGAAACACATTAGGTGGATTTTCTTGTACTCAGTGAAGTCTGACAGTGCATGGCATGCAAGAATGATGGAGTAAATGTTATGCATTGGTTTCCCATCTTCTTTATGTAGTGTTCTGGATTTTGTTTTTCTAGCACTTTTGTTAGTTTTTTGTTATGTGATGTCTTTAGCTAGACAGTGAACCTGCAAAGGTTAAAATGGTAGAATCCTCTAAGCAAGAAGGTGGTAGTCCTTTGCTTTGCCTTGCTCAAGATGTAGCTTCTCTGGAATTATTTTCCAATATGCAAAATACAAGAATACAAGGAGAAATGTAAGTACAAAAAATGCCAATAACTCCCTACAAAAAGGTGTCTTGGACTCATTAAATACACTCATTTATCAGTGCCTTTATTTTTAGAGTTTTCAGACTTTATAGTGCTAGTGATTGAAACAAATCCTCCTGTTGATTTGCCTGTGTTCTTCCACGTAGTGCGTGGGTTTTTCTGGGAAACTTTGACCAGGAATTGCAGTGAGATGGAAGGCTGCTTAGATCATGCAGTTGAAAGTGGCAATTCAAATGTCAAGCACTGAGTGAAAAACTGATTTTCCACAGTTTCATAATTAATTCCTCTCTTATGCAGCCTTGCTCATTTTGTGGTCCCAGGTGTGAGAGGCAGCTGGTTGGCTGAGCTTGTGTGGGTGGCCAGCTGTGCCTGGCATGTATTCACACAAGAGGAAATTGCAATGAAAAGGTGCATTACCTAAGAAAACATACTGTGTCCACAGGTTAGTATCACACCCTGCCCCACAGAACAACCAGATGCGTCTCTGCTTTTCAGACAAATAAATATATCAAATGGAGCAGTACCACAGACTCCTCTGCATGTCCTACTGCAGGGATACAAACCTGCAAACAGCAGGTATGCCCAACCTGGGAACCCAAAATGGCATTTCATGCATAGACTGAATTATATATCTACTTTACACATAGGTGTACCTTTTGTTTCTGAGTCACACAGCTTGATGTCCATAGGTAAATGTTAAAAATCTGTCTGCAATTAGAAGTGTTTCAAAATGTACCATGATACTGCCCCAGGATTCACTGTGATAATAAAGTATTTATGTGACAAAATTTAGATTTATCCTAAATGAATGTACTGTATTTAATCTTGCAAATGTTAATATGATTAGGGAAAAAAAAAAGTGTTTATGTCAATGTACCTAAATGCCCATTTTTCAAATAATAACATGTTTTTCTTGAATTTTTAGGAAAAGATACAATTATGATAAATGACAGATTCTGTATTTTTCATTATCCTTAGTTGCAAATGCTGGTATTAAGGTTGACTGATGCACATTGCACAAATAGGATGCTTTAAACTATGTACCAAAACACAAAGTAAACAGTTTCATGTGGCAGATAGTAATGAGTAATCCTGGACAAGCACAGGCTTACCAGTAATACAACCTTTAGGCTATACAGTTTTGTATTCTTGCTTTATTAGACATTCTCAAAAAAAAAAAAAAAAAGTCCTTCTCAATTATTAAATGCCCCAGCCAGACAGCAAATGCATAGACTGGATAAGGAGGCTGGAGAATTTATTTATTTCCAATATATCTCCCCATAATCTGAGTTTTGAGACTTACCTACAGTCTGTGCATACAAAGCATTCAAATATCACTTTTCAATCACTTGTAACAAGAAACAGCTTAAAATTTTACTCAGGTTTTTTTGTTTGTGATCTTATTTCACAACTATACAAGATTTTCAACAATATTCTAATTTTAGAAATATAGGAGATGTAATTTGAATGTGGAAGAGTCATAATAGAGAATAATAAAGGGGTTTTGTGATAGGGAGACAAATAAACCTGAGCTGCTAAACAGAAGACAGGCAAAAATGAGGTTAGAAATAGTAAATAAATACTGGACATTGATGGATCATGAGTTCACAGAGAAAGATGGAGGAGAAGAGATGATTCTGAAGGAGGTCAAATGCATCCATTGAGACATGGAAAAAGAAGCAAAGCAGAAGGATGACAAGGTTGAGCAAGTGGTAAATGGACGAGTTGATCCATGACCAAAAATCAGTCTGGAAGGGGGTGCTAAGGAGTTGAAGGGGATATCATTGCAGCTGTACCAAATACCCAGTATGAAAAAAAGAGGTTTGAGTGGAGGAAGAATCCAGTCAGCATTATATTTCTCTTTATTTTTCTCAGTCTATGTAAGCTTTGAAATATTACATGTATCTTATCTATAGGCACTGAACTTTGGCCGTGTCCATAGTACAGTTTGATGCCTAACTCTTTTTCTTTATTTGAGTACCCACTGAAATGGATTTAGATTTATATGTCCAGATATATATTTAAGGAAATTCAAGCCAGTAAGATAATTTGGGAAACTGCAGTTTTTTCTTCTTACATTAAACAGGAAAACACTGAATGCTAAAGCTGTCATCCTCACACAGTCAAGGTTGAGGCATCATTAGAGAGCTGTAGTGTTAGGAGCTAATCTTTTTGAGTGCTTAAAGAAATTATATTAATAAATCTGATCATAGAAGAAAGTTTTTATGTGGATGGAAGGATTTATTCATTATAGGCAGCCACATTTGGTTTCTGATTTTAAAAAATGTCCTTGTCTGAAACATGAAGAAAATCATATTAAGGTTTGTCTACAAGTGTCATTTGGCTGTAGGAAAAGATAAACTGAGTCAAAAGGCTCTTTTCTCTTGGGACTCTACTTCAGGGACTCCTCAGAGACTTTGGAGACATGTGCAATGGTGAACTGGCATTTTTGCAGAGTATACATGGTCACTCCTACTCTCCTTTAGTGTTGTTTCATCTTTTCTCTTTTATATATTCCTGGATTATAGAGGGTGGATATAATTTGGTATTCAGTGTGTAATTAGCATAGCAGTATAAATGGCCCAATGCTTTTGCCTCAGACAGAGACAGAAAAGAGCACTTATTGTTTCTTAGCAAGTTCAAGAGTTAATATCCTAAATATGGGCCTGGGAAATGTTTTCCTAAAACCCACTACTCTGAGACTGCTTATGTGCCATGAGCTCTTGTGCCATTGTTGTGACTGACCTCCACAAAGTCTCATCATACATTTGCATGAGCTCTAACTACCCTTAATCTGGTTAAAAAGAAAGAGATTCAGTGGGGTAAGTTACTCAAGCCAAAATTTAAAAATAAACAGCAGTTTATCCTGCAATGAAAACCAGTGCCTGACAAATAAAATTACAGCAGCTATAAAAGAAAACTGTCCCAGTCTACACAGTTAATGATATCTTTGGTAATTAAGTTACAAAACTAATGTAAACACTGCAACTCCTTAGTTATAACAGAGCTCATAAAGTGCTTTTGTCTGTTCTATTTTCTTTCTGAGTGAACATATAATAGGTTTATTGTATAAGTTGAGAATAAACTGAATTACAGCATTAAGCCCTTAATTATTTGACTGTTTGGAGTACAATTAACTATCTCTAAAAACTGTTTGGTAGTTTAGTTGGTGCTCCCAAATTTTAAAGGAAAAACTGAATGGTATTTTAAATCTAATTTACTTAAAAAGCCAAATCAAATCTTTCTGTGAGCACTTACAGAAGTTAATCTCCACTTGTGCTTTTTATTAATTGGGAAAACCAGCTGTATTCAACCTGTTCTTTAAGCCTGGCTTTCTTTCAGTGGTAGTGAACAAACAACTGGTTGAGTAGGTACTATCTTGAAATAGAGTAATTTTTATTTTAAGGCATGCTTGCTGTCATATGATTTTAAAAAAAAAGTGAAACACTTACTAAAACTTTGAAAAAACAGAGGATATGGTAGTAATCTTGTATTTAGATTGTCTATCCTGCAAGTAGCTATGTTCTGAAATATGTTCATGGCATGTTTTTTTTTTTTATTTGGTATATTTTTGACATAATAGCTCATTTTGATGTTACCATTTTGATTACAGGAGAGATACACATTAACATCTAGCTGTAATTTGATTTTATCCTATCCCTATTTCCTACATGGTTCTATTTCAAACTGTATTTCAAATAAACTGTGTATGCAGCAAAGTTGTCTGGCAACAAAATCTATGGAGCCGAGTAGGTATTTGATACCAGATAATTTGATCCTTTACCTTTTACACCATTTTGAATTCTTCTTATCTTAGTTTGTTATCATTTGCACCCCACAATATGAGGTCAAAGTCACCCATATCTCCATGAACATTAATACAAAAACAGAACTTTTTGATGATTGAGGGAGTTATATAAATACTTACTGCATTTTATTTTCAAAGAGCATTGCATTGAATAACCTCTGAAAGAAGAGGGGTTGTATTTTTTTATCTGTATAACACTGAGCAGTTTCTTAGCTGATAGTTGAATTTATTTCAATTTGTTTGAATGCAGAAAAAAAACCCCCAACATAAAAATAATATTTATTTAGACTGCGTTGACCATTTGGCATTGAGCATATCTGTAATGTAACTCTACCCAGGATAATAGAAATATTTCAGTATACCAATATGCTAAGAGTTTGACCCTACTACATGAATTTCAGCATTTCAATAGTTTCTGTGTTTAAGTACAGAAAACTTAGACAATTTAGTCCCACACCAAAAGCTATGTAAGATGAAAGGGAAAAAAGTGAAAACTAAAATCAAAATGCAAAAGCAAAATAAATTAATGCAAAAAATTGTATGTCTTTTTCAGACTGAAAATATTGGTTAGAGTCGCTATTTTAGACATGCCCATATAGAAGTCTAAGAATAATCCTGTCTCTGAATTTTGAGTTGGCAAGTGTGAATAATGGCTATTTTTCCAATTTTGTCAAAGCAACCCATAGTAGTAAGAACAGAATATCTTCTCAGTGCACATGGTTATAACAGCCACAAACGGGCACCCTAATGTGGTACCCACAGTTGTAGTCAACAGCTATTGCAATCTGTCCTCTACAACACCTCTTTTTATTTTTGATTATTTCACAGCTTAAGGCACCACCAGGCAAGTTGTTTCCTTCTCAGCAGGAGCTGCTGCAGCCTGTTGTGCCAGTGCTGTGAGGCGTAGTGAGGCTCAGGGTCACTGTGAAATTGAGAGATGGGCAGAGAGCAAAAAAGTAGGTAGTCAGGAGGACAGAAGAGAAAATGGAGCAAAATCTCATTTGAAAGAGTGTGTTTGGTAGGATTGTGTTGGTGCCCTAGTACAAATCAGAAATCCCTGTATGTGCTTGGCTAGATGGCCAAGTGATCAGGGCTCACTGAAAAGGGGTAGAGTTTCTAGACCACAACAGAGGCTACTGATCTTAACAAAGGATTACTCCAGGAATTCTTACTTTTTTGGGTTGGTTTTTTTTTTTTTTTTTTTTTTTTTTTCTTTTTTTTTTAAATTTAAAATGGAGGGTGGGGAGGTAAAAAAAAAAAAGAGAGACTAGACTTTATTTTATTTAGCCTAATTTCTGAGATCCTTCTTTCAGTTCACAGTTTTCTTACATTCTTTATTCTGACTTGTTGGTAAATTTCCTAACAGACCTTGGATTTAATTGCCTGTTCTTTGTGTCTGTGTTTAGTTGGAGGTTTGTTGCCTTCTTGTGCCCTTGCTATCAGAGCTCCATCTCACCCATTAACATATCACTTTATCAACTTGCTACAACTGAGATGGTTATTGAGATAGATCTGTGGGATCCAGTAACAATGATAAGACACAGACACACTGGATACTGAGAAGCATTTCCATGCAGCTTGGCTGCTGTCCATCACTTTTACATCAGTTTCTCTCTCACAATTCTACTGAAGGGTTTTTTTGTGGCCAGATATTACCTGTTATGCCTATTTGAAAAAGGCATAGAATGATGCCCTGTGGATCACCAGTGATTGGTTTTAGTGCTTGACCTGAAAAGCACTGCGAAAGGAATTGTTTTTCTAAGACCTGCTGATGAAAGATTTGCTGTTATTTTAACTGAACAGAGGAATAGGTTGCATGGTTACCATGCTGTGTACCTCAGAGACAGCTTTAGTACCTGGAAATGTTCAGGGAAGCTGAGTGAGGAGACTTCTGATGATCTTAGTACCCATATTCATTTGAACTTGACATCACCTTTATTCAATTTATATGGCCAAGCACAGTAATTCTTCAACTGTAAGAAGTTACATCAGAATTTTGTCACTTAAATAGTTTTTAATGTTGGAACAGTCTTTTTTTTTTTAAATTTGTATGTGAAATAAAATGGAAAATATTTTCCCCAATAGGATAAATATATATATGTTTTGAGCCATGTGATTACATTTCTTTGCCTCCTGGTGACTTTCTTTTTTTGTTATTCGTTATTATTAAGTTGACATAACTGGTACAGACAGAGTAAATTGTGCCATTGTTTTTAGGAGTCTCACAGAAGGCCATTTCTACAGCTGTGGTCTTATTCTTGCTTTTGTATGTCCATTTCCATTAATATACCCTCATATCTGTCCAAAGCTCTACCATTTTCTGTTATAACCTTTACCTGGAGAGTACCTGAAGAAAGGTGAAAAGTCCTATTTTAGATATATTTATTGTATGTTCACTGTTTTTGATCATGGAATCACCTCTAGAGATCATCCAGTCCAGTCCCTTGCCAAGGCAGGGTCACCCAGAGCAGGTGACACAGGAACTCGTCCAAGTGGGTTTGGAAAGTCTCCAAGGAGGGAGACTCTACAACCACCATGGACAACCTGTTCCAGGTGTAAAGAGGTCCTTCCTCATGCTGAGGTGGAATTTCTTGTGTTTAAGTTTGTGGCCATTATTCCTTGCCCTGTTGCTGGGCACCACTGAAGAGTCTGGCACACCCCCCTTGTCACTTTGAGATATTGATATGCAAGAATGTCTTCTCCAGACAAAACAGGCCCAGCTCCCGCAGTATCTCCTCATGAGAGAGATGTTCCAGACTCCTAACCGACTTTGAGGCCCTCCACTGGACCTGCTCCAGTAGCTCCTTGTCTTTCTTGAGCTGTGGAGACCAGAACTGAACACAATATTTCAGCTGTGGCCTCACTAGAGCAGAGTAGAGGGCCAAGATCACCACCCTCAACTTGCTGGCCTCAGTTTTCCCTGGCACTTGGGGTTGTTCTTCCCCAGGTGTCAGACTCTTCACATGCCCTTGTTGAACTTCATTATTCTCTCTGCCCAACTCTCCATCCTGTCCAGGACTGGTGAAATGGCAGCACAGCCTTCAGGTGTATCAGGGACTTACTGCATTTCACATCACCAACAAACTTCCTCAGAGTGCGTTCTATCCCTTCATCCAGGTCATTGGTGTTGAACAAGCTGAATAAGACTGAAACAAATTGAATGAGACTGGATGATGATCAATTAGAGCTTTAGGTTGAATGGCTCAAAGTTTCTGCCAGCAGAGAAGAGGTTTTTCTTTGTAGCATTATTTGTACAGAAGGCAAGGATCACAGATCCCCCCTGCCTGCATCTGTCTGTGTCTTTGGGTTCCCTTCAAAAGCTTTTGAACTTGATGTATTTTAACTGAATGTGACAGAAGTAGAGGAGTCTAATTAATTAAATAATTAGATTTCTACAGATTTATAAATGTTTCAATTGGACATCAAGGTCAATCAGTCACAAGGCACTTCAATAATGAATTATGCTTTATTAGTTCCAGTGATGTCAGACGTTACTGTTGTCTTTCATCAATCATTCAGTTGCTTTGGTGCTAGAGGATGTGTAAACACGCCTGATAGATGTAGATGGCTGTGCAATCTATGACTTCTGAACAGTCCAGATTTTCAAACATATTTAAAAAGCAATTGTGGTGGTATTGGAGCATCCAATAAAATGTCAAGCACCTAACAGGGTTTCTTGTATGGAAAACTTGAGTGTTAAGTAACTAATCATTTTTAAAAGTCTCTGTGTATCTTTTCAAGCATATGAAAGAACATCTATTGCACTTTTGTAAGTATGAGCAACAAAGGCTCCCTTTTAGCCCACTGATGTGCTCATTTTTAGGAAACACTGATTCTTTGAACTCCAAATTCCTCTCTTGTACCCTAAATTATGCATTTTGACAAGGAAATTTAAAAAAAATACCAAAAAAACCCAAAAAAAAAAAAAAAATACAGACAAAGAATAAAAAAAAAATTTAAAAGCTTCAGATTTTCAGTCAATTATCTGCAGAAATCTTTCTTTCCTGAGGTGGATTAAAAATGTTCACAAGTAATCTGCTAAGCATATAAATGTGAGATAGTTGCCTAGGATTCCCTAACAGAAAAAGATAGGTGATGCTGGAGGCTAATTCCCTCTAAGATAAGTACAAAAGCTAAGTGGAAAACATTGCCCTGTGGACATTCTTGTCTCTTTTTTTTAAGGCAGACTAGATGATTAGGTTGTATTTGACATATATCATTTCTGTTGCTAAAATTAACCAAAATTATAGCCCCATCTAGTCTGCAAATTGACATATCAATTTCTGCTAAGTGAAAGTGTTCCTCAATGTGAAACAGGTAAGATCTACCCCTTAATATTCCTTTAAATTGTCTGTTCTATTTCATGAGTTTGATCAATTCATCAATAGTTTTGTCATCATATTTAAAACTTTAAAATGAGGGCCAGTATTCAAAAATGATGATAAGATCTGAGTTCATACTTCTACAGAGACTAAAGCAACTTCAACATTTTCTTTATCTGTTTTAGAGCCCAGAGATTGGTCCTGATCATGCAAGCATTTTTCCTACTGATTTCCATTGTTTGCAGTTGAGGTCTTGCTAATTGAGAACTATTTGCCTTGACCAGTCTAAAATCATGTTCATGCCATCACAGAGTCTTTTAAATATTTATCTTTGTCATTGATAGATAAACTGTGGATAATCAGCTCAACATTGTGGGTGAAAGTTGAGCTGAAAGGTTTTTGCAAGTTATCAAGAAACACTAAAGACGGGAAATTATCTATGTTGTCTGTAAATATATTCTGAAATTCCTCTAGGAAGAATTCAGTCCTAGAATAACTTAGGTTGTTTGTCAGGAGCTTGTGTTGATCTTCTAATCCACAACAGAACAACATGCCCTCTTCTGGGAAGTGTGCAATTCATTGTCTCCACTCATTAAGTAATATCAGGCTTGAGAATGTGGACAAAATTTATTTTCTAAAAAATGTATTAAATTTCCTTTTAAAATCTCTCAGTAGAAAAGATCCCAGTAGCAACGAGCCTGCAAGCAGCTTACATGCTGCTTCTAAATAAAGCTTTTATTCCAGGCTCCCTTTTTTCTCACCTTACATACAGAGGCACACAAGGGACTCACTCTTGGCAGTTTCTGCCTCTTTGTCTCCGTAAAAACAGACAATAGTTTGTCATCCTAATTGTAAGCTCTTGATGTCCTATTACACCAGTGACAAGTCAAGAAAAGGGAGCTTCCAAGCTTGGCAAAGGGTAAAGTCTCCTCTCCTGCTTCCTATTCATTCACCAGAGCTCTGTTGGAAGCATGAGAAAAGAGGGCTGCAGCTCACATGGAAACATGAATATCATTCACAGCCACCACCATGCTGTGTAGATCTGGCAGTGCTACACTGGCCACACTTTGAGGGACAGAGCTATAAACCTGTCACATGTTCCTTTTTCTCCCATGTGCCATTAATCTTGTGCTTATTATCAAGGCATTTTCAAGGACTAACACAACCTGTTTCCTTCCACAGCTGATATTTCTGGGTGACAGGACAGGAAGGGCCATCTTCAGATTCTGCTAAACAGGAGGTGGATCTGCCTTGGTCTTAGAGGTCATTGCAGCATCTTGCAAAGCAGCAAAAATAGAAATGGGTCCCATATGTCACTAGAAATCTACTTTTCTGAAAAAAATAAAGAAAATAATGTTATTTACCCAATATTTTATTTCTTTTTTACTATAATGTGTAAGAACAGAAATAAAGCGCATTCTCTTAATGAAGTGTGAATCTATTGTGAAAGTATTTTTATACTTCTAATTCACACTGGCCAAATTTAGTAAGGAAACCAGTATTCATTTTGGAGGATTGTTTTGGCTTTTATGAGAACTGTTCCAAAACCTGCAGAGATGTTGCAGGTATGAGAAAGGGATCTGGATCCTATTCCCTTTCTGTGCTACAGCTAGACCATAAGCCAGTGTCCCTTGGTCAATCCAGCAGAGAATTGCACAAACATGATAGGGAAATGTGTGCATGCAGACACATTAATCGTGGAGTCAGTGGAAATCCAGAACACGTTTGCTGTGGAAACCATGGAGAATTACAGTAGAAGTTGGTACCTAAGCATGAGAAGCACGAGAAAAGAGGGCAGAGGTGCACTGCTCCCTGCAGAGCTACATCTCTCCTGCTGACACATGCTGCTACTGCTTATCAGCCCCAGAAATTTAATTTCTCCTAACAATGTACATCACATTTTAAGAGGTGCTTAAAGAGGAGTATCACTGGTAGCTAGAAATTGACAGTTAAGCTGCAAACACCAGTGCATACTCAGTCTACCAAAGATGCTTTCAGAAATATGCTTTTTTTCCTTTATATGATGAAGTATTGTTGAGAAATCAGATGCAAATAAACATTACTTTGGAAAAGATGGAGAAGGAGGACATTATCACATTCATTTAAATAAAATGAAGTAAGCACAACTGACATTTTTTTTCCTTCACTGCTCGATGTGGTATAATAAATCATCCTTGATGTTACCCCATTTTATTATCATTATCTGTGAACAAGCTAGAAATAAGTTGATTCTTTATCAGCTATGACATTCATCTGAAAAACAAGACTAAAAATTCAGTCTCCAGAGTGAAAAATTAAAACCTTTAGGGAAATATGGAACAGAATGTCTAATCAAATGATTATATTGGATGAAGGAAAACCATGATTTGGCAATGAGGCATTTTGCTTTGTAGTCAGAATTAACTTGATAATTATAATGAGTTATGAATTTTGCAATTATTATTTTTTTAGAAATGTATAACTCTCCAAGAGAGTGGATTTAAAAACAACAGCGTTCTCAACATCAGAAAAAAAAAATGTAATGAATTACTATATAGAATTAAAGTTCATATATACACAAAACATAACTGTAACTCTGCAAGTTATCTTAGTTTGCACCAAAACCAGTATTTACTGGGCATGTGATCTGGGAGGAATATAGAAACACTGTGCAAACATGCAGGAACAGGGTTGGAAATGTCAAAGCCCTCCTGGATTGGAATCCATAAGGGGACATGATGGGGAAATAAGGTTTCTGCAGGTACATCTGTAGAAAAAAATAAAAATAGGGTAAATGTGTTCCTGCTGCTGAAATGTGCAGAGTACCTGGTGGGAAAGGATGAGATGCCCAGTGTCTTCTTTGCTTTGGTCTTTACTGTTAAGACTGGCTTTCAGCAATGCTAGGTCCCTGAAGTCAGGAGGAAAAGTCTGGAGAAAGGAGGAATTACCCATAGGGAAGAAGGACCAGATGGGTAGGGCAGGATGGGACATACAGAAGTATGAGTGCATCCCTGGAGGTCTTTACCCATTAGTACTGAGGGAGCTGGCTAGTCACCACAAGGCCACTGTTTGAAAGGTCAGAGCTGTCTGGAAAGGTTCCTGAGGACTGGAAGAAAGCAAATATTACTCCTGTATCTAAGAAGAGAAAGGAGGAAGGTCCAGGAAGCTTCAGGCTTGACTGCCTCACTTTAGTCATTGAGAAGGGGTTGGAGCAAAAAATCTTGGCAACCATTACTAAATGCACTAAGGAGAAGAAGGTGATTGGAAATAATCAACATGAATTTATGAAGCAGAAATCGGGCCTGATCATGGCTTTATGCAGTAAAATAACTAGCATGGTGAATAAGAGGGAGAGCAGGAGATGATGTATATCTTGACTTTAGCAAAGCTTTCAGCACTGTCTCCATAATATCCTCATGGACTAACTGATAAAGTATGGATTAGAGAAATGGGCTGCAAGGTGGATTGAAGACTTCTTGAACTGCTGGTGCGAAGCGTTTTAATAAGCCTCCCAAAGTCCAGCCTTTGAGGTCAATCTGTAGTGTGCAGGGTGATAATGGAGCAACAAAAGCATCCTGCTCAGCAGGTGTCTGTGAAACTCAAAGCACTCTGTATGGACAGGCTGCTGCAATACAGAACAGACTTTTTTGGGGGTGGATGAACCACCTGTGCTTAAGTTCAGAGTAGTCAGATCTTAAAGAGCTTGAAAGCAGGCTTGGTTGTGGGACAGGATTTTTCCTGTAAAAGCACCTTGGTCAGCTTTGGGACAGATCAGCATCTTGAACTAGCACAGTGAATGAGGATGAGAGAGAGGATGAGGCCATGGCAAGTTTACTCTGCACTGACATAAACTCTCTCCCTTTCTCAACGTGAAACAACAAGAAAAAATCAAAAGCAAGATTTCAAGAACTAGACCAATATGTGGTCACAGTTGCAAAGAAGATTTTTTCATACTTGAAATACATCCTAAATTATATTTCATGTATTCATAGAGTGATTGTCTTTCACTCTATAAATCACTTGACATTATACAATAATGTTGAAAGGAATAGCAGTTTAGGCAAAGTCACACTTCTCACATGGAAACAAGACTGCTTTGAAATTAGCTTGACTTTTTGCATATCTGTTTTAAATTTTACTAAGCAAAGAAATTTTCCCTTGCAAGTAATGTACCTAGATCTATATTTTGTTACAAACAAGGTTAGAAATATTTCAATATTGATTGTGTGATTAATTAGAATGGTAACTAGAAGTAAACCATATTAATGTTGAAGTGAATTTGGTTTGTTTTTCTTTTGTTGGATAAAGTAATAACTGTATCAAGGGAAATTGCTTTGGAATGGATCAGCTGACTTAAAAGGGTTAACTGCATTTCTGGAAGGGCAAACCTATTTATTTCCTTATCTGTCGTCTTCCAGAGAAAAGCAACTGGCATGGAAAGTATTTTCTAACTCTGGCTAAGCTGTTAATTAGAACACTTCTCAGAAACAATGGATTTTGTGAACAAAATGAAACAAATCTGTGATTGAAGAGAGCAATTCAGAGTGGTTAGGTATTAGTTTTGCTTATAATTCCCTGCATACTATAAGAGTTTCTGGGTTTTAAAATATGTATTCCTAAAATTTATAGATGTGTATTTCAATATGTATTTTTAAAATTTGTATCTTAGAAAAATACACAAATCTCCATGTATAGGCATAAAACTATAAGAGCACAAAATAATTTTGTTTTCTTCTTTTTCACTTAAATGTGCACATCCATAACACAAGGCAATGTTAAGGCAGTGATAGTAATAGGCTTAGCTATTGGTGACTTTTTTCTGAATAATAGTATGTTTCCTGAAAAATGCAGTTCAGGGATTAAACTCCATGTGATCTTTGCTTTAAACTCTTAGATGAATTACAGAGAGGAAAGGGAAATACCTCCTTTCAACTTTTTTGAACTAACTATTGCAGCTTTTTTATTCCAAAGTATAACATGCAGATCCCTATGTATAAAAGAGAGGGTTTTTTTTGGTTAAATACAGTGGAGGAAAAATACTTTGGTTTTGAGGTGACCTCAGATGTGGTAATGATATTACATGAATAAAAAGGAACATATAACTTGATTAATTATCACAAAAAGTAAAAACTATTCATGCTAGGAGAGAAACAGGTGTCCAGAATTCACTTGACTTTGCCACTGTTGTGTAGTTGCTGCTGTCATACCTGAACTGCTAGTTCACCCAACCTCCCAAACTACAATCAGTCATTCTTATCAATACTTGTATTTGTTAACTTACTCTGCATCACCTATCCACCTCTGACTTTACAGAAAGAAATGCAGGAGCTTCTGTTTGTCCTTTAGTCTCTGGCCCTGGAATGAAAATTAAATGCACTCCTTTCCTTTCTTACCTTTTCTCAGGTTTGGTGTGTTCACTTCTGCTGAATGAGCAAACTTTTTTCCATACAGCCCATTTCTTCCTTCCAATCTAAAAGTTTTGTTTTGCTCTTCAGAAAACTGATGTGTTTGCATGAAATTTTACACAGTAGCTTGTCAGCACTTGAAATAAGAAATACTGTACAACAAATTGTCCATACTGAAGTAATGCAGTTACAGTATAATTAATGCAGCTTTTAAGGCTCTCCTGCCTTCATTAGTGTGTAAGAATATTTTCCATTCATAATTCTCTCCATGACAACTCATAAAATGAACAGTTTGTGCTCATTTAGTGCTAGTACTCATTTTGTTTCTCAGTCATCCAAGACCATCTGCACACTCCTTTTACTCTAAAGATATATATTTCCATTTCAAATCAACTCGCAGTTTGCTGAATATAGCAACCCAAATACTATGATTGAAGATCTCTTCAGATAAACTCAAATACCTTAATTTCTTCTTCTAAAATTCCTGTGGACTAGGTACTTCTTCCAATAGTATGCTCTCTCTTGAGTGTGTATAGACATCTAATTTTGTCTTTAATTCAGAAGGCCCATAATGATTTGCTGTTTCCCATTTTAAGTTGAATGGGTTTTAAAGCATAGATCCCATGTTGCATGATGTTATTTATTCTAAAAAATCTTATCCCCAAATCCAGCAAAAGTTGGGAGTGAACTCAGAGCTGACTTTCTAAAAGACAAACCCTTAACTGGTTGTTATTATGGTAAAAACAAATTTCTTAGGAAAACTGCCTCCTTCTGAGTCTGCCCCATTTCCTTTCATGACAGCACAAACTGACAATAGTGAGAACACATCTGTCCCTCCCAATCCATTTTTCTGTAGTTTTTATCTCTTCTTTCAAGAATATGGTACTTCTGCACTTTGTGTCTTTAAGTAAAAAACTAGTAGGATGAAACATTTTGAGATAGCTCTCATCAAACATAGGATTTTTTTTATACATAAATGCTATACATTTCACCCATTTATTTTCAATTTTATCCAGGACTTTCTTTCTTTCTTTTCCAACCTCTGTCTATATTATGTCTGATTTTCAAAAAATTTTTTTTAGCTGCACTTTAAAAGGTAAATTCAAGGATTTAGGGATGGCCAAGGGCAGGCATATAAAATCATGTAAAAGGAAACTAAGCATTTCAGTCATGAACACAAAGGGTGGGAGAATTAAAGTAACATTTCTGTATTTCACTGCTCCATAACATCCTGCTCAGGTTATAACTTAAATAATAAGCAGTTCATTTTTCCATGTTCAGGGACCAGGCATGTGCTTTCACAAAGAACCAGCAAGCCAGCACACTCCTTCACCATCCAGGCTTCATGCTGATCATTAAGAACCCCCTGCAAGGAGCCTGAGGTCAGGAAATTTTGGCTCTGTACATATTCTTTCAAAACTAGAGATCTGTAAAACATCTGCCTTTTTTTTTTTTTTTTTTCTACTTGGAAACAGTGTAACACACAGACACTGATGCTATTTAGGTTTGAGAAAAACTAACAATCCATCTCTCTTAGTATCTTAGTAACTCCAGCATCCAGTGATGAGAATTATAGGAATAATGGGAACAATGATTACTCTTCTGCTGTAGTAATGTAGTCAGCAGTGGGAAAAACCCAACTTCCTTCTGCCTAATTGCAGCAGTTACTCAGCTTTCAACTTCTGTAACAGCTCCATTCACCTAAATCAGCTTCAAATCTTGTATAAAATGGGGTTTGCTTTTCTATTTCAGCATTCACAGATCTTCACAAAACCAAAATTAATGTTTATGGAAAGTAGTCCAATGTATTAATTGAAATATATGAGTAACCTACACAGCTGTAAATATCCCCCTGTAGCCTGATTCACAACCTAACCACTCCTGCTTTTACCTGTCAAATTCAAACTGAGGTAGATGAGGAAATATAAAATTAACCTTAGCTCTGCCCTTGCTAATCCATGGCCTGCCATATATATTTTGCATTCTGTTTTTGCATATAATATAAAAGAATCACGGAAGGAACACTTTGCTTACTTCACAGAAACACTTTTTCTTCCCTTTAACTCACTCTATATTTTACCATGCTGCCCTGTCATGCACTGCTTTTGGAGATGGGCTGTCACAGATATTCCCAGTGGCTTTTGCAGAGGTAAAATTGAAGTGAGTTGGACTGAACTGTCATGTACTGTAATTCTTTATTTTATGCTTTTCAGAAGGTTTAATTTTTCTAAAGTGATGCTCTGTAAGAGATACTTGGGAGAGTCTTAAATGTGTGTTAACAATTTTTTTTCAGATATTGTAATTTCTTAATGTGGGAGGATATAGATTTATATTTGATTTCTGCCATACAGGAATATTGTCTTAAGATTGAAACTCTGACTAAAACATAGAATCCTCCTACAGCAACAAAACCAAGAAAAACCCAAATAAATAATCCCCACAAAACAAACCCCACAAATTAACCCAAACTAAAAAAAAAAAAAAAATAAAAGAAAGATTCTAGAACTGAGCTGGGGCTGTTTGGTAACCAAAGGCACTGCACATGCAAATTTCTCACTATCAGAAGAGGCAAGGACATTTGAAAAGGTGCTGAGAATGCAGTTGCCTCTTCAGCATGATGGTATCCAGAAAAGGATATATCTAACAATGTTTGGAAGTTTTTATGGTAAATAGTGAGTTAGCTGAACTGTTTTGTCCTGATGGTAATGTAAATGTCATAATTAAAGTTATCATTTGGCATAGGAACGTGGATCATCATGGTTTGTGTCTGTGGCACGATGATGAACTATAGACTTTTACATTTTGATGCATAACCTTGAGTATCTTCCAAACAAATATCAGAAAAATGTCCTAAAAGTTTATAGATTTTTACATGTTGGATGATGGGTGTTTGATATAAAAGTTGTCCTATATTATCTTAGTTTTCCTTTTTCTGATTATGTGTAATTTACTATACTATATGATGGAAAAAAGCACCACCTTTACACCTCCTATGCTGCAGATTACGTGTCCTTTATTATTCAAGGAACTGTTGATACAGATCTTGTACTCATAGAAATTCACATGCGTGTGTCTCCTACAATGATCCCCTGTACCTTATGAGCACAATTAAGCCCCACAGCACAGTTAAATGCCATTCTGGTTTCATAAACAGGTAAACTGAGGCATTATAGTCATGACTTGCTTAAAATTACAGCATTTTAATGATAACATTATTGGTGCAAGCCAGGAACTGTGAATAGCAATTGTTTGGTCCAAATTGTAAGAACATACCACTAACCCAGACCAACTTCAACTGCAGCCACACTCCTTTATAACTTTGTACTACAAATGTTTCACTTGCATTAAGCTATAATGGTTGTTGACATTTATATTTCATCAGCTACCTCAGGTCCAAGTACCTCTTTCAGAAAGTTCAGCTTTCTAAAGCCACATCATATATCTCTTTTCATATCTTTCCCTTATTTCTTTCCACTGAGTTTCCACCCTGCTCTGCAAAACCTTGTCACTTGGACCCTGCAGTGTGCTAAGCACACTTTAAAATTCTCTTTCCTTTCCTGATGATTTGTTTCATTAGTGACATTCTTCAAATCAAATGTACCTAATCCATGGTTCAGTCTACTAACAGGAAATCGGTTCAGTGAACAGGGTTTTATATAACAAAAGAAGTGCTCACTTAGAGAGTACTTTAAATACTTTGTTCATTGAAAAAAATGCTGACCTTCAGATTTTTCTGGCTTTAATGCTCTGGTGTTTCAGTTTGGATTTAACTGTAAATGAAAGCCTTCGAAAGCCATATAATCCATCGATCTCATACTTGCTGAAGCATAAGTTCCATGGTACATGAGTTTTTTTATTTCTTTAGTTTTTTTTCTGCTGTAATTATGTCAGCTATGTTATTTCCAGGCATGCCTAATACTGGTGTCTGTTCAGCTGTACATTTCCAAACCAAGGCCGAAATGTCTTCTTCGTTTTTTTTTAATTTTGGAATTAGTAATTCCAATCCCAGCATCTGAATTCATTTGATGGGAGGAGGTATCCTCTTTTTGGTGCTATCAGTGCTTTTGTTACCAGACTGTTGGGGCTTAGGTGTTCTGCTTTGAGATTTGGGTATCTAAAGATACCCAAATCATCTTACTTGATGGATTGTTTTGTTGGTGGTGTTGTTTTTGCTTACACAGACTTTTAACCATTACCTGAGACTATTTTGTGAATTCTGACAGGAATATATTTGTATTTCTCTTTGCTTTTAGAGAGGGTATAGATATCAGAAACTACAATAGACTACAGACCATTAGATTATTTTATCATCTCTGACATCAGTTTAACTAGCTGCACAACTCAGTGTTCTGAGAAAATACCAAAATCTACTGTCACCACCACCACTGTTAGCTTGGCAGTCTTTCAGAATTATTGATCAATTGGTAATACTCTAGAAAGGGAGAAAGATGGACATTAAGGTCAGAGAATGAAAACAAGAAAGACCAATTATGGCAAAGAAACTCTGTCTTGAAATTGGAATAGTCTAAGGAATTATTATTCCAATTAAATACATTTATTTATTAATTTGTTTCTTTCCTCAGGGAACAATGATTCCACTGTGTTATTGATTAGAATATTTAGGTCCTAAAGTAAAAAAGCCTTTTTACTGAGTCATGTCATGCTTCTTTTATTCCTTCATTTTAAATCTAGTAAAATAACCTCTACCTCACAGAACCCAAATGACCTTGTGCGGCTCAGCTATCATTAAATTATTAATATAAATACATTTTATAGTAGAAGCATGCATGGTGATCAGATTTCAAGGAAAGTAGGTTTCCAAAGAATGGAAGTGAAAAAAACCCATCTAGAATGTGAGCAAGAATTATATAACATGATTTCTTACTCTTAGTGTACACTTTAAGAGCTTCTTATGATTTATCTCATGGATTTCTCATTGCTCTTCAGTGGGATACAGGTATTCTTTGAAAATCCTAGCTACAGAATCGTGAGAGGTGCATATTTTCTGTTTACAGATCCATAGTTTTCAAAAAGGACTTTCAAAAAAGACATGTTTTTCAAAAATGATATTTTCTGTCACTACACCTAGGAGTGATGGCCTGGCTCATCACTCATCCCTGACTACTCTCTTCCTTCCCTCTGGAATATATATCTCATGAAAGGACATGCATAGATGGAAGTTTTAACCCTGCCCTAAATAGGAAGGAATTTTCTCCTGATACACCCTGCTCTACCTTCTAAAAGACAAGACAGAAGCAATCCAGCCATTCATTATCTGGTTTTCAGTTCGGAATGCACTTTATCTGACTGGAGCCTGGTTTAAAAGAAATGAGTTCTCCCCATTTCAGTCATCTGTTTTTGCTCTTGTGATGAAATGGCAATAACACTCAATAGCCTGTGCTACTGGCAATAAGATCATTTTACTGATTAAGGAACTCTTCCTTATCTACGACTACCTGTGAAATAGAATATTTGCTATGAAGTAAAGAAGTTGAATAGCAGAAAAAGACTTCCAAAGCTCAATGTATCATCTGCAGTACATCCCAATACTGATGAATTCTTCTTTATTCATGGTTTAAAATACCCTTAACATTCTACATGTGAAAATTGTTACCATCACTGGAATCAGATGCAAGGCAAAAAATCCACAAGTCCTCTTATGACTCTTCTAGGGAACATGAGACCAGCAGTAAAGTTCTATAATCTAGTCAAAGTTTCAGCTCTCATTTTTGAGTAGCTGTATACTGTTACTTTTGCTGCAGTTCTACTCTTTCGATGAAATGAAAAATCCTTCTGTATGATATTTTAATGGAGTGGCAAGATAGAGGTATTTGCAATACAATATTCTATTTGGTTTTTTTTTGCTTGCTAGGCCACAAGATTTTGACAAGTTTGTTCCTATTTTATCAAATTCCATGTAAGAAACTGGAAGGGTTGAATGAATATGCACGTAATCTTGGTTCACAAGAATTTTTTTGTCAGCGGAGAACAATGAGGTAAACTGTGATATCAGAAATCTTGACATGTATGTCAAAAATGGGTTTCTCTTCATGTGTGAAGGTGTTCCACAGAATATAGAAAAATACAGTAGAGGAAAAAGTAAGACTGGGCTCTTGGTGTTGATTCTGACAACTGGGTACAGACACTCTGAAAATGACACTCTGGAAAATGAGTAGCTGCAGGTACCTGCCTTCTAAGGAGACTGTGAGCTGTGTGCTTGGGATGCCAACTCATAGCTGTAAATCATAACATTTCCACCTAAAGTATTATCAAAGATTGGATGTTTAGTATTTATTTTTGACTTACACATATAGCAACTGCAATTGTTCCTCTGTATTTTAACTCTTTCTTATGTTGCCACTGCATAGGATATAAGACTTAGGAAACCTTAATTTTCTGTACTTGTGCATTAGGAATTCCTTCTGATAACAGTCACTACTTATTGCCAGTTCAAACTTTTAGCTTACATTTGAATTCACAGTTTCCATTTAAAATCTTTACTTGTCAACTTCCTTTTACAAATGTAGGGCTTCTTAATTCCAGAATCCTTAGAAAAAACCACACTTCTTTAGGAGGTTAAAAAAGTTGTAATTTACAACAGAGTCAAGTTATCAAAGATTCTTCTAGAGAAAATATTTTTATTTGTGCTAGGAAAACAAAAGTACACATAGAAGTAAAATATTATTTATTAGGAACATGCTGTACCAGTTTTGGTTTCAATTTGACATTTAGTCAGTGTCTACAGAGTGACTGGAATTATTTGCTCTGCTTTTGAATTTGAAGGCATAGGGTCTCAGTGATAATAACAGCTTCTGCCTTGCAATGAGGATGGTGTGCCTTCCTCTTTCACTGCATGTGGAAGTAGGATCTGTGATTTTGTGCTGAAGAAAGGGCTTCTTATATGTTAGCCAAAGGGCTTCCTATATGTTAGCCAAATTGAGTTCTGAGTGATCCAGACAGAGCAGGGTTATGATTCATTGATGGTGTTTGAATGTGATGCATTTGTGGGCACTTTGACTTACTCTTGTCTAAAGCATACATGTCCTTATTCTTGCAAATACCTGAGGTTTACCTCCCACTTTCTATCATCTGATTTTCCTGCTGTGTATTGATAAGTGCTTTGACTGAAAGTGGATCTTTGGTAAAGGTGCCTTGGAGCCACTATAAACAGTCCATCACAGCATGTCAATGGTTTGACTGTTTTGTTCTGAGGATTTCTTTTTTGTGTGTGTGTCTGAATCTTCCAAAGCACATTGCATGACTGTTTTTGTTTATTGTGAAGAAAGAAAGGATATTTCTTATTCTGATGGGGGAGCCGGTGCTGAGGATGCACTCTGAATTCCATATAGCAGAGTAAACCTACAAAGCCACAAATTGAAAGAGAGATGTGAAATATATTTTCTGAACTCTTATGGCTTTTAGAAAGAAAGAATGCTTCCATGATGCCAAATCCACAAAAAGGCTCTCTTATAAATCTTGTGGTTGGTCTCCATAATGTGCTCATTATTCAGGCCTTCCTGATTCCCCCTACCCCTCTGTATCTTAAAAAAAATTCTAAAAGCTTTATAGGTTGAATATTACTATTGCATTATAAAAAGCATTTGAAATTGGCGGTTGTGCTCCAGCATAGTTGGGGAGACAGAAGGACAGACAGACAAATGCATGTTTCTGTGTATGCCATACTCACATCCTCCTTTCCTTCCTTCTTGCCTTTCCCTCTCATAATGCCATTACAGAAACTTAGTTCTCCTTAAGAAACCAAGATAAAAAAAATTTGCTGAGTTACACCAGTGAGTCTGTACTGACTTTTGGGAATCACTCTTGATTTGTATCTTTCTGAGAGTTAATTAAACTCTGAGACTTAATGAGATCATTTAGGAACAGGTCTGCAAGATATACCATGTGGCTTTGTGCAGGTGAATAGGTGCAGTGAAGGGACTGGGCCTATTCACCCTTGTAAGTTTTTACAGAATTGGATTTTTAGTTATGATTTCAAATTTCAGCTTTTCTTTCAAGTTTTGAAGAGAATCTGAAATAGTAAAATGTGTTTAATATCTGCAAGAAGATAAGTAACTACAACTGCATTGTTATGGCTGTACTGAACTACTTTTTATGACTACAAACACAGTAATTCCTGATTCAGGATTTCTATAAAGTTTTCTAACAATAAACAGGGTAAAAGAATGCAGTGTATCCAGCCAGGTATATATTAAAGCAACAAAACTATAATGCTTGATACAATAATTATATAGAATGCCCCATGATGATATTGTCAACATTAAAGATAAGGCAGGCTTAGAAAACCAAACCAAACCAAACAAACAAACAAAACCAAAACACTTTGAAGAATGAAAGGGAGAAAAAGTTGCTGCAACAGTAAATGTCACTATAAGAGAAAAAGACAATTGGAGGAAGAGGAAGGGAAATACAGAGCAGTCATAGAAGGCACAGAATAAGAAGAGAGGATTACAGTGATGGGAACATGAGCGGGCAGGGCTAAGCCTGTTTCCGTGTCTGCTGCGGGGCTCGGGGCGCTGCTGCTCTCCAGGGTCCTGAACGCTGAGAGCCGCCAGGGTGGTCCAGAGGAACGGGGAGAGGAGTCGTTTAAATAGGAAATTTGAAGTTAATGGGGCCAAAATTAATGAAGAAATTTAAATTTTGGATTAAATTGTTTATGTAAATAAGAACATTCATCAATTTTATTTATTAATTAATTTATTTATCTACTTGTTTATTTATTTCTCTGTTGCAGTAGGGATTGTTTTGTACATCCTGTGCATTCACTATGGTTCTTATGGGAAATGTGCATGTTTTTGCATACTCATGCACAATATTTAGAAAAGAGTTTGATGTGTTCTGCTGACACAAGCTTCCCATTGTTGCATTCCTTGTGCATTAGATCTAATCAGAGATATGCTTCCATTCTGCTTTTCATACTGAGTTAATTCCCTCTTCCAGTGGGCAAGCACACCACAGAGTGTTTCATTTACTTGTCATGGTGAGATCAGGAAATCTATTGTTAATTATTATGGTTTCAATTCCCAACTCAGCTTCCTGTGTCAGATGTGCCACTGTGTGAGTGTTTGACTATTAATGACTAGATGGAATATTATGATTTACACTATGAATATGAAGCTTTCTTTCTTTATTAAGGCAAAATTTTCTAGGAAGAAAAAAAAATCAAAATGGTACCAGACAAGTCTCTTGCACACTTGTCCAATAATTGATTTAAATACAAAACTATCTCTTTTATGTGTGCATATACGAATCAAGTGATACAATTCTTCAGACTTTTAAAATGCACATAACAAGCAAACATAACATTTAAAACACTGCATGAATACAGAGGTGGTTACTATTAATAACAACAAGAGCAGATTCATATTAATGAGAAAAATATCGCAGCTAGTTAAAATACTGAAAGTACAAGAAAGATTAAATAAAATAATTTAAATTGTAGCTATCATACCTCATACTTGCATATAGACACGATTTTTTATATGTATTCTCAGTAATTTAATGATTGTCTTTTGTTAATAGGAAACAAAAAATCTAGAATTTCAGTTGAAACTCCTAGCCTACAAAAGCCCTTGTGAGTCCTCACATTTGAAGTTTCAGAGGGGAAGAGCAATTGTATGAAAAATGCTTACTTCCTCTTCCCATACAACACAGCAGGAGAAGGGGAAAGGAAAAATGTGTCATAATTTCCAAATGTGGAGTTTCCCAGAACAATCATATATGAAATTTAAAATCAGCCACTTCACAGAAAAATATTTTTGGCTTCAGAAGAGGATTATAGTCTTCAGTAACCATTAGGAGTTACAATAGTGGATGTGTTCCCTTTCTGTAATCATCAAGCTGTGGATTTGGACTATTTGTACAAAAAGTATAGACCTTCCATTTTCTTTTTCAAAGGTATTACAGCAACGCCAAATATGACTTATTTTAAACAAGGTATCTTAATGTAGCATATACAAGCAAAATACTAAAATGTATTTTGCTTTCTTTTTTGACTTCCTTTATTTTAATGTGACATTAAATAAATAAACATTTTCATAGTTACAATTAATAGAAATATAATAAATTAGTAGACTTAATGCTTTAAATATTGGTTTTCTTAATTTGTTATTAGTATTATCTTAATCCAAAATTTGCAATGGAAATTTTGAGAACTGTTTTAGAAGAGGGTTGTATCACATACAGGTACTAGAGAGGACTGAGCAAACATGCAGTTGAGTAAATAATCTCTAGCAGGTAATAACTTGGAAGTGCAGTGCAACAATACTAGTTTTAGAAGGCTCAGTCAAGAGTCTTTTTATTTTCTAATATTACATCCATTCCTCCTGCAAATTTAAATTTTCTTATTCTTTCTGTTTCATTCCTAGTAGTAGTAGCACACAGGATTAAAGAGTTTTTGCTAAAATGTAATTTAGTTCTTCTTAAATCATGGTGAAATAACATTTCAGTAAAAACATGGTCATGTCATATTAATTTTGATACAACCACACTGTATCAAATTTACATGGTAAATAACATTTACAGATCAGGAAATTATTTTTCTCTGTGAAGAAGTTTTACAAAACTTATTATGCTTGGCTATTTAACAAAGAAAAATAAAACTGGCAATTTTTTTTTGTTTTGTTTTAAATTGTATTTAATCAAGATATCACTTACATAAAAGGAGAACTGGCAAAATACTTGAGCAGTTTTCATGGATTTAGGTAACTATCTTTGCAACATACTAAGTGCTTTTAGCGAAAAATTTTGGCATCTTTATGATTTCAGGTCTCTAATTGGATGACAGAGCAATAGGGATCAGTAAGAAAGATAAGTTAAGGGTTTATTTTTATTTGATTCTTTCACATAACTTAAACACTTGTAATCTAGAAAGATTCTTTCCAAACTATTCTCTTTTCTCAAATGAGCAAACAATTTTTTTTTCTATCAGACAAAAGATAGTTTTGCATTATTCAAAAAATGGTATCTTCCCAGTTCCAAAGAGAAAAACTATCAACACATGGGAAAAATCATAGGAGCAGGAAGACATTCAAACTCTAGTTTCAAATAAAGTAGGTAACATGCTATAAACTCAGACCAGGTAGAGATTTAATTTTTGCAGTCAGTACCACCAGATTTGTGTGAATTATGCTGCTGTTTAATAATGAAAGTGGCATCTTATTCTCTGGGAAGAGGGAAAGAGGTCCTCTAATAAGAGAAGTGTGCCGAGTCAATCAAGTGGCATTGGAAGAAGAGTGAACACTGAATAAACCAGTAATTGACATCTTGTGGTTACCCCTATTGTAATTCAATTAAACTGTACTGAATTCCAACAGGGGAAAGCAGTAGGGGCACAGATCCTCACTGCAATGCTACCATAGACCATCCTACTGTCAGACACTGGAAGCCAATTAAATACCTTACTTATCCAAAATAACACACTTAATGAACACACTGTCTGAAGAGGACTATAATTATGTTCTCCTTCTCATCATGAACCTGAGCAGGCAATATTACAAGCTCCAGGAGAAACAGTTGAACTATCCCAAGAAAGTTAAATTAATATCCTCAAAAAAAATGACCAGGCATTTTTATGGGACTTTTCTCCCATCGCTACCCACTGGCTCCTGCCAAAGTTATTAAGGCTAGTGTGTTTATCAGCTAGATGAAGACACTCAATCTTCTTTGAAACACAAGTTGAACTGGTTGGCAAAGTAATTTTGTTAAAGTTTCTCTAGAAGCTGTACATTCCATTCCCCAAATCATCCACAAGTTAAATTTTATGGAATTTAATTGAACCCTGTAAAAATCTGTACAAGGGAATAAGTTTCCTCTCTACTGAGCCCTGATGAGGCTGCTGGTGAATCTGGTGTGCTGTGTCTGGGCTCCTCAGGATAAGAGAGACCTGGTGCTCCTGGAGAGTGCCCAGTGCAGCTCTGTGAACATGACTGGGGGAATGGAGCATCTCTCCTATAAGGAAAGTAAAAGCTGGGGGACCTGGGCCTGTTCAGTCTTGAGAAGAGATGACTGAGAGGGGACCTTAGGATGTCTGTAAGTATCTGAAGGGAGGGTGACAATGATGGACCAGGCTCCTTTTGATGGTGCTGGGCAACTGGAAAAGAGCAATGGGCAGAAACTGATTGACAGGAAGTTCCACCTGAACACAAGGAAGAGCTTCTTCACTGTGTAGGTGACAAAACGGATTACCCACAGAGGTTGTGGAGTCTCCCTCACTGTAAATAATCAAAAAAATCTGGATGCAATCCTGTGCAATGTGCAACATACCCACAAGGGAAAAAAAGCATGGACATTCCAGCAGACTTGATGGTGAATTTCCTCCTCAATGTCAAAAGTTTTGTTACTGCTATTTTTATCATGCACCTGGTTTTTAAAGAAGGGAAAGTTTCCATAATTTCTTCTTGTAGCAAATTTATTTTTGTCATGCCTCAATAATTTGATAAGGAAAGGTCATGAATTCCAAAGGACATTTGTGTTAACGTAACTAATCATCTCTCAGTTCTTTCTGTCTGTTTTAAAGTCAAATAAAACAACTAATCCATTCCATGGAAAGGCCTTCTATAGAGGCTTTCTCTAGCACAAGTCACAGACACATGTCAAATGGCTTATTTATAATATAACTGGATTCATACCACATCTCTGTCTCAGCCTTCTTTCACTTTCTTCTTTGCAATCTTTAACTTGTGATGACAAAGGACTGTAGGTAAAGCTAAAACCCAAACCAAATCTACCTTATAATTGTTAAATTTCCGGATTATAATTTAAAATATTTTAAGGGTGGAAGATACTCAAACTACTGTAAATGCCATTTTTGTTGTGGTTTGCCCCATTGTATAAAGCATGTGTGTAACTTGTGTGCACTTGGTTATTTTCATTCATCAATAATATTGACATAGTTATAGCTGTTTTCTTCCTTTAGCACTAATTTTGAAACATAGACTTGCAAATTCTGCATCTGAAGAGTAATGGAAAAAGAAGCCATTTGTGCCTGTTTGCTGCACAAATTTAAAAATACTTCATAAATACATGACATACCCGTTTTCTTACTGATTGAATGCAGTTTCATTTTTAAGGATATACCTTTTTGACTTGCATATAAATGAACTGTAAAAAAGATGCAACCTATTTCTATGGCTTCATTTAGGAATAAATCCAGCCTTAAGGCTGATATTATTATAACTAAAATAGGGATTTTTTATTGTTATTTTATGTAGATATATGCATTTTTTACTGTTTTAAAATTAACATTGCAAATATTGAGACTATTTCTCTCACAAAGTAGACCATTAATTTATTTTTGTCATGCCTCAATAATTTGATTATGTCTGTGTTGTTGTTTGAATTAAAGCTCTAATTTTTAAAAGAGTATGATTTAAAACTAGTGATTCTTCTGGGAAACTCTCAAATTCCTCTCTAAAGATTACAGGAGATAATGATAAAAAACCCTGTATTTATTTCCTGAGTAAAGTATCAGTTTGTACTGATTTTTATTTTGATAAATATTACTGCACAAAATTTCCAGTGCATAATTGTTATCTGCATGGTTGAGACAGGTTTTCATCCATATTTATTACATGGTTTTATTAATTATGTATACATGTCTGTACACATTATTTACATACCTACTTGCCTGTATACATACAGCCTTTAGATGGAAGATTAGCCTCCAGTTTCTTCTTCCAGTGGATTAGACCTGTACTTAGAGCATCAACATGAAAAGTCTGAATGTTCCTGTCAATGTGTATGGCAGCCCAGGCATTACAAAAGGCTTTTCTTTGGAAACCTAAAATCACTGCTCTATTTCTTAGAAAGGAAATTACTTCCTTTTGAGAGTTGTAAACCATACTTTGCAATAGCTGGGTGACCACAGCATTTCATTGTTAAAAAGCTCTACTGTACTCAGCTCTGCTAAAGTGAACATTTTGATGACTGTAATAAGTGTGCATAAGATGTGATCCTCTTGCTTATCAAGAAACTCATCACATTCAGTGGGAGTCCTGTGCAGAATGACACAACTGTATTCCAGTAATTGACTACATCAGAAATTTTGTGAGCAGTCCCATGATTTACACACTATTGCAACTACTCTTAAGTACCAGACAGGGTAATTTGTGTCTATTTGCCTTTTCACCAATGATAGTTTAGGCCTTTTTTTTTTGTACTAGAATCAAGTTTTATGTTGACTTTATAACAATAATAAAAAGGCTGACAGTATCCAAGTTAGAAAACACCAATATATATGCAATTCTGAATTCTGAAGACATGTAGCTTGGCTGGCCCTGCTAGCCTCTCCAGGTGACTTACTCACCTGGCTCTCTCATATTTGACCCATTCCATCCAGTGAACATCACCCTCTGCTTGCAATATTGTGGCTTCAGGAGAGTGAAAGGAAAAACTATTAATAGAGTAACTTCTTGTAATTACACAGAGTGCCCAAAAGAACTGCAGAATTCCACCTGTAACCAGAAACTTAGACAACTGAGACGAAGTTGTTTTGTTCCTGTCTTGTGTTGGTTTCTATGGCCCTTATTATTGGGATCATCTTAAAGATGTTCTAGTGTTAAGTGTGCAATAGTTGCTAGATATCTTTCTACAAGGATGTGCTTACCTAGGCATGACAAGTGTCCCATTTCTGACTTTTTTTTTCAATATATAATTAAATGAAATGTAGAAAAGCAAAAGTCCATGATTTTTTTCCCCACGAAGACTGGTTTGAAATAATGCCTCATATATATATATATAGATATGTGTATATATATGTATATGTATATGTATGTGTATATGTATATGTATGTAATAGTTATGTGAATTTTACCAGCCCCTTGGAGTCAGTCTTGGCTTCTGCCAAAAGCTTATGGACTGTGGCAAAAATTTTGGCTATGATAGGAATGATGCGAAGCACTCTTACTAGAGCATTACTGAAAAGGATGTGTCAGGGTTAAAAACCCTAAGTCTCTGAAAGATAGAGTTGTTATTATCAATCTAGTAGATATAATAATAGCCTAGTCATATGGTGAAGTTAATCTATGATCTCTCATATAACTCTTTTCCCTCAGTGTCCTAGAAGAAATCCAGGTTGCTCCTTTGTGTACTTATCAAAAGAATTGCCTTACATCATAAGAGAGAGAGTGCAGAAAGTAAGAGGTGGAAATCTCATTTAGTGTGTAGTGCCAGAGGAACTGAGGTGCCTGTGGACAGACCCCCAGTTAATACAAGATGAGTAAATGGTTATTTTTTATATTGTTGGAAACACTGGGAAGAATTAGAAGTGCCTGTGTTGGATGGTGGATAGATGATGAGTAGGCGTTCTGGTTTTAACCCAAATCTTTAAGAACATGGCCATAGGAGAATGTGTTTACATTTCTTCTGGAATAGGTGGTACATTACATCTACACATTTAGTTTCTCAGAAAGACTGATTAAATGTGGATGCCTACTTTCCCATTTGCGCCTAGTTTTGCAGGTGTTCCCTGTTTGTCACCATTTTATAATGAATGCATAAGGAATATTTTGAATGAAATTGTGGTCTCATTAAACATGATAGAATTTTTTAATGGAAACTGGGGTTCTAAATGCAGTATTTTATCAAGACTCACAGTGTGTTTCCTATAAGATTTTCTTCTAACATATTGTTTGCAGTAATTCTGACTGTTGCAACAATATTTGGGTATTTCTTATTACTTGGCAATAACTAGGATTCTCACACAATCTGAATTCTTTCCGTCTTTTAGAGCCTAAATTCCAAAGCCCTGCACCGTATGGTAGCTTTAATCAGGGTAATCCCAGGGAGCAGGGCCATTGGATAGCTTTCAGAGAGTCAGTTTTAAATGTAATGGCCCTTACATCAAAGATAACTTGAATTGCAATATAATAATATGAATAAAGAACTAATAATTGTTTTTTAGTTGAGTACGGTCCATTTGCTGATGAGAAATAAAATATGGCTTCAGCATAAATATTTAAATATTGTATTGAAAAAAAATGTACAATTGGGAAGGATCTGTAAAGGGATACAGAACGAGCATAGCATCTAAGGAAAAATTATGTTTATTTAGGAATAAACCCCTAATTTAAAATATTTAGGAGAGTCATGCTATCCAAACTATGTATGAATATTGCCACTGAAAAGTTTAATTGCATATCTTGCGTGGATTGCCAGCGCAGAGCTGGAAAGCAGAAGGATGCCTGATGATCTCCTCGGAGCCCTATTTCCCTCCCCGCTTTGTAATGTAAATGGCTAGTTTGAATCCCACCGCGGATCCGTGCGCTCAGTCCCCGAGCATCCTCTCGGTTTTTAACCGGAAGATCACCTGACCGCCCCCCGAAGCTGCCCCTGACGGACGGAGCGGGCGCGGCGGCTCGGGCGGGCTCGGCGCGGCTGCGGGGGCCGGCGGCGGAGCCGAGCGCTGCCGGGGGCGGAGGGAGCGGGAGCGCCGGGAGCGCCGCTGCCTCAGCCCCGGAGAGAGGCAAAACAAAAGAGCTCAGCTGCGGTTTTTGCGTTGCCGTGCCTGGCTTAAGCAGAAGATTCGAGACATCCGTGCCGAAAAAATCAAAGCACAGCTGAGACTACATCTACCGGGAAGATAATCTCCGTCCCCAGAATGGGCTGGATCCAGTACAGGTGGTTTGCAGATCATGCGAAGACAGACGGGCTGAGAGCCATGGAAAGGTGGGATAAGGCGCTGCCTTCTCTTTCTTGACGTTTTTTTCTTTTTCTCTCTGGATTTGTAAAGCAGTATAGCTGGAACCTGAGTCAGGGTCACTTAAAGAGATTAGATGGGGCTTAATCCCCCAAAACAGAACAAAAATGGGAGGCACTGCTGTGTTCAGACAGATGTTGAACCCAAACTTGGGCTGAGTTGGACTTGCTGTGAGCGATCCTTGTGTAGCTTTTGACGTTGTCTTTGTTTAGAATAGTTCCTTCACGAAATACGAGGCTTTAGGACAAGCTGCATGCCTCTGTAACAAATTGACTGTTCCAATGCTAGTAGATTTTTGCCAGAGAAGCTGCGAATGAAGGCTTTGGAGGTGAGTTTATGGAAATAGGAAGAGCTGTTGACTTTCAATTCCTTGTGATGCGGGCATGGTTAGAAGTTGAGCCGTGCTTGTTGTTGTACATTGTCTGAAATGTAACAATGGGCAGTTCAAGTAGAGCAAGTTTGAATGGTGTTTCTTCAGCAATGCAAATGCATTTCACTGCTATGATCTTTGGCTTTTCACAAAAGACAAGGAATTTCTTCCTTTTTTTTGAGGAAAAAGCCATCATATTTTTTAAATATCAAAGAACAAGAGCAAATTAGCATTTATATTTGAATGGTTGTTGTTGTTAACACCAGCATGCCTAAACATCTAAAACATATCCCAGCAATTTCTCATTTATTTTGCTGGGCAGAGGCATTTCTTTTGTTCCTGATTTTTTTTCCCTGCCTCTTTAGAACAAAAGGCATTTCCTTTTATTTTTTTTTTCTAATGGCAGCAATAGAGTTACATACAAATTAGCAATTTTATACAGGTTAATGCTCTGCTTCATTCTGAAGTAAACTGCCTTAAGGTATTAGGAGGAGAGGGGGTGGGCAAACTGGGGGAGGCTTGACCGATGCCCAAGAAATACTGAATTCAGATGGATTTAGATCATACAGAGAAGCAGACATTTGTCTGTAACTGGATTTCAGCTCCATGTCATGCAAAATCTGCAGACTATAGCAGGAAGACTCTTAGCAACCAATAAATCAGATTTGTAATGGGCCTTTAAAAATGTCTGTGAGGGGTGACTGTTTGGGTCCCCTTTGGCCAAATTAAGATGCAGTCTGACAGTACAGTAGCATCTGTGTGCTGACATTTTCTTGTGAACCTAGTGAAAAATGGCTCCAGATCTCTTCTTCAGTCCCCAAAAGACAGTTTCTGAATAGCCATGCATTTTCCCCTTGTATTGTTTGTTATAATCACCATTCTCTCTGGTAATGTCTGACTGGCTTGTTTTGCTTTGCTTTCTTTGGCTGTTTGACTGGCTGAGGGGCTGTAGTGGGCAGTGGTTGTTTTACCTGAAATCGGAACCTCGTGCCAATACTACTGCTTACAAAAAAGAAATAATTTTACAAAGTGTTTATTGCAAATGTATTGTATAAATACTGATAATAGAGCAGCTTCTGCCAGTTCTGCTGGAATTAGGTAAGTGGGTTGAAAAACATGTGTCCTAAATGATGTGTCGCCCATGATACAGGTGAAAAAGAAATGCCAGCCAGTGGTGAGTGCAGCTGGCAGGTAAAACTGAAAATCCTAACAAAAGGCACTGGAATAAAGTCTTTAAAGGACAGAAGGATATGTATGGGTACAGGCATTTGTTTATCCAAGGGAATTCACGTTCAGATACTACAAGAGTGAGGGGAGAGGAGGAGCAGGGGAGGCACTCCTTTAATTGTACTACAAGTGTGCTGGGTGGAAAGAGCCCCGCGTGGAATGGCCATTCAGTCTGATTCTGCAGCTCTGCTCCAGCCTTCCTGAGCAGCAGCTGCAGCCCAGAGCCGGGAGCAGCCTCTGTCTGTCCAAGTGTGGGGTGATTGCAGGAGAGCGAGGAAGGGGACCGTGTTTCTCCAGAGGGATCTGTGCCAGGGGATTCATGGGGCAAATGGGAATTTCACTCCAGTGAAAATCCCTTCTTTAAATGTTCCCGCAGATAGGGTGGCTCCTCAGCACAAAAGTAGGGCAAGTAGGAGGCAGAAGGGTAGCTGTGAGAAGTTGTCAGTAGTATGGATCCTCTCCAGAAAATGTGGCCAGTGTTTTTTGTGACTGCTTAATAGTGCCTACTATTTTTGTTGGTGCTTAGAAAGCATGTTGTGTGTGGTACTTATAAAACCCCCAAATGTTACTTGCCAGACTTATTGTAGTCTTTTGAGATCCATTTTCATAGACCTAAATGCTTCCACTACCGCTAGAAAGGAGCAAAAAAGGGAACTTTAACACTGAGTGCAGATCCCATTGCTCCTTCTGTACAGGTAGATAATTTGACAGTAGTAAACACTTGCTTCATGGAAAGTGACACAATTGCACAGTGGGATTGTGAAAAAGAAAACAAACATCTTGCAAACCATCAGACAAGCAGAAATGTCAATGAGAGATGTTCAAATAAATGGAGTTAAAAAGCTTTGAGTGACAGAAATATTCCAGATGCCTTATTCACACTGGCCATAGTTACAAAGCACTGGAATGCAGCTGCAGTTTTGGAAGGTAAACCAAACCTGGCTGATTTTCAGGTGTGTATGTACATAATCAGAATAAAATGGGAGTCCAATACTGAACTGGAACAAGTTAGATTTTAGAACTTTACACATTAACAAAAACTGGAAGATCATTACAGGCAGAAAACTTTCCAGAAGGAATTAAATGAGTAAATTTAACCCTAAACAAACACACACATCCAGTTCGGGGCACTGTCTGTTGATTATGTGATTATTAACTACAACATTATTTAAAGTGGGATTTAACAGTGGAAATCTGATTTAAGAAATTTAGCATGACTTTTGACTTTTATTGTCATTACAAAATAAAAACTATCCAGGGACTTTGCTTGGAAATGCACATTTTCTCGTGGTGCAACATTGACACACTGGACCTCTGTAAAGAGAGAGGGGAAAAACAAATAAAATGGTGGCACTAGGAAAATTTCTCACCATCACTTTCTGAAAGCTGTGTAAATACATCCTGAATCCTAAATGGATAAACATATGATAAATATAAAAGTCAGGATTGTCTTCTGGTTGTGATGAAAATAAATAATAACAAGAATTAAATAGATTAGTATATACTAACAGGAAAAAAACTCAGACCCAGAGTATTGGAATCAAGAAAATTCTATTTACATTGAAGCAGTCCAAGTAGCAATTGCCAGTGTTCCAGCTGACAGACTCATCAAACAGCCCACCTATTTCCCATTTCAGTAGCAAATGCCTATACAGAAACCATCATGCTCTCACTGCAAAATAAACTTCAGAACACTAAAGACCATATAGTATTCCCAGCTGCCCTAATGCAACCAGTTTAAATCAAGTTTGTTGTAAATGATGTCACAATAACAGAGCTGATTGTAGCCCACAGGGCCAAGAAAAGAGTATGGTCAGCATAATTTACCTTTTTTTTTTTTTTCCCTGTAAGAACATCCCAGCTATTCCTATTCCCATTCCTCTGTCATTGCTTCCTCATGTATAATGTATACAGCATACCTCAGATCCACGTCTGATAAAAGCACCAGACAAAAGTTTCAGAGAGAACTCTCTGATCACTGTAGCAACTGCATTCTGACTACGTTATGCTGTGGGATGAAGAGGAGGATGGTTCTTCTGGTGACCTTTGGTGTTTGTGTACAGAGCATACCTATGTTTAGACCGCCCACTTTTTGTAGAAAATGGAACATCAGTAGTAGAGTTAGCTGAAAACTGTAAACTGAAAGTTGGCTGGGTCTGTTCTTTCTCTAACCTTTGAAGGTTAGGTTGACTTTTCAACTAAATAAAGAAAACTCTCCTGGAAACATGCAAGATGCTTCAAACCTGACATTACATTTCCTGTCACCCTTCTATTTATTTTTTTATATTTCTCCTCTCATATGTTTTTTCTGACTCTCCACAAACTTCTTTATTTGTGTAAATATTCTTTGATTTAAGCTTACTAACCTTCTATGACTTTTCCCTTCTGCCCCAGAACTCCGTGTTCTGGGACAGTGAGAAGCAATTTATGCCACCAGGTCTTTCTTCTGTCCAGGTGAAATCAGTATTTGGTGCTGGGGAAGTGGATTATGGAGAGGTGCATATCCAGATGCCTACAGAACACAGTACTCTCAATCTCATCAGTCTTCCTATGACAAAAAGGAGATTATTTTTCATCCCAACATCAGCCATGTACATCATAAAGAATTTAGCCAATATTGCCATGGTTCAAACTGCTGAAGGGAGCAATGAAAGCTGGTGGCTTTCTTGGGACAATTTTATAATCTGAATCTGTATCCTGAATACCTGTATGATCATAGGAACGGTACTAAAGGAGAGTTGGGTTTACTGCTCTGTTCTGCCTCTGCTGAAATTGGTGCCAAGTTTCACTCTAGAGATGAGGCAAGAGAACATTTAGGAGAGGAAATTGATCTTGCAGCGGGGCTCAGGTTAAATACATTTTATCACCTTCCTGGCAAAGAAAACAAGCAAATAGGATTGACAGTGGGTGATCACAGAACCTCTAAACCCTCTAACTGTTATCCCTTATGAAAATATGAACAACAACAAAAAAAAAACGTGCCTGGGAAAAAATTCTTTAATCTGAAGGTATTAAGAGTTAAGTCTTTACAGCCATGACAATCCCCATTGACAGAATTGCTCATAACCCAGAGGTGATGGAACACAAATGGGCATGGGTGTGGGAAGCATTGCAATAGAGAGCACATCACAATAAAAGCTCTCTGTCTCAGTTATCCTTTCCTTTCCAGTCAGATAAATAAATTGCAGTGAAGTACAGTGGGAAGAATTATTGCCACTAGAGTGCTTTTCTGATGACAGAGATGATGTAAGCTATAAAAGTCTGTCCTAGATATCAGAAATTAAAGATTTCTGAAAGTTTGTAAAGATTTAGGAACTCTTAGAGTCTGGATTGATTCAAGCAGACTAATTGGATATGGGTAGGGTAACTTCAGACTTGGTCATCTGCTGAGAAACCTGTTCTGATGGGAGCACAAAGCCTTGGCACTCCTGTGCTGCTCCTGCTCTCCATCTGTCTCCCCTCCCAAGGTCCTGGCTTAAGTCTGCAGGATTGTTCATGACGTTGGCCAAAGTTATTGGAGTGGCTGTACTCATCTCTGTGATGGCAGAAGCCATGATGATAATATTTGTAATGAAACTTTGGTGAGCAGAGCCTCTGCAGGAACAGGACCTTCAGGGCACAGTTCCCTTTCATTAGAGGATTTTTCACCTTCAGAATTAGCTTATTGGAAGAAATTCTGACAGGTAACTTGGCATCATCCAGTAATGCTATGCAGTCAGATACAATCCAGCATTTTGTATTTTAACAGTGCACATGAGCCAAAGAGGAGTGAGGAACAGTGCCTCTGTCCCTAATTAAGGTTCTCTGTCAATGGTTGGGGATCAAGAATATCTAAAAGCAAAGCTTGATTATGACACCAGCCACTGGAATATTCCATAAATCTAGAACATCTGGGGAGAATTGCAGATGGCTGAATAAAGGAGCTTGATCAGATCATAATTGTTCACTGTTTGATCACACACTGACTGGGATGACTGGAAGCCTGTGTGTCTCTGTCTTCAGAGCTCTGCAGCTCCCGACTGTCAGAAGGAGACTGCAGTTTTGGTGTTTCTTGTTCAGGTCATGCAATAGAAAGAGGTTCTGGAAAACACATGTGAACAGTTTATGGAAATGTGAGTATCACTGCACCCCAAAAATCCTGATGGCATGAGTGGTAGGCATCCCTCGGACAGCACTAGGGGGAATTTTGCTGCACAAAAGGAAAGGGTAACTCCAAACTTTCCTCCTAGCTTTTGCATGACTGGATTTTAAAACCTGGGAAAACTGAGGGGATAGTCTGCTCCCATTCTGTCATTGCAGCCGTCAAATGCTGCTGTTGAACCAACTGCAGCGACATAACCATCAAAAAACACCTGCCTGTGCCTATTGGAAAGTCCTTCTGAAAAAGGAGGAGTGTGCCAGTAGGGAGCTCTTTATTGCGTTAGGTTTTTTCCTTCTGCAGATTCAGCAGGTGCTATATATTATCCTTTACAACCTTCAGCCATTTGGAGCTAGGACACTGTAATTATGTTCCCTGTCCATGGAAGTTACTGACTATTACTGTGTGAAATACGAGCTCTGCTCAGAATTCAAAACTAAACTGAGGAAGCATGTTTGCTGCTGTTTTCATACCAACAGAATAATGGCATTTACAGTACTGTTCCTTTACACTAGTAAATGCTCTCTGCCCCTTAAATGGTGGAACCTGAAAAAAAATACCTTATTGCTGATATATAAAGAAGTCAAATTCCCGGTGTTGACAGTTCTTTCCTATAAGTAGTAGTTTACATTTGTGTAGTTAATTTTATAAAAAAATTCATAGGGGTTCACTCCTTTGTAAGTGTGGAAATAAATTGAGAGGCTGAGACAAAGTACACATTCATTTTTAAACAGAAGTAACTTGGTAGAGATAGTCAGGTTCTCAGGGCCCTTCCCAAGTCATAATTATATTGCTCTTGGATTTGTATGTGGCTATTTGTAAGTACCTGTTATTTGTAAGTACCTGCAGCTGACTCCCCCAATGACTCAATAGCATAGGAGAAAACAAAGTTGGGTTTTCTATCTCCTGCTGCTCCTACTTTTGCAACCTCATCCACATGAGGATTGCCTTCTGTGAGGTTTCATTACTTTCTCACTAAAAAAATGCAGCCTGTTTTTATCTTGCTCTGTTCTCTCCTGAAGTTATTCAGAGGAAGTGAGATATGGGGGGTGCCTTGCACACTATTCCATTAGGATAAATAATGTATGCTGTCTATTGTGTTTCGAAGAATGCTTCAAAGAAAACTCTGCATGGCATAGTTATGATAACAAGCAGGAAAGAAATAAAAGGAGAGAGAGCACAAGAAATGTAGGTGCTTTGGTATTATCTGCTAGTTCAGCATTACAGGGCTTGATATTAGTGTGCTTCTTTTGCCACAGCTCTTGGCAATAGCCACAGCAGTCCATGGAAAAAGATGTGTAGCCCTAGGAGAAACAAGGAAAAAGTTTTTGTTGCTCTGTATTGCCAAGAGATAAGGTGCAGGCTGTTCTTGGCAGAGGCACACTGTACTGTGACCAGCTCTTGAATATTTTCCTGTCCTGTTCATTTCTTCTTCCCACTTCATTAATAGGAAAGTCCCACATGCCCCCACAATCTCTCAGGGGAATGACCATAGTTTTTAAGAAGCTATGGTCTTCTGATCATAGCTGATCAGAAACTGATCTTCTCAGTTTGAGGTTCTCAGCCCACATCAGGTGTGGTAGCTCTTGAAGGTAGAGAACACACTCTTGCCTCCTACCAAGCTTTTTTTTTTTTATTGTATTCTGTGTTTTTCAATCACTTCTGTGTATAAAGCTTAGTGTATGTGAATTATCCACTGTAATAAGTATATGTGATAGACAGTCCAGATTCCACCTCAACAGCAAATACAAAAATTACTGGCAAAATATCTTAAATGTTTGATATGGAACTTGTTTCCCCTGCTGGAGTAACAGCAGGGTATTTGGCCCAGCATCCTGCTTTTCACGCTAGGAAAGAGTTCCAGCACCAGGCCATGTGGGGTAATACTTTTCTTTTATGCCTCCCAGTTTCCAATATAACTCACCAGGATACTAGGATTTTTTCCAAATGATATGACATTCTTGTTCTAAAGCACAGATTGATATTTATGTGGTCACACAATGCAGAAGAAATGTCATTTCCAGCGTTGGTCCCATGGATACATGCTCAGTGGTGTGTATGTAACCAGACCTTTACACCTCACTACAGGGTGACCCAGTCATGGAGGAAAATTGGTTTGTTATGCCTTCACTGAGTTTACTGCTGCCTTGGTGATGAGCCTTATATCTTCAAGCACATCAGACCTTCCTGCCATCATTAGAAATTCTTTAAAACTTTAAAAGTCAAATGCCTTGAGTTTTGGCTAAGTCAGCATGCAAATCTGAAAATGTGTTTCATTTATGATAAAGGCATTTCTGTGCATGAGTCATGCCTGGCAAAGGCAAATCCAAAAAGGAAAAAAAATGAGAAAATAAAAGGAATCAAAATAAACTCTTTTTTAGGCAATTACTATCAAAAAAATCTAGGAAAGTGTTTGACATAGAATGTGCCTCCTCTTCTGGGATCATAGTATTCTCCATCAAATCACCTCTCCTCTGGGTGGGAATGTTTTCCCCCTTATTTTTTTGCAGGCATGCCTTTGAAACGTCAGTTAATCTTATTACTTTGCATATGAATTTGGTTTGCCTATTTGTTCATCCTTTTTAGGGTTCTTCAACCTTTCCCCAAAGGTGTGAGGGGAGGTTGGATTGAAATAGATAGATGTTGATAAATCATTTCTGTCTTTGAGTGCAGTACAGTTATCTGTGAGAGACAACTGTTTGCCCTTAAAATTACTGACCCTCTCTCTGAAAATGGCTATCCTTGGGTCTTGGCATGAGCATCTTGCACTGACAGAGAGAAATGGCCATTGTCAAAGGTTCTGGCCATTGTTACAAAGGTTTGTAACCAACTATCTCTGCACCAAGGAGTCAGCGGGAGGGAGAGTGTTTAACAAGCTGGGTGAGTGGCAGAGAGGAAGATAGGGCATGGAGAGGAGCTGAGAGCAGAGAGCTTGGAATATAGCTCCAAAAAGGAAAGAAATAAAAAAATTCATAGAGAAACAGAGAAAGCAACCAAGAACAAAATTAAAAGAAATGAGAAAGAAAAAATAAAATGAATGATGGCAGAAACAGGAATTGTTAAGCACATCCTCAAGCTGTCATGGCAAAGAATGTAAGCCCAACAACTTTTCCTTCACTTCTCCATGGAAATAAAACAATTATCAGGAAACTATTCTATTTTATTCTTCAAAGAAGTTATTTAAAAGCAGTTCCCCATTCTGGAAAGACTTGACATCAAGAACAGATATTGTCTCTCATAAGTGTTCTTTATGGTTACTGTTTAACTCAGATGCCAGAAAACTGACACACCATGCTACTTAACAGAAATGGATGGTTTTGTCTTATAGAACCTGAGGAGTAAGGGGAAAAATGTCTCTGAAAAGAAACAGAATTGTGAGCTGGATTGTGTCCAAGGAGAGTTAAACCAGTGATAAAGTTTCCTTTGCCAGGTGGTAAGGTTTTCAGGGCAGTGGAGACCTTCACTTCCACCCCAGGCTCCTCTCCTTGCTCCTGATGCTCATGCCATTCTCCTGTTGCTCTAAAACATCCCTATGCCACCATCACAATTCCCTCCCTTCAGAAGCACCCAGTGTTGGGTTTCTCTCCATCACTGCAGTTTGGGGAGGGCTTTCACCAGGGCAAAAAGTCTTGTGCAGGTTTTCAGCATCCTGGTGAGGCATAGGTTGTTGAGGAAGAAGAGGGTGGAAGGGTGAATGTGACCGTGTTCACAGGGGTTCTTGGATGAGGGAAGAGATGAGGATCTGACTCCATGTTTCAGAAGGCTTGATTTATTATTTTATGATATATATTACATTAAAACTATACTAAAAGAATAGAAGAAAAGTTTTCCTCAGAAGGCTAGCTAAGCTTAGAATAGAAAGGAATGATAACAAAAGTTTGTGTCTCGGATAGAGAGTCCAAGCCGGCTGGGCTGTGATTGGCCATTAATTCCAAACATCCACATGAGACCAGTCACAGATGCACCTGTTGTATTCCACAGCAGCAGATAATCATTGTTTACATTTTGTTCCTGAGGCCTCTCAGCTTCTCAGGAGGAAAAATCCGAAGGAAAAGATTTTTCATGAAAAGATTTTTCATTAAAAGATGTCTGCGACGGGTAAAGATGAAGAAACCCGGTCACTGGGGCCTCTACACAGCATCCCTACCCATGACAAAGGCAGAGAGGAAGCACTGTGAGAGAAACAGCCAAAAATCCTGGGTGCTTTGTGGCGTAATATTATATGAGAGCAAGAGAAAATTGTGGTTTCTGACAGAAAGTCAGCTTCTAGCACTTTCACACTCAGGTTCCTTGAAGCTCAGCCTGAATGAAATCTGGTTAAATAAAAGCCTAAAACATGTGCTTTACTTAAAGTCTTTGAAGAAGTGTCTTCAGTCCTGAAACGTATTGCAGCTTTATTACAAGCCATGCTCTGATCTGAGGCACTGTGGTGTAAATCTGCAATTACTCGCTCAAAATCGGTGGTATTTTCCTAGCAGTGGAAGAGAGGAAGTTCACCCCTTCCTCCCAAGCAGGGGGATTAATCCCTTCTAAATAGTTGGCGCAGTAAATTTCTCCTGATATAGTGCTGGCACTTAGTTTCACCTGGAGGATTAAGTATCACCTTCATTTTACAATTATACTAAATTAAGTTACATCATTATGTTTTAAACCTTCTGTTACACTGTAGAAAACTTACTTCAGCTAAAACTCCTACTTATTATTTAACTTTAAATTCCATGCTCAGGAGTGTTTCCCAAAACATGGGAATGCATAATAAAAACATGAAGAGCAAGTTTTCTCTGAAATGTTGCTATCGGTATTTTTGTTATCACAGTTACAGATGCATTAAATTTCAGGGTGGTCCAAGGTTTGTCTGTTTGTAATAATGACAAAAGTGCTGGGTTTATCAGAGAAGAGGTGTAGATGGTGGTTAATGAGGAGTCAGTGTTGCAATTTATATTAAATTGGCAAGAGGCAAAGACTGAATATGCACAAGAGAGGTGAATAATTTCATTTGCTTCAACACTGTATTCTGCATTCCAGGTGGTAGTGTCAAACTGAGAGGATATTCCAGGAAATAATCAAACGAGTTTTTTTCTAGGACCATTAGTCTTAATCCTCTCTCTTTTTTTTATTACATTATTATCATGCTCTATTTTAGTCCTCTTTACTAGTCCTTCACAAATAATTCCTTTTTCTCCTCATTAAGATGACTTTTAACATATTAGTGATTGCCTCTGATGCAGTAGGTGCTACAAATCTTGATCAGTATGATTTGTAGACATTTGTAAACAGAAATTCAGGGTCCACCTTAAAGGGGTTACGAACATGCACTTCTACATTTGACATGTTCTGGATCTGTACAACTGTATTCTACCATTCCAGGATTTCAGAATTCTTAACATAAAAGCATATTTTACAAAGGTTATTTTTTAGAAGTTTAAACCATGCAGTATTAAAGCATTTCAAAGAACTTATTCATCTATCCATCCATAATAGAGAGACACTATGATGTTCATATACGAGATTATAGTTTTACACTGATTTTTTGCATAGGAAGCAAAGCCTTTCTGCATACAAATTAAATTATTTTAAAATTTCCTGGTAATGAGAAGCAAAATAGTGACCATTTATTGAAATTAGTAGAGTTATAACACTGTATCAGAGATTGCATATTTTCTTTTTAATTAAAATACCTGTACCGTTTTTTCAAAAGTGTATAACTGGAAGAGACCTCTGAGCCATTGAATTCAGTCCCCCTATAATCAGGGGCAACTGTATCATAAAATCTCCTGGATAAGCAAATCAGATTTTCTGTACTCAATGTGTGGAGCACCAACTACATTCTCATCAGTTGAATGTAATGAATGTTTTTCATTGATTTCAGTGCTGTGCTCTATTCACCAATTAACTGGGCATATCACCTTCACTGACCCAAATACAGACATTTTGCAGAATAATCTCTCATCCAGCAGCCAGATTTGCTGCTTTATACTCTTCCACCTGTCTAGCTGCATTGTGATCATACTTTTTTCTACTGAATTCTTCTCCTTTTTATTTGTTATTTGAAATTCATAGTCATGATATGGGTGATTTTTGCCTTAAGTAATGGGTGATTTTTAGATATGTCAGTCAATACAAGGGAGAATAATTTCTAATCTATGCTTTAAAAATAAATTTGTTTAAAAATCTGTTCACAATGTAGATTGGTTTAACTTTTGTTGCCACGGTGCACATCCAGTTTGTGTCAAATCTAATAACACAAATCTAGTAACACAAATAAGCATTGCCCTTGGTGCTTGAGCCAAGGTGTGTACTACACAAAAGAGGAGATCATTAAGCTGTTAAAAATGTGTGATGGTGAGACTTCCATTGTGCCAAATCTTCTGAGCTCCTGGTTCTGTCTGTGGTAATGATGGATCAGTGAAACAACCTTCATGTACAAACATGATTGCTGTAGCTGTTGCACTCTCAGTTCTGTATGTCTGACATTTCACTAGGTGTAGCCCCTTTAACTGACTTTTGCTGTGTTTTTATTCTTGCATGATTTTAACTTTAAAGGAGAAATGTCACCCCTTTAATCACATCACATTTATTTATTTTATTTTCCCTGCTTCAACATTTTAACATTATCTTAAATTATTCTTCCTGTGACCTTGCTTGGTCCAGACTTTCAGTAAAGGACTTTCTTAAAAAATTAATACAGGCCATTTCTTCTACACTGTTGTATTGTAGGGATCTTAAGAAATCTGGAGTTGACAATTAAAATCAATATTCCATAAGACTAGTAGAATAAACTTTTGAGTATTGGGAAACAGCAATAAAGAAACAGTTTTTGTCTATAGAGCTCCCAGCTCTCTATATTAATAGTCTTCCTTTGATCTCCTCCTGGAGCTGACAAGTTAGGAAGCAAATTGGTAATTTTCAGGGTTTATTTCTTCTAATAAAAAAAGAAAAAGAGAGAGAGAGATAATTGCAAAAGCATGTTTTACATCAATATGGGACTTGCCTAGCTAGAGATCCAGACAGGCAGAAAACAAAATCTGGGTTTCTAAACAGCAGTTAAGGTACTGTGCTAGCACAATCCTGTGGTAAAAAAAAATAGTATTTCCTGCTTCTAAAATAGCACTTTGTGACATAAATCCCATTACATAAACAAACTATTCTGTGTAGGTGAGGTAGCTTTTGTTCCTTGAATATTTTTCTAGCTCTTTAGTGTTACTTTGGCCATGATGAGATGCTGTGGCTCTGGGCTGTTACATTTCCAGACCCTTCTGTCAAGGAGGATTCAAACCACTTGTCAGTTTGCAGGCAGCATCTCCTGCAGAGAAATTAGAGACTGAACCCTGTAGTGAAGTGGTAACTTTCAGCTATACTCACAAGTGTCTCTCAACCCTGAGATGTCACTTGAGAAAAAGCCACATTCCAGAATGCTTTGAGATTCTGCTTTTGAAGTGACGGGGGGAGGCTGACAGATGGGAGAGCAGGCTGAAGTCAGGTATAGCAGAGGTAAGAAATGGCCACAAATGGATGGCTGGGTGCTCTAGCCTTTCATGACAGAGATGAGTGACTTAGAATTTATACATAAAAGCAGATGACAAACTTTTGTTGGCCACAGCACTTAAGACAATCAAAGTGAAAATTCAGTTGTTTCCCATTTGGTTGGTGAAGATATTTAGCTTCCTGAAACACCTTTTTTATTTTTTCTTCTGAGAAATGTTGTATGACCTGTAAAGAAATGACTGACAAATAGAAGTACCACCATGACCAGTGAATTCTTCATGAGAAATACATTTTCATATAAAAATTTCAGAACAGAGCATAGCTTGATAAGCCCTGGAAAGCCGCTGTTTTGGTAAATACACACAAAACATTACTGGGAGAATTTCTGTAGCTAACATTAGAAATGGAAATTATAAAGAAGTTTAGAAGACTCTTCAGACATGTAACATGAATTAGGAGGAGCTTGAGCCATGCTTTTTGTTCTGTGTAGCTTACTGACCAATGCTGATGTCCCAGGAGTGAACTTGTTGTAGGTTCTGGCAGGTGATGCAAAACCAATACAGCAGGAAAGAAATGTGATGAAATGACAAGAAACCAAAACATAACTCTACCCAAGGATTGCACACCTGCATTTATGAGTGCTGATTCAAAACTAACAGAAATCAGAAATCAAAGAGGCATAAAGTCACTCCAAGAAAAGTGTTAGGACCTGTGAAAAAGCTTGTGGTAAATGGAGAAATAATAAAGAAAAATTTTGTGCATTTGCTTAGAAAATCACAAAGGTATTGACATAGTAGGAAGCTGTGTAATTGCTAAAAGAAGGATATTATTTTTTTCACAGTAACCTGATGATGGGTTGGTACAGAAACCAAATCTGAACAGGAAATAGTGTGAGAACAAAATCTGTAAATGTTGTTAAGCAACTGGAGAAATGAGTAGAAATTCCTCCTGCTGTTGACATGCATTTCTAAACAGGCTGAAATCAGGAAAAACCTCTAAAGATTAACTCAGTAATTTGAAAATTACAAGGAAAGGGTTCAGTGGCCAGCACTTTATACTGTGCTATCTTTATGTGATTGCCAGGCCCTTACTGGGGCAGTATATTTTGGTATAGGACTGTGCCAACTGAAACACTGCTCGATCCAAACGAGAGTGGGAAGAAACCAGCGGCACTGGGATGGCTCAGCTCGTTTTTATTGCTGTTTTACACAGGGATTCTGATCTCATTAAGATTCATATAGGTTAATGGAAAAAAAGGCATACTTGGGAGTTTGAGAAAGACACTTTTACTTTAAACACAATCTACATTATATAAAGCTTCCTCTGTTTACACTGTGAAAGTGCTGACACAAGCTGAGAGTCACTCATAAAGCAAGTTTATTTTTCAAATACATTGAGTACAGAATGCACAAAAAAGCTTACAAAAGATGGAAGCATATCTCAGAAACACAGAAAAAGATTCAAAATACATTTTATTTACCTAGAAAAAATGCTGGTTTTCATTTAAACCTTTTCTTTGTTTTCTTTAAAGACTTAACCATAGTCTGTGACAGAAATGTTATGACTCTAGAGATACATTGTTTTCAGATTCATTGTGAAACATCCAATATTCCTTCTTGAACCTTTCATATAACCTTAGCTAGAGGTTTTACTTAAGGCTAAAGCCTCTCATGAAGAATTAAGGCTGTCCCAGCTTTTCCCATTTCATTTCTTCAACCATGCAGTTGAAGAAATGAAAGTACTAATCCTTCTCAGCATGGCTTTTAGTTCCAGGCAGAGCAGGAGTTCACAGAGCAGTTGGACTCTCGGATTGCATCACCCTGGAAGCCACATCCCCATTGCCATGGCAATGACATGCAACAGTTTCTCTGAGCTGAACCTCCTCCATTGAACAGCAGCTCCCAATAGGTGACAAACACGAGGTTGAGCACTGCATCCGATTTTGGAGTTTTTATAAACCACTTTTGGTAGAGATGGGGTTGTGGAATCTGTGTGTGTGTGTGTCCTGTGTAGTTATATCAGTAAAAATCTCACTTAGCCTCTCTTCGCATAGACTCTGAATAGCAATAAAACTCACCAACTTTCCATTCAAATGGGTTATGCTCTGCTGAATGTATTCTCCTGGATCTGGGAATTATTATTATTATTGATCTCAAATACACCAATACACAGATATTAATGCTTGTGGCAAAGTTGGGTGCTTGAGACAAGTCCTTTCTTTGTGTCCTTGACAAATGTGAATTGGCTGAGCTCTGCTGGGCAGAATAAGCTGTGACTTGGCTTCCTGGAAGCAAATACAACAATGGAGATTGGGCTGGGATTCCAATGAGTTCTGGATTTCCTTTTAACGGTGGTCTAGTCTATATTCATACCTAAGTCCCTAATGCTTTTGATCTCTTGACAGTGAAATACTGAGCTTGATAACCTTGCCATCCTTCTATGCAACATGCTTAAAATTAGAGATGTGCTTATGTATGATGCATTTTTCCAAAGTCACCTGGTTTTCCTTATCAATAAAAATAATTATCTTATAAGCAATATTTAATGTCTACCTTACATAAATAATGAAAAACTCAATTTTAAGAGCTTGTTGCTGAATGCTCTTTTGACATCTTATTTTTGTTTATATCTTCCCTGAGAATGTTGGCACTTCTGTCAGGTGCATTACAAGTTCCATATATATCCACCTCTGGCTGTGCAGGGGGAGAGAGGAGAACAGGTTACTTATAACAAAACTGCTCACAGATTTCACATATGCTAGCTTCTTGTGCGTTGGAAGGTATTGGAAAATGTGTAAGATGGAAGAAAAGGATTACACTTCTCAAATACACTCATCTTACGAGACTTGCTTTCCATTGATTTTTCCTCAGGATCTCTTTGACTCATGCTAACTTGATGACAGAAATCCTTGCTCTATAGGGAAGAAAACACTTCAGCTGTGTAGCTTTAAAACTGATGAAAGGTTTGTTTAAACACTGGGGGAATAATCAAGTCACCTTAAAATCATCTCTGTACCTGAGATGAGCATGGTGTTGTCTCAGTTTGGGAAAATGAATGGTGCTGATGTGTCTAGTACTTTTTTATAACTGCAGAGACTGCGTATTTAAAAAGCAACACATCAAAGTGATTTAATGCATTAATTGGATAAAAGGAAAAACAAGTAAGTCTCTAAATGAAGGAAACCTAATAAAGCTGGCAGATCTTTTGCAAATAGAGAAGTATTTTCTTTGTATAATGCAGAATTCTTCTGAAAGCGAATTTTTTCTTTGATTTAGCCTTGATTAAGTGTTTCAGGGGTAAAAAATCCAATTATGCCTAAACCCAACGTGTTGAAAATACTCAGAAGAGAACTTAAAGCTAATTGATGTATCTGAATTCATAATCAAAGTGAGGAATTACCTAACATATGTCTGTAAAGCGTTGTACCAAGGTGTTCATTTCCTTGCAGCGTCTTTCTTCTTTCAAGATACTGCCCTCAAAAATTTAAATCAAAACAAGCAAATCCAGTATCACAAATGCACTGATTGCTTTTCAAACTGTCTGAAGAGTTCAAACCACATGCTGAATTAGTGGATCAGAATTCTCTAGAACACCTTCCTTGACTCCAATTAACTTTTTTTCTGACCTTGGGGAAAGTCATTGGACAGTCCTTTTTGTCTGTATATTAGTAATATAAGGAAAATTATGTTTATGAAGTGATGTTAACAGGGTTTTTTTAAATCTATTTAAAGTGAAAGATAAAAATGTGAAGTCCTACTGTTAATAACTTTCAAATCTCTTTAAACCCAAAAAAATCTCCAATTTGATGTTACTTTTTTATGTTTCTTACTTTATGCTCCATTACTGTGTGATTATTGGGGTGTTGGTAATGTAGCTACACTTTATCAAGGGCAAAGGTATAATGTTATGTTTCAGTGTCCTAAGAATATAGATGCCAACAAAAAAAAAACCCCAGTGAGATAGGAGTAAGCTTCCAATTGCTTACTCTAAGGAAAAAGTATACTCTGGGCCTCTTATATGAGAAAAGTGTTATTTTTCCTTATGAACTGAAAGATGAACTTTCCTCAAAAATGAGAAAGGTTTAAGACTACACCAGATAAGCTGGCATATTTTATTGGCAGGACTCATTTGCTTTCTTCATGCTGTGCAAGCTGACATGAATAGGTTGTAAAAAGAGGTGATAATACAATGAGAGATAGTTACAAAGAAAATTGGAGGAAATGTAACCAGTTCATTTTCCTCTAAAATGTAATTTAGTTTTTCCAAAGAGCAATAAAACATAGGTATTTAGGACAGTAAGTGGATGTATGTATATGTCCCAGATGGACTTTTAACTGAAGTAACATCATAATGGTATTGGTATCTGCTAAAAAAAAAATCAGCAAAGATCATTTATATGTCACATTAAAGTAGTTGGGAAATTATTTCTCCTGCCAGTTCTTAAATTTGTACATATGGTCAAATTTCAACAGCAAAGGAGACACTGAGGTTCCTCTTCAGAGATCCAAATTGTGCCTAGCAAGATTTGCCATGGCTGCAGTGTGGAGTGAGTTCAGAAGAGTTTTTAGGGGTGGTCCAGGGGTGGACTTGTGGAACAGCACTGGCTGATACCCGTGCTGATGCTGGGTACATCTGCACCACCTGCACAGCCTGCAGGGACCCCTGGGACTGGGAGTGGTGTAGCTTTGGAGCAGGGTCCAGTGGGGCTCCTTACAGCAGGACACAAGAAGGGACCTGTGGTGTTTGTGAGGGTTGCCCAGGATGAGTTGAAAAATGAGAATCTGACTCCAAGTTCTCAGAAGGCTGATTTATTATTTTATGATATTATATTATATTAAAGAATGATATACTAAAACTATACCAAAGGAAGAGAAAGGATACATCAGAAAGCTTAGCAAGAACAATAATGAAACCTCATGACTTCAGAGTCTGACACAGCTGATGGTGATTGGTCATTAACTAAAAACAATTCCCATGGAACCAATCAAACATGCACCTGTTGGTGAACAATGTCCAAGCCACATTCCAAAGCAGCAAACACAGGAGCAGCAATCAGATAATTATTGTTTTCATTCCTGTCTGAGGCTTCTCAGCTTCCCAGGAGAAAATCCTGGGCAAAGGGGATTTTTCAGAAAATGTCATGGTGACAGGGACCAATGGTGGTGTCCACTCCAGGCCAGGTCAGGCTCAGTGCTGCACTGGGGATGGCTGGGGTGTGCTCCTGTGCCTGAGCTGGGAAAGGAAAGCTGCTGTGAAAGCTGCTGTGGATGGTTTTGCCTCTCCCTGCCAGCCTCAGGGACAGCATATATCCAGCAGACACAAATGGAATGTTACTCCTCAGCCCTGGCTGATGCCATCAGTGCACTGTATATTTACAGTGGTCATGTAAACACAGGTACTTCAAAGGCATTGTGTGAAGGATACAGCAAAGGCTCTGGGCATCTTTCCTTTGATGTTCTGAGTTGTGGATGAAGCCTGCTATACTAAAAGAATTTTTCTGTTTAGCTTTCAGTTTGGCCCCAAAAACCTGAAAGTATGCTATTTTTTGACTTGGTGTTGTTATCAGTTTTTACACAAAGCTGTAAAGTGGATAAGTTTAAGAATATTTTGAGCAGTTATTTCTAGTGTGCTTAATTAGAGCTGAGTTAGGCGAGGACAAACCCAAACTTGGGAGTGACTGTTCCACTTAACTACAGATCACTGGTCCATGAATCTTTTTTCCATTAATATGATTGCTTCTCTCCATTTTCAGGTCATATTGCATGGATGTCTGATATGAAAAATATTCACTAATGCTTACTCTGCTTATCTTGGGGCATATCAATGCATTTCAAAGTGCCTAGGAGGATACATGTGTATAGGCAAAGCTTAGCAACTGCCTATTTAACTCATTGCATTTCATTCTCATGAATATACAACCTCAATGTCTCAGATAAGGGTCAAATAAACAAATAATAATTAAATTTATTTTGTATTATTAGCTTTGTTTTCACTGTTATTAACTTCAGCCATTCAGCTTTTGTTTTTGGATGATGTGAGTGAACTTTTCAGCTGTTAGAGGCCCTTTTATCAGCTTTGCCAGTAATGTGCATATGTTTCTCAAAGGACATGCACTTTTGTCCATGGCTTGCTTCAGAGAATAAAAGGGATGTTTAGAAACTGTGAAATGTATTATACAGAATGACTGTTAATTCCCTATCTGATATAGCTGGATTTAGTAAACAGAAATGCTGTGTGGCTGATAAGAGTTTTTTGAACTATGGAGTCTGTGATTAAAAGTAATTAAATATTGAAATGTTTAAAAGATAACTATGAAGCCTGACTCAATAGAAGTATATTTAAACATTGGTTTTAGATGAGGTACATATTTTCTTAGTACCTGATGATTTTACTGATTTCAAGTCCTGTACCAGTATTAAAATGACATAACACATTTCAGTTTTAGATCAGGTTATGTCATTTTTAAGTGTAGCAATCTGTCTATGTAAACTGTAAGAAAATGTGTTTCAGGTGCATTAAAGGAACAGCACTTCATGAGTTAGAACATCCCTCCTGGAAGGTCTTTGCCAATGCATTGTACAAAGGTGAACTGGCAAACTGTTGATACAAGTTCACTTCCCCTGTAATCTCTGGTATTGCTTCATCTCAGCTGGCAAATGAGTTCATTGTGTACTTTGGAAAACAGTTCCCAACTCAGAACATATAGTTCTGTCCCCCAGAAACCAGTAGTAAAACTTCAGCTGATTTCTACAAGAGTTGGGACTTACATACTCCTACACATATGAAACAGGACCAGCAGAAGCTAATCAGTTAATTTTAGGAATATCCAGAAATTTTATCACATTAATAGAAAAAAAAACCTTTGCCTACATTTACGTTACCTAATATTTGTTTTCCAGCAGGAATTGCACTGGCTTTTCCCATTAGAAAACAGGCATGTTTTAGCCTTTGTGTTCAGCTTTGTGTGTGGGGATAAACTGATCCATGCAAGTATCCAGAAATGCCAAGCAGGCAGTTCAGGGGCTGCACTGGGGTCACAGGTTTCTCTCCTCACTAATAAACATGCACTCCTTTTTTTTTTTTTTAGTTTCTCTTCAGTTCAAGAACTGCTGTAGAGAACAGAAACCAGAAAGAATGCTGTCTGCTCCCACTGATTTTCAGTCTGCTGCTAATTGAGACATAGCACTGACTCTGTGATGCTGCTGTATGTGACAACTCACACCCATTTACTGTCTATTCGTGTTATTCTGGCTTTAGAAACTAAATCTGGCATCACATTTTACAGCTTGGGAAAAGATCCTGTGAGGAACAAAGCACTAAGGTGCAGTCAGAAGTGTCTAGTCACTAATACCAGTCACCACCTCAGCTCACAAAAGTGCCTTGATTAGTGTTTGACAGAAGTCTATTTGCTAAAAGAAGGAAAAGGTTTGTTTTAAAAGACAATGTCTTGGTAGGGTGGCTATTAAAATAGCAATTGCAGGCTACAGAAATGGCAGTTTTCGGAGGAACCCTGGAAATGTTCTGCTTGTCTTCTACCCATCCAGTGCAAAAAACCTGTGTAGATGTGATGTCCTGAGTTCATTAAGGCTGACAGACCAGGAATCTGAACTTCTAAAAACACACAAGCCAACCCTACAATTTTTCCCCATATAAAAATATTTCAGCCATAGCAAACATTTCAAAGACCAGGCATTTTAAAATTGCAGCAAACAGGGGATCACTTGAAGCATTGTTCATGACCAGAGTGTCCCTTCCTTTCTAGGGATGCTGCTTGAAATTAGGTGGTAATTTAGAAAATATCTGTAGTGCAGAGATAAATCATTGTATCCCTTCAGTGTTGCCACAAATAAAACATGCACCAAAATGCCTTCTTTGAGTGTGCTGGCATGTGAAACCTGCCCTTGCTGTCTCCTTACTGCCCTGACATGAACTCTTGCTGCACTACACAGGGTTGCAATGGAGATAAGCAGGTGCTCAGCCTTCCCTTTCTTAATGTTTCCCAAACCTCCCAGGCTCACTTTTGAGTCTCTAGCTGTTTACTCCTATGTTCTGGTATGAAAATGTCCTTCAACTTAATAAATTGTAAATAATTTTTGGTGCAACTCTGTCCTTGCAGCATTTCTATATGACTTCTATAAAAAATTTCCATCCTTCAGGCAGCTGTCTGCAAGGCAGCTGTGATCCACTGTGCTGGTCTGCTCTCGGTGATTAGGGAACTTCTTCCCTCTCTGTAAAGTCTGCCAAGTCAGATAGTCCCACACTCAGGGATCCACATGAGGCCCTGCCACAGTTTGCTGCTATCTGAAATTAATATTTAAGCCTGACAACATATTCAAGGACCTGTGGTGTAGGATTAGGAAGATTCAGGCTTCAGAGCCAAACCCAAAACTTCCCCCAGCATTTTCTCTCCAAAGTTAGCTGGGAAAAAACCCCACAAAATTTCTGTATTAACTATCAACTTTGGAAAAGAGAAAATCCACAATTTCTAATGCAGAACTCATCTTAGAATATACTTGCTTTATTAGGAGCCTGAAGCTCCTCTGCCTGACTCAGAGAAGCTGCAGCTGGAGCAGACAGCAGCACTCACTACCTCAGTGTACCTGTAAAAAGCTGCTTAGGGAGAAAGAAACCGTAAAGATTAGTAAAAAAAAAAAAAAAAAAGAGCAGGGAAAGGGGGAGAGTCATATTTCTTAAAGGCAGGACAATATGAGAGCATTGAAAGGTCAGCACTGTCTGTTTAGGGCCAGGCTCTTAATTTAGTGCACTGAGGGATGCTTCATGCTAGAGGGGAGGCTTTTCAAGCAGTGTCAGTTTACATTTGGCCAGAGGAAGAAGGATTATCATCTCTTTTCCAGCAATGTGGAAAGGAGGCCACCATCCCACTCATCTTCAGGCATGTGGAAACAGTGGGGGAAATTAAACTCACTACAGCTCACACTGTTTCCTGTGATATCCAAAGCAAACCCTGCTTCCCATCCATTGGCTGCAGGGACTGACAGACTGCAGTGAGACTCAAATCACTGCTACTGACAGCATTTTTACAGGCATTCAAACATTAAAGAGGGACAAATGGCTGAGGAAATGGCTTTGTAGCCCTTGCAAAATTTTCCAACAGTTTTTTTTTAGTATCTTTGGGAGCTCAGTTTCTGCAGGCTGGCCAGATACAGCTGCAAAAGCACACAGGGCCATCAGCACACTTTCTCTGGATCCAGCCTACCTGTCTAGGTACTCCAAACTAATTTATGAACACAGCAAGCTTTACACAGCCCATCCATGCTGCTTTCTGGCACAGTGTGTCCACAGGACTGTACAATGGGCCTCACATCACTTTCAGCCCCTGACCCAGGCTTCACACTCTGCTTCACACAGAGCTCTCCCACAGCTGATATAGATATCTTGTGGCTGCACAAAGGACTTCACTCTCAGAATTGTCTATTGATCATCATTTGTGAGCCCTGCAATTCTCACTATTGCTCTCCTGTGAATCATTCCAAGCTACTCTGAGAAGTTTGCTGCCCTTTCTGCTCTCTCAATAAGTCACCACCCCCTTCTCATGAGCTGGCAGCTGATTGAAACAGATATGAGATTTTCAAAGCATTGAAATAATATTTAGAATTCTAATTATATTTTTGTAGGTGCTAGTAATAATAATGCAGTATTGATTCATCAGATCTCAGGCTGGAAAACTCAGCAAGTCAGCAAGATTGGAAAAGGCAAAATGATTTTTAAAGGCATTCTGTAGTGACTTAAAAATTGTAATTGTGAAAAAAATAGTGAATATTTCTGCACTCTCTTTTCTAAGTGAAAACTTTAAATTGCAAGATACAGATTTTCATATGTCAGAATTATACCAGAGCAAGGGAGAAAAAAAGAGTTAAAATAATTCATAGTAGATTAGGATGAAAGGAGAGATTAAATAAATCCCACTGAGCTGTAGAATAAGCTGAGTTGGAAGGGACCCACCAAGATCGTTGAGTCCAGCTCCTGGCCCTGCACAGCACCATCCCCAAGAGTCGCCCCATGTGCCTGAGAGCATTGTCCAAACACTTCTTGAGCTCTGTCAGGCTGCTGCTGTGACCACTGCCCTGGGGAGCCTGTTCAGAGCCCAGCCACCCTCTGGGGGAAGAACCTTCTCTTGATACCCAGCCTAAACCTTCCCCAGCACAATGTCAGGCCTTTCCCTCAGGTCCTGTTCCTGGTGACCAAAGAGCAGAGATCAGTGTCCGTCCCTCCTCTTCCCCTCATGAGGAAGCTGTAACTACAGTGAGGTCTCCCCTCAGTCTCCTCCAGGCTGAACAGACCAAGTGACCTCAGTGCTCCCACAGCTTCTCCTCAAGGCCCTTCACCATCTTTCTTGCCCTCCTTTGCCCACTCTCTAACAGCTTTGTATCTTTTTTATATTGTGGGGCCCAAAACGGCCCCCAGCACTCGAGATGAGGCTGCCCCATTGCAGAGCAGAGCAGAGCAGAGCAGAGCAGAGCAGAGCAGGACAATCCCCTCCCTTGCCCAGCTGGTGCTGCTGTGCCTGATGCCCCCTGGGCACGGGAGGCCCTCCTGGCTGCCAGGGCACTGCGGGCAGGAGGGTGGGGTAAACTCAGGGATGAGCATGCAGTGCTGCAAAACAAGATTGAGGTGTGAATTTCTGCCTTGTTGAGTATATTTCTTTCTTTGGAATCCTTGCTAGTGTTGAATTAATTTCTCTTTCTGTGGCTGCTCCTGTGAAATGCATTAGCTATTCATAGGCATGGAGATCTATCGGGCAGGAAGGGCACTGCGTGAGGGGAAATTTGCATTATCCTGTGTGGTTGAGAGTTCATGTAAGCTCTGTGGCTGAGAATATGACTCTTATTTAGTAAGCCAAACATTCCTGAGGCTGCAAAACCTCAGAAATTGGTTGGTGTTCTGTCCATTGTGCACACATCTTCCCTGTCTGCTGGAGGTACGGAGGCAGTTCTTCCAGTGAACAGCAGCTGCCAGCATAAGAGATACTTTGGAGATCCCAAGGACAGCTTAGCTTTAGGTTTAAGACATAATCAGGAGGAAGAGGACCTGTGGAACAAGAATGCCAAAAGGTCACAGAGAGAAAGGCCATTTTATTTGTTTTAACAGCTGCCACCTGCATGGGTGGGCATGATGAGGAGATGCTCAGTGTCTGGATCCCTGTGAAGCTGCACAAAGAGCATGGGGAGCTCAGGTAAATGAGTGCTCCTCACCTGAGGCAGCTCTGTAATTGCCACTGCCAGTCTGTGCTGGAACAGGTCTGGCTGCCTGAGGACTTAATATTCCCCAGGCTTCCACAGATCTCTTCCTTAATGTTCTCTAATGGAGAAATGCCAGCACAATGCAGTAGATAAATACGTGTTCCCAGTACTATTGACACTGCAGATCAGGCATTCGTACTCAAGGCTTATTTTCCTCATTTGTTACTTACTTAAATAGAGAAATAAAAGGGAAAAGGTGCAAGAGGCAAAGGGCTTTTCTTTGAAGGAATAGCAGCAGTAATAACAAATCAGTCTAGTTATTGAACTGCTCAGAGCTGTCAGAAGGTAAGAACTTCCTGTTCATTTTTGATGGCAAATCAGGAAGGCAATCTATTCCCCCTTCTAGCCTCTTGTTCTTGAGAGAGCTAGTCCTTTCAGCAGAGAATTTGAGTGATAGAATTCATATAGACTTCAAAAAGATCAGATGCAGATGCCAATGGCATCATGGAGATAACATCCTCAAGCTGGGGTGGTAATAGTGTCTATTCAATGGAAAATCACACAGCCATCAGACAAGCTCTGAGGAGTTGCCTCAATTGACTTTTCCTAAAAGAGGGGCCACAGTACATTACATCCAAAAGCTGCTCAGTTGGTTCATCAGGGATCTAACAAACAGTTTGCAAACAGATCTAACGAAAGGAGTTTGATTTTAGATAGATTTGTGGTTTATTTGTTTTTTAAAGTTCTAGTTACTGCAGAAAACTGCTTGACTCTTTTAATAACAGCAAGTAATGCACATAAGTAGTTTTGCTCCCTTCGCTGCCCTGTACTTTTGTTACTGTAGGCAGACAGATAAGTGAGATATGCAAAAATCCTACAGTCATGTTCTGTCAAGTTCTCACAAAGACAGAATGTTTAAATGTTCCACCTCTTCACCATAATAAGAAAACAGAGCAGACAAATGTGGCTGGGAAGAGCATGATGTGTACATAAATCCCCGTCTAAAACATAACTGCTGGGTCAGATCTTCTGAGAGCAATGACTTCAGCTCAGTATCTCTGGTAACAACATTGATCTCTGCACACAGCTCCTAGCCTGTGGATGAGAATGGGTTTGATCAATAAATGTTTCTTGCATGTTTCTTGCTTTTATGCCAGATACACCAAAACTAGTTTGAATTGAGTAATTACAGAGCAAACTCTGTGGCCCAACAGAATGACATCAAATAACATCACTTCAGATGCCCTACATATTCTAAGTAAAAATTTCAGAATTTGTCTTCTCTCATTAGACCAAATGTCAACAAAAGTTTGGAGGCCTTCAACTTTGGAGTTTTATTATGGTTCATACTTAACAAAGAAACTTGCTGAAGTTGTGATCTGAGTTTAAAGGGGGGAAGGGACACAGATGGCTCCTGCAAACTTGGGTTTTCTCCAGAACTTTTGTTTCTACACTAACTTTACACATGTAGCTAGGATTTTATAAATAGGTATCATATGAAATGCAACATGGCCTGTGAAATTGAAGCAGCTCTTGGCCTAACCTCCAAAAGACTGCTTTGGTTTAGCTAAACTCTGCCAAGTCAGGAGTGGATTTGAAGGCAATTACCAAGCCATATGTTGTCCTTATCTTAACACAACCGAACCCTTTTGTTATAGCACAGCTCCTTCACCTGTTCCTTCACAGGACACAGCCCAGTCTCCCACCAGTGGCTGTTTCCCGTTTGACTGTGCCCACCTGTGCCTGCAGACCCCAGAGTGCTGCCTGGCTCCACTGCCCTCCTCTCAAACATGTTTTGGGGTTTGGCAGGCACAGCAGCCTCCACACTCACCCAGCTCCCTGGGCAAGATGCCCTGTGAGCCTCTCCTGAGCACAGGAAAGGGGAAACAGGGAGGTGGGATCATTAAAACAGCAACCACTGCATGTGCCCAAGCAGATTGAGGTCCCAGAGTGCTCTTCACATGTGAACTATTCAAAAATTGCAATGATGGTTAAGATGGGATGGAAACTGGCCTAAAGCCTGGAATAACCCAACAGGTGAACATGGCTTTGATTCTGCTGTGTGCTGAGCTTAAGGGACCATATACTGTAAACTTTGGTTAGTAAGAGAGATGTCATGATAGCTTTATTAATATTTTATGTGCAGGGAGTTCAGTAAACTCTGGACAAATCTTGGGAAACAGGCAGGGAGTGTGTGTTTTGTGGGGAGGGAAGGGAAGGGAAGGGAAGGGAAGGGAAGGGAAGGGAAGGGAAGGGAAGGGAAGGGAAGGGAAGGGAAGGGAAGGGAAGGGAAGGGAAGGGAAGGGAAGGGAAGGGAAGGGAAGGGAAGGGAAGGGAAGGGAAGGGTCCTTTCCCTAGGGAATAAATGCAGTATTGTTCTTCTCCACTACTTTGTAAAGCTTTCATTGTTCATTCATTTTCAAATGTGTACTTCCCCATGAGACCAGAAGGAATGCATAAAGTCCCTCATTAAATACACCTTACAAAAAATCCATACTACCTTGTTACTGCAAGACCTCAGCAGAAACACTGTGATTTCTGAAGTCTCATGCAAAATTCAGCAGTGTCTTTAGTCCAGGAGATTGTTCCACTACCATGTATTCCTAGAAATCAACCTGTTGAGAATAGAGACACAGATGCAGAACTTGGAGGACTGAGCTCAGCCTTTAGTATTAACTCAAAATTTTATCTGACCAGGAATATATTCCAGTCTTAAGGTTTTACATTTTTAAATTGGCGTTATGATAGTGCTGAAAGTCCTGCACGTGCACAGCATCAAGTGACAGAAATGGGCACAAATTGGTAGTGTCTGTTGTGAATTCCATGTCTATCCTAACCTACCCATCTTATCCAGCCCTAACCCACCCTATTTGTGAGACCATTCTTCCTTTTCAGATGAGTACAGAGATCAATGCACAGTTTGATACCAGTAAACATCTCCTTTAGTACTGCAGAAGGTAAAATTCCTTTAAAGTTATGTTAGAAGTCCCTTGGAAAGCCTGTGCTATGACTGCCAAAATGGAATGTTAACATGAAGATAACTTATAATGCCAGATACATAATTGATTCCAAATATTATGTCATATTCTTGAAGGTTTTGTTTAAATATCTTCTCTGATTTGAGAACTTCAAGCAACAATCTTCAATATACATTGTCCTACTGATTTTAAAATGGGATACTTTCTAGTATCTGTATTATTTTTCAAATGCTCTAATTATCTTCTGTTTTTAAAAGTTTTGTCAATTAATCTTAATTAGAAAAATGCATTATTTGGTCTTTATGCTCTAGATGGATCATGAGAGATAGTTGCATAGATATTTATAGCTAGGAAGGACCATTCTGGTCTAGTCCAAATTTATGCATTCCTTTAAACACAGAATTTCACCTGATAATCCCTAAAGCAGAGAGAATTATTTTTCCTTACTATATTAGCAAACCTTATTAGCCCTAAGAACCTCTGGAAGAATTTGAGGATATCTTTATGAAAGGTTAAGTAACTTAATTTAAAGATTATTTAAAGATGAGGATGCATTCCTGGTGCCAGCCCATCCCAGTGCTGCAGAGTGGACAGGTAGGATAATTAGCAGGAAACACAATGGTCCTTTCTCTTCTGTGCCACATCTTTAAATGGAGGAGCCTCTTCTGGAAGCTCAAAACCAGACAGAAATATGCCCTTTTCTTTGTTTCTCTTGCCTGTCTCCTTTCCTCAAAATGTCATTAATATGAAAATGCAATTTTTCCTTGTTCACTGCACTTGAAATGCCAGTTGTGTCATTGCCCTCTTGCCACTCCGTGCTCTTCACTAAAATCCCCCCTTGTTCCTTCTGCCCGCAGCCCCTGTAAGCCCAGCATAACAGAGGAACACATCCAGGTGTATGGACACCCAGAACAGGACAGGGTCCCCTGCCACTCCCTGACCTTGCTGCTGTGCAGGGCACTGGACACAGAAACATTTCTGTGCGCTGCTGGTGCTGCGTTGGGCCACATCTGGAGTGCCAGTGGGGGCGTGTGGCCCCGGGGCCAGGCTGGGGGCACCTCGCAGGCAGAGGTTTGCTCAGTGGCAGATGATGAGCTAATGAAGCTTCAGTGATGCTAAATCAGACCTTGGGGCATTTAAAGCAAGGAAGTAAGGTGTCACACAGCCACGCTTGGGGGAGGGGGGAGAAAAAATCTTTAAATGATCCCAGATTAGCAAAAGGATTGCTCAATTAAAAGTGTGGCTTTAAAATGCCGCTTTGTGTGTGGCAGGCAGGAAGCTGTGTCCTGCTTTCCCATCCATTTTATAGAACAATAATCCCATTGACTTTGCTATAGTTTTTCCTGATTTACACTCATCTGAGATAAACACAAAGCTCAATGTCTTTCCAAGCCATCCATCTTTGTTTGTGGAGAAGTACTAGTGAGAGAAACAGCTCAGCCATGTGTAAGGGGAAGTCATAATCTGACTGTACGATCTGCAGTGGCACATTGTATTATTAGCTCCTGAGTACTCTGTTTTATAGCTCAAATGGACTGAAACATGCCTTTTTTTCCCCCCAGCTTCAGAGAAAATATTTTTTAATGCAGATCCAACCACGTCAATAACCTATCCTAGTAGTTTTTCTGTTTAGTTCATATTTTCACGGTATGAAAATTTCTGCTGCCCTGGTATATTTTCTGCAGTGAATTTGAGCTTGTTAAAATTGGAAAATACATTCCAAAGATGTGGAGCTCTCTTTCCAGAGACCTTGATTTTTATTCCTTTCCCAAGATTCTGAGGTAGATTATAGCCTTCACTGCCTGTAAGACCTACTGTGTAAATTGTGAGCTCTTTAAGACCAGCATCTTGTTTTAGTGAATCACATTTTCTTCTTTGGTGTGTTTCTTTTGCTTTCATTTGCAAACACAGGAGGGATGTAAAATTATACATCCTATGAATGTACAGTTCCAAATTGATGCTGGTTTAGGACATACTCAAAAATAATGATTTTTCTGCTGTACACTGTGAGTGTGCAGAGCTGCACACACAAAAAATGAGATTAAAATAATGTAGATTTCTTCTTTATTATTCTAATGAACTTTAGGTGGTGATGAGATGAAAAAGATATTGTGCATAATTTTATTTTAATTCAAATTATTTTTGTACATTTGCCCTCAGAAAAAGTAGAAAAATAAGAATATTTTACTTTTTTGAAAAGTTTTAGATTATCTTTTTTTCTTTACATGGACATTTTTGGTTAAAGGGGATGATCTGCACTGTAATTTCACAAACTTTCCTAATACCTGGAATCAGGATTTTTTTCCAATTGCTCGACACTTACTGTAGAGAGCAAATTGGGAATATTGTTGACTATGTATTTTCTCATGGAACTCTGATCTGTGTGATGGATCATCCCACTGTGTTCCTGTTATCTGTTTCCTCCCTCTGTAGTCATGCTGGATTCATGACTGAGAATACTCCAAGGCAGTGTGACTTCTTCTCTTGTCTAATCCATGCTTTGGTGCAGTTCCTCTATGTTATCATCATCACATCCACAGTGAAATATATATAGCTATCTATAGAAAATAAATGAGAGACTAACTTTAGACAGTTAATTTATCCTTATAAACCAACTTTGCATTTCCCTCTGAAGGAAATTTCATGTCCCTTGTAGCAGTTTTGTTGGAAAGTTGTACTGATAGCAGTGGTATCCCCCTTCTGACTAACTGATTTTCTGTTATGGATTAAAAGGTTGCAACCTTCCATTGTCAGCTCAGTTTTCATAGTTATTCCTTTCATCAAGAACCTTTGCAAATATCTATAACTTTGTGGATTTGCTTTGTAATTATTTTCTGTTACAAATAAAATTCAAGCTATATACCTGAGAAACAGAGCAAAATAATGCCTCCAAGTAGGTAACACTGCAGTGAAATACAGGGTACAGCTCATGGTATTACTGGAGATGTTAATTTATATTGTACTCATTTTTATTTTCAGAAATTTCCTTTCTTTAAAAAAAAAAATCTGAAGTAAAACATACCGAAACATTCTGACCATTCAATAACAGATATTTTGAATTAAATACTAGTGCTCCTTCCTGAATGAACCCCTGATTTTTACATATATTCATATGTATTTACATATACATATACATAAATTTCTTCACATTCAGTAGTTGGAACATGCTCAGAATTCTAAAAAAATGTGAATACAGACTAAGATGCCTTCCTTTAGGAACTTGCTGTTGAAAAATACGGCCACCATGTGTAAATAGCTGTCATCAATATGGTACAGAGACCATATCAGCATTGTAATATTTCCTTTACTGGCTTTAGATCACGCTCTACATTTCTCTTTATGTGCCACTGCTGGTGTGTTGTAATGGTAAAGCTAATTATAATAATAGATGCAGTAGTGACTTTTCAGCACTGGATGGATTTTTCAGTAACTTATTGAGGTCACTAATTCCTTTCATGCAGGCTATGAATAGAAGTGATTTTCCAGCACTACCCTAGAAGAAAAATACTGTGTGATCTCTTATCAATTCATAAATCTACGTCTCCCAGTTCTCACAAAGTGACAGATAGTCTATTTAAAAAAAAAAGTAAAAAGTGATGTACTGCATACAGTATCAAAGGTGTAGGTTATATTTATACTTCATAATAGAACATTCTGTACACTAAAAGTAGTGCTAATGATTCCCCTGTTATAATTTCCAGCTGCAGAAACTGCAAAGATATGTGTTTTATTTAAAACATATTATGCACAGAAGAAGACTCTAATCAGAGTGCATTCGCTTTTGAAAAACCAAAATTAGTGGTAGTACAGACTTCTGAAAGCTTCTCTGATGGTTCAGTGCCAGCCTGTAGCTCATTTTGGTGCAGCTGGAGCTGTCTGTGCCTGTTGGAGTAGGTGCTGCTGTGGGTGTGCTGGAGGATAGGAGTACATGTGCATGACTTTGGTGTGTGTGTGTGACAGTCACTATTTGGTTTCCTAAAGGGACCAGAAGCCGTATGACATGAGGATTTCACAAAAAAAAAAAAAAAAAAAAAAAAATCCCAAATGCCATTCTGTTACAGCCAGTTGGGCTATTCCTGGAAACACAACCTCAAGATTTAGATGGAACTGGCAGGGTGCCAGTTTGACACCTGCACTTTGTCTATTCTTTCTCTTCACTTTTCAATGAGAAAGACACCTGAGAGGAGATGTAATTCATGTGTTATGGTAGTGATGACTGACTAGGCAGAGGATTTCAAACCAAAGGACATTATGGCTAAGAAAATGTCTTTCTTGTAAATCTAGGCAGGTGTGACCATATATATTTGATTTCAGAGATTTCACTGAAAGCTGCCTTAGACAAAAGAGAAAAAAGTGAGAGGAATAAGAAAAAAAGTATTCAGAAGTGTACCTGTAATCTTTCTTCAAAGGAATCTCTAGAGCCTGTTAAAGATAAAATTTTATCTATGGGAAGGGACATTCTCCCTCCTCCCTGTGCTGTCTGGTGACCATTGTTCTTCAGCCACCACTGTGTGTGATTAAAGAGAAGAATAAAGAACACTTTGGTAATAGTAATATTTTTAATGTTAGTAAGGACTGTAGAAACAAGGAATATGGGCTGTTAACATGTGCCTGAACTCCCTTTTGGAGGGCATATTAAAACTGTGGTTAAATCTGGTTTTGCTCTACATCTACGTAGCCAGGCAGATCCTTGATACAGTTATGGATAATTCTCAGAAGAAAATGTCCCTGGTCATCGCCAGCAGGAAAATGTGGCAGCAGGACACTGTTTAGGTGGCTTAGTGTGTGGAGCAGGTGGAGCAGTAAATGACATTGCAATCCTCTTGTCTTTCTCTTCATCCAAGTTCTTGAAAGTTCGAGCCGTAAAAGTGCAATATATTCACTGGATGACACTTTAAATGCTAGTTTTTAGAGGTAACTTGTGGGGGTTTTTTAATATAAAGAAATCAAGGGCAATTAATTTTCAATAAAAATAAATCTAAAATTCAAGTTTAACATTTGCAATGCACATATTATTGTACTCCTTGTCTTCTGAACAAAGTCATAATTCCTTTTTACTGAGACACTAAAAATAGCTGTGGCTGTAATATATGTCATGAGTCATAAATCAATAAGAATGTTCTGCAAGACAGTCTATTGATTTAGTGCAATTAAAGTAAAACCTATTTTGGACTTCTTGGGTGTGTGAAAAGGGTAGTGCTTTTGTCAATGGATTGTGTTTTGGATAAAAGGTTTGTTCAATTCTAGGCTGGTATTATTAAAGAAGGATATTTGTTATTTTGCATGTTTGCCTATCCTAGGAAATAAGGAGATTTGGTTAAGAGGAAGGCACTAAAGAGAAGTGTTTATTCACTAAAGGGAAGTGTTTAGTCAAACACATAATGACAAATTCTTCATTTAAAGTGCAGACATGACCATTGTTAAGGTGCATGGCATCAGTGATGAAAGTATAACCTGAGCAGTATTTACACAATCACTATACAATTGAAAACGTGACACCATAGATGAGTTTGGAAATATGTTAATCTAACTTCTTCTTTTCAAAAAAGTGAGAGGAGCCACTGACACCATGTGGAAAACTTGGAAAGTGCCTGTGACAAAATAATCTCCAACTTGGTAGCCTGTTCTATCTTTCTTTCTGACTCATCCACTGTTAATAAGACAGGGTGAAGAAGGAATGGTTTTCCATCAGTCTGCAGTCTTTTAAAGGTGAAAATGCTGTTCCTTGTGCTTAAGGCCACGTCCATCACAAAAACCCATGGAGTAGGGATGACAGAGTTGGGATTAAAAGAATTCATGTCAACAAAATCATATTGTGTGGTTCACAAACCTGAGAGTCAGGGGAGGCTGTTTGCAGCAGAATGCAGAGTGCTTTGGGGATAAAGGTGGGCAGAGTGTGTCTGCATACATTCTGTGTCTGATCATAACAGCTAATGTGTCTCTTTGTGGGCCAGGGCCCCCACTGCAGTGCCAAAACCCTGAAAATAAGAGACAAAAATGTTCCTTATCTTTTGGGGAGTCAGGGAAAAAAGCAGTAGTATTATCTTCTTTCTCAATATATATTTTTCTGTCTAATGATAATGTTTTTGAGAATAAATCCTCCTCCTCACCAAATTTCACAGCAATATTTAAATCACCACATTATGTAAAAAACAATTTATTATTACCTTCAGAAAGAGAATCTTATCAGGTGGGAAATGAACTACAGGCTAGAGGAAAGACACTCTTTTAGAATTAAACTTTTTAATTCAATATTCCTAGAGATAAAAATGTCCCAAATAATGTATTTGGAGAGGCAAGAAGCACAAATACACAGGGAAAATGACTCAGACATTGTTTTGTCTAAATAGATGGTTTTGAAACCACAGAAACACTAACAGCTTTCTAATGGTACAGTTTCTCAAGAATGGCAATCACCATAGCCATCAAAAATGAAACTTTTGTTCCTTCTCTTTCTGAAGGATATTTTTAACAGAAGTATGATGTACCATTTCTATTTGTGACAAAAACATTTGAATGGGTATTTGAAAGATTTGCTAAGACATTCAGTTCAGCTGCAAAAGGAAAAGATGTATTAAAAATTATTTTACTTCATTCAACTTTTTCTTCAGTGAAATACTTCTGTTTTGCTCCAGTGTGCATGATGTGTGCTGTAAAATTAGGATTTCATTCATTTCTATGTAATTATTTAAATTGTCTGCTTTCATTATTGAACTCATTCATAATTAAGTGAGACCCATTAGGGTCTTCTATAGTGCTGTCGTTAGCAAATCTGGATTGTTGGATCCCTTTTCTGCAATTACTTGCTTATTATATTTTTGGTGTCCTATGTTTTATCTGTAATTATTATTATTATTACTATTACTACTACTACTACTACTACTACTACTATTATTATTATTATTGAAAATTTTGTTTAATTGATAAAATATATTATCAATTAACAAACATTTCAACAGAAATATTGACCCAGTCTCATAATTTCCAGGGTTTTTTTCAATAAATTTTTGTTCTTACAGGAAATCTGTTTATTACCTCACACATTATTTAAATAAAAATGCTAATTGATGAGGGAACCTGATAACTTTTATGAAGAAAAACTGAGAAATAAATTTGACATTTAGGTCTACATTTCACAAGTAGATCAGCAGAAACTAATAATAATAGTAAGTGCTTATACACTTAAAATAGGCAATCACACATTGAATAATGGCACACAGATTTTCAATATCTTATGTGAGATGATTCAATGTCTCTGTGTAGACTTTAGGTCTAATCAATCTCAGTGGTTTTGGTGTTTATTGCTATTGAGTTTATCTACTGCTTATATAAAATATGTTCTATCAGTATGTTTGTGCTCAGGTGCATGTAGCATAAAATCATAGTATACTGTCTCAATAAGTCTGTGATTGAAGGAGCTGTGTAATAAAATAGTATCTTGGTTTTTAGAGTGTATTTTTGTGTAGCAGCAATAAAAGTACTGATTGAATGATCTTACAGCATTTTGACATTCACACTATTTTCAGTGGTCGTGGTTTTGTTCCCATTTGGGCTTCACTCTTCCAAGTGATGGTTATTTGGAAGGACACTTACACCTATTTAGATCCCTTTTTTAAAGACTTAAGTCATCCTCACAAGTCCAGAAGCCTCTCCAGTTGTGGACAAATGAAGAAGCAGGGCCTTGTTGGACAAATCCAGGACTTAAATGAACACAAATAATTTTTATTGCATTTACTTTAAAAATTTGAGGATTTTCTAACTGCATGTATTTGTGGCATTTGGAGTAGAGAAGACTAAGGAGGAGATTGCCTTCAGTTTGCTGCACTCAATTGTTATTTATAATTATTTTGGTATATTATCTACTTTACATTCCCTGTCTTTAATAGGTGTTTTTTTCAAGAATATTACCTATTTCTGACCTGATCTTCAAAACATCACCCACTTTTCATTTTTCCAGTAGGTTTTAACTTACATGTTGTGTTTATAGTGCTGTTAAAACACAACTTCATAGTAAATTGGAAAATGATACTGCAGTTGTTATTGAGTCCTTGTGGCATTAGAAACATTTCCTCTGTAACCTGTAAGATATGAAAATTCTAACAACCTAGATAAGCACTTCAGTAACACCACCATTAAAGGACTCTGAAGATCTGAAGGTCTACTTGGAGACCTTCCACTTATTTCTCTTTATTACTGCTATGTAATAAGTTATTCCTTGCTCTTCATTAGTTACTTAGGGAACTTGGGCTTTTATTCTAGAGACAACTAAAATGTAAGCAGGTAACCAAATGCTATGACTACACAGAGAATTCCATGTGTTGGTATGAAAAAAATTATGCTGAATTACTCAGGATCATAACTCCTATACCATGACATAATATTTAAGACGTTATTACTTGTATATGAGAAATTGTCATTATAGTGTCAACTATTTAAAAAAACCCCAAAACCAGAGCTTTTTCCTCTTCCTACATCAGTTGAAGCAGCATATTTTGACAAATTAAGTGATTTAAAATAAAAACACAGGTAAATATCGCTGACAGGGGGGGCTATTTACAGACCACAAATGAGACACGGCTGCTGTGGAACGTGCCTTGAGCTGTTTATTTTTCATCATCAGTCTCATTACATGATTATGACAATGGGAAGATTCCAGCAGCTCACAGCAGACAAAGAACTTAATGTTACAACTTACTTTATAAGCTTCTTGACCAATCACACAAAGCAAAAGCATATTGACAATAGTTTTATCCAATCACCATAAGCACACGTACCTTTCATTAAAACAATGCTTGCTTATTCTGAATACAATACCTGCTTGTAAGCCTTAAAACACAATGCACAGAGCTCCATTATTAAGCTTTAACCTTCCTAATATCTTGCTAGATAAACTTTCTGTAGCTTAGAGAGTTGTTCTAGACAAGCATTAATACACAGACCATTGTTCTATTTGCCCTCGCATTTCTACAGTTTAAATACTTTTTCTGCTGACCTATCTCATGGCTGCTGCTTAGCTCTAACCACAGTTCTGCTGTCTCTGGGGCCTGCATTTTGTGGCTTTCCCAAAATCCTCTAATTTTGTTGATTCCCACAGTAAAGGGTATGAAAAAGGTTCCACATACCATCAATCTTATTTCCAGCTGAAAATACCTGATTAAATGGTAGGCAGATGTTTGGAAAAATCTGACAATTTTTGTGTCAGTTGCATGAGTTACAATTAGAAGATTTATGTAACTTTGTGCAGGAGACAGAGCACCACAAACCAAACAGTGACATAAAGTTTCTCTGTACTCTTTGAGCAGTTACCTTTCAGCTTCCCAGCATAAACCATTTCCTACATGCCCATTGCAAGCTCCAGACTCCACTGTCCTTGTCCTCAGATGCCTAAAAAGCAAAATTTGATCTTTTCTTCCTCATGTTAGCTGCCTGTGTTGGACAGAAGAGTAACTACTTAAGTAGTAACTACTTAAACGACTTTTTTCAGTTTTTGCCCACAGTTCCATTTCTTCAGTAGCTGTGCTGGGTTGTTCTTGCCTAGATGCCAAATGACAAAGTTTGATACTTGGTGTGGCTGTGGCTGTTATGTCTTGGTGGCTGCAGGGCTTGAGTTACACAGATCTCAAGGATTCTTCCAAAACTTTCTGCATCCATGTGATGTGCACAGAATTATATCCTCATCCAGGCTTTAGGGACATGCTGGCTTTATGTGGGTCTGGGTTTTAATACACTGTTCTGTATGTCAGCCCTGATAGAACAATTCCAAAGAAGAACAGATAGCTTCTGCAGCACAAATGAGTTCTTGGAACATTGCTATGGAATGTGAAAAGCATTTGAGGAACGAGATAGCTTCTTGGGGTACTGTTATTTGACCTGGACATTGGTATCAAGTTACTAATCTTCATGCTGAATATAAAAAAGACATTTACAAATAAACCCAAGAGAATTGCATTAGAAAAATATGATGAAAAGGTTTCTGCACATCTGCTTTCACTAGTGAATGATTTCAATAATTAGCAGCTAGCATACAATCCATATTTGTGCCTTCAGATATCCATGCTTAACCAAGTATAAATTAATTAAAAATGAACATGATTTATCATGATGATTTTCAGAAATATTTTCCTTATCGCATTGGTATGAAATGGGTAAAATTTGAAATGGGAATGGAAACTCCAAGACTTTTTTTGTGCTAATGAACTGCATTTTATTGTTTTTAAATCGCTAGTACCAAAATTTTGTGACATTGGAAAAATGGAGTCTGAGTTGTGATAAACACACTGAAATCAAGGCTCAATTTAGTATTCCTGCATACAGGTTCAGGTTTTATGTTTATATTTAAATATGGCCAAATGTGTTATAATCTGAAAAGATTTCCAAATCCCATCTTTTGCCAATCATGCAGAATTGCTGGCATTTTTTGAAAATTATGGTTTAAAGTAATCATTGAAAACTACCTTTTCTTTGTGGGATCCTTTTAAGGCTGGCCATTGTTTATGCAGTGAGACCTGAGCCTGCTGGTGCTTGGTGTCAGTAACTCAGCAGAGATTATTGGGATGGCTCAAATCCACAATTTAGGCTCGTTCAAAAGGGCTTTTGAGGAAGAGCCATTTGCTTCCTGCTGTCAGATTTGTGCTTTCTGAGGTCATTTGACAGCTCGTATTTGATCCAGAGGAGCTACACAACTGCATTTATGCTGATTTAGCAAGAGCAAGAGCTACTGAGTTTGTGCTGCTTTTAAAATAGGTTAGACTTGCAGAAAAATGCCTGGATTGCCAATGCCTAACCTGGGGGGGAACAAAAGCACCTCCCATTATAATCAAGCTATCAAAATATTTTGACATGTTTGAAATAAAATGTGTGTTAGAACAGGATCAGTACTCTGTGTCATATGGTTATGGCATCTTTGATCTGGTACTAGGAACCCTAAAGCTGGATTTACTTTATCACTGAGCCTCATCTGGGAGTCAGCAGAATCATCCACATGGGAGTTTTCTGTTTGAAAACCCAGACAAAGACACTGACATCTGGGTTTTTTCCCACTTGTAATGCCACCAACCTTTATTTTCTAATAGCTGATTTTAACACATTTACACAGTAAGTGAAGACACTTATAGAACCTATATTTATCATATATTAAACTGAACTGAACTGAGATCCAGCAGACTGGAATTGCTGCAAGTCATTCCAGTGCATTGGATAAGTACATAATTACTTCCATTATTTAAGAGACAGAGATAAACATATACTAGAGGTATCAGTGAGGAAGGTCTTTAGCTGCAGTTGTTACAAATTTCTATGGAGAACATTTATAGTAGCTTAAGTTTTAATCAATATTATGCATGTATTTATGGTCTAGGCTGTTGTACTACTTCTGTTAAATGAATAACAATGCCATTAAGGCAAATACTAAAGAGGAAATTATTTTATTGTGTGAAGAGCAGATCTTTACCTGTGCTTAATACTATTGATTCTAGTGAGAATATATATGAATTCAGATATTCTTTTCCTTGAAAGTTTGTCAGAACTGTTTTATTAGGTGTGACCTAAAGGAGAGATTGTGTAGGCTGTATGAAAGACAATTTTTTTTTTGTCAATTTTTGTTGTAATTCTGAAAGTTTTGAGTTTCTACACTTAGAAATCAGCATTCTTTCCTCTTGGTGCATATTTATTATACAAAAATAATGAGATTCAGCTAGTCCTATTCATTCTCAATAGAGTTGAGAGGACTTTGTGAGTCAAGTTAGTCATTCTTTAATATGATGCTCATTAAACATGAAATCCAACAAAGTTAAAATAGACATCGCTGACCAGGGGTGAGATATACCTGTGAGCCATTGTCTTGCAAATTCTTTTTCTCCTTCTGGATTCTTTTCCTGAGGTCTTGAGGCAGCTTGTGTTACCTACCATGACATGCAGTTGCTGAATCTGAAATGAGTTAATGGCATTGCATTATCTCCTGATGACAAATCCATTAGAATATGTCACTGCTCTCACTTATAATTCTAGTCTCTGCTTGTTTGGTGCTCATTGCAAAGGAAAATCTGCAAGTTTTTATATTTCCATTTCTTTACAAATGTTTTGCATAGCTTTCTAAGGCTGAGCAATACAGTCAAATGAAGGGCTAATTTGTATGTTCTTAACGACTATACATAGATTTGTTGCCTTAAATTATTTAAAAACCTCTTTGTCAACTGGAATGACCTACAGTATATAATTCATAGTTGTATTAATTATGAATTGCATGAGTTATTTTACTCCTCTGAAATGAAATATTTAGATGACTATTCTATACTCTTCTTGAATCATCTGCTTTGCAGCAACTGTATGCAGCATACAGAGGCAAGTTTTTTTTTATTTGCCTCTGTGTTAAAAGATTTGGGGTGGCAGAAAGAAGCCTTCTTGATCCCCATCTTTACTGACCCTCTTGGGACAAGGGTCAAGGCAGGACAGCACTGCAGAGCCTGGGAACAGCTGTGCATTCCTGCATATTCCCTAGCATGTGATGAGTTGGATTGTTGCCCCTTTGGGATGGTGTCACTTATGGAAAGCACTGTTCAAACAGGGCAGCACTGAGCTGGGAAGCAGCACAATGGTTGGGAGACACCATGACCTGTCTAGCTGTTGGGTTTTAGTTCTGTTCTTTTCCACCTGAATTCAGTGCAATAGGCATGAAAGACTTGTACTGAGAATTAGGAAAGAGACTTGTCTGACTTTGGTGAGACAAGGGCCAGCAGTGAGGGAAGGGCAGGAAATGTGCTCAATGTATAATAGGTGGAAAAAAGCAAAGGGAAGATAAAGTGGGAGAAATGAAGTCAGAAATGGATAGATAATTGTCCTGGGTGGAGGCAATAATGAAACATTGATCTTTTGAAGTGAAGATCAGGAATCTGTAAGAAGCCATAGGTGGGGAAGAAGTTATTATGGTCAGAGTCAGTTAAAGTAGGGGACATAACTGCATCAGGTTTAGAGCAGGATGTTATTGCCAGTCAGTGAAAATAATTGTATAATATTGCATTAAACTTATAAAATAAATTGGTTGAATAGCAGACTTGAGTAATATCTTTAAACCACCTACATCAGTGGACAAGGGAAGAGCTGTCTATTCTATGTGGACTTCTGTAAGGCCTTTGACACGGTCCTCCACATCCTTCTCTCTAAATTGATAAGTTCAGTGGAAATGGTTGGATAGTTGTATCCAGTGGGCAGTGGTCAATGGCTCCATGTCCCAGTGGACATCACTGACAAGTGGTGTCCCTCAGGAGTCCACACTGGGACCATTTAATATCTTCATCAATGAAATAGGCATTTGCAAATGACACCAAGCTGAGTGGCACACCTGACAAGCCTGAAGGAAGGGATGGTGCTCAGAGGCACCTGGAAAAGCTTGAAGAGTGGCCCATGGGAACTTTGTGGTGTTGAACAAGGCTGAGTGCTGGTGCTGCATCTAAGTCAGGGCAACTCCTGGTACCAATACAGGGTGGGGATGAAGGGATTGAGAGCAGCCCTATAAGGAAGGACTTGGGGTGCTGGTGGATGGTCCACAAAGGGATCAGGGGTCTGGAGCAGCTCTGCTGTGAGGACAGGCTGACACTGTTGAGGCTGATTCCCCTGGAGAAGAAAAGGCTCCAGGGAGACCTTATTGTGCCATTTCAACACTGAAGCCTTCATTTTGGGTGGAATAGTTAATTTTTGCCTATGGCTGTCACAGTGCTGTGTTTTACATTTGGTATGAGATTAATTTTGATAAGACACTGATGGTTTCATTGTTGCTCAGTACTGTTTGTTCTAAGTCAAGGACTTTTCAGTTTCTCAGCCTGTGCCAGTGTGCAGGTGCACAAGAAGACCAGAGGGGACATGGCCAGGACAGCTGACCCCAGCTGGCCAAAGGGATATTCTGTACCACAGAACTACACCATACCATGCCCAGTATATAAACTGTGTGGAGTTGGCTGGAAGGGGATGATCACATCTGTGTGTCAATTGTTTTTCTCAGGTTTTGATTTTCTCCCTGTTTTTGTTATCTCCCTTTTCATTACTATTACTATTGACACTTCTATTACTATGTTTTAATTTATTTCAGTTATTAAACTATTCTTGTCTCAACCCATGAGTTTTACCTTTTTCTGATTCTCATCCCCATCCCACTGTGGGGGCTGGGGGGAGTGGGATGAATAGCTGTGTGGTACTTGGTTGCCATCTGGGGTGAAACCATGACACAGAAGCCTGTTAGAAGGATGGGGATAGACATTTTAGCAGAGTCTGTTGTGATAGGACAAGGGTTAATGATTCTAAACTGAAATAAGGTAAATTCAGATTTGAGAAAAGGAAGAACTGTTTTACAATGAGGGTGGTGAAAAGCTGGCTCAGTTTGCCCTTAGGGATGGTAGATGTCCCACTCCTGGAAACACTCCAGGCCAAGCTGGATGGGGCTCTGAGCAACCTGATCCAGCTGAAGATGTCCCTGGTTATTGTGCAGAGGATTGGATGACCTTTAAACGCTCCTTCTGACCCAAACTATGGTATGAGTCTATGAAGACCAGTGGTTATTTTATAACAAGATATTTATTATTTATTTTTAACTTAACATGTTTTAAAACCTGAAGTAATATGGCCTACATTCACTCTACCTAGCTTTAAGCATTTAACTGATGCATTAAGTTAGGTCAAAAACCAAAGTTAAATAATGAATTGGTATTTAGTAAAGCAATCCTATTCCAGGGAGTGCCTAAACTCCTTAAAAGTACCCAAGAAATTAATGTCTTCACAGGAAGAATTTTCCCTCCTAGCATACGTACTTCATTTTTATTGTCTTCCTAGGTATTCATATTCTTTAAATTTGTCTTTCCATTATATGAATTCTTACTGAATATTTCTTGTTTTATAAGATTCATTGCTGAAGTTATGGCCTCATATATGTTAAATACCTACTAGCACAGAAGTTCAGCTCGTTTAGCCAGCTTTAGCTGTCAAATCCTAATTTACACAGCTTCAGAATTTAGCACATGCATTTCAAGTTCTTTCCTTCCCCAGTAAAGGCCTTCAGGCAGGCAGAGAGAATACAGCAGTGGGGACATTTTATTCACCCATTATGCACCCATTGTTCCTTGCATTATTCTTTTATGCTTTTCTTTTTCCACTCTAGTTCTCTTTCTCTTGTTTTACAATGGGAACTGATGAGGATTCTCCATTTTAGGGAATCACAGCATGTTTTTTTCAAGGCTGACCATGCAGTGCTTAAATTAATTGGCAATGGTTTATGATCTACCTTTTTTCAGTTGGGTTAAAGCAATCAGCACTGCTCAGTGTTATTATATAGGGCAAACCCAGCACCACAAAAAGTCAAAAAAAAACACAAAATGGCTTTAGACTGCAGACATAAAGAAGGACAAGTTTCTGTGTCTACCTCAATAACTTCAAACACTTAAATCTCTCATGGTTTTTTTTTGACCTTTGGGCCACAAGTTGACTATTTTTAATTTGTTGTGTTAAGTTTTTTATTACAGTTTTCTTATTAAGTGTTCAAGATATTAGCTGCTTAGGAAATAAATTGCTATTAAATATTCTATTAAATATTCTATAGATATGGAATGAGTAATTAGGCTTCCCTGGAAGTACTTCAAAGGAAGAAATTCCTCATTGCCACCATTTCATGTAGAAACTGACCAAGGCAGAAAGGTAAGTTACCTGCTACCTCCATTTTTCCAGGCTAGGGCCAAAGTAACATTTTACTGCCTCAAATTTTGAAAATTTTCTGAAGAAATCTGGGAATATTCTAATTAAATAAAACAAGTTTATGTACCCCTGGTCTTGCATGGTGGTGAGCAAACTCTTCATTCACTGACTTTGGTAGCTGAGAGCACTCAGCATTTATTAAATGAAATCCTTTCTAATTATAAATGAGGAATGAGTCAGGCTGTTCCAGTCATGATAAATGAACCTGATTAAACATTTTGTGTCAAATATAGCACAGTGGAAAGGAATGTTAGGAGTGAGTGGATTGAAGGGCTGCATAATTACCAGGAACAGAGCTCATTCATTTCAGGGAGGCAGCGCAATGCAGCAGCATCAGTGCTGTGAGGTTTGGGGGAGAATTACAGGAAATACAGGTTCTCCACTGGAAATCAGCCTGGAAGATGTGTATTTAGCTTTCTGGCCTCCAGACACCCTCTGAGCTTTGGGTGGGTCTGCTTTACATGCCTCAAACTTTAAAGGTGAACTGAATGACTGTCAGTGACCAGCTCAAGCCTTGACTGGAGGGTTCATGAAACTTCTGCTGGAATTGCTAGTGAGGTGCTTATGCAGGCTTCTGAGCAAAAAATCAGATAAAAGCAGATAAATAAGAAAATAAAATTATTAATAATGAAAAAAATATGTTCTAAATTATGCCATATTTACACTGTGTTTTAATTGATTCTGAACCTTAAATGTCTGATTTTATAATTGCTGATAGTTATTAAGGCAATTTTAAAAATCTGAATAATTTCTACTTGTATTTCTGCCTGTGAAGGCCTGTTTTATAGTATTTATCTTGATTAAGAAAACAAAATTGTTTGCTTTTAAGTTTTGCAAGGAGTTCTGATATATACTTTCAAAGGAGCAGAAGAGTAAAAGAAAGAACAGATAAGTAATGGTTTAGTGTTCTGTTGAGATTTAATAAGTAGAGGATTTTTGTTACCTAGACTAAAATTTATAGAGCTGCTGGACAATGTTTGCTGCACAGGACTGGAATTTTAATTCCTTGCTGGGATTGTTTGCTGTAAGGTTTTTTGCCATAGCTACGTTACAAGTTCAAATATGCAAACTAATATTAGTATGGCCACCCTGGGAACACTGCAAAGCTGGCAGTTCATATCTCCCATGTTCCAGATGAAATATCAATAGCACAAAAATATGCAATCCCACAAGGATCCTTCCATGAGCTTGACTCTACATACACCATTAAAGTACTGGGGCTATTCAAGGGCTGCAGAATGAAGCATTTGCGTCAGGATCAAATATGGGAGAATGCACGAAAGCCTCTGACATTTTGCCAGTCATGGGCACTGCAGGAATCAGTGGCAGATTTCTGTTTCAAAGAACAGCTGCATTTCTCAGAACAAATGCAAACTTATCATCAAATTTGTATCATGAAAATGAGGATACAGCAAATCTCACACAGATTTTCTTTTTCATTTTTAAAATGTCGTGTTTTGTAGTTACTTTGTTTTGTGTATGGAGTTCTTGGGGTGTGCAGTAGAAATGTCTCTCCTGTGGTTTATTAAAATCTCACAAATTCAGTAAGCTGAGAACAAATAGTACTGGAAACATAAGGCATAGTTTCTACTGCAGAAATAATTCAGTCTTCATTTTTATGAGAAGAAATGCCACACAAATATATAGAATCTCTGATTAGTTTTTTTAATTATCCATTTCTGCCTCCTGATCACATTTCAAGGACACATTTTTTAATGATACCCATTCCACTAAATTTCAAAGACTTCATGTATCTTCTATAACATAGAAGAATGTACTCCATGTACTTTGCAAAGGATACTACAGGTACAAGATAAATGAAAGAGGTATCAGTTTACTCTAGAATGAAAAGCAAACACAAAACAACTTGATTTTTCTCTTAGAGAATAGATTCAAGGATGATATTTTTGGAGAAATTAAGTAATCCAATTCCATATCTCTCTGGACATGCATGAACATTTTTATTTCAGAAACACAAGCAATAATGAAAAAAATAAATGTCATATTCTGCCTTCTTCAGAGCTCTATGATTTAGTAATGATCTTTTTTAAGCTGTATTCATAAAACATCTTGTATGAGCAGAATCTGTGTGCTGATACAGACTTTTGCATGAGGTGTTGTCATTACATCCTTTTTAACTACTGACTGTGTTATTAAAAACTAATTATTTCTTCTTAATCATTAGTGATTTTTTTGTTTGATTTACTGTGGATAAAGTCACCCAGAGGCTGAAAATTTAAAGATTACATTTCTTTGTAGTAGTAACTCAATTCAGATATTTCAGTTCCTGTTGCTATTTAATCATTTTCTAAAATAATGATAATTATCTTCTGTGTGGTGCAATTCCCCTTAACTCAAGACTCTGATCATATTTGCCATATGTCCCCCCCCCATTCTTGGTCTTTGTCTCCTAATGTCTTCCTGGGTTTAGCACCTAGATCCTCAAAAAATGAGAGTTCAGTAATAAAAGGTGTGCAGAACATAATCTTTAGAATATTTTGGACCATGATGGTAAACTATGGTACCATCTGAAACAAAGAAAATACCAGTACATGTTGTCATTAATGTCAAGTGATCATTGTTCAAAGACAAGTCAACCTTCCAGTTTATTGACAGGAGTACATTAATAAAATTGTGCTTATAAAATTAACAGGCTGTAAAGGAGAAGACTGAATGAATTAGGGAAGACAGGTCTTACATGCAGCAGAAAATGAACCAGGGTAGTTCATGGTATAAAAAAATAGTATAGTATAGTATAGTATAGTATAGTATAGTATAGTATAGTATAGTATAGTATAGTATAGTATAGTATAGTATAGTATAGTATAGTATAGTATACTAAACTAAAGTTGTGTTTGATGAACCCCCTATGGCATGGATTATCCCCCAGTAATTACTATGTCCTTAAAGCAGAGGAAATACTCCAGCTTTGCTCTCATCAAGATTTTTTTCCCAAGTAATTGTGTTGGATGCATCATGTTCCTTGAATTCTTGGCTCATCTAAGCACTGATCAGAAGTTACTGCTGACACTTACGAAGAATAAAATTTAATCAGAGGATTAAAAGGATTAGAAGGTGGTTTTAATTATTCAAAGAATGAGGATCCTAAATGAGCTTCTAATATAAGGGTCAAGAACTTGCTAGTTTTCATCTGAAGGCTTGATCACTTGATGTTCAGGGTTATTTGCAGGGTGAACTCCAGCAGGAGGCAACTGGATTTGAGGACATAAGCAATTTCTTTCTTGGCAGGAATTGGTCTGACTGAAGATTCTCTTCTCTTGAAGAAACTCTGGAGTCCTGCATTAGGAAGGATACAGTAGAAAAATTCTGTCCTGACCCTTTACCTGTGGCTATCTGAGAAAACCTCCCTAGATGTGGTCCCACTGGCAATAATAAAGCCTCAGGCTATAGGCACATTTTAGTATAAAATTCCTGCCTCCCCTGGAGTTAGAGTTCTGTCATCAAATCAAGAAAAGGCACCATTAATTACTGAAGTTTGTCTCTCTTTCTCAAACCATGACTAGTTTTGGACACCTCCAAATCTTTCCTGGTTCTTTGTAAAGATGTAGCAAGATTTTCCGTCTTTTATAGTGAAGGAAATCAGGTGAAGAGATTTTTCAGTAGGATTTAGTGCTCTGCCTTCTGTCCTGGTAAGAAATACCTGACAAATAAACCCTGTCTCCAAGAACAGCCAGAGTTGCAGAACTCTGCTCCATGGTATCTATTATCTGTGGTAGCTACACCACAGTAGCTCATGTCAGAGGCAGTTTTGAAGAGCAGTGCATTTTTTCAATGGACCTACCTGACTTTCTTGCCCAATTGTCATTAGCTTTTTTGAGTCTCCAGGCCACTGCCTCATTTCAGATTTGTACCTGTGCTGTGACTATACTGAGACATTTTGCAAACATATGCCCTGGAAGCAGTGGAGAAACTGCCAGTGATTACATGGCTTCCTTAGTTAATGAAAAAATGGTGAAAAGTAACTGAGACTCCAATCAGCTGTGATTGTCAACACCTCCTTCAATGCTGGCAACCTACTGGCAATGCTAAAACAGTCTGTAATCTGGCCATGACTCAAGAAAATATCACTCTAAACTAGTAGTCTTGCCAACTGTTATCCTAGTTCTAATATTTTCTACTTCAGTAAGGTAACTGCCTCACTTTTACCTCAAAAACTCAAGAACCTTTTGAATATATTTTAATTAGACTAATGCATATTCTTTTAGCAATTAAGGACAAATATACATACTTCTATGTCTGTAGCATATTTCACCCTGGTTCATCAAGAGATGTTAATATGCTTAGAGGAGCCAGCAAACAAAGCTAAATTGAGCTGATTCTCTTATCTCTTCTTATTGAGATAAGTGGCTGTTTCCTCTTGCCAGGTATTCTCATGTCAGTGTCCCTTTACCAGGTCCTATTTTTCTGCAGTTTTCATCTCTTGTAACAGAATCGTACCCTGAAATAGAAACCCAAGCAGCATTACTAGAAAAAAAGTTCATTCTTCTTAAGCAATATTCACCTGTGAATTTGGAACCATGGTTGTTTACCATTTTTTGTATGAATATCTGCATGAATGTGTGTGTCTGAGTAATGTCTGTCTCTGTTTCTCTGTATCAGATGTGGGGATATAACTTCTGATTGTTTTCCTATTTTCTCCTCAGTTGTTTCCCCAGAGGAACACAACTGAGGAGAAAATAGGAAAACAATCAGAAGTTATTTAGGTATTGAATCTCAATACCTAAATAATTGCAACTTCCTCATAAAATCCAGTTCTCTCATCATAATTAAAATATCGCTAAATGCTTTGGTTTTGTCTTCACTGATTGAAATATGATTATTTCTGCCAGGTGCATTCAACATCTCTAACTTTCCTTTCCACCTGGAATCTCTCAGTGGGAAAGCATGGGCAAGGATATCTTCATTGTCTCTTTTTTATCTGCTGTTTTAATGTAAGTGTGAAGGCACCGTGAAGAATCTCTACACATTCTTGACCAAAGAAAATTCAGGAACAATTTGATTTATGCACATCCAAATGTCATATTATTTTGTGGGAAATGTCAGCAAAGTCAGGAAACTTGCTATTTGCTGAAAAATTCTAAGTGAGGAAACTGAGCTCTGAGAGATGGAGGGGTTTAAATTTAGGAGACATAAAATGAGATGTTTCTATCTTTACTTTCTGCCCACAACTTTGTTAAAGGTTATAGTTCCAGCAGGATTGAAGCAGGAGCAGTATTCTTCTGCTGATTCCTCAGCTGCTGCTATTCACACTCCTATACTTTGTCTTAAAGCACCTTAAGCTGAAATTTATGTTAATACCACCCTGTGAACGGCAGTGCCTGGGAAACTGATATGTGTTTCTTCTGACATGACAATTTTGAGGCTAGTAATTGCTTTCAGAGCACAAAATGGACTGAAAGGGTTGGTATCAGGTTCCCCTGTCTCAGCTGTATCCAAGACAGACTGTCAGTGTCCAGCTGCAGTCTTTAACAGTCAAAAACAGAATTAATGGGAAATTAGAAAGTCTTCTGTTTGGCTTGAATACTTTTAAACTGGCTTTATTAGTCCCATCAGTGGCTAATGTGTTGCTCTCCACAAATCAGCTTTCAATGCATGTGGCCATGCCACCTCCATATCATCAGAAGGATCACATCCCCACATTACACAATACAGATGTCACCCAGATGGTTTTCTGATGTTTCTGATGCTTTCTGTATAATTATGACCCCTAAGAAGCCTCATACACAGAAAAAGTAGTTTAGATGATGGGATTTTTGTTTTGCTCCCATTCAAATGGCACCAATTTGTTTTACCAGCCAGGGGTGTCACTGTGGTGTTCCTCTTAATTACCTTGCCTGGAGAAGTTCAGTCACGTGCTAAAGGTCTGGTGCCTTATTGTTACATATGTGTGAACAGCTTGAAATGAATAGAAATACTAAAGGATTTCACATAGCTCCTGTTTCCAAAGAAACCAGTTTCCTGTTGTCTGGGCATGTTCAAAGAGGGTAGGTCAATTGTAAGACCAGCATAAACCTTGCTGTGATTTCATGCTGAGAAAACAAACAAGTAAAAACCCCAAATTATGATAGAAAAGCTGAATATAATTAGCAAAGCATTAAAGAAAATTCCTTTAACACTTGGGTGGATGAATGGCTGAAGAGGTGTCTCCATGGATAAAAGCAGAAGCTTATGGGAATGTCCTCACTTTTCTGAGTTTCTTTGATTAATTCTTTTTTTCCCTTCTTTTTTTCCTTTTTCTTTCTTCTACACAGCTATTTGAATTAGACTAAGGGAAGGGGAGCTGGGGCAGGGTGAGATATTTCTTGGGAACTTTAATGTTTACATGTAGCTCCTTTTTCCAAACTTTCATTAAGGGTGACAGCATTTTAAAAACCTTTTCTGGCATGTGTCTTTTTCTCTGAGATTTAGATTTGCATTTATCAGCATTATCTTGCTTTACCCACATACCAAAAGACCTTAACCACGTAAAATCCTGGGGCTCAGATCCCTCCATTCTGCTTCTGGGTCAGCCAGGCATTGCATCCACATGCTAACAAGGACAGCAGTGACCAAGGCCACGTTTGAGTTGCACATTAGGAGAGGAGGACTGCTAAATGGCAGGATGTAAGCAAGGGCAAGCAAGTGTTAAAGAAATGACTGATCTCTAAAGCTTTTCCTTTACTTCCGTGGGTTCCATACAACAGTCTATACTGCAGTATTGGCTAACAGGTATTGTCATTAAGAGCTATTCTTCATTTCAAGGCACAACTGTCAGGAAATATTAGCTCTTATGGGGAATCAGCATGGATCAGTACATATCTCCACTGCCTAGGAGAAAAGAAATAAACAAGTTGTTCAACTGGGAGACAGAGTGTAACACTCTTATTTGATCTGGATGTTTATCCTGCATTCCCACTCAGTCTACCCCAGATAGAAACACCCCTATCTCCCTTTGTCCACATTTACTTTTTTAATACCATTAGTTCTTCTAGCCCTCTGGATTGGGTATCACACCCCAGAGTGATTTCAGTGCATTCATTCCTTTCCTGGTGATGGGAAACTGTCATGGTTTGACACTGGCACAATGCCAGTGCCCCCATGAAAATATACTCTCCCTGGTTTCTGCTGTGAGATGTGACCAGGAATAAGCAAAGCAGGCTCCCACTTAGAAATAAAGAAAACTTTATTAACTAAATACAAGAAAAAAGAAACACACAAGGAAAATGAAAACCTTACAAATACACTTCCTCTTCCCCCCACCAAACTTCCAAAACAATACATCTCCCAAATCACTGACTCTCGGTCTGGCAGCACCCTTCAGACAATCAATCCTCAGTTCATCAAGAGGAGAGGAGTTCTTCTTGTGCCATGGTGACCTCTTCCTTTCACATCCAGTGCTCTCACCACTGAACATGGACCAGAGCTGCTTCTAGGGTTGTCTTTTAAGGATGCTTTGTCCCATTCCAAAAAGGGCACAGTCTCACCTTTGGGACACCTGTCCCCACCAACTTTTTTTAACCCCTGGTTAGCAACACTGAACCCTCCTGTCTCCGAGGCATTGCCCCCCCTAGATGCAGTCTCTGTATCACAAGGAAACATGGTTCTGTCCATGGCTATACAAAAAGAGTCCAGCAAAAAAAAGCCACTCCATCATCTCTTCCGACTCAAGGTTCTCCGCTACTCTTTTCACATCTCTCCCTTGCTCAGACCTTCAACACTTGCCCATTTCTTTCTTCCTCTTCCACTCTTATCTCTCTTCTAGGAAGGGTTAATGTTCTGTAAAGTTTTCATCACCCAAAAAAGGGTTAAAAGCTCCTACAAGCGGCCAAACACCTTCTCGCTTCACCCCGCCTCTTCTCCACAGGTCGGGCTGTGCCGGCAGCACATGATATCAAATTTCAAGATAACAGTCCCAGGCAAATTTTAAGATAACAGTCCCAGGCACAGGCTCCCTTTTTCTCTCTCTGTCTTCCAGGGGGACGGGCTGCCCGGTGCCCCCGGTGCTTCTCTCTTCCGCCCCTCAGGGTCAGGCCTACCTCCTCCTGGCCGCATGGCTTTCCCCTCTCCCTGCCCAGCCAGCAGCTGGGACGGGGGGAGATCCGAACTCTTCCTGCCAAAAACCCCAAGAGGGCTTCCCAGGGGAGTGCCCTGCTTTTCAACCATGTGTTCTCAGAGGCGTATCCAATGTCCCAGTGGCCACACCAGGTGCCAATATTACAATCTGAACACCCATGGGTGATCACTGCATATCCCAGAAAACCTACTTCCTCTCAAACCACCACAGAAACCAATATGAGCCTTTCCCTTTGAAGCATTTCCATTTGGGCTGGGTAGTGAAATCAATCACTTTAAATCTGTCTGTAATGACAGGATAGCACTGACAGAGCAGAAAGCCCATGAGGAGACTTTACAGAATCCCTTTGGAAGGGACCTCTAGAGGTCATCTGATCCAACCCCTCTGCTCAGGCAGGACCAGCTAAGTTGTCCAGGACCATGGCCAGATGCCTCTGACTTTTTCCAAGGATGGAGACCCCACAAACTCCCTGGGCCACCTGTGCCAGTGCTCAGACATTGTCTGCAGGGAGAACTGCAGCAGCTGGTCATCCCAGTCCAAACCAGAATTTTTAAGGTCTTATTCTGATCACAGTTAACTGTAAATCTGCTGAAGTCAAGAAAGTGACACTTCATTTATACTGGTGTTAATAAGATGAAAATCTGCCCTGAGGCTCTTATATAGATGTCTTGCAGGGAATTATGTGTTCTTTAAACAGCCAAAATACTGATTTGTTGTTGTTGTTGTTCTTGTGCTTTGGTGGGGGGATAGGGCATAGAGAAATGTAGAAGAGGTTATTTAGAATGAAAAAACAGCAGTAATGTATCTGGAGCACATTTCTGAGGCTTCTTTATAACAAATATTTCCTTTCCTGATATAAAAAAATCTTAGCAACAGGCTTCCAACCTATTTTTCTTCTATTGAGAAACATGAGTCACTAATGGAAAGACTTCAATTAAGATATCTAAATAAGAGTTCAAAAGTTGTTTTCAAGTCACCATTTATTTTTCTTTGTTTTTTTTTTTTTTGGGGGGGGGGGGCGAGGGGGAAGCAAACACCAAACCAGCAAAAAACAGAGCATCCAAAGTTGCTGTAATAATTCACTGGAAACTTTTTGATTGAGAAATCAAATAACTCTGTTTGGCAAGGCATATTGTTTGCTGATCTGTTTTGGTTGGCTAGATTAATGGCCTAGCAATTATGAAATTGTTGTACTGCTAATCAATTCCTTATCAGTACAGACTTTCCTCTTGAGAGTAATCTCATGACCTTGGTGACATTTGCAAAGTACAAAGGAGTGCACTGAAGATGAGTAACATTCAATACTACTATGAGAATTATAATATACCAAGTAATAAAAGTTGTATATTTTACTTGGTGTAAGTGCTATCCCAGACATTGATGCTTCAGGCTTTCAGTAAATTCTCAGAAAATTTTTTATGAGATATTTGTTTTGTATCTAGATACTTTATCAACACCAATTTGCACTTTCACGAATCTAATTATCATAAATAAAATACAGCATTATAGTAGATGACTGAAAGCTTATATCACCCATAGCATCATTCATACTGTGTAATTCTGTAATCCTCTACTCTTTTACTATTTTTCATATAGTTTTCCCCCTATTTTAGCATTCAGGTCTTTACAAAGATTTGCTTTTATCAATATTCCAAACAATTTGTCCAAGACAAAACTGTACTCAGAAGAGAGCATCTTCTGAAAAAAAACATACGGGCACTTCCATGTGCCAATAGGTCTATCTAGAATGAAATTATTCCTTATTTGTAATGTATATTGCATTTTTTATTCTATGCTTTTGTTTTTAACAATAGCAGGATACTTTTCAAAGATATTTTAATAGATCAGGATAAGTATTTCTTATCAACTTAGTAAGATAATTAAATCAGTGATCCTAATGCAGTGCATTTCAGCTGTTTTTGAATTTGTCATTTGAAAGTTATCCAATAAGGATTGCTAAAATCTGTTTAAAGTAGATTTTATACCTATTTCAGAAGATTTTATTCTATTTTAGAAACTTGGATCCTTGCCATGGTCACACAGTTAAGTTGTCCTGTGCCTTAGTAACAAATAATGTACCATTTGCAGTTCACATTGCAAGACTGAATGAATGATGTGAGCTCATAGACTCATTTTTATACCCCTGCATTTGTGCTGCCTAAAATAATGGAGGGCATTCTGAATATATTTGCTGCATGATGATCCCCCAAAATAAACCTTAGCTACTTTAAGAAATGTTCCTGAAAACCTTCCATTGCACACATTTCCTTATCATCCTTAAAATTTAGATTCTGTACTTAGCTTATTTAGATATAATATTTAAACCACTACATGGTGAACTAGGAAACCCAAGTTTCTCTGGAAAAGCTAGCTAAAGTACTAAATACAGCAATAGGAACCAGTGAAGCTTGCAAGGCTTTCCTTTCCTTTCCTTTCCTTTCCTTTCCTTTCCTTTCCTTTCCTTTCCTTTCCTTTCCTTTCCTTTCCTTTCCTTTCCTTTCCTTTCCTTTCCTTTCCTTTCCTTTCCTTTCCTTTCCTTTCCTTTCCTTTCCTTTCCTTTCCTTTCCTTTCCTTTCCTTTCCTTTCCTTTCCTTTCCTTTCCTTTCCTTTCCTTTCCTTTCCTTTCCTTTCCTTTCCTTTCCTTTCCTTTCCTTCCCTTCCCTTCCCTTCCCTTCCCTTCCCTTCCTTCCTTCCCTTCCTTCCTTCCCTTCCCTTCCTTCCCTTCCCTTCCTTTCCCTTTCCTTTCCTTCCTTCCCTTCCCTTTCCCTTTCCCTTTTCCCTTTTCCCTTTTCCCTTTTCCCTTTTCCCTTTTCCCTTTTCCTTTTCCTTTTCCTTTTCCTTTTCCTTTTTTTTTTCTTAAATGTGAGCAAGAAGTTCTCTCTCTGAAGATCTTTATAAGAGGTTGAGGACTGGAGTGAAAGGCATGTATGGAAGTGTCATTTCTTTCTAGAAAATATATAAGTGATAGCATATACATTATCAGGCGCATTATTTTCCAGGACATTTCCCTTTCTTCCTCCCTCCCATTTGTCTGTATTGTAGATCAATAAGGTCATAGCATTTCCAAGTAGAATTTTTTCCTAGAAATAGAGTATTCTCCTTGGTTCTGGAATGGTGGGCAGGAGAACAGGTCCGGGGGTGTCTCAGCATGGAGGTTGAAGAAGAGAAAGCCTGAATCTTCTTCCTGAGTGGACCTCAGAGAAGATCAGGTGGAAGGACAATTTCTCGCTTCCATAAACTCATTTTTCAGCTGATTTGCCTGACAAAGATTCCACAAAGTTTTAACTTTCTGTTTAATTGTAAGGTTCAGCAGCACAATCCATAATAAACTCTATCCACAATAGATATGGATAGACATACCCATATCTACACTCCATAATAAGCTCTATCTAATTCAGGAAAGTCTTGAGAAACAACTTCTAAAGAGTCCTTGAAGAACATCAGGAGAGCTTTTTGTTGAAAACAAAGACATCTGGAGTTATTTTGGCTAGATGATTCCCTTTCAGGCTGATGTACTGTAGGATGCAGTGTGGCAGACGACAATTTAGGGCACAGGCTTTCTGAGCAGAACAAAAGTAGTTTATTTGCAGTGACAGTCCATTTTTTTCAGAAATATACTTATTGAAAGAAAAAAATTATTTGAGACTATGGTTCAGGACAGTACTATAGTATGTCCAATTGTAAAAGTCCACATTTTAATGCATTCTGTATGAGAAGAATCTAGTGAAATGACACTACAGCATCAGTAAAAAAAGGATCTAAGTCCAAGTGTCACATGCTTATTTGTTCAGTTGAAATGAAGTCATCAGCAAGGATAAATTATCCTATCAATCAGCAGCCTTCCTTCACTGACTTCAATGAGAGTTTAATAAGAAATCTTTTTTTTTGAGAAAAGAGAAAAATTCACGTTTCCTGTGAAGCTCATGATACTTTGTAGTCACTCTGTATTGTTTATCATATATTGATTTCCTTATAACATTCTTTGAAAAAGATGACTATTTCAGGAGTTGCTTATTCCCTCCCATACCAGTATTGTTTAGAGATGCCCACATGCATCAGAATATTATTATACTTACAGTAGTTGTTCTGAAAAGTAGATGTATTTGTAGAGAAAATTCCTACTTTTTTTTAGGGAAAAAAATGAGCACAGAAAGGGACTGGGACACAGAGCAGAAGTTCTGCCAGCAATATGGGGGTGAAAACTGGAGCCATTTTGGTCACAATGGAATATGGTTAATGTCCAGCTATAGCATGTCCCTAGTAACAGCAATTAACTCCAGTTATACCCCTTTTTACCACCAAATAGTCCACAACCCACAAAGAAGTTTTTGTCTTTGAACTTACTTTAAGCAAAATATTACAGAACTTCCTATAGAAAATAGGCTGAATGTTCACTTCTTTATTCAGTTTAACTTGAATGGAAGAATAAAGAAAATGGGTCTGCAGTTGAACACTCTAATTTTGAATAGGGAAGACTGAGGGATTAAGAAAACTAATTAGTTTTCTTAATCTCTCAGTCAACTGGAAGAAGTCAACTGGAATGAAGAGCTAAGAATTTTAATGTAGACAAGACCTGGAATGTAGAGGAAGCTGACCTAGAGTGCATGCAAAAACTATGAAAAAATTTTGAAAAGAAAGAATGATTAGGGATATAGTGGTTAAATGAGAAATGCATCCTGGGTTTAGTCAGGTTGATCATGCTGAGGTTGTCTAAGATAACTGATATTTCTGAAAAACAAAAGCAAATAACTTGCTACAAACAAAGTTAAATTTAATCTGTCAAGATCTCAGAAAAGCATTTAATATGGTTTCATGTAGGAAAGTATTAGGTAAATTAGAAAATGAGAATTAATAAAAGAATTATGGGGTAGTGGACCATAAAGGAATCTAGCTAAAACAGCAGGCTTTTCTTAAAGGCCACTATTGGTCTGAAAGGGATTTTATAAATAGAACTAACAAAGATAATTATTAGAACAAATTGTATGTAATGATTCCTTCAGTGGTGTTAGTGTAAAATATAGTATATAGATGAATTTTCAGTACAAAGGATGAATGGAATATTATACAAGAGTACAAATAAAATGAAACCTAAGAATATTTTATTGAAAAATTGCATAGCTTTACACTAAATATTTCTGCTATAATTTGGAGACTCATGAACATGAAATGTTGATGGAGATAAAACAGCATGGATTAAACAGTACAGATTATTTAAACTGATGTGACCATGTCTAGAATTCTATGCCTAGTTTTGGCAATGAATATTTGAGAAGACAAATTGGAATTGTGTTAGGAACAGAAAAGGATATTGTTCTACCAGTTGTAATGAGAGCCTTTTTCATGACAGGAAAGAGAAAGAGCTTGAAATAAAGACAAAAATGTGTGTTGATAAATGATTGCTTGGTTCCAAGGTGCAAACACAAAGGTGGTAAATGGTACTTTACTGAAAGTGCAGTCTTGGCATAAGGATAAATGGGAATAAATTGGCCATGAACAGATGTTGGCTGAAAATTGGAAGATGTGCCTTATTACTCAAAGGTGCCTGGCCAGTTTTTCTGAGGGAAGTGTAAGGGTAAAATCTTAGCTTGAAATTAAGCTGGTGGAATTATGAAAGTGAAAATAGGACCTGTCTTCCAGGAAGAGTGGGGTGGATTTATTAATTCAGTTATTTCTCTTGTTTTACATATGCAACCATAAATGCAGATAGATATTGTCTGCCTTGATTGTATGCCTTGCCAGTGTTTTTATTCCAAATTGCCTTGAACTTGGCAAAGCAGAAGCATGAAATTATTTCTTTAAATTATTTATGCATAGTGGATATATAATGCTTAGGTTTCCAAAGTATTCTGTTGGCACGTCTGACATTCTGACAGTTACCCAAAAACATTACCTTGCTCAAGGTTAAACTACAAGCCAGTGGCAAAGATCACATTGGAGGTCTGTTGGACAGAAATGGCAATTTTTAGTTTTAAACCCTGAAATACACTCTCATTACTTTTCCAGCACAGTGTATGAAGGGTTAAGAAAGAGGTTGACATGAACTTTTTTTTTCCTAATTAGGGGTTTTTCAAAACAAGATTATTTCACTTGTAGTCCTTTTGTTCATTCTGTTATCGGTATTACCCAAGCATAGCTCATTGTTATGCTTAGAAGGTAAGACTAAAGAGTCTATGGATAGGTAAGCAGGCAACACTAATTCCAAATAGTAATAAAATTATAGGTATGTAAACCCAAGATGATCTCATTAAAGTAATAAACTCAGAAGGATATTGAAGACCAGATGGAACTCCAAATAGGAAAATCTATAATGGGACATAAGGATGCAAATTACCCAGAGCAGAGTTTTTCCACATTTGAATGTAGTTCCTTATGTCATAAAAAGATATATACATAAAATACAATCTGTTAAAGTATTTGTATTGAAATCACAATTTCTAAATAGATATACTTCAAAGTATTCTGAATTAATGAATATGTATGGAAATGTTTTCTTTCATGCAAAGATTCAGTGGAAAATGTCAAACTTTGTATGATGTGTAGAATCAAAATTTCATTTTTAACATGTCTGCAGCTTCTCAGAGGCTCTATACCTATTTTTGTATATGCACTTGAAAGTATTTTACTGAACAATTCATCTAGAATATTAAAGAACTTATGGATAACTATGGATCAGTTGGAGATTTCTTGTTTAGTCAGTGTCCATTATTCTCCCTTTTTCTGTCTCTATTGAGCTTTGGTAGTAGGAACCATGCCAAAAGGATATGATCTGGCCAGAATCTGGGCAGTGAAGTGCAGAAAGAGCCAACATACTGGTTTTAGAAATCCATCTGTTCTTTGTATGCAAATAATATTGCAGTATTGGAAAAACTGGCTACTTTGAACGTCCCTTTATGACTAGCATAGATCTTGCTTAATTAATATTTTAGGATGACTATCAGAATATTTCAATGTTGGAAAATGTCCTGTATCTCTCTCCCCCAAAGTATGATAGTGTCTTTGTGTCAAATTTGGGACTGGTGTCCTACAGCCATATTGTCAGTCCCTCCCCAGAACTCCATTCTGGCTTGGTGGGGTTTTATTTGTCTTTTCTATGGAAAACACATTTGGCGTGGAAACTTACAAAGCATACTGGAGAATGGAAGAAATGGGTTAGGATGTCTGTGTAGGAACAATTACTGTCTCTGAATAAGTTTCTGTCATATGCAAACAATATGTAAGAATAAGGCACAAACCCTTTGTATCTCAAGAATTAATTAAAGGGTACGTGCAGCTCCACTCTCATCTGCAGTGAAGCACTATGAAGTGTTGTTCACTCATTGGATACTCTGTGTGGTATCAAACTGTGGAGGGCTCCAGGGGGGAAGCAGGCCTTGTTTATATTGTGTCTTTTTTCAATAAAATATTATTGACTTCTAAACAGTGCAGTGTTTAGCACTTGTTTCAGTTATTAGTAGGACTGGAAAATGGAGCATTTAACAATGGCCCAAGTCCTTTCAGTATGGTAGCACTGGCTCTGACTTTGTTTCCCAGACATGCTGGCTGATCCTGGCCTGGAGATGACCCTCCATAGCACTTTTCCAGCAAAAAGGGAATAAATGATGTAGCATAGAAATGTCAGGTGCAAATCCTTTTTATGCTTCCTTCCCTTCTGCTACTTCTTTTTCTTAGTTACTAGTTTTAAAGAAGACTCCTGTGGGGGTCTGGCACAAAACAAAATAGAGCAGCTGGTAAACCCTAAACAGAGCAATGCTTGTAGTCCTTTTGCATTAATTGATCTTAAGTCATTCTTTAAACTACATTGCTTTACACATAAAGGTCAGTTTGGTTTTCAGTCAGTTTGTAAATCATGGTAGCAACTAAATGTTTTGCAATGAGCTTGATCTGTTGCTGTAACCTGATCTTTATTTCTCTTGTTTTACATATGCAACCATAAATGCAGATAGATATTGTCTGCCTTGATTGTATGCCTTGCCAGTGTTTTTATTCCAAATTGCCTTGAACTTGGCAAAGCAGAAGCATGAAATTATTTCTTTAAATTATTTATGCATAGTGGATATATAATGCTTAGGTTTCCAAAGTATTCTGTTGGCACGTCTGACATTCTGACAGTTACCCAAAAACATTACCTTGCTCAAGGTTATACTACAAGCCAGTGGCAAAGATCACATTGGAGGTCTGTTGGACAGAAATGGCAATTTTTAGTTTTAAACCCTGAAATACACTCTCATTACTTTTCCAGCACAGTGTATGAAGGGTTAAGAAAGAGGTTGACATGAACTTTTTTTTTCCTAATTAGGGGTTTTTCAAAACAAGATTATTTCACTTGTAGTCCTTTTGTTTGTTCTGTTATCGGTATTACCCAAGCATAGCTCATTGTTATGCTTAGAAGGTAAGACTAAAGAGTCTATGGATAGGTAAGCAGGCAACACTAATTCCAAATAGTAATAAAATTATAGGTATGTAAACCCAAGATGATCTCATTAAAGTAATAAACTCAGAAGGATATTGAAGACCAGATGGAACTCCAAATAGGAAAATCTATAATGGGACATAAGGATGCAAATTACCCAGAGCAGAGTTTTTCCACATTTGAATGTAGTTCCTTATGTCATAAAAAGATATATACATAAAATACAATCTGTTAAAGTATTTTGTATTGAAATCACAATTTCTAAATAGATATACTTCAAAGTATTCTGAATTAATGAATATGTATGGAAATGTTTTCTTTCATGCAAAGATTCAGTGGAAAATGTCAAACTTTGTATGATGTAGAATCAAAATTTCATTTTTAACATGTCTGCAGCTTCTCAGAGGCTCTATACCTATTTTTGTATATGCACTTGAAAGTATTTTTACTGAACAATTCATCTAGAATATTAAAGAACTTATGGATAACTATGGATCAGTTGGAGATTTCTTGTTTTAGTCAGTGTCCATTATTCTCCTTTTTCTGTCTCTATTGAGCTTTGGTAGTAGGAACCATGCCAAAAGGATATGATCTGGCCAGAATCTGGGCAGTGAAGTGCAGAAAGAGCCAACATACTGGTTTTAGAAATCCATCTGTTCTTCGTATGCAAATAATATTGCAGTATTGGAAAAACTGGCTACTTTGAACGTCCCTTTATGACTAGCATAGATCTTGCTTAATTAATATTTTAGGATGACTATCAGAATATTTCAATGTTGGAAAATGTCCTGTATCTCTCTCCCCCAAAGTCTGGTAGTGTCTTTGTGTCAAATTTGGGACTGGTGTCCTACAGCCATATTGTCAGTCCCTCCCCAGAAGTCCATTCTGGCTTGGTGGGGTTTTATTTGTCTTTTCTATGGAAAACACATTTGGCGTGGAAACTTACAAAGCATACTGGAGAATGGAAGAAATGGGTTAGGATGTCTGTGTAGGAACAATTACTGTCTCTGAATAAGTTTCTGTCATATGCAAACAATATGTAAGAATAAGGCACAAACCCTTTGTATCTCAAGAATTAATTAAAGGGTACGTGCAGCTCCACTCTCATCTGCAGTGAACCAAAGGAAATAAGCACTATGAAGTGTTGTTCACTCATTGGATACTCTGTGTGGTATCAAACTGTGGAGGGGCTCAGGGGAAGCAGGCCTTGTTTATATTGTGTCTTTTTTCAATAAAATATTATTGACTTCTAACAGTGCAGTGTTTAGCACTTGTTTCAGTTATTAGTAGGACTGGAAAATGGAGCATTTAACAATGGCCCAAGTCCTTGCAGTATGGTAGCACTGGCTCTGACTTTGTTTCCCAGACATGCTGGCTGATCCTGGCCTGGAGATGACCCTCCATAGCACTTTTCCAGCAAAAAGGGAATAAATGATGTAGCATAGAAATGTCAGGTGCAAATCCTTTTTATGCTTCCTTCCCTTCTGCTACTTCTTTTTCTTAGTTACTAGTTTTAAAGAAGACTCCTGTGGGGGTCTGGCACAACACAAAATAGAGCAGCTGGTAAACCCTAAATAGAGCAATGCTTGTAGTCCTTTTGCATTAATTGATCTTAAGTCATTCTTTAAACTACATTGCTTTACACATAAAGGTCAGTTTGGTTTTCAGTCAGTTTGTAAATCATGGTAGCAACTAGATGTTTTGCAATGAGCTTGATCTGTTGCTGTAACCTGATCTTGTTTTTGTGATAGGCAGGTTGAGGTGGGGAGCTTCTTCACAGTAAAAAATAGTGATACCACGTGAAAAGCTTGGCAACATAGTTCTTAATAATTTGGAGAGCATAATGGCAGTAGAAATGAATATTTGGGATTATTATTCTGTGTGGCAAATGTTCACAAGCACCTTAAAGCCTCACTTAAAATCTTAAGTCTGAAGTGACAAACCAGCTCCATTTCAAAGCTTGCCGTAGACAGACAGTGTGTATTTTGTACTAGACACTGCTGACCATATTACAGTAGGGTTACTTTTAGAAAGCAGTCTGCATGTGATGTGGATTGCATTCAACAGTGGACTGCCAGGTTCTGACCTCACCCTGGTTTCCCTCCAGCAGGAAACTCCAGTGGAGTTAGAATAAGTCAATGGGCCTATTTGAAATTTACATAAGAGGATATTAATTTGGAATCTTGCCCACGCCCATGTAGCATCTTCTGAAGCAATGTTCTATTCTAGCAGCCCTCTGAAATTGGTATTCTTCTGGTTATGGGAGTTAGAAGATTACCCTAACTTTATTTGGACAAAAAGTGGTTGTCCAGTAAAAATGGAACATTGAGTAGTAATAACACTTTATCCATTTTCAAATTTCACATACTGGACTCTTCTCTTAAGCCACAAGTGATTTTGAATTCTGTTTCAGGTTCTAAACATAGAAAAGACTAATGTCAGAATAGGGAATGATATATAATCAGCAGCAAAACAATTAAAAAAAGCAATATAGAGTCTAGTTTTTGTGAAAGTACAGACTAGACCAAAACACTAATATATAAAAGTTGTTAATTCTTAAAATGCTGTAGCATTAATTTTATTAGCTGCATTGAATAAGGAATTTTACTCTCTTATTTCACATGACTTTTTTCAGACTAAACAGATGGTGAAATACATATTTCCTCTGATTTTTTAATTCAAAGAATATGCTAAATAACATTTCTTTTCCCCAGATCCTGTGATTTAGACAAATGTGACTTTATCCTATTTTTCATCACTATTCATAAATTTAGAATATGAGGAAAGATTGATAATTCACCTCATGTAACAAAAATGAAAATTTTTAAATTTCAAAGTCTAAAAGGCAAGCAAAAGTACTGTGCATTTATTTTTTAAATGTCATTTTTAAAAATACTTTTCAGAGTTTGTGAACTCAAATTATTTTGTTAGTTGGGACTGGTGAAGCCTGAGAAGAGGCAGGGTAGTGTTTGATGGTGTGAGATGCCCAAGTAAACCAAGCTTTTCTCTGTACAACCCCCTTGTGTTACAGACCCATCAGGGTGTTGATTCTCCTGGGAGAGAGAACCATGCCTGAGAGTAAGTTGTGAGACTGGGTCACTTTTCAGAACTCAAAAAAGCATGTTAAACACTCAAAGAGTGGGAAGTTTTTCTTTATAACTTTGTGAGTCTTTCAGTGCAGAATCACAGGAATATGAATTCATATTTGCCATCAAGGATGTAAGTGGATATTTTAGACCACATGTCATTTATTTGCAGAGTTAAAGTTCCCTAAGAGTCACTGCTGAGCACTTCAGAACAGATTAGCCTTACAATGAGGTTTTAAAGTCTGCTTTAAACCTGTTTCTTTATTCTCTATTTCTTTCTCCATTTACCTTCAGAATCCATTTACAGCAGATGTACACAAAACTATTATTTTTTGCCTTTAAAAATAAATTGAGCTGGGATAATTGAACTAATTGTTTGGGTTGTTTTTAATAGCTCTTTAGAGAAAAGCCATTCATCTGAGTATTGTGCTAGGATTTCATACTTCCTTGCTGAGCCACACAGTCCACTGGATACATGGAAAGAAACTTCTAAACACAGTCAAGATATGGAAATATAGATCTAATTTCACTCTTATGTATCCAGTCTCTCAGTTTTATGTGGCTACAAAATAACATGCAAATGTCTTGCAAAATGACATGCAAAAATGACCAACTCAATTAAAGTGTGTAGAATATGTCTTCTTGGTTTTTACACACCCCAATGTGATGATCTTCTGTTTCCTCTGACTGAATAGTAGCAAAATATTTGGGGTTTTCTCTGACACCTCCCAGGTGTGATGTCAAACTTGGTGTGTGACTGGATGTAAGCAGAGTGTAAGGTCCTAGTTTCTCAATGTTTAAATTGAATAATTTTTCTGAAAATGTACGATTTATGGGGTGAGGACAGGCTTTCCTGAAGTAGTTCAGAAAACCTGTATCTTCCTTTAATAATACTGTTGATATTTCTTCCCTGTGTAAGATGAGTTTTTAATGTCTAAGGTCAAACTGAAGGTGGGAATGAGAATGAGGGTTCTTAGAATATATTGATTCAGTTGCTTTCTCTAATGATGCCACATCAGGATCAGTAATTCTGTCCCTTTCTCCCTTCTCCAAACCATGGTAAAGTCTAATAATTGCACAGATTTCTCACTGCTTAGAATGGATGACCTTTAAGCAAAAAATTATTTTCAGTCATAGTTAGAGAGAAGACTTTGCTGTGATAATTAAGGGAACTGGGATATTAAAGTAAGTTCAAAGTATATTCATGGGAATGAAATGCATTATTATTAGAATTTAATCATGATGCAAAAGTGTGATTGAGAAATTTCATATGTGGGAGGAAATAAATGTCACTCATCAGCACTGAGCACACCAGTGGCTTAAGTTGACCCCTCTTCCTCTCACTGTCACGGGCTGGGAATACTCAGATGTTCAACTATTGCATGTCATCCAAGCACTGGCACTTTTCAGCTAATAGCTGTTAATTTCTTAAGATGAGCTAACTCTGCTCCTCAAAACCATGAAAGAAGAACCTGTTGGATAAATTGCACAAAATTGCATGTTTTACCCTTGTTATTCAAGGAGAAGCAATGGCATTTTGGAAATAAGAAACAGAAGTAAGCACGTAACATCCACTCAAAGTCAAAATCAAGTAACTCAATTAGTTCCTGGAACTTTTAATTGATCTATCTCCTGTAGTTCCTTCAACACTAGCAGAAATAACCTAAGTGCTTAACAATGCTATTGTATACAAAAAAGATACTTTAAAATGATAGAAAAATGGTGAGGGTGGGATTGGATTGGTTTGGTTTGGTTCAGTTTGGTTTGGTTTTAATAGTCTGAAATATTTGACATATTTGATACTTAAGATATTTCAGACAAGCAGTGGCAGTCTTTTGTCATGCATGCTTGTTGGATACTCTGTTGGATCTTTTTCTGTGATTAAGTCCATTTGCTACAAATTTTCATAGACCCACTCTTCATTGATCTGCAAACTAGAAGTGATCATTGTTACCATCTCTCATGTCTGACTACATGACACAAAACCCAAACTTCTACAAATATTTCTTGCCTGAACCTCTCATCTTATAGGTATTACACCCTAATTTCATTTTAAAGGCTTAATATCAGAGAAAGCCTCCAACATGAAACTTGGCCTCTCTGCCCTGGATTTTTGATTTTTCACCCTTGAAATACATTTAAACTAATGCTGCACATTACTGACTTTTGCCCATTTCAGTTATAACAAATATACTAAGCTAATTTGTCCCAAAAAATGCCATTAGTGGAGCAATATTGAAGTGAGTTGTTTCTTGAAGGAAAAAGTCTTTTAGAGCCTATTGAAGACAGAAATTAGTTATGTGATGCCATCTCACTCTTTTCCTGTAATACCAGGCTATTTAAATTTTCATTCAAGGCTACTGAAATTGATGTGAAGGTGATAAATCATTGAATGAAGCTCTCAGTCATTAGTTGAAGCCCTAAAGCAAGACCTCAGAAGCCTGCAGATGGTGAGGTACATATACCCTGGTTGTGTGCAGGCTGGACTGGGTCTGCCTATGCAGTTATGTTTTATTTGCACCTGGCTGAGCTTTCAAGCTTTGCTTTTGGGATTTTTTTCTCCAGAATAGCTGTAACCTCAGCCAGCTGACTGTCCCCAAAGTTGGTCAATGACCACAGAAGAGACTGCTGGAGTGACACTGTTTCAGATGACAGTAGCACCCAACCACATATGTGCTCAGATCTGCAGGCTGAGTCACAGATTTCCCCCCAGATTTGGCTACTTCCCTCCTTCAGTTTTTCTCTCCTCCAATCTCACCCAGACCAAACTAATGAAGAAACTAACAACCCACAAAATAAAAACCAGAGACTGTAAGAAGGGAACAGGTCCAGCAGAGGTTCTCCAAGACTTCTGTAATTTCCCTTTTGCAAACAGTTTTGCTGTTTTCAGTCTGTTATTCTTGTGGTTTGAAGACTTCGGTCAATAATCCTTGTGGTTTTCAGTCTGGCTGAGTCAGACTAAGATCATGCTACAGCTGTGATAAACATCTTGGCTAACCCAATTAGTTTCAGTAATACTAGATGATTTATGTGTTGGTTTGTTGATTCTGAAGTTATTCATCCCTGCAGTGCACATAGGAGGTGTATAACTTTTGATCGACTTGTATTCAAAACTTCTTTCACATGGGACTTTATAAACCATAAAATTGGTTTTCACTTTACTGCTTAGAAAAAATATTGCAAAAAAACCCAAAAAGACAAACAAACCCCATTTTTAAATGCGCTAAGAAAATTATGTAACTTTTTAAAAACAGAATGCTGTCCTTGAAAATGCTGTTAACAAATTTGGGAAATTTAGAAAACCACACAATAATTATATTTAAAATCTGTAGCTATTCATCAAATTTGCTCAGACAATTCTTCATAGAAAAGAAATCAAAGCACATTGTTTAGTAGTGCTTCTGAAGCTGCCTTGGACATTGCAGGTCTCGCTTTGGCAGTTCTCACACTTGCTAGACAGCACAGAGAAAAATAGGGCAGCAAGCTCAGAAAAAGAGGTTGGAATTGATTTTTCTTTTTCTCCTTTCTCATCTTTCTCTTTCCTGTCTTTCTTTGCTCTCCTTTCCCCTATTTCTTCTTTTTCTTTCATCCCTTCTTTTTCTTTCCAAAGTGTCTTACTTTCATTACCTCTTTTGCTTTCTCTTTCTCTGTGTTGGCTGGTGGGTTGGTTTTAACTGTCCTATGGCTTAGTTCTGCATAGAAAGATTCCTCTTTGAAACTAGGCATTTATAAAATGACACAGAAAGCTTTTAGCCTAAAAGGGAAAAAAATCAACAATTTCAACTGAAATATTTGAAGGTTTCTACTCCAAAATTTTGCTTATTAAAGGAAAACAAAAGTTAATCACAGTGATATTTTTTAAAACCATTATAAGCTTAGAAGGCAAAACTACATATTTAATTTTGATTAACAGTAAGTACTTGATTGCCACAATGTTAAAATGGATTGTTTTGCATTTATTTTTCAAATTCACCCATGAAAATTCAATTTATTTTCATAGCTCTATTCAGAATGCTATCTATCTGTGCTTCCTTTCTCAAATTCCCATCCTTCCTTTCCTTCCTCTTGGAGAACTGTGCTACATTTTTGTTATACATCAATTGATTTTTAAACATTTTTTGTTGCTGGCTCCGTGTGCTCTGTTATGTTTCCAATTACAAAAAAAAAAAAAAATTCACTTTTAATCCAAATTCTGAAGGTCACTAATTAGCTCATTTCTGTTCCATAACAAGAGAAACAATGTTAACTTCCGTAGCATCGAAGCTGAATATAAATGACTGATTAATCTTAGACATATGAAGGCAAGTATCCGAGGACGGATGTCAGTGGAGAAAAATAGCCCTGGAGGGGAAGACACAGAAAGATCAGACAGTATTTATTACCATAAAGACATTCTTATGTGCTCCATAGACTGGGTGATATCAGGGCACAATGCAAGGTTCTGAAGAAGTAAAAGAGGTTGTCTTGAGAAAAACATTGTTTGTAAATGGTGAAGTTGATTTCAGGTTCAAGAATTCCTGCCTAAACCATGCCAGAAGCTCTCCCAGAGCAATACTGAGCACCCTATTCGTTTTTAAAGAAAGTGGTGGTAATTAATATCCTCAGTCAACAGAAAGCTTCCTCCAGGGACAAGGCACTCCCACTTTGTTGCCATATATTTTGTTTCTCTCTTCTCACAGCCTTTTTGGGAATGCATTAGGAAGCCTGCTCAAAGTCCCGCTGGACTCAGGGCAGGGCCCTGAATCAGAATTTGTGCAAACACCAAGCCACCTCCCATCTGGTGGGAGCAATCTGCAGGTGGTACAGTGTTCATTTAAATGAATTAAACTAATCAATGGATCATTTGGATTTTACATAATTACGTATAAGTTGGAGATGAAAACATATTCATTCATTGAGATCTAATTATTTCTTAGTGGTAGTGCACAGCAAGTCACAGAAGTTTTCATATGTAAAACTAAAGATACTGATATTTTCATTCATTCCAGTTAATAGTTAAAATTGGGTTTATGGGCTGTATTTGGGAATATTTCAACAGCAAATATACAATATTAAGTACATAAAATAACACTATAATGCATAAGCCAAAATGAATAAGGATTAAGTAGTAAAATCCTAATGCCTCATTTCTACACATTTGTTACAATTTCTTAAATTGACATGTTCTGACAATGCACTTTGATTATAATGAAGCTGTCTTTCCAGTTGAAGAATCTTCCACTGTAGTAATTAAGATGCTTTTAGTTTTCCAGTTAAAGTACTCTAGAGAATTGTTTATTCTTTCAAAGTGTTTCTTTTCAAAGAAAAGCCAAACCCCAAAAAAGTAAAAAAAAACAAACAAACAAACAAACAAAAAACCCAGCACAAATGCTAACAGTTTTTTTTTAAAGTTTGTTTCTGTTGAATCTAACTTGGGATAAGTAACTCTTTGATGAAATCAGGATGACTTCCTAACAGCTCTTAGTAAAAGAAAAAACAAAGCAAACAAAACCCCAAACAAACAAAAACAAAACATAGCAAATTATTCTTACCTTATCAATATCATTCCAGAAATATTATGGGAAGGTGGGAGAACCTTGAGACTAGAGAGACCTGTGGTTGAGATTTTTTAAGGAAAATTTTAAACATACTCTTCAGACGTTTATATACTTTATTCAATCATCTAGCTATGAAACAATTTTCCATTCAAACACTAGTGGCTGTAGCTGTGAAAATTTGCAAACTATGATATCCTGACTTACACTTACCCACGTTTCTTTTCTAATATTTTTTTTTCATAACAGAGAACTAGAAATATTGAAAATAATTGAAACTAAGTATCACCACTTAAACTGAAGGAACCAAATCTTATTTCTTCACTGGTTTTAACTAATTTTTCACTCTGAAAATGGAATTATAATTATTCCCCAAATGGAACTTCAAGAGACAATGCTAACATTTTCTTTCCCCTTATTAGTGTTCCCAGGAAAATCTCGCAGAGGAGATTAAAATATGATTTCTGCAATATTAAAAGGCAGTGCTCTGTCTCAGCGCTCCCTTTTTTGTTTATGGAAAAGTTTTATTTGATAATTGAGAGTTTATTTTGAAGCACCATCATTTGGATTTAAGAAAACTAACTTATTTATAGGAGATTATATTAAAAAGATGGATGAAATAGCTTAAAATTATAAGATTCTTTTATTCCAGTTATATTTTTGCTTTCACAAAAAGAAACGTAGTGTGTGAGAATAGGCAGCAAGCAGTCTCAGATTTTGTTTTATTAACAAACCTGTAAAAGGACTAAATGAAATTGAGGAAAAAAAAAAAAAAAAAAAAAAAGGAGAGGGACTCTGGCCTGCTATATAAACAATGGCCTTTGTTACATCATCATATTGTAATTAGATTTATTATGGCTGTATGCTCATAGTTTGAATAAGTGGAAAATGTTTTTTCATAACAGAGAACTAGAAATATTGAAAATAATTGAAACTAAGTATCACCACTTAAACTGAAGGAACCAAATCTTATTTCTTCACTGGTTTTAACTAATTTTTCACTCTGAAAATGGAATTATAATTATTCCCTGAATGGAACTTCAAGAGACAATGCTAACATTTTCTTTCCCCTTATTAGTGTTCCCAGGAAAATCTCGCAGAGGAGATTAAAATATGATTTCTGCAATATTAAAAGGCAGTGCTCTGTCTCAGCGCTCCCTTTTTTGTTTATGGAAAAGTTTTATTTGATAATTGAGAGTTTATTTTGAAGCACCATCATTTGGATTTAAGAAAACTAACTTATTTATAGGAGATTATATTAAAAAGATGGATGAAATAGCTTAAAATTATAAGATTCTTTTATTCCAGTTATATTTTTGCTTTCACAAAAAGAAACGTAGTGTGTGAGAATAGGCAGCAAGCAGTCTCAGATTTTGTTTTATTAACAAAACTGTAAAAGGACTAAATGAAATTGAGGAAATCTAAAAAAAAAAAAAAAAGGAGAGGGACTCTGTCCTGCTATATAAACAATGGCCTTTGTTACATCATCATATTGTAATTAGATTTATTATGGCTGTATGCTCATAGTTTGAATAAGTGGAAAATGTGATGTGAGTTTAATTGGCTTATTTGTCGTGCTGAGTTCACCAGTGCATTGGATCCTGCCTTGTCCTGCTGCTAATAGAAACATCTCTTTTAAAAATCAGCCATTCCACTCCAATCTTTCAGAAATATGCCACTGCAACCAATGCCAACATTTTCTAAATTAGACTTAACCCATCAAAAAAGTATCAGTTACCTCCTGTTCTTCCCCTCCTTCTCATCCTATTTGAGAAACCTCTGTCCTTCCAGTTCCGGTGCAAAACCCGCTCATCAAAAGCACAAATTCTCTTTTTATTTCTGCCACAGGCCTCAGACTATTTCTGTCTGCTCAGAGATTGAATAAACTGGGCAGCTCATTTCATGTCTGTGTCTTGATACAGCAGTTCTGTGAATAGAAGGAATAGAGCTTAACCCACCTCAAAACCTGCTGAATGCGGGGTAGAGTAAGAGCATAGCTTGTAATGAATGTTATGGATACTCAGAAATAATCAAATGGAGTGTTGGAATAACATAATTGCCTGTATTTTAGGTCTTCTAGCCTGCACATTATTGCAGCAATATCAAGGTGAACTATGTCTAGGGAATTAGAATCTACAATTGAATGGACTGAATTTGTTTCTCTTTTCCATTTACTTACAAAAAACAGTTGTGAGGTCTGTTTTAATGTCAATAACAGTATGGATCAAACCTAAATGGGATTTAAATAAAAACAGGTAAAAATAGGGAGAAATTATTTAAATGCAATTCAAAGAAAATGTTCATATCCAGTTTAAGATCTTATGGAGACTGAAACCCTCTGATAAATGGTATGATTTTCTTTGAGGAATCTGTTACTATTAATACCAGGTATTCACTGCATTTCTGTGCAGAATTTTTACAAATTTCTCCTAATTATATTAGATCATCTGTGCAATTTTTTCCCCCTCAGATAGGGAAGAGTATATCATAAATGTAAACGTGTACATTCATGTATTTAGTCTCTAAATTATTAGTGAAAAACAAGGGGTTTTTTTTTAAACACAGCCTTGCTTTTTGGAGAGACAATTGATGTCAATTTTCTAGTTGCAGCCTCAGTTAGTATTGTATATGGATTTTGTCTTGTTGTCTTAGAATGGAGGGTGACCCTGCATTTCAATCATCCAACAATAATTAGCAAATAAATAAATTACATTTGAATATTTGTCAGAATCTGTGAGTAATCTAGACTGAGCCATGGTCTGACATCCTGTCTGGTCAGATGAGATCATTTGAGTTGTCTTTGTGCATCCTGAGTTCAATTTCCCTTTTGTTTGGAACCAGCAGGCTTGCATGGCTAGTAAAGTCCTGTCTGCTCCCTTAGGACATCCATTATATCAAGGACTTTAAAAACAAACAGAAGTTAAATCTTTAGTTTTGCCAGGTTACTTTATGATTGGGCAACAGTTCTCTTTGTAGAAGATAATTCAGTTGTGGTATCAATGAGCTCTAGACATTGTTTTAGCTGGGCTTTTTGTTGCAGGATTTGTAAAATAGATACATGTGTATGGAGCAGATATGTTTAAAAATGCCATCCTGGTCAATTATTTAATTAAGCCCATAAAATAACATGCAGAGGTCCTTATTTTACAAACTTTATAAAATATACATAAATCAAGACCTGAAATAATGAATAATGAGTATAAACTGTTTAAAATGCTATCCAATGCATGTAATTCTTTTTATTATTATTTTGACTAAGAGTATTTGTTGGATTTTTTTCAAAAACATACTTCAAATATTTTTAAATATACTTTAAATATACTCAAAAATATGGCTCAAATCAAAGTGTTTGGTGTATGATGGTTTGTAGTTTTCCCTTGACTTTTTGTGGGTGGTTTACTTCCAAATACACAAAATTTAGTATTAGAAATATCCTACTCCTTGTTTTAGAAGGAGAGTCAATTATGCATGAAACTTGCATTGCCGTTACATGGTTTTGGGCAAAAGGTGAATTATGCTTTAAATTAAGGAGAAATGTGTGCACAAACTGTGCATATTTGTTTTGCTGAGCTCTGTGATTTTAAGGATCTATTAGAAATTGGGTATTAAAAGCAAGTTACCTATGGTGCAACCAGCAATTGCAAATTTTGTTTGAAATTACTCTGCTAAGTGTTGCAAACCATGTCTTGATCCTGAACTGCTGCAATCATGGGAACTTTATCATTGTCTTCAGTCCAAAACAAGAGGGTGCAGGAGTATAAATTAGAAAAGCATTGCATAAAAGAACGGATTTGAAAAGTAGGAACTAACAAGGATGGTTGTAGATCTGGCCATGTTCACTGGAGAAAAATGCAGAGGAGAAGCATAAAAAGTATCTACCAATAAATAAAAATACCATAAAGAGTGATTGATTACTTTCTTAATTAATAAAAACATAACTAGGAGTAACAGGCTTAGTCTTTTAAGGTTAAATGGTAGAAATAAATTTTATAGAGCACAATTACACAATGAAATATTCTTCCAGTGGAAATTGTGTAATTATTAGTACAGGAGGTAGTTAGAGCTGAGCCTTGTAATACATGTGTAAAAGAAGCTTCATCATGACAAGACATATTTAGCTTTGAAAATTCCAAGTGTAGGAACACAAACCTAGGCATAAGTAACAGCTGTAAAAGAGTTCTGTAAACTCTAGCAGTGGCTCAGCCAACAGTCCCAGGGGCCAGAGTCCCCATTCACCTCCTCTCACTGAGCTGCTGGGTGATGTCCTTTTGCACAGGAGGGATGATGACATTTTCTTCCAGCTACATTCCAGCTGTTGGACCTAGACATTGTAAGGTGTCTTAAGCATGCAGAATAAAGATAAAAAATAATAGGACATAGAAGAAAGGTGTGTCTGTATGCAGGGTGTGTGTTTGCACCTGTGTTCATTTCCTGAATTGCTGTAGTCTTAACTTTTTCTCTAATGGAAGCAAATTTAAGCAAGTCCCAGCATTTGGGGCATAACAACATGTGCTGAGGTCCAAGAGGGGAATCTGTTCAGCTCTGGAAGGGAGCCATCCTTCCTGCTTTCTATTTCCTGTGCTGTCTGCTCTGCACTTCAGGGATCCAACCCACAGTGACCAATATCTGTAGGGGGATACAGTGTGGGTAAATGAAGGTGGTATAGAATGTAATCTCATCCCCTAAAGAGTTGCAGCTGAACCAATTACTAAAGATTAGCAGCAGGCCTGATGTTAACAGGTCACACCTGTAGCCAATAAGAAGAGTGCTATAAAAGAGTGGATTGGTGGGAACTGGAGTCAGTTGCCTGCTGTGAGGATGAGGAAGAGTTAGTGCTAGAGGAGCTGCCTACAAGAAACATCAAGGAGGTATAACACTCTAGTAATATGGAACTTCTGCAATATAATAACAATAGAACTCTTGTAACATATATATGACAACAAATATAAACTAGATCTCTCATTGAAAGAAGGTGAAATATCCAGTTAAGAAATTCACAGTGCTGCCAGCCTTGGCTGTCACCCCACAGCTCAAACAGAAGTGCTCAGTCCTTCAGAAACTTTTTCAGAGATACTTTCCCAAACCTTCCCAAAGCCACAAGTTGCACAGACAAGTGCCAGTGGACATAAATGCTCCAGAGTTTCTCAGACCACGATCACAGAGCCCAGAGTGGGTCACCACAGTGTCAGGATGGGACTCTGTTTGGGAGATGGAGGAGAAGTCAGGCCTGCCCCAAAATATCTGTGATACTGGGATCTTCTGCAGTGTTTATAAACAATGTTTTCTGCTTTTCTGAGCAGAATAGCACTGGGCTTGCTTGAGAATAAAACCTAAAGATATACATGCACCTGTTTGGGAAAAAGTGGCTTTGAAGGTTTTTGTTGTCATGTCTCCTGGTGAGGTCTGCAGATGCAGTCTGTAATTAATGTAAAATATTGTCAGGTGTTTGCAACTATACATTTCCATCTGTGAAAATCTGGCCTGCCCTGAATCTCAGTGAAAAGGCAAATTTTTTTGAAAGTACTGAGCTGAACCCACAGGAGGACTTGCTGCAGTTGCTTGAAATGTGAAAGGTAATTTATATTTAAGGAAAGCAGGATTCATGGACTAAATAGTTTTTGTTGTTTTGAACCTAGTGGATATACTTTAGGAGTGGATTTGGCTTTTATACATTGTCATTTAGAAGGTGTCACAGCTCTCAGATTCTTCTCACAGAGTAATAGGTTCCCTCAAACCATGTAATCTCTTCCATACCAAACTGTGAGTTTGATTTCCTGCCTCTCCAGGAAATAAAAAACTGATGTCTGCTATATAGGATAGGGCCAATATATGAAGGCATGAATCAGCACTTCAGTACATCCAGGAAAATGTCTTTGGTTCTGCAGAGGGAATGTCATTATTGTTACTTCCTTCTTTTTAGCAAGTAGATTAAATAGATTTGTAAATTCCTCAGCCAGTAGTAAATAAATGGAAATAGCATCACAAGATAGGAAACCAGCTAAAGAGCTGAGCTTCTGCAAGTCTCTAAAATGGTTCTGAGACTGCCAATGTAAAGGATGCTTACCAAGAAATCTGAACCACTGTGAGTGATATTTGTATTTCAGAGACTCTATTAAGGGATAAGAGACAGCAATAGAAATGATGTGGCTGAATATGTGCCTGCTCAGTTAATTTTGATGTAAATGTTCTAGGTACTGTTCTTAGCAGTTTCATATTACCCTTTACTGAGTTTTTATTTTACAGTAATCCATCAATGGTCTGCAATTATTCATCCCTTGAAGACTGTTTATGAAATGTTTGTGTGCTTTTAGAGTTACAGAATGAGCGTTTCAAAATGAGTGTGCAAATTTTGTAAGAACTCATGTAAGTGTAAAACAAAACAAAATTGTTGATGGTTTTTGTTGCACACTATTTCCCTGGATCTTTACAAATTAAAATAATAAGGCCATAAGAATTAAGTGAGAAAGTAGAGGGAGGAGGGGGATTGTGAAGAAATGGGGTAAGTAATAGTGAAGGGTATTTTCAGCTGGGATTGTGATAAGTGAAAGAGAGTTGCTGAAACAGAGACTTAACAGGAGTCTAACCCAGACAAGATGATCTGCAGGGACTCAATTGCCCATCACTATTTAGAGAGAAATTTTGTGCATTGCCATTTCTTTAGTGCTGTTTGCCCAAGTATATTGGAACAGTTAGCACAAAATTTAGGACTGAGGCAGTTGTAACAGTGTGCGGATACCTGAGGACATCTCAAACACTAAAATGTTACTTTATGCAAACAAGCAGGGTGAAAGTAGTCAAGGTTCTGCCCGAGCTGCACCTTTGCAGCCATTTCCTGGCCAGACTGTCAGTGATCTGAGAGATAACAGAGACCCTGTAAATGCACACAGTCTGTCTTGTTATTGTTATTTTTACTGCCCCATGCTTGTCTCCTATCTCTAGCTTGAAATGTTTCTGAGTTTGGCCTCAGCACATTTTCTGCAGAAGAAGATAACGTCAGTGTTTTAAATTTCTCATTTCTATGAGCTGGAGAATGTACAAGCACGTAGATACTTAATTCCTTCAGAAGAAAGAGGTCACAGACAGGAGGTGAAGCAGTGCTGCCTTAAAAATTACAGCAATGACAGTAAATGTCTGCAGAACTGCACTACAGGAGAGACAACTCTTTCTTCCTTACAGCATCATCAAGACCCCCATCCTCAGGAGTGTGAGCTATTTGTGCCTATAAATTAGTGTATTTTTTGCTGTTCTAACTGGCCATAGACATGGAATCTGAAATTAGTCCTCTCTCTCTTCCTGAGTAGGAATTATTTTCAGAGCAGTCAAACTCTTTTAAAGTCTCATGAGAAATATTTTTACATGGCCAATGCGGAGTCCCTAAATGGAATTGCCTTCAGGGCAATTCATGTATGTTTCAATTGGTTAACTATTTAAAATCCAACCTGATGAAAGCAGACAATCATGTGCACAGTGAAAAAGTTCAGGAAAGATCAGCAGAATTTATGTTTTAAATCAAATCAAGAATAAGGAAAGATTGCTATATGTTACAGGCATCTTTTTATAACACACATACTTAGTATATATTCATATGTGTGTGCATATATATATTGCAGAAAAATCTGTCATGTAAAATCAGCAATAATATGCAAAATGCAAACATAGCTATTTCACCAGACCCTGTAATGTTCAGCTTGATGAGAATGAATGAAAAAATCTGTACACATCTTTGCAAAGGGTGGTAGAAGCAGCAATGTTCTTCCAAACTGTCTCTTAAAATTATCCTTAATGAATTAATGTGCTACTATGAGCAGATAATGCTGAAGTGTCTTGGGGATGAGATGTATAGTCCAACTGTTGAGTTTTACAAAATGGCTTGAACCTTTCTTCTGGTTGTTTTGAAAAAATGCCCAAAAATGTTGTTGTTTTTCTTTGTTGTTCTGAAAAAATGCCCAAAAATAATAGTGACACCCTTTCCACGTCTTGGCACTTTATTTAGAAAATTGTTAGCCTGTCTTGTGGATATTGCACTTGTCCTCAATGTACATCGTTTACTCTGCTGTCAGACCTTGTGGTTATTCTGAGCTCATTTTTCTCTCCCATAATCTTGGGGAAAGTAATCTGAACAAAAGCTAGCCAGCCTCAAATTATTTACACAGTTAGACATCAGGTGATCTGTCATTGATCTGTCACATTAACATGAGCAGAGATGAATAAAAAGATGCATTTCTTAAATGTTGGGTGCAGACTGGACACCACAATGCATATAATCATATGAGAATGCTTCTGGAACTGAAAGAGTGCTTTTTTTTCATCTTACTCATGATGAAACTCCACCTCCTGTATTTGCTACCTCTCACCCATTACTTCTTTAACACTGCATGGTAGCATGAAGATATCAAGAATGCATTACTGTTAATTTTTAGCTTGAATAATTTTTCCATCTATCCCAGCACTTTCATGCTGTGGGAATAAATATTGAGTTATTAATTTTGCCACTGTTACTGACATAGTATGATAATGAACAAAACTAGAGTAGAATACAATAGAACAGAGCAGAGTTTCAAAAGATTTTTCAGATGTGAGGGTCCTAAATCCTAAAGATAAAGATTACCTGAAGTCTTAACTGTGCATTCAAAGTGTGGGGCAATATACCAGTAAAGTTTGAAGTTTTGCTGTATTTGTGCTATATTTACATATTAGGTCCCTGAATCAGTGACTGTTATGGACTGTATTTTCAAAATATAACTTTAAAATACAAAAAAAACCAATTTCTGAATACTTTGTTTCAGACTTGATCCTGTTTCTCAGACTCAGCTGAAATCTGCAGTGGTGGCTCTAGGTGGCACATTCTAACTGTTTCACTAATCCAAAATGAGGATGTCACCCCTGGGGCAGCACTTCACTAATGAGAGGGAAAGAGACACAGTGAATGTACATTGGATAAACATGGGTGAGCTCATCCCAGTACCTGTTGGATGGACACAGAGCATCACATTTGGAGCAAAAAATCAATGCTTTAATTGAGAGAGGACACTGAATTCTCTTCCTGTGGGAAGAGTTGGTTCTTTCAAGGACATGTGAGCAGAAAGCCACAAGACATTTCTTCTTCTGCAGCTTTAGTTTTCTTGTTTTCTTATGTGTAGAAAAGCATTGCATTTGTAGTTTTCATAACAGGTATTAAATAAGGAGAGATTTTGATAAGAAAACAGAGTGAAAATAGACAGTCATTTCATAACAGGGGCAGTAAGTCCATAATTTTCTACCTTGCATTTATTTCAGGTCAAGGTTTGTATGTCAAACTGCACTGTAGGATGACTTTTTAAGAACACTTTTGAACTCTTAATTGAAGGTATTTGTACCCAGTATTGTTTTATATTATAGCAAAGTATTTTAAAAACAATAATCAAAAAATTGAAGTATCAGAAGTGAAATTAATTTTTCATTTTTCATAAATTTTTTTAAAATAAACTAGATTAAAAGCTGGATTTAATTTTACCTTTTTTTTGTATATTGCTAATAAATCTGAAGTCTGGAATATTCTTGATTCCATGACATAAATTGGTGTAATAGATTTTATTTCATGAAGGTGCAATGATTTCTCTTCATGCTGTGAATCAAATATAGAAGATCATAAGATCATATTGCAACTAGCCTAGGAAATTTATACAATGAATACTCATTATTTTTCTGAAGGAATGGATTTTAAGGAAAAAAATATTCAAGATGAAAAAGCCCATTATATCAAGGAAGGACACTGGGTACCTCTAAACACAGTAGAGGAACAAGTTTTTATATGAGGCATAAGGTGGTATTTTATTGTTGATCTTTTAAGGCTGAAAAACTTCTACTACTTTAACTGCACTCCTCTGGACTCTGGAATTTAAATGTTTTAGGTGTTATATTTAAAATAACTTCTTACATTTAGTATTGCGTTGCTAAGAACACAGTTAGAATTAGTTGTACTGTCCATATTTTGTATGAACTATCACCTGCACTGGGACTTCTGTTGTCAACCTCATGCTATTTTCTGCTTTCTGATTTTGCTGGCAGTTTTATGCTGTATAATTTGCGTGGTTTCTAATCTCTCCTTATTGCTTTTATTTAAGTTTAAAAGTTACAAATAGGGCCTATATAAAGTAATTAGGAATCTTAATCTCAGGTGTGGTGAAATATCAACTAATGATTAATAATTACATTTTCGCCTGCTGCTTATGTGACAAAATAATGTGAATTAAAACCGTTCAATAGGACTTTGTGTCATACAGCTAAAAACTCCAGAATGCAAAATGGAAAGATGAAATTAAAAAGATCTCATTTTTCCTAAGTAGAATGTAATTCCCAATCACAAGAGAAAATGTACCCTTGCTAGTAGACAATCTATAAAATTATAATAATTCAATAAGTAAATATAATATGATATTAAGTTTTATAGGATTAACCATACTATACTTATTTTACTTCAGTACAAGATGTCAGCAAAAATTTTATCACTTCAAAAGATAAAATAGCCATGTATTAGAATTTAAAAAAAATCTTAAGTTGTGCACTTGAAAATACCTCTTCATGTATGGGTTATGTTTTTTTGCAAAAGCAGCTCTTTAGAAGTTTGTTACAAGTAACATAATAATGATTATCTCATTCAAAACCTTTTAACAGAAATGTAGATTTCTCAATAATGAACCTTTAGAAACCCTCTTAAGTTCTTCATCAAAATATCTTGTTAAATAAGCTGCAAAATCAAGAAGTCCATGGAGAATGAAAAGTTAATTTCAAATCTGTTAATTAAAGCAAAGTAAAAAAGTGTATTGCCAATGGGAAAATCTATGTCTCCTTCACATCTGTACCATCATGCAGGTTAAGGAAAAAAAGGAATTGCAAATTCCCTCTAAGGTCTTTTCATGCCAGTGTGCTGCAGTGCCATATGAGGTAAACACAAACCCAGACATTAGTTTTCTTTGACAGCATAAAATAATTTTACTAAAAAAAAAAAAAAATCATAGCATTCCAATAAAGCTGCTTATGTTATTTCTGTATTCCCTGATCAACAAAAGTGAATCATTATGACACAGCACAAGGGAGAGGGCTTTACAGGGTAAGATTTCAGGTTCATCTGTGTCCTGGTCCTTCTTATGAGTATCATGTAACACCACCATTCCTCAGAAAACAAAGCTATACAATTGTGTACTGCCTGTTGTGTTGGTAACATCCCTTCTGTAAGTTCCAGTTAACAGGGATGAGTTCCTTCAGGGCTCCTCTGGGGCTTTAGGAAATGCACTCCTGAATATCTTATGGTTCTTTGTTCAATAAACATTACTACCATTACTTATATGTAACATTTTACTTTTTATTATAGCACTACATCTGTTAGCAGAAGGCAAAGAAACATTGTTTTTCATAAAGAACCAAATCTTTCTTTAAAATATTAAAAAATTAATTTCTCATTTTTAATTCCAAGTGGACTGGCTTACTGTAACTAAAATATAATCTATTTCTTGGCTCCATTTTTACATCGGGTAACACTTTCTCAAGTACTCCTGTTTGTAGGCCAGCTGAGGACACAAAAGCAGAGGTGGAATTGAACATTCAGGATGGACTTTAGGGCACATGGCATAGGTAGTTAGCAGTGACAACTGCTCCGTGTTTGGGAGTTGTGTTAGACACTCAAGCTTTGAACTGAAGGGCATAGGAGTGTTCCCTCCTACATGAGGATTTCATTGTAAATTCAAAAGAACAAAACAAATCTCAAGCAAAGCCTGGTGCTGCTGGTGCATTTGAACGTTGCTTTCAGAAAGGCAGCCCTCTCCTGGGCATTTCTAGTTGAGTAGTAGTGGCCACTGCTTTTATTGGTAAACTCCATTATCACAGGATCATCTCAAAATTAGCCTGGAAAGTCTTTCTGGAGATCATTTGGTCCAACATTCCACTCACAGCTGGAAAACTGCAAAGTTACAGCCATGTTTGGATAGTAGATCATGTTGCTGAAGACTTTGTTAAGCTAACTTGGAGAATCTACAATGATATGCAGTCTTTCTGGGATACCTGTTCCAGTGCTTGATTACTTCTGATGTAATTTCTTTCACATTTTAATATTTTATTGATGGTTTTTGCTACTTTTTCTTTCTGATAATTTGGAATAATTAGGGGAGAATTTAGGCTGAGAAAATTAACACCCCACTCATTCTTGGATATCTCTTAATAAGACCACTGTATTAGTAGATCCAGTTTCAGTTGGAAGCAATAGATATTTTTTTAAGTGAAGGAAGAGTGACTGGATAGTGACAGTTAGAAGTCTGCTTGTGTAAAATATTTGAGATTGTTCACCAATTCTTAATCAGCACTGAGAAGGTTTTTAACTCTGGGACTGGAAATCCCTGAGATCTAAGTAAGCAAGATAAGTGTCATACCTCTTCCAGAGGCTATCATTTATCCCTGGATGGATGGAGGTGTGCTATCCATATTATTGGAAGCTGGTGCTTCTGTGTCTGTCTCATCCAGTTACCTGCCTTTGATGAGAGGCAGCTTGAGGAAGAATAGCAGCACACTAGCCAAAAATGAATGTGCTAATGCTTCTGTAGCTAAAATCATCACTAACTTCATGCTGCATTCATAGAGTCATAAGTTCTACAGCCAGAGGGGATCATTATGTTCACCTTGTCTGACCTCCTGTGTTATATAAAAGAAAGAGTTCTTCAACCATTTTTAACAATTAAGACAATTCTTATGAAAATAACCTTAAAGATACACATAATTTGCTACATGATAATAATTCAAATCATTAATTAGCCTCAATTAAAAACATACAAATTTTTCTAATCTCTGTGCATGAATTCTCACCTTCTCGCTACTAGATAGATCATGGTACTAAACATTTTATGAAGCACATAATTATTCATTAAACCAAATTCCTGCTTTAAAAATATTGTATAATTGAAGACATCAATCACTCTTCCGTAATGTAAAATTTGAAATACTTATTAAATCCCTCCATTGTGAGATCCTAGAACATACATGCTTTGGACCTGCATCTGCTTTCACTCATCTTCCTGTTATCTCTTTATACCCTTGTTGGTGTAACAGAGTCAACATATTATGAGTTCATTTGATTTATGTGTGTTTAAATGTGTTCCTACAATAGCACAAAATCTTCAGGGACTCCGGGATCGTTTGGATAAAGAATGTGTATGTAATCCATGCATTTTTATTTCTGTTCTCTAATGGCTAGTACATTTATTTCTAGTATATAATTATGCATCAGGTTTTCCTGTACCTGTGTTGTTGTTACCAAAATGCAGTTAGGAAATTTTAGGTATGACTGCCATACATTTCAGCTTTTGCAACATTGTGACTTTCAGTTCTTTCAAAGGAAAAAAAAGGGGGAACATTTATGTCATTCAGTTTTATTTTTTAGAAGGACAGTCATAATTACTATTAAAATGTCCAACAGTATAAACTCAAGACTGTCATCAAAAACAACAACATATCTGCATAGCAACATCCAAGGTTAGAGAACCAGAGGATGAGGATATATCCACATTGCTATAAATCAAGGTTTTCTGGGATGTTGAGGCATGGGGTGACAGCAGAGAACTTGGTGCTGGTACATTTGTTCTCCATTCTTGTGTCTTCTTCTAAGGATACTTTTGAAAGAGCTTAGGATCCATTACATTTCACCTTAGGAGATTTTCTCTCAGCTTTTTCTTCATTGGGAGAAATGAGTTTGCTGTCAGTAAAATACATTTTCTATTGAGATGGCCAATTTCTTCTGCAATACTAATCTCTTTATCTTCCTACTATATTCCCTATGAAGTCTCCTGCTTCTTCCAAACTTTGCAATATGTCAAGAATTTGTCTTGTCTACATTTTAGTTAAGGAGCACATTTATGGATCTCATATATTTGCCTATTCTTTTTTTAAATAACAACAGCCCAAAAAAAACCTCCACACAAGAATCCATGGAGGTTTAACAGGTGACACAGTGGTGCTCTGTGATATTAGAGAACTTATTCACCTGCAGTGAATTCCTTGACTTTACTTTCTAAGATAGAAAAAGCAGCAGTAAGAGAAAGATTTTTATTTATTGAAAAGTTTTAGATTTAAATTAATATTAAAGTATGAGGAAATTGTAAAGTGTGATTTATAAGTTTGATTTCAATTACATGAAATTTTTTAAAACTACAGAATGACATCTTGGCTGGTACAAATCAATGAAATTGCTGTTATTTATGCTACTTGCAGGTATGGTTATATATTGTTAGTTTCTTCATAACTCTGTTCTTTCCTTCAGGTATTTCACAAGAAAAACTCCACAATCATACTTCAGAATGTCAGGAACTTAGAATTGATTCTTATGGGAGATTGGCATCAGCTGAGCCCACTTAACTTGATCGTTCTTTATTTGTAGCTGATCAAAAATTCAACAGCCTCCACTGTGCCTTTACTTTCTTATCTAGTGGCAGTTTGGGACTGCTCTGAAAAGAGATACATGTGTATTTATTTAAAACTTGGTTTACATTACAGGAAAAAAAGTCTGAAAGAGATACAGACTTTAGGTGGCTAATAGATTATTTCAGATATAAATATAACACACTCCCTGTAGTGATTAATAGATCATTTCCAAAATTTCCATAAGTTTATATGACTTATTCAAAATGTTGTTGACTACTAAAACCTGTAAGCTATCTTTTATGTTCTGGTGGTACATGGTATGAATATGCTTTACTGCATACATATTTTGAATAATATCTCAACAAGTTGAAATGTTTCATTAGATGTATTTGAATGCAATATTTCTGGACATATATCATCATAATTAGTTCCATTTTTTATTTTTTGAAGCTCTGGTAAATCACAGAACCTGTCAGTGATGTATTAATTTTCTCTATGCAGATAAAAATAAAGAACAACTGTGAGTTAAATAATAAATAGGCCAATTTGCACTCATAATTCTTACATCTTAAATCTTCATAAAGTGTCATGAAAATTTGATGTTCCTTATACAGATTGATGTGCAAGCAATGCATATTGCAAAAATTATATTCAGTGAATATGTAAGGGGGTGGGTTTATGCAGTAATTATAGCATTACTTAATTTATAATTATCTTTATTAGATGTAATTTAGTCAACCAATATAATTTAGATACACAAATTCATCTACTTCTTTAATAAAATATGCTTGCTGCCCTTGACAGCTTCATGCCTTAAGCAAACACAATGTATTGAAAACTCTCTTTTTCTTTTAACTTTTCTTCCTGTGGAGTACAGCAAACATAAAACTCTGTTATTGCTGCCATTGTTTTATTTTACTTTCAGAAGCTGTTTACTACAGCTAAAATTAAAAAGGCCTTGGTTCTCATAATTTTTCTTCCTCAAGGTCAACTGATGTAGCTACTAATTCTTGACTAGGTTTTCAATACCTAAAAAAAAGTGGTATTAGATTTTTTTTTTTTTTAATTCAGCCCTTCATACTGCAATTCAAATCGCATTTTTTGACATACATTATTTTCAAACCAAAATAGAACCAAGCAAACATTTTAAAAGCAAGCAAAATAGTTAATAAGTCAATGAACTTAGTGTTAAACTGTGGGAATTAGACATTAAAGTCACAGCTCTATGTGAGCTGTATTTACTTGGTCACTAAAGACACTACACTGTTTTTGTCAAATGGTTGACAAAGATGCTCCACCAGTGGTATGTCTATGTTTCCTGTGGGCTAACAGTTTTGTCTGCATCATTTCTTGAGTTCCATGCCTGTTTGAGGTAAACTAGTCCTACAAAGTGGGAGTTGGATTTGAAGTTCAGTCTGGTAACCCACCAGAGAAAGTTCATGATTTGAATGTTACTTCCTGAGAGCCGGTTCAACAGCTGTATGGAAGAAGTCCTGCTGAGTGACAAACCTGAGGCTTGTTGGTAAATGAGGAGAAAATTCACTTCCCATGGCGTAAATGATTCCTTCCTTCTGCTGAGCATGGTGGCACAGGAGTTGATGTTGGTAGTGTTGATGGGTTTATGTGTTGCTGTTCCCATAAAAACAAAGCAGCAATGGCTTGTCCTTCCAGAGCTCACTGTTGCTCTCCCCTGGAGAAATAATTGCAGCAGCAGAATTAGCTGAGGTTTGGCAAGTCTGAATGCAGCAGTAGATCCTGACTAGTACCAAGTGAGCACAGCAGTACTCATGTTTGAACAGCTGAGTGACAAATGTCAGGTGCTGCAAAAACACAAGGAAGGAGCCTGAGCCAAAATAAACCAAAATAAACCAAAATAAACCAAAATAAGCTCCGTGTCTTCATGTCTTGGTGTTCCCCACCACAACACCCATGGTAGGAGGGCAGCCCTGCACTGTAAGTGTGGGAGCACCACCTTTTCCTAGCAAGGGTCACAATGCTGAAAGGTGTCCCAAAGGAGAAAAATCTCCCCCACACATTATTTTAAATAAAAACCTGTTCAGCTAGAGAGATTGACCACTGCTCACAAAAGGAGAAGCTTGCCTGATGATTCCTAGAACTGAAGTGTCTGAACTTGAGCCATACTTCATGACAAGCACATATTTGTGGATTTGACAAGCACAGAGCAAGCTAAGGAGCAGGCAATGTATGTATGCCAGGTACACTACTTGAAGTAAATTGACAAGTTATAAATTAACCTTAGATTTTACAGCTATTGAATGCAGGGGCATTTTTACATACTGGGATGAAGGGACAGAAAAAAAAAAACGTAATAAACAAAACCCAACCCATAATGAGTCAAGATTTGGATAAGAGAGATATGAAAAAGTAATAGTGATACTCTACACAGGTATACAGAGCTCTTGAACTTTGAAGAAGCAGAAATCCTAAGATGCTTAAAATGGAAGAAAAAGTATCACTAAAAATACAGAATATTCATGTTCTCTCATAGCTGGGGAGCTAGAATAATTGACCCACACTTTTCAGGAAATTTTGTTTTCTAATACTAATTAATAGAACAGAAATTCCTAGATAATAATTAATTGCATATATAAAAATAAGAAGATAATTAGATCTGCCTCAGTTTGAGGCAGGTACTTTTAATTTGCTCAGTTATCATCAGTAGGAACAGATGCTAGCTTTTGCTAACGGTTTGGAGCTGAAATAACTGCTCTCTAGTGACTACGGAATTGAATGTTGCAAGGTTGATTATTAGAACTCATCATATCAGAAAAGGAAGCCTCACTGTATATGAAAAGCATCAATTTTTGTTATCCAACCAGAGTAACACTTGCTGCTCACCAGTAACTTTTCTTTAAACTTTGTCAAATACAAGAAAAGCATCGAGGTCACACCTGGGGCTGAAATCCTTCAGATTGTTCCAAGCCCTTTTTAAATCAGACATAAAATTTATGTTTTTTCTGGAATAAGGATTTTATCCATTAGTTGAATCACGAAGTCCGCATTAAACAACCTTCACCGGGTCTAGACTTACACCTCAGAGATAATTCCTGTTTGAGATAAGAATAGCAATGGCTTCCCACATTCAGAATTATGTGGAATTTATTTCCTCAATTTCACTGTATTTGACTCCTTTGAAGTTAAATCTAAGCTTATTTTTTTGTCTACCTTCAAAAGAAAAATTAACAAGGTTTTAAATTTATTTTAAAAAATTGAAGGCAGTGGTAATATTTAAGTTTACATCATGCACTTTTGAGTTTGTGAATATGCTATAAAATAATGAGTTCTGTATAAATAATTTATTCAATTTGTTATCGAGGAATGTGATATTTTATTTTTTTTAATCAATGTGAGTTAAACTGAAAATAGTTTTTTTCCTAAAAACAGATCGGAAAAAATCTGTTTCAAAGACTTGTGTTTAATGGGAAGTAATATTTTTAAGGAAAGTAATTTAATATAAAAATTAAGATGGTTTCAAAATAATAGATTTATTTTCTGAATACTATGGTAGAAATGCTCCATGATGCATTCATTGGTGTGAAAGAATAGATTTTCTCTGCTACTATTTTAAATGGACTTGATAGAACAGAAAAATAAAACACTGTGTTTCCTTGGAATTTACTGCATAAGGTCTTAGTTCAATGAAAACTTTATTCTCTATGAGTAACAGTGGAAGAAAAAGAGAAACAGAAATGTTTTTTTAAGGTGTGGTTACCCAGATGACATTGGTAAAACACGTTCTTCTTGGTAGATCCCTTGGGGTGCATTAGAATGAAATGACAATGAATGATCTATATTTGCAAATATATATATATATATATTTTAGATATATAAAATATAAAATAAACCCTTTATAAAATAAACCTATATAAAATTGTTCTAAAATAAACCCTATAAAAAATAAGGTTTATTTTAGAACAATTTGGTTGTGTTTGGTTACAATGGAAAGCACATAGGTAGTCATTTTGGGTATTATTGTCTATTGTAATAAAGCAATATGAAAGCATTAAAATATCACCTATGAAAATGTGTAAGGGAAAAGAAAGAAAGAGTAAGATAACTACCCACAGAGCTCACAGTGAGACTTGTGTGTTGCAATGTAGTTTACCATTGGTCGAAGTGATGGTCTTGATCTGTAGGGGGTGAGGGCAGAAACCCCTGAAACACAAAATCCCAAGGGTTGAAATGGGCTCAGGCTGGGTGGGGACACCCAGGCACCGTCCCCATGCGGAGGGGAAGTTTTACACTGTCTCCTGCAACACACCCTGGGTCTGTTGCCACATTTTTAGATCATGTGCAGTCATCTGGTGGAAGGCCTCAGGAATGGTCTGGGGGCACTTCAGGGTTTTTGGTGGTTTGTGGCACCTTCCAAGACACGACAGCTGCCTCTCAGTGCCAGCAGCAGTGCCCCATCAGACCTTCCATGGGGGAGAGGGGGCAGTGTTACCCCTGAGAAGAGGACAATGACCATAGAAAGAGAACCATGCAGGACTGCAGGGTTTGGGCTTCCCCTCAGGGGTGCAGACCTGGCCTCAGCAAATGGGTCTGTGGGCTTTGGCCTCCCCTGCTGGACCCAACCAGAGCTGCTTTTCAACACAGCTACTGAGAAAGGCTGCCTTCTCCCTCTACGCTTGTTTACTTTTCCTTAGACTTAAGATAACTGGACAATAGGACCAGATTTATCTTGTCTCAAGCTCCCATCAGGTGGCTTAACTCACAGCCCATTTCCAGTCAGGAAACATGTTCTGGGAGGGATTTAGCTTAGGTGTTCACAGATGAGCAGTTTGCTACTGTGAACAAAGGTCCATCCTTTTGTGATTTTAACAATGTTTAAACTATTAACCCTAATAGTTCAGTCTCACAGGGGTTCACACCATTATTGTGTATATCCTACTTTTGCTCTTTGTACTGAGAAAGCAAGAGGAGCAAAGAGGGACCAAGATTTTTTGTCTTACTCTAGAAGCAGACAAGAAAACATGCTTGATCTGCCAGTGTGCCTGAGAGGTGCAGCCTTCAGCAGTCGGTAACCTTCAGATGGGAAATGTGCTTCCACAGGGACAGAGCAGTGCTGCCATGGGAAACAGTCCCACGGCGTGACTTCTCCTTCTGCTCAAAGCCCTGCACAGCATGTGGTGGCATCCCACAGTAAGAAATCCTGTCTAGCACTGATGGGGTCCCTGCTGAGGGACCAGCACTCCCTGTGTCTCAGCAGAGCGTTTGCTCTGCTGTCTGGATAGCAGTTGGCCACCAGGGATTTCAGCAGGGAATCTGCTGGAAGTGTGGCACACAGTACTGCACAGCCACTCATTCTCTGCTTTGAACTTGTTCAGTAAAAATCACTGCCACAGTATCTGCTGCTGCATCTGAGCATCTTTTAGTCACCAAACCAAGGTCCAGTCTGGTGTCTGGTGAATGGTACAGAGTTTTGGCTGTGTCTATCATCTGTAGGGCTGAAACCCAAAGAATACAACCATTGGAACCGGATACAAACAGGAAGATGTGAAGCCCAAGTAACGTGTGACTCTCTTCTACCATTCAGACATCATCCATTTTAGTTTTTGAAAGCACTTTTTGATTCAGAAGAAGTGCTCTGGACTGGGTCTTGCTGGCATGCCTTGTGGACAGATACTGCTCAGAGGTGCATCAGAACATAAATCTGAAGACTGTGGAGAGAGAATAGACATATCTGAAGGCTGCCACATTTTAAATACAGATTTTTTTTTTTAAATTCACACATACTAATTAATTGCCTATTTTAAGCATAAAAAAGTCCCCTCATTTTTCTGTTAGTCATCTGCCCTGATACTCTAAAATACTTTTATTGCTTCATACTATTTATTCATTATTAATTGTTCAGTATTATTGACACAAATTTAAACAGCTGAAGTACTGAAGTTTGGTTAAGAATACACATGTGGATGGTTTCTATGGTAGCCTATTTCACAGTCCCTCTTTTAATGCCTCTCAAAGTAAGACTGTAGATTTAGAAAATCCATTTTTAAATATTTCCTGAGATTTAGTAGCAATGGCTAACAACTTCACCAACCCTTTTAAAATGTTCTATTAAATAGACGTTATACAGAGTGGCTGGCTTCCTATGTTTGAATAAAATATAAAAAGCAAATAATAATATTAGTGTTTTTTGAAAAGTTATTATTGCAGGCATTGCAGAATCTTTCAAGGTACACTATGGTGTGTTTACAACTTAAGAGAGTTCTTCAGCTCTATGTGGTAATAAGTGCAAGCTGCATAACAGAAGTTATCCATAACAGTTTATTTATAATGTTAATAAAGTCAAATGGTAAAAAAGCAAGTTCTTTTGTTGATAGTAGAAATGTTGTTCTTTAAAACTAGAAGTGGTGTGCTTCCAGGATTTCTGGAGGTATATTTGAATCATGCACAGTACAAATAGATATTTTGGCATCACAGTTAAACAAATCATCCCAAATCTCACTTAATAATATTTCAACTGATGATCCCATCCATTGAGCCATCAGCAGGAATAACAAATTTGCTAATACTGGACAAAAATTCATCTCTAATGTCTCACTGTTTAGCAGAGATACCCATGCCAACTGACTACTATGCAAATAGTTCTCTATGTTGTCTGTCTTCTTGAAGAGCTGCAAAAATCAGACATTGCCCAGAAAAGACTTTGTTCTTCCAAAGATAGTAAGAAATTATTTTTTAATTAAGCTTTTCTAGTAGTAGAAAGCATTTTGCATGTAATTAGGTGAGCTTTTTTATTTTGTTAGTAACATCAAAAGTTTCTGTCTGGATCTCATTAGCTGGTGATTTTACAAACCTGTGTAGAAACATGAATGTTCGTGCATACATGAGTCTCTCAACATGATGCTCTTATGTCTTCATTATTCAGATCATTCTCTTGTGCACATATATTCATTTTTATGTAAAACCTAATCGTTATGGTTGTAATAAAGATTTATGGGGGTGCAAACAAATATCTGCCATAGGAATCAGAGTCTAAATGGACAAAAGAGGAAAAAGTTTGTCATGATCTTTATTTTTACCTGAAAGAGTGAAAATCCATGAAAGAAGAACAGTGACTGTGTAAAGCATGTAAAAAAAAAATCTTGGACTCTACTAATTATTTATTAGCTCAACAAGTTCCTATTTAACCAAAATAAAACCCCAGACTTCATACACCACAAGCATTAATCATCAGATTTTCTTAAATGTTTCTTTATGGTAGTTTTCTGTTTTCTTTTATATTTGGAAAGCTGATATGGATTTTCATTTTCTAATAAGTATGAAAGATATTGGGATATATTGCTGGAGTATTTCTAAGACATTAACATGTTTTATTAATAAAATCCTAGTGTCTTCTGGAGCTTCCTGGCTGGTACTAATTTTTGCCTTTAAAAAAAGCAACCTACCAACCAGTCAAACAAAACACAAAAACCCTTGAGGCAATAATGTGGAATCCAAAATTATTCATACCTCATTTTCCTTCATTTCATCTTTTTCGCTTTTTGAGCATTGAAAATCAGATTCCTTTAGGGACTTAGCTAACCCCTGTAAGGTCTGTACTTCCAAATGCCAGAACAGCCATTTCAAAATTTGGCATTTTCCAGGCATTATGAAGAATATAGTTTAAGTGTTTAAGATACCTGCATTAGCAACAGCTTTTTTGATTTTTTTAACAAGTATTTCCTGCAGTCATCTATGCTTAACTTTACACAGAGTATTCACACTTCTCTGTTATTAGATATTCTCTTTGCAGTTTATTGTTAACATTTTGAAGAGTACTATTGGCAAAGATAATGAAAAAGAAGTTATTTTGTTTGCTCAAATGCTGTATTGGCGATGAAACTTGGATATCTGGCTTAATCCTGGGTCGGAGTTCTTCTCAAAAGCAAGTACCCAGCAGACTTCATGGGAATTCACCACGTGCAGGAAAGTGCCCAACTGGTGCCAGCAATGCAATGTCACATAGCCTGGAAGAGGGAACACACAGTGCAGCAGTGCCTAACACAGGACAAGGGCACAAAGTGCAAAATTCACATCCTTGCACTGTGTAAGGGTAAATCTGGATATGCCACAGTTTAAAGAGAAGTCTCCAGTATCTGTTTCAGTGCACAGCTGTTGTGCTGCATTTCCTCTCTGGGTGCTTCTTGCTGGTTCCAATGGTCCTCTCATAATTAACCAAATAATTAAATAGATAATGTTCCTATCCACAGTCTTTAGCTAGAACTACTGTCATTTGCATCTCTCAGTTTTACTTTTCTCTTCAGCTCCAATATGACTTTATTTTACAGTGCATAAATTATCTTAGGGCTGTTCACTGTCTGTCACATTGCACAAAACCAAGAGAACAAATAGAAAACCCAGGCTGTGTTTAATCAGAGGCCCCTGTCTGCATATTGAATCTAAAAATGATTTTTTAAAAGGTATTTGAAAAGATGTATGCATCTGGAACCTAATAATCATGCTAACCACCAGGCAGGAGCTTATCTAGCTTACCTAATGCATATGTCTCATGTTTGGAGATATATAAGATCTAAAGAAACATTTAAAGAATGCATATCCCATAAAGGATGTGCTTATCTGCTCCTATGTGCATTATAAATCTCAAATTCAGGAATTTGTTGTTTCTGTTCTACACCTTAAAATATAACGTATTTGTCCTAAGAATTATGTGGGGCTCTAGAATGTGTGCACTACAACCCAGGGCACAGTCCCTTAAGACTGCTTTTCAATCCTATGTTTTGCTTCTTCAGCAAAAATCAAAACATATCCAACAATTTCATGAATCCCAAATTGTAATACAAACTGAGAAAACCATGGGTGAGGTTTTTGTTTTCTTTTTAAATGTTTCTTTTGATGGGAATCAAATTCTCTACCTAATTTCAGTAGACAGTAGATCGAGCCATGTAGCTCATCTGTTATTTCTGCTACTCTCTGTGAATGCTAATTATGCACAGGGATTGCAAAACTTCCTTTTTAGTTCACATGAATTAAGCACCTAGACATGAAGCTTTTAGTTCTGTGATGAAGTATGGCTAAGTGCTTTTCACTTTCTTCTAAAACTTGATCAGAAAATCCAGGCGATAGTAAAAACAACACTTCTAAATAGCATCTGATTTTTTCACTCTATGTACAGGTAACTTTGCAAATCATTCTGCAGTCTCAGAGCTCAGCAGCTGCTGAATGCCTCCTTTCACAGAATGATTGAGGTTGGGAGGCACCTCTGGAGATCACCTTGTCCAACCTCCTGCTAAAGCAGATTCACCTACACCAGGCTGCACCTCCTTGTGTCCAGGCAGGTTTTGAATATCTTCAGAGGATACTCCACAGCCTCTCTGGGCAGCCTGTTCCACTGCTCTGTCCCCCTCACAGTAAGGTAGTTTTTCTTCATACTCAGGTGGAACTTCCTGAGTTTCAGTCTGTGCCCATTGACTCCTGTTGTCACTGAACAGCACTGAGAAGAATCTGACCCCACCCTCTTAAGGCCTGCCCTTAAGATATTTTTATGCATTGATGAGCTCCTCTCTCAGCTGTGTTCTTGCCTCACTGTAGAACATTCTGCATCTTTGCTAAACTTGAATTTATTAACACCCAGATCTTCTTCAGGAGCACGTTTGCCAAATATTAATGCAGTTTGAAACTATTACCCCTGAAAAACATTTTCAGGAATCTGGAATTCATTCCTTTGCTTCTGCAGTTTTGTTTCTTTTTTTAAAATAGGAATAAATCATAGAAATTGATGGTATTGCACACTTGGAAAGGGGAAATCCTTTTATTTTTCATGACCATTGGCAGGAACGGACTTACGCCATTGTGGTTTATGTTGTTATGAGAATTGTCATAAACACTTGAAATTTCTGGCTTTGTAATATGCCTAAAATCACTTTACCTGAAAATTATGTTTATTATTCTCTTCAGCTGGAAATTCAGTATATCAAGGCAAATGTGGTGCTTCTCTGCTTAATGCAGTTAGTAATTTGACAAGATAGGTATCATTTCCCATATATTTCAGTTCCTCACAGTAACAGTGTTCCAGAGTAATTTGGCAAACAAACAAAAGACCTAATTAAGTATTGTTGAATTTTTCTAAGGCAAAGTGTATACAAGGTCATACCAAGGGCTCAGCTGAAGTTTATTAAAGATCAGCAGTCTGTTTCTGCAGGAGGGATCCCTCCAGCTACTGTAATGTGTGGCAGCCTGGCAGACCATGCTCCACAGCAAGCTGTTGTACAGAGCTGAGTTACAGAACAAATTCTCAGTAGAATGTCTATTCAAAGGGCTTCATATATTAATGACATTTTTCTCTTTGCATTTTGTTACATTTGGAACAGATAAGCAAAACCAGACATTTTTCACTTCTATACATTTGGAAAATTACTCTAGAATGGGTCATTGTGCAAAAAGGACTAGGTTATTCCCCTGCTCTTCTTTTACACTGTAAATCCTTGTGGCAAAAACACACCTTTGCTTTTAAAATTGCCTCATGCAGTAGGAACCAATCAGCTAAATATGTGTGAAGTGGATAGTGGTGTGCCAGGTTTGGATAGTGGTGTGCCTTAACTTACCAAAAAAAAAAAAGTAAAAATGTAAATATTTATAACATTCCTGTAAGCTTGGAGCATTGAAACCTGTGAGCCCAGTCTGTGAGCTGGTATGGGACCATGCAGGGAAATAAGGTCTTTACTTCTGCTTTCCTGACCATCATATAGACTCTACAAGGACATGACTAGTACAACATTAACCTTGAGATGCTGCCAAAGACAGTAAAATACAGATTATTTACTGCAAGGATGAAGTGTTCTTTAAAGTATGTCTAAAGTGCAGAGTCTTTCCTGTCACAGTTCTGGGAGTGTTAACTAATATTCATATTCCTATGCTGACAAATAAACAAATTTGCCTCTTTTCCATAACTACATGGAGTGAGCAAAACAAAAGGAAAAAAATTGAGGGAGCACCTTTCCTGCTTTTGAAAGTAGCAGAGCTGGAGAGAGAGAGAGAGATTGACTGTGGAAAGAAACTGTGAAGACTCAGTGCCTCTAAGTAGTAGAAATATGTTCCAAGTCAGGCTGTGCACTTTGCTCCCAAATAAGCACTAAAATGTTATAATTATGTAATTGAATACTGAAATTAAAAATAGACATAAATTCCTAGTTCTTCTCCTGCCTCTACAAACTGGTGCAGAACTTTCCAACCCTGGAACTCCTCTAGAATCAATAATTCTGTCCTTTTTTTACTAATGAAGGCAATCTGGACTGAAACCACCACATGAACTGATCATTTTTCCAATCTGCACTAGAAGTCAACATAAGAGTTCCATTTATTTATTCTTCCCTAAGCTCATAAAAGCAGTATTTCAAAAATAGTTTATTGCTATTAAATTAACACTCTTCTTTTTTTTTTTTAATATAAGTAAAGATTTCTTACATGTCTAAGCACCTGCCCTCAGGTGCCTTAAACTCATTTAAAAGAAAAACATTCTTTCAGATGCTATTTATGTAAACAGCACTTAATTCCTCTCCTGGGATATAGCACCATCCTACAACACACATGAGGATGGAAAGCCTGGACTCAAGTATGGGAAATTACCATAATTTCCCTGTAGAAGAGAAGAAACCAGCTGCAAAGGCAAAGGGTCTTTTTAAAACATAATAATAAAAAGCTATAGCACATACCTTAAATATCTCTAAAATGTACCAACTATCCATCTTAAAGTTAAAAATCCAAACAAAATAGCTGCTCACTGAATTACCTTAATATATGTCTTGAGAGAAGATTGTTTGGTGAATGATGCAAGAATTGGTCATAAAATCAAGGAAGGTCAATACCAGTCCAGATTTTGTAGACCAAGGTCCTGCAATTTCTAAGGCACCTACAGGTTGTGTGACAGCACTTGCATGACTGGATTGGTCATGGTTACTTGAGAGCTTCTAATTTTGTGTCGTCAACTGCACCTATAAATTGCATCTGTCAGAAATATGCATAGTGCAAATACCCCTTGTTGGTTTTGGTCCTGAAATATCTAAAAGTATAATATTCTTTCATTATGGAATTCAGAGATAATTTTTTCATGGGTTACCTTGGTAACAAAATTGTAACTGAGTTCTTTTTTCCATTTTGCATTAATAAAGGGCTAAATATTATAAGTAGCAGCAACTGTGTCCTATTAAGCCTTGATGCTGCATAACAAAAGATTTGTTTCTGTAGAAATCTGAGGTTTGAAATTACTCCTTTGTTTTAAGTCTTGAATCACCATAAGTTTAAGCCTGCTTATCTGTCTATATGGAGGCAGTTAAAGACAAAATCTATTAAGAAGTGTAGCTCTAGGTTAAAGGCAAGGAAAGAATTTGCTTGTGGTCTGTAAGATTCCTATATATAGATCTCATGTTCAGACCTTGATGGGTGTTTAAGATGCTCCAGTAACTGTGTCCAACTCTAAATATGCATTATTAAAATTACAATGTCTGTGGTGCTTACAGAAAACTATAAAGGATGGCAGAAGTACTATTAGCAACAACTCAGTTCCTCTAGGGTGAAGGAGTAAAAGAGGCAATGACCATTGATTATTCCATTAGCCAGGGAGTTGCTTTAACCATTTCCAAGATCTCAGGTCCTCCAGCCTGAGGGATGAGAACAGATGCAGGAGGGAAATGGGACTCAGCAAAGATTTTATCAAGAGCAATAAAGTTCTTCAGAGGATGGAAGCTGCTGTAGCTGGGGTAGAATCACCCTGAATTCAAGCAGCTGTTGATCATGGTTTCCTCCTTTCTCCATTTTTTTGCAGGACTACTCGATCTTTTATAGGTCTGCAGCCCTCAGTACACAGTGCAGTGCAGGGCTCTTGGAGCTGGCTCCCTGAGTAGTATAAGAGGATGGAACCATCCAAGTGACAGTGTGTCCTGGGGTGACTTCATGATGCTTGTATCCCCAGTTGTCTCTTCTGTTTCTGCTAGATATTAAGTTCTGCACATTTAACACTAGTTCCAACAGCAAAGAAGGAGAGAAGTGCATAGTTTGTTATCAGAAAACCTTTAACCAAGGCACAGTGTTATCTGCTGCTGTTGTCTAAGCAGATTAAAAAGAATATTTAATTAATAGTTAATTAATGCAAGACATGCAAAAGGTATTATCATATCTGTACCATATCTGAAAAAAAACATGACTCAGTAATGTAAGGACAGAAAGATTAGGTCTTTAGCTTCCAACTTAAGAGAAGGATTCAGAATCTGAAATTTAGTCCATTACAGTTTTCTACATGAGTTGAACAAAGACCGTGACCAAAGCAGGGAAACACAGGAATAACAAAGTCTGTTGTTGGACCTCCTGTGAGACTTTGCCACCATCCATCATGAATGACTGCTGAATATCCAAATGTTTAAAACAAACCAGGGTGTATTTACACTAAATAGTATAAAATTATTAAAAATTTCAGTTGTGAGGGAGGTCTTTTTATCATCTGGTCCAAATTTTCATTCAAAGCAGGGCTAACATTTTATGTAGCTTGTATTTTTGCTTGGTTGATAAACTAGTAATCCAAGCTTGTCTACATTAAAATATATTGAAGAAACAGTAAGCTAGAGATACTCATCTAATATGTGAGGTTCCTCCCTGTGCTGTGTCTGGAATAGCCTTGATTTGCCAGAGTGTTTTGTGAGGAAGATACAGTTTCTGTCAATATTCTTTGATAGTGAAAATTTTCTCAGCAGAGAGCATGCAGAACAAACATCTGATGTCTGTGCTGTTGGCAGAGCTCCCTGGAGCTCAGGGGCTCATCAGAATCCCTGTGCCCCAATACAGTTCCCACAAAGAGCTGGAGATCTTTAGGGTGCTGCTGCATCCCCAGACATCAGATAATCCGTGGGAAATTAATTCAGCATGCTTATGGAGAATCCAAGTGTCTGAGGGCTTTAACAATACCACCTCCAAAACACAAAAGTAAGCACAAAATCACCCTGAATGGGTCAGGTTGGAGGGGGCCACAGTGGGGCATCTGTTCCAACCTCCCTGCTCCAGCTGAGTCATCCCAGAGCACACGGCCTGGGATTGCATCCAATGGTTCTGAAATACCTCCCAGGAGGGAGACTCCCCACCCTCTCTGGGCAACCTGTGCCAGTGCTTGGTCACTGCAGAGTGAAGTTCTTCCAAATATTCAGATGGAACTTCCTGTGCATCAGACACTGCCTCATGTCCTAGTGGCTGGCACCACTGAGCAGAGCCTGGCTTGGTCCTCCTGGCATTCCCTCTTTAGATAATTATGCACTTTAATGAGGTCCCCTCTCAGCTCTCTTATCTTGAAGCTGAACAGGCCCAACTCCCTCAGCATTTGCTCATCAGAGGGATTCTCAATCCCCCAGTCATGCTCATCCCCCTCCATTCTATCCACTTCAAGAGCACCACATCTTCATTGTACTGAGGAGGCCTGAATTGTGCACAGTACTCCAGATGAACAGAGTACTCTAGAAAATAGTATGAGAATTCCCAGAAATTAACAGCCAGTTTTAGTTGTAAATGTTGAGGTGGGAAGGGAATTGGAGAAAATGAGGGAAGGGTCTTATAGATTTATCAAAATATATTCCCCATGTTAAGTACTGAAATATTGTCTTGGCAGTCTCATTCAGTCTTTGCCATGGACTTCAGGCTGTGTCTGAGGAGAAAAAGGTCTCTATGACAGTCAATGGAGTTAATCTAACACTTTTATGTCTCTGTGTCTTCAAGTAACAGAAAGGAGCTTGGACATGTTTCTAGCCCCTTCCCAGTGTCAACAGTCTTTAAACTAAACCCTACAAGTGTGATGTAATCAGTATAGTATTGATAAAGAATTAAGATGTTTCAAACACTCTTGAGACTGAGGAGAACCAAAAATACTTCCATTTCTGAATGGAATTTTAAGACTTAATTACTGATTTCAGTCAAATCAGGGATAGCCTGACCACAAAAAACTGGACCATTAGGAAATCAGGTCAGGTTCAGACTCTTCCCTGCTAGCATCCCAACTTCTGCTAGCTAAGCTAAGTCACTTGTCAGGCTGTGTGTAATATTATCTGTCAGCTTTTACAGAGTTCTGTCATCCAGGGATGGCAATAGAGGCAATAACTAAATATAAACACCTGTGCAACTTGACAGCATGGTTAGCAGGTGATTTTAATCCCACAGGCCCTAAAGCCTAACCATTTGTCAAGTCCACTTATGGCACTGAAACAAGCAATGTGAATATAACCCTTACAGATGTACTTACAGAACTATTACTTTGTGTTCTAAATAAATGTTTAAAATATCACAAAGCAGATTAATGATAAAAAAGACTGTTTTGTGTTACCTCTGAATTCCCGATGTCACTAAGGGTCTTTCTAGTAGTGTAAAAATAACAACAGTACGATAGTTTTTCATTAGTGAGAATAAGTATGGATCCAAATTATATTTGGCATGATCTTAAACATACATCTCATATACCTCTGTCAGCTTCAGCAAATAGAGCTAAATTCCTTTGAAAGCATCCTTACAAGGAAGATGTGCTATGTAAAATGTTGTGTAAGTGGTTTACTTTGTGACTTTTCCAAAGCTTTCAAAAAGAGCATTCTGCATTTAGGCCATGTGCTTGACAGTGTGTCTTTCATCTTCCTAATAGGCACCACAAGGCCACATAAGGAGGGGGAAGTCCCTGGTGTGGACTATATTTTCATCACTGTTGAAGATTTTATGGAATTGGAGAAAAGTGGTGCTCTCCTAGAAAGCGGAACATATGAAGGTAAGGAGGCTTTTACTGCTAAATTTGTATCATGTTTCCATTGTACTGTTTTCTCATTTGATGGAATTGCTCTACTCTATCCTGTTACAAATACGTCATTGCTACTGCTATCAGAAATTTGTGAAGAGCCATATGGCCATTATGAAAATATTTTCATATGTAAAATCTAAATGCAGATGAGTTCATTGTAATTTTAGTATATTATAGTGGTTAAGAGAAACATGGTACTGCATTGCATTTACAGGACCGAAACACTAGTCCTTTTCACCAAATACTCAAGGGCATTTCCACAGAATTTCAGCAAACAGCTGCTTTTCTAACATAGGATAAACACATTCTACAGCAGAAATCAAGTGTGAGGCTGACACTTTTCCTTTGTATGTTGGATCCTGCAATTATTCATCTATATCAGAAGCTGAAACCTCACTACTTAAATAACAGAGGAAGAATTTGCTATGTCATGTCTTATTTGCTTTGTAAAGTCATTGAAAAGAGCTCATTAATTTTGTAATGTGGCAGAGGGATAGGGGCTGTCCTAATGGCTGCATTAGAAATCCTGTCTATGGGGCAAAGAGCCAGCAGCTTACTGCATGACTCTGCTTCCCAGGAGAACCAATGATTCATCTGATTTCAAACCTTTCCAAAACACAGCTGTCCTGAAAGTGAAACTGTTATAAAGAGGTGGGCAGTTAGATTGCAGGGTATTTTAATAAAACCAGAATAATGATACACTATTTTAAACCAGATGTTTCTTGTAAATATACTAGTATTTAAAGTAACTAGGTAATGGATAGTGTTTTTTTACTGCAATATTCAGAGGGAACACCATTTATAGGAAAAATATGACCCATATGTATGGGAATAGCTGGGTGAGTAGAGCCATTTTACAGAAATCAGCCCCATATTTTCACCTTGTAGCAAAAAAAGCAATAAAGACCTTTTTGTCCTTACTTTGTCCCTGCCAAGAAAAGCATCCTAAGATAAATAAGAAGCTATTCACCCCAAAAAAATCATTAGCTGTGTTATAAATAGCAGCAAAGAAGGCAATTTTTCCCACCTAATCAGCACAAAGTACCCATTGACCAGTAAATAAATTTTCATTAAGAATTATATCAATACAGGACTTGTAACAAAGATTTCCATTAAAGAAGGTCAAATAAAGCAAAGTATGTCATCTTTCAGATTTCTCCACTGTCTGGCATGTAATGGTATAAGTTACCAAAACATTAATACAGCACCACAATTTTACTTTTATCACAGGTTAATTTAATAACAAGCCTTTCTTGAAGTGTCTTTTTGTTACCTTAGGTGTTTGAAAGTGCCATTAGAGGAGCTTAAATGGAGCACAAGTCTGTCATTGCTTGACCATGTAATTTCATTAGTTTGCAGCAAGTTTGTAGAGATTGAACTGCTATGTTAAATTAATTCACAGTGCTCTCCTGTCCCTCGAGGGATACTGAGATGTGTCTTTTAATACCAGCTACCAGAGCTGAGTGGACAGCAAGGTGAGATATTGGTTGAGGAAGTCTGCAAAACTCCTCAAACCAGCTGAGGACCCAGCTGAAGAGAGGTCCAAAGTCATGCCTGTGCAACATCTGCCAGGTCATTTGCTTCTCACAGGTGACAAGTTCACTGAAGCCAAGAAATCAGAAACTAAACATACAGCTAACTAAACTCAACAGACCAGTTCTGCCCAAATCCTGTCTTTGATTCCCAGGATTTCTAATCACCGGATGCGCATTCTGACAAAAACCAGATAATATATTATCTCCCTATGCCTAATGGCAAAAAATAGATAACACATGAGAAAATATGGCTATTTTACAGATGCTGTTTCTCCTATTCCAATGCATAGTCTTTTGGATATGACCATACAAATTTACTCTTCCACAATTTCCTGGTTAATTCTTGACTGTAACGCCTTCTTTGGGGAAGAATTTTACTGATCATCCTGTCATAAGTTTTCCTGAGCACATTGGACTTCAATGATTAAGTTTAGTGTTAAAAATTATACCAACCAGAGCAAAGAAATTTTCTATTTCCATCATGAGGAGATGATTTTTGAGTTCTTGGATAGATCAAGCAACTTATTTGAGCATACATACTCTGGGAGATAAATTTTTAGTTATCAACACTGCTTATTAGATTTACAAAACAAATCACCCTTCTTTTCAATTGTTCTCTGTATTAATAAATTGTTTTAATTTTTTTTTTTTTAATAAGAAAATCATTCTGCATTTAACTAAGTTTCTATGTAGAGTAGCTGAGTCAGTCTATGCTGATTTTCTTACCACAACCACTGTGAACCAGTTCATCTCTACCAGAATAATGTTTTAAAGAAGGGATTTCTCATTCAGTTGAGATAAAAATTCAGGCTGTATACCTGTGTTGTTTTTCATCACTTTTTGACAAGAAGGTTTGTTTCAGTCAGTTTACTTTCTACTGTATGAATTCCAAAGAGAATCAGGAACATCCAGATAAGCCAGAGGAAAAAGAGGTCAAGTGCAGACTTACCTGATGCTGAGTGTTTATATTGTTCATTATAGAATCTGGTATTGTTGGGAGGGGATATTTTTGTTATAGTAATGATAAAACCAGTAAAACAATCTGAAATTTTTTGTTCTATTGCAGTAGATAAGAGTTGCTTGGACAGGATACAATCTAGAAATGAAAGCAAAATATATTCTTAGAAAGGTAGAGTTGTATAGTTCTTTGTATTTTTTTCCTTGAAGCACACTTTTTTTTTTAGTTTAAAAATAGATTTTTAAGTTATAAATTCTTTAGAATTAAAAATAGGATACTCTGTGACCTCCTTCCTGCTTTAGGCTTTGGATACACCTTTCTTTGTCTACCGCTTTTGTGACAGCTGTGAATGACTGTAGTATTCCAAAGTGCTGTAGAAAACCAATAGTATGTTCAGGATAAAAACTCTACAAATCTCTTTTTTTAGCAGTTTTGCAAAGATGGAAATATTTCATTTCAGTAGGACTAAATGCATTATTATTTTGACCTTTTCTACTTATGTGTTTTTGAGCAACTGCTGATAAGAAAGCTATCTTTGTAGATATTAATTATTTTAGGCATACATAATATTACATAAACAGTTGCTATGCTTTGCAGTTTACCTGTGGCTAAGTTCCATAAGATCAGTCTAGGTAATATTATTCAATGCAGAACAAGAGAAAGAATACAAGAGGCAGTTCCACTATCACTCAGTATAAAAGTCAAAGTCACGTTAACTTTGGTGAGATTGTTACTGGGTTTTGAATTGGTAACAAAATTACAAATTTTATTATGTACATTTATCTAAATTTGAATTTTTTATACACCAGCACCTTGCTATTTCAGGCAGGGAATATTTGCCTGAAGCACATCAAACATTAATTTCAAGGTCTTTGTATAATAATACAACCAAAACCTAAAGGTTTCACTTTGTTTGCTTTTTAGTAGAATTTCAGTTTACTGTGCTGATTAAAGAAATTCTGAATTGGCTCAAAATGATAATTTCATTATCCAACACACTTATTTAGATGACATAACCGTGGTACTGTGACCAGAGGAGGAGGTGTTCCTGTGCAGAATGAAAGCCACTGCCATGTGGACTCATGTAACCCAGGAAGACATGCCCCAGCAAAATAACCCACATTCCTTTCCTTATTTCTGGCATGAAGATCAAAGATGGTCTTTGAATTGACACAATAAATCTATAGTATGCAGAATAGCAAAATCTGTGATGAACAGACAAATTGTGTGTCTGTGTGTGTGTACAGCTTCTCTGGCAGGAGGTTTGGCTCAGCACATTGTCATCTCTCCAATGTGTCAAAACTTGCATGGAGACTCCATGGGTCACTGATATCAAATGTTGCTCCCACCTCCTTATTAGATCAGCAAAATTCTTAACCAGTGCAGCGAAGCAGTAGAATTAAAATGTACTTGAACTGTATTTTGCTTAAGAGTGTAAACACTCATTAACAGGAATGTAACAGCTTCAATGTTTCCAAAACCCAGATATGTTCAGGCATATGATTGAAGGTTATAGTAAGACATGATTATGAAGTGTTAAAAATGTAAGAGTTTAAGTGCAATGCACGCTATGGGTAGGATTGCTTCCTAAAAGTGACATATGTAGTGGCAGTACCAGAAATAAGAAGAGATGTTCAGTGTATAAATACTGTAAGAAAAAGAAACATGGTTGTTGGCAATCCATAAGGATAGAAATGTATTTCAAATACATTAAAGCAAGAGGTATTTTAGCAATGTGGAGCTCTGTAACAAATGAAAACATGAAAAAGCCTTTTCATAACCATTACATGTGGCAAAAATAAGAACAGAAATTTATTCGACCAGTACACTTACCAATAATGCACTAAGTAGAACTCTTTTTTTTCTATCAAATTTCTGTTTTCCTCAGAAAATCTCCATAATATTTGTTTTGTAAAACACATTTTATTTTCTTTTAATATAATAATCCTTAATTTATTCTATGAAAAGCAATTATTTTAGTTATTGTGCCATAAATTTTGTCAAAAATCCACTTTTTATTATTTGTTTGATTATTTGGAATTGTCTCAAATTCATTCACTGGTGAAAATGCCAAGATCACTGAAATTGTTTAACCTCTTACATGATCATGGACTTTCTTTGGTCCCATTGAATTCCATGGTAAATTTCCAGCTGGCTTAAATGAAAACAGAATTTCACCTCTGTTTTTTTTCACTGACAGAGTATTATTTGGCAGAAGGGTGAGAGTTAGCTGGGATTTCCCTAACAATCCAGAAATCTGTAATTATTATATCTTGAAAAAACAGATTGAATACATCCCACGGGTGAAACCTTAGTGTTTTGCATTATTTCATTATTCAAGGACAAAGCTTCCAGTTGTTGTAGGCACAGGTTTAGGGGGTCAGCATTAGAATGAGCTGTGTTGGGGAAGAGGATGTGGGTCACAGCCAAGGTCTTGCCTGTGACTCTTCCAACAGCTGGCACATAAGCAACACTGGGAGGTGCTCTGATTCCATTCACCTGGAGACAGTCCCCCTGCTGTCTCCTTAAGAGGATATTAAGTTTTACATAGGCTTTCATTTCTTCTCTCAAGCCAAATTTAGCCTAAATGATCAAAACCCTTCTGTTCAGCTAATGCATTTTCAATTAACATTTCATTTTAATATCTGTAAATTTAAAAAACGAGTTAAGGACTGTTCCATGTAGGCAATGGAGATTTTAATTATTGTATTGTGGTGATAATGGTTTTATAAAGTGCTGGTGTTTGATTCCAGTAGTTTTGATTCCATTCTTCCTTGTAAAAATTGTAAGGTATTCAAAATTCCACCCACTTACTGTGTGCAGTGTTCCCTTGTGTGCAGGACATCCTGAGCACTCCACAGCAGATGGATACAAAAGAAAATTAATCAACATAAAGATAATAAAATGCTACCCTCCTAAGACCTAAGCACAGTAGTTAATGAAATATTCTGATTTAAAATGGAAAACAAAGCATTCATGAGGATAGATGCATAAAGATAAAAATAGTAGTCCTTCAAAAGCCATGTTCTTTAACAGCAGAAAGTGTTTTCAAGGGCATAGAAGAATGAGAAGAGATACTTGATAGTAAAAATCATATGCTTGTTGAAAGTGCCTCTTGAAGAGGTAGATCTCATATTAATATGATGTCAGCTTTTCACCCCCATATTCAGAGAACATAAATGTGGATATTTCAACATTTAGGTCAGCAAATGAAAGAAGAAATCTTAGATACAGTCAGTGACTTCTTGATCTGATTGGGTTTTCGCACCTGTTCTTTACTAGTAAGATTTTTATGGGCTTTGTTGTGTTTCCTGTCTTACTCTTAGGCCAGAGGCAGGAGTATTATTTCATCAATAAATATGAAATATATAGAAAGTAAATGGTCAGAAGCTCCAAAATGTAATGGCAGTGAATATATCAACATGTATGATATTTTTAAAATTCATTTTAAGTCATAAAACATCACATTTACTTTTTTAAAATTTTATTTAAGTATTTTGTAGTTTTCTCTGGGAAGTGATAAGAAAGGAATCAAAATTGAATACATATAATTTCCTTTATGTTTGAAAAAACAGCTGCTTTTAAAAATGATACTTTTGCATTGTAAAGGGTGACTTTCATAATTTCTACAATGCCTTTTTAAGCTCTGAAAGATTGGAGTAGTGTTGCACATGGTATACTTTGAGTCTGTTCTGGGGTTGCATAAATGCTCATTATTTTGACAATTGATATTCCTGGTGTGTGATTAGCAACAAGGTTCATGGTTAGAAGGTCCTGGCCTGTGGGGCCAAGGCAGATCATCCTCCTCCACAGCACTGGTCACACTGCTGGGAAGCTTAAATGTCCCTGAGCCTGCAGATCATGTCAGTAGGCAAATACTATCATTTCATAAAAGTTTAAGACATGGGCAGTTTTGATGTCCTGCAAGAATGCAACTGATGAGAAAAGATAACATTCAGATGTACATCATAATGCAACATTAAAAAATGTCTGGGGACTACATCTGTCAGTATAGGTCAAGCCCATTCCCACAGGCATCCAGGAAACAGAAGCTTAAGGACTAGGGTTTTATGCATGAAATTCTGAGAGTGGGGCCATTCAGCCTTTAAACAGACAGCATCCTCACCCAAAGAATTGATGGCTCCTTCATCCTGTGTGCTTCCAGAGGAATCCAAGAGATCACTGGCTTCCCCACCGCTTCTGAAAGGGTTCTACTGAAAGAAAACCAGCAGTCACTGGAGTTATCTCTGTCTCCAGGAGCATCTCTCAGCTCCACCCCCTGCCCAGCAGTTACCATGGGACACAGCTGAGCTGTGTGTGGGTTCAGGAGGCTCAGTGGATGTACTTGTCCGAGCTGTGGTGCAGTCAGCACCTCAACTGAGCTCCCTGCCTGGCCTGCCAGACAGCTGGGCTGCCAAGGCAGAGGGTTCTAGGAGGCCAGAGCACTTTCTGGCCATGCCAGGGTGCAGGCAGGTGCTCCTCCTGAGTCAGGGTCCAGCGCCCCTCTCAATCACGTGTGTCAGACACAAGGTCACAGATGAAGCCACTGTCACCTGTGGCTTGGTAGAGCCCATAATTCTGCTGGCTGGGGCTGCATCGTTCAACAGAGGCTGCACAGACATTCGGTTCATCTGATTTGGGATTTGTTGAGATTCTGTGACTGCTACTAGCAGAAACTTAGCTCAGTTATTGGCTGGCGATTTTCCCAAGTGTCACCATCATATTTTCTGAAAAATCCCTTCTCCAGGATTTCTTCTCCTGGGAAGCTGAGAAGCCTCAGAGAAAAAGGAAAACAATATATCTCATTTGCTTCTCCTGTGTTTTGCTGCTTTGGAATGTGGTTGAAGATTGTTTATCCAACATGTGAATTGTTTTTACATAATGACCAATCACAGTCCAGCTGTGTTGGGACTCAGGAAGGAGTCACAGGTTTTCATTAGCATCTTGTTAAGCCTTCTGTAAGTATCCTTTCTCTATTCTTTAGTATAGTTTTAGTATAGCATTCTTTAATATAATACCAGAAAATAATAAATTAGCCTTCTAAGAGCACAGGGTCAGATTCATCATTTCCTTCCCTTCATCTGGGGACCCTGAAATTATCACACCCAAGAAAATCAGAAGGATGTATGTTCACCAGGCAGACAACAATCTTCTTTGCTCAGGTGTGTTCCCAGGATGCTGAGCATGACCTGGTACAATAGAGCACAAATTATAGGGGTCTGAGTGCTCCAGAAACCTGGTCTGCTCAAACAGGCTCTCTGAAACAATTGTCAACATACTTTAGTTTGTATCAAACCTAGATCAGCACCAAGAGGATCTCAATTGAAATCAAGAAAGAAATGTTGCCTTCATGCCTTTTCCCAAGCTGGGTTGACCTTGTATCAGTTCAGCCCAAGACCTCAGCCCTAATGTTTAGAATTCTGTACAGTTACTACCAGAAAACTATTAACAAAATGAAGTGTCCAGGCAAAAGTAATGCAAATTACCAGGAGAGCTGTAGGGAATAAATTTAGAGAACTCATCTGATAGGGCTTTGTTGAGTAATGATTGAGAAGCTCAGAGAATTTAAAATGTGTGAGCCCAATGGATGAATAAAGATAATTCAAAGTTGGGCAAATAAGTAACCAGGGCTAATGCGATGAAGCTGGAAATGATTAACATTTCAATTTAATATTGGGGAAAAAATTCTCATGCTGTGTGATTTAAAACCTAAAATAACCTCCAGAGGTGTAGATACAAGTTTCATCTTTTAGAAATTTTAAAAGTAGCTATTAGTAGAAATATTCCTGCACTAGTAGAAGGATTAATTAAAGGCTGTAGTATAGTATTGTATGCTTCAGTATAGTATATATTAATGCTGTCTGTGTGACACATTATGTTTTGATGGTGGGGTTTTTTTTATAAAACAGGTCACAACCAGTTCATGTTTGCATTTGAGTTACATTTCTAAGTGAATTTTGCCTGCAGTACATATAGTGTAGCTTTAGTTTAAATGCAAACAGGTTTAGGAAAAAAAATATCAAACTGTACAGCCTGACTTATCACATTATCATACTGATAAGCCACATATACCTGTAGGTATTACAAAAGATGTAAAATAATTTAACATTCAAATTGCAAATCATTGTGATGTACTCTGCAGAAATGTTTTTCCACATTGCTCAGTTACAGCAATCTCCATTTTTCAGTACATTTCTGGAAACACACAGTATTTGCTATATCCAGTTTATATGTATTTCTCATGTTGCTATGCTTTTGTGAAGCTGCTCTAGATTTTATACCCTCTTGAATACTCCACATTCATATTTATGATAACCCTCAGTATTGAGCTTCATATCACCTTCTTGTATCAAATAGTACTCTGCTAAATACCACAAACTGCAGTCCAAAAGGTGTTTGGGAGGTTCAGAAAACAAATGGAGAAAATCCCCTCTCTGTTTCTCCCAGTCTCAGAATTTTCAAGACATTATATTTTTTAAACTCAAGGTACTTGAACTATTGAAGACATTATATTTTCTAAACTCAAGGTACTGAAGCTTCCACAATACATTTCTATTAATACCTTTATATGAATCAAAAGATTATGTTTTTTCTGGGTACATTCCCTAAATCCTTCTTGCCTTTTCTGAAGACTAAAAAGTGTATTCTCTAGTCTTTGCTCTATTGATCACAATTTTTCAAGCATGATAGAGAATGGTCCCAAAACAACCACAAGCCAGTTTCCTGGCATTTTCAGATGCATCGTGTCCAGTCCTATGGACTCACACATATTTTGCACATTAGCTGACCTAATTAGTACCTATTTGGATCCTTCTGTACCATGGTAGTATCTGTTTCTGCCATCCTTTGGTCCTAAGAGAAGACCTGAGTGTCCTGGGAGTGAGCAGCAGACTTTGGCAGTAAAGGCTGAGGAAATGAAGGTATTGAGTCTTCCCTGCTTCCCTGCTATAGGTTATCCATTCCTACATTCTCCATCTCTTGGTCACCCATCACACTGTCCCATGTTCTTCCCAGTCTTCCTGTAGTTGCTGCTGTGGCTGTAGAAACCTCTCCTGTTGCTATTGATGTGCTTTAGCAATTTCAGTGCCACCTTTTCTCAGCCTTCCTGATTCTGCCCTGTGTATCCAGGAGCAATTCTCTGTTTCTCCTTGTTTGCCTGTTCATGCTTCTGCCTTCTTGACACACCTGCAGCGAGGAGTTTCCTGGGAGCAAAACCTACCTTTGTAGTCTTCCCTTGTTTGCACAATGTTCTCTAAAATCAGTGTAAGGCCTCTGTATAATAGCAAGGGTTGCAGTTTCTGTATTTCTGTTCTTTCAGCAGAAATGGTTTTGCAGCAAGACACAAAAAATTCCATTTTGTGGCCTTGGATGGAATTGTGGGTTTGTTTTTTTTTAAATCTCACTTTGATTACTCTGCTTCAATAGCAAGGTATTGTAAAACTTTGCAGTCCTGCATGCAACCCTGGCCATGGTTGCTATGGTGGACTCCAGACAGGTGGAAAAAAGTGTGCATCTTTCTGCCTGCTGGCACAAAATAAGACAGGAAGGATCCTGTCTGGATGACCTTAAAATAATGAAGGACTTTGAGAGAAGTAGGTTGTGCCAAGTGCAAAATAATGCAGCATGAGTGTGGGAAGAAGGCCTGGATTTGTATGGTTAATTGAAAAGAAGGATTCAGCTACTGATATAGCTTTTTGTGCAATAGTGTTACATTACTTCCCAAGTGAGCTAATTAAAGCAAGATAAAAGACCAAAAAAACACAAGCACTAAAAGAAGTGTTTGTGTTTCAAAGCAAGGAGTTTCTGATTAAAAACAAAACAAAAAAAAACCTGAAGATATTAAAAACAAATGAGCAAAACCTTTCAAGTGTAGGGAAATCTGTATATTTGTTTACACTGTTTTCAAAAATAATGGCTCTGTGTTTTAGCTTGTGTAAATGAAAGCATAAATAGAACTACAATGGAAGGTTCTCTCCAAAAAAATTAGTGAAGAGTCAATCAGAAATCAAGACCAAATAAGCAGCTAGAGAGTTAAATATAAAGCACAGGTGATGACCTACATTTACAGTTATTTTATTTTGTGCATAGAGAAAAAAATAGATAGGAATATAGAATAATTTTTAAAAGATACTACTGATGTGGCAGAAAACTAGGCCTGCATAAGGAAGGTTCACCAGCACTGAAAGTGATGCAGGAGAGGTGCCACAGTCTGCAAAATGAGTGGTTCTTCAGAGATTTGTGTTTTCAGACTCAGTTAAGGGTAAGTCTAATCTGCTTCAGTCATCACCAGGAAGAGACAGGATGCAAGATGGCCATGACCATGGCAGGTTGATACCTGATGTAGTTTAGAGCATCCTCAAGGCTGCTGAAGATCAGAGGAATCCAAGGACAAAAATCTTGCTTTGATCTAAGTTCACCACCAAATAATGTTACATACTCTAGCAATGAATTCAGGACTGTGGGAGAAAAAAATCTACAATTTAAAAAAAATCTTGAAGGCCTTCTGAATTGCATAATGATGTGCCTGATAAGAATAATGAACTTCCAAATTGGTGACTGGGAATCAAATACTTTTACTGTCCATGGGTAGACACATTTGTGGGGTCTTCCACAGACATTGAGGTCGATTGTAGGGAAATGATATTATTATTCTTGTTTCACATCTTGTGCCTATGAATGCTCTTCCCTAGTAAGGTTTTAGGAGCTTTAGGGGAAAGAATTGTTGCTATTTGTATTTATGTGGTGTCAGACAACCCCAGGCATAGACTGGAAATCATTGCCTGGGTTCTGCAGAGGCAGAGGAAAAAACAGAGAAAGCACATTCTTTTGTGAATTTATGAGTATATTTTAAGATGAAGGACAATAGATAAAAGCAGTCAGTAGGAAAACCAGCTGAATGCCAAGCAGTGGATGTCCATGGACCAGTATTGGAACATTAGAATGAAAGAAGTGAGAAAGAGGTAAATAAAGGCCTTGAAGAGGTAATGGGCACAAACATGTTCTGTCTGAATATCATAAAATGCTTTTTACTGTAAAAGTGTCCAAGTGCTGGAACAGGTTACCCAAGGAGGTTGTGGAGTCTCCATCTTTGGAGACATTCAAAAGCCATCTGACCATGGGCATCCTGCTCTGAGTGACCCTCCTTAAGCAGTGGGGTTGGACAAAATGACCTCTGCAAGTCCCTTCCAACTTCATCTGCCTGAAGTTCATGACATCATAGTGTGGCTAAAAATAATTCTTCCTGAGGGCACGTCAGGAGCAGCAGGAGCTACAAAGAGATTTGTAAGAGCGGGTGCTAACAAGAACAGAAAAGGTAAAGCGAGTGCTGAGTTGAGTAAGGAGTTATGCAAGTGGGAAAATAATGTTAGTATGGAAAATAAGTGAGAAAAGGAAAGAGATGGGTGCTGTGATGAATAAAAGGCTGCTGGTAAATTAGTCAAAAGTGGCAAAGTGCTTAAAAGGTAGGTAAATACAGTGAGGATTGAATGGCTCTTGCAGCTGGAAGTGCCCTGTTCTCTCACTCTGAGGAGCTGGAAGATCCCACCACTGGGAAGATCTGGAACTGATGTAGCTCACAGCTGCTTTCTTGCTCAATTTAATAAGAAATATGTTATATTAGTTTAATAACCATGTTAAAATGAGAGCAGCTGAATGATTTCATAACTTAAAGCTTCACTAGGAAAGTAAATTCTCAACTAAAAAACCTTAAAGCATAGATTCTAGCATGAACAATATTATTGTCAACATTTTTAATATATTCTGTTAAAGAGAATTATATTCAGTGTGGTTCATAATAACTCCAAAGGATTTATCCAAAGCAAGTTGCTTTCCCATTTTCAACTACAGTAGGCAGGATAGGCTGCATGCTATCACAAAATATCCCATTAACAGTCTTTTATGATAAGGTTTGAAAGGCTTTTACACAGAGACAAAGGAATAATGTGGAAGTCTTTCCTCCTCCCTTTCCCAGGCCTGTTAGAGGTTCCACAGCAGAGGGTACAGGCTCTGGAGCAGATCCTGCACTATCACTGCTTTGAGGAGCACTTCATTTGCTATGGATAGACTGAGTGTGACAAGGGAAAGAGCATCCTCCTCACCACGCCTGGGATATGTCAGACATGAGTTTTTCTTTACAAGCTAGACTTAACCAAAAGCTGCTGGCTGTTGTAACTTCATAATTGAGAGTCCTTTGAGAAAAATTCTATCTCACCTCCCTGTAAAGATTTTGGTTGCAGGTACTTGTGTTGCACAAGTTTTGTTGTCATATTGTTCCCAGCTGTATTTGGATACTAGTCTGCTGAGCATAAAAACTCCACAGCTAAAATAAATAGAAATAAAATCTTCTGCAGGCTACTGAAACTGTTATCTTTGGAAAACCTCTACCTCTCTGTCTGAGACAGCATAAAAATCTCTTGATCAATGAAAATTTAAATTAAAACTCTGATTGACCCAGCTGTAAAAAATATGAAAGAGGACAGATGGTATAAAGATATGCATGATTGTACGCTCAGTGGCAAAATTTAGCTGGAAAGAGAAAGGAAGGAAATCAAAAGGAAAGAATCAAAAGAAATGAAGGAGCTGCCCTTATGGCACTATTTAACAGTTTCCCTTCATAATCTCACCTGGCAATGCCTTTACAGTATCAGCTCCCAGCCTTTGGTGCCTCATTGCAGCACCCACATTAAGGGGTTACCATCAGTGCTAGAGTGGATTGTTCTATTAAAGGAACAACCTTGACACAAAGGCAAGTATGCTTGCAAAAGCAAAAGTTTGGTTTGCCACCCAGTGGTGCTTTTTTCTTTTTCTTACTGGGATTGTACTGGAGGGTGAGGTAGAAGCCACTAACAGGAACACAGTCAACAGGAGATGCTTTGTGAGGAGGCTGAGCTGACCACAGCACAATAATCCTCTTGCCTCACCTTTAATGCAAACTCAGAGAAAAATATTCTTAGGGACTGCGAGGTGAAAATTTGGTATTATCTTCTATGTTGAGGCTTCGGTTGAATCAACTGGAGCAGAGCCTGTGTCTGTGACCTTCAGGACTTTAAGCAGTCTTTACCTAAATTCTGTATGCTTTTTCAGTTTTATCAGTTAGGAGTAATTTCCTGCATTCCAAACTATTTTTTGACCTTTGGTACTACTGCTTTTGTCAGTGAAAGTCACATGAGGGAAAAAAGAAAATCATTCCAAGCTGAAGATTAAAAGACTATGTCTTCTCCTAAGGAAAATCATTCTGGTTTTTGAAAGTTTCCTCATTTCTCCTCATTATACATATATAGCGTGTTTGGAGTGTTTGTCTTAATGGTACAGGGCTTGTTCACAGCCTAATTTTTACATGTGTCTTCAAATGGTAAAACAGATAATATATGAACCCTAGTGACCCTTTTTTGGAGTGTGGAAATCCAATTTGATAAGCAAGATTTGGGAAGAAACATGCATTACATAGGCAGTAAATTTTCTGAGAGAGGTTTTTTCCCCCATAGAAATGCAATGTCCTGTCAAAGTGCTGTTAATGTATAGAAGAAGTCGGGCAGGAAGGTGGTTGTTTTATTGCTTGAATGACAGGTTGCAGTTTCCACTGTTTTCAGCACTGTCATGACTTTTTAACTTATAAACTTTATTTATAAAAAAAAGGGTTGGGCAAAGCATAGTGATGTATTTTATAGCAGTCTTCATGCAGCTGACCTGCAATCTACAAAATAATTACTTTACTGTGCTGCTTAATCTCATTCTTTCCATTCCTCATTCCAAAGATACTCTGAAATACATTGGTTTGTGAGGCAGCATTTACTTTCACAAGTGACGTTCCAAAAAAATCATCAAGGGAGAAGAAGGTAAAGCAAACCAGCTACTTCTACTGCCTTCTTTGTATTTTTTGATTAGGTATTGAAAAAATTCTTCAAAGCACCTCGACTTTATCAACCGCAGAAGTGTGCATGATACATGTTATAAAGACACACAGCGTTCAGATAAAATAAATATTGAATATCCTTCCTGCATTTCATTCTGTATATTTTCATTGTATGAATGAGTCAGGAATTCACCAGGAAAAATTGCATGTGACTGAGAGGTAACTGAGGGGTGATTTACATATTTATGTAACTTAAAGACTTTAACTTTAGTGCTCCTAATCATCCCCTAGAGGAATTCAATTCTTTTCATTCTCTGTATTGAGAATTTCAGTGCTTAACTTTGGGTGCACTAAATTACAGGGCTCTTGCTGAAGGAGTTAAGTACATGAGGTGAACACTCCTACGCAGCTGAAGACCTGTTTAAGATCCCAGAAGAGGCCCTTAGCAGAACAGGGACTGGATTCCAGGGCTGATGATCAAACAGAGGACAGGAAAACACATCAGTGTTTCAATCTGTTGGGTACAGATACAGAGATGAGCTGCCATTTCCATCAATGGCCCTGATGAGCATAAATTCAGAGGAAGTCAGTTCTGACATGCCCTAGGATTGCAAAAGCATCCTGACAGGTGGGGTCAGGTTCCAGGGTTACCCATATCAGTGAAGCTGATATTACTCAGCGCCAACCAGTTTGGCGCGGCAGAGGCTATCTGAGATCTGACCCACAGACTGACACAGTCTGTCTGCTCTTCTTGTCTGGCACACACAAAGATCACAGGCTCACAGAACTGCTTAGGCTGGAAGATGCCTCTTCAGGTCATCTAGTGACCATCTTTGTGAATGAAGAGAGGACAGCAAATATTTCCTGCCTGGGCTTTGACAAAACTTTTGACGCTGTTTCCAACAACACTCTCATGGACAAGCTGGCAAAATACAGACAAGACAGCAGTCTGATGGATTGGAAACTGGCTGAACAGCTGGGTTCAGAGGGTTGAGATTGGTGGTACAAAGGTTGGAGGTAAGACTCTGGTGGGGTTATGCCAGGGATTGAACCCTGGGCCAATACTCTTCCTCAAACATCTTCATTAATGATCCAGAAAATGGGACAGCATGCCCTCTTCAAGTCTGTAGATAGTACAAAATATAGACACAGTGACTGATATAGACACAGTGGTTTTACCATTTTAATGGTAACAGGGTGGAGAATTAGGCTGAGAGTAAATTCATGAAGTTCAGCAAAACTAGGGAAGAATAATCAATGCAACCAACACACCAGTACATTATCCCCAGGCAGAGTTCCAGGCTTTCCAGCAGCAGTCTAACAAAAAGTCACCTCACCTTCCCAACCTGTCTTTCCAAAAGAGTCTGTACCCAACCATTTCAGAAATTTAGTTGCCATTGCATCGCATGTCCATTAGCTCAATGGCTGTAACTGCCATTGTGTGGATTTCTGATCCCTCCTGTTGGTTTGCCCATGCCATATTGTCAAGCATTTCAGAGAGGCACCCAGACATGTTCATTTACCATGGCATCTTCTTTCTTATGGACCTAGGCTTAAGGTGACTCCATCATTGGTTTTGTTGATTTCTGTCACTTCTCTTCCCATCTCCCCTGGCTCTTACCTTGCCTATTCCATCCTCAACTTGCTCACTTGCTTTTTCAGGGATCTCTACCTCTCCTGTAATTACCAGTTTAAAGCTCTCAGTTTGGCCACCCTTGACAGATGCTGTGTGCTTCTGGTTGCAAGCTTTGGACACAAGAACCTCCTCCCTCCTTCTGCTCTTTCTAGGAAAGGGATCCCAGACTTTGGCTGTTGTAAACTTATCAAGCTCTACCTCACAATCATAGAATATCTTGTTCTTATTTCATATTAAAATATTGCTCTAGAACATCACTCCTCATCTACATAGAAAATTATCTCTAGTTTCTGGATTTTGTGCCTTATAAGGCAAAGTCATTCACCTTTATGTCAATACTGGATTTCCTTTACATGACTCTGCTTTGGTAGCTAACAATATGGTCAATGGTCTAAACATAATTTCCCTTTTAATTTTTGATATATCTTTGAGTGTGACTGATATCCAGCATAGTTCCCATGTGGTACTGGAAGATATTACATATGACCTGTAAGTATTGAGCTTTTCTGTAATAGTTTCTAGAGGCTACACAGGATAGACTACAATGTGTGAAATGGCATTAAAAATTATGTTTCAGTACCAGTTATTTTTTCATTTTACTCTTACATCAACCCTTGCAAATGTAGAATCTTTGTGTTCCACCTCATTCTTGTTCTGCTGAGCTGAATGAACCCACTGTTGGTTTAGTCACTTCCTGTGCAAGGGTTCATGTAAAACTCAAACTGAAGAGAGATCGGGTTCCCATTTTTTTACTTCAAAGTGTGTTTTAAAGCCCTGTATAGTTTTGAGGTCAGAATAATAGACCATTGTGTACTTGGATATTTTTTCCCTCTTTCCTTAATATTAATATTTTATTTGATTTTCTTCAAACATAGAATATATATTTATATATATATATATATATATATGTATGTATATGTATATATATATATATTTAATATCCTCATTGCCAGTCCAAAAGGTCAGCTGCTTGTGCTGGTTTTCTGCAGTGGAAGTAACCTGTTATCCCTGTTCTGAGAACACTGAATTTTTCTTTGTAATTCTACTTTTCTCCCCACATTCTGCAGTGTATAATTACAGACATGTTGGTTCCTTTTCAATCATGGAAAATAAATGTAATATTAAAGAGGAGAGTGACGTGAATTTCAATATCAGAAGTAGATTAAGAATCAATTTTTTTTTTCTGTGTTCTTTTCCTGTAAATTCCTCCAAAGCTGAAGGCTAAAGCTTCCCCTTTCTCTGTTAAACCATGGTGGCTGGAGTTGGGAAAAAAAATCGCAATGAGGTATTCAGCCCTCTGAAATACATGCTGAAAAACTCAGGGGAGCAAATTTGGAGTGTCTTGCTGCTCAGACATGATTTTTTTCTTATCAGCACTGTCTTCTTTTCTGCTGGTACCATTTTTACTTTGGCATTCTTAAGAAGTGTCTGAAAAGGTAGATATTTCAAGCAGTAGGAGTCCAAAAATAAATGCTCTAACCATAATCATCCCAGGTATAACTAAATCTTGTTTATGTATTTGATTACCCCTGGCTGGCTCACCTTCTGGCGAGGAAAATTTGTCATTTCGGTAGGGGGGAGAGGGGGAATGTTTTAAAATAACTTCCTAAATAATAAAACAAACTAGAGCTAGTCATTAGATTTACCTATCAGATGTCTGAATATTTATGACAATTTATGTATTTTTCATTTGTAATCAGTCACTTGAGGAAACGAATACATGAGTGCTACACAGAATGCTATTTTTTCTCATTTTGCTTAATAGGAATAGACTAAAATTAAATGAAATGACAAAAAAGGAGAGCTGCTTAAGTCTTGTCAGGTCATTGAGGTTGTCTGCCTGCCAACAAAGCTATGTTGCCTGAGGTATGTGCAGGTGCTTTGCTTCAGCCTAATTTTGAATGACTCACACAGTGAAGCTCCTTGCACCACCTCCCTTGGGAAACGGCTCTGTGATCTGACATTCTAACAGGGAGAAAATGCCTCCTGATCCTTGGCTGGAGGTTTTATTGTGCACAGGTTTAATCCACTGTTCCTATTTGTATCCACCAAAGACATTCAAAATCATTTTCCTTCTTACTCTGGGTTTGACCCTCCCAAGAGAGATAATGATCATATTTCCCCCTGATTTTTCCCACACTGTATTCTGACTTTTAATTATTTCAGTCTAACTAAACTGTTTCTAAATACTGTCTAAGTATTCCTAGAACCATTGCATATACTCTGATGCTATTCTTTCATATAATTTTTTTCCCCACTTGTCTTTTGGCACTGAAATGCTTCAAATTCAGGATCCAAGGTATAAGTTATCAACATATCACTTCACTGCAGCTCCTCCAGTCAGTGTTCACTGTTGTTTCTCCACCAGATTCACTGCTTTAACACTCTCCTCAATAGCACTTGGATGGGTTTGGCAAGTGTGACCTGGGACCTCATCACGGAGCATTTCAGGAAGGGAGAAGAGGAATCAAGCTGAAAGTGGAAAGTCTGAAAGAAATGAGTATTTACAGATTAAATTAGAGTGAGGTGGTATTAAAATTAAATATCCTTTAGTAGTGATGGAAAATTGCAGGGTGTTAGCCCGGAGGAAACTAAAATTTGAGGTACCACAAATTTATGCAGAATGACTGGGAGCTAAGTATATAATATAAGGGATAAAAAAGTAAAATCTGGAAAATTCTTATTACTGCAAAAAAATTTTTTTAAGAAAAAATGCACAGGAAGCATCTATGCTTTAGTTCACTAGAATTGGTTTAGAAAAGCCTCATGTTCTGTGGTACAGAGGAAAATCAAGTCAATGGTGCTGTGGTCCCTGTGGCCTCTTCACCCAGAAATGCTCAGAGGAGTGGGGTCTTGCAGCAAGACTTCCAGTCCTTCCCTTCAAAAAGACTGGGGAAAGAACTCCCTGCCCTTAGAGGCAGCCTGGAAGCTTCACACTCTCCACTAGGACCTCCTTGTTCCTCTAGTGGGACTTCTGTTCCAGCTATCATTACTTATTAATAATTTTGCTTTATGCCAGAAATTTTTCCCCTGATACATTGTATTTGCAAGTCAGATCAAGCACAGCATATGTCCTTTCTTTCTTAGGTAGAATTAGTTCATTTTGTCCTTCACTGAGTTCTTTTCCTGAGCTCCTTCACTGACTTGTGGCTCTTTCCTAGACATGTTATTGTTCTTTTAATGGCAGCAAATATAAGTTGTTCCTGAAGGAGCTTTCTTGTCTTTTTGTTAATCCCTCTGGCATGATGCTTGCTGGTGCCCAGTACCTTTTTGCAACTTTTAAGCTTCCCCAGCATTATTTGGGATAAATGGTTTCAGAGGTGCCTTGTGGAGAACCATAAGGAACTTCAATCACCAAAGAATTGATTTCTCAACAGTTAATGTTTTTGCTTTCATGGAAACCATTTCTTAATAAATGCAATCAAAGTCTCATCTTCACCAAATAGTCCAGTGTTTGTCAGGTCATTGATTATTTAATAGTTTCTAATAAGACATATATTTATTTCTTGCACTTATTATTGTTTGTAATTTCTAGACCCTGCATTTTCTATCTGTTCTGGTCCTTTTGTGGTATATTGTGTAATGATAACTTTTGCTCTAGAAAACTTAAAAGTGTTTTTGAAGATCTATATTTAAGGTGTATTTTTACACAACAGATACATTCCTGAATGGTCCCACATGAACCCTGAGTAAATAATTGAAACTGATATCTTTCACCTATAATTGGAAAGCTAGGATGGCAATTGCATTGAACTGTGATACCAATAAGTTCAGAAAAATAGACATTCATGAGGCTGAGATATTATTGCTTCTGAAGCACAGCAGTAAAATTAGACTTCAAACATATGTGTGAAAAGGGAACTATATCTGATCACTTTGTCTCCTGATATCCAAAGGTATCCATTTAGGTACCAGATAAATGAAAATTACCTTAGTAGGAAAACAAACTTCTGTTTTCCCCCCAGGCAATGTAACTTTTTTAAGCTAAAATGGCATTAGCAGTATGAAAGACAAATAAGGCAATAACAAATGACAGAAAGGAAGATGTATGGATATGACCTAGAAGGTTTCTAAAAGGTCTAGTGATGAATTTCAATATTAGAGAAATTATCTTCTAAAAAGGAGAAGATAAAAAATACTAGATCTCACAATTCTGAGATACATAAAATACCTTTGGAAATGTCAGGAATGTGATGAAAACTTTTTCTGAATATGAGGCAAAATTTCCCTATCAATAACCATCATTATTATATAAGTTAATATTAATTTATCCAGTAAAAGCATTAAGGCAGGAGTAGTATTATTTTGTAATTGAATTTAAGACTTCTTACACTATGGCATATTTGCTGATATATTCACATCAGTAAAACATTCTTGAGAAAATGTGCCTTATGTTAGCAAGAGAGGTTTTGTAAGGACAGAACTCCCACTGGTTCCCTGAATAAGATAAACTATCCCAACAAGAGGCGTTCTTTGCTAGTATAAATATGTCCACTCTGAAGCTTTTGTCAAGGCAGTCCTGTTTGTTGAGGAGGCTGTGAGGGATATTTTTTCACACTTCCAATGAAATTACTGGGACAAAAATCCTGATTAGTTCACAGTCATTTCAGAATTAAGGAAAAAATTTGGCAGTCTAGGTGATATTCCCATGTTTGTTCTAAGGAGAGCATGGAAGCATCTGTGATGTTTTGGATAATTAGGAAGAATAGAGTACAACATCTAAAGCTAGAAAAATTGTGTATTGCCTTTCATAATTTCATCGTCACCAGTTTCAATAAAGTGGCTAAAATCCTGGCTAATTAAAAAGCCTTTTTATTAAAGACCATATTTTATAAATCAGCAAAAAAAATTAATTTGTGATAGTGAAGACAGGTGGATCACTGAGTGGGCAAGTGGAATTTGGTCCTCAGGAGATTCAGTCTCACTCAGGTGATTCATGTTCAACGTTTCATGTTTGACTTGCAAGGTGTAGTTGTATCACCAGTATAATAACATTTCCCAGTTGTGTCTCTTAATGTTTTATTAGTGGGGCAAAGTTGTCACACATCATTTATCCAATACATTCTCTGAAAAAAGAAATTGAAAATCATCCTGAGGTAATTTACATATTTTGCTATATATGTTTAAAATATTAATTTCAAACTCAACACTTAGAGGTTTTTATGTTGCCCTATGCTTAAGGGCATTCCAACAAGGAATGGATTGGTGTTTAGAAATCAGATCATGGAATATATATTTGGTGAACATACCATGACACTATAAAAGTGTATTTTGTAACCATGAGATAGCTTACCATTTTGAGAAATATACCTGAATGCAGTCTACATTAAATAATGTGAAAAATATAGGACTGGAAGCATCTTATTGCCAGTAGGCAATGATAGGGCTAAGAAGGTAGTTAAACATGAAAATTACTTATGAGATAGGTTTAGAAGTTTGGGGGTTGAGTATCATAAGCCTTAATTTTCTCACATTAAAGTCACTTATAAGTCACCATCCTATCCAAATGTGAAATTAGGATGCACTCCTCCAGGTCACTTGATGAAGCTGGAAAAGCCAAAACCTAAAGATCCAGATTTGTGTTCCATTATAAGTTAAAATTATGTTTTCACTGCTAGTTTTCAAAAATTATCTTAAGGCATATTATTTAGTCTGCAGGTTTGAGATGAGTGGTGTCAAGAAATGAAACTGCAGTAAATAGTGAATAGTACAGTAAATAGTATGACATCTCTTTTGGTGTTTATTGCCTTGGTAATTGAAGTACCCCTTCACTCTAGTGCACTACTTGTTTCTGCTCTCATTTTACTGATTCTTTTATAGCTTATTTGAATCTAAGCAGGTACATCATCAATCACTATGAATATTTGTTGCAATATTCCCATAAACATACTGTTTCATGATTGTTCTCCCTTTAGGTTTTTTATATTATTATTCCTGTGATAACCGAAAACATGTGACTTCTCTGTTCCAATCAAATGACTAATCACAGCTCAGAATTTTGATAATCCCTGAAATGAACTATCCACAAACTAGCTACCTACTGACAGACCTCAAACAATAAGAATGAGCAAATTTGAGAAACTGTAAAATAAAAGACACATTTTTGTAGTCACATTCTCTAGTGTATTTTACTTCACATGCACATGGACTATTAGTATAGTGAGTAAAAAAACCCTTTCCACAAATTCTTAGGAGAAAGTCTTTATTGTCTACAGAAAATAATTAATGGGGATCATAAATTTTCACATTTCATTTCATATCTTCAGAGTTTTTCATTTTTACAGGAACCTGTAAAACCAGGCTCCTGTATTGGGAGTCACGTCTCCAGTATTAAGCAGTTTTGTCATCAATTATCTCAGCAATAGCAAAAATAATGATATAATTTATGAAGATTTATCTAGCTTTTAAATCCAGTTACTTTAGGTTGAAAATTATGTAAGATGACTGAAAATACTTGTGGCAAAAATTTTAGAAGTGCCAAGATGAGTTAAGTGTTTAAGATGTGTTGAATGCTGTTTAAAATTTGCACTCCAGGTAAGATTATAGTACTATTTAGGAAACAAAACAAGACAAAGGAGTTAGCTGTAAATAATAGTGTAGTTAAAGTAGATTTAGAATTTTTTACCTGATTATTCAGAGTATTTATGTATTTATTCAATTTAATTTTTTATCAAGCACAGAGAGAGCAGAATAATGAAAAGATTAAATGATTTATATAACTACAGTGAAAAAGTGATTGCAAAACAATGTTTCAAATATTTGAAATGTGTAAATGTCAGCAAGAAGGAGAGGTTATTTAGGATATGTGAGCAGTATTAGTAAAATAGGCAGATTAAATTTAAAAAGAAAGGATTTCATCTAGCTCTTAGGCTTAATTTCTGACACCAAAAATTTTTTGATTATAAAATGTTTTTGAAAAGAAGCAGCAGCAAAGTTCTCTTTTAGGAAATCAATAGTAAACTAAAGCACATACTGAGAAAATTATTTGGGGAAATTATTATTCTAAGTGTCCCTGGAATCCAGCTTTAAGAACAAAATAAATTGTTCCCATCAGTACTTTTGACCAAAAATGCAAATTTTTATGCGTTTATTTTCCAGTACTCAACTTATTATTCACATGGTGAATAAGTGCTGTTTGTTTACATTTTTTAAAAGATTGGAGCAGCTTTTGATTAGTGCTATGAATTAAAATTCCTATTTAAAGCTAAAAGGAAAATTCACAGCAGAAACTAACATCTGTCTACAGATAACAGAAATTTGGTTTTCACAGGCAGTAGCCTGCCCCCATGCCTCTTGCTTATATATTAATTGTAATTTGTTTCTCTTTAAATGAAGATTTTAGCAGTGCTTGAATTTTAGGTTTTCTTTTGATGTTTGGTGAAGTGTTTTTGAAGGATCATGGATGGGGACAAGAGCATCAAAGAGCTCTGCTTGCCTACCAGATATCCAGGATCACCCACACCCTTTCAACCATTGCCAGCCGAGGTTGGGTCTGTAGACAGGCTGAATTTTCTAGGTAACAAAACTATAGTCCCTAAAAGATTTTGTGATGCTGATACAAATGGTGGGAGTCAGTTCCATGCTAAGACACTTGTGTCCATGATTCTGATGTCCCACTGCTCTCTGTTAATGAGATCGAGTCAATTAGCCAAGGGGAGTCTGGAGAGGGATTCGGCGATCAGCCGCTGTATGTCAGCTTCAGGCTGGACTGAACCATTCCCTCCAGTGTCAGGCCAGGAGATTTCAGCTGCTTAAAACAGTCCTATTGTATCATTTGGGAAAATGATACTAGCCTGCCTTTGCACTGGAAGGTAGCACAGGAATACAGGAGCAGCTCTGCAAGAACTCTTCATGTGCTCTGGTCCCAGCTGTCACTGCAAACTAGGATAGAACCTAACCCACTGTGAGTTAGGTTCTATCTTAGCCTTGCAGGCTGAACACACTGAGGGGGCAGCAGATATCTTCTGTGTTAGTTGTATCAGAAAATAGCGCAGCTTGTGGGCTCTGAGATGGCTCCACATGCACAGCAATGCATGGGAAATGGGAACAATGGGGGGCTGCACCACGTGTGCACTTCTGATCCAAACTTAAATGTATATACAGATGTGGTATATCTCACTGGACCTTCAGCTGCAGCTCCAGAAGGGCACAAGTCTCCCAGGAATCCTGTTTCAAATCTACTTGTCCTGTGTGAATGCCCCAGGCATCTTACTGGCTGCAGAGCTGCAGGGGACACTTGTACTCAGTCAGCTGGCCTGGCATACTGATCTCCATATCATGGAAGATTATACACTAAAGGTGGATGTGTGGGTTCAGGATTTGTCATCAATTGCCCAGTTCCATACAGTGAAATAGACTGGAGTTACAAAATTCAGTCTCTGCTAATGTTAACAATAAACCTTCAACTGCAGCAGCTGAATCTCTTTTTTCCCATGTTTCTGGCATTGCCAATTATTTCTAAGTTCACTTCATGCTCTAGTTTCACATACTTCATTTTTCATTTATATTCATGTTTGAGTAATGTAATATTTATACGTTTGGTCTTGGCATCCAGTGAATACAAACGACAGTGAGATGTTCTCTCAGTCCCAGAAGAACCAGCAAAGAATTTTGTAAATTACACATCGCTTATCACATAAAATCTCAGACAAGTATTTGGCTGTGTGTCAAATGCCTCTAGATCACAACTGTAGAATTAAACTGTGGAAATTTTGGAAGTGCTCTGTTTTCTGCTTTATTGTAGACCAATATTTCCAGGTTTTTTAGCTGGCAAACTTGTGCTTTTTTTTTTATTCAGCATTTAGTAGCCACAGTCTAGAGTGGACTTTATTAGTTAGTCATGGCTGGAGTACGGGAGAGTTTCCTTTACACAAACTGTAGTATTTTTTTTCTTTAGTTGGATGTTCTCAAAAAGAATGATGAAAAACAGATTGCTGTAAAAGTAGCTGTGCAGACAAGACCACATCCACTGTTAGCATCCCCAATCTGGTACATATCCCCACAGAAATATGGGGAAGAAAAGGTCCTCACCTATACTCACATCAAAGATATATCTATAAACTGTAAACTGTAAAGGATAAGCCATTTTATAAATAGTGACAGTAATCTGTAAATGTAAATAGATGGTGTGAATGCTACCTGACAAAAGCAGACTGATAACGACTCCTTCCAAATGTTAGAGTTTGGTTTTCTCATTTTATTTCCCTTTTATTTTCCACTTGCCAATGAATGACTATTGTAGCGTGAGCTGAAGTGGCAAGAGAAATTCCAAATGGTTGAAACCTTGCCATGTTCTAGTTCATGTGGTGATGTTCAGTAACAGGTGGAACTCAATTATGTCAGGAGTCCTTTCCATCCTAACTGACTGTAATCCTGGAATGGGTAACAGATCTGGGGAGAATTTAGCTGTGGTAAGCAATCACAAACTGATTTAAGCCTTCTGCAGAGCGTTGGATCCAAATGGCCACTCTATTCTGTGGTTTGTTAATTAACTGCTGTTTTTCCCCACCGCTTTATCGTATTGAAGGTATAACACATTCTTCTCTTAATCTCCAATATATTATAGCTATCAGATCAAACTGCTGGTAAAAATGAAGCGTAAGGATATTTTGCACATAGCCTGATACACTAAAGTATCTCATGAAATGACTCACTGAATATAATATGAATTATTCCAAATGCTGGTGAAGCTGTGTCAGCTGATCCAGTAGTTTATAAATAGCACAAATACCTTTGCTTGCTTTCCTGCTGTCTCTAGCTATTACAGTTCATTAAGATCAGATGCATGCTGCTTTTCTCTGCTATTCAGATTATTCAATCCATTAAAACACAGGAGTGAGAAAAAAATCATGAGAACTTTTGTGTCGATATTGTTGCCAAGGAACCACTTTTTATTTCAGTGCATGGGACACTGGGGTCACTTTGAGTGTGAGTTGCAGAAAGACAATTTCAGAGGAAAAGATTAGGGATGTAAAACAGAATTAAGAAAATCCTAAACTTTCATTTTAAAGAGAAAAAGAGTTATGCCAATTGTTTCAGAAGAATCCTGAATGGCCTGAAAGTTTGGGGTTTTTCTTATAAATCTGACTAGAATTGTGCAGGGAGTGTTAATGACAGATAGGAGAGGCTTCTTGGTCTCTCCAGACATGACTTAGATAATATTCCATATCTTTTTCTGTCTGTGCACCATTGTAGTGCATCACCACTTGAGCAGAATGCTGAATATCTGTCTGGAATGACAAGGAATATTTCAATCTTTCCAGAGCTGTCCTCTGCTCCCAGGTGCCTGTACAAACTCATTTGGACCCCCATATCCCTGGAATGGTTTCCTGATTTAATCTCAACAGACTTTAACCATTCTATCATTTAAACAGCTTTATAGGCCACATTTATTTTAAGAAAATGAGTATATGTAGTTTTTGAAGCACAATAATTATATATTATAAAAGAAAAACTAGAACAAATGAAAATACAGTCTATAGCTATGAAGTCTATATAACCTGAGAAATTTCATCACTGGATTGCTTTATGCCATTTAAAACTCATTTGACACTTTCATTTTGATCAGATCTTCCTGAGAATTAAACTATACATAAAAGGAAATTGAAGAAGCACAAGTAAAAGTATTCTAAAACTAATTTTTTTTTCTTCATTCTTTAAGGGAAGGAAGTATTGACAGCAAAGAACCATTGCAACAATAAAGTTGCAACATCCCCCCACCTCCCATAAGGAATTGGTGTATTCAGCTGGTGGCTGGATAAATAATGTGTAAACTGCTCTTTTCAAATTACAGTATCTGTGAGATTCTGATTTCTTTTTTCTCAACAGGATTTATCTTAACTGTGTGTTTCTTATTTGGAAGGCATTGGATTAAAAAAGGGAATTCATTAAGATTGATTTTATACCTTAATTATATTTAAAATAGACACAGAAAAGGAATATAACTGCAGGGCAAGAAAAAGATCTATGCTAGTAGATGCTAAAGTAGATAACACTATGTGTTTTTTCTGCCACTCATTTGTGATGTTCTAGTCATTAAAGCACCTGGGAGATGAATGGTACTAAATAAATAATAAGTTTTGAGTGATCTTATGGAACACTAAAAGTCACAAAACTTTTTAGAGAGAGTGGGATTTGCAATGAATCCTAAATAAAACTAAATAGGTTCCTAACATCAAGGCTTGCTGTCTTCACATTTGTTTTATCTCCTTCTTAAATTTCTTCTTTTTCCCACTCATGAGAAGTGGAAGCCAGTTTTTCATGGATGAGTATCAGAATCAGGTTACAGTCTGAGAAAATTTTATATGTTCAGTTTCTTTCAGTCATTTTCAGAAAGCTTCTGTTTTCCAGTTGTATTTATTGATGTGTGATTGACACACTGTTTTAAGCATGGTCTAGGACAGTGTCTTCCTTAACCAGCCATATTAAACAGATAAAAACTGTACATCAGTGTAGCTTGCAGCAGGTCACAAGAGGATTAAAATTCCAATTCCAATCTTTCTTCCACCACAGCACATACTATAGCTGTAACCAAATGTCTGAGCATGTTATGACCTGGATGAGTGTGCAACTAGATGACTGAAAACAAGATATAATTTATTATATAATTTATGGATATATGCATAATTCTTATTAGAGAGTTCATTTAAATAAATCACATAAATAAATCAGCTAATTGTTTTGGTAGCCTAACTAGGGGTCAAAATATCTAGGGAGCTTCTGTGATACGGAATATTATTTAAAAGTCTTAATAAGAATATGCCTTTTGCTTGAACACTTGGAAAAGGTTTGTTAAAGCAAGTGTGAAGAATCTTATTTACATTAGTTAAAATTCAGATAAGTTGAAATTTGACTTTGCTCTTTCTTGATCAAGGTTACAGCATTTCAGTGGTCTGTGATGCATTCACTATATAGTATACCATTTATTCTCCATTTTCAAAGCTGTAGAGGTAACTAATATAATCTCATCTATCATTTTTGCTCCACCAGTTTGTCATGCAGTTTCTGTCAATAACAGGATGGAATCCACACCTTTATACATACACACATTTCTTAGCTTCCTAAGGTTTTTATACAGGTCCTCCTGTTATGTAAACTTGTGTATATCTACTTCCCTTGAAGGCTTCTCAGTCATAACAACTTATTAGTAAGCAAAATATTTCAAGAAAGTATTTGTCTGTATTAGCTTGTCACTGTTAAGCTTAATTCATTTTGCTCCCACAGCTTCTTCTGTGCAACAGCCCCACAGACATCTTTCTTATGCTTCAGTAGGTATAAAATTGTATATAAAAATTGTTTTTCTGTTAGGTAGACACCATAGCTTTCAGAGTGGTTGTATACTACACTGTCTTAGAAATCAAAATCCAAATGTGTGAAGAGATGTTTTACTGAGCAGAGAGCTGGTTTCTAAAAGGCAGATGACCAGTTCTGCATTAAAAGAGCTCAGTAAATTATGGTAGGCTGTAAACATGATTTTTTTTATGAAGGGATGTGTGGAGGGATAGAATGTAAGAGAATAGTTCAGAAGGCAGTCTCACCCCTGAGGAGTTGCAGCTGTACCAATCACCAAAGATTAGGAACAGGCCTGCCCTTAACAGGCCACAGCTGTGTCCAAGAGCGCTGGGTGATGAGAGAAATGGAGTTTGTTGGCTGGGCTGTGACAAAGAAGGAGTCAGTGCTGTGAGGAACTGCCCATGAGAAATCACTGAGAAGGAATGGGGGCTTTGCAATAAGATGACAACAGCGATGATTGGTCTGGGAAACATTTATACAGGTCATGATATTTTTTGTCATAATTGGTGGTACTTAAAGGGCATAGGAGACCACATTAAATGGGTGTGAACTCCTGCTATGATGTTAGGGCAGAGATAAGGTGTCTGTAGGCTTGTAGGACCTGAGAAGTTACATCATGTTTGTATATGAAGCTGCTTGAACCTCTCCTGGCTGTCTCTGTCCAGTTGTGGTGCATGCAGTGCAAGCAGGAAGATGACAAGCTGGAGAGGAATTCATAAGAAATATTAAAGTCAGATTTGAATCTGTTTGGTTTAGCACCATAAAGGCGAAGAGGTGACTTTGTCACATTTTTAAAGTTTTTCTGCAGTGTTAGTAGAAACAGATACCAGGTAATTGTTCTTCAGTCTTGCAGCCAAAGTATAATACAATCCCCTGGCTGTAACCTGAACCTTTTCAGATTAGACATGAAGCACATGTTTTTAGCATTGGAGGCAAATGAGACACCCAGGGTTACCATGTATTAAATTTTTAAAATTTTTTCCAGTCAACAATTCAAATGCCAATTAATTCAAGGATGGATGTGTTCACATGATATGCTACAGTCTGAGAACCTGGATATTATCCCCTTACCAGTTAATAAGATTCCTCTAGGTAGGAAGAGAGGTGGCTTGGTTTGGACCTCAATAGTGTTGAGGTGTTGTGAGGGTCCCCAGGATGAGGTGAGAGATGAGAATCGACTCAAACTTCTCAGAAGGTTGATTTATTTTATTATGATATTACATTATATTAAAAGAAATTATATACTAAAACTGTACTAAAGAAAGAGAAAGGAGACATCAGAAGGCTCGACCAGAAAAAATAATAAAAACCCATGACAGACCAGAGAGTCCAACACAGCTGGACTGGGATTGGTCATTAAGTGAAAACAATTCACATGAAACCAATCAAAGATGCATCTGTTGGTAAAAATCTCCAGACCACATTCCAAAGCAATCAGATAATAATTGTTTATGTTTCTTTTCTGAGGCTTCTCAGGAGAAAAATCCTGGCGAAGGATTTTTCAGAAAATATCATGGTGACATACTAGCTTGTGCAGAACGCTGCTAGAAGAGTCTGTGCTACCTTCCCAGCAGAGAGAAATGCCAGCAGGCTGGAGAGGTCAGAGTTGGAGTCACCCTGAGGCAGGAGTCCCTTTCCTGCCTGTGCTCAGGCCACAGGTGGAGCCTTTCCTGGTGCAGTGCTGCTGCACAGCATCCCAGGTGAATCTATTTGTGGCATCCTCTGCATTCACAGCAGATGGGGTCATCCAGTGCTTTTGGCATTCCCTGAGCTCCACCGCCGCCAGCAGGACACGATGAAGGAGGCAGATCTGTGCACAGAGAGATGCCCTGGCTGTGTGCAGGGGATTGTGTGGTTAGTGGCACTGCCAGAAGGCACTTTGTGAGGTGCAGGCGTGGCCCCTGCAGTCCAGCCAGCTTTTGGGAGCTCTGCTGTGTGCCAGGAGCTGTGCAGGTGCCTTTAGAGCCAGGTCTGATGCTTGGGCATGGCACTGCACATGGGCCCTGTGCGCGTGAGGCTCTGGCTGCTTAGCAACTGCATAATAGGGCTGTCCCAGAAGATCACACCGTCTGTTTAGTCTATAAATGTAAAATACCCTTTTTAAATCTGCACAGTACATCCTAAAGAACACTGGAGCACTCTCTGTTTTTACAGTGCCAGGGTATTTGGCATTGTCAGAGCAGCACCTCCCCAGCACAGCCGCAGTGCCAGAGGTGTCTGCCAGACTGTGACTGCCCAATGCACTGACCCCTTCATCCAGTGAAAGCTCCCTCTGCTTTTCCTCCTGTCCTGTTTCGCTCTGTAGAGAGCATCATCAGCCATGAAATGGTTTCATTTTCAGTCAGTTTAATTAAATATCAATGGTTTGGAAACTAAAAATTTTCAGCGTGTATAAGAAACAAGTGTAAGTTTCAAAGCATGCCCAGGCAACACAGCTCTTAAAAAATGTGTTTCTTAATTTCAGATGTCTTCTTTTATAATACATTGGCTAAGAAGCTGTAATCCAAATTAGACAGACAAAATACCAGAATGCAAGTATATGAAATCATAGGGATAGCTTTGCTAAACAATTCATGTTTCTGTTTTTCTATTCCTTCAAAAAGTATATTTTTAGTTCAACAATTTTTACTTGACTTAAAATTTAATCAATTGAATGACAAGCACCTTCTAGGTTTTCTCAGAGTAAATAGTTTGGCATGTTAGCTTTTCAGTTTGATCTAATGAAATGGAAAATCAGGAGTAGTAAGAAAAGGGAAATTAACATGTGGCTATGTCTGTTTTCCAGTCAGTGAGTGATATCTACATTGGTAGTAGATAGGTTAAATTTAGCTCAAAAGTTTCCATGAAGAGCATTCTTATGGGAAAAAAACAGGAAAAAACCAAACAACAGCTACAAGGACAAAAAGTAATGCAAGGAAAAATAATTTTTGAAGTAACTAATTATCTTCATTTTTCCTGAAAAAGAGAGTCAAGTGATTAATCAGCATGATCATTTTAAAAACATGTCACTTAGATAAAAAAGCATCCATATTCATGGCCATCCATACATTGCTTTCTTCAAATAAAGTCTGTGAATGGATTTGGTCCAAAGGTTTCTAACCACCAGGTAATTATGTTTTAAAACTGTCTCTTCCATAAACAGTCCTTGTGATCAGACTGACCCATGAGCAGTCAAGCCCAAAACCTCTTGCAGAAGTACTGGCAGACTGAAGCAGTTCCGATTGTTTCGCTTTCACATCTACCCAGTGCAGCTTTACATACACTTGCTGCCATTCAGATTTCTTGATTTCCAGTAATTTCTCCACTGCTGCACTCGGTGTGCCACTGTCTTTGTTTTATAGGCATCTGAAGGACATGGAGTTCTGCATCTGGAAATCTTTTTTGATTACTAACCTGAAATACCCATATTTAATCCAGGCTTACATGAAATTAAAGGAGATTTAGAGATAGAACACTAGAGAGTTGGATGTTAAGGTAATGCTAGGGCCAAAAAAAGGGGTTTTTAATGGGTTAAAAGATCTTTACATACTTTACTGTGCAGTGTTTGAGTTGGATTCATTATGTCAGTATGACAGCTGGATTTCACTCCTTTGTTGGGGCATTGACAGACATCCCACCCAGCACCAGCTGGTGGAGAACTGGCCAATGTGGCTATTCACTGTTGGTTTCTCCCATCCCTCTCTTTCCTGTAGCTCCCATTTATCTGCCAGAAGAGCAGGTTGTACTCAACAGCCCTCTGGTCTGCTTCAGACAAATTCAGCTAGGAGCAGTAGAGAGAACTACCAGTAAGGATGATGGTCCATAACAGGGCAATGATGAGGGGGATCAGGTACAACTCTCACAAGTCTTGGATTAATTCCAACTTCCAACGCTGCTGCAGTCTAAAAGCTATTTTGAGAGCTTCACACAAAAATAGGTCTTGCTCAGCAAGGTTGGTGAATATAGTGACAATGACATCATTAGTTCTTCTGGACAGAAAATGTGCATGGAAATTCAGCATTTCCAAATGTTATTTGTTCCAATTTTGTTACACAAAACTTTGTACTAGAGAGGCGCTGATGTTAATGCAGTACTGTTAAAACAGCATTTGAACTAATGGCACACAGCAGCAAGTTTTAGGATCATTCTGAATGACATTTTTAATGTGGAACATCCAGCTTAAAAATCAGAACTGACAGTAACTCTGTAAGTTTTTCCTTTCAGCTGCTCAGTGATCATCGGTCTGAGGATCTAATTCTTGTGCATTCTCTATGCCTGGGTCACCTTTGATCTTCTGACACTGTGAACCATTAATAGCAAGGCTTACACTGTTGACTTCTCTAGTGGTGATGACATATTCCTTTGATTTAATATAAATTTTGGTTATAATTTATATAGTGCCCTTCTAAGAGGGAAAATGTCTGCATCATCTTGTCATTGCAGTGATGTAGCTTCAACCTGGCAAATTTGCAGTTCTTTAAACTTTGCTCTTTAGATGTACTGAGTCAAGTTCAGCCATATCAGCTGGCCACAATACCATCAAAACTCTTTAGAACTGAGGAGATTTTCACAAAATTATTAATTTTGCAATTTTAGCCTTCTGTAATGGTGTTTGTTATGAACAAGTTGGAACAAGTGTTAACTATGTACGAGTATACTGGTTTTAGACATATAAAATTATTATTGTTATTATTATTTATTATTATTGGCTTTTATTTATAGAATTAAAGACTGATTTTAGAAATGCTGTTCTGGGTCTACATCAGAGTAAGACAGTTCCTTGCTGTGTTTAATCTTAGGAAGGGATTGTTGGTATTGCCCAAATAAATTGTTCTTTGAGGGCCTCTGCATGTTCCCACTGGTGGTTCCTACTGACCTAGTTAGGATCAAGTTATATGACTCTCTCTCATATCAATGTATGGGAAACCTTGCCTGAGGCTGATGTTACTACTGTGTGCATGTAAATGTAAATACTTGAGCACATCTCTGGCTGCACAAGTTGCCATCTTTATGGGTGCTAAGAGGCAATACAGGGTGCTCCACAGAGTATCATTATCTAGCTGCCAGTTATTACTTTCTGTAGAGGAATATACCTCATGATTCAGCGCATGTAATCTACCCACAAGCTCGTAGACTGACACTAGACTCCAGAAGGAACTTGTACCCAGCAAAACTGGCTAAAGACTGACGCCCATGTCTACTCCCAGTTATGTCTGTTCCTTCTCATTCTTCGCTCTTTTGGGGACAGGAATGTGAAATGTGGATCTCAGAACCCACAGAAACATAGTACTTCAGAGACTCTGAGAACATGAAGTTCAGCCTTTGCACTGTGCTGCTTTGGCATGTGAAGTAACCATGTAACTGCAGCCCCTTCTTGACTCAAGGCCATCCTTGGCCACTAATGCTGTAAGGGCATATGCCCAGTGCATGCAGATGCCCTGCCAGATTTAAGGCCAGATATAAGAAATATTGCCAAGAATTAACTCCTTAGAACCCAATGTATTCTGCAATAACGTATCCCAACATTTAAGGAAGGAAAGGTGGCAGTGGCCTTGTGAAAGTCCATGAGGTTTTGCCAGTCTAGGCAAGAATAATGAGGAGAAATGTCTCCTGGCCTGCAAGTGCAGTCACGTGTTCCTTGCTCTGTCTCCTCAGCCTACACGTTTTTTGCTGCTCGTCTGTCCCTGCTGTGATGTGTGCAGGCTGGGATCAGAAGCCCTTGCTGTGGAGCTCAGGTCAGCACCAGGCAGGGCACCGGGCACTGCTGTTGCTGAGTGCAGCCCATCCTCTCCCAGCTGCACGTGTGTGCCTCGACAGGGTCAGAGTGTGATTGAAGAGTGAGAGATGCACAAGAGCAGAGAAGGCTTGAAATTAAATAGTCTTTGGCACTTTTTCTTAACTAGTCTCACTCTGGCACAGACCCCTGCCTTAGGGGAGGTGATCCAGTGGAATAGCAATGACCTAAAGCTGCCGATCTACCTAGTGAAACATGCAGGGAGAAAAATTTATCTCAAAAATGACAATATGAGAATGTCTGGGCTGCAAACAGATATTTGTAAAAGATCTACATTAACATTATAAGAATGAGGATTTAGGGGTTTTTCTGACTAAAATTGGAGCTTTTTTCTAAAGTACTGATTGCTAAATCCTGGTGGATGAGACCTTGATCTCTCCTCTCATTTATTACTAGTACCAATGGAGAGTAGCTGTCCTATTTAAAAAAACTTGCCCTTTCAAACAGAGGAGCTGAATTCTGATCCAAATGGCCTTGTAGAAAAGAAATTGGTGAATGAAGTCATTACTCTAATTAACATTATGCTCCTGATGTTAACAATGTACTTCTATAAGAAACCAGTAGCATAGATATTACTCTTTAAACCATCTAATGGTCTGGCATGGGTACTGATTTTAATTGCCCTTTGGTTATCAGTTTAGACAGATCTGCCAGGGGTAATTGCATTGTAAATAAGACATCTTAAGAAATTCACTAATGAGCTAATGAACGATAGTTATTTGTGAGATGAAGTTGATAATGCTTATTTAGACAAATGGTGTATTTATGTGTTCTGTGTTCCACATGTGACCATTCAACAGTAACTAGGTTACAATGTCTTAGCTGTTACTCAGTCTACTCCAGAGTTTTATCTTCCATTTTCCAGGAAGTCCCTGGAAGGCTCTTGCTGTGATTTCTAATTCACAGAACTGTAGTTTGGAGCCCTGCATTTCTATTTGACTTTGTTTATATATTTCTTGTCTCCCTTAGCATAAATCATAATGACAGCCTAATTGGTTTATATTTCTGAAGCAGTTTGAAATGTGAAGTGTTGCATAAGTGTTCAAGGTTGTTATTGCTTTGTGACTCTTCCCAACCATTTTCTGTCCAGACTGAAAATTAAAGAGAAATTACTTGCCATTTACAAGAGTAAATAGAGTGAATCTTGTCATAAGTCATCACTCAAAGATCACCAAAAAAAAACCCCTTTGTTTCACAGAATTGCTCTTCTTAAATGCTTGAACTTTGCATTTCCTTCATAACACAGTAAGTCCGTTAGCTTCAGTGGAAATATTTGATTTGTGGTCACACAAAAGGTGAATCACATCCTCGATATCTTTGAGAGGGTAGCTTCATGGTGGAATGAAGGTAGTGGAAAACACAGGTCTTGTCTGAAGATTTAGCTATAATTAAAACACTGGGGCATTTGATAAACTTAGAATTTGAGATCATGACATGTTTATTTCACAAGAGGGATTTGCATACTTGTACCAGCATTTTCCAGATTGGAAGATTCACAGATATATAATTTACCTAAATAATTTACATGTACCAAACTGATTTTTCTTTTTTCCATAGAGCACTACCCCTTTTGCTTTTTTCATAGGACCAGACCAGTGCTTAGTATTACTGGAGAATTTTTTATTAGGTGCAGTTTTCAAAAAATAAAGTCAAAACAAGACAAATGCATTTAATTTTCTTTGTTGCTTCTGCTGGCTCACAGGGCAGAGTCAAGAGGTATCGATGACATAGTAGAGAAGTCTTTTACCCCAGAACAGGATTTTAGGATCAGAAATGAAGCAGGCAGGCAGAACAAGGACAGCCAACAAAAGGTAGCCTGGGGCAACACAGTGTGTCAATGAGAAAGAGAGAGATAAGAAACACTTGGACAGTTGTGCATGTTGGCTTCAATCTGTAATGACTGTGCAGACCACACATCAAAAACATTTGGCTGTCCTTGACAGAGAATAAAAAGAGCACAGATTTTTCAGCTACCTCTTTTTTTTTTTCCCCACAGTCAACCTGGTGAATAGCAATTCATTTACTTTACTTCTGTTTTTAATTATTTGTCTAATGGCCTTCAGGCAGTTATTAGAGATCATCTTTCAGAGACAAAATGAAAACTCTTCATCTTTTTACAATTCTCTTTCTGCTGTTGGTCTGATGGATCTACAAATCTCACTGTTTTAAACAACATTTCTATTGTATCTTTCTAGTGTAAATGAAGGGCAATGTTGCCACCATCAACTCCAATGGCACTTAATTTAGTCAGCACTGGCAGCTGCTGCATTTCTGCAGTACTGGGCATGCAGAGACCTCCATGACCTTGGGACCAAAGTGTCAGGTGGTGCCTAAATTCTGTCAGAGTCAATAAATTTGTGGAAAGCACCTATTTTTACCCCACTTCCCCAGCAGTCCTATCCACACTCAGAGATTGAGTGATACGAGGTGGCCAAATGGGAAAATGTCCAGGCTCTGATGGTGGTTATGACATTTTCTTTACAACCTATGGCCACTTTCTTGTTTGTCTCGTGTCCAAAGAAAAGGATCAGTGGAAGGTCAGAGTTTATTTAATGTCTCACCTTGCCCGCCCAGTGGTGGCTTTGCTCCTGAATGAAGGTGACCCTCCATTCCTTCTTTTGGTAGAATGACATTGTGAAGTTTGCAATTTGTGGGGCCTGAAGAAGAGCATGCCAGAATGCCTCATTATACAGCTTAGGAGTAAGAACTAGGAGAAAGACTCATCAAGCATGATCAAGATTTTTTATTTCCCGGGTTTTTTGATGGTTTTTTTTTTCCTACTAATATGTAATTAACTCACCCCAGGCAATATCAATTACTTAATTCTTCAATATCTCTTAGTTTGTGTCTAATCAGAAATTTTCTGAATGATTCAAAAATGATTACTTTTTACACCTTCTTTTTTCTCCCTGGCTTAAAGTTGTGTTTTAGCACTGGTAGGTTGTGTGGTTTTAGGACAGGTTCTTGGGGTTGTGGATTGCCTCATCATAGATCTTTATGTAGTAACTGAGCTCTGGAGGAGCTAAAATGTCTTTTTGTAGCACAAGACCTCATTGGCAGTAAAGTTATGGATTAAAACTCACACAAGAAAGGTAAAGCTCCATATCTCTGTCATCTCAGGGGCAAGGTGGTAGAGAAAATAGTGAGGTAAAAAATACCACTTCAGAAAGAGGTATCCCACTGGCTTTAAGGAAAACAGGGAACACAGAGCCTCCATTAAGTGTTAGTTATGGCTTAGTATTTTGGCTTTATAATTTCAAATTGCTTTAAAAAACACCTGATGATTCTCACTAATATGGCAAAATAATCTGTTGATGAAAACAGAATTTATGTAATTTTTTCCTCTGTTTTGGGTTTTTTTTTTAAAGTTTGTTTATTTTTTGTACCTGGAATCACTGTGAGTCTCTGGGAAGTATTTTTATTTATTCTGACAACTCCTTAAGGAAAGGCCAATAGGGACCATCTGATTTATTCATGTTGTGCAAGATGTCTATCCAGGACAATCTGCAGAGGCTTTTTAGGCACAAAAGGAAAGGATTCCCTACATACCTCTCCAATTGGCAAGATAACTTTCTCTGGTAGCAGCCTGAATAAATGAATACAAAAACTGATTGACTGCAGGGATCTCTTCTCTTCCTCAGGTTTGAAGAAACTGTCAAATGAAATTAATTCTAGAGTATCTTCACAAGGTTGTCAAGGCAGTTGGAGACAGATTTCCAGCTATAACACAGAGAAAATGCCACTCTGAAAATGTATAAGGTGTCCATAAACACAGCCTATTTTAAAAGCTTAAAGTCCCATGGAAAAAAAAAAAAACCAAAAAGGAGATAAAAGGAGATACAGTACTGAACAAACCTGGGGTGGGGGCATTAATCCAGCTTCTTATGTCAGGCAAAAGACAGATCACACAATTCTCATGACTGTAAGACCTCTGCAGTATCATTTTTGAATAAACTTCACCTAGCCCTACACATGGCATTTTCAGATAGATCTGTAGTAAGTGTGGGTTGATTTAACATATGGGTAATCTCTCAGAAATTTCTAGTATAGTGGCTCTGTGTTCTTGAAATTCATTCCCATTTTTTAAGCAAAATTTCATCTGAAAAACTTGGCACATCCTTTCCTTCATACCACCTTCTACAGAAATATAGTTAATTTGTACAACTGAAATGCATTTTATTTTTATTATAGAAAGCTTATAATTTTACTTGCATTTGTTAGAACACCTTTTCTTTCTGGAACTTTTTTTTTCCCTTAAAAAAGTCTGGGCCAATGCTGCATGCAATAAGGTTCTTAACCACACGATGAGCACTACATGACATTTGATTCCTTTAGTTCAGGGAATGATTCTAACTTTGCTTATTATTTAGTAGAAGGGAGGTGCTACTATGCAGTGAGATGTCTGCAGCAATGCCAGTATCACTCTAGAAAGAATAGTAATTTGCAACAAAATCGCTCTCTGATTTGCACTAATCAGTAATAAATTTCATCTAGCATTATAACTTCCCCATGACTTTTATTTTTTTTCTCTTTTTTTAAGCCTTCTGAACCTTCAGAAGCATTCATTTCTGTGGCCCAGACTGAACTAGATGAAATTTTGTCTAGAAATATTCTTAGACTTTTCTCATCTTTCCAGATAATTTGTAAAGGTGTAAAACCATGTAGGCACTACTGTCAAAAGGGAGGGACTCTGCTGCAAGCTGTTCTCTAATATGGCATGGGATTTTTCCTTCTACAAAAATCTTAGTCATAATCTATAAAATATACAAAGGGAAGCAGAAAAACTATTTTTTTTAACTTCGTTTAGCCTAAATCTTTAAATGAAGGAAGAAAGTAATAGCATGGTTTAGTGTGTTGGGACCTTGATTATTAAGGGTCTGAATCATGTCCTCATTAGCAAGCTTAAAGGTGTCTGGACCTTCTTTTAGAGCAACAACCAAAACCCAAATACACTTCCAGAGGTCAATTAATCTCATCTAAAATCACTACCAGGGCAGATGGGGGAAGAGAGTTCATTATATCCAATACTGAACTCCTGAGCAGGAAAAGTGAAATTAGCTAAAAGCCCACTCTCTACATCACTTAGGGATCATACACATTTAGGGACAGGCGATTACTGAAGGGTCCCATCCAGCCAACTCACAATAAAAATTTAAGTGAGGTGGGAAAAAGTGTCTTGGTATCTGTGCTTAGCTGCAGCAAAGAACACACTGTTTAGAAATTGATCCATGTTTCTTTTCTGGAAAAGCAGAGGTTTCAGATTATACTACAGCTTTTTAGAAGATGAGGACAGATGACAGAATTGCTTTAAAATGTGCAGAACACTATAAAACAGTTACTAATGTATTTATCAAGCTGTATTGTTGCATAGTCTTGTTCCAATAGCCTGCATTCATACCTTTGTGATTCCTACTTTTGAAGTCCAAATTCCATTTTCCATTTTGTATTAATTATTCAATCCTTTCTCTTTGTCCATGATTTTGCCTTAAGTATGTAGGAGTAGCCTTTTCAAGAGGTCTGTCAGGTCTTCTGTCTAGATTTTTCACTTCTGGTACACTGTGCTCAGCAGAAGATCAAATTATGGAAGTTGAAAGTCATTTCATATTTGCTGGTGGTTGGGAGATGTGTGATGATGTGCTGTGTGTGGAGCACTCTGCTGCATCTGATAAGCAGTCCTCTCTCTCCTAGGCCATTATCTAAAACTGATGTGTTCTGCTTCTCGGAAAGAAATACAAACTTGAAGAATATTTGGGAGAAATAAGGTCAGGACCTTAATCTTAGAGGAATCTTAAAGCAAGACAGTTCCCTCTGTGTAGCCACCTCCACCTGGGCTTAACACGGGATGGTTTATAGTTACTAAATCTGAAAGGTATTTACACCTTCAACCCGAGGGATTCCCACATCTGACAGAAGAACTGTTATTTCCCAACTGTATGAGATTTAGTGCTCAAGAGAATTGTATCTGTTCACATGGTTTGGTCTTGGTAGAAATGAAAGGGATGATGAAAACAGTCTGGGCTGTACCTGATTTTGTAAAGGTGAAATTGTTGTCTACTTGCTCCTTGTACTCTTACACAGAGCTTTAGGGATTAGTCTTGCATATGTGGCAAAATTTGTAGATGGGCAATCAGCTAAAAGATTAATTAGCAAAATCTAAGGAATGCAGAGTATTTATAAGATAAAGCCACCCTAGTACTTTAAAAGGTGGGAGAAAAAAAAAGTCATCAAAAGGAAAAGCAGCTATGTAAAACAGAACTATGGAAACAGTGATAAAGGAAACTTAGAAGTTTGAACTCTCTGAAATACACTAAAGTGTGAAGTGATATCTCTGATGAAAATATATGTTTTTAAATGAGAGCTAGCTTATATATGCCTTAATTTGGGGGCCAAATTCAAATAATTAAATTCAAAATTTTCAAAATCAGACCAAGCCCTATGCATATCAGGTGTACTCTATCACCACCTTATTGTTACTAAAATTCATTTGCTACTGATATTTCTCTTGAAAAATGCCAGTTAAGAAATAAAACCCAACTTGTACATGCTTACCTATAAAGTCTGTCCCAGTGCGTATGGATGGAAAAGAGATGCTCTTATTGGGGACAGTTGGTGTCCAACTGTAAGAGAACAGCAGTTTTGTCATGTTGGAAGGTTTGACAGCCCATCTAGTCTCCATCACTGTATTTGTGAATTTAGAAACTTCCTCTGCTATTGCATTCACTGGGGGCCAGAACACTCTTGGGCAAAAATCCACAGCTATAATTAGTGACTTAATTTTAATGTAGATGAATAGACAATCCTGAAGCCAGTTATTAAAATGTCATTACTTGACACAGAAGTTAACATATTTGCCTAATGTCTGTCACCAGAAGCTGCAGAGACCAACCCAAGTGAGAATTCAGCCTGGGGAAGAGGCACAGCAGCACAAGGCATCAAATGTCCCCCTGCCCTGGGAAACAGCTGGATAGCCCCTGCCAGAAAATGCTGAAGTGTTTTTGGGAATGCACAGGCAATGAATCTGACCCCTCTGTTCCAGCAGAATCCTGGGATGTCCAGAAAGAATTTCTTTCAAGTAACTTGATTTATAGCTGAAGCCCAATGCAGTAAGGAAATAGAAAGGGGAGAAAAAACAGACTTTGTAACAAGTAGCCCTTGGGATGTCGATACTCAGCAAGTGCGGAATTAGTTCTGTGTATCATGTGTAACTCATTCAGACAGCACTCCTAAAGTAAATAAATTTTAATCTTTATTTTTAATTCAGACTTCAATTTAACAGCAAGGCTCAGAGAACTAAAAATCTGGATTCAAAGGCTTAGTTAGTAGAAGAGAAAAGACATTTCCAGGACCTTCAGTCTTCTGTCTAAAAGAAACTTAAAAGTAGCCACAAAGATCATAGTAAAAGTATAACTTTTCTTGTAAATATTTCAGAGAACACAATAGAAGTTAAAAGCTACTGTTTAAAAACATAATTGTGAATCTATATTTAGTAACTTTTTTTCCCTCTAAATTCTGGGAGATCTGAACTGCAACTTTTCCTATTTCTTTGCCATTTTAATGACACAAGTCCATGAGTAAAAATAATAATAAAATAAATCTAAAATCTAAATGCTTTAGAAGGCTTCATTTTTTAATTCCACTTTCTTTGGAGTCATGGTAAGAGTTCTGCAACTTCAATCCATCAAGCAGCTTTGCAAAACCGTCATGAAAATGTATGAACCCAAGAACAAAATCTACTCACCCAACCTTACAGCAATGATTAAAAAAAGGCCTTAATTATAGTATAGTCACCCGTCAAAATAAATTACTCAGGGGGTGGGTGAAAAGAAGTTTGCTAGACTTCCTTAAGGAGGTGGTAATTGTCTTGGATTTTGTTAAAATACATCACTAATTATATTTTAACAAAGTCTACGTACTCTTCCTCTTTAGGGATTTTATAAGATGGTTTTAAGAAAACAGAGAAGTGGATTTTTCAGTTTTAGAATATTCTATACTTGTGTGATTTTACTGCAGAGCAAAACAGGCATACAAAAAAAATGCTCTAAATTACATATACAGATGATCAGCAAAGTTAGAATAAAGTGATTTCACAAGCAGATGGCAATTGATTGGACATACCTCTATGCAAAATGATGTGTGTTCATGGTGAAGGGAAAGCACAATGATACCACATGCTTGGTTCATGGAAGTTCACAGAAAATGCATTTAAGAATTCCTTCCTGTCTTTGACATCCATTGCACACAAATGATGCTCAGAAAAGTGTTTGAATCACCATCCCTGAAAATGTTCAATAAACTTGTAGTTGTGGCACTTAGGGAGATGGTTAGAGGTGAACATGGCAGTGCTGTGTTAACAATTATATTGATGACCTTAGAGGTTCTCTTCAGTGTTAACAATTCCATGGTTTAATACCAAATCCTTCAAAGAGGATGTCTGCAACACCTATTCCTGGGATATGTTGTCCAGGAAACCTTCACACAAAATTTAAAAGACTACCAACCTCATATGGTCTTACCCTGCTGGTTATACTGCCGGTGCATTGGGCCTGCCCTAAAAAGTACTAAAACCATGAGCTTGTTTTCTTGCTGTCTTCTGGAGGTTAACAGAAAGCTACACTTAAATTTACAAGCCAGGAGTGCACAGGGTGTGGACTCTACAGCAGCAGACATCAGCTTGATGTCCCAGGGCTTGCAGGCTGGGGGTCATTATAGGAGATATTTTTTTAGGCACTTACTGGAAGATGATTGCTTTACTTAATTCCAATTAAACACACCATCAGTTAAACACTTAGAGCCAGGTAGAGTGATTGTAGACCATAATAGTTCATTTGCAGACTTCAGAGCAGGTTAAGTTAAAAAAAAATAAATATCTTGTTATGAAAAGATCATCAATTTTCATACAATGATGGAATAGTTTGAGTTGGAAAGGATGGTCCAACTCCCTTAGTCCAACCCCCTTCAACGAGCAGGGGCATCTTCAGCTAGATCAGGTTCCTCACAGCCTTGCCCAAGTTGACCTTAAGTGTTTCCAAGTGTTGGACATCTATTACCTCTCTGGAAAACTTCCAGTGTTTCTACATCCTTACAATAAGAAAATGTCTCCCTTATTATGAAGTCTGAATCTACCCTCTTTAAAACCATTAACCCTTGTCCTATTGCAACAGGTTTTTCTAAAAAGTCATCCTTTTAAGCCTCCTTTAGGTACTGACTGGCCACAATAAGGTCTCCCTGGAGTCCTCTCTTCTCCAGGCTGAATAAACCCAGCTCCCAGCCTGTCCTCACAGGAGTGGTGCATCATTTTGGTGTCTCTGCTCTGGACTTGCTCCAACGGGTCCATGTCTTTCTTGTGCCAAGAATCCCAGAGGCGGAGGCAGCACTGCAGGTCTGGTGTCAGGACAGCAGAGCAGAGGGACAGGATCCCCTCCCTTACCCTGTGGCCACACTGCTTTGGATGCAGTCCAGGATACAGATGCTTTTCTGGGCTGTGAGTGCTCATTGCCAGGTCATGTCCAGATTTTCTCCCACCAGCACCTCCAAGTCCTTCTTGGCAGGGCTGCTCTGGATCTGCTCATGCCCCACCTGTGCTGACACTGGGGTTTTCCCACCCCAGGTGCAGCCCCTTGCAGGTGGTCTTGTTAAACCTCATGAGATTCCCATGGGCCCACTTCTGGAGCTTGTCCTGGTCCCTTTGGATGGCTTCCTGTTCTTCAGGTGCACCAACCAAACCTCTCAGCTTGGTGTCATCTGCAGACATGCTGAGGGTACCTACAGTCCCACTGGTGGTGTCACTGATGAAGATATTAAACACTGTTTTTCCTGATATGGACCCCTGAGGGACACCAGTTGTCACCAGTCTGTGTCTGGATACTGATTATAAACATCATGAACAGATGCTTCTTGTGGTATGCAGTTGGCTTCTAGTCATAAATTCAGCCATCTTCTTTTAATCAAATTATAAAATACTCATATTTGTTCACATAATTATTTTTATTGAAAATTAAGCTGATTTCTGCCTACCTAAAACTCTCTCTACTATTGGAATCTATTACATTTCCATATGTATTTGTGAACTGTTAAAATATCAAATGTAACTCAAATCTAGGCAGCAATTAGACTTCAGAGTACTTCCCCTTAGTTTATTATCAGTAGTCAGTGATCACAGAAGCAAATATTTTTAACATTCATCATAACATTTGCCGTTGTTCTCATAACTGAAAAATAAGGTTTGTCTTTCATTTCCTAGAGTTGTGGCTGACTCACACAATTTTGACTGATATTTTAGCAATTCAAAGCTGTATAAACAAAAAAGATAGATCAATCTAAATGAGGGTGCTGAATAAGCAGAGGCAGGTATGTATTTGTAGCTGGGTATTGTTTCATCTTGCTCTAAAAATAAGTGTGAAAAGGAATGTGTCTCTGCTGTGGGCTGAGAATGCGAGTCACACCACAGCTGGAAGCATTCATCCTAAAAGCTTCTGGCTCTGGCACACCTCTTGTTTTCTGTCTGGTTGTTCATTTTTACTATAATTTCCTAATTCCTCATCACTGTTTTAACTTTTCGTAATGCATTTTTAAACTGCAGTTTTTAATTTCTTATGTGAGATCAGTGGAGCTTCAGAAGCAAAGGGTGCTCTCAGCAATGGTCCCCTTTCTCCACAACCTGATGGCTCAGGCTGGCCTGGCCCAGGAGCTAAAGGAGCACCTCCTCCTCCTCCACAGCCTGGAGTGCAGACCTGGCACAAAGCCCTTCCTCTCCCTTCTCTGTCCAGAAGGATGGCAAGAGGAGATGTCCACTCTGTGCTGCATTTTGGATCCTTCCTCACAGAAAGGGAGAGGGACTGGGAGGGCCAGGCAGAGGAAAATGCATGCAGGTCAGTCCCTGCAAGGGAGCACAAAGTAGAGCACGACATGGGGGACACATTTATAACTGTGCCCAGTTGCTGGGATCACTGGGTGTTGAGCACATCAGTATAGGCACTGTCAGTATATCTGAGTCTTGTTATCATTTCAGCATGAGGATTTTTCTGCTTCTTTGCTACTACCCAAGTGCTCTGTCTTTTTTTTTTCTTCCTCAAAGGCTTACCTTTTCTCAGGAAGCAAGTTAGGACATTGCTTCACCATCAAACACTTCATCGATAAAATAAAAGTCTTACTACATCCTGACATAGGTGAACTAAAGTCAAGGAAAAAAATAAGCTGTTTCCTCCTCCTTATTTCCTCACTTTTCTGCTTCTCGTGACTTTCTGACTTCCTGATCTGGTTTCTGTCATCAGATCAAGGCTACCCATTAATTTGTCTGACTCTTCCTTGTAGCATCAGGGTGCTGACCAGGGCTCATGCAGCTCGGGGGTGGCAAGGGACACTTGGTAATTGTCACTGTGCCATGGCTTCCAAGCTGCTTTGGCAGCCAAGTCAAATAGGTTAGGCCAGACCATCTCCAGTGCTCAGCTGCACTCAGAAGCAGCTGGAAGCACTGAAGCAATCAGGAGCAGCAGCCAGATGGATTCAGCAGAGGGGCTTTTTCTACACTGCCTGCCTGCACAGAGGCTTTGATTCAGGGCCAGCACAAAGAGCTTCACTTAGGCTTAAACTGACCTCTTGACTGTGCAGGGGTGGCAGGTAAGTATACAGACATTTTTATGAGTGCAAGGAGGAACCTGAGTAATAGAGCAGCTGCACTTAGCCAAATGGAGGGAAAATGTCCCTACTACTGCCCCTTGGTGGATCACAGAATCACCTAGATTGGAAGAGACCTGTAAAATACTAAGGCACAAAATACAAGAGGGAAGGCATGCAGAGTTATATTCTGCACGCTACCAATCTGATTGTATGGAACTCTTGATTCAGAATTTGTACCTTTGTATTTAATAGGCTTCCATGGTTTTTTTTTTTCTTCTATGACTTTGTGTAATTGCTTTTTGACAGCATGTATGATACTGGCGGCATCTGTCAGTGAATGCCACTATTCTCTTATGCTGTGTAAAAACCCACCTCTTTTGCTTGTTTTAAACCTGCTAATTTCATTGGGCATCCTCTTGCCCTCAAGTAGTGGGAAGCTAAGCATCCATTCATTGATTTTTCTATGCACTTTCCCAGGGTTGTGCTGTTTTTATACATATCTGCCATATCCCCCTTCAGTTGTCCCATTTCCAAGCTGAAAGCTCAAAATCAATTTAAGCAGTTCCAAGCTTTAATTGCCCTTCTTTAGTTCCCCCATGTAATTTTTGAGAGGCAAGTACCAGAACAGCAGGCAGTATACAAAAGAGAGGATACTATGTGATTTTTGTATAGTGCTATAAAGGTGTTGTCTGTTTTGTGCTCCATTCATTTTTTAAAAAAAAATCCTAACTGCTGGTATTTCTGACTGCCAATGAACATGGGATTTATGTTTTCTTCTAGAATGCTTTTTTTTTTTGTCTTTTGTTTTCTTTTTTATATTTTTTCCTTTTAAATTTTTTTACTTTTTCCTTATTTTTCTTTTTTTTCCCTTTTTTTCTTTTTAATAATTCCTTTTAAAAAATTAACTACAGTTGAAATTGCTTACTTGGTGTTCCTTCTTTTACCTACAGGAAAATGAATTTCAGTACCTTATGATTAGTGTTTCAACAATAACCTATTGAACCCTTCCCCTTGCTCAGGGAAAGATGAAAAAGAGATCAGAGATTTTCAAAATTTAATGGCAACAAAAGTTACGGTTTTTAAACATTTAGTCTCTATATTATGCTTAGATATGACATTTGCCAAGGTTTTGTGAGAGTCTTCCATCATCTCTAATCTCCCAAGTCTTAATTAAGGAATTTCAAGACACTGAGAATCTCTTCTTCATAAAAGATACAGTTTAGATTGATTCTAATTTTTCAGTAATGGAGCATTGCTCCTTCATTTAAATGGCTGGATCTCTCACTCTATTTATTTTTTCCATTGTAGTTTAACTAATTTTTAATGACACACTGATTTTATCAGTATGTGTTATTTGCATTGTTTCTGCGTATTTTTGAATTAAAGATATAGATCAATAATTAGTTAGCAATAAATAATTTTAAACTCACTTTTAAATCAATGGTTACTGGATCATAAAGCACATAAAGTTTTATGTTGTGGGACAGAAGTTGCAAATTATACAGTATTTTCAGTTTGAAATCAAATGAGTTACATCCTCTTTGGCCCCTGATCTTATATGTGCAATTTTTCTTATATTTTTATATATGTGATATTCATAGATTTTTTTTTTGTGTATGAATTTTATCTTTGTCTCTCACTAATGCATACAGTCACTCAAAGTGAAAAAGTGTCTAATATTTTAAAATTACATGAGAGCATCCTTCAGTTAAAACACCTCATCTACTATTCAGGATATTAGCATTACTGCTAATTATTACTGCACTCAATTTTGTATGACAATGACAAAAAACTAAGAACAAAGGAAAAAAAGCCAAGGTACTGCACTTTAGTTTCACAGTTTGTGTCACACTAGTAAAATATCCCTGGGATATATCTTCTGATATTTATGGAATCAGTGGAAATCAGTGCATATTTGACAAATTTTGTCAAGCTTAAGGCCTCTGAGACACTGATTGAAACTGGTAAAATGGCATAGGCCAGTGAGCTTTTTTAATTGAGGAACCCTTTTTTCAAAGTATGGAATATTACAGACACACAGTCTCACCAATACAGGTAACATGATCTTAGAGCAGTACAAAAGTAAACTTCCAACTGAGCACTGTTGGTTTCCAGATACTCTCAAAACAGCCTGGACTGTCAGGCCATAGAAATTTGACTGCAAACAGATCTGGTCTTGACATTTTCTGGAGGCACATTTCTGTGAGCGGGTCAATGTAGATTTCCTTTTTGCCCCTTAGACCCCAGATGCTGCTCTCCTGCTTTGACTCTGGCAGTCAGAGAGCTCCCACTGTCACCCCTACAGAGCCACGTCTCACTGCCCTGCTGGGGCTCCTGGTTAAACCTGCTGCCATCTCACAAAATCCTAAGAAAATCTGCAATGGGTCAAAGTTTTATTCAAACATGCCTAAGTCCAGAGTGACTATGAGTGTCATTTATCACTGTACATTTTTACTGTGTGTTACAATTACAGAAACATCGGTTATTATTATTAATATTGTTTTGCTAAACTGCTGTGAAAAAATTCATTGAGTATTCAGTACTTTCAAGTCTGTTCAGTTACTTACCTGTATTGAGAAGGTCATGTGGCTGAACATAGTAAGCCTTTGGAAACACACAAATACAATGCCAGTAATAATTTTTACTCTGCCTACAAAATGTATTTTATGATGGTTTACTGTGCATGTATAACATACTCATTTATTTTTGTAATGCCTATGCATGGTTACAATAATATTGTCATAGTGTCATAATATTGTCATACTGTTTAGAAAGCACATTTTTAAAAAATATTTTAGTCATGTTATTGATCGATTTTGACCATATTTTTAATGAAAAATTTGTGGTACCAGCAAGACACTAATTTTGAGATCAGATGTGCTAAAAATGCAAGCATACAGATATTGATAGATAAGATGGGACTGTGGTCCATCTAATCTGATAATCCTTCTGACAGAAAGTAGATGACTCAGAGGAAGTTGCCAGAAATTTCAGGAGACACAAATAGAGGGTAATCTGTCAGCCACCTTAAGTCTTCTTAGAATTCCTTAGTACTTTGAGATAATGTTAAGCCCTAAAGCATAAGGTTTCAACCTTATTTTCAAAGGTTTCTTTGAAAATATATTAGCATTAACTATTACAAATTTTGAAATCATGAACAGCAAAGATTTGACAAATATGAAAAACAAGATAGTGCAAGTGTTACTGAAAACTGCAAATCTTTGAATCATTGGATGATTATTTACTTTCTAAGCAGGTGACCTAATTTGAGGGAGTGAAAATGACATAACATAATAGATAATCAATATTCCCATCAAAATTTTGATCCTTAAGAAACCATTGTTTTGTGGCATAAATTTTGCAAAACTAATTTTTCCTAACTAATGATTTGAAATAAGAGAACAGCTCTGGTTGGCAGGTATTTGGATGAGAGGAATGTAAACTTAACCTGTTCTAGTTTCAGAAATATATTTTGTTGGGCAGGAATGTAAACTTCACCTGTTATAATTTCAGAAACTGTTAATAAGATACTTGTTTGTGAGCATGATTGGATCACTTGTGTTACCTCTAAGAAAATTAATTTTCCTGAAATTACCATTTCAGGAAAGGTAAACATTCAATTTTGCAGAAAACATTTTGAACTATTCTTTATTTAAGCTGATGAGCCAGATCCCACCTCACACATCCATTACTGTAAGACAAAAGAAGCAGCAGCAGCCTGTGTGTTTCTGCAATCTCATGTGTTATTCCTTTTCTTCTCTTTGCAGACAACTACTACGGCACTCCGAAGCCTCCAGCAGAACCGGCTCCGCTGCTGTTAAATGTGACAGACCAGATCCTCCCAGGTGCCACTCCCGGGGCCGAAGGCAAACGTAAAAGGAATAAATCTGTGAGCAATATGGAGAAGACAGGCATTGAACCACCAGAGGAAGAAGAGGAAGAAAGACCTGTGGTCAATGGCAATGACGTGACAGTAACACCAGGTCTGTTCTTCCTTCTTACTTTGCAGTGAGTTTCTGTTATTCAGAGTCCTCAGTTACCTCCTTCTGCAGTGAGAATATGCATGTTCAGGTAAGGATGTTCTTGCAAGAGGGAAAGGCAGGGATCCTGAATATTAGGATTTCTCTGAAGCCTAAAAATAATTACTTAACCTCTATTTTGGGGAGTCATCTCACTTACCTCAGCTAATGTAAAGATTCCATCTCTGAACTAGTCTCTTTGAACCCTCTTCATAGACCAAAGAGAAAAATGCCTTCTCTGAGCGTGGATTGTGACCTGGTTTAGATTTCTATGTTAGGAAATCATTCACAAGTGCCTGTTCCTCTCTGTTGACTATAGAGGGAGTCTAAAGAACTGCAATTTGTTCAGATAAACTCTGTGTTTTAGGTCTTCTTGTTCTCAAATGGTGACACTCACAAGATTGTTCAGCACTTTATGAAATGAAATTTTGTAAATTATCATGAAGACTTAGCAATATAATGGAAGATTAAAGTCACCATATTAATAAAGGTGTGGCAGTGCCATTAAAACTTACCCAGCAATACCATTTGGAGGACACTTTTCAGGAATGTTTCAGAGCCTGCATAAAGCTGATAAGGGTTTCAGATGTCAAAGACATCTGAAAAACAATTGTTGATTTACTTTCTTGGATCCCAGTGCTTCAGGAAAAAAAAGGGGTTCTGGGTACTGACTGGTATCTTGAGTGAAGACACTCCAGCCTGGTTTGGAAGCAGGTAATCAATTTCCCCATCCACCTCTCAGTAAGACAATATTTTACAGAACTTAATAATTCTTATCCTAAAATAGAATTTAAGAAATTGTTGTCATTCATGTAGAAAATTGAAGAATTCAGATTTTTATATTGCTGAGAAATATTGCTGTGAATCCTTTCTGGCAAATGTAGAAACTCAGATTGTTGATGTAGAAGTCTAGTGACAATCACACGGATGAGAAGATAAAATGAAACAGTGCAAGTTCTCTAAATGTACAGGTTACTGTGGAACAAAAAATCTATTACCTCATCATCTAAGCTCTGTAGGAGGATTTTCATATTGCAAAGTCTATATATACCCTTTTAATTCCTGCTTAATTACAAAGTATACTGAATTTGATATCTTCCCAGCCAGGATGATTTTGCCACATGCTTTTCCTTAGCCGTTGCCTAACATTACATATAAGGGAAAATTCCTGTGCAGAACCCATCCCCATCTACCAGGGGTGTCCAGGAGCAGTGGGGTGAGAGTGGGTCTGGTTCTTCCCCTTGGCTCTCCAAAGGGCTGCAGCATTGTTCCCTTGCCACTGCCATCACATGCTGCACGAGCCTTGCTCATCCCTGCCACACAAGATTGCATCTGTTGGCATTTCTCTGACACTTAGTGCCCTTCCTACACAGCTAAGCAGGAAAGGATGGAGCTCCTAACATCAGCACTGCTGCTGTTGCCAGGATACTTCCACAGTGAAAGAGGCAAAGGCAGGATTTGGTCTCTGATGTGTATTGTAGGAATCGTTAGAAAGATCATTCTTTGTAGTTATCCGAAATGCGCCACATAAGAGACCATTGCTGAAGAGCATTTTCCAGGACAATATGTTTCAGCTCCAAGTGGATCAAGAGGCAATATTTACCTGCATTTTTCCTTGAATTCTACACCTATAATGTGCTTCTCCCAGGGAAATTCTGTGTGAAAAATGACTAGGCAGCCCACAAGAAGCAGGCGCTGGCATGGGCTGTGTAACAGAATGAAATACACGAGCACGGGTGTAAGACAGCCCACCCCCTCTTCCCCCTCCTCTCCCCGCCAGAGTAAATCCCATTGGTGTGGCCAGCAGAACAAGCAGTGCCTGTGTTGGCTCTCATGGTTTTATAAGCAGTGTTTTGTTGTTCGGTTACACTGATTGAGGAGTTCGGGGATTGTAGCAAAGCAGCTCTGTACATACACGCTGTGTTGCCTTTGTTGGGCAGTGTGGCTCCCACAGACCCTGCTAGCGCAGTCATTTTCTCTGTGAGCTGACAGAGGCTTAGTCACCTCTAAAATGTCAGTGCATTTGCAGTTTGTGTCTTTAAACAATCAGGAAAGCCAGAGTATTTTAATTCATTTATTTCTTTTTAAACTCCTGGTGGAGAGAACATTTTAGTTTTTATAAAGAATCAGCAAAAGGTAGGACATTTGTTATTGCCAATTCTTTTAGAAAGAGTGTTCTATTTTAAATACTTCACTTCCAGGAGGAGGCTTTTATTAATTATAAGGCTCCTGGGACATCTGAAACATTGATTCATTTTTTATAGATGCTCAGCAATTTAATGGCTTATTAACTGCATATCCAAGCCTGTCAACTCAAGTACCTCTCTAACATATAGGACCATGAGGCTGAAATAGTAACAGATCTAAGATGATTCTGAAGAAAAGAAACCCAACCTTATCAAACCAATTAAGTGATATCTGTGCTTACAGAGATTTTTGTGCTTTTGGTCTGAATTTTCAGGCAGCTTTTCAGTGTCTGTTGGCATAATCTGTGCAAGTGTTGAGCTTTAGCAATTTTTCATTAATACCTTCCATATGCCTTGTTTCATGTCCCTCAGATTTCCCTAAGACAGCTGTATATGGACAAAGTGACCATAATTGTCTGCCCAATATTTTTATTCTTTCTTTGTGTCACCTGTCCTCAGCCCAGAAGCCACCAAAGCCTCAGTGCTTTGGTATCAGGCTTTTGGCCCTTTTAGGATGGAGCACTCTGTCCTTCATCCTGGATCAAGTTCTCTCAGGACAAAATAGTATAATTTGGGAGATGGGATTTATCTCATCCCGCTTTAGTAAATTATATGCCAAAATGTCTTACTTTTTTGTTTGAGCTATTTGTTTCTGCCCTGTTGATACAAAATAAGAAGAAAAAAGGCATTTCAAAGCGTGAGAGATCACAGCTGTTTTAGATACACATTTTAGGGGATCACCTCTACAGTTTAGAATTATTAATTCAGCCTACAGATACAAAAGAGCTTAAAAGGCTAAATTTAAATGAAGAACTTTACTATTTGCCAAGAAACATATGGGAGACATATCTGTATATTAACTGGTAGGATGGGTAAGTCTAGACTTAGTATTGGGTTTCTTACGCTTAGTGCAATTGAACACATTACTGGGTGAGAGATATTGCGCCTGAGAAGAATTCCCTGACAGACACTGTGTTGAAATTAATGATTTCTGCAAAACTAATGCTTTGACCAAAGAGGTAAAAAAAGTCTTGATCAAATAGTAACCCGAAACTTGTCAGAGATTCAGCAGTTTTTACTGCTGTCACTGTTAATGTCTGCAACGGATTGAGTCGGTCTCCTTTGCAACCAGCATCAGTATTTTTGACACTGTGTTGGTCATGTCACATTTGCTTTCCACTGCTGACTGATGAAGTTTATCATCCAAACTCCAGAAGAATCACTTTCACATTGAAAGCATGCTTATGTATGTGCATTATTCTGACAGTACTTGAGCAATGATAAGTTACACCCAGAGAATGAAATTCTGTCAGGCTGAAATTAATTGAGGTGTAAGATATGACATAAAGTTTCAAAATTATCATTCCAGGCCTTAGGAATGAACAAAAGACCAGAGTCCCAATGCCATCAATCACCATGCAAGTTGCACTAGACCCAGGCAACATGTTGAGTTTATTGTTTTATTATTACACAGCAAAGACAGCCAGAGGCGTGAAAACAACATACAAAGCTTCCAAAAACACACACATTTAAAATACATTCAAAATTTAAAAACACACAAAAGTTGGTATCCATCGATTTTTCTAGGTTCTTTAAACTCAATTTATCACAGCTAAGTCACATCCTGTGACCCACAGAATACCCTGAGCTCTCCATGACTCCTGCTTTCCTTGCCCAGGTCTGCTCCTGGCTCCCACTGTGTCAGGAGGCAGTGGGGGCAATGCCTCCATATAAAAGCACCAAGACCTGAATATGGCTCCAGCTCTGTGGGAAAGGGAGAAACTCCAAGGCTGCAAAGAAGCCTTGGAGACAAGAAGACACATTCACATATATTGGAAACCATGAGTTAAACTACTCCTGTATTCAACAGTTATTTTAAAAGTATGGACTCTTTCCTGTACAGAATCTAAGAAATTATCAATTTGATAAAATAAGGGTATAAAGATATGAAATATTTTTATTCAGAACTGCTAAAACCACCCATAGATTGCGCTTTTTTTAATTTTCTGATATTACTTGGTTCATATTATTCGGTTCTTTTGGATGAAAACACTAAGTTTTTTAACTTCTCTGCATGAATAATCTGCGGCATTAAAATAAAGGAATAAAGTGACATGGTCCTCTTTTGTGTTTAGATGGCAAGTTTCAAGAATTGGACTGTAACTAATAGAAACAATTTTCACTTTTTTTTTGTCATCATTATGGCTGGGATTTGTTAATATAGTTATTGAAAGTCACGAATCTGACCCCTTCAGACCTGTTGAAAATAAGATCTTGAGGAAGAACACATATTAAAGATATGGTAAAATCCCAGGGCGCAGCAGTGTCACCACATCTGTGCTCTTCAGACACATTGGCTGATCAATAGTCATTGTGTGTGATTCATCTCTGCCCCAAATGAATTTGTTCTGCTGTGCTCATATCTGCCAGGTGACCTTTGTTTTATATTCAGTTTCATCTGCATGCCTTCCTTCCTGTGGTAGAGATGTGGTCAAGGCTGCAGCCAGCCTCAGGAATACAACTCACAGATCTGTTAATAATGCCTGAAGTAGCTGAGGACTTTTGCTTTGCAGAGATAAGAACAAAACACCCCGAAAATTATTCAGCAATTATTGCATTGTTCTGTTATCAGGGGAGGTGGGGACTGTACATCATCTCTGCTTTGCAGGAAGCTTTTACATATTTTAAAATGCTACAGAGAGATAGATTCATGTTTCCAAACAGCATAAAGTGATTGTAATTCCACATAGTTTGAGCATGAGTTAAGATTTACCAACATGAGCTGCATGTGGATGTAGAGCTGTAGATCATTACCCTTTCCAAGGTTCAATCTGGGTTTTTTTCATGCTATTCTGAAGGGTTGATGTGTCAGTGTCAAAAGTACTTTTTAAGATCATGACAACTGTATATACCATTTATGCCAAAGAAGCAGCACCTTTTACTATGTCATGTAAAGAAAAAAATATTAGTTTGACACAATTTCTTCCTGAAAAGTCTTGACAAATATTTATGACCTCTGAAGAGTTTACATGTCAGTGGTTTGATTCTTACTTCCCATCCTAGGAATTAAAAAGAGAAAGATGTACAGTGACAGTTACAGTTTCATGGGTCTTTTCCTCCTCCTTTTTTTTTTCTTTTTACAAAAAGACAGAATGGCCTAATTGAGCAAATAATTTCAGATGAAACTTAGGTACTCAAAAATTGAGAATATAAAACTATCTAAAAACCCAAATCATATATACTTTGCTGAAATCAGAGTTCTGTTTGTCCTTTCCAAGTTTCTTTTCCCCATGAGTCTGGAAGGTGTTGCTGTTACTTTCCATGAGTCTGCTATGTGGTACTCTCTGTACCCTGGGTTCCATTTCATCCAGCTCTGCCAGTTGAGAACAGCTGGGTCATCTTAAGTTTCAGCTGACCTGTTCTCTGCCCACTCCACCTTCTTTAACTCTATTGCTGATATTAATTATGTTAGTCATTTAATCACAGGTGATTTTTTTTTTGTAGCAGTGGTTGAGGCAAAAAAGAGCACTAATTGCCTTGGGGTTTATATGCGTCATAAACTATTAGCTCTCCTTCCTTCCCACATAGTAGAAAGAATCTGCTTTTGGTGTTATTATTATTGCACTTACAGAAAGTTTTCTTGTTAGCCCTAATGTCCTGACCATATCCCACTTTCTAGACTGACTGTTCTGTTTTGCTGTTATTTTTTGTGCTCATCCTTAACACTTTAATCTAGTTTTCACCTTTTGTACAATTCTGTCTTAAATAGCAGCTCATTGCAAATTCATGACTTAATTAAAATTATCTTTGATTATACTTACTATTCTTCTTTTTCATTAGAAATTTTTACTTGTATTTTTAGTATTGCTTATTCAATCTTTACTAATTCTCCTAAACCTTTTCTCTCTTACCGCTGCTTGCCATAACAGCACATTTATTGATTCTGTGGGTTAATTAAAATCTAGGCCTTTATAAACAGTTTTTGTTAATTTTTTGTCGCTCGTCTTTCTTGCTGTTGTAAGCACCACTAATTAGAACATTTCACCCAAGCTGTCTTCCACCTTCCTACATGTTTCACACAGGTATCTGCATAGTTCCTTGCTCTGGGTGCACTGTTAGATCATCTAATAAATTGTCATCTTCTTGAACTTTCCTGTACACTACAGTGCTAACATGTTCAAGCATTTGGTATTGGCTTTAGGAAACCAAGCCTCCTACAGGAGAAACCTGACTCCTACAGGTCATATCAACACTGAAATCACAAGCACTTTCTATATGGTTAATATATTGCTATGAGTTGATGGATGCCATTGGTTTATTTGATATATGGATACACAAAGCAATAAGTGCACATACATTTTTAAATGAAAAGGATCTGTACTCTGTAGTAAAACAGTGGGGTAGTTGTTTTATGTGTATATATATGTGTTTATGAGTATAGTTTGAAAAGTTAAGACATGAGACAGTAGAGCTGCTGGATATGGAGCTGCCTTCTGCTCAGAGCTTACTGCTAGTCTGGAAGGACTCCTGGGACAGAATGAGCCAGAACTCTTTATTAAACTTGTTTCAGTTTGGTTTTATTCCTTTATTTTCTTTTATTGTGTCCCAAATAAAATGCATCATCAGAGGAACCTTTGTGTAAACCAAACAGAATTTTTCTGTTTATTTCAAGGCTTGCAGTTCACAGAGACTTGCACCCCATAAATTTTTCACCATTAACTTGGATATCCAAAACCTGTAATTTTTCTTCTCTTGTAGAATCAAGTGAACATGAAGAGAAGAGTACAGCTGTCTCAGGTGAGGCATCTGCCACCCAGCCTTGTCCTGCACCAGGATATGGTCAGCCTGAGGAAGCAAAGGAGGATATGGATGTAACAAAACAGACTAAACCTGAAGAGAATGATGACTTGGGCCCACTGCCTGATAACTGGGAAATGGCTTATACAGAAAAGGGGGAAGTCTACTTTATCGAGTAAGTATTATTTCTTCTATTTTTAATAGCTGTATTGTATTTAACTGGATGGGAAAAGGGTTTGTCTGGTGAAGTGGAGCATTGCACTTCTCCTCATTAAAACAGCAGGAATTTTCTGGCTGTCAGGGCTCCTGAGGGCTGGTGGCAATTCCTGCATTAGTGATTAAGATGGAAGCCTGCTGGGTTTTAAGATAGGTAACTGGTCTGCTTCCTTTGATGGCAGGAATTAAGGCTTTTGTTTCTTCTGTTAAAAGCAAGGCCTTTCTGCTCTTCTGGTGCTTTCTGCTGGGAAAGTAACACAATCACTGGTTTTGTCCTTCCTTATGTGGACAGAGGTGGAGAGGGTGAAGTCTTTTTCTAGTTAAAGGAAAGGAAAATGAGTGGACTAAAAGCTAGCTAATGAACAGTAGAGGGAGACCATGCTGTATATAGAAATAGTAAAATAAACAACTATAGGGAGAATTAGTTATGTGTAGAAACTTTTCCCTGTTGGTAGACTATACATACCTGTTACTAATTATTAAACTCATTTAAGTAATGGATATGAAAGTTCTTTATGCTCTATGTGCTCTCATTAAGCTATTAGAGAGTTTTCAAAGGAGGGCCACGAGAATGGTGAGGGGTCTGGAGGGGAAGCCGGGCCTCGAGAATGGTGAGGGGTCTGGAGGGGAAGCCGGGCCTCGAGAATGGTGAGAGGTCTGGAGGGGAAGCCTTATGAGTTGCAGCTGAGGTCACTTGGTTTGTTCAGCCTGGGGGGAGAACCCGTTGCAGTCTGCAGCTTCCTCGTAAGAGGAAGAGGAGGGGTAGACACTGATTTCACTCTTGTCACCAGGGACAGCACTCAAGGAAATGGCCTAAAGCTGAGTCAGGGACGTTTAGATGGGATATCAGGAAAAGGTTTTTCACCACAGAGGGTGGTTGGGCACTGGAACAGGGTCCCCAGGAAAGTGCTCACAGCACCAGACCTGACAGAATTGAGAGGGTTTGGACAAAGCTCTTGGGCACATGGTGTGATTGGAGAGTCCTGCACAGGGGCGGGAGTTGGACTTGATGGTCTTGATGGATCCCTTCCAACTCAGCACATTCCATGATTCTATGATTATTGTAAATTACCAGGATAAAAATACTGCAAGTTTCTGAGTTGGTATAACATTTTGTTCCTCAAAAGAAAAAAGAAAATGGAAAAAACAACATTTTAATCAGTAGAAATCTACTACAGAGATAGAAGGAGCATTTATGTTTTCTTTAAAAAACTGCCTCATTTTGGAGCATTATCTGTTATTCTGATTATTAGTAGATGAAAATAACATTTGGTGGTGTCAATTATGCTTTGAGTCCTGTATTTAATTTAAAATGTTGTGACTATCACACGAAGTGTAAACAAATGTTAAGAATAAAGTTTGTGCATGTGACTTTTTAATGAATACTGGCATGACCAACTATAGCTTCTGGCATGTACAAGGCTGAAAATAGCAGTAACTATTAAAACATAAGTGTGTTTGCTGAAAAGGGCAAAAATGTGCTTATTCTAGAAAAAGAATAATTATAATTTGTCCAAGCAAGCAGAGATGAGCTAGGATGACCTCGGGGCTAGTTGAAACCCTTGTTTCCTTCTTACCTTGCTCCCAAATTTAATTTTTCCACACGTATTGAATGCTCTGACAGAAAGCAGACTGAATTATATGGCACTTTTATTTTACTTGTAACGAAAACCTGTGTTACATTTGGGGGACTGGGGAAGGGATGATGGGTATATCACTAACACACCAAACTGTGAGAGTAGTAAATGCTGCAGGAGGTAATTTAATAGAAAATAAATATATATTTTGTAACAAATGCAGTGAATGCAAATAGCCCTGATGCCCTACAGAGCAGCCATTGCACTCCTCAAATTCCTTTAATGTTACATCTTGCTTCCTTTCCTTGAAATGCTCTGGTTTACACTGCAGTTCTGACAATGCTCATCATTCACTTCCACTAAATGAATGTTATGTAAAGCAAAGAAATCAATCAGAGGTGCAGACTGGATAGAAGGTCTGTTGTAAGGGCTTCTTGCTTTTGGGATTATAATCTTGAACAATGTATTTGCAAAAAAGTGCAATTGCACATCTGTAAAAATACTACATTATTTACTAGAATCCTAGCAAAAGGAACAACTCTCTGATCATTTGAGCTTTCACATTGCACAGTCTTTGCAGGGTTAAGTAGGAATGTAATGCTGTGGGGATGCTGTTAAATTGCCTCTTTGTTTACAAGTCACTTTGGTTAATGGCATGAAGAGACTCCATTTGCTTTCACAAAAAAACGGAAAGATAAAAAGACAACAAAAACCTATTTGTCTAACAACATTTCCCTGAACAGTAGTAAAGATTGTACTAGATTATTAAATAATAGATGAAAAACAAACATTTTTAAAGTGTACATCACAATGAGTGGGGAAAAAAAAGCCATGCTAGGCAGCATCTTTTATTGCTTTATTTGGGGCTCATGTGAATTGTGCCTTTAAACGCTAAAGCCTTCCAGCAGCAAACGATCTCAAGTTCCAAGTTGTCACAGGTATACCCAAAGGTGCTAGATTTCATGCAGCAGTTTCATTCATTCACCTCAAATTAACCTCTGAAATTCAGATGTGACCTCCCTTATCAAAACTGCCATCAGAATAGTGTGGCAGATTTACAGTGAGAGAGGAAGTGACTTCATAAGGGTAAAGATAATTGTCTATAGACAGGATTATTTATTTGTTAATCGTTAATGGTTCAGTTAACTTTTTGTAAAGCACAGTGGAAGGAACTTCCTCTGCCTTGAGGACTACAAAAACAAAAAAACATGTCATCTACCAGGTTCACTGAATGATTCAGAGGATGGTTGTATTTTAGAGCATGTCTTGCTCTGTTTCTTCCTTTCATTCCCTTTCTGACATTGGTGCGTGACCTTATGTTTACCTATTTTAGTGTTCACAGACAGAACATGAGCATCTCTTCTTGCAACATAATACTTACCAGTGTTTTCAGGAAGAGCTACCTAAGTACATTTCTTGGGCTGTTTCCAACCTCCCTTACATATGAATCTAAATTTTCAAATACAGGCACACACTACACAAATAGGACTCCATCTCTCTTACATTTGGTTTCACTCAGAACATATGCTAATGAGAACATGCAATAATTAACAGACTGTATATAAATTGGAATGCCATCAAATAACACTCCAGTTTTGCTCCTTCTTTCATGCTTTAAATATGGCTGATAAATGTGGTGTATTTTGGCGTGCTTAAATAAATCATAGTCGTCTCTGATTTTTAGCTGTTCCCTCTCCCAGGGCCAAGGAAAGGCTGTGATTCCCCATAGCCTTCAGACCTTGCCTTGCCAACAGCTCTCAAATCCCATATTAGGGACCCAAATTTGTGTTGTCCTCACAAAGTCAGCAGGTGTTGTTTTCAGATCCCAAGCAATCAGGGTTTGCTGTGTTTGTCCAGTGCAATGCCAAAGCCAACAAAAAGGGACCAGGATTCTAGGTGCACATGCTGTCATGTGCAGTCAGCCTGAAATGTGGCCCTCACCCAACTACCCAGCTTCAACCCATACATTACTACATCATAGACTGTCCTGTGCAGTTGACTACACAATTTAATACTCTTTTATAAAAGGCAGAATTGGTTTTCTCTCTTTCCAGCCTTCTCTCCACACACAGGCAGCAGAACTCTGAAAGGGCTGAAGGGACAGTAGGACATGAAACCTAAAGCTATTTGACTCTATACTGTTCAAAAGCATATATAGTTTCCTTTGCTTATACTACATTGTTTTCTTAGTGGAGAAAAGTCTAAAATGAATGCAAACCATGATAGAAAATCTTTAAAGGATTATCTTTTTTTACTTGTGTGGATGAATTTTAGGAGAATGTGACCACACAAGGTTTAACAAACAAATCACTTTCCAGTACATCTTACAGACACTCAGTCTCTTACTAATTCAACACCTACTTCTTAAAACAGTATAGTCAGCATTGCTTTTTGGACCTGTTGCCGTATCTTTTCTAGTTGCTAAAGATTTTTTTTCTTTATGAAAGTATCATAAAAGACTGAAAAACAGCTATAAAATAGTCCTTTGCCAAGGACTCTCCTTTTCACTGTAAAAAACAGCCATTAAGTTTTTTTATACAGCTGGTGCAATTTCAGGTGATATCTGAAGTGTACAGCTACCAGAATATTGCTATGGACTTCACTGGGATAAGTTTTTCTTCACAGTTTTTAAGGCAGGGAAGTTTTTTGACTGCAGGAATAACATTTATCCCAACATCTTGTTTACCTGAAGAACCATGATATATTTAGTTGTTCCTGACTGCTTCATGAGTACACCATCACAAAGCAGGATATTTTATTTAAGCCTGGATACACCATTATTATATTTTATACTATAAGATACTAAAAAAGTACTGGGTAGAAATGTACCCTTCTACCTGCTCAACATTACTTTCATATCCTGCAGTAACTATGGGATTGCAGGAGTATGTTACATCAGGGTATCAGCCTATGATACTGAAATATTTTGGATGTCTGGATATTTTTGCAACTTGAATTAAATAGCATTTAGGATGAAGCATTTTTATTTTTATTTTTTTTCACATACTTTTATAATATTCACTTCTGATGGGATTTTTCTTTGGGAAACAAGCCATCTTGTATCAGTAACATACATTGTGTAGACAATTCTGATCCATCAGGGGTCTTGTAAACATTATTATAATTGGTTTTCTTTGTTTATAAGTTGGATTGGATCTGTCAGTTTTGGTCAGCATAAAAAATCAGATTTCTAATGTACTTTGGACTTCAACATGACATACAGCAGGACAGGCAGCTGAAAGAAACCAAGAGGGATCTTTTCTCCTGAGACCACTTTCGTGCCTCATGACAAGTTAATTAGGAACATGAAGATGGTAGAACTGGAAAGAATTTGTGGAATGATGAATTCTTTTTTTTTTCTTCTCTTGTCTATTGATGTTATAAAGACATTATCAGTCTGTACTAGTGGTGTGCTGTCCCTTGCTCTCACTTGCTGTTTTTATCTCTGCTGACATCCAGGTCAAACTGCCAGCTTAACTCCTCTTGTCTTTCCTCACTTTCTTATTTCTAGTCTTTCCCCCAAAGGTCTCTGCTGCTGTGCTCTGCAGAATTAATCTTCCAGCACATTTCCTTTGATATTTGTAGTGTTGTTATAACTTTCCTCCTTTGTATTTATTGAACTAGAAGAATCAGCTCACCTGGCTTGCCATATAGCATTAGGTATCTAACATAAACCAGTTGCCAAGACTCCTTCTGTGGTCAATGGAGAGAGATAATTATCTCCAGAGGCTGATTCATCCTGTCCATATATAAGGGTAGAATTAATTTGCCAAAATACAGATGCTTTTACCAGTAAATATGTCTCCAAATATCCAAAACTATGTCTGCAGTAGTATGTAATTTATGTCAGGAGTACACTTTTGAAGGAAATCTGGCTGTTTTCACACACTGTGATTCGGCTCACATTTCAGTGTGACCACATTGGATTCCTTTCAGACAAAACAGAAAAGAAAGTTGAACTCTGGGAGTGCACTTAGTTTTCTACAACCTCTGGGCCCTGAACTCCATCCATGAGACCAGATTTGAGTTAAAACCATCCTGAGCCTCTTCTAATCTAAACCATTTCTATATCTAAATTAGCAATATCAGAAGACTGCAGAGTGGAACTCTTGGCGCTGATGACCCAGCAGGCACAGCTTCTAGATCTCTTCAGGTGCCATGGGCTGCATGCTTGTGAATGTAGCACAGTAGGTGAGCGCCTGCTGTGCATCTTCTGGTTTAAATTCAAGTGAAAAGCTTACAAGAGTGGAGAACACTTGGTGTGAAAAAGAAGATAACTGAGAGAGAGATTAATTTGCAAAGTGACCTCCTGATCTAGGCCAAAGCACCACTGTAGAGGCACAGTAACAGCCCAAGACATCTCCATTATCCTGACAGAAATGACACAGAACTTGTCAAAACCAGGACTCTTCTGGAGTGACAGCCAGAGGCCATTGGGGAGATGATATGACCAGTGTTATGTCACTTAAGAGCATATGGTTAGGTGGTTCTGCTGGATGATAGGTAAGATAAATTATTTTGTATAGGTGTCTCTCCCTTGAAGAGAGACAAATCCTACACAATTGGCTATGTAATTTTTGTAGTCACATGAGATGAAGCTGATTCTTTGTCAGAAATTAAACTGCCTCAGTCAAAGAGAATTACTTCAACAGCAGAAATTACCACAGGAGACTTTAGGCATTTATATACTGCCCAAAAAGTCATGCATAAGCATCTTCTGCTCCTGTGAATGCCTAGAGGCAGTGCCACTGTCTCTAGGCTGAGTGCATAAGTGCTTATCTACTGCCCAAGGCCATCTAAGATTCGAGGATAGGAACTCCCAAACCTGGGTCCCTTAAAGACCATGAACTCTGAGCACATGGTGAAATGCAAGGCAAGCTGGCACTCACAGCTGCTGCCGTGCAAACCACTGCCAGAGGACAACTTCCTTTTGTATCTGTTCCTACATGTGTGCACGGAGTTTAGGGAGCATCCCACAATGGATGGGTTGCAAAATTGCTGGTTTAATGCTCTGTTTTCCTATTCATGAACCTCCACACACAAATTACTTGAAGATCATCATTGTGCCACTTGAAAATCTCTGCAGATAAGCAATGCTTCAGCATAAAGAAAAAGGAGGGAGGAGTTAGCATTGCTGAAGTTAGGGCATTACAGAGCATTGTGGTTTTCTTCTTCTCTGCTCCCCTTTGCTGTTGTTAGATCGAGGACCAGCTTAAATGTAATGTGTTCACAATAAAAACCCAAACAAATCCATATGTGCTGCCCCCAAACATACTGAAACAATGCCCATTTTGAAATCCTTTCCACAATAATATGCAAGGTACACACCTTGCAAGATGCACAATTTAGAGTAGGTCTGCAGTGCTTTTGAAAGACATTAAGGCTATTCCTGTCAGTAAGTACTTTCTATATTTCCTTCAAAAAAACGCTTCAAGAGATTGCCCACAGGCTTTGTTGAACAAGAAACTTTATCTGTCAAAGTGCTTTAAACTCACAGTTTGTTAACACAAATCCATTATATTCAAATCATAAGTAAAATAATATCCTAACAAATAATTATAATAAAAAGATAACACTTTGTTAGATAAGAAAAGCCACACTCCTAGTGATTTTTACTCCTAAAGATACTGAGTAGTATCCAGTGAGATTCCCAGAAAGCCTCCAGCTCCAGAGCTATTAACAGGGAACAGAGGCATTTCAACAGTCTCTGTGAAGTCTTAAAACAGAGCTACAAAGAAAATCTGGAGAAGAGCATGAGGTTGAGTCAAGGTTTCTGGGAAGTATTCTGTGCTTTCTTTCACTCTTTTTTTACTCTTCACCCATCTGAAGAACGTTTTTTTCCACATATATTTAAAATTGTGTGCAACTAATACCAGATGACTGATTATAATAAACTATTTCTGCTAGGTGCAAATACTTGGCAAGGAGAGAGGATTTAAGTTAGTTCAGCAATAATTATTTTATTGACTTTTGGCTAAAATGTTAGGCACCACGGCTTTACTGAATGACCTTTAAAAAAAACAATTGCAATATACTTCAAGCCAGTATGCAGTTTCTATTTTGTACATAGGTATCAAATTTGGGTGAATTTTAAAAAGATATGCTCTTTCCATGCTCCATCTGCTTGAATCAAGACCAAAGGGATCCTTTGTTAAGGCAACTTTGCTTCCAAAATTTCAAAAATTAGGACTTTACTGTTGATTTTTAGAGAGATTCTAAGACATGCATTGTTGATTTGCCAGCAGTTATCTCAGTAGTCCTAACTACTAATCAAATTCATTGAAATTATGGGCTTTCTAGACATGTTTTTAATGATAAGGTATAGTTATTGCCAAGTAATGAAGCATTGGTGAGTGTAAAACGTTGCTGGAGCCACAGCTGTATTTCTCACAGGATGCTTTTGTTTCATCACTTCACTCTCGTTCCATCACTGACAACTCCAAATGCCTGTTTGAGACAACTGCTGCTGCAGTTCATCTGCTGTTCATTCATAACTAATCTGTAAATCCCCAGCCCCTTTTCCTTCTGGCCTGTCTATAAGACTTCCCAAGTGGACACACATGATTATACCTAGCAGTAAGGTAGGCAGGTTGTGCCCCCTACAAGGTTTTTTTAGTGCTTAAGAATTCAGCGTGCACAGCCTATGCAGCAGATGTGTGTTCATGTTACTCTTGCCATTAGTGTTAATTTGACCAATTTACTGTTCCTTCAGTCTCTTCTCCCTTAGTTGAAGCTTTCCTATCAAGGCTTCCCTTTAATTATACAATTTTACTGAGATAAAATTGTCTCCCTTTAGCTTTTATTCATTCTAGTCCTTTGCAGAGCTGAAGAGAGAATAGCTGACACAGGGGAGACTGGAAGAATACCCTGCCAAGTAAACCTCCTATGCAAGACAGACGTAGACACGCATAAAAACCACAATGCTGTACTCCAGGGCTACTCATTTCCCTCTTTTACTGAGAGAAATGAGGCGTTTGTCATGTCTCTGCTCCTTGAAGGAGAGTTTGTGTGTTGTGTACCTGGTTGCTAAGATGATCCAAGCAAACAACGCTAGGGAGGGCATAGGAGGACACTGATGGTAAGGTAGAGGTGTTAGAAGTCAGGTGGGGTTGATTGTGCCTTCTTTTAAGTCCTGCCTTCAGAGCAGGAAAGGATTTTTTACCCACTAGAGTACTTGTCTGGAAGCCTTTGAAGTCCCATTGCTGGAGTTGTTTAGTCCCACTGCATTGTATGTTTAGTAGAGATTATAAAGTGGAGAGGCAGGGCAAGAGAAAAGGCACAGCAAGGAGAAAATGGATGAATTTCAAATGGTTCTTTGCTCCTGCAATTATTTGTTATAGACAAAACTTCTTGTGGATGAGTTTTGCTGTTACTAAGTAGCTGAACAGGTTTGACAGATATCACCTAGAAGAGGATATTGAGTGCTCTAAGAGCTGATATAAATAAAATATCATCTCCATTCTGTGAAACTTCACTGCAGACTGAAGGATCACTCTTCTGTTGGAAGAGCTGTTGATTTTTTAGTTCTTTTATGGTTTTGTTTAAAATGGCCATCTTGCACAAAACTGGGACATCAGTCCTGCTGGCTTTGTGGAAGCCTCATTTATGCTAAAGGGAAGAGTAACTGCTTGCTGTTCTTAGTTTCAACTAAAGCCTTGAAGGTTGTAATTCAACTAATTCGCATTTTTGAACATTGATATTGAATTTGGGTTTGTTTGCAGCTTGGCACCCGTTTTTGTAGATACTTGACAACTCTTTCTAAAAATGTTATCAGGGTATTTTCAGGGCTGGTGAACTGGCCTAGTCTGATGGGTGGACATTGGCCAGTTGAGTTGCAACAGAGCTGGCTTATAGTACTGCTGCTGTCACTGGCTTGTTTGGTGGCTCTGGACAGTAATTTCATGACTTTGTGACTCCATTTTCTTTCCTCCAAACCAGAGATGGTTATTTTTATTTCCTTTGTAAAATGCTTTGAGATTTGCTCTGTACCACAGCAAACATTGCTAGTAGTAATCATATATATTGCTCTTTTAATGTCATAGGAAACTATCTCTGATTCTAATTTAGTCCCTGCAGTCAGTGGGGGTCCCTAAAATAATTCAGAATTAAGATATGGGAGAGAGTGGCTGTTGTCCAGACATGCCCACATTCCAGAGATGCAACTGCAGCTCCCCCAGGAATGTCCAAGCTCCCTCTGAGCTCTGGCACTGCTAACAGGGTATCCCTGGTGGTGTGGAGCTCAGCATGAGCTGCTGGATGGATGCTGGGGTGATGAGCCCACACTGAGCTCCGTCCTGCAGCACTGACACTGCTGGAGCATCTCCCCCAGTTAATTTAAAGCTAACACAAGCTGTGGTGGGGCTGTGACAGCAGCATAAAAATGCACCCTACAGGAGACCACAGGCAGCCAGAGCTTCTGAGAAAGTGTCTTAGTTACACTTGCAATCAAGCACAGGCTGCTGGCATCATTTCAAATTCACCTTTCCTTTGGCTCATCATTCTTCATATCTGCAAATATAGCTCAGCTCTCAAAGGGAAGGGTTTATCATCTTCACCTGTCATGAATGGTGTTCTAGACTAGATAATGCTTTTAAGAAAAAATAATTTCAATGCCTCAATTTTCATTTTAGTTGCCATTTCATCCATACATAACTCTGCTCTACCTTCTTTCCCATTCAAAATGTGGAGGAAGCTTTAACATGGTGACAGTTTTGCTGAGAAGTAGGCACTGTCGCTGTTTGGAGAGAGAGAGAGAGAAATCGAGGCAGTGGAAAATTTATCTGCCATGGAAGACAAAGTGGGAGAAGGAATTGGTTCTATTTATTTATTTTTCCCTAGGGGAACCAGTGGTGTTGGGATCACATGGACTGTATCAGTAACTAAAAAATTCACAAACAGTTACATCCTAATCCATTTTTTGCCAGGTCCCCTGTTTTTGTACACCTTGTACCAATGTTTATAAGAGAAATCACAAGCACACTTTAAAATGACACAGCAAATTAATAATAAACAAAATAATTCAGTATTGTATGGAATGAGTTTCCTCTTAGGATGTCTCAGATAAATAGAACATGGTTTAGAAGGGTCTCTGAATGATGGTATTGTAGGAAAGGCATCTCAAAAAATCAAGGAGTAATGATGACATCATTTTCTGGTTTATAGTCTTCTTTTACATGTTTACAATATTTGGCTCCAAATTTAATTGCTTATGGTAAAGTATACATAGAAAGGATCTGGCTTTTAAGTCTCATTAGCTGTGCTAAGTATCAATTCATTTGGCAAAATAATCTCACAGAAAACAATTTTTGCCAGTTCAATGCTCTTTGATGGCTGATTTCTCAAAGATCTATTCTGAGTATAGAAAGGAGCCACATGATTCATTCAGCTTATGCATATCTATTTTATCTCTATAGAATGATTATATATGGAGAGATAAAGGTTTGTTAAACAAAGTATCATTAATCACCCTGTCCGGAAATGTAGACTTTGCAGGAGCACGCTGTAATTTGCATCACTTTTGCTATGCCTTGTCACTGCTGCTGGAGAGAAATAACAAACCTGTATTTATGAAAAGGACAGGTTTAAGATGAAAATAATTCTATCCGAAAACTGTGAGAATGGTACAGAATCCTGTCGCCTGCACTCGATCAACGGGAGAACACTGTATTTGTAATAAATTCCTTTTGCTCTGGATGAGTTCTGCATTTTCAATGAGGTTAACTTGGCAACATTCTAGTTGATTTTAATAAAAATAGCTGCTTTGAGGACAGGGAGCTGAGGTTGCCAAATTTACAACTGCCTTGCACAATTACTCTTACACCTCCTTCAGGGCTACTTAGAACCAGTAAGCAAATTAAGTGTATCGATTGCAATTTTGTTGGACTAACCCTTTTTTCTTAAGGAATAAACTTGATTCCTTTCAGTATGTGTCTGCTCAGAGTGATCTCTTTTCTTTTCAGCCATAACACAAAGACAACATCATGGCTGGATCCACGACTTGCGAAAAAGGCTAAACCTCCAGAAGAGTGCAAAGAAAATGGTAGGTGATTAAGTTTTCCTTGCTGCTCAGAGGGGATTTTCCTTTGTGTGTGTGTGTCTCTTTCAGTTCTTACAAAAATCAGGCATTTGGGGGAATGATGAAAGGTGTTTAATTGCTGCTTTGGTTAGAAGCCATAAGTGATACCAGTTCTCAGTGTGCCATGTGTTTCTGCTTTTTATTCCCCTTTCTGATGCTATCCAAAGCTGAGGATCACAAGTGTGTTTTCTGCCTGTTGTGTGTGTGACTCCGGGACTGACCCTCTCCCTCATCTCCTACAGAGAACTTTGGTCTGCAGAACAGAATCCTTTTCAGATTCTGAGCTTTTAATCTACAGGCGATTCAATGCATAAGGGAAACTAGCAGCACCGTGGGAATATGAATATTGTTTGATTTGTATTTAAAGGTACAGTGCTATGCTATTTAATAGCCAATTTAAACAAAATAGTGTCTGATAAAACAGGGTGTGGGAGGGAGAAAAGAGATCAGTGTCTGTCAGAGTTCAAGGCTGGATTTGGGGGGGTACTACATTGCTAATGCCTTAAAATTTAAAAGCATACATACTGCTGAGGATGCTTAAAGGAGCTGTGGCTGTTTTGCAGATTATTATATTGACAGATTCAGAGATTTGAAATAATACAGATCATACCAGTATAATTTCTGATTTTTCTCTGGTAAAGTTTATCACTATTTAAAGCATATAATAAAGTCAAGGCAAGAATGTGTTGTAACCGATCTGTTTCTGATAAGGGATTTTTTTCATTGTTTTATACTTCCATGTCAGTTCGATTAGTCAGTTAAGATGTTGTGATTTCTAAATACTGCTACTTATTTTATTGTTGTGAGACACAGAGCATTAAATGCATGCATGCTATGTGCATTAATTCAAAGCATTTTTAAATATTTTAAATGTGTTCATAAGTTTTCATATACCGCATCTGATTTATTTTAAATTTCCCAAAACACATTCATTTGGTTAATGTAAATACTATTAACAGAAAGGAAACTCAGGGCTGATTAAGAGGTCACTGAGGAGTTGCTGGCTGTGTGAATTGCAGGGTCAGTGGTTTGGTAAAAAATGTTCCCGGATTGGATTTTTTTGTAAATGGCTTTCTTTTGTAAGATTGCTATACTCCAAAAATAGCTTCCTTATTTCAGCAGCAATTCTGACGTTCTCTTCTGACATCAGAAATTACATGTCTGAATGATTTTGTGATGCTTATTCTAGCACAGACAACACGAGCTCCCAGACTAAATTCTACAGTGATTACAATAGAGGTCTGATACTGAAACAAAACAAGGGCACAGGAGCTTTGCTTTCTAAATCTCTCACATTACTTACATGAACCTATATCATAGCCTGCTCCTTAGATAATAGTAATGGGAAAAGCAGGAAAAAATCTACTAATATCTGTGGAGTAACATTGCAGAGAGTTACTTGGAGTAAATATGTGCTGGTTTTTTGGGGTTTTTTCTGTTAACTGTTGTATACTGAGATCAGAACAGCACTGACATGTTAAAAAATACCTAAGTGTCTGAAACAATTTAAAATGAAGATCAGTGCATTAAAGAAAAAGCATTATTTTATAGCTATTTGACTACTGGATTATTGAATCACTATAGTATGCTGGGTCATGTTGTTCTTTTAAGGTTGCTTAGCTCATTAATGCAAAGTACTTGGAGTGATGCATAAAAGACTTTAGGGAGAGATTTTCTGTTCTTACAATGATTGTTCTTCCAACATCCTATCTTTTCTAAGGTTCTTGTGTTTTTCAAAAGTGTCATTCGTCTTTTTTTTTTTTAATCTAATACCTGCAGAGGAAAAAGTTCTTCAAAATCACTTATATGCCTTAAAATTACTGCACCTTGCCATGGTAGTCCAACCCAAGGGACTTTATTACAGCACAGAGGGATTTGTAATTTTTGTTAAAATTTAATCTAACTTCAATAATTAATTTCAGCTATCGCTTGGTAGATTTTTTTATGCCAAACATATTTTCTGCTACACTTTGTGATTTATTCTGGCATATTTTACTTAGAGAAACAAAATTTAAGAAAGACATCAGTGTTTAGATAGGAAATTATACCTACCTTGATGCTTTATCACTACATGCATAACTCTTGCTTTTCATTGACATTCATTTTGCCACATCTGAAACTTGTATTGATTCTCTGAGATACATTATGACTTCTTTATCATCTACCAGATTCTGCTATCAGGTTCTGATTGTGAATAACGCAAATTTATGTTCTCCTTTCAATGCAAATCCTGATGAATCCTCCTTCTTCATTCTGCCACCAGCACGCAGTTTCCACACCAGACCATGTCCAAGCAGAGCAGGATATCAGAGTCCTGATCTTCTGGGCTGGTGATATTGAGGGCCCCCTCTGCTCCAGGCATTTCCTCTCTTCCACTTTCTGCTCTTCAATCCTCCTTTGACAAAGATGATTTCTTCATTATCTCTGGCTTCTGTAGCTGCAAATCCCAGAGCTTGCTCATTTCCTTTCGCAAAAATCTGAATCAACCTTCCAGCACATCCCTCCTCTTAAAAAATTTTCACATGCCTTTGCCAAGAGATTGACAAGCTCTACCAAGTCAAGCTTTCTTCACCTATGTGCTGTGGACTCCTTCTGTTTTTCTTTAATGATACCTACCGCTCTAAATCCCTTTGTAGGTCAGGAGATTTTAAGTGATGATCTTCATTTCTGTCTCTCTGACGCAGAATTTCTGTGTGAGTTTCAACAAATTACTTTGACTTTTGCTCTGTCAGAGCTACTTAGATGGCAGGACTCTGAAGGAAAAACCACCTCTTATGCTCTGTTTTTATGGTGCCAGTTTGAGTTTCATAATAGCAATAAGCAGAAATAGCTGGCAGTTCTACAATACCAGCTGCAATTTTTTACACTTTTCTGATTTCCTCCAGAAAATCTTGACCTTAATAGAAATAGTTGTTTTTTCCCTGCTGAAACTAAAATTTTTTTTGTTGTCTGGATTTGAATACTACTTTTATTTTTTTTTCACATCAAAATTGGTTAAACAACTACTATGTGTAGAGTACTAGAGAAGGTATAATTCTGCCCCTTGGCATTTCTGAGCTGGATTTCTCATTGCTAAATTTTCTGTAAAGTCATATAACATAGCAGATTCACAGGCTTTGCATGATTACAGGTATATGAGTGGTCTTCTAACTGAGTCTGTTCTTCAGAAGAGAATATGGAAAAGAATGATGAATCCCATAAGGCAGTAAAAAATGCAGTCTAATACTGAAAGGCAGCTCAGCTGTATGACATGAAATATCACATGTTTTAGAAAGTTAATTTTTAATTAAGAAATGTAGCAATTAATTTTTTTCAAATTCTTTAATTCATTTTAGGGAACTTTTATTCTGGAGAAAAATCAGCAATTTCTTCTATATCCAATTTGGGGATTAAACAGCTCTTGAAATTTCTTGGGATCAAATATGTCAAGTTTCACTTATTTCCTTTAAAAATTTCACTAATTTCAATACTAATCCATCCCATTCCATAGTCTCTATCACTCTTAGCCCTCTCTTTCTTTTTATGTCAACCTCCTTTCTCCCATCCCCTAGTTTTCAAATATGAGTAGGCCCACAACTATAAATAAAACTTTGATTTCACCTAGCATTCATCCATCATCTGTCTTTCCATCTCCTCTACACCCACCAACTTGACTGCAAAATATAGATATTTATGTAGGGTGAGCTGAGTTGCCTTTATACTTCATTGACTGCAAATGTCAGCTCTGCCTTGGCACTTAGAGGACACAGACACCAGATTCACCTGCGTGAACACCTGCATGCAGACAGGCTGCTGCATTTCGGTATCTTCGTGTTGAACTGAAGCCCAGCCCATCCCATTTTGTTGGGTTGTGTGTTCCCCATTCCTGCAGTCCCAGGCGGTGCCTTTGATGCTCTCACTGCCCCACACAGCTCTCCAGAATTCATCATTTGTTACCTGATTCCTTACTATGCTGGAGTAAGATGTACCAACCTTTCATATTGTTGTTTTATGGATGCATTTGGGCATAGGCATGCTGGTTTTATGGGCAAAGCTTTACTTCTTGATGCCCTTACACACATTTCTCACTGGAAGCCATGTAGAGAACTTTTATCTTATACGGATATGGTTTGTGTTTTCTGATACCTGTTAATGGCAACTTGTAGAGGGTAAATACTCTCCTACAAATAGCTTTTTATTTGATTGTTTTTACTTAGAACTCCCTTTTGCAGATTAGTAACCCCATTTTGAGTATTATTTAACCAGTTTTGTAATGGAGCTGGCATTACTTGTAATAATATTGATCACAATTTTTTCTGTCATTTTTTGGCATATTGAACATGGTTTTCTCTGCTTGCATTTTCAATTTGCATTAATTAAACCATAACAAAATATTTTGAACTGTTATGACCTTTGGAAGGGCATTTCATGCTGGCAACACCATCTGGGCATTCATTGACCAAAACACTCTTCCATGCCAAACTCACAATAACGATAATAAAAATAAGAAAAGGGTCACCTCATTCCTGGGAGTTCAGAAGACACTTTTCTGGACTGCCTGGTTCAGTGGCACAGCTTATAAGAGTAATTCTTCATCTTTGGATAAGTTTTAAGACAAAATAGCTGCCCACATGTGCATACCTTGGCTGGCTGTGCCCTGGGCAGCATTCTGGTATCTCTCTGGAGCAGGTCTTGCATAGAGTGAAGCTGCCTTGGAGGACACTTATCAGTGTAAGAGATAAGTCCTTCAAGCTGTAATGGACTACTGAGTATTACTTTGCCTTCAGAACCATTAGAGTTTCTCACAGTCTAAGCCATACAAATCCCTGTAGAGTGCTAACAGTGATCTTAAATAGAGCTGGTAATTGCAAGGACAAAAAGGAGTAAAATAGAGAAAAAAAATTCTATTTTCCTTGATTATTTAGTGGGCATCTGGGTCTCCTGTACTCATTGCTCCCACTGCTCACCCAGATAGTGCATTTAAATGGAGAGAGGCCAGGGACCCAGAGGCACACAGCCTGCAAGGATCCCTGTCTTTGGAGGTAGTGGCAACCCATAGTAATTCTTCAGCAATCTGAGGATTTTAGAGGTTGCTAAATGCAGGGCAAGGAAGCTACTATCTTGTCCCATAGTCTTTTGTGAAGAAAACCACAGGCTGTCATTCTAATTGCTTCATGGTGATATGAAAACAAATCACTTCCAATTTCTGAGTTTTATGAAAGAGGGTTATATAAACACATCTTTCATATGCCTGTGAAGATTATTTGCTTGTAAAGTGGACTGAGATTCACAGCTGAAAAGGTTCATAGAGATATGAAGTAATATTTTTGCTAATGGCCCTTTATGCGTAAAGTATTATAGCATGTATAACAAATGCCCCCTGTAAGGAACACAGCATGCTCATCAGTGGTGTAAGATACAGTGAATAATGCATTTTCCAACAGCAATAAAGTTTTACTATTATTTTGTAAGACTTTTAAAATTTTTAATTTAATTTCAGAATAAAATAGACGCATTCACCAGTGAATACCCCCAAACAGAACCAGCACAATGGAGTTAAAATCATAGTACAGTTTAAACTACACTGCTACTGGAAGGTGGTCCAAGGCTACAGGACCACTGCAGAATGGCTATGGTAGCTTGAATTCCTGCTGGAGCTGCTGAAACTACTCACATGCAGTTTCTGAGAGCATCTCTTTTTCATTTTGTTGCCAAGTTAAATGGCTAAGCTTAAGTAGTTTTCAGCTAGAATGTGTAATGAAATTTAGAAAAGGAGGGAGAGAGATTTTGTAAACTCCTCAGGAGAAACAGGACCAGAGTTTTAACAATTCACATCTTTAATGAGCTATAAATTGGATTCCATTCACACTGAAGCAAGTAGCAAAATTCTCATTGACAGCACAAGGTTGGTTTTTGCCACTAAAATGCAAACAACACATGGTATGAGAATAGAGGTGACCTGATATATTCCTACAAGGACCATTGAAAGGAGTGGTCCTGTTTTTTCACATTATGCAAAGATGAAGGCCTTGATGCCAGTAAAGAACAACTGGTTGAAATTCCTTCTGAAATATGCACCTTGTTTAGTCATAGGTAGAAATCAACATACATGATTTTAATCCTATTCTCTCCATAGCTTTAATCCTTCAGTCTGTAACTTCTAAATGACAATGAAACATGATAGATTTAACAGTGAGGGGCTTCTGAGATAATAGTCATTACAATATGGCCAGCTACGGTTGTCTTTATTATTTCTCCTCCCTCTGATTTTCTGTGAAAGCTCTCATTTTTAACAGAGATCATTAATGAAAAAGGAATGTCAATCTTCTCATTTTTAAAAATTATTCTTCCTAATCCTCTCATTTTGTATTTCATCTAGAGAGTCAGCAATTCTATCAAATTTAGAAGCCAAACTTTGGTGTTCTTTGATGGAAATTTTGACTTGTTGCAAAGAGTGGTTGGCTTTTTCCTGGCAATCATTTTGAAGTCCATTGCTGCCAAATAAGAAATACAATGACTTGCTAAAATCCCTAGTAACACTTGTTATTTTGCAGATAGCTTTAAAAGTAGAGTATTTGTCATTAATTCCAAACAGTCCTTGACGGCTCTTTGCTTACAATGCATTACATTCAGGAGAAGATGTATCCAAACCATTCTGTTCCATTAGCAGGTGAGCTTCACAAGTACAGCTACCTCAGGGTTTTGTCTTACTATTAAGTGAATTCCTTGTATTTATGATTTCCATTTCTTCTTGGTTTTTTTTTTTTTTGGTTTTGTTTGGTTTTTTTTTTTTTTTTTTTGTTTTTTGGTTTTTTTTGCAATCTACTTTAGAAAAAGGTCTCAGTTATTTTCCTTTTGTGACACCTGGTCTTTGATTCCAGCCTAAAATCCTCAAAGTGAGTGCTGGAGTCCCTGTTAAATAGAACTGGGAAATCCTGTCTGAGCACAGATATCCTGTTTTTAAGATTTGACAGATAATGCAGCACTTTAAAAAGCCTCTGTCTTTCATGACTAATACCCTCAAAGACCCACTGGCAGATAATCACTGTTTGTGGGACAGGGAAAAAAAACGTGGTAGCATTTCAAGTTTTTTGCGAGGTGTATCTGCCTGAGTGGGAGGAAGGCACAAGCACTTAGTGTGTGGATGGAAGATATTGCAGAGCTGTCGAGAAGGGAGGAACTGCATTTGAAGAATTCATAGTAGAAAGCTTTGGAATAGAATAAGTGGCTATAAAAGGTGGAAAGTATAAAAAGCAGAGATGTGGAGAATGTGTTGCTGGCTATATAAAAAGATATTTGGATTTGTGATGTCTTTAAGCATTAGAATTATTTCAGTATAGAAACGTGAAAAGGGAAAAGTATCTCTGGATATGAGGAAATCCTGAAACCTGGTAAAAGGACTGATAAGGCAAATAGGCAGGATTTTGGAATCCTGACAAGAAATGTTAGAATTTGTTTCCCTTAAACATCAAACCTTTATATGTAATTACATTCTACAGAATACAGTCTAATGTTTCATCAAAATAATAATTTCTGATTACACATTCTGGTGAAACATTGAATCTTTTTGTCTATGCAACTGTAAAAATTAAAAGGCCATAGAAATGCAGAATGATTCCAGATGAATGTAGTAACTTGCTCTGAGCACAAATGAGCCTTACTTACATATCAATATGTGCATATTTCTGTAGACATGCAGGCCAGATTCTGGTGACTCCTGAGGTTGCCCAGAGATCTTTCTGCGCAAAGATGAAGCACCCAGCTCTTCTGTTGGATCCCCTTCCTTCTGGTGCATGAATGAGGGGAAAAGATTCATGTGAGGGAAAAAAAGTCATATCTTACTATTAAAACTATTAAGAATAGCTCAAACTAGCAATTTTGTCTGAGAAATTGTCTAGTCTAGATAACATCTCACCACTGATAACCTACATCTTTCCTATACTGACCCTGCAGTGATAACATTGCTCTGCTTCACTCTGGAGGTAACAGAAACTACAACTTCTTCTGTCTGCATTCTTAAATGTACTGGACACTGGACTTTGTTTCTGTATACTTCTGCCTAAGTAGACTGAAAAATATGAGAAATGTTTTAATTATAGAAAATTTTTTTTAATCTTTCAACTCTGACACCATCATGAAAGACAGGAAATGCTCTGTCTAAAAGTTTTGTTGTTTTGGAAGGAGAGAGCAAAGGTTAAAGGAGAGTTGGATTTATATTTTTAAAATACTTTTTCAATCCCAGCTGGATTTTTCTTATCTATTTTCTTTTAAGTAGCCTGTGACTTTTCCTTTTTACAAGAAAAGTCTTTGCCTAGAGAATTTAAAGTTGTAGTTTACCTTCTCTATAACAGAATATTTACTGGAGGGAGCAAGGCTTTTCCTTACAAAGGAACACAATTCTCACATTTTTCACTCCTTTAACAAAAATTCAGCCATTCTTTTTTACCAATGACAGAAATAGAAACATTTGATCCACATCTGAAATTCCTGTTCCTTCTATTCAAAAAAGTGTCTGGAATATCACTTTCATAATTAAGCAATTCAATGCTTCAGCATTCATTGTGGTCATGTGCAGCTACTGAATCTGAAATGTCTGCCACTGCTCTCACAGGATGGACCTCATACTTTTCATACTATGGGTTTTTGCTGACCATCATTTTATCTTCCAAATAGGTAATTTTTTAGAAATTTTCACCCTTGGACAAAGGGTGGACAAAGTCAGCTATTTTGGGACTGACATTTTTTTATACTCAGACATTTGCATTTTAAGGTTTTCAGACTAAAGGAATCATTCCATTTCTTTTAGCTGTGGAAGTGAGAAAGGATTGCCCTCATTGGTGGTTTGAGGGGCAGATGTTTTTTAGACATATCAATCTCATCATTCAGAGGGTTTAATGGGGACCATTAGGCTGTTGCCAGTTGTAGCTCCATTGATATTCATTTAAATTTTCCATTTCTTTTCTGATGGTCCACTTTGTTAAAAAATACAGATACTTTCATATTTTCTACCCTTCAATTCTCTATGGTCACTTTCTGTGCTATGATATTTCTGCTTGGGCCTTGTGTCCCCACCACTATTTGACTTACTTGGTCTCTTCATAACTGAAGAATACACCTGTATTTGCAAGTTCTGCATTAATATACAAGATCATAAAATGTTGCTCTGATGAGTTGTGAAAAATGGTATGGAAAGACCTTAGAGTGTGTGTCTTCCAAACAATTAAACACATGACAGATAATGCCTGTTCACAACATAGGTGAGTTTCAAAATTCTTTGAACTTTCAGAAGTTAGTCCCCTTCCTGTCTCTTTTTTTCAAATTCTTGGAGGATTTTATCACCTTCAGTTTTGTCTCACCATCCTTTTGTTCTCACGCTTCCCTACACTGTCTGGTCTCATACTGTCATATTTAACATCTCCTGAGTAGTCTAGATTTTTCATTAAATGTGGGTGTTAATTTTTGAAAAGTTAAATTGTTGTTTTGGACTTCTGTTGGTCTAGTGAAAAGATCATGGCAAGTATAACAGTACTGCTTGCTATACTGATTGCTGGAATTTGCACAACAGTTTTTGTTTATAAAATTCCTGATTGTTACTAGAAGATATTTATTAATATATAAATTTCTATAAATAAATTAAACAGGTAATGCTGGATAGAAAAATATAGTCTTAGATCTATTTCAGTAAATGGAACTCCATTAAAATTTCATTATGTCTGGCTTAAATTCCAAATTATTTCAATAACTGAATCTAATACATGGTTTAAAAAGTAGAATTTGTTCTAGCAAGGAGTAAAAGCAGATGATCTTTCCCCTGTAATATTAATCCTACAAGAAATACAGTTCTGAGGTTAAGGAATATTGCCTTAGTAAAGAACTGAAGAATTTTTTCTAGCTGCACTATCACTAGGTAGGCAAAAGCAGAATTAGAAAAAATTGTTATGGATTAGGAACATTAATAAACATACTTTAGTCTTTTACTTAAGCACAAGTAAGATTATAAGTGACACTACTGGAAGAGAAGGTGGCAGAAAATCCTGTCATTATTATTTTTTTTAGATTAATTTTGAAACAGTCTTACTGAATTATTTTTTGTTTAGAGAAGCCCAAACAAACTCTCAGTTAGTGAAAGGTGATAGGGGACTTCTTCAAAATCCACTGAATGGCTTGTGTTGCAAAGCATTGGATTAGGTGGAAAGGTAATACAACTGTAAGAAGGAGGATTTTCCTTTTTCTCCTCCATTGATTGACTTGAAGGGTTCCCTATTCAGATGAGGAGTGTGCTTTTTGAGATTTTGTTTATGCAACACCAAATATTGTAATTATGTCCTCATGAATATTCTTTCCAGAGAGAACAATGTGCATCCTTGTGGCAGTGAAATCCCCATTCAAAATGTGTGTGCCAGCTGTGGTTATTCTGGATTGTTTATGCCTTTGTGATACACTTTCCTTCTCTCACTTCTAATTGTTTTTGAATGACTGTGGCAGCGGTCACTGACAATTAATGACTGATGGGCAAATTGCATGAGTCCTGCCTTTGTTCCCATGATTACTGGTACACTCTCAAAACCAAAATTAACACCACCCTCACCCCCCACATTTCTCTGCCAGCCATCATCTCTGAGTTACTGATCTGCTAATGTTTCCTTCACTTGAGGTTCAAAAAATGTAATAAATTTTCTCTCCTTGGAATAATTTTTAGTAATTACCAGATTGATAGAGAGCCCAGCTAGAATATTTAGTGTGCCAGGGTATTTTTTGTTGCATAGTCCTTAATCTAAGAAAGAAACATAATGGCAGAATCGTATTCCTTTTCTGGGATAGGAAATGAGCCTCATTATTGCCACAGTAGTTAAGCTAGGCATTGTTGTTACAATAGAGAAGGCTTTGAAAAATCAATAAGAGAACCTTTTAAATGTTTTTCTTGTGGAAAGGTGGAGCTGATATTTATATAATATCCTTCTTTGCAAAATAAAACCCGTGCTCCCAGGAAGGTTAATTCTGCTTTATGTTCCTGTTGCATGTACAGTGTTACACAGGGGTAGTGAATTTGCACAAACTTCAGAGTGCATTCACTGTTGTTGGTGTGGTTCATTCAATATTTATACTTTGGGCTGTAGTGAGGGCATGCTCATCTCATCTTCTTGACCTGATCTAGCTGCTTCTGCCATTCTAATCACCATAACTTCTGAGCTGCAGGTTCTGTTAGAAAGGTTTTGCTACCTTGCTCTCCTTATGTACACAGGTCTCCCGCTGATGTTGCTGTAGGGAGCTCTATAAGATAAGAGGAATATTGATATTCATTAGTATCATGTGCAACTGAGAGGAGATTTTGAACTGGGAATATTGCCCGTCAGCTTTTGCTGTTGTACATTGCCTTTCACATGACTGAGTGCCCATCAGCTGAGATGTCATAGAGACTTGAATTTGAGGTTGAAATAATGCCACCGTGGATTTGATCCTTCTGAGAACTGAGCCACAGCTTTTATTTTTCAAACATTATGTGTAGCCAAATTCTATTTCAGCTTTGCATATATTCATACATGCAGATTTTGCAACACCAAGCAAAGCAAGATAAGCTTTAAACTGGTTGAAAGAATTTTGGATTTCTGCTTGGAATTTCTCCTTCTGTGTAATATATTTCCAACACTGTAAGTCTTTGAGTTCAATGCCAGAGATATATTTTCTCCAGTAACTTTAAACATTGCCTTTGGGAATTGCTCATCAAAGGAGTTAAACTAAAAAGATGACTGTGATCAGGTGTTCCTAGGCTGCTTAGTTCATACAATGGGGATTTTTGTTATGCTCTGATGAGAGTCCCTGATGAGAGATGAGAAATATCTTGCTACCATTAAAATTAACATCATGCATGGCTACCTCAGCTTGAATTTTATAGAAAGTTGTTTTCATATTGGACTTTAACATTGTTTTAAGTTGTATTTTTTTTTGGTGAAGTGTTTCAATAATTTTTTTTTTCAAGATACTGAAATCAACTGACTCAAACCTTCAGCACCAGAGTAATGCACTAGGGTTGTCTAAAAACTCTATACACTGCAGGTGTTTCAAGCATATTCAATGTTGGTATTTTTCATGAACTGTGGTCAGAACTGGGAAAGTATAGTCCTACAAAAGGTTTTACTAAATATCTGGATTACAACCTGTACGAAGTCTTTTTGGTCTAAACTTATGTGTGATATTTGACCAGAAAAACTAGATACACTCATTGTTTGAAAGCAGTTTTTTATTCCTGGATAAGTTAAACATAGTTTTCTTTCTATTTTAGTAACTGTTTAAGTTGTTTTAAAAATAATACATTATTAAGTGAATTAGGGCTGTTTTTATTAGCATGTTAGATTTACAAACAGAATTCTGGAGTCCTTTATTGTGATTCTGTAGCTGAAGTAAAGTTGAATCTTATGTAGAATAAATTCCTACTTTACACATAGTGAGGACAACATAGTAAGAGCACAAAATCTGTTTTACTGGCTCATAATAACTATCTGTCTAACATGTATCCTTTCTCTAAGTACTGCTTGGAGCAAATGGTTGAGAAAAGGCTACAAGAAACAAAGGAGGCATAATCCCCATCTTGCACCTTCCTACTTTTTATCTCTCACTGTATTACAGAATCTCTGAGCGGGTGATGGTCTCAGGATCACTGTGCTCTTACTGTCCTTTATAAATGTGTCTAATTCCATTTTTAAACTTTTCCACCCTCTGGGAAAAGTTTCATATGCCATTATCATATTCCTTTATGTGATATTTCTCCAGCAGTATAGAACACAAAAATCTCACGTTGGCAAATGAGGTCTTCCAAATCTCTGACAGCATTAACTATCTCCTCCTGCACCTCTGCAGGTTCTGCTACCTGTTTTTTGGTTGAATGACCAGAACTACACACAGAACTCAGGGTGTAATTGCACTATTGATGGCATAATGCTGTTTCCTGGTTTAGCTTCAGTTCCCTTCTTGACACTGCTGACATTGTGTTTGCTTTTTGACTCCCCATGGACTTAAGCTGGTGTCTTGAAGATCTTTCTCTGAGTGTTAATATTCACTTTAGAGCCCATCATTATGATTGTATGTATGCACAGTTAGCATTCTTATTTCACTTTCTGCATTTCTTTGCATTTATGGAGATAAAATTAATCATCCATTTTAACACTCAGTGTTATGAGATTGTTCTCCAGGTTCTCACAAACAGCTTTAATTTGATTATCTTGAATAAGCTTTCTGAGTCTTTCACCAGTATCTCAGAATCAGGAAAGTGACTTCAGAATCAAAAGATCCTGAGAAAGAACTTATGGCAATTTTATTTACCTTCTTTATGCTTGATCCCTTAAGATGATTATTTGCATAATTTTATTCACCAGTAAAATGGACTAAATCTGTGCTAAAAGAGCCAGAAAGAGAGTTAATACAATCATCTTGTTTCTGAAACAAAGGCTTTAGGAATGCATGGTAACAGCAGCTCCATTTAATTAGCTGAATTTAATTACTCCACAGAAATGAAACCAGCTGGCCCAACTTAGTGATGGAAAAGTAGGGTATTGAAATCCAGAGCTGGACAGCAGGGACTCTTTGTATCTGTAGACACGTCCAGAGAGTGCCTCACCTCATCCTCAGCTTTTATGCTAAATGAGATGGATTTTCCTCCTGCCACCCCTGTCTAGCAAGGTGGATCTGAAGGGAATCAGCGGGGATCGACCCTGGGTGAGAATGACATGGAGCTCTTTGAAGTACATGAGATGATTTTCACTTCAATCTTGGCACACTCTAGGAAAGGCCTTTCCCTTTACAGATCCTGAGGCAACTAGCTTGGGGGATTGACAGAGAAATTTATTTAGTGTGGGATCTTCAGCAAAACTGGTCTGACAAAGCAGTAGCAGCAGCAGGCATTACCTTCCTTTTCTTCTGCAAGACACATCGAGCCTTTTACACTTGTCCTTTATTCCATTCTTGTGTGACTCCATTGATGCTGTGCTGCTGAAGAGCTGTGTAAGAGGTGAACAGCAGCCAGATTTGCTGGGGAATAGGCTTCAGGCTTCATTTTGTTGCTTTGAGAATGTTTTCTAGAATGTACTAGGTGTCTTGTTCTTAAAGGAAATACGGTTATGCTCGGATAGAGCCTTGGAGTCAGGACTGTGTTCAATTAACAACTGCAGGTACAGGGGAAATTTTGTAATACACACACACACACACACACACACACACACAAAATTTTTAGTTTTAAAAATAATTTTCCCTGATATTATCTCTTCATCTAAAGGCTTGGGAAAACTTGAATGAAAGGTTAAAAATTTGGGCCTAAGTTTAAATTCACTTCATCCAAATTTTAAATGTGACATATCAATGCTGTAGTATTATTTAAAATGTTACACTGTTTTTCAAGATTAATAATTTTAAGAGTTTCAGGAAATAAAACTTGTAGCTTTAGAAGATTTTGCCACTGTGTTAAATCTACTAAGTAACCTTAAATAGAACACAGAATAGGAAAAAAGAGAACTTTGAATTAAGGGAACCTTTTGAGAAATAATGCTAATGTTTAATAACACAGTAGCTGTGTTATTTTGGCTTATTAAGAGTATATAATTATTCAGAAATTCACATTCATTTGTGATATATCAGCATCACAGTTTAGTGAAACTCTCCTATAGCTTGATAAACTGCAGGACACTGCATCTGGGAGTTTCTGAATAATTTATCTGAAGTAACGAGTATTGTCATGTGACGCTGTATCAAAGCAACTGCTCAAGTGAAAGCCAGCTGGGTACAGCCGTTGTATATCAAATAGCTGCTTGAGTTGTCTCTCTGGAAAAATTAGAGAACATAATGAGCAAAATTAGAAAACCTGGGGAGCAGCCTCCATGGATACCTATTAGCAAGAAGTAATTTAATTAGTGTGAAATCTGTGAAAGTTCATTATTTACAAAGCTTTGTAGTGTTATAAGAGAAATACATGTCTACATACACACATCTATTAGTACAGCATGGACATAAAATATATAAAGTATGAGATGAGCAATTATTTTTCTAGATCAGCTTTATGAAACACTAATAGAATATTGGCTTAAAATCTAAGGACCCATTTTGTGCCCAACAGAAACTTTTGGGTTGTTTCCCAAAAGGCTTTATACAGTCTCACTAAAAGTAAATGCTTCAAACACAAGATCCAGGAGAGGCTGACAAAAGAGATTTGCTAAGGAGAGATGCACAGCTCTGTTAAGTATTAGATTGATGTTTTTATGAGGTGGGTCTATTGAGAGGGGTCCATTTGTGCGCACTCTGCCTGAGCTGACTAGAAATACAGAAACATGATGTGCAGAACTGACTGAGAGAAGGACAGACCTGCTGAATTTTCAGCAGAGTCAATGGATGATGCAGCTGGTCTGCATCTCTCAGGATCAAGCCCCATTCTAAACATTTATAACTGCTTTTGCTAACTTGTCTCCTGGTCTCCTAGTAAATCTAAGATCAGCGTGGTTTAACAATGAAGTCATTTATAACACCTTTTGGGTCCACAGTTTAAATCACAAAACCAATTTGAGGGTGGATTTGTGTCAATGGCTTTTGTAGCTATGGCTAATTGTTTTTTCTGAGAGACATGGGAGAAATACTGCTTCATAAGGTTGTCATTAGCCTGGGAAAAAAGAGGCCATTGATAAGAGGCATGAATAGAATGGCTTGTAAGCCAAATTGCCAGTTGGGGATTCCCGAATGGCCAAGGGCACAGCCTGTCTGATCTTAGCAAAACCCTGCATTGCAGTGGGGAGCTCTAAAGGATGCATTATTTTGTGATGTTGACCTTAAATCAAGTCTTTTTTGGAGGAAATAAACCAAAAGGCTTTTATTTTCAATAACAGATTTGTAATAGACTTAATTCAAATATGATCCAACACCAGAAAAAATTATGGAGCAATTCACAATGACAGGCATATTTTTTATAGATATTTCGGTACATGTCTGCAGTATATGAAAGCAAGAAAAGGATGCTTCTATAGTACATAAAATGTGAATATTGCATCATCATTATTACACAGGAATTTGAAAGGGGAGGACTACATAACAATTCTCTTACCTATACTAACATAAAGCAATGACACTCTTAAATTGTAAAAATAACCAGAAGAAAAGAATTTGTATATTTAGACAGTGCTTTTGTTTCTTTTCATAGAAAGATATTTTATAAAAATATTCTTTTTAAATGATAGTACTGTTTGAAAGACATTAATAATGACAAATTGGAATCCTTAAGTATCCAAAGACCTACTGATATACTGTGTTAAAATTCAGTTTGCTAAAACATCATACAAACATTAAATGTGTTTTGAAACATTCTTATGATTTATTGAATTTTGCTAGCTAATATCTTTCTAAAGGAATAAATACTATAAATTCCCTAACCTTAATGTGAAGTGGCCCATTCCACATATAGGTACAGAAGTGTGCATCATCAGTACGTCACCTTGTTTACAATTTAATGATGAAAGGTAAAATTAAAAGCAAATCAATTCATAAAAGCATTTACAATATTTACAGGGTGAATGAAGCATTTTACTATTTTCTTTCTTTTTGTCATAGAGGGAAACCGGGTGAAAATGGAAAGGACAAAACCAGTCTCTTACAAGATCTAATTTGACCTGCAGGTTTTGGACCATTACAGGAACATCGATAGTTGTAGTAAAGTCCACACTACTGTGATTTCTAGAATGTCATCTTTTTAATGATTCTAGTTAAATTGCCAAATCCATTATGAGAAAACAGAGCTTTCCTTTAGCCTTGTGAGTCTCATCCATTAGCCTTTTAAGAGAGCTTGCATCAGCAAGCCATCAGTAGCACATTGTGGCACCCAAACCTTCACTGAAATCTTAAAATTCATTTGTCAAATTACCATTTAACATAGATGGACAAAGCTCAACATCACATCTTGAAGAAATACTTCTTATTGGAGCTTTAAGCACACTGTCCCAAGAACCACAAAGTATCCTGCCAACTTCCCTTTTGTGGAAGAAGAGGTTGATAAGTGGCTGTGCAGCACCTCTGTTAAAGCTCACTGTCTATTCTGCAGGGAACTGCTGTGGTGGTTGCTGCTTGAGGAGCTTTTACCTGTTGTGTTTTCTTCCTGGACCACACCATTGGCACTGTTCTGTACAACCTCTTTTGCCAGTAATTGGATTCTGAGTATTCTCTGATTTCCACTCCCTCCCCTGGAAAGTCAAGGCAAAACAAAGATACAACACAGTTTGCTGCCTACTGGAATTATTAGTGTTAAATGCTCTATCACCACTGGGCTGAAAATTGAGTTGTTTATTATCAATTTGAATGCCATTCTGGAGTTCCACTACAGTTAGCCCTGCACTACTTTCATTACAAAATCAATTTCCTGGAGATGCCTATCTCCATTGGTTTAATATATACCACATTGAAAGCTGGCATAGAGGAGCTGGTGCTCTTCCAAGGTAGAAGTATTGACTGCTGAAGAGGAGATGTAGTTAGAATAGGAACAAGCAATAGATTTCCCATGTTTCAGACTGGCTGATGCTCTCTAAGCCTGAAGGACGCATCTTAGTGATTTTTTTTTTACTTAAAAGTCCCCATTCCCACTTCAGCTGTGTGGGGAACTGCTCCCATTCTGTCCTGTCTTTCAAGAAGTACCTCCTGATTAATCCCAGCTGTCCTTTTCCTCTCACCTATCAGCTGTCTTTCAGTGAGTATTTTCCCAGGGATGTTGTCCTAGGTTGACTATATGATGCTTTTATCCCAAATCATCTTGTTTATGCTGAATAATAAGTTTTGCACCTTGAAGACTTGTTCCAGAGAGTGAAGGGGGAGAGAAGAAGCAGCAGTTTGTTTTCAGATACTGCACTCACTCCTCCACATTTCTGCTCCTGGCTGTCTGCAGATGGACAGACAGCGGGACAGAGTTCTCCTTTGCTTTTAGTTAGTTTTAGCTAGCTGAGGCAAAGAAGTTCCCTGGACTGTGTTGTTTTGGTTTTTTTTTTTTTTTCCCTTTTCTCTGGACCTGTTCAAAGCTGCTCTGGCCTGAACACCAGCAGAGCACCGGCAGCTGCACCTGTGGCCCACCAGGCCAGGCCTGGGCCGCGGCATTTCCAGCACCAAGGGACTGATCAGAGACTGAGTGAGCTGAGCTGCAACCCGGGGAGGGGACTTTCTGAGTTTGTCATCTCTTCTGGAGCAGCTAGGGGTTTTATTGTTTAATAAATAGATTTTTTCTACTTTTCTCCAAGAAGGTATTTTCTCCCAAACCGGTTGTGGGGAGGGGCCGATTGAATTTGCTTTCCTAGAGGAGCCCCTTTGGGGGTTCTCTCCCAAATTTGCCCTGAACCAGGACAGATGTACTCTAGACTCCAGCTTCAGGAACCTCCACTCCTCCCACACCAAGACCATGGAGGACCAGAGCCCCCTCTGGGATCAGAGATGGGGGCTGCCTGCCCCTGAGGGACCCCTGTTTTCCTGGAGTGCCCTGTCCCTGCAGGCACTGCCTGCCCTGCAGAAGGGAGCTGCTGTGCCCAGCTCTGAGCAGCCAGGTTTGTGTGCTGCCAGCTGAGCCCAGCAGGCTCAGCCACCCTGTGCTCAGAAGGAGGTCACCTGTATCCTGCACATTTCAGACTGGGAAATCCTCACAGCAACAGGGAATGTAACATTTATTCAACGTGGAGAAGTTTATAGCTGCCTTTGCTTATGCTCTGCCAATGTCACTGCAATCACAAGGTTACAGGAACAACAAGGACACTACATCATGCTATTAATATGTCTGGTTTGGGGCTTTTTTAAGAGGATTTTGCAGCTTTAACAGTTTTATGTGCCTACAGATACTCTTAGTCATGGATTTATTAGGATATTTTTTCTCTTCAAGTATTATTAGATATATCTTCAAAAACAGGGTTTAAACCTGTCTCTTTTGAGGTAATTTAATGTGTAGAAAAAGCCCAACTTTTCTTCCTTTAGACTAGAGGGCTACTTCAACTCTTAAACTGTTTATCATCCTCATAACCTTTCTTTACCTCATTTCTATTCATCCTATTTCCCATGTCTCTTCCCCTTCTCACCCTTTAAGTGATCTCAGCAGATGCTAAAGATGTCAGGCTGATAGCTCTGCAGATACTGACTCTTTATCAGACTTTAAAGATGTTGTTAATTCAGGAGTAAGCAATGTCAGTCCTATATCACAGATTATCTGTCATGGACTTAACCCAGGCCCCTGTTTAGAGAAGGAAAATCTATACACCATGGTCTTTATCTTCCTCAGTGGTGACTGCTGAAATATTTGCAGATTGACCACTGATGATGAATTAGTGTGTAACAGATGTATGCTACTCTGCATTGTGGCATTGTGTCAGAAGCTCCATGTTTGATGGCATTTGGGCTATTAACCAATTATAATCATGGTTATTTAGTATTTGCACCACATAATGCCCCACATAACCCACTATAAATGAATCACTAAAAGCACAAAACTGAAAGCCACAAGTGCTGAGCTAATTAGAAAAAAAGTAGACAGAATGAAAAAGAAAGGAAACAGTGGTTTTTTTATATATAATTTATTAAATTCTCCTCTAATCCCCTCTTTCTATAGCAGCTTAGCATTTACATATTTCCCTTTTGCTATGTATCATAAACCAGGCGTATCTTCTCCTGCATTTTTTCTTTCTAATAACTCCTGCCTATGTTTCCTAATTTTTTTAATTTGGTAAATTCCCCTTTTCTACTCATGTGTCTTTTTAATTAGGCATTTGCCCATCACCCCTTTTTTTGTGGAGTTTCCAAACTCTTAAGCCGCTATTTCTGTAGCCTGCCCTTGGATTTCTGCAGGCAGATGCCTCTGCCCAGGCACAGACCAGTGAGGTACAAGGAATTGCAGATGTCATTATTCTGCAATTATTTTGTGTGTATGTAAATTGTTGTTTTTTCTCTGTAATTAGTTTTTTCCCCTAGATCCTGGTTGGGTTTTTTTCCTTATCAAGTTCCTCAGACAGAGAATATCTTCACTAGACAGGCAGGCATAAAATCCTTCTGTAGGGAAGGAGGCTGCATGTTTACAGTGCTGGGTATGCAGAGTAGATTTCCACTCAGTGGACTAAATCAGAACTTAAATGATGATTTTAGCTCTGCTAGCTTCCCATTCCATAATTTCAAGGAAATGTTTTGGATTTAGGGTGTATAAAACTAACAAAAACTTTACCATTGTTTATCAAGCTACATGCTCTAGTTTCAGGATTATCACCTTCCAAGAAGAGAAAACCTATAGTCTTGTTCTAAAAAAAGATAGATGAATGCATTACTGCATGAACATAATCCTTACTGGTATCTTTGGTTTAAAATGCCTGTTGAAAATCATCACTATGGAAAAGCACATATCTACCTAGAAGTTTGAAATATCAGTTCAGAAATCTACCATCTTATTAAAATCAACTTTTCAGGTACTTAAGATATTACTGTAGAAAATTAACAATATAAATTTAAATTTAGAGCTCTGACAGTTGGCAAAAGAGTGTCACTTGCTTGCCTGTTATGTAATGACATGCCCAAAGTTACTGAACTGTTAAATTAAACCTTTCCGTTATAGTGCTGATAATCAATGCGCTAATATTTGTGTAAATTTGCTGTGCAACTTACAGCAAATTGTGGGGGGGAGTGGGGGGAAGTGGTGTCTGTATTGTATTTTTTGCTTTTAAATTTGTTTTTTGGGTCAATTTAATTCTGCAAGCACTCTCATCTTTTACTGGAAAGATTTGCTGTCTGGTCCTAAACTCTATCTAGCCCTAACCATCTCATCCTCCCTTAAACTCATGTGTCAGCAGTTTGAAATTTCTTACATGAACTTCCTCACACCAAAGGAGCAGTCTGAACCCACACATGCTTTTGTCTTTGCTATGCCAAAATGCATCTTGTGGCTATTGTCAGATTTCAGGGGGATTTAGCAGTAGAAAGCTGCTCCAAAATCTTTCTGGTACTACAAAAGATGGTGAGAGTTAATTTCTTAAACTTTGCACCTCTGTGAGGGAAACTGTTTTCAGGCAGAATTGTGTCTGAAGGTGATGTGCAAGCAAAGATTTGACTGTACCTTGGAGTTTCCTCTTAGCTCTCCAGGAGTGCCCAGTGCTTTATTTTCTAGAGAGTATCTAAAAATACACTTAGGCAGGGTGTCACCTTCCTGGGAGAAACAACTTCGTCAGATGATTGATAAAGGCATCCTGGCATAAGGAAACAGCTTTATTAAGTACACAGACAGGACATGTTTTGTTGGCTCTCACCTAGACTTGCAGTACAGACCTGTCCTTCAAACTTCTGACAGGGAAGTACAGAGACTTTTGAAAACCAGGCCTTTTGTACCAGGCTCTTTATCACAATGAACTCTAATTCAGTAACTTAGTGTTCATCTGTATGCATACTACAATGAATAGTCAATCATTTTTCATTTAATAATGTAACATGTCGTTTTTCCCGTTTGCCACTTGCAGCTGGCATTTTTGCAATGCATTTTATTTTTCAGACATCTTCTAGTGAATCACCAGATAGAGCAGCTGTGACAGCTATCCATTAATTATATCTCTGTATTAAAGTCTAATGAAAATACGACTTTCAAGGGAAAGTCTCCAGTAGTGTCCAAGTAGCAGCAGTTAAACCAGCACTATCTGGTAGTTGAATTGGTGGTTGATTAAATATTTGTATAGAGATTCACATAGCTGTATTAACCTCAAATATTATTTATGAACAATTTGCCTTTGGGATTAGAATGAAGAAAAGCAATAGACTTTTTATGTCTCAGTGGTAATTAGTATTGCCTTGATGCACATTTGCACTATGCCAATCACAGGCAATCCAAAGTCACCCACATATGTGTCATGGCCTTTCCCTTGATTTAGACCAAGCAGAGCTTCTGTATTTCAGATACAAGAAAGTAGATAAGCTGCCTTATTCTATCTACTTCAATTTATAAAAAGTGAAAAGAAAATAATCAGCAAAGGTTTAAAGGTCTTTTAAGATATTAAAAAGTGAGTGATGTGCAAGATGGAAGCAGCTTTTTGGCTTCACTGAAAACAGAAACTGAAATCAGAAGGCAATACATAAATGAGTTCATAATTTTGTATCCCAGCTCTTCCTGTGACTCTCCAGTCGGCACCTGATTTGTGTGAAGCGAGATAGGATCAGCCTGGGGACACATTGTTAACCCAAAGGGCATATTCTCCCTGTGGGCTGGGGCTGGAGACACCCCACAAATGCAGCCATTGGAGAGGGGCAGAAATGAGGGGAGTTTGATTATGCAGACACCTACAGAAGGAATGCTCGGGTCCTGGAGGGATTCCCAGGAAGATGCAGAAAAAAGCCCCATTCAGTAGGGTTCTATTACAATCCCATTCAAGAGTTTATAGACTGAAGCTTATGCTGGGGAGGAAGACCTGTTTCATTGATTACTAGAACTTGCTCATCATCTGTTTTGTATGATTCTGACCTTTCCCTAAATGAAATGGAAACTTTTCAATTTTCTCATTGAAAATAAATGCAAGTGGTGTCAGCAGGAACCACAGACATACCATTTCTGCCAACTGTGATTTTCCTGTCAGTTTTTTTCTTTTTGTTACTGGTATGCCATAATGCTGACAGCTTTTATTCTTTAAACAAAGCCTAGCAAGGAAATGTCTGTTGAAATGTGATTATTCCTTTTACTGACACACATGGGGACTGTTCCCACTTCTGATTCTGCAACCATGCTCCTGAAATTGTCACCCTTCACCTTGTTGGGTTTTTTCAGATGCCAAATATTTTCTAGGGTCTGGCAGAATTCCAGAGAAAGTGCTGCTGTGTTCCTGCTGAAATCAGCATCAGACATGATGATGAATAAAACCCTGTGTATTTCAGTTGCAGTGCATTCAGGCATAGATTTTTACTTACCACAATATTGCTTCAACTTGTAGAAATTTTTTCTTCATAAGCCACAAAAACAAGCTTCACTATGGCTACACTTAGAGCCCATCTCTCTTTACATGCTAGCCTTTTTCTGTTTCTCCTAGTGGGAAAAGGTGGAATTAGTAGCATAAATTTATTGCCAGCAAATTTAATACTCCACAAGAAATAATATGTCTATTAGTTCTTCTCTTGGAAGGTTTCAGTATGGCCCAAAGTCTAAACTACTTAACATTCATGTCATCCATTATATGGTACCCACTGCATCTCTGATACAGCAGAATTAAACCTTCAACAGAGAGAGGAGGTATGAACCTCAGTTTTCACCCTGGCCTGACTGGATGTGCATGAGATTATCTCTGCTCTCTTCTGTGAACCTGAATTTGTCATTGGCTTTGGTTGCATTTACATGGTGGGGGAAAAAGCATCCATAGAGTTTCTGGCAATCTAAATGGCTCCTGTCTGCCTTCTATATGTGGACTCCAAAGAGAATCCCAAGATCAGTCATATGGTGCATTTCTTTCCCTGACACTTACCTCAATAAAGATCACGGAATCCTGATGGAATTACATCTGAAACAATTGATTATTAATAAATATAAACTAAGATATATTTCCTCATACACTTCACAAATCATTTCACTCTTCTTTTAAGGAAAATGGGATAGGGAGGTGACTAAACAAACTTAGAGGACCTGTTGAAAGGAAGGAGGGGAATCCAGAAAAGCAGAGCATAACAGTGGGACTTCAGGCCTTGGTTTGGGAAACAGCCACATCTGTAAGAAAGGAGGCGTGATACTTTCCCTTAAAGAGGAGGTGACAAGGAAATTTTTGTTGCTGTTGTTGTCAGGATGATTTGTAAGATGCTAGCTGTTTAGTGCCAGATGAATGCTAAGAAATTTAATGACAAAAAATAGCTTATAATTCAGCTGAAGTACCTCCCACCCCAAATCTCCAAACAACTGGGAAAAGGAACATGTATTTTAACTCCCTCATCCTTGATCAACACCCCAATGAACCCAAATGCTTATCTTGTGTATGGAATATATCATGAGGCTATCTGATATGTTAATGCAGTCTACTCTACAAAAAAAATAATCATTGCTGTTAAATTTACTACACCTATTAACACCTAACTCTGCTGCTAGCACCCCACAGAGCATTAGCCTCCACCTTCTGCTACTGAAACCAGCTTTTCAATGCAGATGTGTGCCTTTTCCCTCTAATCCTTGAGAATAATCAGACACTTCATCCAGCAAGATCATGTCAATATCTGCCAGCCTGTTCTAAATGACCTCTGGACCAGCTGATACTTTCTACTACATGGTCACCCAATATTTGGAATGGCTCTAAATTTTTTTCCACTAGGCTTTAACACTGTAGGAAACACAGACTTCATTGAAACTATCAATTTCACATATGAACATGGGCATTAAAAGGATATGATTTGTATCTCATTCACCCCTAATATACAGCCACTGATTTATGCTAAAATTGTAACTCATAATGATCAAGACAATCACCATAGTGATTACCTGTGGCAAATACTGTTTCTTGCTACTAGATTTCAGGAAAAAAAAATACAGAGTATATTCATAGTCTGTCCAGTTGATTTCATAGGGTTTATAAATAATCCCTAAGCTTCTTTGAATATTTTTAGTAATTAGAATCTTAACTTCTTACACTCCTTCTTTAGATTTCATCTTCATCAAAGAAGCATTTATAGTATAAGGTACCTCTTCACAATTCCTTCCATGTTCTTTAGCTTAGGTGAGACAAAATTAATTCTGCAGTAAAAGACAATAGAGAAAAATTACAGTGTTTCTAAATCCTAGCACTCTCTATGGTTTTAAAATAAGGAAAGTAGCATTATTCTTAAAATTAATTTTCTCTTGTTTACCACTTTTTGTGAGTCCTCTGTCTAAAGAATTAATCCATTCCTCTGCATAGCTGCATTGAACCATGGACAGCATTCTGCATTCTGCAGTCAGCTTTGTTAACATTAAAATACATGTTACATGGGCTGTCTGGAGGTGATAGATGTCCTTTTCCTCTGCAGTCTCAGAACCCCAAATCTAATCAAGTCGTGGAAGTCCTGGGGAAAAGGCCAAGATCCAGTAGTGCTAGGGAAGATGATGGACAGCAACTGTGTAAAGTTTATTAGGTAAAAAGACCTCCTGTCTTCTTTTTTAATAGTTTTGAGAAGAAAATTTGGTGCAAAAAACATTGAAGGGCTTACTCCAACTCAGAAAAATTAAAGCAGACTTTCCAGTGTGATTCTTCTAATGCTTGTTTTTTATTTTGAAATTTGAAATCTGCGGAGTCTGCAAGGTAGAAAAAAGACTTTATAAATTTTATGCAGATCAGTTCAGAATGTAGTGATTCAGACTACTGAAGGAAAAAAAATACTTACAAAATAAAATAAAAATAGATACAGAATATTTATGTTTATGTATACCAAACAAAATATCAAGCTATTTGTCCAATTGTGAAGGAAAATCTTTCTTTTGAATAAAAAAAGCAGAAAAAATATTTTCTTCTTTTCTTTTGATTTTATAGAAAATATATTTTAATTTACTGTGATTTGCTGTAGGATTAAAAATTAGTGGGTCTAAAGTTTTATGTTCAATTGGAAATGGCATAATGTTTTTATGAGCTGGTTTAATTCTGTGTGCACATTCAGTTTTTCAGACATTGTTATAGTTCCACTGTCCTGAGCTGTGCAGAGAAGGCAGACAGCTGGTAGTTCCTGCTGTTTGGATTTTCTCTCTGGGGCACAGCACCTTGGAATGCCCAGTGAACATTGAGTACAGAGATGTTGACAATGCAGGTGTTTAAACCACATTGTGCATTCTGCTCTAAGCACTGCATGAACAATATCAGATTCTGTAGCCCTGAACAACATGTTTTCTTAAATCCTGCTTTATGGACTTAGCTCTCCCTGTGTGGGCATATGGGATATTTCATAACCAATGCTTCTAGGTTAGTTACACATCACAACAAAAGAGAATTCTTCTGGCATTATAAACAGCTCTGGTTTAAGCAGACATCAAAACTGGAAAGTTTTCTATCTGAAAAGCACACACAGTGGACTTCTCAGTGAAGAATTCAGTGTGTTTAAAAGGACTGTGTATTTGTTAAAAACACTGAGGGTACAGTCTTCCTTGAGAAATAAATAACTGGAAATAACTGGAAATGGAAAACAAATCCAGTCTAGCTCCTCACTGTGATTTTTAGCACTTGTTGGTATGCCACATTGTCAATAAAAGAGAAAAGAAATATTTCAGTAAATGCATTACAAGCATTACTGTTGTGCTTTGGTAGACTTGCTGTATCAAGTTTTGCAGTCTTTGTTAATACACTTTACAAAGCATAATGGTAATATGTTATCTGAACTTGTCACTTAGGAGACTAAAACCAGTTAATAGAGCAAATAAGAATTACAATTTTCTCTGAGTGACACATGCCAATGTTTCTGCATTATTAGCTAGTCCAATGAACAATAGAAGCCATCTTTCCTCACAAAAAAAAATCTTGGTTTTGAGGAAATATTACTGATTTACTGTTCCAAACAGTAAAAATTAAGTCAAGAAAAATGCTCTATGGAATTTTTGGCTAAATTTGAGTTTATAAGGGGGTGAACAAAAATAAGAACATTATGAAGTACATGCACCTTGATTAGAGCTGGTGTAGAGCTGTTCAGCTGTGCAACCTTAAAGATCTGTAAGCCTAAGGTCCCCACTTTTGCCATATAAAATAGGTCAGAGAGGGGTTTTTAATCACAGTGTGAAAGGTGGTCCTGATGATTTGTTGGAGGACACATGATTTTTTCAGGCAGTCCTGACCCAGTGATAGTTTCTGCTGAGATTATGAAAGAGATATGAGACTCACCTTGAATCCCATAACATTTATGGCACAGGTGAAGGTACACCACTGTATTCAAATCCCACCTATTCCAGTACACAGACTGAAGTGGTAAGTGTGAAAGAGCTCTGCACCCATTACAACATCTACAACATCAGTATTCCAGTTCCTTCCAAAAACTTGGGATTTATTCAGAAGGGGCTGCAAAGAGAGTAAAATGACTTATTGACATCACTAGCTCTTTGTCTGTGCTGGGCCCTCATTCCTCCAGACCCCAAGGAGTGAATTTTGGAGAGTTGAGGAAAGCAGTTCTCTGCTCTAAGGATCCACATCTGCCGTTCCGGACTTCTTTGCATCATGTCCTATACACCTTTCTCACCCCAGACTGAAATATTGATGGCTTAACTGTATGGCAATGAGAAAGCAAGCTGTGTGTCAGGGGACAACCAAATTCACTCAGCAAACTAGATAAGGTTTATGGTAATGTTGTTCAGTGTTTTAACAGTCTCTGCAAGTTAGCCACAGCAGGAGATTCTGTCTCTGTACAGTAAACAAGAGCTGATTGATTTTGTAATCTCAAGAGGGACACCTGCCTTCCCATTTGACTAAAGCTCTCATTTCTTTTGCTCTAGTAAATCTTACAAGCTAGAGAACAAACAGCACTCTAGTACTTCATACATTTAAAAAAAGAAACTCCATTTCCATCTTCCAGAAGACAGAACTGTAGGTGCAGAAGGTCAGCAGTGCAAATTCTCATGCACTCTGTAGCACCATGCTCTTGAAAAAGAGCTTTTTCTTTTTCATACAGCTGAGACTATTTTAGCATCTGTGTGGTATGGACTGTGTCCTCCTCACTGCATGCATGTTCCTTTTCTACAATTCTATTTATACAAACAATAAGAAATTATTTTTTAAAACCAAATAAAAAAGAGGAAAACCAATCTATAGCTGTTAGAGAGTAGTGTAAAATTTATGCATTTAAAAGAAAGCCAAGTTTTCCATAAATTATTCTTCATGTGTTTTGAGCCTTCTCATGCTGCTTTCTTCTCTGATTTTTTATAATTTTTTTTTTGCATACTAATTTTGAGAGGTATCCCTGAAGTTATTTAAAAGACATGTAGATGTGGCACTTAGCGACACAGTTTAGTGGTGGACTTGGCAGGGCAAAGGAAATGCTTGGGCTTGATGATTTTAAAGGTCTTTTCCAGTGTATTGGAGAGTTGGAAATTGTATGACTCTATGGTTTTATATGTCTCCTGAAGCCAATAAACCTGCCTCTAATGGCATGTGCCCAGATTTTAGAAAGGCCACTCCTGTTTTCATTGTGCCTTTTTAATGCTTTGTAATTATCAGATGTTTGGGGTCTCTTTGCAGTGCTGTGTTATCTTATAATCTAGAAATTTTTTTTTTCCATTTACTGTGACTCTAAAGAAAATTATAATTCTTTGGAAATACTACAAAGAATAACTTTACAGTAATTTTAATTCTAGGGGGAAAGTATTTGTTTCATTTTCCCATTGAGGGAGCACCTTGTTTATTTCCAAGGAGCTGAGAGCTGTCCAGGAGTCGTGGTGTGGGATGGGAACTCCCAGCATGTTCCTGAGCCCACAGGCACCAAGGCAGCTGGATGCCTGCTGAAACCCCCCACACTCCTTGGGAAACTGTGCTGTGGGGGAAAAGCCAGTTTGCACAAGCCACTTTTCTTTAAATTCAATGAACTCTACCCCTTCACAAAATTCAAAACTACTCCTAAGCCTGGTTCAGTTCTCCAGGCTGCACCCTTGGTCCTTTGCTGTCTATTTGGAGTAAAATCCCAGTGCATGTTCTGCACACCATGTATCCCAACATGAATTTCTGTTCCTTGTAGAATTCAGGTGGAAGATGTGCCTCTGAAAGCCCTTAGTAAACTTATACAGCTCTTAAATTCACAATTGTGCCCAAGATAAATGCATTCAAATAATAAAGAGGGCTTTTTTCAACATTAAGCATTCAGGGATGAGGAAACACCAAAATTTAGGCAGCATTACCAATTCTAATCCAATCCTTTTTGTGTGAATCAATGTATGTGTTAACTGCATGAGTTTATTAAAAAGAATTCCTGGTCTGATTTAGTATGGCAGACACCCAGCACATAAGTTTTATGTTAAGTGGTTAAAGATTTACAAAATCCTTAAGCAATTAAAGTTTATTTTAAAATGGGATGTCTTCAGCTCAGTAACTGTGCTTTGTGCTATCACCTGCTCAATCCACTTCTTTACCCATAGTCTTCCTTCCAATTTAAGTTCTACTAGCTTCAGGTGACCACTGAAATTGGGATTTAACATGTTAAATAATGCTATTAATAAATACGTATATGTGTGTATTTTAATATGTCCAAGTTCTTTGAAAGAAAATTAATTTTCTAACAGCATTTCCTCTAAGATGGGAACAAGTTTTGCTCATTTTAAACACAAGGAAACATTTTCGTTGTGAAGAGCAATGACTAAATATTGCAAGGTAATTTGAAAGGAAGATCCTAGACTTTGAGTTAATTTACAGTTGAGTTATGGTCAAAGGAAAGTAGTTTTTCTTCAGCATCTAACCAAACTTCCAGAGCAGCAATTGTGTTGAAAGATGATATTAAATTCTTTAAACTTCTAGTCAGCCTATCAGAGATTTAAAGCCCTACTGAAATGGAGTTCTAGCAATTGAGGAGCACTTTCTCAGGTACTGTGTAACCCCTTTTTCTGGTGCCACTGGGAGGCACAAAATTTTTCAAAACACTTAATTGCAGTTTGTCATAGAACTGAGGTGCCTTCGCTAGTATTTTGTCTTCATATACCAATTACTTGCATTTTCAGTATTGCATAGAAAAAGAAAGTGGTAATATAAGGAAGAAAATGAAATATCCTAAGTGAGAATGTATTTTGCAAATGGTAATATAAGGAAGAAAATGAAATATTTTAAGTGAGAATATATTTTGGAAGTGTATAAAAGAAAAAAATATGTAAATACAAATTTTAAAAGTTCTGATTGGGTTTGTTTGGGGGGAGTTAATGCCTTTTGAAGTCAATGTCAGTTTCAAAACTGTAAGGGAAGAAATGAAAAATCATCAAGCAGTGCAATGTCCTTAATCTTCAGGTTTTACTCCTCCAGGCTGTCATTACTCATCGATAGTCTGACTGATGTGAGCTGGACAACTTTCGTGTTATTCTGAAGTACCCATTTTGACAAGGCAAAATTAGTAACATTTGCGGAGTTCTTAGCAAATATCAGTTATATTGGCAGGCAGCATTTATTTCTTCAGCCTGGAAGTCCTAGAATTGAGGATGCAGGATCCCAAGGGAGAATAATTCCCTTCAGAGATAAGTTCATGTCAGCTTTCCCTTCAGAGAGGTGGGTGAATTTTAATTAGGTGCATCTGGGATTTCTCCCATTTCCCAAGCCTCCCCACTGCCTTCCAGCTCTAGCAGGGTCATGTCTCCCCAGCTCCTGAGTTGCATTTGATCCTTTGAGAAAGTCTCAGTTGAGATTTAATAAATAGACCTCCAGAAAGTGTGCCTCCATCTCCATATTTACAGCTATAACAAAGCCACATCAGAAGCACCAATATAAAACACACCAGCTACTGAAATGGAGAAAGGGAGCAAGTTATGCAACCCTTTATCTATTGAGGTTAGATAGCCAAAAATAAAATCACCATTATGAAACTTCCGAAACTACAGAGAAACTTATTTGATTCACTTTTTTTTTTGTGCTATACATACCCAGAAAGAGTTGCAGAAAGATTTATGAGAATCAGAAACCTTGGGCTTCCTTACCCTACACTGGGTAGGTCCCTGGTAACCTCTATCCCATGTTCTCCATCAATTAGATACTTCCTGATTACAAATATTTTCACCTGTCCGTGAATCCAACTTCACTGGAAGCTGTTTCTCGATCACATGTTTTGTATTCCAGGTTAGCTATGGTCCATAGTCCTTTCCTTGGAGCTGTTACTTTTTAGGGAAGGTTACATTAATTCTTTAAAAACTTTAGAATTGCTTTTGTTTATAACAAAAGCAAGGGACTGGTTTTCTTTGAAAAGAAAGTAATGCTAGTAATGCTAGTTAATGTATGGTTCTGGTTACCCCTGAAACAGAAAAATTCTCCCAAAGCCTGTGATCCTTTATAGCAGTAAAATTTGATCTCATCTCTTTGCCCTTCAGACAGCCTCGCATCACTCCTCTAATACATTAGTAACCTTCTCCACCCAGATCTCAGTGAAATGGCAATAATTATCTGCCATCTAGAAACCCAGTACCCCACAGGAGGCTCGTGTCACCTCTGAGAGTGTGTCTGAGTGAGGAAGAAAAGCAGAATCATGTCTGACTGCTTGCCAAGAATGGAGAGGAAAGTGATACCACCAACAAAGGGCTCAGTTTAGTGAGGCTGGAGGGCATGAAATGACTGAACAGTTCAGGCACCTTGCACTGAAGTCAAGGTCAAGCTGAAGGCAAGATCAGAATTAGTTCTTTTGCCTTGATGGGGTTTTGCTATTCTTTCAGTTCATAATATTTTTTAAGAGAAATATATCAGCAGATGGAAATGCTGAGCCACAGAGCAAGGTCAGCTGCTACCTTAAAATATGTACCTTGGACTATATAATCAATATTCTCTCTCTCTTATCTGATGTCTTCCTTTCTGACTGGGAAAACATTTGGGAAAGACATTTGGGAAAAGTCACCATGCCTAAAAGTTAGGGATATCATCAAAAGAGTGCAAGTGGAAAAGATGATGTGAGACATGCAAATTGGTATGTACAATATAGAAGTTCAACCTGTATAAGGCTGCCAAAAGCTGAAGTTTCATAATGGACATCTAATTAATATTTGTTGTTCTAAATTTTCCTGAAGTCTGTCTTGGCACTGGATGCTCATATTTCTCTGTCTAGCTTCATCAGATCTCTGTCTCTGATCACATCTCTAGTGAGACAGACTTTGATAGAAAGCCCACTAAGTTATTCCACCACATGAAAGTCTGTGTCTTGGTAAGATACATTTTTAATTGGTCAGAGCTGTTGTTTATGCTGTACCAGACGATTCCTTTGCTGTCTCATGTTTATCATTTAATAGACTATCAGAAAGCAATTATCAGGTTGGTTTCACTTTGTCAGACTGGCTGCAGTATACTTCTATTAAGGATTCAAATAAGTGTTGAATTGTGTTTACTGCCTGGTTTTCAACTGGTGAAAGTACACACGAGTAGAACATCCAGAGGAGAATAATCTGTTTGCTCAGGGTACTGAGGAGCTTAATTCTTAGATGATTCCTTATTTCTTTTCATTTTATTCGTGAACATAAAAACCTTCGTTTACTTAAGCATTGCGGTGTGTCATTAATTCTATGTAGAGTCTGTAACTACCGTGCTGTTCTCATCTATAATTTAAATGAGGCTTTGCACTCAATCTAACTGAACAGAGGAGACAGGTACCATAATAGCTTGCAATAATTGACCTGGCGGAGCCATTTTGGAATCATTTGAGAGTAATATGCTTGACCCTGCAACCTTTCCTCCCACAGACTGTCTACTTTCAATCTTGCAGTTCCAACAGAGGCTATTAGCATGGCATCATCCCTGATTCATGGGGATGTGAAGAATGAATGCATTATAAATGGAAGAAAACATTTTGCTCTCTCTGCCATAGTAGGATGTTGGAATTGAGAGGGATCAAAACACATTGTTTGAATTCTTGTAGCTGAGATCATGGTGGTGATCAACACAGGCACATAGACAGGATGGATGCCAATAGGTTTCCCAGTTACAAGCTGGAAAATTGTTTTGCCACTGAGTTGGTTTGTCTGAACATGAACCTTTTCTATGAGGGGGAAATTCTGCTCTGTCTGAGGAGTATTGTCCTTTCCTCTTCTTTATTCACTTGGGAGGTGCAGTTTCAGGTCAGACCACTGTTCTCATAGGAAGCCAAGATTGTGACTTGTTGCATTCTCTGTCCTCTTCAGCAAGAATCCTGGGAGCAGCAGAAGAAGCAGAGCTGGAGTCAGAGATGTGAACAGCCATGGGATGGTTTTGGTGGGGTATCTAAAGAACAGAGTATATTTGCTAACAGAATAAATGGCTTGGGCAGGAAAAAAGGAAGTAATGATTTGTTGCAGCCCTCCCACCCCAAGTCAGAGCTCGGCTCTCCTGGCTCCCCTTGCTGTTCTCAGCTGTGGTGAAGAGACATGGGGTGCTCCTGCTTGTGTGTGCACAGGCATTTATTTCCTGAGGTTAAATGGGGGAAACAAATCATGGACTTCCATGTGAAATTGCATAATATGGACAAAACGAGCAGAGATGATGAATGAAAGGGTGAGATTTACCTCACTGCAACTGAAATATCACAGAGTAAAATCACACTGGCCAGTCCTTTCCCACAGGCACCCCCCACACCTGGCCTTGCTGTCCACCATGTGCATTGCATGTGGATGGGGATGCTTGTGAATTGAAGAGCTCCCAAAAAGGAAATCATTTTGGGTAGACCTTTCTCTGGCCTTGGGATTCCTTATATTGAGAGCTAAAGTAGTTGAAAAGGCAGCATCCCTCTTAATAATTGTGTGGGACTTTTGTGGCCAGGGCCAACAGTTCCCAGGAAGGGCAGCAAACCTGTGCAGCAGCTGGGAGCTTTATGGAACTAAAAATATATTGAGGATTGCTGAGGATTGCTGAGGCAGTCTGTGAGTCAGGCAGGGAAAAACAAGCTGGGCATGAGAAGCAGAATTGCTGTGGAAGCTCCAGATGCTGCAGATGGTCAGAAAGGGTGTCAGGCCAGCCCCACAGACCCCACACTTGGGCTGGTGAGGCTTTCTGGGGGTTTGGTAGGGAAAATAAGACTCATTCCCAGTGAATGCCAGGGTGCCAAAGGCTTTCTTGACTGAACTTAGTGACATCATGATTCTGCTCTTTTGAGAGGAGTGGGCAGAGAGGCTTTGGACCTCAGCCTCTGATTAAGTGATGCTTCCTTAACATCATTTAAGTAAGAGGAATTAGCCCCCACACATATCTGAGACTTCAAACTCCTTTCTCTTGTCAGAGTAAAAAAAAATCCCTGATCCTGCAGGAAATGTATTAGTGTTTCAGGCCTATGGGGCACAGCAGGGCAGGTACTTCTCTGAGCACTCTTGTGCTTTTAAGTGGCTCCAATTATTTTTGAACGACTAAGTAGAGTGCTCATTAAGCATTTCCCTTAAATGAAAATAATGACCTACAAGGTCATGTTAATTAAGAAGCACAGTAAGTCAGTGAGAAGAGGTTCAGTTAGTACAAACAGTGGGCACAAGGCTGCATAACACCACGCTCACAATCAGTCTGGGTTTGTGTCCATCTTTGTAACATTAAGAATTTGTAGGACAGGATCATTGCACAAATAAAAATTGCTGCAGATCAGTTCAATCTGACAGCAGCCACTGGCTCATTATGTGGCCATGAGCAGTATCTGCTTTTAGATCATACTGACCAGAGCACTCTGGCTTACTGTGACCAGGAGCAGTGCCAATTTACCCTATTGAGAAGAAAACTTGACATATTCCAAGACTTTTACTCGCTTTTCAGAGTTTGTCATTTGGACTGGTATGGTGCAGGATCATACTCAGTGATGAAATTTCACAGTTGAATCATCATATTTCAGCTACAAGTCCCATTAGCTGCAGGAGCTCAGGCTGTCAGACACCCTGTGACTCCAATTAGAGCAGCACAGCCCAGCCTGGGCATGGATCTCCTCTGTGAGGAGCTTTAGATGTGCTGAGCCTCACGTGTTCTTGCCACACATTTACCAACCCTCAGCTCCTCTCTCTGACTGTGTCAGCTCAGCCCCACCATGCTCCCATGGGAAACCCCCTGAATGCTGGATCTGGGACACACCAGAGCCCAGTGCAGGGGAAGGCTGTAGAGATGCTCTGCAGCCAGGGGTTCAGAGTCACACACAGCCCTGTGCTGCCATGAGTCCTCCTGGGCAATGTTTTGGTGGCCAGCCACAGCTGCATCCCTTTCCCTGTGCACAGCATACCCCTCACAGGAGCAGCATTCTGTGTCCATGCACCCCCTTATCTAACAGCAGGAGCCCAGGAAATTCACAGGATATGGTGGCATTCACATTCTCGCCCAGGATTTTTCTCCTGGCAAGCTGAGAAGCCTCAGAGAAAAGGAAAACAATTCTTATCTCATTTGCTTCTTCTCTGTTTTGCTCCTGTGGAATGTGTTTGGAGATTGTTCACCCACAAGTGATTGTTTCATTGGATTCTGCTGTGAGTTGTTTTGCCTCTTTGGCCAATCAGGGCCTAAGCTGTGTCGAGACTCTGGAAAGAGTCATGAGTTTCTATTATTATCTTTTTAGCATTTTAGTAAGTATATTTTCTGTATTCTATAGTATATAGTATTCTTTAAAATAATACAGTATTATAAAGTGATAAATTACCCTTCTGAGAACATGGAATCAGATGCATCATTCCTGCCTTCATCAGGGCATTTCCCAGCAAATACAATAGGATATGGCACTTAGCATCCCAAATATTTGTACTTTGGGAAGATGAAGAATGCATGCTTTTACCAGGATGGTAAAAACTTTAAATCAAGGGTATATAGGGTTGTTATAGCTGACAGATTCCTATGAACATTGAGGAAAATATGTATTTGGCCCTAAAACTGCAGAAAATTAGCTTTTTTATTTTGGTCTTATTTTGGAAAGGAGTTCAAAGGCTCATTTTTTAAATGCCTGCACACACCCATACACTCCACTAAAAAGGTATCAAAGCTTGGTGGAATACTCTTGCACATCTATGTGTAGTAAATGCTGGTTTTCTTCTGATTATTAATAATACTTTGTAACAGCAGAGGAGTGACACTGGGTTTAATGCATTTCTATCCTAAAATCTTTACTTTTTCTAGCCAAACAAGGAGTTGTTAATTAAAATCAACATGTTAAAAAAATTAAAATTAAAAAGCAGAAATTAAAAAGTATGGCATTTGACTGAGCAAATTCAGTTACCTCATGAAATATGAGATGTTGTGGTGGAATTTTGTCCCTCGTATTCCAGTATTGTGGCTCTTCCCATTGCTTTTAAGTCACATCCATGGATGGTTATCTGCTTTTTTTGCTGTGTGTCAGGGGCATATCTCTTCTCATGTGAACTGTGACAGCTCTGTTGAAGCCAGCAGAGCTCGGGCAAACACCAGCAAAGATCTGCCCCTCACTATTCACCCCCATCTGCTGTGTGACTCAGTCACACCAGAACTGCTGAGCACATGCCTGCCTGATGTTTTTTTAATGGGTTGAACTCCTCATGTTGGGCTTGTGTCTCTGCCAGGTTCCAGTTTAATCACATATAATTTTTAGTGTGAAGTTTCACCTTGGGCTTTGAACTTGTAGGCACAGAACAAAAAGTCCTGTTTCTAGTGGAACTTGTGTAAGTAGTAATAATAATAAAAGCTAGGATACAAGGCAAGTATTTTAATTCATAGGTTATGACATTCAGCTTTTATGAACAGGAAGAGGAATTATCCTCAGTAGACAGGAAATAATGAGGTTGACCCATATTCCGTAATAGTGTCTGAAAATTAACTAAAGATTTGTGTAGCTATGATAATGAGCACTTATATTAAAGTTATAGCCTGGCCTAATTGCATAAAAGTTTGTGGGAGAAGATGTGTGTGTACACTAATAGATTAGTGGCTGTCTCTGGAGTTTATGCTCAGCTCCTGTAAAGCAGTTCAGTATGTAATAAGTCAAATTTAAATGGCTTGCTTGTAAAATGTTTGGCTAAAAATGCATGAGCCCTGCTTTCCCAAGAACGGGGTGTTCTTTTTTAATTTTCAGATTAGAGTCAATATGTGATGTGTGTTTTGCAGTTATTTAAGTAATAAAATGTGCTTATTTACCAGGAAATAAAACTGTCACTAAGGGGAAAAAAAACCCCAAAACCTAGTTCTGATATCCTGGAACCATGAACATCAGTTTCTATTGAGCTGTTTCAAATACATAAATACTAATATATATTGGGATTTGTGAATTTCTTGATTTGTCCTTATAGGAGAAATTATTTTAATCTTCGACATTCTGGTTTTGGAAAAAAATTGTAAAGGAGAAAATAAACAGGCACACACAAACTTCTTAGTGCAAGTGGTTTGTGAATTTGTAATAACTATAGAATTTGATTGGTACTAATAATATTATTTTTGTGGTTTTGTTACATCATTTATGTGGGAATCTGAGTGGTTTCTGTATTTTACCAGTGATTAATAAGACATAATAGATTTTCAGTATGGTTGAATATTGAAAGCTAAAGCACATTAGAACATCTTAGTGAGATGAAATGCAAATAAAGAAGCATTTTATAATAGAAAGTTAAAAGAATAATGCTATTCTATTGAAATGGTAGGAGGAATTTGGGGTAACAGTGAGTTTTCCCTTTGCCAAAGTAGGAATTCCACTGAATAATGTGCATTCATGTTGTCATAAGAATACAAGTAGCCAATCTCCAGTGATTGAAATATTGTATATAAATTCTGATTGAAGAAAAAGATTCTGGAATGTAGTTTCTGTCACTTGCAAAGGACAGCCATCAGGAAGCAACTTCAATGTGATTATTTAAAAATTGCATACCCAACCAATACTCAGCTACAGAACCCTTTAAACTCCATGTCCTGATTTGTCTAATTTGCTCTGAAAATTAAAGGATGATTTCCAGTGCACTGTTGCTGCTAAAGACAATCATTTGGGACAAGCTGAGGACAGCATATCAGAGAAACTCAGGCCCACAATTCTGTCTTACATTTTATTTGCAGGGATGCATCCTGTCTCCCTGTCTGATGCCTTTCTGTTTTTCCCTTTTGCTGTGAGTGGTAGGGTGATAATGGTGAATATTCTTTTTGCAGCCTGGAAGGGACAGTCCATCAGCCAAGGACTGATACAGACAATCCACAACAATCTCTGCCAAATCACAGAGTTAACAAAAACACACACACACAATTTCCTTAGTGGCTAGTTCTTGCAGTAGAAATCACAGCACTTGTACAGAAATCTGTGGAGGGTTTAGGTTAGTGGTCCTGCTTTGCAGAATGTTATGAGCATAGGCATTCCTGTTGCTGATCAACACTAACAATGGCAGGTGTTTGAGAGAAAAGCACAGGAAGCCCCTGGAGTGGCAATTAAAGTTTAATTTGAATTAGAATAAGTTTCCTCTTAACCTTCATGAGCTTGTGATAGGACCTCAATCTGAAGGATATTTTTCTTTCAGTTATTTTCCAAAATATTTGTTATATTTACAAATTATTAAACCTGTCTTAAATCCTGCTAAGTCTTGATGATACTCTGTGGTGCAGATTAATCAGGTCTTACAGAACAAAAATTTATTTCCCTTGCTTAAATTCACTGGCTTTAGATTTTCTATTTAAATGTGCAGAAGATAACCATGTTCAATTTATTTTCTGTGTATCCGTCTGTGAAAAAAAAAAAATTTAAAACAGTTCTGATCTTTTTCACCTGCCTTTGTGTAGAATTAATTTGCCTCTACCTTTTTATTTAATATTAATTAAATTTCCTAGTATGAGAATCAATGGCCTTGTCTACATCTGGCCTGCATTACTGCCCTGGACTGCAGGCAGATTTTAAGTTATTTATACACCCATTGCATTGTGTAGGAAGAAATGTTTGCCCATTTAATCTCCCTCAGCACACCGAAGTTGGAAGAAGCCACTGTGAGAGCTCCTTCTCTCCTCTACCTGCCAGCTGGCTGTGCAGTGGCTCATTGATGGGCTTGGGTGTTCCAGGGCCAAGAGCCCAAGACTGGCTCCAGTCCAGCTTCTCAGGATATTTCTAGAAGTATTTCCAATGCTTATAGGAGGCACTGGTGCTGCTGAGGAAGGCTGGGAGCAGGCACCTGCAGCAGTGGTGTTTCCCCAGGGTACATGCCCTTCCAGAGCTGATGAGCTGCTGAGGGGCAGGCAGTGGGTCCCAGGAGAGCTTTTTCCCAGCTGGAATGGAGTAGTGGATGGTCTGGTGCTGGGCTCCCAGTTTCTGCACAGAAGAGAGGCAGAGTGATGGGACAGAAGGAGGGAGGCTTTGCTGTGTCTGATCTTCCCAGGACAGACAGTGTGCACTGCAGCCCCCCAGACTGGCTTGGCCTGCAGGGGAACGCCTGGAGGCTCCTGAGCAGCTGGAGACCTCCTGAACCTGCTCTCAAGTCTTGTTCCTAAGGGTTACAACATCAGTTGAAAAGCACAAGACGTGTGTAAAGCTCCCAGTTAGAGCAGTAACACCTGAGCTGCCTCAGAGCAGTCATTTAGAGCATTTCTGAAGGCAAGGAAATGTCTGGCTGGTGAATTCAGTCTCAGACCTTGCCTGGAGCGTGCTCTTACACTACATTGTCAGTACAAGTGGTGTGGGTTTGAGAATATTACATTTTGCCTAAGCCAGATTTCCTAGTAACTTTTGTTACAGAAAAGTTCTATGAAGCTTTCATTGAAATTCTGATCAACTTCCAAAACCAAGCAAATGTGCCAATGACCACAAGTTCTCCTGCATTTTGGGTACCTCTTTTCCATGTGCCTGGATAAGGTGGCAAGAAAAAAAAATTTGTTGTCCAAAGCATTCGGTATTTTGATTTTCTTCATAGCGATTTCCTAACCTCTGCAAAAATATAAACTAAAACTCCTTCTACAGCTTTCTAAAACCAAATTAACCACAAATATTACTGCCACAGCTCAAGGGAAACTGTCTCATTAATGCTGTGGAAACTGTTATAACAACTGTATACTTTTCCACATTTCCAGCTGAGAAGTAAATACAATATCAAGAAGACAATTTTATCAGCTAACTGTACTGTGAAATCACTATTTCAGCCTATACATTTCTTCAGTGGCAGAAAAGCACTTGGAATAGTATTAAGAATTAAAATAATTGATGGCTGGAGCTACTTATGCACTAAAGGTGCTAACTACACTAATATTGTAGAATGCTTGCTGCTATGTAACTGCTAAGCATGTTGCTTAATGGGATTAATTAACAGTATTCCTACTCATAGGTCAGATCACCTTTTGTGGATATCAGGCTAAAGAATCAGTAAAACCTTGTTATTTAGCTGTTGGGTTTACTATCAGATGGGAGCTCTAGAGTTATAATCCATAATCTGCTTTTTGATTTTATTTACCTGTTTCAACTACTCTGGAGTAGTGTGATAGTTAAAATCGGTTTAAATCTGTTTAAATCTCAATTATCAGTTTAAGTATACACACACAAGGGATTAAACTGTCCAGTTTCCTTTTCTGTCACTGTGCATAGGAATATACAGCTGTTCTGGTTTTGTGACTCCATATTCTGGTCCCTTCAGACACCCCGCAGGTCTTCTAGATACCTTGAAAAAAAAATTGTGCCCTTGCTCAGACTAATGTTATTTGCATCTTGCTGTAGATATATATAAATTAATTTACAGCATTATCCTTATGCCACCAAGTAATCAAAACCAGAAACCAAAGTGTTAATCTCACTCTGCATTCCACTTGAGCTTTGAAGAAAACTAGGATTTTTATAAGTAGGTTGTTTTTTCTGTGATCATATCAGTGTGAAATATGTATTGAAATAAACCTCAGGTATGAAAAAATTGCCATTTGGTAATTGTCTTCCTGGATCTTATTATACTTGTGGAGACAGAACAAAACTTTGGCCTAGATAATATATTTCAATACATGAACACACACAAAGAAAAAGAGACAGTTAAATGATGCTGCTAAGATGACAGAAACATAGTCCTGAAAATCCAAACACATGAAAATTCAGGTTTCTTGTGTGATTTCAGTTTGGAGTTTTTGTTCATATAGACTGTGGTATTGTCTTTTTTGTCGTTTGAGTGTGAGTATCTTTCACTTGGGCTCTCTCTTCCTTGAGTACAAAGGACAGAACTTTGTGTACTCTGGCATGGGTCAGAGCTCTGTAGAAGAGACTGGTGGCTGTGGGATGTTTTTGCTTCTTTTGCAAAGTGCTTGATGAAGGGAATTGCAGGAAGAAGTGGCCAAGTGGGGCAGTTTGAACCTTGGTTTAACTTGCTGAATCTAGCTCTGAAAACCTGCATTCTTCCACTGCATGTGGTGGGGTTTTTTGGGTGGTGGGTTTAAGACTCTGGAACTCATCTTAAATTTTCAGTTTTAATTATAAAAGTTTAGTATTAATTTCCATATATTTTATTGAATTTTTTTTAAGTTGGGGGAGGGGGATAACGCTGAAATATTTCTGCTCGTGTGGTTTATCTGCAACTTTGCAAAGGGCAGCTTCAATAACAGACCTTCTTTCATGTGAGAAAACAGCAGAGTGGATGGGTTGTGCCTGTAGACTGCTCTTTAAGGTCTATAGGACCTTCAGCTAGCAGGGGGCTGGACAGTCTGCAGCACAGCAGTGCTCCCAGAAGACAAGGAATGGTGAAATTCAAGTATCTTGGATTACACGATCTTGGAGAGAACAAGTACTTACAAAGCCTGATATTGTCCCTCTGTTATCTCATGCAGATATGTTTGTAGTAGTTGTGATAAGAAGGTGCACATTTCTATCTCATCAGCTGACCCATTTATGCATGCTCAGAAAGGACAGGATCTGCGGAAATTTTATCTGACCAGGTTTTGAAACATTTAGTAATTTTTTTTGAGCCTAAAAAAGGCCCTGCTTAATGTAAAAACATTCTCTTTAAGTTTTATTCCCAAGCAGAAGCATTCTTATAGCATTTCAAAATCAAGAACTACTGATTTTTTTTTTTATCATTGTCCCAAATTTATTTTTACCAGCCTTTCCTGGGAAATAGCTGGACCACTTTCATTTGAGTTTTCTATTAGAAGTTCAAAGCAAGTGGAAGGAAGGCAGCCTGGTGACAGTCATTGTGGGCAGCACTGCCCACAACATAAGGGTCCTGCTCTGAAGCCACTAGGGAAGCAGCTCCATGGACAGCTTGTCTTCTCTCCTGTTTGCCTGAGTTCTGGGCATACATTTTAATAATCACAATTGCCACAGGATCACAGGCTAGTTGCTTTAAAGTACAGTTGCCGCCTGTGTGAGTGTGACTATGGCCTTGGTAAAATGGGCATATTTCTTTATTTGACAAGTTTTCTGGACAGTTTCTCTTTTCCTTTGCTTGATCGGAGAGTGATGCCACAATACTTGGTTAGATATGAGACTCACCAGACCTGGCTGTAAGCAGGAGGTGCCATCCCTGCTTTCATTCATGTGATCATTCATAGTTATCTGACCTCCACTCCAGAGTATCAGAATATCATGGGCTGAAGCTCCCATTTTATAACTGTGATTTTCTGCATTGCAGTTTCTCTTTTTTTTTTTTTTTTTTTCTCCAAGACCAATTATTTCTCCTTGCTCTCTGGATCCTAAATTGATGTGAGTCACACCAAAGGCTTAAAGTGTACTTGAGGAAATCCAGCTGAATTTAGTTTAAAGAGACAAATCAGGTAGATTTCTGTCTTCTGAGAAACTGAATTATAGAGATGTTAGCATCAGATACCCTGGCAGGATTTTATTTCTTTTGTTGGCTTTTTCTATTTTCTTTTATCAAAGAAGTTTGAAACTATTGAGTTCAAACTCTTTAAATCAGATTGTTTTCTAGCATGGTTTCTCAAAAAAAAATAAAAGACTGCAAAAAGTGAAGTGCTGTTTCTAGCTGAGGTTATTTAAGGTTTCAAAGATGATAATGCAGTGTTGCACCTTTAATATATTCTTCAGTGAGATAGTGCAGATTCAGTCTCTGCCTTACATAGATTTTTTTTTTCCTTTTGGTTTGTCTTTCCATTTGTTTTAGAGCCATTCTCTGCTAGCTTGTTATTTCCACAGGAGGGAAAAACTATGTCAATGTTAAAAAGATAATACTGTGAAAACATCCACTGAATTATGAAATCATGCTTTGTGTGTCTAAATGCTCCAGAGTGAGCCCTCCAAAGCAGTGTGTGCCTGCAGATGTACAAAACTGGATGTGTGTATATTTGGGTGCCTGCTCTGCTCAGACCCCAGTCTGGCAGCTGTTCAGTCTGCTCCTGGAGCTGTGTAGCAGCATTGGTGGGGCACTGAGCCCAGCTAAATTCACCATCATTTGGGTCTGAAAATGTTGGGGGTTTCTTCCATATTGTACATGCTACACTAACAATCCAAGTGCCTGCACAGTTTCCAAAGCCCTTTGAGAGATGAATTTATTATAATACTGTTGTCATAGTTTCCTTGGTCACCTGCCATTCTCCAAAATCTCTGCTGTTTGTTGACTGGTGCTTCATTACATCATTTTGATTCTGAAAAGAAGTGAAATACCATATTTGTACTATGATTTCAAAGCTACCACCACAACTGCTGGTTTGAAACATTCTGTGAGGTTGTGTACTTATGATGCCTGTGAGCCAGGAATAGAACATTTCAGCAGTTAAGAGTTACGGATGAGCTAAAAAAAATTGCCACAAAGGCATTGCCGTCTCTTGCATCATTCAGTGTTTTCAGATGTTGATGTGCAAGAGGTTATTAAACATCCTGGTCAACCTTGCTCAAATTTACTATTTTTATATCCAGCACACATGCAATGTTTTTTACTTCCACAAAGCACTCTAGTATAGCACCAGTATATCTGTAATAGCATCAGTAAAGGATTTATGCTAGTTAGTATTTCTGCAAATTATAAAAGTGAATCACATTATATTTTACAGGGATTTTAGAAAGTAACAATGGTCATAATAGTCTGGGGAAAGGGTGAAGAAGGAAATTTGAGCAAGTATAGATCTTGGTTGAAACATTTCCACAGTAATGATTTTTCCTACCATTTTCTTTAAATTAGGAGAATGAACTTACAGATCAGAATTTGTCTTTTTAAAGTGTCTGTTCCAAATATTGAAAATTTTCAGCTATTTTAACCTCAGAATCAACACCAGATATCACTTACTCTTTGGAAGGTCTATTATAAAGAATCTACTTGTGGTCCCTTCACCATTTGCTTCTAATGTTCATTTGGACTAACAGATTCTAGTGTAACAAATTCAAACAATATACAGCAACTAGGGCTGAGAAATTATTACCATGTAGTCACCAAATATCTGATGATATTAGAGAAAATGACTGAACACCAAATTTAGAAGTTGCATTTTTCTGCTTGCATAATGGCTATAAGCAGTTTATAATTTCTCATGTAACTAGTCATGCAAAATAATACTTTTTAAAATATTGTGATGCAGCACTTAGCAAATTTCAGACATCAATTTTAAAATTTTGACATAGCACAAAAAATTGCCCAATTTTCAAATTTTTGCTGATATAATTTCTACTCTGTGATCAGAAAGAACATTATTCAGGAACAGTGCAGTGATCACTAAATTTTCTCCTTTCTTCATATACTCTAACTCATCATTCATAAAGGTGTTTGCTAGCTCTTACAGTGATAAAAGTAACAAAAAAGATGATGAGAGCATAGAATTGGTACATATTTATCTCTATACCTGTTCCAGTAAATCCTCAATACTGTAGTGTAAGACACTATGCATAAAATGGATGTTTTGTTAATCATTTCCATCATAACCATTAAAGTCTTGGTGTGGGCAGAGGTTTGCCAGTTACAAGTTTATGCACCAGACCTTCATAGTCGTTGCTTTCTTAATCTGTCCTGTGATTAATCCCTTCCATTTTGTGCGTAGCCAACCAGTAAAAAATACAGAGTATAGGTGATTTTTTAACCTAGTGAGAAGGATGCTCCTCTACAGGAAAATACGTGAACTACAGGTTCTAGTCTGCTAAGTAAATAATCACAAGAATTGAAAAAGCAAAAGCAAATGAAAACAGTTATTTTTAGACTGAGAACAATGGTAAAGCTGTACTTCTGGGAAATGGTGAATTTCCTTCAAATCTTCTCTGAACATGGAGGCCATATCTTGATGGGAAGTAATTGCACACTGCTTTTAAATTAAACAATTATTATTTTTTATGAATAATAGAATAAAATATCAGAAAAAATATCAGCAGCCAAATCTACCCTAAATCTTATTCCCAGTTTCTGAATAGCTATGGGTCTGTAAGTAAATTTACTTATCATCCAACTCCATTCAGAATAAATATTTTAAACATTAATCTTTATCATATTTTCGACTCTAGTTATGGATTTTGTGTTCTTGTAGCATCACTCCAACTTTCAGTGACTAAATTAATTCTGTGTTAATTTCTCAATTTACAATACTATTGCCCATGTTATTAATTGTAATTAGCATTATCTGATCCATAATCCATGTTTGGCAGAAACTCAAGGCTCTCAGAAGCTAATCCCCAAACATATTGTGAAGTCAAAAATCTGGGAAATAGCATGAGTGGAAAAAATTGGACTTAGAAGTACTGCATGTGAAATCCAGCTGAGAATCTTTTGCAAAATTATATTTTACAAAGCTGTCTCCTGAGAATGAAGGTGGCTCTTTAAATCATGCTGAGAGCAGTGTAGTGTAGTGGTTCACAGAGAATCAGCAGTCCTGGACTCTGTCCCATGCACTGCCAGGGATTTAATGTGTGACTATGAGAAATTGCATCTTTTGTGTGTGTGTGTGTTTCAGCATCCCCATCTGCAAAAATGGGCATAATATTATTTGCTTAATGTATTTGATATTTTAAAACCTTGATATATTGTGAAGAAAAGACATTATAAAGCTAATGCTTTTCCTGTGAAATAAAATTTTCTATCTTTTCCTTTGAGTACTTCTACCCCCCCGCACAAGCAAAACATGTTATTAAGGGGTATTATTAAAGATAATTTCCTTAGGAGCAAAGGACTTGACATTATGCCTTTGAAAGTATCCCTATTTCTGCAGCCCAGAAGTTCTTATGACAACCATTGCTTCTGTAGGCAAAACAGCCATGCATCTAGGAAACTAAGCAGACAATACATACAATTTTGCTAGCTCTAAATGTCACAAGTTCACTTCTGATTGATTTCAGTGCAAGCAAATCTCCTTTCTATTGACTTTAATGTGTGCTGGCCCCGGTCCAAGGGATTCAGTACAAGCTGTAGCTACCAATCTCAAAGCAACTTTAACTATGCCACCGGTAATAACAGCTCCACATTCAGAAGCAGGTGCCATTATTTTGTCAGATTTAATCAGCTAATCTCTTGGTTTAAATATCATGAATCAAAAGCACCGTTTAAACTCTCATATCTAAATGCTTCTTAACATAATGTTATTGTACTTTGTGGATATTTTGGAGTAGGGTGTAAGCACATATCAGTAGTCTTGCGAAAAAAGAAAGCTGAGCACAGAAACCAGATTTGGCATTTCATATGGTAAAGATTCTGCTAAGCTGTTGGAGAATTAGTTATTCAGCTGCATATTGGGAAAGCAAGTATTGCTTTGAGCGAGTAATTTAAAGAACAAACATAAAATACCTCAGCAGCGAGGATGATGCTGCTGAGAATCATGATTTACCTGGAGTCAGCACATGAACTCTTGAATATAAGGATCCTTGCAATTCAATAAATGCTGAGTTGTAACTGCAGGCAAATTCAGGCTTAATTGAATAGAAACATATCTGCATATCTGGAAATCTCAGAAAAGCAAAAATGCTCAAGAGTATGGCTCAGAAGCTGAAATGCCATCTATCCCATTTTATCAATTTCTCCATCTGCTTCCATCTCAGCCTGCTAAGAATATAGAATTCTTTTCTAATTTGCTGTTTATCATAGATTTTAAAAATTCATTATATATCACAAATACAAACTTTTTCAACAGTCTTCTGTGTCTTCATTGTGTTTGCTTAGAAGTTTTACAGAATAAATAATTTTCAGTGTTTCTGAAAACACTGTGTTTTGCCACCGCTTGACCTGTTGCTGCTATAACTTTATGGTTACTAATATGTACTGTCACACAGTATAAAAGAGAGCCTTTTTTGAGGTTACCAAACAAATGGGTATTAGCTGATGTCAGCCCAGAATAACTTATTATCTAAGAAAACTCTTGACAACTCCAATGCAGCAAAGAAATTAAGGATCAACTTTCCAAACACATTGAGGGGATGCCTGACTAGCTCTTAAAGGTCTTATTCTGCATGAGATAAATTTCGTTTTCTTGCAGCTCTGTGCTGCCAAGTCTGTTGCTGAACAGTTTCTGGGACCTAAATTGTGTAAATGTGGCTGCAGTGAGGGCTTGCATACTACAAACTGAGGACATCATTTAGTCCCTTTTGTTCAATGGAAATCCTGCAAGTACACCTCAGTTCACAGTGAGGAAGAAACTGAAGGCTTGGTTGGACCTGAGAAGGGAACTCAGATGAGAGAATTTAAATCAGCCATTTTGCTTTTCTGAATTTTATACCTTTACACTTAATTGGGGAGGAGTTGGGGGGTTGTTTGTTCACATTCTGCTCTTTTCTTAAGCATCAGAACAGCTGTGTTTAATGAGCTTGAACTGAAATAGGTCAATAAAATGTTGCCTGTCTGATTAGAGAGAACTTACTTGGATATGTAAATATGATCCAAAGTCCTACAGCTTAGATTGGAATGTGATAGCATGTACTGTTAAGGATTAGGGGAATATTTTTGTGAAACAGGAAAGCAAATTTCTTTAATATTCAACTAACTTAAATGAAAAGGATTTGGATTTAAAAGATCTAGGCAGTAAAAGCAAACACCTAAGCATTTGCAGAAGGTGTGGGCCTGCTGAGTAGACTCTGTATATGGACATAAGCAGGAATAAATACAGAAGCTAAATTTATTTCACCCATTATATACTATTGTACATTTCACCTTTTTTTGTACACTTGCATTGTATTTCTTGTGCCTGTTTCTGTGCAGTTATTTAAGCTATTTTTTAATACTTTGGGCAAATAATTATCCAGTTATCTAGGCTAGCTCAGATCTTGTAGATGCTGTCATTGTCTTGTGCCCTGAGAGAGACACTCACAGACTGCTTGATGTTGGGAGGGACCCCTGAACTCCCCTAACTCATGGTCACTGCAGCCAAGGCTGTCTTTGACCTTCCCATCCCCAGCCAGTGAGTATGACATCCAGCAGATCGCTTCTCCTCTTTGTGTTCACTTGGATGAGAAAGTTCCTGCTGCACTCCAGGAGCCTCTGCTGTGTTTTCCCTTCAGCAGACCGAAGTACCTTCAATCCCTACCTGAACCTTCAGGCTGGTTGAAGAACCCCAAGATGACCAGATCCTCCAAATGTGGGGCTGCTTCTCTCTTTCTGTAGAGAGTTTAATCTGGTTCTTCTGCTGAGGTCTAATCCACTTGTCCTTCCTGGCCAGGCAGCCTGTAGAAAACACAGACCAACCCTTACTTCTCTTTGATCCTTCATCCACAGGCAGTCAGTTGGCTCCTCATCCATCCCCTGGCAGAGTTCCATGCATTCCAACTGTTCTATCACACAAAGGGCAACTTTCCCTTCTTGTCTTCCCAGCCTGTGCTTCCTAAGGGGTCTGTAGGAAGTCCTCCTTCCCCACCCAGAATATTGGTTTTTGTCAGGACAGTCAGGTTTTGCACTCTACAGTGGATCAGTTCACAGACCTTCAGATGTTCTAAGATCATTATTATGGGGGAAGAATGCCATATAAATGACTAATGTATTATTAGACTTGTGTCTGTTTCAAAAAAAGTAGTGGCAATGACACCTTGCTGGGCTGAGAAACCCACCTACACCATCATCAAGAACCAGCAGTCCTGAGAAAAGCCACTTTTTGACATATTTTGTATAAGTCACAGCACTTCTTAAGATTTCTGATTCATTCTGAAGGCTAATTCAGGGTGAATCAACACAAATTATTAGCAGCAACTTGCAGAAATACTTATTAAGAAAGGAGGGAACACATTTGTGAGAAATACAAAAATGGAACTGAGGATCTGGAAGAAGTATCTCTGAACTGTGACTGGTTGGAAGCTGTAGAGAGAAAAGAGGGAGTGGAAGAAGCAACAAAAGAAGTAGCTTGTATGCAGAGAAATTGTCATTCCTGGAGACAAGTTGTCCACATTGCACGTCACCAATTATCCTTTATATCACAGAATGGTTTGTGTTGGAAGGGACCTTCAAAGATCATGTGGTCCAACCCCCCCTGCCATGCATGGGGACATCTTTCACCAGACCAGGTTGCTCAAAGCCCTCCTCATTTCTCCTGAAGTTTGTAATTCCATTGGAGTTTTTAATGTGATTATTAGCCCATAACTAATTATTCCTTCTTCTGAAGATAAAAAGGAAACTGAAGAATCCAGTAATCTATATACTTGGAAAGCACAGCCTTGAATACATGGATTTTCCATCCTTTTCGTATTTCCAGCTCCATGCCTGTGTGTGCATGAAGTGTTCAGAAGTCAGCTGAAGGTGAACCTAGTAAAAGATACCCTCACCCCAGAACAATACCCACATAGCAATAACCACAGAAAAGCAATGCACAACCTACCTTAACCCTAAACTTCTTTCAAGGGGAAATACATTTTGATGGGAAAAAGAGGGTTGAGATGAGAAAATCTAGATTTGTATTAAAACACAAAACTAGACAAGTCGCACGTTCCAAGTTTAAAAAAAATTGACAGAACAGCATATATAATACTATGATTTGATGCTACGAGGACCACTGATGTGTGGGCTGAGATTTTTTTGATATAACAGATATAAGAAGATTACATATTCTTAAGCTATTCAAGCTATAGTTCCTGGAAGATTTAATTGTAAGAAAAAAATAAATGTGAAGCTACTGGTCAAAGATTACATTAAGATCTCTAATGACATTTGAGAGGAAGTACTGAAAGAACCTGGAACCTGTAACAATATTAATAATGGGAAAAAAATGAAAAAAAAGAATAGGAATGTTGAAGGAAAAAAAGGGGGCTAAATTGGTTTATTTAATTTAAAACTGTTATCTTACCCATCTTTTAATTCTTTACTAGATTTTTTTAGGGTACATTTATCTTTGCTGCCTTTTTATATGACAGTGATGGGGTGTTGGTATACTATAATTTGCTTCTATACTGGAACATATGGCAACACTGTCTAGTTGTGATATCTTCATCTTTTTTGTCTTGCATCAACTGAATACAAATGGAGTTACAAGGTATTTTCTTTGGCAAATGTGAAAAAAAATCTGTGGATGTTGTCAGTCTACTCTATAGTTTGGAATGGACATCAGAAAAGAGAGTATCCTTACTGAAAATTGCACTTTGACGTTTTCAAAATTTGCTTAAGCACATTTGTTTTATTTCTGTTCATTTTATTAGCTTATATCACTTCAAAAAGGAATGTGAAATGCTAGAAGTAGGACCAGTAGCAGAAATTCCCATTTTCTGGCCTCTAGATAACACAAAGGTTATCCAAAAGAGCCATTAAGATGGAAAAAAAAAGAAGAGGCAAAAACTGATCTAGGGAAAACATTAAGGACCTTTGTGTGCTGTCCTGAAGAGATCAAGATATTATTCTGGAAGAGAGTAGGAGAAGTATGCAGTTAGTTCTGCTCTCTTTTCTTTCTTTCAAACATTTTCATCTATTTAATAAGATTTGCATTAGACATGAGTTTAAATCAAAGACTGCAGACGTACACTTTTAGATGGATTAAAAATTGAATTTTGTATTCATATTTGGCATCTCAAGACCATTCATATTGCAGTAACTGAATGAATTTTCCCTTTCTTTAATCCAATACTTTGTTCTCACAGATCAAGTGCTGATGTCCTTGGCTTTGGTTTTTATTATATTTTTTTCTTTTACTGTCACAGCCTTTAATTGTCCTTAATATCAGAAATGTTTAGCAATTTATCAAAATTAAAAACATAAGTGGCCTGTGTATGAGGCAATAGCAGTAGCTTCCCTTGAGGAGTGATCTCCCTCTGACCATTAGATTAGGTAATACAACAGAAAAAAACCCTCCATAAATACTTTTTGGTTTTTAAGATAAGACATGGGTAATGGACAGTTACCAGGGGTTAAACTCTGCTGCTTCCCATCAAGTGGTGACTCTGGTGCAGGTTTTTTGGGACAGGAGCCCACTGTGCTGCAGGGGACAGTCTGGTTCCCACCAGGGCTGCGCAGCTACTGCTAGTGGGAGATGTAAATTCATGTGTCCATGCACAGAAATGTCCCTACTGCAGCAACTTCTACATTATGTGTCTTTATTTCCTCAGTTCTTTTGCCCTGCTAAATATCCCTTCCTTCTCATTGCTGTAAAATTACCCAGATTATCTCAGGTTTGAACTGTGTCATGAAAGAAAAGTTTTGGCCTATTTGTGTATCCTTGAATTGTAGGAGACTTTAAAAGTATCTGTATCAAAGTTGTGTGCTCTGCATCACAATTTGAGTCCTTTATTGAGAGCTCCTCCTCATGAGAGACAAGTGTGATTACACAAAATAACATAGTCATCAATAGACATACAGAAAATTTCCAGTCCTTTAAAGGTTTTTTAATGTTTATTCTTCTAATAAAAAGCAATAAACCTATTGCTATTAGCAGTTAGGAGAAAGATCCCAAAAGACTTTGGGAAAACTTTCATAAGAGAACAAAGTAGAGTCTGGAGCAGGGCTGAATATAATCTCCCATCAGTCAAGGATAATTGGCTCTGTGAAATGGTTTAATTGTTGTCTGGTTGCAGTGAATTATTTTTGCTACAGCAAAGAAGGTGCTGCTGCCTGGCATTTTTAGGGCAAAACAGCCTCCAGACTTCCAATTTTGCTGTGTGAACCCACTGAATTGAGAACTGATGATTTCTGGGACCTTGATACTAATCCAGTATTTTTCATTACTTTCATTGGCTATTTCAGTATGTTGTCACCAGGTGTGGAGGGGAATGCCTGTGGTTGATTGCTATGAATTGCTGCTGTCTCAGTTCACTTTATTAAATTATTTCAGAACCTTGGAAATGTCCTGACAGCAGAAGCCTGACCTGCAAATCAAAGAGTAGGCAGAGTTTAGCTCAGAGACACTGACACCAGTTGCTTTAACTGCCCTTTTGCAAAGGGACATGAGAATGACCTTGATGTTTGTAGTGTTGTAACTGCTCAGGAGACCCCCAGTTTTGCAGGTAATTAGAAATCACCATACCTAACACAAGAGGGCAGGATACTGGAAATCTGATAAAACAATGTGTATTGGGCTTGCATGGCAAGGTTTTGGTGGCAGATGGCTTCCCCCATGTCCAATGGCTACAAAATGGAGCCACTGCTGGCCAAGGCCAAGACAATCAGTGACGGTGGCATCACCTCAGCAATAGCATAGCTAAGAAGCAGGGTGGGAAAGGAAAAAAACAACAGCTATGTTGTCCAGAGAGAGGAGAGAAACAGCCCTGTGAGAGAAACAGCCCTGCAGACACCCCGGTCAGTGCAGAAGGAGGGGCAGGAGGTGCTCCAGGTGCCAGAGCAGATTTCCCTGCAGCCCCTGGTGAGGCAGCTGTGTCCCTGCAGGCCAGGAGGTCCAGGGGGAGAAGAGATCTACCTGGAAGACTCCATGCTGGAACAGGGGAAGACCTTTATTATATTTTCTCTGCCCTGTCCAGCTGAGGGTGAGAGAGATTGAGAGGGTGGCTTTTGCAGGCACCTGCCATGCAGTCAGGGTCATCTCACCACAAAACACCTGAATGTTGTGAGCATCAAACTCACTGGGACAATGTAAACCTGACAGGCCTGATACTGCCCATATTTATCCTGTTTACAGTTGTAGTCCTAAAAAAACTGAGTGGCATTAATTACCTTTATTATAGGAAGACAAGGAAATGCAAATTTTCTCAGGAGGACCTTAGACTGACATCTAAATGAGTTTTAATTTTATGAAATCCTTGGGATGTTAAGCACTCACTGGTGAGTTATATATTTGTATCACTGGGGGCTTTGTGTTTAAAGGCACAATCAGTATATGATTTTAAAATCATATTATACAGCCTCCCCTTTTTTTTACACTTTGTACAGATATGCAGACTCAGCTTCTGCAAACTCAGAATTTGTAAACATAAGCATTCTCTCTTCTTTAGGCTGTGTAGTACAAACTGTATGAACAGTTGTTCTTATTTTAACTTGCGGGAGACACCATTGTCTTCTGTCACTTTTAGGTGACCAAAGGGTATCCTGCTTATTACTGACCCAAACAATTTCTAAAAATAAAAGGGGAAAAGAAGTAGGGAAAAGAAAAAAAAGAAAACTGGAGGAAATAGTACTGGCAAATGAGAAGAGATTGACAATTCAAGGAGGGACATAATATATGGAGGGAAATGAGAAATTCTGGGATTCTGGGCCAGTCCAAGCAAGACTTTCCCAGCTATCATGCCATGTCTTCCTCCTCACACAGGCCCAGCTTTGCTTTCTCTCAATATTTCCACCAGTCTTCCTGTCCTTTAGTCCTTTCTCATCATCTAGTAATTTCAAAATGCTGGAAGGAAAAAAGAGGTTAAAGACAAAAATGAGACAGTCGCGAAGCAGCACCATGTTCCCTCCTTCCACTTGAACTCCTTTACTGTTAAACAGTACAGATTTTCCTGCAGCACCAGCTGCCTTGTGTAATTAGCACTGCAACCGAAAAGTGGAAAGCTAATACATTTTTATCATTTCACTGTGTACTAGAAGGCTGGCGGAGCCTGCCATTGCCACAGGTGTTAGAAGTGTTCCAACCCAAGCAGTTTACAAACATGGCACTTGCACAACTATTTTTGTCAGTGGAGCAGAGACAAATATGCACCTAAAATGCATGTAGCATTCAGTTCCCTGCATTTTCAAGGCTTCTGATAAAAGATTGGAGGCTTATTTTTCTTCCCATGGTACAGAAATCATCTTTTCTGTGAGCACAGAGCAGTGAACCAGATGTTAATCAAGCCTGTGGAATGCAAGCACCTAAATACAGTTTGAAGAAGAAAGTAATCACTAGTTTAAATCCACAAGTCTTCACTGTAGCTCAGCCCAAAAGGCAACCTTAGGAACTGAGCACACATATTCAGTAAGTATGTAACATTTTGTTCAAAATAATTGAAGGTTGCTAAGGAAAAACATAACTAGCTCTTGGAAAGTGCACAGAGTGGATTATATCATAAATTATAAAGAAATTTAATTTTTTCCCATTCTCCTGCATCTGAAAGCTATGGCTGATCATTTCACCATTACTTTATGTGTCAGTAGAGTGCCTATCAAGAGAGGTGTAAAATCAAGTCCCTTCCAACTCTGCTTGCCTTTAAGACAATAGTCTCTACACCTGTCCAATATGGAAGTCTCAATAAATTGTCATCCTCTGAGTTCTGTCTGCAGGTGGTCAGTACAGTTTATTAAGTTTCATGAAGACTGCAAATGACTGAAAAGAAACATAATCAGCCACAAAAAGTTGATCTGTTCTGTACTTATTTGCTCTTCCCTGGTTATTATGCAGCTATTCATAGATGACAACACAATGACAACAAAATCAATCTTATCATTTCTTCTGCTTGAAATTTCTGCAGTTTATTTGTCTGATGTACTCAGACTCTTTTCTAGTGCTTTAGGGACAGCCTTGGTTGAACAGCAGTTTTTATATTACCTTTTGTGCCCTAATCCATGTATTTTTGTAAATAACTGTGGATGTAGACAGAAAGGTCATACTACTGCCTTTCTTACTGGGCTTTCTGATTGTGTTGACATTGAGGGACCCAGCCTAATCACTCTGAATTTTTCTCCTGGGCCATAGGGAGAAACCCTCAAAAAATTTCAATCAAGTGTCACTAGGTCAGTCTGTAAAATATACATCTTTGTATGTCTTTATCTGATTACTTCCAAGCTGGTTTACAGCAGAATTAGAAAGGCAAAAAATAAATAGGCAAAGCTAGGCTGAAGTTAAATACTGCAGTGACAGATCTGTTTAATGTTTGTGTTTTGTGTTCCTATATTCTGTAGTAACTTTGTGGCAGACCATACCGCTTTTGGGATGGTTATAGCAAAAGCAGACTGGAAGTCTCTTTTATTTAAAGAACTTGCAGTGACCTTGGTATTTAAGAACTAAAGGGACTGGAGTACAGTAAAAAGCAGAAATTAAAAGACTGGCAGAAAATGAGGAAATCAAATTTAAATTTGTTTATTCTGCCACTAAGTTGGTACAGCTTCAATTTGAAAACTTCAACCATTAAGCACAAATGCAATTAAAATTAATTATTTAAATTTAAATAACCAATTTATATAATAACCATGGCAGGGCATACACTGAGGAAAAGGTTACTTTCTGTTGGAATTAAGTAGATCAGTTGCTGATTCCAAAATTGCATATATCAGTATCATGAAAGTCAGATGCCTCATCTCTCTGGGCTGATGTTTATGATAAAGGCAGCCATGACTGAGTAACTGACAGTCCCCTGACATGCAAATAGTCTACTGCTGCAATGCATGAAAAAGTGAGCAGGCACTCTCTTCTTCCAACAATTGCTTTTTCCATCTCTCTGTCCCATTTCCATCTCCATCCCACTAGCACAGGAATCTCTCAGCCCCCTCTCTAGTGTTTAGGTTGCTACTCTATTCGCTCTTAGGGAGGTTTTACACCGAGAAGGAAGAGAGAAAAATAAAAGGAAGGCAAAGTTGTTCTTTCATCTTCTTTCATAGTAATTATTTTTATGTGCTGAAATGTCAGAAAAAGTGACTACACATATTTGGCATTCCCTTTGCCTTCCTTTTGTTTTTCTTACTTCCTAGATCTTTTCTTCTATGTTAGGATATGCCAATATTAATGAATATTGAAACATGAAGAAAGAATGGGTAGATCTTTATTGTATTATCTCACACAGTTAAAACTGTTGAAGGCAGAGTGACTTAGAAACCTGATTAGTTTGTCATTGACACAAATAGATGTATTAATTCAACACTGAAATTGCAAAGTGTCCTCATGAATGCAAGCAAATTGTGTCTAGTACATTAACAAAGGACCACACACCTGTTTCTCATGCAAAGTTCCTTCCTGATGCTGTCACAGAACCATGCTGAGAGTGAGTTTTGGCAGATGGCATTACAATTCAAATAAAGAAAAATAAGTTTGTGAATTCATATATATTTTCTTGTCACTCAAATGCCAAGGGATTTTTTAACATAATGTTTAAAGTATGGGGTGAGTGTCCCCATAAATGTCACTAATACATAACAATAAATAAGTTATAACAAGAGGTTTCAGAAAGCAGTTCCATGCAACCAAAACAGATTTTTATTGGTTGTACAGCAAAGCAAAAAATAATGAAAATTGGCCTTTAAAGTTCTCACCCTCAGCAAGGCAATGAAGGCACTGAGAAGAAAAAAACCAGCCTCTAATCTTATTTCAATAGTATAAATGAAGAATTGCTGCTTCAGCAGGTACAGTGTTAACATGAATTTTCCCCAGTGCAATGTAATCTCTCTCATCAATTGTATTGATTTATCTATTTCATCAAATACTATTTAAACAACTACTGTATCTGCATTATGTATATGCAGCCAAGTTCAGAACTGTAAAAACATGTTATTAAAAAGCATGGTAGTCATGGAAACAGATCATATAGAAAGTACCTTGAGGAAGATTCTGCTATCTGATTGTATAGAACTTCACTGGCCACTTTATAAAACACAGAAATGCATGATACCTTGTACTTGATCACAGCTCTAGTTTATTTAACCTGCTCTCAGATTTCCATCCAAGGTCATGTGGTGAGTTGCAGCTCATCACAAATAAATAATGTGCCTTTGAAATTTTACAGTGTGGGCAGGATAGCTTTCTATTTGTAGGCCACCCACAGATAATCAGTTCATTGTATGCATTCAAAGTAATACTTGGCTATTTTTTTTTTTACATTATCACTACAGATGCTATATTTTTCTGTCTCCTTTTATAATACATTTATCCATTTCCATCACTGGCCTGTCAAATAAAATCAAGTAATTGCCATTTGTTGTAATAACAAGGCAGAAAAAAAGCCACTGGAAAACCAGACAGCATTATTCTATGTGATTTATTTTGAAACATTGACTTGAGACTCCCAAGGCATAGTGAGAAAAAGGCAGTCATGAAACAAATGTTTTCTAATGTTGATTGAAATTTTTATTAAAGTTCAGTGTTGTTATTTTAAAAATCCTTCAGAAACAAGGCAAAATAACATGTTTGACCAGGAAAGAGGGTTAGAGAAGTTGAGGAAAAAGTGGCTTCCTCCATGCACAGGAGCAGCATGGCTGTATGGAGCTCTCCTGAGCATCTGGCTGATGAAGAGTCTAGGTACAGTGTGAAGGAGGCAACAAAGTCAGCTTGGCAGGTGACCCCGTGGGGACCCCTCAACACAGCCAAGGGCATGGCTGCCCTGGGACCTTGCCAGGCTGCTGGACTGGCCCAGCAGAAACCCTGTGAATTTCAACAAGGACAAATGCAGACTTCTACACTTGGGCAGAAACAAAATCTTGCAACAGGCTGGGAACTGACTTGTTAGATTGCATCTGTAATACTGAACCCAGTTTTTGGGCCCCATGATACACAGGAGTTCAGCAGAGGTCAACCAAGACAGGCAAGGGCACAGGCCCTTACCCTGTGAGCAAAGGATGAGGGTATTTCTGTTTCCCCCTTAATAAAGGCACTGAAAATAGCACTGAAATGTGTCATTTGGGTCTATTCCAGAATAACAAACATTTTAATTTGTAAGACTAGAGGTTAAGAGGTGAACAGATAACTAAAATTGTTGAATTTGAGTGACAAAATACCTGGCAGCCTCCCATAAAATTTGGCCTGCACTTTTAGTAGCTACATACTTTTATGTGGGTCTTTTTAGGTCAGTAGCCAAATTTGAGGGTTAAGGTTTTATAATAGCAGTTAATTCAGAAACTCCACAAATTCCCATGGTATGCAGTTAAACATTTAGCAACAAAGCAATGAATATAAATAAAGTAAGAGACTGGAAAGCAAACAGAAGAAAAGCCTAACTTCATGACATCATGCATTTGTTATGTAGAAATCATTGGTTTGCAACAAGGCTGAATTGATACAGTCAGTAATGAGATACAAGCGCTGAAAGATTTGAACATCCAAAAGATCAAACAGAGTGTTTCTTTTCAGTCTGTTTTTTCCAAAGTCTAAGGAATATAGCACAAAACAGCTGTGTTAATAAAATCAGTTTCAAAGGCAGAATCTTCCACATAGCAGCTCTACGTGGCATGAAGCAAATCTGCTGAACTTCAGGAATACAAACTGATAATGCAGCGTGCAGTTGATGTACTCAGGGCTCCTGTTCTGCCGGGAAAATGAGTGAGCCCGTGCCAGATCATCTCATTGCAACCCCCCTGCCGCAGGGATGCCTTGCACTAGACCAGGTTGCTCCAAGCCCCATTCAGCCTGGCCTTTAACACAGCCTGGCTGAACCTTGTTATAGATGGGTAATGAGATGATTGGCTCTCGCAATTAAGGGTCAACTATCATGTGAATATTAAGAAAAGCTTTAGTGATGTATAGTTATGCTGTTGTTGTTTAGATGTCCTCTGTTGTCCCCATAGTTCCCTTTTCCCCCTGTATTGTTGCCATCAGACAGCCGGGGTTGTCTAGGACAGGTAGAGAGAAGGCTGCACACGTGTCCCTTGCATGGGGCAGTTGGGAATGGAAAAGCTTAGTGCATAGGGGATGTGGCATGGAAACACCTGACCTCCAATCAAGTTACAAGCAAGCAGTCTCCATTGATAAATGGCAAAGAAGAGCTGTGTGACAGACTTTGGGAGGGGCCAGGGCTGGCTGATGTAACCCTCAGGGATATAAAAGACTTAGCATCCATCTTAAAGATGAGCTAACCATGTGGTATGTATGAGGGGCTGTTCCCACTGCTGCAATTTTTCCTTATTTAGTCCTTTTGTTGTATTTTTGTCAAGGTTTAATAAACCTTTTTAAATTTTCAAAGTGAGCAGTTGTTTCTCACAACCTTGAACCAGCTGGAAGGGCCACCTGGGCTTGTGGGCGTGGAGCCCACCTGGGCACAGGTCAGCCTTCTCCAGTAATTTGCATCCTCAGAAATGTCCCTCATCCTGAAGGGACTTCAGTCCTAGCAGTGCCCATGTCAGCTAGTTTAGAGCTCTGAGCTGTGAGGCTGTTGCAGTGACTCTGTTTATCTGTACCCTTTGTTATATTAAAAATGCGATGGCGTGTAATTCGACACAGAATTCAGAAATTTTGCCATGTTCCTCTTGGAAGCTAAGGCACACTGCTGTTTTAGTATTCAAGGAAGCCTGGATGCATTCTTATCCAGCCTTCAGAGCAAGAACTTGTAGCTAAACTGTGAGATATCTCTGTTTCCCCAGCAATGTGCTGGTCACTTTAGTGGGAACCTTGAGATCAGCTTTAAGCTTCTCTCTCCACAGAAGTTCTGTAACATGAACCAGGCACATGGCACAATTAATGCAGGAGTAAGGACAAGAACAAGATAAAAGGATAGCAAGATTTGATGAAAAAATTGTAATGTTTTAATAATCTTTCTTCCAGTGTTTCTGCTTTCCTTAAATCTATTCTTTATAAATACATTGAAAACAGGATTTTCAATTTGTTTAAAATCTTTTAACAGAAACCCTTGGCTTTCTCTTGAAAAGGTCCATGGAAATGACTTTTGACCAGCTTATTGCCCACTTACCTCTTGAGGACTGAGTTCCTTATTAAACCTTTTTTCAGGAAACCACCTCAGACAGTAATCTAGCTAAGTTCACACATCATGTAAGCTAATTCCCCTTTATTTATTTCTGCTTGAATGGGGGTTTTAATTTTTATTTGACTGAAAAGCTAACAAGCCTTTTATAGATTAAAAACAAAAAACAAAAAAAAAAAAAAACCAAAAACAAGGAAAAAAAGCAAAATAAAAATACCAGTAATTCATTTAACACTTTGTCACTGTATTAATGCAAATCTTAATTAGCACTGCACAGTTCTCCATGTCAGAGGAATCAAGTATACCTAATGTTAAAAAATATCTCAACTACTGCCAGTATTTCACTTGGTAACAATGCTGGGAAAAAATAATATTGAATTTATAGTAATATTAAATAATCTATGTTCTACATAATTAAGGGTGTAGCATGTCACAATAAGCTGCACAGAAGGAAGAAGATGCATTTATCAGATGTATTACTTACACATTTATTTCCATTCTGCAAGGGGAAATTTTGCATAATGACTTTTTATTTGTGAGAATAAATTGCACATGAATGTTTTTTGATTGCAGACAGAACATAAACAGTCATGATTCTGTGAAATTTCCTGATATGGGAATGGCAGTTGGAGTTTCACTGAAATTGAACTTTCATGGTTTGACTTGGAGGTGGTACATTCACTAGGTTTTACAGATCTTCCACGAAAGGAATAGTCTGTTTTGTGGAGGTGGAATTGTCAGTCCTACCTTTGTTGTTATTTTCAGTGAGAGAGTGAACAATTCAACTTCCATTTTTATCTATTTTTTTCTCTCCCCACCCCCTCAGTGTTACCAAAGCATGTACCTGTTGATTTGGTTCAGTTTTTGAGCTCCAGATGGAATGCAGAGAGGTGACCTAGAAAAATTCCCATAGGTATGGGGGTAATAGGTTAAGTCCTGATTTTCACTGGGTAGTGTTATCCTCTTTCCTCATGGCGAGCTGTATCAGAGGTTTTGGGAGCAGCAGCACAACCACAATGTGTTTCATGTATCATCTGTACAATGTGGACTTGCAAAAACAAAAGCATCCAAACCAAATATCTCCAACCCTGAACTTGTTGGGAGCAGCCCAAAATGCCTAGAGCAGCATCCACCCCTGGGAACCTGTGTGCTGTGCCTTGGAGTATTACAAGTAATGGTTTTTTGTGTAAGCTATGCAGTGAGTAACACTGGTTTAGACTTATAGATAAATATTTGCAAAGACTGTATCTCTTGGAGGAACTGGAAGACTGTGACACTGCATTGGACTGTGGGGCTGCACTGCTTTTAACTTTTAATCCAACTCCTTGATACACTTTCCAGTAGGTGACTGACTTGAAAAGGCAAAACTGAATTTGAAACAGGGAGAAAGAAAAGATGAGAGAGAAAGCAAGAGATGAAAAAATCACAGGCTTTTGAGTGGGAAGATACAGTATTTTTTCTGAAAAAATCTCCTATATAGGTTAGAAAATTATTCCTGGCCTGTGCCTGGGTGTTAACAAGGCAGGTGAACCAAATTTGTGTTGACCTCCCTAGCTTCCACATGCTCATTGACAGTATTTTCAATAACAGCAGGCATTATATTATTTTTTTTTCTCTCATGCTATATTCCTTTGAACTAAACAAATATTTTGATTTGCAGCTGAATCAGGAAATATGTTCTCATCTTTCTTTCCAGCATGTCAGTGGGATGGGTAGTGACACAATGCTGTCTGTTGTTCTGAAACCTTGAGAAGTTTTTATGACTCTTTTAACTCAGTGAATGATAAACTTCAGAAAAATTAATCTCCGGGCTTGGTGGTGTGCTTTTTCATCTTGGCACACTGAGATCCAAAATGTACTCTTTCCTCCATCTCTAGAGAATGTTAAGTGGCACCATTAAAAATCATTCTGAAATGCAACAGCTTTCAGAAGGCAGAATAAGAGCATCTGCACTATTAGCATAAGCAGTCTGTGATGAGAAGGCACTACAATTGATTATTAAAGCAACCTGCTCAAATTCATGTTAGTCTTTCCTTTTTTTCCTTCTTTCTCTTTCTCTTTTTCTCTTTCTTTCTTTTTTTCTTTCCTTTTTTTTCTTGCTTTCTTGCTTTCTTTTCTTCTGACTTTAATTACCACTGGGCATTTAACTTTTAGAAAGGCAATTCTGAATTAAAAGTTCACCCAGATGGTTACTGAGCAAAGGTTGTTTTGGATGACTGGTATTGGCTAGATGCTGCTTGTCTTGTAAGGAATAAAGCATGCATTGCAAAAACTGGAGGATATAAATACACCATACAGACTATCTAGCACGCTTACATCCACTTGTGTCAGCATTGCCAACCACTGCACAAACTATTACTGATTTTTAAAAGGTGATTTTATAAATATTCCTGAACAGGCCCTGCACTGGATGATAGGAGGATGTTAGATATTTAAGATTTTAAAATAAAAGGTATTTTTTAATTTTTTTTCCTTCTGTAGAGAGAAAGCATTCAGCAGTCTACAGACTTGGAGGACAAGAGTGGTAGAAATGTTGAGTTCCTGAAGATGAGCATGTCTGTCATACTATAGCACAGTATCCATGAACCAGTGCTTGCAAAAATTGCACACAAATAAGCATGCTGATGCTACCAAATAAATATCAGCTGAAAGATATAGCTCCTTTCCCTATTCACATCCATTAGCAATCTCCTTCATTAGTCTTGTACAACAATTCTCTTTTACAAATATTTAATGTTCACTTTCATCCCTAATGATCATCCCTGGGGACAGTGAAATCAAAAGGAGAAACTGTAATGCCCTCACCCCTAATCTGGCAAATGCTAAGCTTCCTGTTTTATAAAGCAGTAAAGTATTTCTGTCCTTTAATCTTTCATTTCAAGAGTGAAAAATTGAATAGATGCCACAATTTAATCTAATGAAAAATAATCACAGTGCTCCTGAAAGCTAATGTAGCAGAAGATTCTTCTTAGAGAAGCTCTGTAGTAAACTACACTCCACTAATCTTATCTGCCATTCTCAACAGGCAGGGGCCTGGGGTTTGTGCTCTAGCAATTCTGTTTTACTGGTCAACACAGAATTTTAATTAAACATAGCTTATAGGCCAAATCTTAAATGGAATAATAAAATCAGAGCATAACCTTACACGGAGTGTATTATGGTACACAGAGTTAATCTTGTTTTTCTTTCTTCTGAACCCATGGCTATCTTATGATGTTAAATAATCAGTCATTCTAGCCATGCATTTAAAAGTAAGTTCTCCTTAGTATGTCAAATACATTAAATTTTTACAGATTTTTACACTTGTAAATGGAATTTTTTTTTTTCCTTCTCAGTAGTTATGCCAGTTCATAAGTAAAATTAAGTCTTACTTTAGGGAAAAATAGGCCAATAGGTTAATAGTGAATCCTCAATTATTTCAGATTTTTATGAATACATAAAATTAAATACATTATCTGCATCTATATACTTGTACTGTATATACTTACTTACTTTCATTATGGGACAAAACACCTCCTTATTTAATTATTTCATACTTTGAAAAAATGCATCTACTAATGGACTTTGGGAGAGGAGCCTGTGCACCCCTGTGTGTGTATGTCTGTGGGGAGGTGTGTGTGGTTTTGTGTAGTTTTATGCACGGGTCTTACTGGTACCTGAGTTTTATTTAAAAATATAATTTTAGATGGACAGATATGAATGCAACATAAGGTTAATTAGCAAAAGAAAACTGTGCAAGGTTACATGAAAATAAAATGTACTAATAGTACTTAAGGTAATATTTTAGATTCATCCTGTATCATCGTGTTTGGTAAGAGCAGAATTTTTCATAACAGATTTTTTGCCTTGCTTATCATGTATGAGTTGGCAATGAAACTTTCTGTAGGGGCAGTACAGGATTTGTGCATCAGCTGATTTCTTTTTGAATATTTATGGATTACACTGCACAGTCTTGTCCCAAGATACACAGGATTTTCTGAGAGCTGTTGTAGGGTGGTTCACCTCACTTTACTCAAGTTCTGAGAAGGTCTGGGAAGAGCATCAACAGAGCTTTCTAATGCTTAGAGCTTTGACATGCCAGTGATGTGTCCCTGCAACAACATAGGTCAGCAGCCTCCTGGGCTGCACTTGGCAGAGCATCACCAGCAGACCAAGGAAATGATCCTGCCCCTCTGCTCAGCACAGGTGAGGCACAGCTGGAGTGCTGCATCCAGGGCTCCCAGTGCAGCAGAGACATGGACATGAAGAAGAGAGTCCAGTGAATGGCCACTAAGATGATTAAGGGATGGAGCATCCCTCCTAGGAGGGAAGGATGAGAGACCTGGGACCTGAACCTGGGATGGTTTAGCCTGAAGAAAAGAAGGTTCAAGGGAGATGTTGTCAATCTAGATAAATACATGAAGGGAGGTGCAAGGACAGAACCAGGCTCTCTGCAGTGTTGTCTGGTGACAGGACAAGAGGCAAAAAGGGCACAGGATGAGTTACCCAGAAAGGTTGTGGAGTCTCCATCCTTGGATATATTCAAGTGCTGACTGAAGATGGTCCTGAGCAATCTGATCTGGCTGACCCTGCCTTGAGCAGAGGGGTTGGGCTAGGCAACCTCCAAAGTTCCCTTCCAACATCAACCATTCTGTAATTTTGAGACCAGCTTGAATACCTTATGCTGCTTTTACCCCTATGAAAAGACAATAACAAAATAACCTGACAAAAGTAGTTTGGAATATGGATTTAGGAAGATTTCAAAGCTAACAATATTGTAAGAATAACAGGAAAACATTAGTATCGACATTAGGCCTTCTGTTAAAAAAAAAAAGGTAATGTGGAATTTCCTCATCTGCCTGTCTCCTGAAGGTTGTATCCTTCACTGCAGGATTGGAATGGGCAGAGCAGGAACATCCCCTGGGGACAATGTGACATTAAGTTCACAGCAATCTAAACAGGTTCATTCAAGAAAGGATCAGCTACTACAGATGCATTTAAAGGAGAAGTAACAAGCAGAGGTTAACATGGCCTTTTAACCCTTTAGCCTCCCTTTTGCCACTCAGGCTTTACTTTCCTATTTGCCACTTTGAGCAAGTTAATAATTGTCTATTCATTCTGTCAGTGAAAAAATAAAGAAAAGCTCAAGTCCTCCAGGAGTACTTCTTCATGACCAGTGTAATGACAGACAATGTGATCCACATCAGTTCTATTCTAATTCAGTACTCATTGTTTCCAAAAAGTCAATTTAAAATAGTGCAACAGAATTTAAAAAGAAAAAAAAATCTGAGATAAGGAATTCCAGAGTCAAATTTCCTTTTAGAATCTCAGCACCATTCCCCATACATTGTGTCATAGTCTTTAACTGCACAGAAAACGACACCTAGCATAATGGGAATGCCCATCCCTTTGTGAGTGTCCTCCATCCACGTCACCACTTGGTACTGAAGTTTTTACTCTAGTCATGTAAACTGAAATACTCCTTGCCTCTATCTGGTGCCTTTTAAACACAAGATTAAATTCTGTTGGCAGTATAATATATTTTTAAGCATTCAGTGTTAGTGATAATGAGTATCGATGTACATTAATATATATGTGGCAGTTTGGTTGTAAATGAATGCAAATTGATTTTCAAGATTGTTGAATTAATATTTGCAACAGTTTCATTTTTAAGACCAGAATGTTTTAGAGATCTCTGTTTCTGAATAATGTAGTTAGCTTTATGTCCAGAAGATGCTACAGTATCTTATTTTGGTTTGTACTTTCATGTACTGTTCTGTGCTCCTGTGTTCCTGATATATAACTTATCTTTGGAACAGGATGCCTTTGGAGATTGTGGAATTGCTATCCCAATAAGAAGAATAATGCAAACATTTCAGTATACTAACTGTACTTATATGGCAGGAGACAAACTCTTTTCATTCCTTCTAGACCAACTTTTCCAGGATTCCTAAGGAAAAAAACTCAAAAAGCAAATTCATTTTTTGTGTGTTTTATTCATGGAAACAGAGTGCCCTCACTTCCTCTGGCAGTGATGTCACACAAAATGTGCTACAGTTGTTGGCTGGTCAAACTGTTGGAACAATAAAGAAGTTCAACCAAAATGTGTTGCTCTAGAAACTAAGAGTTGGTTTTACGTGCAAATTTCCAAGTTACTACTACTTGTGGCTGCCATGGGGTGTGTTAATGATTTGGCTTTGCTTTAGTCACTGTATGTAATTTCACTATTATTTCCCTCAACACTCAGCAAAGATCCACAACTTTGTTATTAGAAATCTTTGCATTCTGTACTGTATATACTGAGAGGGATTAACTCTTTGTTTTTCAGAGCTTCCATATGGCTGGGAGAAAATTGATGATCCCATTTATGGCACTTATTATGTTGAGTAAGTTCCTAAGTTCAATATTAAGTTGCTATTAATATGTCATGACCTAATACTGGTATCCTCTGCAATGCTCAGCCTGGGCAAGGAATGGGTACAATTACTTGTTAAAACTAAGGGTATACCAGGAATTCTCAGTCATCAATGCAGTTAATATATCCAGGTATATTCAAAGTGTCCCAAATCAGTGACTCAGGCATTTAGTCACCCTCTCTATCCAGGGTCTGGTTTCATGGTACCATTCCAGCTGATACTTGTACAAAGAACATAGCCATTAAAGAGATGCTGCATTTTCTATCTGGGCTTTGGATATCCAGCAATGTATAAATGTTGTTAATCAATGAATAGAGCAAAGCATAATCATTTTAGGTCAGTTAAAATCTGGTTTTGGGTAGTCCTCCCTTGCTGCAAATCAGGTGTTTATACTGGTTGTACCAGAAGTCAATTTTTTATACTCTGCATATAAATTTTTATGTTTTATTTTGTATTTTAAAGTGCAGCTGAAAACAATATAAATTCTATTTTTATAGCACAATCGTTGGTTTAATTTTCTTCAGATTCTGTTTTAGTTATGAAACAAGAAAAAAGCTTTTTCCTCTGTGCAAAGGCCAACAAAATACTTTTGTTTGAAGTAATAGTAGAACCTAACCAGTTTGTACATAAAATAAGTAAATCTGAGAGATTATTTCCTCTGCCTTTTTAACTTAACATAGTGAATGAGACTTATGAAAAATAAATCTAGATTCAGATTGTGATACCTGTTTGGGAGGGGCCTATTCTCACTCTGCTCTCTACAGACAGTATGCAAGAGAGGAGACAGAAAACCACTCCTGTCACTGTGCAGATAGCACTTGAAATGTTGAGAAACAACTATCCATTAGTGTCTTTTATTAAACAAGAGAGATCTTAAGAGAATATTGCCCCTCACCTAAAATTTCAATTTCAAATCTTGACACTCAAGCAGTATATTTATCTAGTTATTTCATAGAAAATAGGAAATTTCCTTTGTGTCTCACATTTTTCCCTTGGTCTCTTGAATCCATACCAGCACACTGACTGCAGAATTGCCCTGGACAGATATTGGAGATGCAGCTTTTCCAGGCTTCAGGTTATGCTGCTGTTATGCAAGGGTCCAGGTGTGCAGGGAGATCAAAAATCATCTGATTCCTGGAGGTCTAGAGGATGTAAGATGCCCCTTTCTTATCTGCTGTCACAGCAGCAGCTTGTGAATGCCCATGCATCCCCAGCCTTCTACAAAGCAAACAATCAACAGAAAATGGTGTTTGCTCACTGCTCTGCTGACTCCTTCTGTCCCATTCTCCAAATGCCAGAGCACCTGCTCTCCTTCTTTGTCCCCAGCTGGCTTCCTGCCCTCAGGTGAAAGAGGCAGCAGCTCCATCTACTTTGCTGCTCAGCTCAAGTCACATCAGTCAGTCCAGATTGAAGCAAAAGGATAAATTTTGAAGTTCCTACATAATACCATTAAATTACTCCCCCTTGTGATGCCTGAGTTCTTTTATGATGTTTCCAGGTAGGTAGGGGCTGCAGTTCTCATATCATTTTGTACTTAACCCCTGCCAAAGATTTCTGCACATGCAATTATGCAGCTGCTGGGTGTAAGTAAAGCTTCTGCCCCAGTGGTTTTTAGTGTGTTTTGGGGTGTAACAGGTGTTGTGCAATTTCCATGCAGTAATCTCTTACTGAGACTCCCTTGGTTGTTGGTGTAGCCTGAGGCATTCTGGCACCAGCAAGGCTCACACTCCACTGCAGAGTCAGAAAAGGAACAACATTTATCTGCATTTCATGTCCAACCACAGGTAAACAGATGCAAGGCACCAGGCCCAGATGTTATTGTGCAATTACATATTTTAAGGCTGTTAGTGCCAAATTTATTAATCCTACCACAGAGAAGACTTGTGGACAGATACATCAAACCTACTGCAGTCTCTGAGGTTTTTAGAAGTGGAATGGATGCTCATGGAGTGGCATTAAAACTGCAGCCCTGCTAAATTCACATGGAGTTTTATAGTCAGTAAAATGTAGCTGTAGTTTAATTTGCTGTCTGAGCTCAATAAGTTTGAAACAAAGATTGCTTTCCATTTTTCCTGCTACAATATATAACAGTCACAGCTTTTTTATTACCAGTCCTCAACAGATGAATTCATTTTTAACTAGATAAAATCAGATGACAATAAACTCTCTTAATTTTGTCATAAAAGTAGGTAAATTATGAGACGCAAGATTACAAACTTCCACATATTTAGGTCCAGTCCAAGTTTACATGCAGGCCTACAAAATCCTCATAAAAGAAGGGTTTGTACTCTGCTCACTGAGGTGCTTGTATCCAATGGGAAGTTTGTACAGTTGAGCAATGAGGCAGACAGACTCCCTTTCATTTTACAAGGAGCAGCCATGTTCAGATTAAATATTCTGAGACCAGAGAAAAAGCTAAAAAAGAAAACAAACCAAAACAAAGAAACTTAAACTCCTTGCTAGTCGAGTTACTAAAAACAAATCACAATGTATTTGCAAATTCTGTTTAAAAAAAAAGTCTCCAGTATAACTACCTCTCTTAATCATGCCTTAATGTAGGTGAGAGAATATTATAATTTTCATTTGCTTTTTTATGCAGGTCCAGGGCTCATTTTTAATGTGTAAACATTGGACATAAATAAGAAATGTTTGCTATAGGTTTGTTAACTTTCAGGCAATCTGGTCTTAATTTGTAAACTAAGAACTAACAGCAATGAGCTGTGCAGAACTATGGAGAGAAAGTAGTCATTAAAGTGCACTGGGTCTTTCAGGATTCTAATTGCCAAAAGATTGTTTTCCTCTTTAAGGATGACTAACTACAACACAGAGCTCAATTTTCTGAGTAGGGCTCTTTAATAAAACAGCTAAATTAGCCATATAGGTATTTATCCTAGGAAAACATCCCTCCTTTATTTACAACTTCTGACAATTCTCTACTCAAATAGAAAAAGTTATCTCAGGTCTTTTTGTCATTATAACATGTTATCAACTGAAAAATGTGAATATAAAGAGTAGATAGGCACTAACAAGTTATACAATAGAATATCCATTTTATAGGCATCTTGATCCCCAAATTACTTTGTTGGGTAACAGGCATGTGGGTACCCATTGGGTAATGGGTAATTTAAAAAGCTATAGGCAAAAACTGCAAAAAAACCCATCTCATATATGAAAGTAGCTAAGAGAAGGAGATAGGTTAAAATCCTTCTACTGATGCTCATGCTCTGACCTGCTACCATTTTGTCAGAGCTCAGTGCCTTGACCATCAACTAAAATCTGCAAATTAGGTACTATGGCCCACAAATCACCTAATGATGTGTTTTACTTGTCTTAAGTGCTTCTAACCTGAAACTCATCACAAAAACAGCTTAGCCTGGCCCCACTGACTGCTGAAAGGGAAGAACTGTGTCTGTGTCTTATAGTTTGGCTGGTGGTGATGGTTCCTCCCCATCACACAGAGACAGTATTCTGACATCACAAATAAACACAAAAGGAAATCCTACCTCTGAGGGTTTGTCTCCAGTTGAGATCCAGCGAGATAACAGGGGCCAGCAGCACCAGCCACTCTTTCTTTGCACAGCCACAGTGGCACTAGAATAAATCAGTTGGATTAGGTTTTGGATTAGAATTTTTGATTTAATATATATTGTATAAAACAAAGGAAGAAAATTTAAGTTAGAATTGTTCACTGAATTAGATCCTATGAAAAATGAGCAATATATTTTGGCTACCATCCAAAATCTGTTTTAACCACAAAAGCACTTACTTGTAACCATCTCTAAAACTCACATTTGGCTTGTCTTATGAAGCCTAGGCTAGTAATAAATATTGTGAATGCTGTTGAAGTAGCTAGATGAAAAGCTAGAATGTCCTTTCAAGAGAATTGCTTAGCTTAATAACTTCTTTCTTGAGTAAACTCATCAGGAGCACTTTTTCTCATTTAGCTAAGAAGCAGTATAGCACTTAAAATTGCATAAAGGAGTTGTGTTTCATATAACATCAGTACAGTATTACTGACTGCTAAAAATGACTGATTATAAATATAAGTTTCTTTTTTAATTAGTTGGAAATTTCACATTGTGCTTTGGAGATTACACACTACCAAAAAGCAGTCAAAATATGAGAATAAATTAGAGCTTAGAATAATTAAAGTTGCACCAACAACATGAGATGCTTCAAGAACCTGTTAGTCTTCCTATTTGATCTTATAGGACAAAATGTAATTTTCAGCTGTTGTTAAAGATATTTCTGTTTAAATGGACCAAACCACCACTTAAACTATACCTAGAAACTGTAGGTAGGCTGTAGAAAATGGATTCTAGCTGTGATGTCAGTACCAGAGTAATTAATCTTTCTTGAGCCATGAGCACAGATTAGCTAAAATCCCAACTTCTCTTATATCACAGAACCACATATAAGTTAAATCTTGGGTCTGCAGGGGCCCTCCTGCAACTCTGAGATGAACCCTGCAACTGCAACATGACACTAAGCATAATGCAAAGTCCTGAATGAAGACTGGAGTGTTATCTTGGATATCCATTACATCTGCATGATATGGCACAAAAGCCATGGGAAATCTCTGATCTTGTGGAGGGCAGCTGGAGAACAGGGCAGGATACTTTAGAGCCCCTCATTAAGAGATGATCCCTATGTTGAAACAACTAACCCACGTGTATAGCAACCCTGGTTTAAACCTTATCAAATGCTAACAATAAACAAGCTAGGTACTGTACTCCATACCTCCTTCTGGAAGCTGTTTTCTAACTTCACATTTCTCTTGTGAGAGGCCTACAGACTTCAAGCCTGAAATCCTGACATCTTTAATGCATTCTAGTATTTACTTCCAAATGTATTCATAGAATGCAATTATATATCAGAATTAATTCTGCTTGAATAAAAAGCTAAAACTCCTTTGATCTTCTATAATGGAATACTCTATTTCACTGGTCTTCTTGTAAAACCTTTCATAGAGATTCATTTCATTTGATCATGGGTGCTCAGAACTTTATGTAGTATTTGAGTTTCATCACTGTCTTGTGTAAAGGCAAAAGCAGTATTTCCTTTACAACATGGAAATACATCAAATGATAAATACATCACATATTTACTTTTTTCATGCTTATGCTAGTAGTTCATGATTACCTTTTTTTAATGCACATAAGTCTTGCTTTCTCCATTTTTAACTAGTGAAGTTTTTCTCCCTTTATCATAAGTTTCTAGGTTTGCAATAGAATAAGGTGCTGAAGACCCTGACAATTACTAGAAATAACAGAAAGCAAAGTTAAGGAAAGGAACAACTACAATCTTAAACAGCCTGTCTGAAGAATGGAAGGAAATGAGAGGGACTCTGTCTGTCTTCAGCATAGATCAAAATTTATTGAAAGATATTAATGAAAATTTTAGAGTATGAGAGTAAGCTAGCAGCCACTTGAATGAGTTATAGCCATGTGAACAAAGTAGCAACTTAAGGATTTATCACATTTACTTCATCTCATTAAATCAAATATTCTTTTACATGACTGAAAGTTTTTTCATTTCATTAGCATTGGCCACTAAATCCTATTTTGCAAGTGTATTGCACTCCCATGGGACTTGCTGCCTTTCTTCTACCTCACTTCCTAATGACAATTCCAGTAATCTTCTTTGAAGCTGTGGCAGGATCAAAATCTCAAAGGACCTGAAAAGTGCTTGATGTGGCACAAAAGGTCATTGCAATGTAAAAAAAGACCCTTTTAGGATCTTAGAGTTGTGAAAGTTACCAGGTAACCTGTCCAACCTAAACCCACGATTGGGATTGGATTTTCAGAAAATCTCAGTAGATGGTAAAGTGAGAACAAATAAGGAGTGACAAAAGCCTGCCCTTCTGTACATAAGTATTTGATTCCCCAGAGCAGTGTTGGAAGCCCAAGCCCCTTCTCTTTGTTGTGATTCTGTTGTGATTCTATCTTACAGCTGTGTTCCATGCAGCCTACTACATTTTTTTGCCTCCTTCAGAAAATGTGCAAAACATATCCCAGGACAGGATTGAAGGATAGCGCAGTGATTGATAAAATGTGTGCTTTAAAGAATTAAAATCAAGGATATAGGGATAGTAGTAGTAAAGATTATAGTCCTAAACACAATGCAGGAAAATAATGGTGTAATGCCAGAGATGGACTTAATGACCTGTAGCAGGAAATGTAAAACATCAAGAAAAAATGTATGTACTAACTTTTGTTGTATTCCAGATATCATCTGTGTAGTTCTAATCTGCCATCTAATTTAGTTTCTGCATCTGATTTTTCTGTACAGCTGAGCAGACACACACCATAGTACTAAAAAGGAATAATCTTCAATTTATTGCCCATTAGATTTATTTGTAAATTACTATCACAAAAGCACTCTGTTGTATAGGCTTTTCTATTTCTGTAAGTGAGTAAATTCACTTACAAGTAATTGACAATAATGCACAAAACTGGTTGAGATCCTTTGAATCATACACAGAAGAGTGGTCATGCTGAAGACATGAAAAACTGTTGCTGTGGCATGTTTCAGCAGTGCTGCTGTTTAATATGTAGTCCAATATATCACAACCATTTTTATGTAGCAGATTGAGCATATTGAAGTGATAGGATGCTGCTCAGTGCTGTTCATTACACAGGGCACTGCTTGCATATCCTCATCCTCAACAAAATTCTGCGGAATGCAAGGGACACGCTCAGGCCCATTGGGGCCTACACCGCCCTACTGTGAAAATTATCATTTTTCCCAACTGAACCCAGTTTTTAATCAAAACCAATTTTTTTCCAGCCACATAAATAGAAGAACTCAATTTGAAAACCCTGTCCTAGAAGCAAAAAGGAAGCTACAGCAGCATAACATGCCCAACGCAGAACTTGGAACAAAGCCTATGCAGGCCCAAGGTTTCCGAGGTACAGTACCACGTCAGCTGTCTTGGTTAAGATAAAAAATACTGCTTTCCTATTTATGTGACAATGATTTTGTCATAGTCTGGTTAAAAGAATAGTGTTGCCAATGTTCCAAATGTTATCACCTATATCTTAGCAATTTTCTCCCTTAAATGTCTGGGTTCCAATAGTGGTAGGACTCACCAGCCAACTAAAACTTTCAGAGGTGCAGAGAAAAAACAGAAAAGTTGAATCTAGTGTTTCCTAAAGGCTGAGAAATTGAAAGCACAATAAGACTCCCAAAGTAATTTTCTAAATAAAACCATGAATTCTGTTCTTGGGGATGTACAGCTCTCTCTTGAGCACCCAAGGTTGGCAACAGTGAAATACTTAATTGTACTTTCTCTAAATTACTCTTAATTGATGTTTGGTATGTTTCTAAGCTAGCTCATCTAGCAAGCATCAATTAAGTTAAAAGCCTCAAGCACAGTGTTATAGGAGTTTACAGGAATGCAGCCTCTTGGTAACATAAAAATTAATGCGCTCAAAAGGAGCCGTATAAGCAGCAAACAGTACTGGTATCAAATGAACTTTAACGTAAGCTTATAGTCAGAGAGTGAGGCTTGTTCTCCTTTGTGGCAGTAGAAAGCTCCTCATCAACCTTACCTAGACCCAAATTTGCCCGCCTGCGCCCCGCTCCCAGGAGGTCCCGCAGCGCCAGTGACCTGTCGCAGTGCCGGCGCAACCCCGCCGGGGCCGGCGCGCTGTACGGTACGTCCCTGATGCTCACCAGCCCCGGGGCCAGCTGGGCTCACAAATCTGCACCTTCCCCAGCCCTCCCCCATCCACTGCAGCACAGGAGAGCAGCACGGGGACCCCCGGCACCCACAGCGCACCCCAAGGCACGAGACACAGAGTTTGCACAGCAGTCATGTGTGTCACTTGTTGGATGCCTAAGCCAGAAATGCTAGTCTAGTATTTACCTCTTCTTGGTAACAAGTGGAATGAGACATTCACAGGGGATGTTTTCCTCACTGTGGCTGGGAGGGAAATTATGAGGAATGTATTACTTTGTAGACAAAGCTGAATTTATAGGTTAGGAAAGAGGTTTTTAAATTACCTCACAGATCATTTTTATTGTTGTGATTATTTCAGCTACGCAATAGCCACTTCTGAATGGATTTCTAATATCAAAGGATATTTATATCTTTTCATTTATGGCTGATCTGCCATAGATAAGAAATATGTTTTAAGCTTTGTATTACTACAAGAGCCCACAAATATTTTTCCTGGAATGCCTGCACTCTATTTCCTTGCCTTTGATACACTGCCACTTGGTGTCAGCCAGTATTGTTATGTGCTGTCCCTGCTATGTTGTGAATAGATCAGAACTTTTGTCTTTCTTTGTGTTGACTGATGTAGAAAAACCACTCTTCACCCGTGATGCATCACAGCTGAAGGGGACTTTCCTCAGCACAACTCTTAAGAAAAGCAACATGGGTTTTGGATTTACCATCATTGGTGGGGACGAGCCGGATGAGTTTCTCCAGGTGAAGAGTGTAATTCCTGATGGGCCTGCAGCACAAGATGGGAAAATGGAAACAGGTAATTATGAAGATTCATCTGTTCTTTTATATAAGAAATAGTTTTCTGAGTCTCACTATCTCCATTAATACATACATTTTTCCATATGACTTTCTGTGTTAATATGTAGAAAAGGTAAGTTTCTTGGTAAAAATTTCTTCCTAATAAAAGCCAGGTAGATATTTTTCCTATTTCACAATATTTTAAGGGAGAAAAGATCTCTGCATTTCCCTACATAAAAATGGGCTATGGTTTATAGACTATTTACTTAAGAGAAGTCTACATGGAGAGAAAAGAGAGAACACAGACTACTAAGTGCAAATTTATTTCTTTAGAAAGGTTGGTTTTGCAAAATAATCAGTTGAGTCTCATCCAATACTATTCTCATTAGAACCATCATAACAAGAGTTTTCAGTGTAGCATATGGACACACAGGAATTTGTGTCCTTTTAAAAAAATTTGTGAAAACTCATGAGATAAAAGAAAATTCTGAAGAGATTGAAAGCTGCTCTGAAGAGCTGGACCACCACTGCAAAGATTTTCATGTTCACAGATTGATAAAGATTGCAAACCACTATCTGAAAGGTCACATCAGGTCCATAAATGGATGAAACTCTTTTGGATGGAGATGAATTCTGTTTCCAAGCAGTTGTCATCTTCTTTAGGAAAAAAAAGACAGTCGGAGAATAATAGAGTTATTTCAGTTGGCAGGGACCTCCAGTTACTAGCCCCCTGCTTAAAATAAGGCTAACTTTGTGCTTGGATCAGGTTTCTCAGGGTTTTGAGAAAATTTTAAGACACAGGTTCTACAGCCTCTCTGGACTCCTGTCCCAGTGTTTCTCATCTCTCATGGTGAAGACTTTTGCTCTTTTGCTCATCCACAATTTGTGGATACCTCATCCCTCAAAGTGTTGAAGGCCATGTTGGACAGGGCCCTGAGCAACCTGGTCTAGTAGGTGGCAAGGGAAGTAGATGATCTTGAAAGTCCCTTTCAACACAAACCATTCTGTTGTTGTATGATTTTTGTTCTTTGGGTCCATTGGGCTTTCCACGGGTACAGCTGGTTACCAGGGACTGTGTAACTGTGTTTGTGCAGCCCTGGAACTCTGTACCATCTCTCCCCAGTATAATTTATTCATGTGCATAATTTTTTACTTCCATTTCTCACCAAGACATTGAAATAAAGAAATGCTAATTTGGGATTGTTGTTGCCACTGCAGAAAACCCATTTCATGGTGGCCAGAGCCACTATGAAGATAATTTTCTAAATTTTGATAACAGACCCATGTGGATGGGTCACAGCAGCAGAGAAAGATCCTTTTAGTGTGTTACAGTGCAGGGAGTAGACACAGAAATAAATGCAGGCACAAATTATGAGAGTGGAATATGATGAGAGTCTGAAGTGATTTTTCTGAAAATTTTATTTCATCTTTCTTTTATTATAGTTTGGGGTTTTTTTTCATCAGAGTCATATTCATATGTCAGAATAAATAACCCTGGATTGTAGTTTATTTTGTTGAACTCTCCAGGACTCACCAAGGAGGAAGTGTAAAGGTTATGAAAAGTATTATTTAAAGAAAACCCAAACAGCATTTGCTTCAAAGCTAATGTTATAGTTGTCATGATGTTTCTAATGTCAAAGAGTAAACAGAAAATTTTTATGAAGAAACAAAGTGTAAGAAAGAAGTAGAATATAGATTTTTTTTGCACTGATTTTACAAAAACCCAACAGTTTTTTAACCTAATTAATCTAACAGTTTTTTAATCTGATTAATCTAACAGTTTTTTTAATTCTTGGTACTTGTTGCTATTTTAACTGAATGCAGTATAGTTCCCAAAGTGTAAAATTTATCAAATTAGCTATTAGGGGAACAAAGGATACAATAGACTTCCTGAAGTTCAGAAGATTTCAGTGACATAAACTTCATTTTTCCTTAATATTTTCATACTATCTCATACATGGCATGAGAGCTTTTCCTTGTTTGTCATGGTCTAGCATTCTCAAATGCAAAACTCAAAATAACTTGCTAATCCCTCTGAAGTATGGGTGAGTTATTAGTGAAATTGAACATATGGAGTTATTTTCTCTGGAAAACAGGGTATTCTTGCAACTTCCTTAAATTTTTATGCTGAAATTTAATATGGTGGTCATTATTGTAGTCATGGATTGTGCTGAGAACATGTAAGAAAAATGTTTTTTTAAATGCATAGAAATAGCATTGTTTTTTTCCTCAGGTAATTAATTCAACTTTATTAGAAATGCAAACCAGAAACTTACATTCAAATATATAATTACTCTACAATTATGTGACCCCAAAACATATAAAATTAGATCTCAGAACAAATTTTGGCCTCAAATGTCTTTGTTTTTAAGAAGAGTGAGAGATTCTGATATAAAGTGGTTGGAGAATCTCAGAATGATGATTGTGACATCTAACATTGGTTCTATGAATAAAGTAATTTTAAAATATGTTAATGGAAAACTGGAAAAATATATTTAAGGTCAGAATGTTTATAAAAGCATTGTTCAACAAAATGCTTGCATTTCCTGATATCAAATCCTTTTCACATTTCCTGAATTAGATTTTCTCTCCCTATTGAGCTATTGTACAATATAATCAACTGAAGATATGAAAGCCTCCCAGGTTCCATCAACAGCTTTTTGTTCATAAAGCTGTTAAAATCTTACTTTGGAAAACTACTTGAAATTACATCTGTTTCTTTTTTTATTATTATTTGTTAGTTAGGCATCACTGGATAATGAATAGAGCTTTTAAAATATTTTATTTATTCTTTTGATACTATGTGTCATTGTTCAATTTATGTGCACTCCATATATGATCAGAGTCATGGCAAGCTTTGGTTATAGATCAAAACATCATATTGTGGTAGTAGGGCATCATAGTTAGAAAGTCTGAGGGCAGTGACAATGATCTGTGAAGCAACCTGAGTGCAAGGAATAACCACAGCACTGGTGCCCACAGCTCTAATATGATTCTGGACCCTATCCCTTGGAAAGCTGGTACCATTTTTTGGCCAAGTGGTTATTAAAACTTCATACTTCAGACCTGCATCAGATTTGGGGGAAATACAGAGGAAAGGCACCATCTCATTTATCTTATCTAAATTTTGGCCACAAGCTGAAGACACTGAAGCTGTACTTCAAGCTAATTGTAAAAGAAACAAGCTCATAGAAAAATACTTTGGTTTATTTCTCCACCCAAAGTCTAATATAGGGGTCAGAGACAAATGCTATTTAAAGAGTGAGTCTATGTAAGACATTGTCACCCTTAAATGTGATCAAAACAATGCAGTTTGACCTGAAGGTTTCAAAATGCAGCAATTTTGGATTTCATCCTATGGAACATAGAGCCATAAAGTGGTTTGGGTTGAAAAGTGACTTCAAGATCATCCAGTCCCACCTCCCATACCAGAAACAGGTGAACCTCCCACTAAACCTGGTGGGTGGAACTCCAGCTTCATGTCATCATGAAGCAAGCTTGTTGAGGGTACACTCAATCCCTGTGTCCAAATCACCAACGAAGATGTTAAATGGTGCCTGTCACAGTACTGACCCCTGAGGAGCGCTGCTGAAAGCCTGGAAGCCACTGGGAACAGAGAAGCAGCTGCCTGACAGTGACTTGGCATTGCTGTGAAACAAAGCAATGAGGCAAACCGAGTGCACTGAGATGCAACATGAGATATCTGAGGTCCTGACAAGCTATCAGAACCCCTTGGTGCCCAGTGCTGGGCACTAAGAGGTATTTATATTTGTCCTAGACCCACAATAAACCTCACAAGCAGACTCAGAGGAACCACATCTTAGTGGATGAGTCAAAAACAACCAAAATTACATTCCTGATCCCATTTGCCAGATGTTTCAGAATTTGTAAAGGCTATTATGCCCTCATGTAAATCTAGCATCTGTGTGCTAATGGTTGTTAATAATCCTGAAAATGCCTTTCTAGGACATGTTTTAGCATTTGGAGCTCAATCAAGCTGCTGGATATGAACATTACATTCCACAACATCTCTGTCTATATCAGGACAGCCTAGGAGCTGATACCAAATTCTTTTCTGGGAGGTTACATTGCTTTGTTTGTCTTGAAGCCTCATGCAGCCAACAGAAAATTGTCAGTATTTAAGATGCCCCTGCATCCCTGCATTTGTTTTAAATTCTGGTAAAAGACTGCATCTACATGAAAAGATTTTTATACAGTGAGTGATTTTGACTGACTGCTGTTCTAAGGCAAACAAAGATTTAGGCCTGTGGCTGAGTCAGATAAAAGCTCAAGCTGCAGAGGCAAAAACTCTCCTACAAGTCTCAAGGTTATTCAATGGACTGGATAAACTGAAACACTCCCACATAATCAAGCTCGGGGAAAGATTCTCACTCTACATTTCAGCAAGCTCCATTTCCTTTGGTGAAAGTTTTCATGAAACAGCTCAAAGACATGGTCCAAAAGTGGCTCTTGGAGTCTGGGGATGACCCTTCTGACTGATGAATATCTTTGGTCACTGCAGGTTCAACTTTTCAGAAACATAAATCTGTGGGGAAATGTCATAGCTCAACTGTGTGAATCAAAAATGAGGGAATAGATTCTTTCATTTCATCTGCCAAGTATGCACTTGGCCAGCTTTAAGATGCTAAATCATCTGTAAACAATGCATACTTGGACATTTTTAGATGTTGTTGTCTCAGGAATGGTAGTTTTTCTATATTAGTTGATCTATTCTAGAGATAGAAATTCATAAATTAAAGATAAGGTTCAGCTAACAGATATACTTGTCTACAACTCAAATGTCTACACCTACCAAATAAGCAGACATCTATTATTTTTGTATGACTGTAATAGGATGAAGCCTTGAGAAAAAAGCTGGAGATTGGTCCCATATCTACCCTCAGAATTTCTACTTCACCTTAGAGATCTCCAAAGGGAATGAGTTGTTCAAAATGCTGGAAGGAGTGGCCCATTGCCTTGCTTCTGTCCATAGACATATTTCAAGACCCATGACAATCTTCTGCATATGATGAATTTTTCAAGAAGCTGAGGTTGCTTTAAATGTAAGAAAATTGGCAAAACCACACTTGTTGATCTACAAAACCATGAATGTTATTATTTAAGTGAATAAGAGGAAACCCAAAGCCATTATCAGGTGGTTGAGCCTACAATGTCACTAGGCTTAGGAAATAATTATCTTGTTTCATTAATGCATATTTTTTCACAGTAAGGCTAATATCTTACAACCTTTATAAAAAGTGGAGTACTCAAGACAGAAGGAATTGGGGACATCTACAAAAGGATGCATTTTTACAAGTTCAAACAGATGCTTAATTCTGTTCCCTGTTTATCCATTGTCAGATTGTGTGAACAAACCATCATCTCACCTAATGTGAGCTCAGCTGAGATGCAAGCTCTCTAGATTGAGCAACAGAAAAGATGAACTATGTATGCACAAAGAATGCCTCTAATCCAAAGAAGCAAATATGTTAAAATCTATGTTTTGGCAGTCATCTGGAAATGTTAATAATTTCAGAACATCACCATGTGTATCATGACTACACACCACATTAACTGTAGTCATTTTCAAACAGGTCATGTCTTTCTGAAGTGCTATCAGTCAAAACTCAACCAATAATCTTCTGTTTTACAACATTCCCATCCCTTGGTAGCCAACTGTTTACCACCATCTCAAGAGGTGCACTGGCCAGGAGCTGGGCACATACATGTGAGGCTTGATTTCCACAGTACCCAAAACTGGCTGAAATTTATTTATCTCACCTGCCTGACACCTTCTCATCCAGTGGCTCCAGGAAAACTGGCTCCCAAAGTTAAGGCATGGTGTTAGGAAAATGAGAAGCTGTGCTACTAGTGGAACCACTGAGGAAGGACTATCTTTTCATTGGTCTTTTGCATCTCCAGGCAAAAAAAAACCCTCTTTTATATGCACCAAGGCCTCATGAAGTGTCAGTCTTGCAGCTGCAAGTTGATGCCAGGTGAGGCAGGACTGTGAGAGCAAAGCAGCACATATAAAACCAGCTTGTATTATCTGCTTCTCTTACTTCCCCTGCTTTATTTGGAAGCTAGGATGTTTCACCTGATGTTTTAGTCTAGCTGAGACTGCACAACTCTTTCTGTCTCCATATGTGGCTAATCATCCCATGGAGTTCAGAGAAAGAAAATTGCCTGTTTGGAAAGTAACTAACAGCAATAACAAAATTACTTCAGGCATTGTGGAGAATGATTTCTCCCGCCCACGTTAGGCCAGTAAGTGTGAATTTGTGTTACATTTACTGTTTGCATTCCAGCATCCTCCAGGTTGATGATGAGATGGTGCAAAACACAGCAGAAGCACTATATTTGCATCAGGTACAACCAAAACCGATAGTTCCTTCCACTAGCAGTGCTGGTTACATTTTCTTGTTTGTGAGACATATGATGAGTAAATGTTTTGCAGTACCAGTCTTCTTTCATTTCACAAGTTAATTTGGCTTTTTAAATCAAGGAGATTATGAGGGTCTGGAGAGTGGAACCACAACGTGAGGGCTGTGGTCTTTGCACCAGACATGAGGACAGAGTTAACCGATGCCCTGCTAGTTCATAGCTGAGACAAACTGATATCGCCTTTTTTGTGTGTTTTGCAGTACATAGCATCCCATTTAATTTAATCCACTTTATATTTCTGACCATAAAAAGTTGCACATCATATAACTAGTGCAAAAGCTATGCAAGAGGTGTAGAGTTAAAATTAACCCTCTTTTAACAATCTATTAATTTGCTAGTCCTCAAAATTTTATCCTGAGTCTCTAAGTAACCAGAATTCTTTAAAGAAAAACTCTTAATTATATTTTGTTGTTTAAAGGGGACTAAATCTGAATCTTACCTTAAATTTTACAGGACAAATCTTCTGTTCGCCTGTCACAGAGGAAAGTGCTGAAGTATGACATTATATTTAAGGGGTTTCAAACACAAAGCAAAGGAAAAAAATGCCAGTTTAACTATTTATTTGATATCATATATTAAGACTCAATTTAGCTGGGGAAAGGGATATGACAAGTGGTTTTAAATGTGTGATGGTGACTGTAAAACTAATACTCGCATCTAATGAATATTAATAGCAATTAAGAGACTCATTTTCAGTCCCCTGTTCTTTCAAATTTTAAGGCAGGCAATTCACTGAGCACTGGATGTAAACAGACAGAAGATAGTACTTAGGTTGCTAGAAATTTTTCATACTTGTGCTACTTTCTTCTAAGATTAATTTTTCATTATATTTTTTATGTTTCTATGGCTTTCAGATAACTTGGGACAGTAGTCACATTAATATCTGTAAATTTTTCCTTATGTTGACTAAAGGACTAGGAAAGGTGTCGACTTCTGTCTCAAACTTAACTGAATTTTAATCTCCATGGGATTCTTATTTTAGTGTTTTCTTCATATTTTTCTTCTTTTGATATTCACTATATTACGAGGTATTCACTAAATGATAACCAGGACAGAGACAAGCCTAGACTAAAAAAAGTATCCACATTTTGTATACCACACACTATTGCTGTCTACATCGGAGGTCTTTGTGTGCACCTTGTCAGATTTTTCAATTGGTTGGTGTGATATTCAATATTTTTGTGCTCTCTCTGAGTTGCAAAAATCCATGTGTCACTATCTATTCTGACTGATAGGGATTTAGAGCTTGAGTCTGTGCTGCCCCTCCAACCTGCTGAGCATTCGTTTAGTGCCTACAAACAGACATTCCTCGAGCTATGAAGAGAGCTTTTGATGCTTTTTAGCCCAGCCATTTGTCTCTTCCCTTGAAGTTTTCAATTAAAATTACTGATGCAAGCTGAAAGAGTAATTGTAGCAGAACATCTAAATTGAATTTCAAAATGCTTCTGAAAACGGACAGTGTGTTGTTTAAGTCACAGGAACAATTAAAAAAATTCTTAGGAAGTCCTTGTCTCCACATCACACACTGTTCTCTTTTCATGGGGTGACTCTGGGCTCCCATTATTAGTACAAATGGAGCTCAGTGGTCTCTGACTCTACCTTGGTGTTAGCCCTAAAGTCTGCCATAACATAGACATTTTGGGAATCTTCTATCTCACATTTTACACTTAGTACCTGAACTCAAGGTGGTTCAAAGCAGGACACTAGGGAAGATAAATTCCCAAGAAGGGTGGCAGTAGGGAGGAGAAGGGAGAAAACTGACACTACCAGTACCTGGGTGCAATTCAGTTGCACAGACATAGGTGTCCAGTGCCATTAAAAGTTCCAGGGATCCCACCTAGCCTCCTCCTGCCTTGCCAGGCAGCCCTCTTTGTAGGTCCTGTGTGGTACCTGCAAGTCACATACAAATATCTCAAATGGCAAAGGCTGTCACAGATGACATTAGACACCTGCTCAAACAACCTCATTCCTCCTTCAGCAAGGAGTCTGTTTATAAACTCCTTTGGTTTTCCTTATCATCTATTAAAGTAAGCAGTGATTGATTGATTAATTACAGTAATAATAATCTTTTTCTGACAATTTTAAGGATGTTTGTTTCCCCTAGCCTAATTCAAAACTCACATTTGTGGTTTTATGAATACTTAAAAAAAGAAACAAAACCCCTTTTCAAATTAATAGGCTTAATTCTCTCTTAACTGTTCAAACAACAACATTATAAGAAGTTTGATGATTGAGTTCAACCATATACAGGGGATTATAAATTAATTTCCATCTCCAGCACTTACAATATTTTTCTGCATATTGGTACCCATAAAGAATATGCCAATATCGGGATTGAATATTGTATTTGTAACTTGTAACATCTTCTCATGTTCTATTTCATTCAATAAATAATGATGTTTGTTTCTTTAGAAGAGTTATCTAGGGGGTCAGAAAGAGATTCTCACTATATAAAAAGATGACAGGGAAAGTGAGAATTTCATATTTCATTATGAAAATAATCTAGAATTGTACTTTTCAATATTGTCAGCCATGCCACGTTTGATTTTGTTTTGGCATATAGGGCTTTATTTTACCATTTAATTATCAAAACAAAAAGTAATTATTTAGCTGAGTTTCAGATTTTTATTCTAATTTTGAATTAAAAGATTAGTGGATTGATGTATATTCACCTCTGCCTCCACACTTGTGCAACCAAATACGATCTGTACCTATATTAAAATCTGAAAGTTAAAAAATTCCACTCATTTTTTGCCTTTAACCACTTTTGAGAACAAATTTTAAATTCTTTGAGAATTTAAGAATAAATTAAGTATTTAATTTTGAGATACAGTTTCTGCTGTGCATTTAGAATGGCAAATATCTGTCTTGACAGTTGGCAAATATTTTGCTTGAACATATTAGTTTACATTGGTGTACCTGAATTTCCCCATCCAAAAGGAGAAATAATCATTTTAGAACTTGGTAAAGTCCAATAATTATTGAAGTTAGCAATTCCCATCATAACTGCTAAAAACATAAGTAAAGAGAAGCCCAAGGGAGTTCAGCTTAAGATATTAAGGTCAAATACTGTCAAAGTCCAATTGTGCAACATATATTAAAAGAGAAATCTGTGTTCAATTGCACATGGATTAATATTTTTGTCAGTGCTCTGACTTGTATCATTTGATGCATGGCATGGAGTAAAACTATCCGGAGTTGCATCAGAGATGATGAAACATTTCCAGGTATATAAATCATATTTGAGGAGCTTTGCAAACCTTTAACTAATGGGGAGTTACAGAGACATTTGAGGGCATTTTATTAGAAGTTCACTTCTAAAAGCATCTTTCACTGTCTGTTGCCAGGATCAGGATATTAGTGTGGATGCACCTCTCATCTGACCCTGTTTAGCTGCTCACATGGCCTTTATAAGAAGAGCAAGGATTATTCCAGCACTTATGTGACTGCCTCTTTGTAATTGATGACTCTGACATTTAAAAAATAGCTTGTTTGTTTAAAGGCCTATAATGAAAATTTCTCAATGACGTAAGGAGCACTTTTCCAACTAGGAGGTGGGCAGGAAGTGAATCCTGATGGAAAGCCGGAAACCCTTGGAAAAAATTCTTCCAGCCTTTTCTCTCTCTGCCCCACAAAAGTCTTCTCCCCTCCAGCAGTCACATAATTGTGGTGCTGTCTCTGAGTTGGTGGATGGAGGTGGAGCTCGAGGTGCCCTGCAGCTCCCAAAATCCCTGTGTGTGCAGCAGTGGGAGCTGCCTGGGCACTGCTGGCTCCTCCTCAGCTCCTCCTTCAGCAGGTACCAGAGGGAAGCAGTGCCGCGGTGGCAGAGCCAGGTTGCCCTAAACACTGCTCTGCTGCCATGCCCAGATAAGTGAGAGCTCTGTGATGGAGCTTAGACAAATTCTTGGTGTCTGGGTCTTGGCTGTCAGCCTCAGGGGGTGACTGGCTGGTGGAGAGGGGAGAAGAGGGTCCAATCTCCAGAGACTGGGTGCAGAACAGGGAGAAAACTGACTGCAATAGGATATGCTGGAGCTGAGGATGACATAATTTGTTTTTGTTCTGCAGAGAGGCAGGGAGAAAAGGCAGTAATTTCATGCTAGAAATGGCTGGAGAGTGGGTGTTTCTATGCATGTGTGAGTGTGTAGGAGGCAGGAGGGGGAGGGCAAGGTTCTAAGGAAAAGAAGAAAGGAGCTCTGCAAGAAAGGTCTGAGAGCACTGATGTGAGTACAGATCTTTTAAACACTGGCAGTTTCACTCCTTTTGATGTATTGCTTTCTTCTTTAGTTCCAAATGGAAGTAAATTAAAATTCTTTGTATTAAACTAATCTCTTCTGCATTAAAATCAGCATCATTGTATGCAGTATTTACTGAGACTTTCTTTGCCATACTGAGTATCACCTGTAGTACTGCTGGGGAAAAGTCAGATAATATTGGACACCCTGTCTTGATAAGTGTTCCTTGAGAATTTATTCATAGGCTAAAAGTCATGAAACATGTTGAACTACGCTGCTGCTCTGTTATTTGTGATCTCCTCTATTCCACCTTTACATAAGCAAAATAGCAAGTCTCAATAGGCAAAGGCTATCAGCAGTTCATGATTATTGGCCTGAAATCTGCCTTTGAATCCTGCAAACGCGTCAGTTCTGAAGAAGCTGTCAGCCCTAAGCCTGTAACACAGTGAAAGGCTAAAAAAGCACTGAAAAAATGTATGATTGAAAAAATGTATCAGAAAGAGGTGGGAAACTGGAAAATGTGGAAATTGAGGTAATGATGAGAACTTGACAGTGTAAGGGGAAAGTGGAGAAGCATCATTTTATGGGACTGAAAGGCACACAATGTAGATGTGTGGGGCAGCATTGATTATACTCCCCTCACTAGCGGGTTACCAGCATTATTCTCCTGATGTTGGGCAGAACCTCAGCCAATGCTCTCAGTACTTGTCTTGTTTGTTGGAGTCTGGTTGACTTTCTTGCACTGAAACTTCCACAAAAGTTTATGTGCCACCCAGCAGCCTGGTGTGCCCAGGCAGGTTTTGCTCAGGCACTTTAAGAGGAACACATCCATCCAGAGCAGACACTGCCTCCTGTCAGACCTTGTCATTGGCGCTGGAAACCACACATGTATCCAACATTGTTTATTTGACAAGTGGGATTGAGGGTGGATTCCTCTGTCAAATTCCACAGGAAATTCATGCAACATGGCAGTGCTACATATGATGTGAAAATATTGATCACATTTATGTCTTTGTACTTTTATTATCACTTTAGAAGGTTGTTTTATTTTAATGGGAGGGAGTTGTTCTAACACAGATCGGAGAAGTTGAAAACACTCATATCATCTCTGGTCATTTTCTAGACAGGTCACAATGGCAGCATCCTTACGCAGAGTTCAAAAGAACTTCATTTTTTTGGCAGGATTTTTTTTTTAAATCTCTTTAGTCTGTCTTGTTCCAATTATTTTCTGCATATCAGACAAGAGTATATTTTTTTAGGCCAAACTTGATTGCATCAAAAGAAAATGCTGTTGACTATTATATAAGAGATTCAACTGTTTCTAGCACAGTTGAAAAAGTAGCTCTGAATTGTTTGGGGAAATAGGGATAATAAGAAGAATTATACTTGTGCAATTGTTTACACCAAAAATTCCACTCAAGCCAAGATGCTGAGCGGATGGATTTTTATTTTAAACTGTGCAGTGTTGTAAATACTATCTTTCAATAGTTTGTTCAGTTCTGAAAGCAGGATTGTGATACTTTAATTTTTTTTTTTTTTTTTTTGCTACAAGAGTAATGAATTCATCTTTGCTAGGGCATAATACTTGTAATCTCAACTCAACTGGAAGTAATATTTTTCAAAAAATGTCAGGGAATAGTTAAAAAAAATCAAATTGAAAATATTATGAGCTTAAGAACATTCAGTGAAAAAACAAAATCACAATATTTCTAAATTTTAGAACGTTTTTTAATTTACCTATTACAGAAAAATTGCCACAGACTGGGAAAATCTTCTACCTAACCCCAAGCTAGGTGTGATCAGCCTAGTCCCAGGCATGTAGGATTTAATCTTTTCCACATAAAAATATAACCACATTTAGATGTTAGTCTCATTTTGCCTGTCTGTGTCAGAATCAGTTGCTAATTTTTTCTCCTGTATAAATTCTGTGTTAAGCATGCTTTACCACGAGCTGGCAGAAAAAGCCAGGTTTTCCCTGATTTGGGTCTCCAGTTAAGTTGTGCAGTACTGGCAGTGGCCATAGCAAGCTACATCAGGCTGGCTGTCTCTCCCTCTCTCTCACATAACTGGAAAACAGCTCTGGGAAACAGTCAGGCCAGGTGTGGGGAAAAGCAGGGGCTAAAACAAAGACCCTATAGCAAACAATAAAATACAAAGTGTGATCTCAGTAAAGACTGTATTGAAATCTGTTTGCACAATGCAAACACAATCAAGGCAATGTAGACAACTTTGAATTTATCATTTTCCAGAAGATCACCCCAAATTTGGAGTATATAATAGAAATCAGAAAAGACACTTGAAACAACCTCTCTCAGAGTCAAGGCTGGAGGGAGAAAGTCAGTGTGGTTAATCAGTTTCTGACAGCAGTCCCATGGCAATGCAAGCAGCCCTGTCCATTTGACAAGCAGAGTGATGCATGATACCTGTACAATATAATTGCATCCACTTCAACAGACTGCAGTAAGATTTTTCCTCTTTCTTGCAGTGACAGCAAGTTCTTCTCCCAAATGCTAGAGATTACATGAGATACAACATTTTTGTGACCTTGGTTTGCATCCTGCAATAGCAGGGTTTAGGGACAGGCTAAATATCAAACCTACTCCTTCAGAGTAATTTAAATTTAAATTTCACATGCACCATGGCCTTACTATTTTTTTGCTATTAGTGATGGAGTTAGATATTCTTTTATATCCTGTTTTATGTGTAAAAGAGAAAAATCACATTAAGCTCATATAATTTTCATTCCTTTTTCTTTCATTTCTTTGCATTTCAGTCAATTTAGTGCAAGTATTATCTTTCCATTAGATAAAGGCACACCTCCTATTTTTGTGTCTGAATTAGGCAGTGCATCTGTCTTTTAATTTGGGAGAGTCAGAGGTTTGAGGAAATTGCAGAATGCTCATGTAACTAATTTCTCTTTTAATGGAAACAGTTTTTAATCTCTTTCACTTGTTATGTTGGTATCTAAGCACATCTGGGTCTTACTTAGGTATTCCAAGTCCTTGTTATGCCTCAAGAGCATCCTTCCCAAAAGGATTCTATTTGTGCAAGTGAAAAAGAGGAATATATTATCATTCATCTTAAACAGTCTTGCTTTTGCAGATTCTCTTTAACTACACAAAAATAACTATACAGATAAGTACTCATTCTACTTTTCATGACTGCGGAGAGGGCAAGCAAGAATCCTTCAATAGAAGAAATGTGGGGTGAAGAGTGGGTAAGAGAGAGCTGAGAAAATATTTAGCTCTGATCCAAAGTAGAACCTGCATAGTCTCCAGTGGAACAGAAGCTCATCTGTTATGTGCAAACATTTCTTCCCTGTCCAATGGCTTGCGATTGGACCTGAACCTCATGTGTGCTATTACTCATTTTAATGATGATATTTTTTTGAATGACAGGACAAAGCCATTAATAGGTTTGGGGAGAGTGCTCTTTGTAAGATTATCTATGGACTGGCAAGGACTGTGCAAATACAGAAATGCCTTCCAGCTGCCGTTGGCCAGCATGGGGGACACTAGGCACTGTCAGAGGGATTTGTCTCACCATTTCTTCACATCATAATATTCCTCCTTCCATTGCTGCTACTTTTTTTTTTTTTTTTCCATCACTTAATTGACACTATCAGTTCCACTACTCCCTTGTGCTAGGCTGGCTGTGAGGGGTCTCTGGGGCTATGGGGCTTTTTCTGATAGCAGAGCCTGAAACTGGACTTGTGGGCAGGTGCTCTCTGCCCTCTCAGGGTGAAGGTTGTCCTTTGTCCTGTGCCTTCAAGCCCAAGTGAACACAGCTGGAAGAAAATGTGCCACCCCTGTTTATCAGATCTGCACCAGAGAAACAGCTATGCTTTCTGTTCTATAAATTCCAGATTGCCTCAGAATCCAGAACATGCTCTCCAGGTTTTAGAGTAGATGGACCACTTATTCTCCTTCTAAATCAGTACTGGTTTAGAATCTATCTGAAGATACATGAATAAGTGTGAAAATACACATACTTATATTTTCAAAAAGTACCTTTTAGGTTAATTCTACTGGGTGGAACTGTGGCATTCAGCATTTAGTTTGCAGCTCATTGCAATAAATCTGGGAGGACAGTGAAGTCAGAGAATGAAAATGTGGTCACTGCTAATATCAGTTACTGTCCTCTCTTTTTATGGTGTCTGTCACGTAACAAATAAGCACACACTGAGAAGCATTCACACTAGTTATCCCAAGCATATTGAATAATTCATAGAAGTAGTGCTAGGAATTGTGCTAGCACAATTCCTGGAGGGAATATTCTTGGAGGGATAGTGAAAAGACTGGATAGTTTCAATCTCAATAAAAATAAAATTATGCAGCTCTTCAGAATTTGTTTCTTCACAGTGTTTAATTGTAATTTTACTTACTATTTAATGCTGAAAGCCTTGAAAATGTTTCAAAAGCAGTTTACAGTATTACAGGCACACTAGACATTTAATAGATTGATTGGTTCATCTTTATGTATGTAAAATTTCTCAAGGCTAAACAATTTGAGGATTCCTTGCTGAGAACAGCTAAAGGACTGTCAGTTTCAAAATTATGCAAAAAACATAATGTATCAACTATTAATGGAATAAAATTAGGGACAAATTATATTTTGTAATTATAACAGTACATTTTTATCAATTTTTGTAAAAGCTTGTTCTATTTTGTGAATTGATTTATTGTTCTTTATTTTTTATTGTATTGAACTGGTATAAACTGGTATACTCTTTGGTATATCATCATAAAATCCATGAAATCAAAATGCACTAGGTCAAACAAGCATTGAATTCATTCACCCAGCAGTGCTTAACTTTGCTGTTAGGACAGTGTTATTTATGGTGATATCTCTCTTGTTAGTGTCAGCAGCCCCATCTTTGGTTTGAGTGATTCACAAAGACAATCTTGAGGTTTTTTCTGAGGTCATAGTTTGTAGTAAAAGCAGAGAGAGCTAAAATAGGCAAGAAGCCATACTTTCATTTTTATACCCAAGGTTGTTTGCAGTTTTTTTAGTTTGATCTTAGGTACCCGAGTTTCTTTGATTAAAATCCCCATTGGAAATACTGACTGTGTAATTTCACTGTATTTCTAAGAATTGTAGTTGACATATAAGCAGTTGACACCTGACTGTTTTTTGTCTGGAAACCATTTTCTGGTTGTGTCTATATGTGAGCATTGCTTGCATACAAGTTTGAAAAATTGATAATTTCATACTTAAAATTACATAAGAAGCAGAGAGAACTAAAGGAGTTTTAATGTAAATTGCCCTCCATTTTAAAAACATCAACTTTTGGAGCAGGATCCACTAGTACGACTCCAGTCTGTTTGTGCCTTCCTGAAGCAGGACAGGGCTCATAGACAGGCAGGAGTTAGGGTTTTTGAAAGACAGGGAAGAACAAAGCACTCAGTGCACAGCAATTTCTGCTTCCACTCTCACTCTGATGCTGGAATTCATGTCCCACATTCCTCCTGCTCCTTCCATTCCTGAGCCCCACATCAGACACACTCATCTGTTGCTCACCCTTAGTCATCCCCCGACTCCTGTGTGCTGCATCCATTAACGCATGGCACTCTTGCCCTTCTTTGTGCACTTCTCATGCAACATTTCTTAGAAGCAAGTTTATGGAGTGGCTGTCCCACTTCACACCATTTTTACAGGCTTTCCAAAGAGGAGGAAGTTGTGCATATAATATACTTGAGAGAACTTTTGCAAGAATCACCTTCAAAGACTATGGCTACCATCTCCAGTGGGATGAGAGACTGCAGCTGGATCTCAGTTTCTGATGGACACAGGAGCAATACCCTCTCAGGGCTGATGGTGCCACCTACTTTGTCAGGAGCGGGATAGAAATACTGTGTGGAAGCAAATGACATGGAGTGGTAGCCTTCTGAGGAAAAATCAGAGACAATGATAATTTTGAGAAAGGCTTTTTAGTTACCATGGGATGATTCACAGGGAACATTGGGAGATGGCAGACATAGTGTGAGACTGCTTTTTCATGGTCTGAACAAATAGTCTGATGTGGCATCACAGTCATTTGTAATAAGACATTTTAATTTACTTTTGTTCATTAGCTAATTTAAAAATTAATAAAGATCGACATCCAGAAAATTAAGTCTTTGCTAAAGGAGAAGATATGGTTGTTCTCATACACAACAGGGTTAATGCCCCTTTATATATAAAATCTGAGATTTTACTACTGAACAGCAATTGATGTATCCATATTGCAGCAGTCTGTGGCAAGTTCTGGAATCCAAGCATTCAACTAAACCCCTACATTGCAATGGAAAATTATGGAGCATTTGCCCTGCAATGGTGTTGTAATTGGTTAAATATTGACTGCAGTGGAAATTAAGTTCCAACAATATTGAGAATTTTCAGTGCTATAAACTGTACTAGAGCACCAGAAATTCTCTTCTCTCTCAGAAACTAAAACACAAGGTAAAGAAGGTGGATGAGACATAAAAGGAGGAAGAGTAGCTAGTGGGAGATAGGATAATCCTCATAAAAGGGGACTGTGATTCTTAGCCAGAAAGCTGTAAGGCTAGAAAGTGACCTTTTCCTAACTATTATAAGGCTGGAGTTTTCTGTGTGTTACAAAGCAGTTTTAAAGGAAGAGCTTGGTGGGACTTGTGTTAATGATTTTGCCTCCTTACAAAAAACAAATATTATGCAAGCTGAATTTTGTAGTTTATACTCAGTTTAGTATTCAGAAATGAGCTGAAAGTATAATTACTCAGTGGTGAAGGTGTTAAATTGTTTTGCAAAGAGCAAAAATATATTGTCCTTGAAAGTGAGTGCTTGGCAGTGCAAGAGGCTCTAGAGATATTAAGGCAACCAACATTTGCTTGGAAGGAAGGTCAGTTTCATAATACATTACCCTCTATTAACCTGGAAAATACTGTAAAACCTTAGAGAACCTAAAGGAACTCCACTATTTATATTTACCATGCAATTTTAAAGCAAGTAATATATTCATACATGCCTGAAAAACTATTGACTTGATCTTTTGTTATAGAAATTAAGTGAGAAGCTCTCTAAATTTAAGGTAATTATTTTTGTGGATAATTTTACTATCAAAAAAAGAAAGAAAATGTAGAGGTAATACATAAGACATAAGCCCATATAAACTAAAATTTGAATGACCTTTATAAAACTTATGAGTAGAAAATTAGTTATATATTAGCCACACATTTGTATATGTTAATGAATCAGTAATCAAATATAGCTCCATTTCAAATGCATTGAGGTATTTATATGTAGTAGAATATCAGTAAAAATCCCTTTATTTAGATGGAAATATTTTGATATATTTAATTTCTGCTTGATAAAATGCTTCCTGTCTTTAATTTTGATTTAAAACATTAATCTGTAGTGATCCAGACCTCTTTTGAAATAACTGTCTCTGAAAGGTGCTGACCTTGTAAACCCAGTTGACTACTTAAAAGATAAAGCAAGATTTGAGGATTTATATATATCTACAACAAGGAGTGCATAAATAAATTCTGAATTTCTGGTTTGACATGACAGGAGAAGCTCCAACGACGAGGGTGAAGCAGTGAATGAGCACACATTTCATTACAACTAATGGCATGATTAAGATGTTAATCAGTCAGATTCTTCAGCATAAAGTTTGGTAGTGAATTTTTAGCATAAAAAGTAGCATCAGGGACAGCAGCAAGCATTTCATTTGGGAATAATGTGGATACATACTATTATTGTTGTAGATTAATGTTTCTAATCAGTACATCAGAGCAACACCTTCAGATTTGGTGCCTGGTGTTTGGCTCCACATCCATGGTTTGGATCTGAAATAAGGACTCAGTCAGCAGAATGTGGACTTGAGCAATGAATACACAAAACATCCACAAATCAAGGCTGTAAGTCCTAGCCTTAAATTAAATTAATAACCTGACTGATAATCAAATCAGATTTGTACTGGTCTCAGAGAGTCAGCTGGGGAGTTAGGCACCTGGATGGGCACTGTGTGAGTGTAACAGGAGAAACAAAGTATTGATCGAACAATTATGAAAATCGTAGTTTTACCAAATAGATATCAGTTATAAAACTGACCCACTTCTGGCAGTAATGCCCACTGCAGTTACAAGGAATCTCCTTGGAAACCATAATATCTCTAAAATAGAAATGAATTTTCAAGTTGTACCTCTATGGATTTTAAATAGAGATGAATCCTACTCATCTATCTTTGCACATATTTTTTAAGTGTCCAAAAAAGTGCTGTTGCTTTCACAAATTACTAATTTAGTATGTGGCTAGTTATTCTTGTCCTCATGGTGCTAGCATTACTCAAAGAAATAAAATAGCTCTATTAACCATTTCAGTTCACATGACTGCCTATTGCTAAAAATTCACAGTAACATTTATATTTATATTTCAACATATGAAGGCATTTGTCACTGTGCTGCAGCATCTTTATAAATGCTCCATCTAATTCCTCACCTCATCCATCTCCCTTTTTCCTTCCTGGCAGTTTATGTCAGGAATCAGCAGTGGCAATGGTGTGCAGTTGACACTGCTGCTGAAAATGTCTTCCACCAGGGACAGGTGGCACATGGCCAGGATTCCCAGTGGGGCACAAGGCTGCTTGGTATTTACATCATGCTTTTCCATGCCCTTCTGCCTTTAGGCTGCTGGGAGGCTGGCTGGGCTACTTTCCTCCTCCTGGGAGCCATTACCTAGATAAATGTGATGCGCTGCCTACAGAAATAAAATGTGCATACAAAAGCAAATGTGTTGTAAATTTTGACCTCTTTTCTAAAGAAAAAGAAGGGCTTCATTTCTTCATGAGCCTCTGCACACAGTGACACCTTCCAAAGTGATCCCAAATAGCTATGCAAACGTGGCATACATTTTTTATCTCTCTCTTCAGATCCACTGACGCTCTGTCACGCAGTTCATTCACACCAGGCATTTCAGGATGCACAAAAAGTTCCTGCAAGCAAAGCTTAGACAGAACAAGCTTACATAATTTGTAAATAAGAGGCTACCTTGAAAATTGGACCTTTTTCTCTTTATGTGGTCTTGCCTCCGATATATTTAGCATCTTTTAAGTAATTATTTTTTTGTAAAGTAGCAGCTTTAACATCCATGCTATGTGCTATGCTTTCAGATGCTTGAAGAAGTGAAAACTATTTCTAGGAAGAAAATTTGCCTACTCTTTACTGCTTTATGACCAGCATTCATTTAAGTATGCTTTTGCTATTGCATTACTTAAATTTTTTAGTCTACAATGTTTCATGTTTACTAGATCAGCAAATAATCAAGGTCTTTAGATTTTTCTGGAATGTATTTTATTTCTCTCCCAAATAAATGCCTCTATTTAAATAGCTTTTACCACTATATGCAAAATACAAATAAAATGGAAATAGTTTTTTCTAATAATCCACATCTGCCTGAGCGTAATTACATGATACATGCTGGTTAAGCACAAAAATTTTGAATAGACAGCTTTTTAATTAGGCATATGCATTGGGTCACAGTAGAATTAAAATGGGTTCTAAAAAATTGATTGTATAAAAATGGCACCTGCTTACTCAACAGATCTGAGTCTTGGGTAAAGTTGCAGACAAGTGTCTGTGTCACATATTTGAGACACACACATATTTGGCCCCTGAAGCAAAGTTCAAAGCCAGTTCTCAGTCCTTCATGATAGGAATGATGAAGTCCAGTGATGGGAGCAGATTTTGGGCCCAGTTATCACGCCTACAATGCTGTTTGTACAAGTACTGGCTCAAATCTGACAAGCAGATGTTTTATATGCCTAGGAATATGTGCTGGCTTGACTTTTTGTCTGATTTAAAGAAATAATAAATTATAATAATCATCATTAATGATTGATTAAATAAATAATAATTTTTATTATTATCATCTATTATTACAGTTTTTCCCTGAACCTCAGTTCCCAGAGCTCAGTGAGTGAAAGAAGGAGCTGTGGGGAGTGGTTACCTGTCACACACAAGTAAAACTTTCTGTTTGTGATGAAGCCTGGGAAATGGGTCTTCCATGTCAGTATGAGCAGTGATATTTTAATGGACTATTTAGTGTTCTCACGTACCAGCAAGTGGTCCTGAAACTATTTCTGAATGCAGAGGCAGCTGCCCAGTACGTGTCCCAGCAGCTCTTTTCATTTCACTGTGGCTGCTGCAGTACTGTCTATCAGAGAAAGTTGTTATAAAGCTGATAATAATGTGGTCAGTTTTAAATTTAGTTCTTTTCATCAGCAGCTGTAGTTATTGAGTTATTGAATGCATGTACTTCTCCCCAGGTTGCCTTTTTGATATGTTTTAGCTGTTAATCTAATGTTCCTCTTTAGAAGAACTAAGTATTTTCTTGGCAGGTGTTTTAAGTATTTCAGTACTAACACACAATAGTCATCTTACACTGCAATCTCCTTTAAGAAGTTGTTGTAATTCCCAGTTTTTTATTTAAAAATAAGGGTAATTTTATACTGAGTATTAACAAAATTAGGGCCTTTTTTTTTTAATTTTAAGGCTAATCAGACTACCATGAACTACAGGAACCTAGGCTTTGTCTTTTGCCCATAAAAGTCAGGCCATCAGATCTGAGCAGCTAGAGCTAAAAAGGTTTTACAGGGTTCTGTGGCAAGTGAGAGTACAAGAAATCAGAGAATTTCTGTTTATGCACAACTTTCTGAAATCTTTTACAGCCAAAAAAATGCTTTTAGCCATTTGTAATGGAAATTGTTTATTCACACACAGGATTAGCATCTATGGCAAGTGGAGGGAAGTTGATTTTCAAAGTTTCAGAATGTAGTTTGTCTGCTACTGTTTAACTAAAGGATCCCTCATGCACTATTTCTCTGTACTGCTGCTTGTAAGTGTATGTGTGAATGTGAAAATGGTTCATTTCTTACAAATCCTTGCTTCTTTCATGACCATCAATCACATGCTGTTGTTATTAAAATTACCCGCATGTTTCATATTTTGATACTGGAAACGTGCTCAGAATTTATGATTAACAGGCTCCAGTGCCAGCAATCTTGCAGCACTCTGCAGAAAGAGAAGACAAGGTCACTGCTGAGAAGTGACAGAAATATCTGGTAATGACAGTAGAGAGTGTGGGTGGGCAGGTGAAGGGAAAGCTTCAGCAATGAAGTAATCACGTATTGCTAGCTCTGAAACTGATGCAAAGTATGCATATGCAGCATTTAGATTACATGGGTGAGAAATGCAAGTGGGAATAAGTAATGCTGGAGCAGCTTAGCAGAGTTTACATGGGCTATAAATGCAGCAAAAAATTATGCTGCCCAAGTCCTGCAGAGCTGCTGTGTCCTGTGCTGACTTGCCAAACCATGAGCTGGTTTTAGCACCGTTGCTATTGGCTTGTGCTGGCTGCAGGGGGGTAGCAGAGCTGTCTCCACCCCAAATCACAGCATTCTGTCATATTTTAAACACATAAACCTAGCACTAAGAGCATGATCAAAAACCTGTCAGAAAGAATGGAGACATTTCTACTAAATTTCAGTTGAAGATCTGATCTGCACTTTTTTTCTCTGCATTCATACTTCAAAATTTAGTGAATTCTAATTATTAATGAGAATGACAGTCTAGTAGGCAATTAAATTCACTGAAGTACAGCCAGAAACCTAAGTGTACAAGAAGCAAAATATTTGTATACAAATAGTGGGAACATAGGTAAGGAAATGGACAAACTTTACCTACAAGATGTTTACACGAGAACCTAGGGGTAACAAAAAACTATCAGAAACAATAACTGGAGCCAACTGAATAGTACAGGTTCTTCAGAAAGGGGATAAATAGAGCTGGTAGCAATCCCTGAAAATATAAGATAATTTGTGATTAAACAAGTTATGTCAATAAAACAAATTCTATTTGGATCAAGCACTTCAAGCATGAAAAAGGTTGGGGTTTTTTTCAGAATTAAAGCTTGTGGAAAATCCCCAGGGTGTCAGATTTAATTCTGAAACATTATTGTAGAGACAAATGTAAAACAGAATCTGTCATTAAAAGATGTTGAAGCTCGGAAATTTCTTCACCAGTTACTAATCCAGCTAAAGATAATGACAGTACAGATCTGGTTTTTGCTTTGAAATACATAGGTAACAAAATGGAACCTCTAATCAAACATTCAGGCACTGAGTCAATTAACATTACATGACAATAAGTAATGATCAGCAGGCTTTAATAAGCAAAACCAGCTAGTTAAATATATGAAATATTATGGGAGTTTGTGTTTTTTTTCTGTGAAGAAGACATAAAATTTCATCAAGTGTAACATACTGCGTTGTATCTGGCAACAGAGGACGAGGTTCAGACATCCAGGAAGTCCCCTCCAGACCCATTTTCCTACATTTTTCAGTTAAATGCAAGAGCCTTAACTAAATCTGAGGCAACTTTAGGACAGTTTGACAAATTAGCTTGCTGTCAGTATTCTTTAAGATTCTTCAACTCAGTGCTAAATGTAGACAGTGAAGATTCTGTTTTTGTGGCAGTATAGATTTTTGAGAGTTAGGCCAATTGGTAGGTCTGTTGGGTGTCTATCAAACCTGCCAGTTCATCTAGAGGGTCTGATTCAGATGCCTTCTCCACAGATCAGATCAGCCCTTCTGGGCTCCCTCATCCCTGAGTCTCAAGTCAGATGAGGCTGGGGTGGCATGAGTACAGTTTGTACAGGCTAATGAGGAAGATGAAACTGGAGAGCACCTGACAGAGAGGATGTTCACCCTGGAGAAAAGAAGGCTCAGGGGGATTTTATCAATCTAATCTGCATCAATACCTGTACAAAGAAGCTGGAGCCAAGTTCTTTCCAGTGGCAAGAAAAGAGGCAATGGGCAAACACTCAAACAGTGTTTGAGTGAACAGAAGGTTCCCTTTGAACATCAGAAAACACTTTCCTGCTGGGAGGGTGATTGAGCACTGACACAGGTTGCCCAGAGAAGATGTGAAGTCTACCCCCTTGGAGGTTTTCAAAAGCCACCTGGACATGATCCTGGGCAACTCATTCTGAGGGATTCTGACTGAGCAGGGTTTGGACACTCTGACTTCTAGAGATCCCTGCTTAGCTCAATCAGCAAGCTGTAAGCAAGCTCCAGTCATTTTAGCAAATTTAATTCTAAAAGTCAGGCAAAGTTTGATGCTTAATATAAATGTTCTGCATAACTTCAAAGATACCCACTCACTGTGAAACTGTGATTTCTGGAGGCAGACTATGGCTTGCTCAGAAAATCAGACAGGAGATGTAAAGTGGATCACTATTATGCTTGTCCATATGCACCCATTATTATTAGAAGCAGCAGAAGAGAACAGGCAGAAAAGATGCTACAGGACCTTTAAGAGAGGTTTCCTAAAGAAGACAGGTTTTGAACTTTGCATTAGCATGGCACTGGCTCTGTAATGCTCTTAACTTATCTCTCTCTTCCTACCAAATGCTGAGTACTTCTCTCTGTGTCACCAATGAGGAAGTCTCAGCCTGGAAAAATGAGTTAGGCTTGGAGAAAGTACAGCTGAGAGATTAATTTGAAGGGTTTCTTGAAATTAACCCCTTTTTTACTCCTTCCTGTCTCATGATCTGAAACTGTTTCTCCCCACTGCAGCCCCACTGTAACTTCTTTCTTGGTGCAGAATTTAGTAACTCATGCCCTTGTGTTTATCACACTGTCCATTCTCCATATGACAGTACAGCAGGTGGGTCCCAAACAGCCCCACTGTGACTGAGTTCCAGCTTCAGGATCTGCCCAGCCATGCTATCCATGTCATACCTCAGAAACAACAAAGAGCCTTAAAAATATTGATTCAGGAAATGCTGAAGGATTTTCTGCTGGTCTGTGAGGGATAATGGAAGGTTGTTATTTGTAGAAGTTCTTACCCAAGATCTTCTAGTGCTCAGTTTTGCCTGTTCAGTGACTGGGGAAAGGAGCTACTTGGCGTGTATGGTTCCTGACTGCATTCCTTTTGCAAAAGCTAATTTCTTTTCACTACAGCTCTATATAATGTCAACTAGTTTATGCAATTTTCTGATATATCAAAACCATATTGATTTAAGTTTTATATCCTAGCTAATCCTGTCCAAATACTTAAAGTGAGGGGCTGAAAACAGACAATGCTTTACTCGCCCAACACAAAAATTGCATTTTTCATTTTGCACTCTGCTAATGTATTGTAAGAGAGCATGAACAAACAGATTGGTCTCCTCCCACCACATAGCTGCATTGCCAGCACTCAGGGAAATAAAGACTGCATGGATTAAAAAGTCTCAAGGTTACTATTAAAGCATAGTTACTGAAACAGCAGCATGCACTGAAGAGCTCTCAGTTTAACAGAAGCAGTCCTGAGCAATGTCAGCCTCACTGCTAATGTGGGAGCCAGGGATGAGAATGCAGGTAAGATCTTTCTATACCAGGGCATGAGCAAATCATGATGAATTGCAGCCGTTGTCACAGTAATTTGTACGGTGCATATTTTCTTTTAAATTCTGACTTCTGAAAACGGCTTTATTTTCAGCTGCTTGAGACAAAAGCATTGGAGTTTTTTCGGCACTGCCTATGAAGTGACATTACTGTTTGTGCTTGTTTTGGAATCTATTTATGGTGCGCATTTAAGAAAGCATTTGCAGCTCCTAAGGTTTATGTGTGTAATGCTCACAATCATTTAAACAAACTTCCTTAGCATTTTTTCCCTAGGCAGCCTCTGAAGAAATCTTCCTCTGAATCACAGTTTGTGCATATGCAATTAATTACTGTCAGGCTGTTACACAGACTGATCATGTGGGAATTGACCATTTCATTTTCACATAGAAACAGCCTTTGCCTTTTGCTCTCACTTAGATACAGCCCTTGCATTGGCATCTTGATGAGGCTCTTATCCTCTGTTTGCTGGATTAGATATTTTGATTGAAGTACTTGAAAGACATAATTACGTAAATACACTTGAAGCAATTCCACCCAAACCACCTCATTCTCCCTAAGTCATTCTCATTTTCTTGCTGAGTTTTCAAATACCTTTAAAAAGCTTTGTGTTGTGATGTGTAAATTTTTGAATTGTGTACCTTGTAGACATCTCATAGCATCCTGGTGATTAATAATAGGATAATAAGACAGTCTTCACTTAGAAAAATACTTTAACTTCTAGAGTTTCCAACCAAATATCCTTTTCTTTTTCTATTAAGATGTAAACTTTTTATGAAAGTGAAAACTGAATGTGGGTCATCAAACTATTCTGAATATTATTTGCACTGATAGCTCATTTTTATTTTAATATGTGCCTTAACAGTGCGTTTAAAAATTATTTATGCCTATAAATATATAGATCTATTCTAACACCAAGAGGAATCTTGAACTTATTTCTGAGCATTTCAGTAACAGTAGATGGTTGGTGCATGGGCAATGTGGAGATCCATAAATAGCCTGTTGACTTAAAGAATTCTGCCTCCATATGCTCAGATTGGTAGGTCTGCTATACATGAGATAAGATTTGAAGGTAAAGGTCATATCTTTGGGTTTATTTGACCAGCTGCTTAGGTGAAAATATTAAACTGATTTTCATCTATTTGCCTAGATTTTCTAATGTGAAGCTATTGAACCTACCAAAAAATTTGTTGTGTCATTGTCCTGGAGCCTTTTGGCTACAACAAAGTGCTGTGAAACATCTCTATATTATGTCAGATAGATAGTTCATGCCTAGAATAGGAAATTACAGTAGCAGTTCTGAATGGCTGATGGCAAATAATCATATTTAACAGAAAAGTGTCAATATCATGATCAGTGCAAAAACTGTTTCCTTATGCACATGCATACACAGTCTTGAATTGCTATTCATTGATTCTGAAGTCCAGGAATACTTACTTTTTTTTTTCTTTTACTCTTCACCTAACATTGGTATTTTTTGACAACACAGTCTCCAAATATTTGTTCATTTTACCTTATTAAAAAATTAATCTATAGAGACTGCACTGGAAGGAGTTGGAAAAATAGGGAGGAAATGTCAAGAAAAAGTGAATGTCTGGATCCATCTAAATTTTCCATCTGTGAGTTTACACAGAAAATAACTGGTATTGTCATTGTGTCTTTGTATTACATTTACTGCCAGAGAAAATTTACTTTTTGTCTCTCCTATATGAGTCAGTATGTTGATTGAATTTATCTTTTTTTTTTTTTAGTAGACTTCTATCTCATTTTTTTAAAAATGCACTGCATATACAGCAATTGAAGTTGTCTCATGTTGTCACTGTTTGTTCTTCTCGTTCTAGGTGATGTGATTGTCTATATTAATGAAGTTTGTGTCCTTGGACATACTCACGCAGATGTAGTCAAACTCTTCCAGTCTGTTCCTATTGGTCAGAGTGTCAACTTGGTGCTATGTCGTGGATACCCTTTGCCCTTTGATCCTGAAGATCCTGCCAACAGCATGGTGCCACCCCTTGCAGTAATGGAGAGGCCTCCGGTAGTGGTAAATGGAAGACATAACTATGAAACTTATTTGGAATACATTTCTAGGACTTCTCAGTCTGTTCCAGACGTAACAGATCGACCACCACACTCCTTGCACTCCATTCCAGCAGATAGTCAGCTTGATAGCACATTCCCACCACCTGCCCATGATGATAATGTATCAATGGCTTCTTCTGGGGCCACCCAAGCTGAACTCATGACCTTAACCATTGTGAAAGGGGCCCAGGGCTTTGGCTTCACTATAGCAGACAGTCCTACAGGACAGAGGGTGAAGCAAATTCTAGACATTCAGGGATGTCCTGGTTTGTGTGAAGGTGACCTCATTGTTGAGATCAACCAGCAGAATGTACAGAACCTGAGCCATGCAGAAGTAGTGGATATACTAAAAGAATGTCCTGTTGGAAGTGAAACTTCTTTGATTATCCATAGAGGAGGTAAGTTTGGAAAGTCTGTACAATTACAAAAATGTGTGTAAAAGGTTCTAAACCATAAAGACATACATATACTCACTACATCCTTGTTTGCTAGATTGCAAATTAATTTCCATGTTGTGGGAAGTAACACCATTGGTTCTGGAAAAGTGTGTCTGTAATTAGTATCCTAGGCAAAATCTTACAGTTTGTTGTACATTCCTTTATGTGTTTTGAGTGTCAATGGTCCTATCTCTGTATAAGGGTAAAGCTAGGCCAGTTCCAGACCTTTCACCCCATAGTAGTTTGTGTGGTGTCTGCAGCAAACTCATGTAGTCCCAAAGCAGTGCTGCAAGTTTTAGATATAGTTGTATGTATTGACTCATTAATGTAGATCAAACTCAGAGCAATTTATCTGCCCTTTACAAGGTTACTGGTTTTCCTAAGCCATTTTGCCTCCTTTTCATTCATTGTAAAAATTTTGTACAACAGTTGTTGGGGTTATTTTCTTTCCTGATAACAGAGATCCATGGTATATATTTCTCTGATTTTAAAAAAAAATAGCTTTTAGCAGCTTGTTTTTTCTTACCAGCCTGACACAGTAAGTTTGAATGTTCACCATTGGAAGGGGAAAGTCAAGACATCCATAAAGAAGCAATAAGAACAGAAAAATAGTTAAAATTTGACAGGGATTTCATAGCTTTTATTATTTCAGCCAAACAAAATTTATTTGGTTGGTTGAGGTGAGCGTCCATCCTAACTTATTATTACCTGAAGTAAATTGTGATTGGATTTTTTTTAATTAAAAATCTTTTTTTTTCTCTAAAGGCATTCATATGTCACTTAATGTACCGTGCTTCAAAAGAAAAAGAAAAGGATTCTATGCACAAAGATGCAAAAATACTAACTACTTTCCTTCTGAAGAATAGAAATTGGGAAGTGAAGCTTTAGTGTTTGCATATGCCAAATGTTTATCATTACAATACCTAAAAATCCTTAGAATAAGGAACATGGTAACATTATATAAAATTGCAGAAATAACAAACTTAAGGTGATTATAGGAGATCTATAGTCACATGGTCAATAATGGCACATAGTCAATAAAGTATTTTTCAGGTATATAAAAGAATGATTTGCAAGAGACAGAATCTGAAATTTCTTTGGAATGAAACCAAATTAGGATGATAATTAAATTAGACTCACAATAGTATATGGACTTGAAGAAAATTAATTGTCATATTCATTGGCATTAAATCTGGTTGTCCTTAATGGCCATTAAGAATCTTGAACAATGGAGTAAGCAATATTTTTTATTAAGTTGACAAATTAAGGAGCTTTTCATAGCCAAAAAAAGAGCATCAGGAGGGTTAGAAGTATTAGTGTAACCCCAAAAAGGTGGAATTTTATTTTGAAAAAGGCAGGATAATCACCCTCTAGAGGAAAACAATTTTGAACACCAGTCTTCAGAGAGAAGTGGAGTGTGAAATCCAGCATGTTGAACAAGCCTGAGTAATAATAGTCAACAAAATAGATATTTCAGCAATCAGTGTAGGACAGTAGCAAAAAAACCCTGAAGCAGCAATATACTCAAGCCTTGGAGGATAATTGCTCTCTCTGAGGAGAATTTCTTTGTAGATCATTGATTCACGATCAAAACATGATAGTTTAACATTGATCAACATGATAGTTTAACAAGTTCTGGTACATTAACTGAGCTGTGGTATTTCCTGCACGTGGCTGTGCCAGGTAGGAGATGCTGCGCTGAGCTCAACGCTTATAAAGGCTCTGTGAGTTTGCAGCATCTGCTCTGTCTCAGGCCAGACACTGAGGAACAGCTCGTTCCCCTGCCTCAGTGACACAGCATCCTAGGTCCAAACGCAGTAACATTGAACCCTCTGCTGCTGGGGCTGGAAGTGGTTGGATGCTTTAGAGAAAGCAAGGAACAGAGAGAGCGTGTTTTGTTCATGGTAGAACAATGACCCAAGACTAAAGCAAATGTTTGGAAATACTGCAGTGTCATTAAACTTGATGGGATGGTACAGAACAAATGTGAATTTACTATCATAAATTTTTGTACATCAGAAATAATGAGTACAACTCAAGATTGTGAGACTACAAAATTAAAAATTTTTAAAAGTTCATTTTTTGCTTGATTCAAAATAACTGAAAAAAAATGTATGACTCAAACCTACTCTACATAAGAGATGGCTAAATCATATCTTAACACAAATATGAGAACTGTTTTAAGATGAAAACCAGGGTTTTGTTTTTTTTTTTTTCATCTATTCATAGGAAAGGGGAATTTTTGTGACTAACTACACACCCTGAATGCAGGTTATTATGTCTGTGTTGGTCATCATGTCTCCTTTTATAGTCCCTGTGCAGAAATGGACTTTTCAATGATGTAATTCATGTAATTCCACTGTAGATGTTTCAAATAAGTCAGGGATATCTAAGTATATCTTATAACTACATTTTCTGCTTGACTGATTATAAAGGGAGTAGGGGATGACTGATTCAGGTGTATGTGTCTATCCAACATGTTATGAATAATAAACAGGTGGTAAGATTTTGTCATGTGAGATAATCTAAATGCAAAACCAAATACTTAAAGAAACTTTCTTTGACTCAAATATTTAGTCAGTGACATCAGTAAAGCAAGGCATACTTTCTCATTACTCATGGATCCATGTTTTAGTTTATTATCTTTGATGTGTAATGACACTTGTATTATGCCATCCTTTTCCATCATTACCCTATGCATCCTGTTTTCAATGTCTCATTTTTAAGATGAAGGCCAAAGGGCTGTTTCTGCCTGTGGAGGAAGGCTGTGTTTTGCATAGGGTTGTGTGTTGCCTTATAATGTTTCTGTCTCTGATATGAATATGGCCTGATTGCACACCTAACTGTGGCATTAGGTATGCCACAAATCCATTTCTGTAAGTGGCTTAATTTCTCTCTCATCCAGCAATCTTATCTACATTGCAGACAAGAAACAGATTGAAATTGACTGAGATTTGTTCTCACTGTAGGAAGTAGTATCTCACACTGGAAAAAATACTCCCTTGGATGCACACAGTATCCATGCTACAGCATTTTTAAAATCATTGTCCCACAAGCTTAAAAGGTCAACAGCCAGAATATGCACAAGAAGAAAAGGTCTGCACGTTTCGAAACAGTACTCAGAGTTGAAGAGGCCACTAAAATCTCTCTCACCATCACCAAACAGAGACTTGTCATGGGGTACAATCCAGCTGGAGCAAGTCCCACAGCTCAGTCAACTCATTTTAAGATTTCTAAAGCAGAAGTAGCAATGTATCTGCTTGTTAAAAAACAAAATGGTAATGGAAATAATATACTTGTCTATCAAAGGAAATAATCTCTCTAGCACTGGCTAGGCCTCTTACTGTCTTTTTCTTGTTTATTGGAAAAGTTCTTTGCTAAATAGATGCAGCAGAATAGTTCAGTATCTTTGCATCTGTTTTTGCTGAACAGCCATATTGTTTCCATTGATTACTATGAGCTGACAGAGGTGTTTGCACTGAAAAACAAAAACTAAAATTAACGGGAAAAGTTAGTGGAAAAGTGTTAACAAAAAAAAAAAAAAAAATGGAAAAAATTATTATAAAAGAAAGAAAATAACACCCGAAGAGATTTACTCCTTTCCAGCTTTGCTTCAGGCTTTACACTTTATCCTCAGCTTCTGCAGTAGATTTCATTGAGTATAGGCTGCTGAAATAGCGTGGAAGACCTCTTGAAAATCAGTCTTTCTGAATGTAGATCATAAATTCTGAATTAGTCCTGTGCTACTGAAAAACAGCACTTAGTGGTTAAAGTGGTATGTAGAAAATTTATGTAGAGAAAATATTCAGTAATGAGGACTTCAAAAACTAGATTGGGCATGTCCTACTAATTGAACTATCCAAGTATTTGACATATGCTGTCTCTTTTGGAAAGTACCTTTGAAATATATGGACCTATAGACAGCAGCCCAGCTCCAGAAGCGTTCCTGTCTAAAAAAGAACTGATAGATTCAAATGTAGATCCATCAAGACTATGTCAGAAATGCTGTTGTTAAGGAAACCTGCAGACAAGCCAGGACTGATTCATGCAGTTATGGCAACTCATAACAGGTGCTGAGAGTGAAACATTAAATGCAAAAAGTGGGAGGCTGACAAAATTCCTACATCAGATGGCTATTTCATAATCATGGAATCAGAAAATGGTATAATCCAAACTGGCTCTGAGAAAGTGAGAATGTTGGTATGAAACTGAGCCAGAGAAGTGACACACTGTGTTTAATTGTTAGCCCAGTCCTGGTGTGGGACTGGACTGTCAGCAGCCAGTGTCACCGTGGCATGGCATGGGAAATAGTGGGAGATAAATGCAATGCACAGCCAAGGTGAGGAGGGAGAATTTAACTACATGCTTGTCAATTGTGTGAATAAAAGGAAGGAAAATTATCATTCTCAGACACTGTATACATTTTACTTGAAGTGTGTAACTCCTTAAAACCACTAACAGATACAGTACATCACATGCAGCATCAGCAATTTCAAAAACAGGCAGAAATTTCACCAAAAAATTCTCTGAATATTCTAGTGAAAAACACTAACCCCTCAAAATAAGCAGACTTCAGTGGAAGAAACCCTCCATCTCAGTACCCTTTCCATGGACTTAGGTCAAATTTTCCAGTTTTGCCTTTCTCCCATAGAGATTTGCTGGTTTTGGGGGTTTTGTTTTTTGGTTTTGGTTTTGGTTTGTTTGTTTTGGGTTGGTTTTTTTGGCCAGGATTGCTGTGTGTTTCAGTTCCTCTGGTCAGGAAAGCTCATGCTTCTTTATCTCCAGGTTGTTGCCTTTTAGGAAAGCTGCACAAGCTGAGGCAGCCCTAGTCTGGCCCAGGAAATTCTGATCTCTTTGTTCCATGACCTCAGCCCACTGCTGAGGTCTCCATGCCTTTTGTTCTCATTCTGCAGTTCTTCATACAAAACACTAAGAGTACCTGTTGCAAACTGGAGACCCTGTATCTCATGGCATGCTCATCCCCAGTTCACGACTTTTTAGTCAACAGTCCTGAGGATTTAAAGAAATTCAATTCTTGGAAGTATGATGTAGGTTTTTGATTTGGGACTTACAGAGTTTTTCCATCATCCTAATGTCTCTACTGTTTTACATCCCTCATTCAATGGCAAATTTTTCCTTTCCAGTCGCTTCCTAAAGGATCCCAGTCTTGGTTTATTTGCATCCTATGGGTACTCTAAATTAACAGTAGTCTATTCATACTTGTCTTGTTCACAAAGTTCTGCTTCTTTTATTGTTTCTGAAAGGAGATTTTGGGACAGACAAGGTCTCACATCTCTTCCTATTTCCTGATATACTTTCTCCTCTCCAGACACTTATTTCAACTGTATATCTGCTCCTGATCCATTTCTTCCTATTTCCTGAAAGCAGCCTAATGTGGAGAGGAGTATTTGGCAATATCTGCATTTTTAGCCCTCCTGTATTCTTTAATGTCACATGTATTTCTTGCTTGTGAGCTTAAGGGACATTCTATCACACAAAGGGAATGTGCTCATGAACCTAACAGTGAGCCACTGACCCATTTGAAGTGAACCACGTGATCCATTGATACCTAGAAATTGGAGACATAAATGCCTTCTGTTGAACATGCTGCTGACAGCATCCTCTTACAACTTTCTCTTTCCAACTTGCCACACATTTTGCCTTGCCACCCCTCTAAGTGCTCTGTTGTTCCTGGATCCATCTGCTTTAAAAATGATGGAAAACAAAGGTTCATAGCTGACCTTTTGCCTTTCCATCTCAAAATTAGGAGTTTTTATGATATCATAAACTCAACAGTTTCCTCAGCATGATTTCTCTGTAAACATATTCTTCTCATGCTGGCTTTTGAGCTGTTTCCTGGTTTTTGTGCTCATTTTTGTTGCTATTTTAGCTAGTGAAGCCTAAAAACATTTAATGATCAAAAATACTCTGAGTCATGCTATATTGTCCACTTCACTGACTTTTCTGTTAGAGGTAATGTTGCCCTTTCCCCAGCCATGGACACTTGTCCCTTCCTACCTTCCCTACATAGAAATCAGAATTATGTGCAAATTATTTTCCTAACAGCCTTGTGAGAAGGACAGTTGTCTTTCCTTTGTTAATTCCAAAAATAAAATTTCTGAAAGATTATTAGAAAATACTGTTAACATGCAAAAAAAAAAAACCCAAAAACTGCTGTTAAATTATCAAAATTCCTGAAGCACTGCTTTCCTGACACATTTTTACAAGATATGTCTCACCTTGCAGAGTATAATATTTTTAACTGTGAGATATATACTCTCCTAGCAACCTTTCAATTATTTGAATCCTTTTTGCCCTACACCTTGAGACTATTTTATACTTTATATTCACTTGAAATACTGCTTAACCACCTTGTCCCAATTATCTGGTATAAAATCTATTTCAATAAATATTACACGTTATAGCAGGTAAACAAAAATAAGTTACATATAGAGCCTTTTTTTATGAAGGGATTCAATCTAAATCGTTTTACTGAGAGAAGTTGTAACCTTTCAGTAACACAGGGAATGGCAAATTTGAACAGGAGGAGTTAGGGCAGGAGACCAGTTATCCTAAAATTTGCACTAATGAAACTTTCATATCTTTTCTCGTGTAGCTCTGATTAGCTGTGAAACAGTGTGCAGTGCTTCCATATTTCTGAATAAAAGATAAAGAAACCATAGACATCCTTAATGAATATGGATTCCTGGAAAAACAGACATTAATAATAGTTAGTAGCTGTTACGCTGTATTACTAGAAGTAGAACTAATTGCATTGCATTTCAAAGTGGTAGTGCTATGGTTTTGTTGCTTCTTTCTCGTTAATGTTTGTGCACTGTGTGGTACATTAGTGGATAATTTTACTAAGTATTAGGTAAACCCTTTTTACATTATTACACAGAAGGTTTTAAATGACTCTTAGAAAGCATTTTGTTTCAAAAGCACTTTTATCACTGGTGAAACAGTTTTCTAATGAAGGCTTATATGGTCTGTGTGAAATTTGAACAGTGCTTCTATTAAAACTTGGGGACATTTCTCCTAGGGATATGTGTGCCTAACTCTCGCTGACATTGGGAGGAATAGGTTTGCACATTGGAGAAATAAGTCCCTGTAGAAAACCTTTTAGCAAAACAAAACACAAGTGTATAGGCATTTATTGTCATCATTGCATGCCACAAGAGGTAGCTACCATTGCTCCAGTGGCTATTCTGCCATTAAATTCTTATACCCAAGGGGCTACAAACAGTGAGTAGTCAGACATTAGAGTTACTAGGAGACTTACTGTGCACAGGATCTGTGCAGAGCTGCAGGAACTCTGCCTTCAGGACAGGCAACTGCTCTTGAGTACAGGGCATGTTATTGTCTGCTAGCTACAGCCCATGTCACTCTAGAACCCAAGAGCTCCACTGGCAGGACTGCAGACTGGTTTCAGTTTTACTGGTATTATTTAACGAATTCACACAAATTGAAGAACAGTTTTTTTATGAGAAAACAGACTTTTTGGCTTGTCTACCTTGGAATCTGGCCAAGCCAGAGAAGTTTCTCCTCTGCACTTGCAAGCAGTATTATGAGAAAACTTAATAGTATTATCTTGGACTGTGCATCTCAGTGAAAGATGACATCTTTTGAAACCAAATACCTCCCAAGCATGGTACATGGGAGAGCCTCCTGCAATGCTGAGGGATGAAGAAACATGGGGTTTTTCCCCAGTCACCCCTAGTCTAGTTTCTAAGAGAATCTTACCTTCTTCAGAGGAGATTTGGGAGATCTCAGCCTAAGGATGGAGAACTACAGAGCTGGACTCTAAAAAAGTACCATACAACCTGTGCTTGTGTACTGAAGCATGTCTAAAGTTTAGTCTAAATGTGTTGAACAATGTTTTTGTTGATTCAGTATAATGTAATGTCCTATTAAACAGCATTTGTTGGGCTTCCAAATCTGTTGTCAAAGTACATTTTGTAGATGTTGTGATGTGGTGATTTGTAAAATAGTGCAATATTTTATAGTAATAAAGTAAGCTAATACACTATGAAACAAGTGACTACATTATCTATTGTGCTACAGACTTGAGACACAGCACTGGGGAGATGGGAAGGTGTGCTTTTCAGGCACTTCCTGAGCCACAAAACTCTCTTGGCCCCTATGGTTTGTATATCCAGTAAAAATGCAGAAACTAAATTAGTCTTCTAAATGAGGTATTAATTCATGTGCAGTTCTTTGAGCAGTTTTCATTTACATTCTTAAAAAGGGAAGGAAGGCTTTAACAATGGCTATGCTTGCCCTCTGTGATTCATGCTCAACATTTTTTTTTAAATTTTTATAAACCAAGATTATAACATTTAATAAATACAACACTGACTTCTCAGGAAACCTTTGGCTGATTCATAATTCAAACTCAATCAAAACCATCACCAGGATTCATACCCTTTTGTTGTGTCACCTTCAGTTTACAGTTTTAAAAAAGGACATGGAAGCCAAAGCTGCCAGGCACAAATTCTGAAAGTTGACTCCCAAGTATGTCCAAACAGATTTCTAAAGGAAATAAGTTGCTTTCCAAAGCCAAAATTTTCATAAGTTGGAACAGTATTTCAGCACAGAAGAAACATACTGTGCAGTGTTCCTGTTTGGTAAATGAGAGAAATATTGACTTTTATTTCTTTGTTACCTAAGATAAGCTAAAAGAAGGCTAGCTTTCTTTACACATATTCCAGGGTCACCTTATTTTTAATGTGTATTTCACATTGGTGCAAATTATACTCAATGGACTTATTAGAATATTTTTCCATAATTTAAGCATTTTTAATTGCATTTCATGTGTTCTCGATCAAGCACTTCTAAAAATTCTTAGATAATTAGAAAAATACTCTCTAGGCATGAATACAAGCACAAATACAAAATATTTGAATGAGAAAATATTTTCATGATCTTTACATCCATTCTATCAATTAATTTCCATTTCTATAATTAGGTTTTTTCATAGCAGAAAATCTGATTATGTTTTAACTTGATAAATGATGATGATGATAGTAATAGTAGTAGTAATAATATTAATAAGAATGCCATTTTCTTAAAGAATTTTTTTAAATGATTAAGCAACACTTCAGGGATTATTTGACATCACAGAAAAGGTTTGCTAATTATGGGAATACTGTAGTACTATCTATATTTTAATAGTTTCACTAAATTCACTCATAAAGCCAATATCTTTTTCTTACAACCCCTGCATAATTTCCGTATTTTAACTTGTTCTCCATAAATATGATTATTTTAGGCATCTGGGGCCAAGCAGTGCCTCTCTACTGCAATATAAACACAATCATATCTCTGAAGTACAGCAAAAGACACCTTAACCTGTTCCTTAAGGGGGAAAAAAGAATGACCAGTTGAGGAACTGCAAACATGATCCTAGTGGGGTAGTGTAGCAGAAGAGCCAGGTTCTCTTTTGCATCACTCTTAAGCCTCACACAATTTAACATTTTGTGTTCTCTGGAATAAGTATGAGGAAGTACTTAGTGCAAATGGAAAGATTCTGGCAGATGACTCAGTTGTTTAGCCAAAATGTGGGAAGATTACATTGACGGAAGGCCCCAGAGCAGCCCAGAGAGAATTTTGGGAAAAATCCACAGGGCCTTGATCTGTGGCTGGTGAGAGCCAACAGATGTGGCAGAGTCAAAGATGGTCATCTCCATCCAGTTTCTGCCATTCCTCGCTAGCTGTTTCCATGTTTTACCCAGTCCTTCCTCAGTCTGCATGTTTACTGCTTGTCATTCTGGCTCCATTTTCCCTTGTTTGGCAATTCAGAGAAGCTGCCATTCTTGAATGTCAGCCCAGCCTTTGAACTTAGCCTTGCTTTGAGCAAGAGGTTGGCCTAGCTGAGCTCCAACTGTCCCTCCCAGTATAAACACTTAGAATATTCCATGGTTCCCCATACTTCTCATATTTAGGCCAAGGGTGCTAAAAGAAAGGGTCTCTGAACAAATAATCATCTGGATAATTTTAAACTTCTTCCACAGTACTTCTCAGAGAGAAAGAGGAGCTTTTTCATCTTGTCTCCTTATTACACCACACTGAATATATATTTCTTTATATGTGAGAATTATTTAAAAGTCAATGCAAGCAGGAAGAATGGTGACATGCTTTTTGATTTCAGCTCACCAGATGTGTTCCTTGAGATTAAATAAACAACAAATTATTCTCACACTGTAATTGAAAAATAATGCAGTGTTTCTTTACGTTTTTGTAGCATCTGAGAGATCTCAGTGGCTTGTGGGGCTGGCTGTAAAATAGAAACATTTGGAGAGTCTGACGTAGCTAATATTCACTGCATGACCACCAACTGGAATGACTGTTTCTACTAAAGTTAATCTTGAATAAGCAAGAGGTTTCTCTTGTAATTTGTTCATTGCATATCAGACTTTTAACTTTATCAAGTTCTTTATCCTAATAGCATCACATTAGGATGTGTTGTACAAGAACCATCTAAATACAGCTTGAGTCAATAGGGTCTTTTTTAACCATTCATCTCACAGTGATTAATTGATTCTATGTTTTTTCACATGTCCCTCAAGGCAGATAAGCTGAAAATCTTTTACATGCAACATCCTTCAGCCTGTCTTCCCAGTCTTTCCTTGCAACACATATTGCCACGTTCTCCTCAGCACTTGTTGTCAGGGATCCTGTGTAGGCAGCTACAGTGAGTCCTTCCTCATCTGCTCTGGGCAGCAAGCAGGAATTCTTTGTGGTGAGGGAAACAGGCATCTCTATGGTGCCATGCAGCTTCTGTAAACATCTAAAGTAGCAGAAATCAATAGTATTCTAAAAGAACCTATTCTTCCCTGCTGATTATTAAAGTTTTTAAAACTCACCTACCAATATTTCAAATTTAAATTTCTACTCACTTTTGGTCAGATGAATCCCAACTTAACAGTAAAATAGATTTCTACATGAGTCAAAATATTTGCTACAGCCAGTAGTGGAAAATAACCAGTGGTGGAAGATGACTTAAATCATTTTATTCAGTCACTGTCTAGGCAGCTTGTTCTCTGGGTTTGCCCATTATGCTCCACAGATTGGAGAGAAGTCTGGATGAGAACCTTAGGTTAACTGACAAGTTCATTTGACAAGCCAGATGAACAAGGGTGCATGGGCTGAGTCCTGCCCACACACCAGAGGCAAGCACAGGTAATAATCAAAGTTATTAAAACCCCCTGCATTATCACAAAAGCTGAAAGCTATCTCCTGAAGTAAGGCTAAATCTGGAATCCCATTCATGCTACTAGAGAAAACAGTCTGGATTTCTTTATAAAAGTGAAGTTAGAAATGTAGAGTACATAAAATATTTTGTATGAAATATATATTCATATATTTATTAATACTTAAAGTTTTATTATAAAATTTAATTGGTTTTACATAATGGACTTTTGTAAGTCTTTACATGCAACAGCTCCACCCCTTACCTAAAAATGGAAACAGGTAAAATTAGTATGGCTTACATTGGATTGGAAGACTGCTTCACTTATCAATCTTTTAACCTAAATATAGGTAGGAAATCAGTGACCGAATTTATTTTTAATGAACTATTCTAGGAAAAGTTCTTGGCTTCTGACTAAATGCACTTTGTTTGAAAGTCCTGTAGAAAACATAAAGTCAATACTGGTAAACTTGGCAGCTGGCAGGGAGTTTGGTCCATGTCATTGAATAGATGAGACCTTACTGATAGAGAGCAATGTGGAATGCTTAATAAACTAAGTATCAGCAAACAGGAAGTGTTTTTATCCAGTCATTGCAAATTAATTCCTGAAAGAGAGTAAGGAATACAACCCAAACTTGTAAAAGTGCTTTTGAATCATTATGTATAATCACCTGAGCATAACATCACAATGAAAAAAGGCTGATTCAGCAAAACTTCTTAGAACTAAAGGATTTGTTTCTATTTTTCGTAGTAAGATACCATTGGTAAACTATTTTATTGCACTTATTTTTAATGTTAAGAACATCAATGGGGTACTGTTCCAGATTCTTTCCCTGCTTCTTCATACTTCTCTTTCCATCTTATTTTTCCATTTTTTTCCTATTTGCTTCATAGTTACTATGTGGCACTTCCATATACTGTGCAAAGCATCTTGTAGATGTCTTATCTTTTACTAAAGTTTTTGGACTTTTTTTTACCTGAAATATGGGATTTCTATAGGATTTCCCATGCAGTTCTTCATTAGCAAAAGTAATGGCTGATTCAGTTGTCCATGTACAAGGAAGATGGAAAGATATTTCCTTACTACCTAACTCCTATAATAGATCTCATTTCCTGTTGAGACAACTAGGCATGTAATTTCAGGATTTATTTCCTGTGAGGAATCTTGCAAGGAGTTGTTCAAAAGCTTGTAAAAATTAAAGAAAAGGACTTCTCTTGGGGAAAACAGTCTAAAACAGAGCTGAAAGGATAGAAACCAGCTAGTGAAGAGTTAGACATTCAGAAAAGATGTTTTGGATCATATTAAGAGTAGGAGCTGTGTTGTCAGGTGATCCTTTTTCAGCAGGTAGGAGGCACAGCTGACCTACGGCTTTCTGGGTATCAGGCTCTATTAGCTATAAAACTGCTTCAGAGACATTTCTGGTTGCCATGAGTTAATATTTACCCAAAACAGCTGCAGCCATCTTCTGCACCGAATAGGCAACAGCAGTCTGATGGAGAGATATCTCTGTTTTTTTCCAAGTGTGTAGGCTGTCTTTGTTCCTCTGAGAAGTGCCTGAGTTAGGCAGGTCCTTCCTGAGCTCCTGGTGGAGAGACATTTCCAGTGGCTGTGGCTTCTGAGCAAGTGGAAGAAGGATCAGGGAGATCTACAGCCCAATCCAGCAACCTCCTGAGAGGAGCAAAGCACAGATGGAATGGGATGAAAATTTGAGGACTAGCAGGGACTATACAGAGCTTTTTACAACTCAGAGAGTAATTGATTTTGCTGGAAAGAAGGGTGTCTAAAGGAGGGACATCGTGAGCAGGACAAGCTGTTCCAAAGTTTCTTTGGTTTCTATGTTCTCCAGTCAATGATTTTGCATCTTCCCTATTTTAAAGCATATGTGGTTTAGTTCTATTATGATAAAGCTGAGTGGTTTGGGTTTTTGTTTGGTTATATGTATAATCAAGCCTTTGGAACTGTTATAAGAAGGAGTCTAGGCAGGTCTAGATAAAATCTTTGGCCAGCCTGGGTTCAAGCTTATGTGGGAGGAAAACGCCAAATCAAAACCTGCTATGCTGCCACAAAATAGAAAGTAATTTCTTCACCTGTTTGGTATGTCCTTTACCTTGCAGACTAAAGGCTTAATTTCTGGAACTAAGAACTGAAGCTGCTTTTTCTTCTGAACTGATAATCATTTCTGTGGCTATTTAATTGTGAGTTAGTAATGAAAAAAAAAAAATAGCACAGAAATTCTAGGGATTTCAGAGAGTTTTACAGTGAAGGAAAGTTCTACTGCACCAGTTCTACCATTTGGGGTGACAAAGACAAAAATAATATGCATTATTATAATTATGAAATCAGAATAAAAGAGGCTGAAACTGAAATATAATTCTGTCACTTTCTCTTTTGCAACTTAAAGCTATGAAATTTATATTTGTCAAAAAACACAGACATCAAAGAAACAAAAAAGAAATAACAGTGGTTTAGAATGCAATATAATAAATAAGAAAATAATAATTTTGTGTATTGAAAAAATGTTGCAAAAAAAAAAACAAATTTAGGAAAGAAAAATTGATGCCTCAAATTTTGTAGGTGCAGGATCAGGCTTAGTCTCTAGAGAGTGAGTATTAATTCAGAAATACTCAAAAATTTTTAATTTTTTTTGCTCCTCTCTGTTGTCTGAAAGATAAAGAATTGCAGTGTAACAACATATATACTTTTGTCACTAAATTTGAATGCATTTATTGAAGATTACTGGTGTAGAATTGCAACTGAGTTACATTTCTAACTTGCTTCTACTAGGAAAAGGAGGAATAAAATTCATTACTTGTGTTTCTACAGAGCTACCCGTTTTTATTCATTAATATGTGATAGCTACTTGCACACTGGTTTGGTTTTTTTCTATTTGCCTCAGCAGTAAATAAACTTTATCAGACTAAGGAGAATTATGGGAGAATTATGGTATTTGCCATGTGTCCCAATTGAGGTCTCGTTGTATGGCAGAACACAGAACTTTCAGAACATTCTTCAGAGAAAAAATTGTTCTGTGGAGAGTCTGAAAACACCTTTTTTTTTTTGTTTTCTCTTGCAAAATACTTTTATTTTCAAACTGCAGCAATTATTCTGAATTACTAACTTCTGAGTAGATGGATTTTTTTTTTAATTGGAATGGATTTGTAATTTGTTTCCTCTATCTTATGAGTCCTAAAGTTTTTTTAAAAACTCACCAAAGAGAACATCACTGAGAAGTAGAGCAACTTAATCTGGAACTGTCAGTTGCCTGATAGATCAAAAGCTTTTTGATGGTATGGAAAGCAAAAGGCTGCTTATAACAGGGTAAATTACTTCAGGCTCCATGTTATGAGGGACATCTAATATTTAGTGCTTGCTAAATATTAGATGATCGTGCTAAATGTTAGATGGTCACTAGGTATTTTGTATAGAACCGGAATAGAAATTTCATCTGAGATCTGATTTATTCTGTTATTTTACCCATCAATATATTCTGGAAATGCAGCTGCTTTTCACAGAAATGTTATTAGAGAATTACCATTAACCAATGAAAACTCCCTTTGATAAAAGGCTCTAATTTGAATTAACATTCTCCTTCCCTTTCCTTTGAAGTGGACCCTTTGTTGTTGGTCCGTATGACATGAATTATTCTCCTTAAGTTAGCTTGTTAGAGTTAAAAAATATAAATTTTAAAAAAAGAAACACCAGGGGGAAATTTCCTCTACAAACTATTTCCTATCCTATCAGATTGGGATTATATACCTGTAGGATGGCTGGGTAAAGAGCATACAGATCTACCCTTAGTGTCATTTTATTTATCTGTTCTTTGGGGAAACCCAGGAGAAATTATCATGACCATCACAGATTAATTTTGCTGTTCATCCAGATTCCTTCAGCCAGCTATGTTCTTCAGGCATAAATTCAGTTTTTGTCTTGTGATCATTGGGGATACTGAGCTATGAGGATAGACTGAGGAAGAAGATGGCTTATGGATCCAAAGACTACATCCAAGTTTGTTTTCTTATGCAGTAAGTTCTGATTTTAAATAAGGAGGACATCCATGCAATGTCATGTCTTTCTAAAAATGCTAATTTTAAGGTCCACAAAAGTGCTTCACGGTTGTCAGCACCATAATCTCCTCTGTTTAACTTGTCATGTTTATGCATTTCCATTATGTTGGACATGTCAAGTCTGAAACCAATTTGTGTTCCTCTGAGAGACACAGCAATGTCACAGGCAAAAAAAAAATCAATTTATTCACAGTTTTTCTTCCTTTTCTTGTAATGCATTCATTTAAACCCAGGAGAAATTATCATGACCATCACAGATTAATTTTGCTGTTCATCCAGATTCCTTCAGCCAGCTATGTTCTTCAGGCATAAATTCAGTTTTTGTCTTGTGATCATTGGGGATACTGAGCTATGAGGATAGACTGAGGAAGAAGATGGTTTATGGATCCAAAGACTACATCCAAGTTTGTTTTCTTATGCAGTAAGTTCTGATTTTAAATAAGGAGGGACATCCATGCAATGTACCCTAACATGTCTTTCTAAAAATGCTAATTTTTAAGGTCCACAAAGTGCTTCACGGTTGTCAGCACCATAATCTCCTCTGTTTAACTTGTCATGTTTATGCACTGTTCCAATTTTCTCAGCATTGAGGGGTTTATTTTCCATTATGTTGGACATGTCATCTAACTCAAGTCTGAAACCAATTTGTGTTCCTCTGAGAGACACAGCAATGTCACAGGCAAAAAAAAATCAATTTATTCACAGTTTTTCTTCCTTTTCCTTGTAATGCATTCATTTAATACTTATCACTTCCCAACTATCTTGTCAGGATCCTTTTTAAGCATCATTTTTTAGTGTTCTGTTCATTAACTTTTCAAAGTCCTATGCAGGACTACATGTGACCAGCACATAATCTAAACATCATAAAATTCACATCAATACTGTTCTCTCTCCTTAGACTTCAGGACACAGCTGTTCTTTATGTTAATTGCTCAACTCCAAACTTTCAGGAATTCATAAAAAATTGACATTTCTTAATGGATTTTTTTTGAGCCAGGTCATCTTGATCAATTTATCATCCTTTATACTCTTCAGTGTTCTATACTGCAATAATATCATGCCCATCAATCATTAGTACTTTCTCATTTTTTTTCTTTCAGGCTCCTGTGGTCTTATGCTAAACCACCTGAACTTCATTTCATTTTAACCAGTATAATTTAAATCACTGAAATGATCAGAAAGGCTTTTACTAATTCAGTTTTGTTCTTCTTGATTAGTAAGTTGTATACTGAGAATTACCTCGTGAGTGGGAATGTGAAAGCAAAGACATTTGTCTCTACTAGGTACATGTCAGAGTGGACAATATCAAATCTTCAGTAGCTCACAGCAAAGCGTCTTACCTGGAGGTTCAACCAGGGAACTGCAAATTTAGAACTTCTCTGTTCTTTTCACAGTTTTGTTACCCTTTGTACATGGGCCTTCCATTAACATCCCACACCAAATATTCTGCATTTCAACACTAAATGTTATATTTTCACATCTAAGAATTAATAATGCAAATGGTGGTCTTATGGTAAGTTTTTCTTCTCCAGTAGATCTTCTCTTTCACAGTCTCCAACTGTTGTCAATGCTTCTGTTCTACCTGAATCCCTGTAGCCAGGAAAAAGCTCATCTGTCAAGCTGGTGTGGAGGAGTGGGAAATTGGAAATTAATTATTCCTTTGAATAACATCTGGATCCAAAGCATCAAATAATCATGCTATTGCTTATCCCCAGCTTTCACCACTGTGGCCAAGTGGCATGATTACCTTTTTATTATGTTGCCATTGGGTGTTTGTCATTCCACCATGTGGTATGAAAATTAGTTGATTATGGCTAACACACCTGAGCTCCTGACACTACCCATATCCACTGAACAGATTTCAAAAGAAAATTATTAACATTTAGAACCATGCAGACAGCTTGATGCCTATTAAACACCAAATACTGAAGTTACTACTGTGTAATTTAATAATGACAAGCAGTCAGAGGAAACCAGGAGGTTCTCTAAGTCTCTGTAATTATGCATATTTGCTTTATGGTGAACTTTTGTCCAGTGCTCCCAAATCTCAGAGAAACCAGGAGGAGGGAGACTCTGAGCTCATTAGCAACATCCAGGGCCATCTGAAATGCGCTGGCATACCAAGAAATCTTCACTGGAATGGCAGAGTAAGGATGACAACTGAAGCTCTGAAATCTTCCATAGATTCTGTGTCATATCTGCCAATCTAGGACAGATTTCTGAATAACATTAGGTATGGCACCCTGGATACTAGACCTGTGTTTCTGCACCTGTGTTAAGTTCCTAATTCACAGACTATGACATGAAAATTTACTTGTCTGAATATCAATACCTAAATCTGGCATATGTGTTTGTGTGTCTAGTAAACTGATGGGGACTTAAATTAACTGCTGACATGTAGGCATCCTATTCTGTTGAGATGCCCATGTATATTCCATCTCACTTCCCACCAAAGGTCCTTTTGTCACAGCTGACAACACTAGGAGGATATACATGCAAGCAAAATAATGGATTTATTGTTGAATGTTTTTCCCCCACACTTGCTGAAGTTATTTTGTGAATGTATTTTCATGAAGAGGACTTTAGGATGTTGTATTAAAACAACTTATGCACCATCTGCATTTTAACAGAAAATATTTGGAACATGCCTTGATATTCATCAATGTGACATACTATAATTCACTGTGAGATTTCTTTATTGGGCTTAGAAAGTGTTAAAGCTTAAATGGGAGTAGAATCTAAACACATGAAAGAGCAGAGAGTGATATAGTTAGGCAGAGTTTCTGACTGTCAGAGAGCTCCAAAAATATGATGCAGTATTCCTGAAAAGTTTTTGAGGCTTAAATTAGCTTTCACTAAAGCCAGGCTGAGTTGTCAGACGTGTTCTTAGCAAGCATACAAAGTCTTTATGGGAATGGCAGCACTTGCAGACCCTTCTAGAATCAACAGCCACAAGCTGTCAGGGTTCTGAAGTCTCAATTTATATTCCAAATGATGTTGCTGGTTCTGTGTGTATGACACATACCAGGCGTTTCACCTTGCTGGGTTTGCTCTGCTCAGGGGGAGTTGCATTCAACAATATATTTTTTGCCTGAGACAAGGCATTGCTTTCATTACCAGTTCTCACAGCATTACAGCAGTACAGTCAAGAGTGTAATTTCTAGTCTGGAAAGAGAACCAGTGACATTGTTTTTAGCAGCAGTCATTGGACAAAGACACGAGCAAACCTGGACATTCTTCAGGGGAAATTTCCCTTCAGGCAAACAAAAGGTTCTTTTTCATGTCTGTAAAAAAAATATACCCTTGACCTTTTCAAAATGTAGATAGAACCTGTGAGCAAACATCTGAGATGTCTTGCTCATCATGTATGAGTACCTATGCATGCAGACTTTTTCTAATTGAGTTAGTATTTAAATAAATTACATATTCTTAGACTTCAGAGAGGAAAATAACAGTTCATCCAATACTACCTGCACCTCCAAACAAAGACTAGGATATGAACATGAGGATTTGAACTTTTAGTAGAAATTTCTGTCATAAAAAGAGACAAGGCTCTTCCTCAATTCCATAAGATAATTTTTTCTACTCCAGGTCAAGTTGTCCCAGTAAAATCTGTTCTGCAGCAGCATGTTCTCAGTTCCAAGACATGACTGTCCTTGAGATAATATAGTTTGCTATCAGCAAGGAAATAAATCTATAGCAGAGTAACACTGTTCTGGTAATTGGTGTCTGAAAAGAGAAGACAGTTTGTGTAAAAGTGAGACATTCTATAGGTGTTTAGTATCTAACTTTGTCCTTGGAAAATAATTAATTCGAGTTGACCACATAAAAAGCTTGTTCCAAAAATGTATTTTTCATTTCCATAAATTGGTATTTTCATTATTTTTTCAACCTCTAGTATATTTACACATCAGAAACTGTCACTAACTATTGCATTTGCCTCTGCTCTATTTTAGATATGATGCAAAAATTCTCTGCCTCACATCCAGATTCATTAGAAGGACATGGTACTTGTTGGGTTTTTTTCCTGGTTTCATAAATTATTTTAAATCTCTGACTGATAAGCAATTCACAGAGCTGTAGCAGCTAAGGAAAATAAATACCTGTATGTCCATTAGAATGTAAATTAACTCATTACTATGCCTGCTCCTGACCTTTTCTGATGGCTGTATTCTTGCTAACAAAGACACTTTGCTATTCATGAAAGTGAAATTCAATGGTAGCTTGAGATTCTCTGATGTATTTTAGATTACATTCTGATAGACTCAGGTGACCGGTGAGGGTTCCAGTTTGAACAACAAATACTTTTAGCATTCATGACTTTGAATAGCTATCCTTTTTCTAATTATTTATAAAGATTTTTTAATATTGTTGAAAATTTGTTGCTTGAGGAGGCTAGGTCAGTGAAACTTCATGAAATGCACAAAAAGGGCTCCTATGTTTAAAAAGTTGAATATTGATAGTACCTGATCTCACAGTCATTTAAGATTTTGTATCAGCTCCATAAACATGGAAACTTTGAATGATAGAACCATAAAAAGGTTTAGATTGAAAATACCTTAACATCATCAAGGCCAACCATTAACCCAGCACTGCCAAGTCCATCACTAAACCATGTCCTGAAGTACCACATTTACACATCTTCTAAATACCTCCAGGGATAGGACTCAACCAACTCCCTGGGCAGCATGTTCCACTGCTTGGCAATCCTTTAGGTGGAGAAATTTTTCCAAATATACAATCTAAACATACCCTGTGCAACTTTAGGCCATTTTCTCTTGTCATATCTCTTGTTACTCAGGAAAAGAGATCAACCCCCATCTCACCACAACCTTCTTTCTGAAATGTGTGGAGCAAAAAGGTGCCCCCTGAGCCTCCCTGCCTCCAGGTTAAACACCTCCAGCTGCCTCAGCTGCTCCTCATCAGACTTGTGCTTCAGATCCTTCCCTGGCCCTGTGCAAGCCCTTCTCTGGACCCATTCCAGCATCTCAATGTCTTTCTTTTCCTGAGAGGCCCAAAATTGATTAAAGGTGTGGCCTCACCATTGCTAAATACAGGGGAGTGACTGACCACTGCCCTGGGCCTGCTGGCCACACTATTGCTGATACAAGTCAGGATGCTAGCAATTGTAAGACTTCTCCCAGCTGCTTATAGAATATTTCATGAGCCTCTTCATCCTGGTTGGGTGGTCTACAAAAGATTCCCACCATGTTATCTGTCTATGCTGGCCTTTCTTAATTCTTAAACATTCAACTGTGTCATCACATCCCTGTGCTCTAGACAGTCATGACAGCCCCTAACATACAGAGCTGTCTCTCCTGCCTTGCCTGTCTCTTCTGCAGAGTTTATTGTCCTCCATTGCAGCAGTCCAGGCATGTGGGTCATCCCACCACGTTTCTGTGGTGGCAGCTATATCATAGCTTTCCTGTGGTACCAAGAACTGTGCTTCCAGCTCTTCCTGTTTGTTGCCTGTGCTGTGTGCAGTGGTGCAGACATTTTCCAGCTGGGCTATTGATCTTGCCACATTTTTGGGGGAAGAAGCCCTAATTCATGTCTGACCACTGTCAGCTGCTTCCATGGTTTCTAGCTCATTAGTAACCCTCATGTCTGCTGCTGCATGGATCCATCCCCTACCTCCACTGAGACAGCAGACCAGAGGACATTGCTAGCACACTGTTCCTCAGTGACATGCAGCTCCCAGGGTTAGCTCTAGCAAGCCTGGTTTTATCCCTTACCCTTTTCAAATCCAGTTTAAATCTCTTTCAATGAGCCCTGCTACCTCCTGTGCATAGATTCCCCACTATGAGACAATTGTACCCTATCTGTTCTCTGAAGTCCTGGTGTTCTCTAAACTAACCAATGATCAAAAATACAAAACCCACACTTTGCTAGTGGCACCAGGCTCAGAGCCAAGGATTGATCTGCTGGCTCTTCCTGTTTCTTCTGTAATAATAGAGGAGAACATCACCTGTGCTTCTGATCCCTTAACCACTCATCACAAGGCCCTGAAGTCTGTCTTGATTTCCCTCTGACCTCTTGTTGCAACTTCATCACTGCCTACCTGAGAAATGAATAATGGGGCTGTGTCAAGGTAGGAAGCTTTCTCTTCATATCTTTAACCAAGGCTGCAGGGAGACTTCCATAATAGTGGGTCTGGGCTGCATATTGGGCCTTCTGTTCCCTTCAGAAAGGAGTTTCCTGTGACAATGACCCATCTTTGTTTTGGAAGGCAGCTTTGGCACAGGGAGCAGCCCTACTTGATGACAGCCTCACACCCATGCTGGATGAAGCACCAACCTTGTTATGTTTGGTTCCACTTGCAGAGCCTCATACCTGCTATGCCTGGACAGCTGGAGAGGTGAGGCAGTCCCAGAGGAGACATGCACTGGGCAGGCACTTGTCACCACTGCCACCAATCCCTTAAGTCACTGTGTTCAGCCAGGGGGAGAGGGTAACAAATTCTCTATATCATGTGTCTTGTCTATCTGTGGAGCCTGTCCCTGGGAATGCAGGGAATGAAGGTTAGAGCACAGTGCTGATAACACCAAGGTCAGGGGCTCAATCCCTGGATGGGCCATTCACTCAGAGTTGGGCTTGATGATCCCTGTGTGCCTGTTCCAACTCAGAATATTCTGAGATTCCAGTAGTCTGATACTCTCACACTCCCCCTGATTCCTCAGCCTACTCACTTCTTCCCAGAGGTGTCACTGAGCACAGGAGCTCCTCACTCAGTGCCAGCAGTCCTGGCACAAGGGCAGTGCAAATCCTGGCACTGGGGTGGCAGTATGATCCCACTGGAGTTCCACCTGGGCAGCTGTGCTCCTCATGCTGGGTGCAGAGTTAGAGAGGCCTTTTTTCCTGTAGCTGGCAGGGTTTCAGCACCATTCCTGTGTGCCCTTCTGTGCCAGCAGACTGTCACATCATGCCCTTGGTGCCACACCATGCCCTGTGTGCCCACCCTGCTGATGGTGATCCTGGCCCCCAGAGATCCCTATGGGGTTTTTTTATCCTTTGGAGGAAGACTTGGCCTGGGGCTCCTGGTCCTGTTAGCTGTGGCATGAGCTGCAGGCTGCTATTGGTCCTCTGAACTTCCCAAATTCAGACAAATCCCCCATGCACCTCACTGGAGCACTCCACAGGCAATCATGTCAGCACCAGAGCCACTCGCCTCAGCAACTTCAGTCGGATGAGATCAGGTGCATTTTCCTAAAGTACTCTTCGACCTTTGCATCATTTCTGATAAACTTCTGTCTCACACTTTATGCTACGTGTCAAGAAGTCTGAAATGCTGAAAGAAGACCTGAAATAAAGACTTGGACTCACAATGCCCCCAAGTCACCCGGAGTAGAGATAAGCCATTGGGGTGGTACCCCACACTGGGGTGCGTAAAGATCTAGCTGACCTTCCTTTGAACAGTCCCTGCTTTTTGCCCATACCTTCATAGATTATCTGTAGGCAGAAATGTGTTTAATTTTTGGGATCACTTTTCATAGGTGTAGTAGGCCAAAGAGTCAAAAACAGTGATGATTTAAACTGGAGCACTACTTCTGTTGCAGTTCCGCTTGGGTTGAGAACAGGAGCAATCGAGTAGTGGAGCATAAAGCAAAATACCCGCACAAGCAACTACTGAGAACCAGTTTATACCATTGTGAGTCTTTTTTTGGGAAAAAACTGGGTTAATAACATCTGAGCATATGTATATAGCAATAAAGAAGACAGAGGTATTTCTCAGTTTTATTAATGTGAACCTGCATTTGATGCAGCTGATGACTGTAACCAGCCTTCATATTACTGCAACACAGTGCACTTACTTGCCATGGTGCCTGTATATCACCTACTGCAAGGGAAAAGGCTCTGGATCTAAACACAAGGAATGTTGTGGTCTAAGGCAGTGGGTCATTCATCTCACTCTGATGTGGGATGTGTTGATTTTTGGCCCATTGCATCAGGTGCCATCCCAGCTAAAGACCAAATGGATCCTCCCCAGCATGGCACCATGTCTCTGCAGGACAGCTGACAGCAGGAGTAGCTAACTGTGCTTGAAGAGCTAGAGCTTGCAGTCTTCTTACACCTACTCTTTGTTTCAAGGTAAATCAACTTTTTGTTGTTGCTAGAGTAAGAGTCAATATTTAGAGCTGTTTGAAAAAGATGGACCTTTGAAAAAATATTATGTAATGATGATTTATTTTATTAGAAATGGAACTACTAATTGCCATTCCCTATACATCATCTGATACTTTAAATATGACATGATCAACTGAAACCTTTTATCACCTACTTGTTTTCATAAGTATTATTTCCATTTATTTTCATTCATTGTCTCCTTTTAGATTTTGTTTACTACAGTATATAAATTAATTGAATGTACTAGTTCTCATTGATCATACTCCTTTTCCTTAAAAGGAGAAAATATTTGAAAAGTAATTGAATTAATGATATATATTGGTTCTGTATACACACAAAAAAATTACCTCTCCCACAAATATTCTCAGAATTTTAGCTGTAGGATATTTTAAGTCTTAATGAGTCAACTCAATGGTAGAATTAGCTCTGTGCACCCAATCTTACCACACCTTACATAGCTCAACAAAAGGTAAACACACAGAGGGAGAAACCAGGTGTAATGTGAATGGTAAGAAACAGTTCCCTGAACCTGCTAAAGGTGAACACCTGAGTCTGAAGTCTCAGTATTGTCACCTGTCACATCCATTTGAAGTTAATGAGTATTTGATACCTTTGGAAATCAAGCCCATATAGATAACTGATAGACATCTCAGGGATTCGAGTAAGAGAAAGAAGAAAGCACAGAAAATAAATCTAGTGTTACAGTAAATTTATCCAGTAACTTTTCTAGAAGGAAAAACTTTTGCTTGAAGTGTTGTCACATGGATGTTGATAAGATGCCCATGGAGTCAGTTAATGCTCTGGGAGTGCTCGTCAGCCATCTGTTCAGTGACTTCCAAGCATCTTGGAAGGAGAAAGGTCTGTTCAGTGCTTAAGACAGCTTTGCTCAGGAAGCCATATGCAACAAGGATATTAAAGCACAAAAAAACTCCCAAGAAGCCCAGTGAAAGCTAGTGGGCTTTCACCCATTAAAAGTGAAAGTGTGACAAGTGATGTGGAGGGATGTTGACTTACCCTGAATGTTGTTTTAGATTAAAAATCTTTGTGTTGGATGCTGTTGAGTTCCTCCCTGCAGCACACGCCGTCACTGCAGAAATCAAACTGTTCCCAGGCTTCAGTTTAATTATCCATACACATCTGCCACAGAGGTGAACATCCTTAGAAGTCCTGTGTCTTAGCAATAACTATGTGAGTTACTTATGATTCTATGAGGTGTGAAGAACTTCTCTGGGAAACAATGTAAAATAATGTGTGAATAATGAATAATGAGAATAATGAGAATAATGAAAATGGAAATGGAAGAAAAATCATCCCCATGGGAGTAGACTAATAATAACCAAAGGCTGGTTTTGTACTACTGACATTACAGAATTTGCAAAAAAACTGAAAAGGAAACTAATCAGAGCTCTGTCTTGCAAATGCTCTAAGTCCTGCCTGATAAGCTGCTTTTAGAAAACTAAACTTTTCAACAGTAAATCCTTGCTGAAGTGTAAGGCACATGATATCTGTAAGAATATTTTACAACAAAAGCATACTTAAACTTGGCTATAAGAGGAAGTAGATACAATGAGTGTGATGTGATTTGTCTTTTGTTACAGGATATCTTCATCAAAAAGGAGAAGTACAATAAACTGAAGCTGGAATTTGCCTTGATCTGAAAAAAAAATAAAGAAAAAAAGATTTTTCTTCCTGCTACATTTGAACCCAAAATCTGTTTTCAGTTCACAGTGTTTTTTAGTTAAGTTACAACTTAGAAACCATCACAGCTCTGATTTCCAGGGAAGCTCATTTTGGAAGGTGGTAAATACAAATTAAAAAGCAATCTCAGAAATAATTTTTGTAACGCTGCTTTATGAGAAAATGTAAATCTGATTTTTAGAAGACGTGGTTGTTACTGTACCTCAGCTTATTTTTTTGAAATTAAACAATTAAAATGTTCATATGTGTTGGCCACCAGCTGCTGTACCGTATAACAATTTAAATAGCCAACCTGGAATAAGAAATCATTATATTCTCAGAACCAATTTTGCAGAAGCATATGAGGTTATGTATTTTTATTGTTGCATGCTTACATGTTGCCACAGTATTTTCCTGCTAGCACCTGGCTGAATAGTGGGGGCTTTTTTAACAAAAGCCGGAAACTCAACTCTCCTTTCCAAAACTGATACAGACCTGTACTGGCTGTCTTTACAAGGAGTGTTAATGAAAAAGATACAGGAATCTTCAAGAAATGGGCTACAGCTTGTGTGGTGAGGTTACCATGAGGAGGGGTGGCTGTCAGGCACATGCGTGAGCCAAAAGCCGCTCATGGTAAGAACAGGCTGCATGAAGTCTTTTTAGGTGGATCTAAATTGACTTCTGTTATTTCAAATTTTAAACGTGTGTGGATATGGAGGTGATGGGTGTTCATATGTAAATGCATATAATATTTTCAGCTACTCAAGATTTTATGAAGACATCCCAAGTTGGACAACAGGGGTCTGGGAATTTGGGGAAGGAGAAGCAGAAAACTGGGAGTGGAATGAGGTTGTCAGAGCTTATCCAGTATATGTTTCTAGTTGGATGTGAGTTGATCATAATGTTGGGCAGTGTTAGTATTGCATTAGTACTCAAAAGAAGTTGAAAGCTGCATTTTTTGGAGAACAAATTTCAGCCCTGTTGATAAATCAGCATCTGTATATGAACTGATGCCAGTCTGCTGGCAGCTGTCATTCAGGAGGGATCCTGCTCTCCCTGCTGGAGAGGGCTCACATGGCATGTAAGGAGCACCAGAAAGTCAAGGAAAATGTGGTGTGAAGTGAGGTCAAATTAAATGAAAGTCCACTTCTCATTGCCTGCTCTAGATGTGGCTGCAGATGGCCAACACTGCTGAGTGGACACTGAATATACATTATAAAGTATATTCTTCTGGTGAGAATTTAAGCCTCAGTTTTCTACATGTAGAGGATTTGTTTCTTTTACTGTTGCAGTGTTCTACATTTGCAATATTCTCTTGAATTGCAGCAATTGTTGCATGTGTTTAAATACTGGTGATAATTATTTTGGTACACAACAATTATCCATGATCAGTCTCATATTGAATAACTGCTAATGTCACATATTCTATAAAAGTCAGTTTTGTTTAGGTTGGGAAAAGGATGTTTAGTTCAGCGGTGAGTGTAGGTCTTATGTGAGACAATATTAAAATTGTCAAGAAATAGGTAAGAGATGTAATGTAAAGTTCCTTTATGGAATTAGGCCTTCACCCCTTTAGCCTAGCACCTAATCTTTGACAGAGGTGAGAGATTATCTCATTTTACATGAGGTCAAGGTGTAACAGATGGAAATTAAGTGAGAAGAATGGATTTTACTATTAGTCCCAAGGTTTGTTACCTTTAGAGATTGTTGCTTCTATAGCATCCGTTTGTACACATATAGATCTCCAATTTTTTTTTTTTTTAATTTTCCTTTGGATCGTTTACTTCTCTGGCATCCTATATCCGTTAGTTTTCTTAACATAATTTCATGCTGTGTGAATAAATATTGCTTTTTATTTTTTTGAGTGTAGATGTTGTCATTTGTATGTTGCAGTCTGTGCCCATAACCTCCAAGCTAAATATAAGCTTATATTCTCTTTGTTAAAATGAATAATTGGATTTTTTTAATTGAGGGGCTTTAAAAAAAATCTTGACTTGATGTATATGTCATTGTTTATTTGATTTTAAACACTTATTATATTTTTAATTGATATTAAATGTTTTATGATATCTCCAGCATAACTTATTTTTAGGTGGAGACAGTAAATAAATAGGGAAAAAAAACCTTTCAGTTTAATCAGGAGTAGTTCTTCATGACAGTAAGTTATGGGAGGTGCACCAGTATCAATGGGTAAGGAGTGTTACCTCTGCCAATATTTTCTGAACAACAAATCAGGGTAGTAAGTTGATTTGAGCAAGTTTCTAGTCTCATCTTTAGCTCAGAGCGGAAAATTACTTTTTAATTTTCACTCTTATTAACAGTTCAGAAGCATAGTGGGTAATAAAAAGGTAGCCATCTGCCATCCAATAAGTTATTAAATAAGTTTCTGCTACAGAATCTTTAATACTGAAAGTGATGTACAAGCCAGATCTATCAAGGATGCCTGTTATCTCAGCTTGAGTTTGCAGATGCAAAGAAATCTGTCCACTTGTTAATAAGGCAGTTTTTATCCAGGCACTGTCGAGTCAGTAAGCATAAACCTTTCCAGGATTACTTTTTTCAATAGATTCTTTCTTAAAAAAACCACATCAGTACTACTAAATAGGCAGTGTTTCACTACAAATGGCTCAAGTGCTTTTACACTGCAAGATACTCCAGTCAAAATTAATTAAGTATCAGGGCCGAAAAGATTACCTCATTATCACAGAATTCTACAAACCTTAAATATATGTGCAAATATAATTCCTGTTGTGATTTTTCTGTAGAAAGATACTATTCTAATTCTCTCATAATTTTTATTTTCTTTTTAGACTCACTTTAGAAAAATAAATGATGAAGTCAGTACCTCTCTTTCAGCTGAATTCCTTTTTTGAATGAAAGAGCAGCCCTCCTGTTAGATATCTCACTTTAAGCACCATTTCTGTTTCCAACAAAACAAATGAACTCTTTGTTATTAATTTTTAATTTTACCTAGGAAGGTCCACAGACTTTTTTTTTACCTGCTATTAAGCTGAGAATGAGTTTTTTAATGAGAGCTATGTTGAAAGCTGGTATTTTTTTTTAAAAAGTGATCTAATACCTTTTGTAAGGCTTTTTTATTATTTAATACTTTGTTAAGGTTTTTAACATTGTATGGCGTAAGATAGGAACAGTGTTTTCAATGAGTGATTCAAACCATTTCCTTTTATGAAAAAGACATATCTGGAGTTTTAAAAATTTGTAAGCTACAAGAGTTGAAATTTAGGGAAGTCACTGAAGCAAGTTATCAACCAGTTAATAACTAAGGAAAAGGAAATAACTACTTGTGTAAAAAAAGTAGTCATGCATGACTTCTTGCTAAATAAGACCAAAACCAGGACAGTATCAAAATAAGCAATCCTCTCAAGACTTGGCCACCTTATCTAGACTAATGAAACCGTTATTTTTCTTCAGGCTTTTCTTCTAAAAAAATCTCTTGTATTATTAGGTTTTGTTGATGGGATGTTCTGAATGCTTCTTCCTAAAGGTGCGACTGCATTTGACACATCAATACCAGGTCATTTGGTGTCTTATCCAATGTCCACCAAGACATTTGGAAGTCCTTTTGATTAGTTCTTTTAATTTCAACCTAATCCCATGCTGTTTGTAAAGTATGGCAATGATCTCAATAGCTCCACTTGCATATATATATATGTATATATGTGTGTGTATATATATATATATATTTCTCTCTATTTTTTCTTAGAAATTATCCCTTGTGTTTTGTGTTTTCACCCCTTGTGTGTAGAGAATTTTCATATCTATCAATATTATCTGCAGACCTGAATGAGAATGGGAGCATAGACACCACTTAGCCTCCATTCTTTATGCATCAGAAAAAGCTGCTAACATTATTTTTTGTTTATTTCAGGTTTCTTTTCTCCATGGAAAACTCCAAAGCCTGTAAGTTTCCTTTCAAAATTGTACATATTGAGTTCATAAGATGGCTATCATGCAAAGCAAATTTCTGTAGACTTTCACCTACCCATCCTGTTCCCAGCTCATGGGACGCCTCTCGGCAGTGCCCCAGCTCCAAGTTACACAGCACCAGGGGTGGCCTCCCTGGAAAGCTCTGGGGGTCTGTTGGCTTGGAGCCTGCCAGAAGTGGAAGAAGGAAAACCCTCATGTTAAGATGGGTGGCAAGAACCAGAATTGTGGTGGCTTAAAAATAAGAGGTCTGGAGGAGAAGGCAGCAGAAATGAGTCCTCTGGTCTTCTAGTTGGCAAATTCTTTGAAATTACCAACATGCACTTTCTCTGGTTTACAAGTGGCTTGAGTTTAACATCCTCAAAGAGATTGTTACTCTTTCTTGCATTAGGAGATCTAGAGCTGGAATAGTCACACCTCAAATAAGAGCTTGAGCTAGATAACTGACTGAGGTGCCTTTTAATCAACTTTTCTGTTTCTATGATTTTGACAGTAAAGCCCAAGGTGTAAAGACTTCCCACTGTAAGACTGTAAGCAATGACTGTGTTTACTCTGCTGACACCACATTATATAATTTTTTGAATTTGTGACAGCATTCACAGTATAAAAAGAATTCGTAGGCTACTATTTTTGGTTGTCTGGTTTGTTTTATTGTTGTAGGGGGTTTTTTGGTTTTTGGTTTTTTTTTTTTTTTTTTAATTTGGCTCTTTAATTGAGATTTTACAGGCCTTAGAGCAATTCTTAGTACTCCACAAGGGTGTGTAGAGGAAATAGATCCTGAAGACTCCTAAGAGCAATGGGAATAACAATAGCAATACCTTTTGAAGGACTTAGAGCCTTCTTACTGGGGAGCAGGCAGGGGAAGTACATTAAATCTGAACAACTTTACATACTCTCATATTGGAACATGACACGCTTAAATTTTGCCAAAATCATTTTTGTACCCTGTCAAGTACAAATAGCAATTAATCAGCTGATGCAACTTCATCAGACTGCTTAAGCTTGTGGTGGTTTTGCTGTAAAAGGGTAGAGTCTGTATAAAATACATTGGAATAAGTATTGCATAAATTGCTTTGTTCATCTATGTAGCAGGACATTTTTGAAAATAAAAGATTATTAAAGGCTGGGTTGCTCTCACCAGTTTAAGAGTCTTGAATTACTGGAATATTCAACTTTTAATCTCAGATAAAAAGTGAGGAAATAGATAGCTTGGTGCTCACTTGTTCAAAATCCACATTTGAAGACCTCCTACTGTCCATACTTATCCTTTTTATGTACACATCAAATATATAAATATCAGTGTATTTATTGTTAATGATTTTCTGCAACTTTTCATTATATAAACAGTAATGATAGTTCATGCTCAAGTAGCACTTGCCAATAATCAGGATCTAGAAAAACAACCTGAGCTGATGCTGTTTTTCATGCAATGGTGTGAGGAAAACCAGGGCTTGCAGAACAACATAACACCATTGTGTGCTGTACCTGCAGGCAGACTGACTGCTCACAGCCACTCTATTTTGGGGTAATCTCAGCAAGAGATTTCACTAATGATTAACCGAGTTAAGGTAGTGTGAATTCCTCTGTCTGGCACCACTTTTAACTAGAGAAATAGTCAGACATCAATTTCTCATGTCCAAGGCCTGAAGATTGAAACCAATTGCCTGCAGCGCTGTGTGCAGACAGTCTGAAGCAGTAAGGCCAGTACAGGAGGTTTAGAAAGCCCCCAACACCTCAGCACAGCCTGTATCTGTGTAACAGCAAAGGAAAGCACTGGGGTAAGAGATATTTCCAGTGATTCCTACCTATACCATACATATCTTATATATGTATATCATGTATAATATTAGTGCAAAATTACCATGAGCATTGTCACCAAACCATTGCCCCAATTTGGATTTGGTGCCCTTCACTCACTACTGTTCTTACTTTTAAGAATGCCTTCTTTTCTGGAGTAGCATCATGACAACTTCCATTACTGAATGCTAGGTGACTGTTTAATTAGTTAATACATGTTTGGGAGATATAATTTCCCTTCTGTTTATGTGCTTATTTAGCTGGTTGAATGTCACAACCAGCTAAATTTAGAGATAACCAGCAAGCAAGAGTTAGACATATGGGACCCAGTAGGGTTTTGCCAATTGATCTCTAGTTTCCTGTCCTTTCTCCAGGGTAAAGTTTGCTCATCAAAGATATTTATATTTTCCTTTCTTTTTTTAAATTTTTCTTTAAGTATTTTAATTTTGTCCAGTTTCACATTTTGAAAGAGGTAAGTGATCTATTTCCCCAGCACTTTCCAAGAAATTAGGAATCTTTCACTTCTAGGCAGACATGGCCCTGCATGTCTTTCATCTTCATAAGATAGTTTGGTTTCACTGGCTTGTGTTCTTCTAGATTCCTAAGGGAAGGTAAAGCCTATACATATTTTTTCTGGTAATTTCCTTTATCATAAGCTGCTTGAATTGAGCTTAGTTCTTCTTTCCTATTCAGACATAGGGGTCATAATCAGGTGTGTTTCTAGAGACCTTTCAATTTACAATTCCATAATGCAATTATATACTGTATATGTGTTTATAGCTACTGGAGGTAATTTCTTTAGGGCTCAGAAGTAGTACTGTGCTATTCATGTGACTTACCACACAGGCTAATTTACCCAAAGGGCAATTATTTGCAGAGGATACATTTTGGTGTAAGGGGTACCGAAGATACCCAAGGTAAATTCCTAAACTATTTCAATGGCAGCTCAAATATTTCCATATGCCACTGTACTGCACAGAATGTACATACGTATAGTTTTGGATGAACCAGCCCTACTTACTCCTGAAATTCTGACAGAAACACGTCTTGAGTTATAATAATACTTTGTAAAAATACTTGGGTCCTCGACAACTGAAAATGGCCAATATCTATAATCCATTTGTCCTGAAGTATGAGCCTAATATGGTCAGATCACCTGGGATATGCAGCAGGATAGTGATTCAGCATATTCACCAGGAGGACACTAAAACATCTATAGTCCACACATACTTGGTGTGAAAAAAGCCTGGTGCAGTTAATCATCAGAACAGAGAGTAAAGCCTACCTGCTGACCCAAACACCTTCTGAAACCAAGGAACTAAAGACAAATGATAGCCAAGAGAATTTGTAGAGCAAGCCTACGGTAAACCTGCAATCATCTTTGATAAAGCTTTGCTGATACAAGAATAGAAGGCAGTGGAATTTAATTACAGATGAGTTTGTTTCCAAGAGGCATTTTTTGTGTAATTACCATTATTGGGTTATGTGTGAGAACACACTGTTCTGGAGGCTTTACCACCCTTGTCCTCAGGAGGGGTTATAGGAATAGCTAAGTACTCATTTCCTGGGATAAACATTTGTGTTTTGTTTAATTTAGCCTCTTCAAAGAAATTTGCTAATGCAATTTGATTAGTAGCCAACTTCTTCAAGAAATAAAAAAGCAGATCCTCAAGCCATCTTTAGCACAGCGTATCATGTCTTCAAGTTTGATGTACATGTAAGACTGCTAAAGACAGTCTTGAAAAAAGCGTGAACTGAGGTGTCTTTCATGCATAGACAATAGGCTGTTGTAAGCTTTCCTGTAAATGGCCTGGAAGAGTTGAAAGCCTTATCCTGTGCTTGGTTGCATAATGCCACTTCAGTGAGTTTTTTGAACACTAGATGCCTGAATACGTGCTGTAATAACTTTCTCTTTGGTTTTGATTTGTTTTGATTTTATTTTGGTTTTGACTTTGGTTTTTTAAATCTTCAGTTGGAGCTGTAAATTCAGGTCCCAGGTACAGTTATCTCCTTCTCCCTGGGCAGCTGATTATTTTCATGTATTCTCAGAAGATACAGTGTTAAGGTCATTCACTTGCTACACAGTCTGTTCCTTCTTTGCTAAGCACTACCTTCATGTATGTTACATATTTTGATGAATCTGATAATTGTGTCTTTACAAACTGACAGATTCCACCTTTAGCAAATAATTTCCAGTAGCTCAGCACATTCTGTGAGAGGTAGTCCACATGCTCCAGAGGTAATGCTGGGCCTAATCTTACCTGAGAAAGGTCACATCTTTCCATGAGCAACAAACTAAGAAGTAAATTTAACCAAGTCATTTTATAAACAGCACAACACACACCTTTCATTTCAAAAGGCAGCAAACAGATTTACTAATTTTACAAAACACGTCCTCAACAGAAATCACTGGTTTTGGTCTCATTGTGGAAGTGACAGTTTTTGCAAAGCTTCATTTTTATTCTCTGTATGTTTTTATTCCAGATGATGGAACGATGGGAGAATCAAGGCAGCCCTCAAACAAGTGTGTCTGCTCCAGCTATGCCACAGAATATTCCCTATCCACCCACTCTTCACAGGAGTTCATTTCCTGATTCAACAGAGGCCTTTGATCCACGAAAACCTGACCCGTATGAGCTGTATGAGAAATCAAGAGCTATTTATGAAAGTAGGCGTAAGTGAAAGCTCTCTTGACCCTGCTGGCCATTTAGTATATCAAACTTTGCCTTTGAATGTGTCACTGTTGGCATGATTTTCTGTAATTATCTTTTGTAATTTAAAGAACTACATTTCTTTCCAGTAAATAGAGGCCATTGTAAATGTTTCCAAAATTGTACACTTACATATTTTCTTAGATCTTACCTAAATTCTCAAATTTGACTTTCATAGGTGTTTTTTCCTTATATTTTTGATCTCCCCATTTTGATTGTTAAGTCCTTGGTGAAGGACAGTATATGTCCCACCACATTTTACTGTGGGTTTTTTTATTTCATAGTCAACCAATAGGAAGATGTGAATTTATCAATGAAAAAAGAGTTTCACCTACTTTCACTTCAAAGTGACATTTTTTTAAAAAATTTCAAATGTGTTTTTTTATAAAAATATCTTTGACAAGTTTTCACATTGTCCTTGGTAGTTAGAAAGTAACCCATAGCATAAAGTACTATTTGAAGACCTAAACAAAACAGTACTGAGCCATTGAGATGCTCATCTTGATTTAATTTCTCATGTTTTTGGGAATATATCCCATATTTTTGATAGCAAGAATAAAAGGGCTTAGACTTATTTACTCTTTTTGTAAAGAACATTTTAACTAAAAGTATTGTTCTAAATTGTCTGCAGCCTTTGCAATTGCTAAGATAAATTCTTAAAAGTAGTTAACTTTTACTGAAAGCTTCCTCACCACTTGCATATGCCACTTTTCAATTCATTTTGTAAAATACTTGAGCCTGTAGACCAAAATATGCTATAAATTACACATAGAATATTGGAGCTGATTCAGACCAGCCCATTAACATTAGCTGGGCCCAGAGACCTGAAATGTTCAAATTTCTTCAGCCTGCAAAGGGATAGTCTGAAGGAAATACATTATTGTCCCCAGCACTGGGTTCATACCATTCTTACTTGCCTTGCCTTATACATGAATTACAGCATCAGCATCTCCTCTTTGGCTTTGGCATTCCCAGTCCCCACAAGAATGGATATGCTGGGGGAACACCAGAGTTCCTTTCACATAACTCCAAGTAAACCCTGATCTAGTCTCAAAGCTGCATGTCATATTCTTCAGTTATTTGCCACTGTGGCCAGTGCCACCATCTTCTGCCCCACTGATCCTGTTACTGGAACACTTTTCAATATAGATTGTCACCCTAAAATTCACTTTCCATAATACAGATTTTTTTTTGAGAGAGACAGTTGTTAATGTTTTATTTAACTCTATGTACTTAAATAAATTGCTGGATTTTTTTGAGGAATAGCAGTATCTTACCAGGGTATCTTACTCACCCTAAACATGGATTTGAGTACTTACTTAGACCCCTGTAAAAAAGTATTTAATCTTCAATTATAAACTGTTAGGCATAGAAATTAAACTTTCCAGTACATTTACAAACAGCATGTAGTCCATGTTGACTGGTATTCCCATGATAATGTACAAAAAAGAGACTATAATTTTAGAAATTTTAAAACTCATTGACGTATGGATCAGGATACTGTGTGGAGTAGGCCAAATAGGTTTGAAAGAAGGGGGACTAGTTTTAAGCAAAAATTGGAAATAGTTTTCAGACATCTCCCTTCTTTCACTTTCTCTTATGCATTAAGGAATAGACTAATATATGAGTAAAAAACATTTGCTTGAACTGCAATGTTAATCCCTAAAGTGATAGAATTGGGTATAGGACAAATTAAAAGGAAAATAATCCATTCCATAATTAGAAATTATTTTATGTAGTTCATCACCTCTACTGAAAAAACTCTTGTCTTTGTATAGAGCTCTAACAAACAGGAAACCCTTTGCAAATAATCATTTCCCATATCAGTAGGTTTTAGAAGTGATGAAGTTTAACAAAAATCTTTCCACTCAACAATCAGAACCATCTTCTGTAGTTAAAGTCATCAGGCCAAGAGTGCCAACTTCCTACACAGAAACAAATATCTCTGGGAGACAATTAAGAAAATATTATAAATACCATATGGATGCATGACATGTGTATTTATATGGCATTTTCTTTCATCCTGATCCCCAATCCATGCTTGATCCATGTTCATAAAACTGGGAATATAGATCTGATGTCAACTACAAAGATTCCCTTACCCCCCAGAAGATTATATACTGCATTCCAAGATATATGACACCATGCAATATTCATGGGTGCTTTTTCAAGTTTTCTGAGCACTTCTTTGACTAACATGAACTCTTATCTTTTACTTATATGATGTACTGTGTTAAGGAGTATATGCTTTACAATAGGAAGAGCATCTAACATGTGGGTTGGAGTTATGCTAAAGCCTGTGCTTTACTGGTGTAATTGCATCTGAGTTCTGTCCAAAAGGCAAATGGAAACTATGTGAGATGTTTTCATCACCAGCTGCCTAGAAAACCAAATAATTAAAAAAAGTAAAGCTGCTAGGCCCAAAACAAGTGAGAGATGAAAAACAAGACTGCAGTAACCTTATCCTAGATTTCGATCGGTGTCCCATCTTCCAGCGAATCTTGGAAACTTAAATTTCCTATCTTCTTTCTCCACTATCCCCTCAACATTTTCCCTAAGATTTGATTCCACCAGTTTCCAACCAGATCTTGTCTGCATTCATTCATATCCCTTATTTATAAACAGCTACATCCAAAGATGTCTATTCTCCCTGACATTTTTGTTTCAGGAATGCCATAAGCACACATTTTAGCAAATTTAATTTGTCAAGCCTTAGCACCACATAGTTGTCCTCTTTCCTGAAGATGGAAACAACAGGAAGGAAATCCATTACTGAGCCAAGTAATTGTCATCTAATTTGAGTATATAGGAGGGAGAGTTTCAAGACAACACTGTTTCCTACCATATGGCAGTGTCAGGTTGGTTATCTTTGGGAAGAACATACCCTAAAAGTGCCCAGGAAAAGTTCTGCTACTTGGTTTTTTTAAGTACTTCTTATCTCAAGGCAAGTTTGTCTTATCTCCTGGCAAGACCTTCTTTTCATCTTCTAAAAATAGTGTGGAGAAGTGAACAATCATGACCTGGAAAATTCAAAAAGAAAGAGATAGTGCAAAATTTTTGTTTCTCTCATTGTGAGACTGTTACTAAACATTTCATTTTTGTACTTCTGTAGCTCTGGATTTCTACAGAGCCTTTATCATAGGGTTTCCCCACAGGCAGCACTCACCAGGGCCTCATAAAAGCCTCCTGCTTCCCAATCAGAGAGGAAATGAAGCAAGCTGTGAAAACCAGGGTAGTTCTGTGAGGAGCACAAGGAACATGACTCAAAGCAGAGCAAGAACTGGACCAATGATTGCCTCTAGCTCATGCCTATCTAATGATATCAAGAAGAGGGTTGCAAGCAGGAAGTCTCAATGAAAAAGCATGATTTTCATTCTACAGAAATGTTTTTCCACCTAAGGAACATGAAGAACCTGCAAGACCCTGTGTGATGGGAAGATTTAAGTTTGTAATGGTTGCATATGAATTGCAAAGCACTACCACTTCTGCATGGGAAATAGTTCCATGCAGGCAATCAAATGATGCATTAGTACAAAAACAGAGTGCAACTCTATTTTGGAAGTCATAGTACCTTTGAAAACTGTTTGTCATGAGTTAGCTGTTACCTGTCAGGTCTTCCCTCTTAGCTGTCACCAGTCTCTGCTGTCACCTATGCCTATGGTCAAAGCTCTAAGTAAATAAAAAAGAAGCATGAGAGGTTTCCAAACACTAAGGAGGACTGCCATGTCATCTAAAACAACTGCTTAAAAGCAAAAGATGGGAAATTGGTTTATGCTTACTTTCTTTACTTTGTCTCTCTGGTTTGGGGTTTTCTTTTTGCTTTTTTGTTATGGGGTTTTTTTTTACTCTCTTCCCCATCTCTTCTTGTTTCTTCTGCTTGCTGAAGAATACCTACCTAACTTTCTGCTGTGATGTAATTTTCTCAACTGGATAATTTTTCTTTTTTTTCTGTTCTTCTGTTAATTCAAAGCAAAACCTTTAACTCCTTTCTCCTTACAAAAACTGTTAAGAGTGTAAGTGACAGTGTGACTCTCCCCATAACCAGTTTAGGTACAGAAGGTAGAAAATGGAACATCAGATCAGGAATTTCCTATTAATGAAAAAATTATGACTTCATATGCACCAGATTATTACAGCTGTAACTGGAGCCCTTGAGTTGTCATTAGGAGACCTCATTCACCTGAATTTTAAACTTTTGATTTTATAAACTCTCCTTATCATACCTTATATTGTACATTGAGCTCTGTTTATTGTAGACTCACAGTTTATAAAAAACTTCGTTCAGACACCCCTGTAGGCATTAGTCAAGCAGGAGTCACAAAGCAGTTGGGAATCATAATTCCATAATATTTCTCTAGTTATAATAGAAATTTGAGGTTATATTCCTCTAAGGAAAGAGTAAAATAAAATATTTTTACATTGATTGGATTACATTTGTCCTTCAGTTAGTGTGGTAGCCAAGGCTGGTGATGTGACACAGAAATGCCAGCAGGAAGAATCAGATAAGCCAGTGATAAGCTCTCATTAAAAGTGAAATCTGAACAATTACAGTTCCACCTTTAGCTGGAAGGACAAAAGTTACTTTCTTCAAAAGTTCCCATGTTATTTTCTCCTCTGACCACAGTATTTTGAATTTCTTAAGTCCCTTTCAAATCTATCAGCTGTTTTATGCAATGCATTATTTTTTTTACTGCCAGAGATTTTAACAAATTGGAAAGCAACCAAAAAGCAAAGTTCACCAACACCTGTGAAATATGTAAATGGCAAATGTATTTGCATAATTTGCCTCCACATAATAAGGTATATTCTTTGGCAGACTTATAAATACCTTTCTGTAAGGGTCACAGACAAGCACTTCAATTCATATTCACAGGCTACATTTTCTCTGGAGCATCACTCCAGGTTTTCAGCACAGATATGCATTAAAGTAGGAAAGATTTGTCAGACAGCATTATACTGATCCATAATGTGTAACTACAAAAACACCAGTCTTGCAGAAAAATACTAAGGCAATCAGGTTTTCCTAAATTTGATACTCATGGATATAAAAAAATATTAGGTCTAGCACTGGCTGCATGACCACCTGAGGGGTTTTATGGAATAGTCTACAGCCAAGCAGAATTTTCCTGACAGTGCATGTTGGATGAAGAGCTGCATTTAAAATTAAAGATTGAAATTACTAAAAATTGAAGTAAATTTTTCACATAATTGGTACTACCACTTTTTTTCAGATAATGTTTTCCTGACAAAAGAAAATTTGCCTCTAACATTTCTTCCCCTTTTTGCTCATTTTTAGTCTAAAAAGAAATCACATTTTGGTCATGGTGCTTTAACATATATGTATACACATCTGTGCACAGTGCATTTAAATTCAGAACTATGATAGCACTAAATATATAGTATTCTGAAGTATTGTAGAAAGGGGGTTTTATGGATGAGGGGTTTGGGACTGTAAAGTAGAAAATCAGATTCTAGTTTCAAACTTTCCTTGCACTCATTTTACCATATCTTTCAATATTTCTATTCACCAATTAGTGCCCTTTATGTCAGTAAGTCATGCCTGCCTTCACTTAGTAAATAAAAGTATTGGGAAATTGCTAAGTAAGATCTATTATCCTCAAACTACTCTGTGACCTAGAGTAGGAACAACTGAGGTATAGAAGGGAATTTCTGAAAGCAATTTCCAAACAATCCATGTTGGTGTTTTCCTTCCATCTATTGCTATCCTAAGCCACAGCATGGAGATGGTCTAAGAACTTATATTATTTAATTAATATAAGTCTTTTTAATAAGAGATGGTATACAATAAAAGGAGAGGAAATTTAGCAGACTAACGTCAAATGGTTTTATATTGTTCATCACTGCAGAAAGAGTTACTCACCATGACAAAATGGATTTGTTGCTTATAAGAACTGACAGTGAAACCAAAAGCACTTTCAAATGGAATTATAAGTGTATAATCATCACAGTGCCGTGGATGTAAAATGATTTTGATTGCTGGATTGCAAAGTAGGTCCCTAATGACCTCTGCTAATATGAAGTGTCAGTTTTACAGCTGATGACAGTGTTAAAGATGCAGTATTTCTTACTCTTTAACAATTTACACTTTACTAAAAGGTATACAAATAGATTTTGATCTGCAAAGTGGCAGTGTGTACTTAAGACTCAAAGTAAAAATTTAAGAGAACTGACTTGTAGGCATAGGGGAGTTGGGGCGTGAGACAAGTGGGTGCTGCATTGCCTATGGGCTGTGGCAAACTGCTGCTGGCACAGCTTTGGAAGGGACATTGCAGCATAATCACACTCATTCTTCTCACTTGTGAAAGTCCTGTTCACCTGAAGCACGGCTAGTACTGAGATGCTGAAATACAGATGTTCCCTTGTGCTAGTTTTGTTCCATGTATTTAGCATTCAACAAAGACTGATCCAGAAAACAGCAGAATATGGAAAACAAATATTATCAAATATTGTCCCTACCTTTCATCAGCATAACTCTTCCTCCAGAGAATACCAGTGGCTCCACTGGTGTAAATAAAAACACCCTTGTGTCATGCTGTGGGTGAATTGTGCTCCTGTGGCTGTATCTTGGCAGCAAAGAATCCTGCCATTTTCACCATTGATTTCATATAAATCAGGATTATGTCCCAGGTCTTGTTTATTGCTTGGCTGTTTTCACAAATATTTTACAGTTTTCAGTTTAAAATGAATGAATGAAAGTGAAATCAATCTATTAGAGAAATTTATTTTAGACTGAACATGAAGGCATGTATGCAAACTTTTTACTGTTCTATCTTCTAATAGCAAAATTAATCTTGGCTTTGCATTCATCTGATATGCAAACAATCATAGAATGATTGCCACAGAATGGTTTGGGTTGGAAGGGATCTACTTTCAACCCCCAAATCTTGCTGTATGGCAAGACTTCTCAAAATGCACGGCTGTATCCCCGTTCTCCAGAGCACAGGGAGTCATCACCATGGTGGAGATTTATTTTAATGTAGTTATATACAAACAACAGTTCAGATTTCTTAGTTTTACTTTCCTGATTCTTGTTTCTAGGACAGGTTAGCTGAACTAAAAAATTAAATCAATGAATTTAACAAGTATTTTACTATACTTTCAAGCTCTACTTTGTAAGTACTTCTTTCCTATTTCACATTAAAGACTACAACTACCCATGGCAATGCAGATGCAGATGTTTAACCAAAATGGCATCACAGGAAGAATACAGAAATTTTATTTCATCATTTTAAAACTTTCACCACTTTGAATGCCTCTTCATGGTGGAGTATATTGGGTAGACTTGTCTCTATGTCCTAACCTCTCCAAAATTTCACTCTTCTACCTCATTTCCTATGAGGTAGAGGCAGGATATCTAACATACTAAAAAGAATCTATAAAAGTTTAGATAAATGTCTGAATTAATTTATTAATAAATAAATAGAAAGTTTCAAATTGCCTTGTGTAAAGTTAGTTTTCTATAAACCTAATTGACAGATTTCTATAAAACAAAGCTCACTAGAGTCTCTCAGTATTCTGGTAAAATTACCAGCTCAGTTTATCCTTAGCAGATAGAAGGCACCAGGATGTGCACAAATGACATGCATTCTGCTCAGCTGAGGGCCAGACCCAGCAGTCCTTTCTCCTCTGTTGGAAGTTGCTTTTCTGTAGGGTCTCTGAGAACAGAATTAGGTGGGTTTTGAAAAAAACTACTTATGTCTGCATTTGACTGATGGAGACAGTGCTAATTCAGTCCCTTCCTCTATGATTAAGGTTCTTTGAAGTTTTCTACTATTTGCTAACAGTTTGCTTGTCACATGAGCACAGCTATTTAGAGGATATATTTTGTTTTCCAAAGTGTCAGTGACATTATCACAATTATGTGTTCTGCACTGAGACCCATACTGCTGACATCAGATTCTTCCTAATATGAACATTGCTTGGCTTTGGTCACCAAAACCACAAATCTGCACCTGGGTTTATTTTTCTGATGATCAGACATTTAAAAACTTTAGGGCTTGGTTCAGCATCTTCGGCATAGCACAGTTCCAATGTTCATGTGTATGAATTCCTAAACCACATTGAAAACACATGCTAGGTGCTGAATGGTTGATTACAAGATGATAATTAGCACTGTGAGAATCTACATGAAGTTCTACAAGGCAAAGGAAAAAAAGCCATATCAGACTTCATGAGATTACCTTTCAAGGAAACCATTGTTAGGCACTTTTGCTTGACCACAAATAACAGTTCCCAGAAAAGGACACTGCTTACTTACTTAAAATATGTAGCTGTCTGTCTTAACAGAGCAAGTTCTTCCCTAATTGGTCACAGTTTGAGAATGGTGGTGATTCTTCCACTTTGCTGCTTGAGACCAGTTCTGGGTGATATTAGAGTGACTGCAAACAGAAATGGAAACAGAATGAACCAATCTTAGAACAGCTCCAAAGAGCAATTCTAGCTGAGTGACCAAAAGAGCTTGTGTACCTTCAAACCTAAAAGCTTATTGAGACTATCAAGATGAAATTGCTTTCTCTACATTAAAATAATTTTGTCCCTTTTAAGAGTTCCATTAAAATCTTGAAAGGCTGTGTGTAAAAATATCATTTCTCCAAGTTTGCAGTGGAGCAGCATCAGTTTCAAAGGTTTTGGTTTTCAGGAGCTGTGCTGGTGCAGTATTTTACATTTAGATAGCACGTCTCACTGGAAGGATCCCAAATCACTGTACAAGATCTGAAGTGCATGAAGGAATTGTCTCCTTTAACCATCAAAATACAGACATGCAGCCACCTATAAAGTCAAACAGCATGGCCCACATGACACAACTCAACACCAACAGTAAACACAAATGCAATAGGGACACCAAATCCAAACTGATGTCCCCATTCTGTGGACCTGGATTTGGATAGGTCAAGGCTGTTATCTAAACATCCTTACTAAAATTTTTTAAGACATCTCCATTCTTGCTAGCTGTCTTTTGGAAAAAATCTTTGCCCTGCAACAACCAGTTCAGTATTATCTCAAGAGAGCTCTGAATCACTCAGCTGCTGCCATTGCAGCCCATGCTGCCTTTAGGAAGGGCTGAAGGGCTAAAGCCACCAGAAGGCAGGTGGAAATGCTGTATTATGTCTCTCACCCCACCCTTCTGTCTTAGGAAGAGGGTATATACTCATAGCTTGCATCAGTGTCCTGCAAATGCTGTTGTGAAAGACCTTACCTCCTTTAGAGCAAGAAACATGCATGGTATGATATTCTGTTGTGTGTAGGCCAATAGAAATCACCTCTGGTTTTGAATGTTTTGCAATTCACTCTGGGTGCTGCCAAAATAATAAAAAGAAATTGTTTTTTAGAACATTACAAAATTAGCAAAGGAAACATGACTGAATTCAGCAATGGATTCATCTAACTTCCTCTAATGCAAGCAAAAGAGTTTTATGTGAAAACAAGTTAATTGCTGCACTTCATATAGTGAAATACAAATACTTTGAAACTCCCTGCATTAAAAAGTATGTTAAAGGGATTTACCTGCATTTCCCTTCATCTACAATCGGTTGTTCTTATTGGCAACATACATCCCTCTGGAAAAATCTTCCTAATCTTGATGATAAAAGACATTTTGCAATGGAGCTGTATAAAAGCAGGAGTCAAGACATCTGAGGTCAAGTCGTCCAAATATACCCATTAAAGTTCCCCTTTCATTGCTGTACTAGAATAAGCACAAATATTGTCACTATTTTTAAACAGTTTTTATCTTCATCAGAACATGCATTGTGTTAAAGAAACATTACCACCTCAACATCTTTTTCACTTTGCACAGAAATGGCCAGGGAGGTCTTAATCTATCAGAAATATGAACATGTACCACATGGAAAATAAAGAAGGAGGGGAGGAGAAAATAAAATTTCAAGAAAAAATAGAAAATGCATTTTAGTAATTCAAAACACAGCAGAGAAATTGATGCTGCATCTTTAAATAACTTGAGAAATGTATTTCACCTTTAATTCCCCATTTTCCTATTCAGAACAAGTGCTGCCCAGGACTGGTTTTCGAGCGGATTCCTCTGGCAAGTATTCTTCAGCCTTTGTTTTCTGTAAACCAGTTGTCCTTCATTTTATGTTTTAGCTATTCTTCTTTTTTTAATCATTTCTCAAGATGATGGACAGTCTTGACTGCCCAGCCACCATTTTATTGTGTATGATCTTTGTGGGGTTGTAGAATGCTAATGCCAAACCTTTTTATAATAGATTTGCATTTTGAGCAAGGAAAGGTATTTCTTTTTCCTCAGCCAGTTTTTTTTTATGTTTTACTGTGTTTTATGTGTACTTTCATATTGGTGTTCACTCTTTAGCATAAAAGTGTATCTTTATAGCTCATGCCCAAATCTATGCCCCATCATTTTTTTATATCTGAATTTAATTCTATCACCAATTCCTTGCTTTCATACTTATATCTTGTGCTGTAAAAATATAAAAGAAAAAGCTTTCAAAATCAAGAGATTTTTGGGATGTTTGAATCAACACTGATCTTGTAAAATGGCAATGGACTTTTTTAAAAACAGCAATATTTCATTTCCCAGTGTTATCATGCTAAGTGAACAGTTAAAACAGGCATCCTATACCAAAAAAAGGCTGTTTTGACAAACCTATCAAAGTTTTTCTAGTCCTACACAAGCTGGACAGAGATCCTAAATTAAATATAACATTGGACTGGTTTTGCATAAAACAGTAGGGTTCATACATTGAATTACTCTGTTAGCACACCAGTTCTTCTTTCTTTTCTTTGATGATTTTCATACTGAATTTTTTATTTGCCAGCTTTCGTCTCTATAAATATCAAGAGGGAATATATATGCTTTTTTAAAAAGCTAGTTACATTGCAGAACAGCAGATCCATGAGTGTTTTCAAGCTTTTCACATCTTTCAAGAGCATCTTGTGTCAATCCCAATTCACAATTTATAATTATTTGTATGAAACAAAAATCTTCACCATCTTCAGCAAAGGAGTCCAAATTAGTTTTTCTTTTCAGTAGGTAGCTGAATACACCCAGAAAGACTGTAAAATTATTCCAGCAAAGCACTTCATCTTTCCTTTAACTGTAATATAGAAGAGATTTAATAAAAATTTTATATCAACATTTACAGGATCATTCCGAATACCAGGTTCATCACTGTAAAATCACTTAGCACTTGTTCAACTTGTCTCACACAGAAAATTAATCAAGCATTTTAAGCTGTACATTTTCTCAACATTTAAGAAACAACTGGATGCTTGCATCTCAGTGTGTTGTCCACCCAGAGATTCAGATAAATACAGTGCAGAAAGGTAGCTGGGACTTGATAATCACATCTTCACCTGTGAGATCTCACTGTTGTTCAGTAACACTCTATTCTGGTACCATTACATTTAAAGCAAATCCCCCATCATTCAGGAACCAGAAAGAATTTCCCAAAGCTCTTTACTCTCCTCACTGTGCAGCAATGATCAGATCACAGCTTGTTCAATACCATTCTCAAATTCATGGGGGAGCCAGCTGGTTTTATAGCCTAGCAAAGTGAATTGGTGTGATTTTTTTTTCTTCCAGTCCAAATGAACTGTTAAGAAAGTTTTCCTTCACACAAAAAGAAGAAACAAAGCAGTATAACAATAAAGAAAAAGGATATTTAAGTTACTAGCAGGCAAAGTTAAAGTTGTTTTTCTAATATAAATGTGTAGAGAGGCAAGGAAGGACAGGGAGCATTGTCATTCTGGCAGAGGTTACCCATATTACATGAGCAAAAATAATTCATTTAAGGTGAAACTCTCAGTAAAACTGGTAGGAGACAGGACATTAAGGTACATTAAGCTGACTGGAAGGGAAGCAAACTGGAAAAGACAGTGTTAATTCAGTATTGGCTTGTCTGCAAGCTTATTCATACTTCTTACTTGGCATGAACCACAAGGTGCTAATCTAGGTTAGCAAGAGAAAACAAAAAGACACATTTTCCATAATGAAGTTATATTAACCAACAGTTTGTAGTATATTGCAGGGCTCAGGAGTGTAATTTTCTGTAAGTACAGGTAATTTTCTGTGTATGATCAACTGAAAATCTGCTCCAGTAAGAAAACACAAAATTTAGTCTATCTAAAAATCCTTTGTGAGGAACAAAAAAGTACCAGAATCCTGGAGAAGCAAGCACTAGAGGAATATCAGATGAAATGTAATCATTTAAATGGAAAGGAATACTTAATCAATGTATATTCAGGAATATTGAAACTCCTGCCACACAATCATAAGGGCTTTTAGTAAATCTATCAAACATGAGCTCCTGTGAAAAAGTACAAAGTAGTAACAATTTACCTGTCTTTCAAACACAAGAAAAAAGGATCTCAGCAGCAGCAAGGCTTTAGAATATGTTTTTGATCAAACACTAAAACTGCCGATGTGGAGATAAACCGAGAGCTGTGCAAAGGGAGTTTAGCAAAAGTTGGTTGGTTTAACCAACCAACTAACCTGGCACTAACCTGGCAACTGATTTTTTTTACACCAAACAAGTGATATGTGCTTAATTAATCTATACTTTCCATTTTACAAAATGCCAGTTATAATTGTAACACTTCCATGTTAGCCTGGGAAAGACAGTGCTTAGCATGAAATGTAAAGATGAATGGCTAGAAAGCAGCTAAGCAATTCTACTAGAAGAATCTGGACTGAAAGATTAATGTTATTGGAGAGCCTTTCAATAAGTCTCCTGTCTTATTTCATGAATCACTTAAGCACATAAACCAAGGGTAGAAGTCAGGTCCACTTTCAGAGGTGTAAGTTCAGGAATCTATGGTGTAGCTGTCTCCAGAGCAGTGGAAAGGTGATCAGTGCAGTCAGATCATACCCAGCATGAAAGCTGAAACAGCACACAGGTTTGTGTGCCAGTCACTGGAGATACTGTGATATTATGATATTACTGCAAGGTGGGTGACCTAGTGACAAAGGCCACAAACAAGCTCAGCTGCCAGTGTCTTCTTTGCCTATGTCTTTACTGGAAAGGTCTGCAAGCTGTTTGCTTGCAGAGGTTTGCAGTAACAGGAAGCTAGACTGGATGACCCAGGGATCCTTTCCAGTTTTGCTTCCTTAGTGGGACTGAAAAGAACATTATTTTTTAAAAACAGTTTTCAGTGACCTGTTGGCAGACAATGGACTCTACAGACTTCCAAGTCTTTGGGAAGGAGCATTGTAGCCCAGTCAATTGATCCAAAGGCTTCCAAACTGTGTTAGAGCTCACAGAAAAGTATGCCCCTATACAGCATTTTTTAGCCTAAACTTTCTCATGGTTAAGCTGGCTTATCAATTCCACTCTAAATGGGGTAGAAAAACAGCATCTTTTAAAAAATAAATAATGCCCCTTATTTTAGAGTCTGTTGCCAACACTGGTTTGGCTCAGCTTTGTTAATGTATCTGAGGGACGTTTTCATCTCAGTTTGCCAGAGCAAGTATTCTTCACAACCTGACATTCTTACATTTTCTTATTGTATTCCCAGCTGTGCATATTCATTCACTTGTACACAATAAAGGCAGTGCTCAGGTTGTGACAGACTGCTGGAGACAGTGCCTTTGAGTGTTAAACCTGGGTTTCAAATGCTCATCACACTGTGTCTATCTACAAAAACATCTCCCTAGTGCTAAGCCCCATCCTTGTAGGCACAGCAAACCAGATAAAGTACTGCTTTCTTCTGAAATTCCTTTGCCTCTCACAACTTTTAAATGATTTGCATTAATCTAACATACTGTACACACCCAGAATTCATTTGCTCCTTAGTGTTGAGACACATCAAATAAATAGGAAAAGTCAGTATAATAAACTGCTTGGTTCCGTTTGGGTTTGTCTTCTCAATATAAGAGAAGGAAGTTGGTAGGGAAAGATAATACTTTTATTTTACCAATTGAAATATTTGTGATTCAGTCTCACTTTCACCAATACAGATTGTTGAAATAATGCACTGTGCTGCTGTTTACAGGGGATTTTTTTATTGCACAGGCATAGTATAGTGCCTGTGCATGTCTTTCTGTATCTGTCTTTACAATAATACCTGACTGAAACTAATCAGGCTTTAATCCCAGACTACACATGGCACATGCCAAATTCCACAGTTTATGAGGTGCTGACTGATGCCTCTGAGGGGAGATCTGTAAGTGAGAGCTGCTGAAGTATTCCAGCCATCTGTAATCCCTCCCATCCTGAGGGAACAAGGCACAGCTGGAGACACTTATGACCAGTTTGCTGAAATAAAGTTTGTCATCCCTTTTTTCTGTTGGGGTCAGCAACAAGCTGACACTGACCAAAAGCTTTTGTGTTCAAAATGTATAGACCAAAGTGCAATCCATAGGAAAGACCATTCCTGTCAATCACTACTTTAGGTGATGAGTCTAAAGCATCGCTGAGCATGCAGACAGCAATAGTCACAACAGGCAACCGGACAACTTCTTAGTCCTCTAAATGCTTACAGTTTCTATTATTATTATTATTATTATTATTATTATTATTATTATTATTATTATTATTATTATTATTATTATTATTATTATTATTATTATTATTATTATTATTATTATTATTATTATTATTATTATCCCAGAACACTGTGTTCTTTCAAGTGAAGCTAAAGACACTTTTATAAGAAACTGACTTTTAAAAGACTCTGTATTCCTCAACTGATATATTACAGGACATAATATATGTCTAAAGACAGGTTAGGCAGACATATGGAAATGCAACCTTATTGATTCACAAAGTTGTTGAGACCTTAATTGATTAGCATTAAGGAGTTCAAGTTAATGATGTTAGCTTTCAATTTAAACTCTGAGGCTGAGAGGTTTATAATGATAATTTTCATCAAAACTCCTTATTGAGGGTACTACCTGGAAGTGGAATACTTAAAAGCTTCATTACATAAAAGACATATATATATATATATATATATGTGTGTGTTTGGAACTTAAATGGCCTGTAATGATTTTCATGTTTTGTGAGTTGGACTGATGTATCTCTGTCTCCCATTTCAGTTTATTCTTTGTAGGATTTAATGAACTGCAGGGAAAAGACAAATTAAAGACCAGAGGTGGATGAGCAGCAGTCCATTATAGCCAGTTTTAGGAAGAAGACACATTTTTAACCTCCATTTTGGACAGTCTTTTCCATACTGATCTTCTGTGAATGTATTCTAGTTTGGTTTAGTGTATTCTGGTGAACATAACCACCCTCCAAGAGACACCTACATTTTCAATTCTCCTCCTTGTCTGTGGCCCATTTGTTTCCACCAGCTCCAAGCAGGATGCCATTAGTCATGTGCAATGAACACAAGGTGGGAGGGGTTGGTGCAAATTCTCGAGATAAGACCAAAATGTTTTGCTCAATGGGATTTCTCTTTAAACCAGGTCCTGATTACAAGGAGCTGGATGTTCACCTTCGGAGAATGGAGTCTGGGTTTGGCTTCAGGATCCTGGGAGGAGACGAGCCTGGGCAGCCTGTGAGTTATTTCTTCCTGATTTCCCTTTTCCTTCCACATTCTATAATCTGTGTAAAGGTCAGAAAAATATTACTACGTAACTGAACCCAAATGAACACCATGTTAAGGCTACAAGTAAAATTACTTTTATTCATCCATATAAAAAACCAGAACTCTCAGTTTTTTCACATCTGAGAATTAAGTTAGAATAAGAAGGCATTAAGGTGGAAACAGAGCATCACTCATCCCATTACTGCAGAGTGTGACCTGGCATCTCTTAATCTGGACTTTTCAAAATCAAGTTTAAGCAGAAGGTTCCAAAAATTCAATTATGTAAGACTGTCCATAACCATCTTCAGAGTAGACAACTTGTATGCAAAATGTACGCGTGTGGTTAAATTACATGGTCAACAATGCAGTTTATTTCCAGAAACAGACCTTACAGAGTGATAGTCAATGTTCCAGGTTAAATGACAACATCATGTGAGTCCATTTTGGACAGACTTTTCCATACTGATCTTCTGTGAATGTATTCTAGTTTGGTTTAGTGTATTCTGGTGAACATAACCACCCTCCAAGAGACACCTATATTTTCAATTCTCCTCCTTGTCTGTGGCCCATTTGTTTCACCAGCTCCAAGCAGGATGCCATTAGTCATGTGCAATGAAACACAAGGTGGGAGGGGTTGTGCAAATTCTAAGATAAGACCAAAATGTTTTGCTCAATGGGATTTCTCTTTAAACCAGGTCCTGATTACAAGGAGCTGGATGTTCACCTTCGGAGAATGGAGTCTGGGTTTGGCTTCAGGATCCTGGGAGGAGACGAGCCTGGGCAGCCTGTGAGTTATTTCTTCCCGATTTCCCTTTTCCTTCCACATTCTATAATTTGTGTAAAGGTCAGAAAAATATTACTACGTAACTGAACCCAAATGAACACCATGGTAAGGGTACAAGTAAAATTACTTGTATTCATCCATATAAAAAACCAGAACTCTCAGTTTTTTCACATCTGAGAATTAAGTTAGAATAAGAAGGCATTAAGGTGGAAACAGAGCATCACTCATCCCATTACTGCAGAGTGTGACCTGGCATCTCTTAATCTGGACTTTTCAAAATCAAGTTTAAGCAGAAGGTTCCAAAAATTCAATTATGTAAGACTGTCCATAACCATCTTCAGAGTAGACAACTTGTATGCAAAATGTACGCGTGTGGTTAAATTACATGGTCAACAATGCAGTTTATTTCCAGAAACAGACCTTACAGAGTGATAGTCAATGTTCCAGGTTAAATGACAACATCATGTGAGGCAACAAGCATAAAAATGATAGCTTTGTACCATTAGAAGGGAGGCATCCCTGTAACCAAATAACAGGCAACAAAATGAACACAGATGGTTTGCTAATAAAATATAATATAAAAAAAATCTTATGCACAATATTTAAAAGAAACAGTGTAGAAGACCAGAAAATAAAGGTCAAATATGCATGACATATCACAAATGCATAAATATTTTTATAAGTTACTGATCTATCTAAATACTATAATTTTGAGAGCAGGCAGAATTACTGCTCTCAGAAAAAACTCAATGGTGTAACTATAATCTGACAGCTAGGACTAATCTCAAGTCAATAATGATAGTGCTTTAATACCACAATTTTAAGCAGTCTGAAGCTTGTGTTACTACATTTCTGAGACAATGTGTAATTAATTATTAGATTTGTATATTCCCTTGTCAATAATTTATATATTCCATATTCAAATTAATACAGAATAGTATATTTTTCATTCAAGTCTTAAGGTTAACCAGCACATGGCTTTGAAAAACAAAGAAGCTCTTATATTTTAAAATTGTCAACATCTGTCAAAGTACTGATAAATCTTAACAGGAGATATCTTTACTGATATCTCCCATAATAAGAAAAGAACAGCACTGTATTCTAAAAAAGACACTTCAAGTGCTGTTTGAAATTCAGTCTAGGTTAGAATAAGTGTTTTCAATGGTTTTACAAATGTAGAGTATACCTGCTCAGAAGGACTCCAAGACAGCACTGCTTCATCCTCTACACTTGCAGCATGCCTGAGCCCCCTTTGGTATGTAACTTCCTACTGTGGAACATTTTCCCTGTGCACATAAAATGAGGCCACTGAGCCATCATCTGCACATTCTCCAACTGAGCATTTTTCCTGTCCCTTCTGGACAGGCCAGCCAGTATAAGTTCTCAAAGCACGATAGTGAGTGAAGCCAGAAAGGAATCTCTGAGGTGTTAGTGGAAGTGTTCCATTTTATCTTTTTAGATTTTCAGGAAATAGCACTAGAAAGGCATTACCTTCAAGACCAGGCTGGGTGGAGCTTTGAGCAACATGGTGTAGTGGAAGATGTCCCTGTCCATGGCATGGCAGGGAGATTGGAGTTAGAGTAGTTTTAATGTCCTTTCCAACCCAAACCATTCTGTGTTCTGGGAAGATTTGGAAATCTCCTTCTACCTGCTCTGGACAGTAATGTCTAATGGCATTTCCTATCTCCCAGGAAAGTGTCCCTGGCTACAGGGCTGCTCAATATTTTGTGATATTTGGTGACACCAATATTTGGTGTCTCCTTTAGTGCTTTTTTCATTACAAATGGATAATTAAGCAGTCGCTTGTTGGAGGTTTATTACAATCTCAGCTCAGATGCCTTATCTAAAAGATGATTATTTATATAAAACTGAATTATTTCAACCCAAAGGACTAAGAGAAAACTCATGTAGAATATCTGATATTCTGGTAGCTCATATCCATAATACATGTCAGAGTTGTAAGAGACTTGAGTGTCTCAGTCTGCTCAGCAGTCCAGTAGAAAAGAAATTTTGACAGCAAGCTTTCTGCCCTGCAGCTACATGCATTATGCACTGAAGTATTGCAGAGGATCAGCTCTTTCTGGTGTCTCTTCAGCAAAGGACTGACCTGACTTTACTGTCTGAAGTCAAGGAGCCATAGCTGGATATAAGGGCAGAGATAAGCACCTTGCTATCTTTGAAGAGCAGGACCAAAAACAGTGCCCTCTGTGAACCACTCTCTAACACATTTCACTGTCCTGTTGAACAATTGCTCTCAGCCTGCCCTTAGCCTCAAGGTTGCTATCTCTGTTCCATGGTTTGCACATACAAAAGCATTTTTCCCCAAGACTTATCAATCCAATGGGCTTTACATGTCTTTGCAAACATTTCTCAAAGTCCCCAGGAGTTAAGAAGAGCCTAACTTGAAGCTGAGGATTGTGCAAGGTAAAAAGAACTTTCTTAGAATTAAGTGTGACAGTACTGAGGTTTTCAATTCTCACTCCCTTGCAGTTGTCCATCTTGTTTTCACTGCTCGAATTTAACACCAATGAACACAACACATGTACTCTTTTTAGTGTGCCTCAATTTCGTATTCAAAGTACAAGACTTCTTAACTCTGTTCTCTCTCCTCCACTGCTTCCCTACCCCCCATGGACAGCCCACCTGCAGCCTCCCATTCCTTTCACCTCCAGAAAAGCAGAAGCAGTTTTTGCCTGTTCTCCAAACCCCTGCCTTTCCTATGTAACAAGAACTGAGACGCTTTGAAATTTTTATTTCAGCTCTCCTGCTGTGCCGTCAGGTAACACAGAACAAAAGGAAGCTTTTGTCTTTGTGGTTTGATATCTAAAAAGAAATATGGATTCTTCAGCATAAGGCAATAACTTTTTCAAAGAAGCAGAATCCAAATAACATTATTTTAGAAGGATAATACTGACACTATAGAGGGACTGTAGCTTAGTTTCCTCCTAGTTATATCAGATACCTGGCACCTTAGAAGGAGAAAATGCTGCTGTACTACTCCAATTTTCATATTTGTAAGTGTAAAAATGCTTTTGAAAGGAAATACTTGAAGTTTTTGAGAAATTTCAAATATCAAGACTGTGGGTTGTGCCAGTTCAAATCATTTCTCAAATCTTATAATATTGCACTACAACAGCTATTTATCACATCTCCCAGTAACATGAGGATTTAGAGATAATCTCTGTTATGGTGAATTATAATATTACTGAAAGGTTGCAAAAACACATAAATTAGAACTTTATTGAAGCTGCAAATTGCTGTCCCAAAGGGGAGATGTATTTTGCATATATTTGTGCAGCTCAAACTCAGAATCACAGGATCACATACATAATTTCTCTAATAATTTTACCTTTTCAACATGGACAGACTGGGATTTTTCTCAAAAATGTCCTCAAGATACATGTTGTATTCTTTTTATTGTCGGAGCCAAGATATATTCTAAATATCTTTCTACATTTCTAAGACATAGATGTCCATAGTGAAAAATGTTAGGATAAGGCCATGCCTTGGGAAGTCCTATTTTAACAATGATCAGACAGAGTTCAGGTGATTAGCTTGGATTTAAACATCACTGACACTTAAAATTAGGTGAATCACCCTTTATGTGTATATACTTAAATTTTGCTATATGCCTGTGAAGCTACTGTATTATGTTCAGAAACACTAGAATACAAATTCAGGTAATTACCAAGAATCACAAAGAAATTCAGTATCAAAGCAGATTAACCTGTATAAATTAATAGACACCATCATCCTAATCCCAGAATTTGTTCTCTACAACACACCAACACACTCTTTATTGTTTAAATGCCATCATCCTTCTCATCATGCATTCAAAGCTATTTCATGCCAGTATGGAACTGCATTTCATAGGTAATATAATCCTGATATATATTTTTACCAATTTGTGCTTTACATGTAGAATTGATAACTATTATGGCAGCTTCTCAGCCATGAAACAAGAGCAGATAATGCATAAGAGACAAATTCAGACACAGAAAATGAAAAAGTTAGGAAAAGTATGTTATTCTTGCTATTAAATATCCCAAAGAAGAGATATGGTAGCCATCATCTTGACAAACACACCTAGCTGCAGTGTTCAAAGTATGACTCTGCTGCTTATGTTAGGAATCCAACACTGAGATGAGTAACACAATCACATTACATGGTGGACATGTGAAATATCAGCAATAATTACTTAGTCAGATCTAGAAAAAGTTTTTCTAGTTTGCTTTGCATACCGATGACCTGCCATGCAATGATCTGCATTTTGTTTTTACAAAGGTTAAAGATGCTCAAATTGTTTAATATTTTGTCAGAAAATTATGAAAAAACTGTAAATGTTCAACAAAGGAGGAAGCCAATCCCTACAATCTCCCAAGCTGCAGAGGTTATCGTCCATCTCTTCTCAAAATAACTAGGAAGAAATTCTTCCTCATGTGAGATGCTTAATTCTCAAATGTTTTGAGAATACTTTGTGGATATCTAGCTTAAAGTAGCCTTGGAGAGCTTTTCTTCTGTCTGGTAAAGGAGCATAAATTCATATTTCATGGTTGAATTTTGCACAAAGTATTTTCCAAAGCTTTGAGGTATACTTTTTCACCATTTGAAGAACAGGATGGAGAACCTGAAACAGAATCTCTAGCCACTCAGCCTGGCACTGCTTAAGAGGATCCCAGGAACACCAATAAGCAGGAAAAAGCTGCATCATGTTCTGTCTTTGCTAAGTTTTGAAAGCAACAGTAAGCCAAAGGGAGGTGAAAAACAGGGAAAGTTCTCCAGGCTCCACAGGGGATTTAATTTAAACACTCTGCTAAGATACTTGCATTTTGCAGCTAAGACCACAAAAATCCACAGGCCCACCTGTGTGATTACCACATCTAGCCTTTGCAATTCATCATGAAAAGCAATACTTCATAGCTTTTATCTTTTATTATTAAAAGCAGATTGTCACATGGCATGTCATATCCATCATTTTATGCTCACTCTCATACTGAAAAAGAGAACAGAAAATTTGAAACACGCTCTGTGAATGCTTTAATATTCTTTCAAAGAAAGCAGGTTTTGTTTGAATCAATCTCAACTGTTCTACCAGTTATTCCACAGGGAAAATATATACATCTTCTTCTAAGAAATTATGTGAAATTATCTGCATGGAAGGTGGAGAAAGTCATTACAAGGTTTTGGACAGATTTTTTACTAGTTTATATGTCCCATACAAACTACATTTAAATGTTGATTTGGGAAAACAACATCTGCCCAGAACAAGATGACACTTTTTCCTCTTTTTTCCATTTTAAGCAAGTACTACCTGAGCAATCATTAATTAATAGTAATAACATTTAATATAGTACCTCTTTTCCCCTAAAGAGTCCCAAGGCCAGGTCTGTGTAGTGGGGTCACTTCCACTGCTGACCTCAGGTATATGACTCCAGGTGCTTAAATCACACAACAGTGAAGAACCTTTGATAAGAAATACATAGACTTGATAATTTAAATAAAAAGACCCTTACATGGAATTAATCTTTTTAAGGCTTTGTTATAACTAGTCTACAGAAATTCAACACTCCTTAGGGCAGATTATCTTGATTTGAACATATCAAGCAGAACTCAGATTAGGATTCTCTGGTGTATCTCTCCTGTGCAGGTAGGAAACTGTGGTATTTTTGGGGTCCCCCAGATGGAGGAGGAATTGCTGAATTTGACTCCATGTTCTTAGAAGGCTAATTTATTATGATATGATATGATATGATATGATATGAATGATATGATGAATGCTATACTAAAACTATACTAAAGAATAGAGAAAGGATGTAGACAGAAGTCTAGAAGATAATAATTAAAAACCCGTAACTCTCTCTTCAGAGTCCGACACCTCCTGACTGTGACTGGTCATTAAGTCAAAACAATTCACATGTTGGATAAACAATCTCCAACCACATTCTAAAGCAGCAAAACACAGGAGAAGCAAATGAGATAGTATTGTTTTCCTTTTTCTCTGAGGCTTCTCAGCTTCCCAGGAGAGAAATCCTGGGCAAAGAGGATTCCTCAGAAAATATGATGATGACAGGAAACACCTTACCTTCTTACCAAAGATGAGGAAGCATCTTCAGTCATACCCATGAGAGGACAAGCACAGCTTTCAGACGCACACAGAGCTGTGCTAAATCACTAGCTTAATTTCACAAGAAAGAGAAAATCACTGCAATATTCATGTCACTAAATTGGAGGCTCAGTGCAATATATGACAGGATTTTGTTTCTTGCCTAGATTCTCATTGGAGCGGTGATTGCCATGGGCTCAGCAGACCGAGATGGCCGTCTCCACCCTGGTGATGAGCTGGTGTACGTGGATGGGATTCCAGTGGCTGGCAAAACCCACCGATACGTGATTGATCTGATGCACAACGCCGCCCGAAACGGGCAGGTGAATCTTACTGTGAGGAGAAAGGTGCTACCCACGGGTGAGTGAAGGCTGGGAAAGGCGGAAGGAAAAACAGACCCAACACCAGCAGCACAAACCAGTGCTGTTTTAAAATAATAGAGGAAATCAAAGTTAATGTTTGTGTCATTTTGAGGAAAGAATTATTGTAAACATGTGTCCCTTGTTCCTCTGACAAAAACAACTGAGTGTTGTTTCCTTCAGAATTGGAAACATACTGGCAACCCTGGTGTGGTGATCATAAGTGCTCTGGGTTTGTTTCATGCTGTCTTGGTCTGTGCTGTCTCCTTTTGTCCTTTTGGGACTAAACATTCACCTAAGTTAAAGCCATTTGAGCTGACTGTGTCAATAAGAGAAAGGCTCAAAGACTGTTAACTGTTTTAGGGCAGGAACTCATTTCACTCTTATATGTGTTAAAAGCCCATTTCTGGTCACACTGATGTCGTCAGGAATTTCCCACTGAACTGCAATGCAAGCTGGCTGAAAATCTTCTGTAGGGCACAAAGATTCTTCTGTCAAGCAGACATATTCAGAAAATGAACCTAAACCACTATGAAGTATTTGTAGTAAATTAGATGGTTAGACTAGCTCAGTCTCAATTGCTGAAAAACAGAACCTTGAAAAATGTGTGTGGCAGCATCTATTAAAGCTTTAATAGGAGAATTTGATGACCTTCCATTACAATCATTGCTTACTTGAGGAAAGAAGTCTCTCTCTAAGAACTTTTAAAACATTTTTGGTGAGTACTCTTATCTGAGGTACCAGAAATGAGCAAAACCACATTCCCAGCCTGTCCTGTCTTCCGCCTGCCCGCGCCCTAGATCCACTGTCACTGCCTGCGCCGTTCCCCTTCGCTCCTCTGCCAAAAAAGCCGCCTTCCCACTCACCTTCGTCTTCGCAGTCCCCCTCCCACTGCGGCACCGCAGCTCCCTGCCAGCCGTGCTCCTGCAGGACTGACTTTCTTCTGTTACTGACTCCAGAGTCCTCCAGCCAGAAAGGTGCCCCCGCGCCTGGTGCGACGCCCCCTCGCAGCTCCCCCAGCGCGAGGAAAATGGCCAATAACCAAGGTAATGACGCCGAGCCCTCGCCGCCAGCGCCGCACGCACCGCAGGCAGGTGCCGGCCTTCCCTGCCGCTCCTTAAATGTTAAAGGCTCTACCAGCCACTCTGGGCTCCTGTGCGGACTGTAAGCAAGCTGGTAAAACACCTGAAGTTGTTCTTGGGCCTTGAGAGTGCCACGCCAGGGAATGTGGCGTGTAGCTCATTAATGTTTGAGCATTTCGGGAGCTGAACAGGGTTTTAATGTGGTGTGTTACAACACAAGCTTTGTGGAAGAATTTAAAACAGCTGGTGTTGGGCGTGACTGAAAAATGCTGTGCTAATACATCAGGGCAATTGATTTCATGGGAATTTCTCACCAGCATGAATGTATACAACAGAGGGATCGGGGGTTTTCCTTACCTGTCTGTAGCTGATATACATATCTTAGCCATCACCTGGAATTACCATTTTGTACATATACTTACCCAGATCTGGAATAGAAAAACACAATTCACAAGATCTGGAAAAAAATTTGATTAGGAAAATATGATTTTTGGATTGAAATGCCATTTTTTCACAGGCAGGAGCAAAATGTAATTTTTCTGATGAGTATCTATTCCACAGTTGACAGTCAAATAGCCATTTAAGCTTTTCCTCCTTTATTATTCTTTTCTTATATTTAATGGCATTCAATTGCATTCTTTCATGGCCAAGCCAGCTCTTGGTCATTCTACAGGGTAAGAGAATTTCCTTTCTGTTGCAGCCATACTGACGAAAACAATATTCAGCTTTCTGAAACATGACAGCCAGAAAATGAGAACTCTCTTGTCACTGACTATGGCATTTAGTTGCAGATTTGGTTCAATAACTCAGAGATTTTTCAGGAGTATAATAATTGTTTGTTTTTCTTCCTCTTTATACTCTCTAATTACTTTATTTCATAGTTGCAGAAGGACTAGTAAAGGACACACCTGACTGAGAAAACAACAGCTTGTCCTTGGATGCTGTTTATTTTATTAATATATACACACACTGAAGATCTAATTTGCAAACTCTCTATCTAGGATGTATGTGTATATCTGGGAGCTCCTCACATGTTCAGTAAAATTACTCTGCCACTCTTGTTGTTCCAAACAGAAAACATAATACATTTATCTGAAATTTCTGTATTAAAACTGTCAATAAATGCTGATTTGTGTAAACAACTTAGATCTGCAAAGAATATAAATCTTTTTGTTCCCATCTGGAAGTGTAAGTTTACTGTTTTCAATTGCCAAAATGCTCCCACTAAAAAATGTGTAATCCCACCAGCTTTAACTTGTTTCCTGTTCTTGTTACTGTAAAGCAATACTAAAGTGTACATGGACTCCATTTTCACTTCTGCCCTTTTGAACTTGCCAAACAGGAGCATCTCCAGACTTTTAAATGACCACTGCTTCTGCCATGACACCCACAGAAAAACTACTTGTGATGATTTTGCATTGTATAACAGCTCTGCTCTTTGAACATTTTTTGAACAAGCTAATCAACTTGTAAGAAGAACATTATGCAGCTAATCCCAATTACTCTGTTAGCTCCCTGCTTAATTCTTGTAATGCAAACACAAATAATTTTTTATTGGATTAGACGGTCACATTTTCCTCTTGATGACAGATCTACCAGCAGACAAGGGAATAGTGCCTGGTAATGGTTTTGCAATCCAGATAGACACTGTTTCTTACTTTCCTCTCTTTTAGCTAGTGTAGCAGTCACTGTTCATACTTGCTTTATCTGATTGCCCTTGAATGCTCTGCATAATTGTGTAGATTCCTGTCTCTCTGCATCTATTACAGCTCCTAGTTTAACACTTGGGGTAGTCTGCTCTGTAGACAGTCAGCTGTACTCACATTGCATTAGCAAGTGTACTGTAAGTCACAGAGCCACCGAGCGAGTCAGGCTGTGACACTGGTGTGATTTATGTTGCAGGAGAACCCTGCCCAGAGAATGGCAGAAGCCCAGGCTCGGTGTCTACGCACCACAGCTCTCCAAGAAGTGACTACACGACCTATGCCAACAGCAACCACGCCGTGTCCAGCAGCACGGCCACGCCGCCCGAGGGCTGCGCGTCGCACAGCCTGCAGAGCAGCGACGTGGTCATCCACCGCAAGGAGAACGAGGGCTTCGGCTTCGTCATCATCAGCTCCCTCAACAGGCCCGAGTCTGGCTCCACAATAAGTGAGTAAAGCAGGTTTTCAGTTCATATTTCTCTAAGTTTGCCCCAAATAAAATAAAAAAAAACAAAAAACCACTGTCGCTATAGGACACGAAACAACACGAGCGCGCACACTGCTGCTTCCAAGGGGAAGAAAAGGGAAGTTTATTTTCTGACTCTAACATTTATAGTTTTCTAAACGTGACATTGAAAGTGTTACCTCTCTAATGATGCTGGACAAACAGTCTATCAAATTTCTCTTCCTCTATGAAAGAATGCAAAACAATGTTATTTACAGAAAGTGTGTGAGAAAGTTTGTTACAAGAATGCAAACATCAGAAGGCTTAGAAAATCTTAAAAAATCAGGGCGACACCCCACACCAGTTTAAACCTATCTGCTAATAATTTATCACAGGAGAGATTTAAACTGAAGATACTCTCAATGTTTATTCAGAGGTACTGCTTGTTTTGTCTTCAACAAAACCAAAAGTTATTCTGGCCTCTGGAGCCCTGTGCTTCCCACACTTCTTTAGCTGTCAGAGTAATAGAAGATTCACTCACAAAGTGGATTTTGTCTGTTACTGTGTCTCAAAGAGACACTATAAGTAACAAGTAGGGTTATGTGAATAAATTATTCTCCTACATGCAACTGAATTAGACTTAAAAAAAAAATCAAGATGAAGTTCAGCAAGTTGAAAAAAAGCTTAGATCACAGCAAACCCTATGACAACAGCTGTCCAATTATGGGACTGCAGAAGCAACTAGAACTTGGGAGAATTTCTTAAATGCTGGTGATAAGAGGCTGATTTAACTGGGTGGAATATAGACAGCATCAAAATTACAGCTGAGTATGGGGGATAGGTGTATCTCTCTGTACTCTGTAGTACTCAGATGGCAACATCTGCCTTTAATAATTATAGCTCACTTTCTGTTCAGAAGACTAATTTTCTCTGTGGGTCAAATTTATTGCTTTAATATAGAGATCTGGTGCCACTGGAGCTGTCCTGGGTACATCTAGGGAGAGGTCAGACAGGTGTGATGTAGGACCTACAGAAGACTCAAACTCGTAGCGGCAGCTGGAGGCACAGGGGCAACTTTGGATTTTTCCAATGACATTTGACCCTGAGAGCTGAGCCCTCTGGAAGAAGAAAGCAAAAAAGGCTTTATATTAAGAGACATCCACATGCCCCATCAAATAATGTTGACCAGAACTGAAAAAACAAAAGAAGGGAGATTTATCATTTTGCAAGTTGAAGCCTAATACAATGCTTTGCCTACACTAAAATATGTTTTTAAGGAACTCTGTTCTTTTGCCTGAAACTGGTTCTTGACAAAATAAAATCACAATTTCAACTTCAGGGCCAAACACCACTCTTCTAAATTCATACCTGAAAAGCAGCTAAGAGAATACTGGGAAAACCTTATCTCACAATAGCAAGTTAACCTCAGAAAACTTTTTTGCAGTATTTCATGATCATGCAGTTATTAAAAGAGTTGCTTTTCATGCTACCTCAGCTGAATTTTAAAACTCCATGACTGCTGGAATTAATATTGTAACAAAACCATAGCTAATTAGCCTCTTGGGACTCTAAGTTTTCACATTACTGAATATAATAGCCAAAGAACTGGAAGTTCTTTGCAGAAGATCAGAAAAGAAAAAAAATAATCAATTGTGGTACATACATGTTAATCAGTTAAGTCAGTCATGATTTTTTTCAACAAAATTATTTTATAGAGAGAATTTGTAGTTGGGGCAGATGGAGAGGGAAAGGGGGGAGGAAGAGAAAGAGAAAATGCTCAAGCAACCAAAATTCTGTGACTGGAATAGTCTCTTGAAGATACAGACCCAAGTTCAAGATCCTGCTTTCCTTCCTATCCTCCAACATGTTCTTTCAGTACTTTTCTTTCTCCAAAGCAGCTATGTAAGCAGTCATTTCTGATGCTCAGTTGAACACCTCCAATAGTAAAGGGAAATGACAGCCTGCTGTGGAAGTGACAAGAGAATTTAATCAAATAATAACTGCATTGAATTTCAGTGATCCCCAAAAGTACCAAATCCTAAGTTTACAAGAACAGTGAACAAAAAATTACATTTGCTGTAGACAGTGACAGAAAAGAGAAGAAAATACCCTTCCTATATAAATTCTGTTACAAAACTGTAGTAGAAAAAATATCTTGACGTTTCCATCACCTGTCATCAGTAATGAAAACAATCTAAAAATCATTGACTCTTTCTAGAGTAAGAGAGGTTATTTTCTCTACTTAATATTTGCTTGGGTGAAGTCATTTAAACTTTATTAACAGGAGCATCACCAGTAGATTGAGGGAAATTACTGTCCCCTTTTACTCAGCACTCACTGGCATCCATTCAGAATACAGCAACTAAGTTTTGGGCCCTTTGGTAGAACAGGGAAACTCTCCTGAGATACCTTCTGTCTTGAAATAACACAAAATCCTTTTATTGAAATGCACAATAACGGGTAGAAAGCATACCAACAGGTAGGAAAATATCAAATGGATATAGGAAGTGCAATGTCAAAAATATATGATACATCACTATCAAAATGTGGACCTGCATGGCACCATGCTAGGTGCTCCTTCTGATAGCAGCAATATCTTAACTGGGTGAAATATTGTGCTCTGGTTCCAGTGTCCCCTGTTTCAGAGGCAGTGCACTTGTTGCCAGCTCCTGTGTCCCCATGTGGAACAGAATGATGTTATGCAGACATGCATGCACAGAGTAATGTTAATGTTGTAACTGCAAAGCAATTCTGAAAAATTCAAAATGGGCAAAATAGGTCAAAAAAGGGAGCATCATGTAGGGCTAGACACTGTTAGGAGGAGCAGCACCCAGGAAGTTGTCTCACTGGGAGCATCCTCAGAGCAAAGTGAGGAAGGGTTCCTTTGATTTAAGAATGTTTATTTCAATAATTCTGTTCCCTCCTCTACTTTCTTGCAAAAGCAAAAGACTTGAGGTCTTGGAAGAGTAAGTATCATCACCACTATTACACAGGAAGGTAATTAATTATGCACTGACAGTATTTTCTTTGTTGTTGAAATCACACTTACAAACTGTGTTTTACAGTCCAACAGATTGCAACAGGTCTTGTGGCGTACAGGAGCAAGCACTTTGTGTCACCAGGTGCTTCAAGCACTGCTAAAGTTGAAGCAGTCATTCCAGCAAGACTGCTCCTGGCTACAGAGCTGCAGGTTCATTGGTTTGCTGCTTTGCAGTTGGGCTGAAGCTGGCTGCACAAAGCTGTCCTGTTTGCCAGGAGAGTTTGCTCTGTCTGTGCAGCTGCAGGACTGTGGGAACCCAGGACATCCCTCTGGCTGCCCAGGACAGCCAAGACCCCTGCCAGGGGGCTCAGAAGCCCTGGCATGGAGCCCAAAACACCTGTGGGTTTGATTATGACCCATGGAGCAAATTACCAACCTTATATGAAGATCAGCAAGCCACAACAGTTTAGGTAGAATAATAGTGAAGTTATCACGGCGTGGAAAAGTAGATTTTAGGGTTTTGGTATTGGGTTCAGGGGGCAAGATGGAGAAAACTGGGCATGCTCAGCCTTTCTCCTCCTTCTTGGCCTCCATCTTCTGCTGTGATGTTGGCACTTTTAGATTGGTTTAGAGTGGAAGCTCACTGTCTAACACAGATGATAGGTGTTGGAAAGTAATTGCAAACATTGTGTATGTAGTTTTTAGTATAAAGACATAACTCCGCCCCAGGGGCAGGCAGTGTGCCTGGAACTGTCCTGCTGGATGGAGCTCGGCTGGGCAGGAGAAAGAATTTTATAGATGAGATACAATAAACAACCTTGAGACCGAGAAATTAAGAGCTCTCTCATTCTTCAAGCACTGGGCTGGGAAAAGAGACTTTTAACAATCTCAAGGTCACAGCAACCTGAAAGACCCCGAGACAGGACCATCCCATGGAGTCACAGCAGCAGTGCTCCAGCTGAGTCTCAAATCCCTTTTCCACCCTCTGGTGGGGTGTGGGCTGCACTGCTCCCTCACAGCCTTCTCTTAGGAGTGCTTCATGCTCCTTCTGACCTGAGAATGAGCCATGAAAGGTCAGCAGCTCCCAGAACTAGAGATGAAACTCTTTTTCCAAGAGGTTTAGGGTCCTGATCAGCTTTTCTCTCGATATGGTTTGCAAGAGGTTTGTTGTTACACTTGGTTTATGGGCCTGCCTTTGATGTGCAGAAAATTTCAAAATATTAAATGCTGGGTTTTTACTATTGATAGACACAGCATGAGGGCAGACTACAGCCATAATTAGGAAACACAGTATTTTTTCACATTTTGCAACACTGAAATAGCTGTCAGTTTGATAAATTAACATTAAGTATACTTTGGAGCCAGCCTTTAGATATGAATGTCATTTTTCCTTACTGGTACTTGCTTAAACATCCAATTCTTGTGGCACACTTATTTTCCTGTGTCTATAATGGTAGAAATTTTGTTTCCCATTTGTCAAAACATTGCTTGGGATGTTCTCTAATCCAGCACAGGGGATTATCTTGCACTGAACTACAGTTCTGATGTGGGGAGATCAGGAGTTGAAAACCAATGACAAGGATTGAATGAAGAGATTTTACAGGGCAAAGCAAGGGCATAGAAAAGGTCAGCCATGCTTCAAAACTGCATCAGTAAAAAGAGATAAAGTGGATAAATAAAGAGCTGTGCTTGAGTGGTATATCCAGGAGCAAGTCATTTTGCCTAGTGCAGCACGCAGAGGATCTTGGAGTGCTAAGAGATTAAGAAAATAAAATACACCTGTCCAGGCTCCTGACCTATTTCTAACGAAAGGATTAACTTCCACTGCCTCTAAAATATACTATTGTGCCTTCCCCCAGATCCTGTTCCAACATTAAAGGGGAATGTGGCTCTCATCCCTTCTCCACGCATGAGAAATTATATCTAAAATACTTAAATTTAAGTAAATAATCTACACTTTGCATTACATTTGGGGAAGTATTTTTGGGGTATCAAGATAATTTCACTATCTGCATCATATGGAAAAGCATTTGCAGACTTCTGGAGGTGACCAGAATGAGATTTCTGTCCCAGAATTTTATGGAGTAAACTTGTTCTTGCCTTCTTCATTTCTTCCTGATACATTTATATTTTGTGTTTGGGATGCAGCTTTATCTAGAATAAGTACTTGTGATCCCCCGTAAATCTCTTTACATTGTAATTGTTTTAGAGAGAAACCATGTGTTGTAAACACACCTTGTTAAATTGCAACGTCCAATGAAGTTGGAAAATTGGCAGTATTTCCAGGAATTTCACTGTAGCAGGTACTGTCAATTGGCACAGTTATAAAGTGTAAACAAGCTGAAAACACAGGCCTAATCAATAAAAAAATTTCAAAAAAATTAAAGACTGTGCATACTTGTTATGATCTTCCTCCTGCTTCGCAAAAGAGGAGTTGTAGATTTAATTTGTCCCTACACTGCATGTGCCAGTGCCTGCTGGAATGTGAAAACAGGATAAAACAGAGTCTAATGAAAGAAGTTTTATTTCTCAAAACATGCAGTCTTAACTAAAAAAAATAAATCCAAGCTAAGCCTCTGCTGACTGCAGAAAACAGCATTCTAAGTCCCATTCAGCCCAGAGTTTCTTTAAACTCCTTACAATTTAGAGATAAAAACCACTTCATCGATTGGTGATAGCTGTGTGATCTGTTTGTGCAGCAATTTCTCCTCTGCTTTGCCTGGGTAAGATGGTGGTTAGGGACATAATTTTATGTAACCAATCTTTAAGTTCTAAAGGATACAGAGCTTTGGAAATTAGGATGCCTGTCTACCCCACCTAGGACATTTTTGGAGCATAGCAGTGAAAACCCACCCACAGTGTGCATCCCCCATGGAAGATATTTGCCATTTGTGGGCAAGGAATCTGGATTCTCATTTCTATGCAGCTGTGATATTCAGGTTTGAGATGTTCTGCCTCTTCAGCTACAAAAGCACACTTTCTAAGTATGTTAAAGAGATAATAAAACTTGCAGCTGAAAGAAATTTCTATGTGATTTAGTTTCTCAAATCAACATAAGCAATTACCAAAGTGAAATAACCTTAAGAGGTCAAAGAGGCTTTTAATATCATCAAAATACATTGCTGCAGTTTGCAGGCATGAAATATTCAATTGTCTATTTGATATTTGTTGGAGATAAATAATGAAGGATCTTAACTGCATTACTCCACTCTCTAGATGATTTCTGTCCTCCAGAAATATTCCAGTGTATTTCTGAATACATCATTTGGACCTACAGGTGCTGTTCATGTGTTTTCAAAGAAAAATCACTGTGGGTTTTCTTAGTAAACCCATCAAGAGAACCAAGGTTTTTTGAGGAATTCCACAGGGCTCACTTTACTTTCATGAGAACCATTAATTAAAATTCTATAAGTTCCATTATTTTTTCTTAGATCTTCAGCTTTCTAAGGTATGTGCACTCCTCCCCACTTAGCTTTCTTAGGCAAGCAAATATGCTCCATGTCAGCACAAAATGGGATGTTTCCATTCATAGATTCATTAATCTTATAAAGAAAAGGGATTATTTTCACATGCTATTTCTATTTTCTATTTTCCAAATAGGTGTCACATAAAATATCCTATCAATATCAGGAAAATATTTTTTAGCCCTAATGGAAAGTCCACCATACTCAAGTTTTCAGAAATTTAGATTTTTCTATAGCAATGAAATTACAGGTGTTTATATTTAATATATTCTTCCAATTAAAATCTGATATGCTGGAGCCTGCCAGTTGAATGAAAACCTTTGCATGTTTAGAGAATTGAGAATATAATAAATATTCATTTGATCACTGTGTAACATTGAAAAGGACAGCTGGCTCAGGAAGGCCCATTGGCTTGGCTTACTGTCTATATCTGTTAACATTAGAAAACATGCAAGAATTTATCTGCCAGAGGGTTTTAATAGATAAAGTAGAGGTTTGATTTTTTTCCCCCTTAACTGATACTTTTTGACATTTAGCTACTATATAGAGGGAAAAACTGGAGAGTTGTTGTCTAAAAAACATAGTCTCAACAGTTGTGTCTAGGACTAAATAGATGTAAAAAAAATACTGATGTAAATCAGAAAAGCCTTATATATGGTAATGTTTTATTAGAATCCACTCTTTTTAGCTTGTGGGTCTTTCAAATGAGGACAAATTATTTTAATATTCAAAAAGCAGGAGGCTGATAGACAAATCAGTGTTGTTGAACTTATTCATCAGTGGTCTGGGTGAAAGGACAGAGTGTACCCTCAGCAAGTTAGCTGATGTTACAAAACTGGGAGGAGAGGTTGATACACCTGAAAGCTCTGCTGGCCAGACCTGGGCAGTCTGGAGAGTTGTGGGGACAGGAACTTAATGAAGTTCAAACAGGCAAATGCAAGGTCCTGCATTAAGGAAGGAATAAACCCAGGCACCGGCCCAGGCTGGGGCTGACTTGTGGAAAGCAGCTCTGTGGAGATGGACCTGAGGTCCTGCTGGACAGCAAGCGCCCATGAGCTGGCACTGTGGCCTTGGGGACAAAAAGCATAGAGGTGTCCTGGGGAGCAGTGGGAAGAGCATTGCCAGTCAAGGGAGGTGGTCCTGTCCTCTACTCCACCCTGGTGAGGCCACATCTGGGGGGCTGTGTCCAATTCTCCTCCTCTCCCCATGAAAGTCATGAAACACCAGGGAGGGCCCAGTGACGTGCTAAGGTGCAGGGCAGACCCAACAGGCTACTAATTAGCATTGACTCCATGATTGCAGAAGGCTGATCAATTGCTTTATTCTCTGTCCTATCTATACTATAATAGACTATAATCCTATATTATACTACACTAATTAAGAAGCTCGTAACCCTTCCAGACAGTCCCATACAGCTTTGGCCTCATTGGTCAATCAATCCAAACATCATCCAGTGTCCAATTAAGAAATCACCCTCTGATAAACAAAGCTCCATAACACATTCCACATGTGCACAACAACAGGTGCAGCAATTGGAGATAAGAATTGTTTCTCAGTCTTTGAGCTTTCTCACAGCTTCCCAGGAAAATCCTGGGACAGCTTTCAAAAACTGTCCCTCTGTTCAGAGGATGTGTGATTACCACACTAAGGGGGTGATTAGGGAACAGGAACATCTCTCTCAGAGGAAAGGCTGACAGAGCTGGGCCGGTTCCACCTTGAGAAGAGGTGGCTGCCAGGGGCTCTTTCCATTGCATACAAATATCTTGAGGGTGGGTGTCAAGAGAATAGAGCCAAACAATGGGCATTTGGAACAAACTGAAACACAGAAAGATTTCATTCTGTAAATCTTCTTTCTTTTGATGGTGACTGTGCACTGGAGCAGGCACCACCAATAGGTGGTGAAATCTCCTTCTCTGGAGATATTCAAAACCTATGTGACTCAACCCTGTGCAATTTGCTCTGACTGAGCCTACTTTAGCAAGAGGTTAAACTATGGGATCTCCAGAGCTCCTTTCAAACACCCTTCTGTGTTTCTGTGATATATGGTGTTAGGAGCAGTATCTGTATTCAGCAACTGCTCTGGGTTTGTGTACAGCTGACCCAAGCATATGGACACTCAGGTATAATGACACATAATTTGTTCTCTGTTCTGTGACATGCAGGTGTGGTAAGAACATTAATTTGAATCATGCAGAGCAAAAGTGAGTGATTCTTATCAAATAAATATATAGAGAAAAATGTAAGTTTTTGAAAGCAGACTTTATCCACTTTCTAAATGCAAAGATTTCCTTTAAATCATTTTGTCTTTAAATTTTTTAATTTAATTTCTCTTCAATGAGCTAAATGCTGCTCATTGCATGATTAAATACATTCAGGGGAAACCTCAGCTGCTACAGGTCTGCTCTGGGTCAGTTTGTGCTGAAATGCTGTAAATATCTGAGCAAGATTTAGGAGGTGAGATTAATGACTTCAAATATCAGAGAAGCTTTGGTGTTCTCAGGATTCAAATCTTCCCCACATCATGAAATTTTTTGCAAAAAATTTACATTCCATTGTAAGATGTTTTGTTAGATAAGGTTTCTGCAGCATTGCTACTCTCTGCTAGATTATTTTAGGTCTAGGATTATGCCCTCTGTCTTGGAAGGATTTTTTTTATCTTAAGGTAGATTCCAACTATATGACTCCTGAGTATCACATTTTGCATTACTTGATAGTACTAGAGAAAAAGACTCTCTGTATCTATTTTGGAGGGCTGTGTGGTTTGTATACACATAAATTCATTCTTACTAATTGCCCATATTTTCAACAGTTCAAAAATATGTATCAATCCGTGTTTACAGTAATTTTCCCTTGTAGTCTCATTCATTGTGTAGTCTAAGAGAACCAAGAAATTAATTGTTCTACAAAGGGGCAGTTTGTTTTCTACATTTACTTTTAGCAAAATTTGTGACTTTTTTTTTTTTAAAAAGTCATAAATCCAAGTCTTTCTGTATAGCCTGCTAATTTTAAATGCTGCTCAGGTAACTCCGTGTTTTGAAATAAGTGGATCAGATTCTGTGCAAAGTCTCATCCAGGCACAGGCTGCTACTCTTTAATATATACATATGTTTGGAGAACAGCTTGTGGTGAATTGTTAAAAGAGGCATGAATAGTTTAGTAAAAAATTTTAAGGGTGATAGGAAACATTTACCAATAGTCGGGTGATTTGGGACTTCCTTTAAAAGGTTACATCGTGAAATGCTCCACTCAGATCAAAATAAGACCCCAAAGATGCAATTTAAGAAAAAAAAAGTGTTGTATGTTAACAAAACCCTAATTAAATGCCAGACATGGGAGGGTTTTTTTTCCAATAAGACACCTGCAATACTGGGAGAGACCCAGTAGCCACACAGCTCCTTGCTGTCCCTTTGCTGTGATCAGCAGCAGAGAGGACAGCACATACAGCAGACAAGACCTTTCCCAGGCATTGTGTCAGCTTTTACAGCCAAGGTTTTCCTATTTAATCAGCAATGTGTCCACCCCCATAGGTTGGTGTAATCCCTTTTTTAATCCTTTTATTCTTCTGCCCCTCCAGAAGGTTGTCCCAAATTCTCTTTTGCAAGGCATAGACAGCGAGTTCATGGACAACTCCTTTGAGCAGAGGCTGTTTTCTGCTTCTGACTTCCATGCTTCCATTCTCTGAATCTTTGTGACTTCATTGCTATGATTGCTGAGATGAGGATACTGAAGCAATTAGCAATACCGAGACTTTAGGTGCATAGCAGTAACTAGCAATAGTTTGTTTCACTTGTTACTCTTTTAGAACTCTTAGTGTCATGTTGACTGTTTTAATGAGTTTTTGTTTTAAGACAAGTAGGCGCATATTTCAAGGTCTCTTGAGTGATAATAATTAATTTAGGGCTCATCTCTTCTTAATCTTAAGCAGGGTTATTTTTTCCTTGCTTGCATCATCAGCATTTCTTTTCATGAGATCCCGTCTGCCACTTCTTCCAACCCACTCCCTACTGACAGTTTACAGCTCTTCCTCACTTGTTTTAGATGTGACCATTCTGAACAATAAAAATTCTCCATTATGGAAATTCACAGTTCATTTCTACCTTTGCTCCTTAGCTTTTACCTCATTAATCCCCTATGAGAGTAGTTCCTTCTTATCCCTTTGAAGTAAGTATTTCACCACCAAAGGCTGTCTCTAAAAATTGGAAGTTTTCTAACATATTTTAACATGGGGTTTTTTTGTGAACAACCTACACATCAGATAATCTGTGTCCCTTAGAAGAATCCATGCTTGTAAAAAAAAGCCCTAAATAAATCCTCCCTCCCCAAGGAAGCATTTGGGACCATGGCAGCCAGGATTTTGGGGTTTAGGAGGGCACTCAGGCAGAGTTCCACTGAGAAGAGAAGCAAAGGACAGAAACTCCTCAGGATAACATTACTGGGAGGGAAGGAGCCAGGAGATAAATGTCTCCTCATATTATCTAGAAATGTGCATGAACCAGTTTCTACTGCATGGCCATGAGCTCCTCTAGTAAGTCCCTAGATTTGCCCATAAAACCCTATAGAGCAGAGATTCCTATTCCTTCTGAATCCAACAGAGATTCCGATTCCTTCTGCACAATTTTCCCACACCCTACTTTGCAGCAAGATCAAATGGCAACATATGGCACCAATACAGCCTGAGAAGAGGAACATTAAATCCCCAAATAGCAAAGTGGAGTAGAAAAGGTACCTTGACAGACACAAGTTTTTTCTGATGGTCATCTACTGTTGATCCTTTCATAACACAACAGAATGAAGGGAGTTCAGGGGACCGAAACATTTAGAGAAGGTACCTTTATCAGGAAGGTGAGGACCATTAGGCTTAAAGGGAAGAAGAAAAGAACAGCAAGTTCCTCCTCTTTCTCCCTCCCTTCCTTTGTCTCAGGATTTGGATCTGAGCTAGAGTCTCGTGGCTCTCCCACCTCCAGCTTCAGTTTCAGCAGACATCTCAAACATGCAGACATCTGCTCTATTCCTTGGCAAGTACAAGAAGTCCAACAAAAAAAACTTCTGCCAAATTAATAGGACTTCTCACCCCCCCACCCTCCCACACCCCTTACTACCGAAATGATGCATCTACTTAAATATTTAGGCTAACAAAAACATCTTTAGGTATAGAAATGACAAGCATGAAAATTTTAGTTGTGGCATCTCTACCATATTTCCCCTTCTTTCTTACTACCAAAATTCTTACTTTTTTACATAAGACAGTCTCATTTTCAGATCTCCACTAATATGCAGTCAAGACATGACAATTTCAGACATCTTTAATTACATTTGCCAGAAACAGGCAGGTTTTAATATTAGTTTAAGTGATTCTTGCTGATGCTTTAAGAATAGATTTGATGAAAAAAGCTCTTTGTAAACATAAACTGTTTAAGTCAAGTTACTCTTTTATTTGTTTGTTCACTGATATGTATGTATGGCAGTTATATGTCTTCATTAAGGGCAAAATAAACACAATTTTTTGTAGAAAGTGTAGCTATACATATTTAATCTATTTGAAAACATAGAAATGTTTAGACATTGTAACATAAATTCAGTGCTTATTTCCTAAGCAACAATGCATTTCTGAAGTCCATTTGTTATATCTGTGTTAGTAAAGTTGTGTTTTAATTTATATTCATGCCTGAACCATAGTGGTAAAGAAGCATGCACTTTGATTATGGCTTGCACTTCAGAGTACTCACTTATATTTTCAGTGTTCCAAAAATTAATTTTTAACACTGTAAACAACACTTACATCCATAGTAGAAACAAAAGTCATTTTCAGGTATGTCTATTGTGACTTTATATCAGATGTGTTAGTCACCAAAACCTTCAGTAAAAGTTTATAAGGGTGCTGAGAAATTTCTTCTGCAGCAATGTATTCTGAACACATCTCCTGCTAGAGCTTTGGTTTATATGAGCATTGATAGCCTAAATTTTTCCCAAAAATGTATTTGAACCATTTTTCTTTCATTTTTCCAAGTTCTCTGTAGATAATTAAATGTTAAGGTTATATTATTTTTGAAAAAAGAAGCACACTGGTTTTAACACCAATTTAAAGGTGGATAGTGAGGCTGAGCTGCTTTGTGCTGTTTTCCAGGACTGAAGTGTGGGACTGCAGAGGAATACTCAAACACCATTAGGATATTAATAGGCTATATAGTCATTTAATTGTGATAAGCATATTTATGAGTACTTGGGAGAAAGAAAAATAGTATGCTGTTTGGGGAACCTAGAGAAAATACTCAGCTATAGCATGCATTTGGTTAAAAACCAGAAGATAATAGAGTCGAAACACTGGTCAAAAAATCAAGAACAATATTTAGAAAATTTAAAGGAAAATGAGAGAAGAGACAAAACAAGAACATGGATGAAGTAAACAAAAAGGTGAAGAACCACAGAGAAGACCAAAAGGAGAAGCTTTGTTCTGTAATATTTTGAGAAGAGAGCTGAGATGTTTTGATGTAGTACATGTTTGTGTACTCACAGCTAACTGTCAATTAAATTCTATTCATTTATTATTAATACCTAATTAGAGAGCTGCACATCTCAATAAATCTCCAGTATTATTTCTACTTATCAATATACATATTTGAATGGAGAAGAACAATTTCATATAACCTGGACATTTTCAGTAACATTTTTTGTATATAAAATAAATAATATTTTTGGTGCCTCTATTGTAACATAAAAATAAAGAAATTCTGTAAAACAGGAGGTGGGAGACAATTTATGACTGCACTTATTGTATAAATTTATACCCTTTCCCTGTTTTAATGCCTTATTGTTTCCCTGATCTGCTTATTAGTTTGTTTCATGCCGGGTTTGCAAAATAGCTGGATTATAAACTTTGGACTTCATATGTATATGCCATGTGTATATATGCATCTGTATTCTGAATTTTTAGTGAAAAAACACGGTACTGTGTTACTGCAAATGTCATTGCCTAAGAATTTATATTCTTATATATTTTTACACAAGCTGCTTTTTAATTCCTATAAAACTTCCTTCTAAAATGAACCCATTTTCTTTCATTTGTGAACATCACCCCTTGTTTCAGCATATGTTAACTGTGTCTATTGTCTCTTGTCTAGCTGTACCCCACAAAATAGGGCGGATAATTGATGGAAGCCCTGCGGATCGCTGTGCAAAACTTAAAGTTGGAGACCGGATCTTAGCTGTGAATGGCCAGTCTATTATTAACATGCCTCATGCAGATATTGTGAAGCTAATTAAAGATGCAGGTCTCAGTGTAACTCTTCGCATCATTCCTCAGGAGGGTAAGTCAATGGCCCTTAAAGACAGGAAGAAAATTTTAAGTAGCCTCCAATTAGCTTAAATTATGTCACCACTTGAAAGAGCATCTTTTGTTCTCCTTCCTCCGCTGTAACGTGCAGCACACCAGAATTATGAGCTTAGAACTAGCTCAGATAGGATCTGAATTCTTGAAAAGGTTTCCAGTTATGAAAGGGGTATTTAAAGCAAACCTGGAGAAACCTGACAGAGAGAGAGAAAGAGGATGTTAAGGTCTTTTGCAAGAATTGTCTTCTACATGGAAAAGCACTCTACAAGAGAGCCAAGTTTTGAGTCCATTCCCTTATTTCTTGCTACAAGACAAGCCAAAGTTTGACAAAGTGATTCACAAGAGACTGCAGTGGTTGTCACCAGGCATGTTCAGCTACCAGCTATGTGTGACAAAAAGTGATGTGAAGGAAGAGTTCAGATTTGGCAGTTTCCTCCATCACTATCACATAGTGATACATCACTGTAAATGCACAAGGCAGGAAATAACTGAACCCTAAATTATCTCATTTTTAGGGTGAGGATAAGGGGATAGACTCATTATTCTGGTCATTGCTCCACATCTAATCAGTGAAGATCTTTTGATGTCTGTTTCTTGAGGTTTGGGGTTGATTTCAGGGCTTTTTTTAGTTTAACAATGTGCTGCACTGCTGTGTGAATTGTACCACATTAATGAGACCATGTCTTTATATCTCAGCAACAAATACCAGTAGAGCTGGGAATGGCACACAGAAAGTAATGGAATTACTTAATGATCCATGGCCCAGTTAGATGACCTTCACCTTATGCTGCTGCATCCAGCAAGGGGACAGGGAAATTGTCTGACACTGGTCACAGACTGCAGCTGAGGGAACTCATCTACTTTGTTAAATGAATTCAGTGAAGGAAAAAACAAAAATGTACACACATTTAGAATTCACATCAATTAGCACCCTTGTAATTACTGGAGGTCAGCTTTGCAGGCATCTAAAACAAGTGTGATACTTCATACAGTCCATGAAGTTTGTTTAAGCCTCTCTGGTATCCAGGTTAAATAACATCATTAATAGTTTAGTGTTAGAGATGGATACATTAAATTAGAAAGAAAGCGGAGGTGCAGCTGAGTTGCAGTACTGCAAGATGTTCTCAGGTGCTAGTGGTGAGAAATTATCTGTGCCAAGGCACAGCTTCCCTGTGTGACTGTGTGACATTGGACACCTCATTTGCCTTCTCATATTAGCTTCTCAGATTAGAAAAATTGGTAAAAAATCTAATACCTCTGTAATGTACTTTCAGGTAAAAAATACCATATAAATGCAAAGCAGTTTTAGAAGCAGCTCATGATTTGACCAGTTCATCCATAGTTATGAGAGTAATGTAGAAATGAGGGACAACATTTCCAATCTTCCTCTCTAAAACTTGCAATACAAAAGAGACTCACAGATGCAAAATGGGCAATTACAGCCTTAAGCATAGTAATTACACTGACAAGTATTGCTTATGCCTGCATGAGGAGTGTTTTAAGTGCAAATATACAAGATTTTTTGACAATTAATCCTAAATTGAAAATATTTTCAATAAAGTAGCCAAAATTTTTGTAATAATTGTGGGCATAAATTAGATAAGTAGAGAATATGCACCCATAGGGAAAAACTCATGTTAAAAGTTTAAAAATAAACCACATAAAAATTAAACCTGGATTCAAATGTAAAACTAGGAAAGATCTGTATCATGTGTAGCTATTGCTGTTAGGGATGCTCAGGTATATGTGTGTGCCCATTTTGTTTGTTTTGCACCGTGCCACACTGGCCTCACTCCTTCTGTTGCAAGGAGGAATAGCAAAAGCATATTTGCCTTTGCTGTTGATAATGCAGGAACTTCTGCAGCACTCTGTCCTCCTGTGGATGGAGTCTTTCTCATTTATACATCCTAATAGGTAAATGGTGAACAGGACTATTGTGTTGGAAGAAATATGTTTGATATGAGCTCAGTATCAAATGAGTCTCCCCCCAAGTCCATCAGGAAGCCTGAATGAAGATTGGCATCTTTTATTTATAGCAAAGCAACAGAACCATATTTCTTATCCCAATGTCTCTGTCTTTTTTAATTTTGTGTTGTTTGGAAAGAATGATTCTGTTTTTCTGCACTGTTTCTATGTGGAACCTTAGTCATTTGACATAACACAGTGAAATAAAATATCAGTTTAGATGGTTAGTCAGAATTTTTTGAGATTTGGTTTACTGTTTTACTGTTCACAGTCCCCAGAAATTTAAAGACAGGAAACTCTTGATGAGCTCAAAGACAGCAGGATCTAATATGTTCCTAACACAAAACGCCACTGTTTTAGCTTTTGTGACAGGTCTATCATCCCAGTGGAGAAAGGAGTAAAATGTTCGTTCTCTCAAAATGAATTTTTTTCCTAAATGGAAAGCATTTAAAATACCTTGTAGCTGTGCTAAGGCACATGAAGGACAGGGAGGTCATTCAGGACAGCCAGCACAGCTTTACCAAGAGTAAGTCCTGCCTGACCAACCTAGTGGCCTTCTACAATGGAGTAACTACACCAGTGGACAATAATGGACAAGGGAGGAGTTATAGATCTCACCTATCTGGACCTCTGCAAGGCCTTTGACAGGGTATCCCACAACATCCTTCTCCCTAAACTGGAGAGAGATGAATTTGATGAGGGGACTGTTCAATGGATGAGCAGGTTGAGGGAAGTGATTCTGGCCCTCTACTCCATTCTCATGAGACCCAGCCTGGAGTTCTGAATCCAGCTGTGGGATCCTCTGGCCCTGTTAGAAACCATCCAGAGGAGGTTATGAAGATGATCAGAGGGCTGGAGCATCTCTCCTATGAGGAGAGGCTGAATGAATTGGTGCTTTTCAGCCTGGAGAAAACAAGGCTCCAAGGAGACCTTATTCTGATTTTGCAGTACTAAAAGGGGGCTTATAAGAAATATGGGCATAGACTTTTTAGCAGGGTCTGTTGTGATAGAACAAGTGATCTTACAGATTTGAACTAAGAAGGGGCAGATTCAGACATATATAAAAAAGAGATTTTTTTTTTTTTTTTATGATGAGGGTAACCAAACATTAGAACACTGGTAACAAACCTGGAACAGGTTGCCCAGAGAGATGGTAGGTGCCCCATCCTGGCATTCCTGTCAAAATTCAAGGCCAGGTGGGACCGGGCTCTGAGCAGCTTGGTCTTGTTAAAGATATCCCTGTTCATTGCAGAGGGGTTGGACTAAACAATCTTTTAGTGTCATTCCAACCCAAGCTCTTCTGTGACTCTATGATTCTATCATTCCATCATTCTGTGATCTGTAATTCTATGCTTTAAAAGAATATGTGAAACATGGAATCAATTTCCCTTGTTCAATTGTGTTTTAAATAATGACAGTGTCAACCAGAATTATAGAAGTCACCAAGATTTCAGATCCCACAGACTATCAAAAGGAGACCATTAGGTTCAAATGTCTTAAAATCTAATTATAACCTGAGAGAGTAAAAGTGACAAAGCATAAATTTGCCAACGTAGCGTGTGACCAAAAATTATCATTGTGTACCTTTGCCCTTTATTAAATGCTGCACTGTGACAGGTCTTTAATCTCCATCTCCCCATGAAGCAGAGCTGAACAGCCCAGCCTCGGCCCCCAGCTCGGAGAAGCAGAGCCCCATGGCCCAGCAGCACAGCCCCATGGCCCAGCAGAGCCCCCTGGCGCAGCAGAGCCCCGTCGCCCAGCACAGCCCCGTGGCACAGCCGCCGCCTCCACAGCCCCTCCAGCCACAGGGACACGAAAACAGGTCTTGCATCTTCTCATGGTCTTGTTTTTTGGGGTTTTTTTTGTGGTGGGTTTAATCTCTGGTGTATCATTTACCACCCAATTTCTCGTGTGTAATTTATGAGTATACGTTAGCAAATTTATCTGTAATGGAAATCAAAGGGTAGGGGGACAGAAATTTTGTGGCCAGCTGTATTAAATGCTGTTTATAGAAAAAGCACACACAGGCTGTGGGATGATACAAGTTTCTGTGACCTCCAATCAACACTATTTAGTCTCTGTATTATTTTTTAGCATGTTAAACAAGGCTGATTACACTGACTGTCTTTATGCTAATCTTCTGTAACTAACGCATATCATCAAGATCCTCTTCCCCAAATGATGCAAGCTACAGGATTGCAACTTTTCTCTTCTGAAAATACTTGAGTTCACTTGTGATTCGCACACTACACCCTCTAATTCTCCTTGCTTAACAGATGTGGTACTTCCACTTGCCCAGAATTATTTTCTTTCAATTAGCCATACAAGGAAAATTACTTTGCCTTATATTTTATTGAGTACTTTCTACAAAAGTGATCACCTCCTAGAGGACATATGTTTCTGACAAAATTCAATATGAAGTTTTCAGAAAAGTCATTTTGTGCTATTGGAAGTCACTATTAAATATCTGTTAAATTGGGAATTTTCAGATGGGAGCAGCAAATGATATTAATTAAAGTTCCAGAAAGAAATTCTGTAATAATTTGACTGAAAATTGTAAGCTCTAATTGTTCATGTCACCATTTCCATATTCAGCAAAAATTACAGTGCCTCCCTCTGTGAATAAAAACATCATCTACTGATATGCAGCTGTGGCCATACATTGGGCACCTGCCTAGAGATGACTCTTTTTTCAGAAAAAGGTCAACTCTTGCTAGTCCACACAGTATTATTTTTCACTAGATTTCATAAGCTAGATTACAGCTTGTTAGTATAGCCACATACATTTTTTCTTTACCAAAATAAGATTTTAAAACTCCTAGGAATATTAACTAGGGTTTTTTTTACTTCCAAAATTAAGGCTAAGTAACACAGGAAGCCTCACAGTAAGTTTGTCCTCTATCTTCTTTTTAAAGGATCATGATACTGACTAAAGAAAGTAAGAGGCTTGCATGTATGCATGCAAGCCTTATTAATCATGGCAGCAGTCTATTTTAACCTTCTCAGAAAAGTCAAAGGCAAATAGTTCTGATTTTTTTGTGTCTGGTTAGACATTCCAATTATTAAAATTACTGTGTAGGAAGATTAGCCATAATTTCACTGTAACTACATTAATAAATTAGAGAAATTTTGAAACGTATCAGACAGATTGAAACAGATTCAGATTACCTTTTTATATATAAATCAACATAATCAAAAACAATGCTGTTATTTTTCTTAGACTGTAATTTTTGTAATCATTAAGTACATTTCAAAATCTCTTTCGAAGTCTATATGTATCTCTGTGTCTGTATGTGGCCATGAACAGACACAGTCACTTGGTTGAGTGAAAACTTCCAGTCCATTATTAAAGCAGAATTTGAAATGTCTATTTCCTGTACAGGAAAGAAATATTTCCTTTGGCACCTAGGGAAGAGTGTAAGAACATCCACTCTGTGAACATGTTTGTTAAAATATAACCTAAACCATTATTAGAGAATTACCTTGCTAAAAGTGTTCAGGACTTTCTTTGTGCCTCTTTGGCACACCACATGGATGAGGTAGGGAGGTTTGCCATTAGGAATGTTCTTTACTTCACCCTGAAGTGCCATTATGTGCTGATTTCCATGTGCTAAGGGAAATTGCCATCTGAATAAAGTAAATAAATAGGCACTGTATCCCGGAAAGTCACATTTTCTTTCAAATTTTAGGACCCATCTCCCTGTAACCATTTACCAGCTAAAGCAATATTTTACTTGTTATTAATTCCTCATAACCAAATTTATTTTCTTTTCATCGTGTGCTATTTCTGTGCATAACTATTGACATGAATTTTCTGACATAGCTTTTAGCCAGATAGCATCATAGAGAGTGTATAATAAAAATAATACACACTGTAATAACACGTTATATCAAAGAATACCTTTCATTAAAAAAGTAACAGGTAAGACAAAGAATTATCCCTTTTTAACCTTAAGAAGCTCACAATAATATTTATGTTGATGAAAGGGGATATAAATTGCACTGATATTCCACTTATTCTATAGAAATATTCATTTTGGAAAAAAACACTTAATAAACTCAGTGAATTATTTTGTAATGAGTATAATGGGTGTTTCCACATGCAGTTTCATCTTCAAAACAGGGAAAGTGGGAATCAAGATGCTTTTTCTGTTCCTGTCCCTTTGAGTCCAATCCTGATCTCACTGATACAAGCTGGAAAATCACATAGTATGACCTGAGGGAAAATTGCTTATGCCCATGTTTCAAAAGCACTCACTGTTTTCAGCTGCCTCAACTATTTACCCCTGAGAGTTTTGCTTCCCTGTGAAAATCTGTTCCATGCAGTTTTGAGCCAGGCAGCTGGCTCTCACTCCTCACTCCCTATTGCATGCAATGCATATTGCTAATGAAGTCTACCACTCTCTGAAACTGAACCATTGTTGCCTTCCTCAGCTACAGGTCAGAAGTAAAAGCCAGGCAGGATGTGAAGCCCGACATCCGGCAGCCCCCGTTCACGGACTACAGGCAATCCTCCACGGACTACCGGCAGCCCCCGCTGGATTACCGGCACCCGCCGGTGATGGATTACCAGCAGCCACCGCCGCTGGACTACAGGCAGCCCCCGCTGATGGACTACAGGCAGCACTCCCCCGACACCAGGCAGTACCCCCTGGCCGAGTACAGGCAGCCCCAGGTACAGGCAGAGGTTGGGAAGGATGAAAGTTTGACAAGAAAGTCTCACAGATGTGTATGCGTGGCAGAAAGATTTTTTTGAATGTAGCATGTGAAGAAGGAATAGAAATGAAAGCAGGTTTTGATATAGAAGGAAAGAATTGCTGAGCCAGTCTTACTGGATAACCAAGGAAACAATGGGTATGTTAGCTGGAAGGGTTTTTTATGACTTAGAGCAAAGGATAAACCCAACGCAAACAAGACGATGTTTTTACCAAGCAGAAAGATAGCACATGCAAACAAGCCTGCCAATGCTGCAAGTAGACAAGCCTGCCAATGTTGCAAGTAGAAAAAGGTCTCAGAATTTTCCACTGCAAGAAAACTGAAAAACAACTTCAATCTTAAACTGTAATGTAGTAGCTTTTAGTGATTGGAGAATAGTAAGCATGAATATGGTAATTATAGTAGTTATGATAGGCTAAAGATAATAGTTAAGGTATAGATTGGTTCTTCTGTATAATATGCTCAGCAAAGAAAAGTACATAATGCTCTGTAACCAAAACCAAAGGGTCTCCAGGCCTGCCTGCAGCTGGAGCTGACAGCTGTAGGCACAGCTCTGTCACCCACCACCCTGGTCTGCTGTAACTCTTGGATGGAATAAACTGCATTTTGGAGAGCTGCCTGGAGCCCCACATCCCTCATTTCAGCTCTAACAGGCAGACACACTCAAAGCACCCCTACCCACACAGAAGGCAGCAGGGTCTGTAGGGACAGGTCGTGGATGCTGGTAAGGAAGATGACACTATGGAAGAAAAAGACACATTAATGGGTTTTACTCTGAGTTAGTACTTCTCTGTAGAGGAAATTACTTCCAAACCATTAATATTAATGTATTAATGTGTGTGATCTGTAAATCAACATTACATTTATAATTGCATGACTGTAATGTTAAATAAATGCCATTTTTAAGGTACTGGAGTGTTGAAATAAAAATTCTAACAGAAAAAGCCTTTTCATCAGAAGAGGAATTTTTTCATTCTTGGCACGTATTCATTCATCAGACAGTGGGTGTTCTTAGGTCAGACTGCATTTCTACAGCATTCTTGAAAATTATGATTTTATCTAATCAGAATAAATAAATAAAGAAATTAAAATCCTGACTGATAAAATTCAATTTCTGTTTGCAATAGTCTGGATGAGTAGAAACTAGCCCATGCAACAAGTTTCTTTGACATCAAGCATGATCTGACAAATTCAAAGAGATGATGAGTTAGATGAAGAGTTATGGTACCTTGGACAAGACTCCTCTGATGACAGATATTTACTGACAGTTTTGAAGGTTGAGGATTTAGCTGAAAGTTCAGACTTTAAAAAAGACCTTCCTTTCTCCTTACATAAAGTCAGGAAAGCAGAGGTCAAAAAGTATTAAACAGGAGACTGAAAACTTCTCGACACTATATGCCAGAACCATGTATAGGTGGTTTTTATGTCCATATTTTCAAAACCCGACACGTAAAACATATCAAGAAAAATACTGAAATTCCTAAATGGGATCCAGAGAACTCTATGTAAATATTGTGCATTTCAGTATCTAAATAGCAAATCTCTATCCCCATGTGCATACCTTATAAGATGCTTCTTAGCATCTACAGAGATGCTTGGGTTGGCTCTTTCCCTGCATCTCCAGTTTAATTCCATAATCAGTAGACTGCCCAAGCCAAGCTTGCTCTTTCTTTTCTCCTGCTCCCATGGAACTTGCACTCTTGGCTGACAATGGATCGGAAGATACATCACAATTTACCTCCCAGACCTCTCTATGGACCTTTGCTTATATCAAGTGGATCAATACGCTTTTGAAGAGATCAATTTTAAAGTTTCTTGAATGCTTACCACACAATGCCCATATAGTTAATTGTCTTTCATTTTGCATTTGTCTGTACAGGACTTTGATTATTTCACCGTTGATTTGGAGAAAGGAGCCAAAGGATTTGGGTTTAGTATTCGAGGAGGAAGGGAGTACAAAATGGATTTGTATGTGTTGAGGTTAGCAGAAGATGGACCAGCAGTAAGAAATGGAAGGATGAGGGTGAGTAAAATACATTGTGACTTTTTTGTTTTTTTGATATTTACAGATAGCTTTGGTGATGGGGTCAAAGACAAAGCACTTTTTTCACCTCTGATCAGCTTTTAAAAATAATGCCAAATACCTCTTATAAAATAAGCTCATTCTGAAGGGGTTCAAGAAATTAGTTGATACATGTAGTAGATCCCTGTTATTTCTTTGCAAATAAATGTATTACTTCTGACTGATAATACCTTTTACCATGTTATAAATTTTTATCATTATTTTCAATCTTAACTTAAAAATCTCAAGGCAAAATTTGGTGTTTCTTAGATAATAATAAGATAATTAACATTTGGGTCTCTAATCACAAAAGCAAAGTGATCACTATATTATATGTATTAGATAACTATGAAACCTAAGACTTCTGTGCTGTTTTACTAATTTAAGCAAGTTGCCTTTGTGTTGTTTGCTAAATTTGTTTATTGATCTTAATCTTGTTTGTAGGGATCACGATCTTTAAAAAAAGCAAACATGCAGTCTATATAGGAAAAAAAAACCCTAATCAAAAATAGAGACATTTAGACTGTCCAGTTGTGATAAACACAAGGTATAAATTAATCCAGACCTGCTGATACTTTGCAGAACTGTGAGTACACAAAAAGGAGAAGGAAAGAACATAGGCAAGACTACCAAGAGTCAACATAAAAAGTTGTTTATGTATCTAATTAGTGCAGTCATGTTCAACCAATGTTTAATTTCAAAGATGGGCAATGAAAATTGTGTTCTGTACATACAGTGGTAAGAACAGATTTTACAAATGTCATGGTTGTTACACTTATTCTGTTTCACAGTCTAAACAATCTGATCAAAGTTGATGTCTTACTGAAAGAGCACTGTCTTTCTGTGTTTAGCTCAGGAGTTCTGCTGTGCTTCAAATGACTTGGTAGAATTGCAAAACTCAGCTCGTCCTCAGTTGTAAGATGGGGTGCAAGCCCCTGGCACTGGCAGCAGCAGCAGAGCAGTCCCTGTGTCAGGGAGGCCAGTGGGGCAGGCAGGCAACTGGTAATGGAGATGTACTCCCACTGCATTTTTTGTGTGAAATACAGGTGATTTCATGTTACAGCTGGAAGTTTAGCTTTGGAATACCTTCTCTGGTCTTCATTCTTTCCTTTTTTTTAGTATTATCATTGTTGCTCTTAATGAGATGCCATATGCAATGTGTACATTAGTAACTATAATGTGATTAAAGACAGAGAAAAAGCTGTGCTTTTAATAAGCTCTGGAATCACATGTTTGGAAACATATGCTAAGAATACAGAAAAAATAAAAGAACACCTTTGAAGAGGGTTCATTTCAAATAATAATCTCTATTCTGTAGAAAATGAACATTAAAATCTGTTCATCATTTAAACAAACTAGTACTAAGGAATGAAGTTAGATTATTCACTTTGTGAATAGCCAAAATATAGAAAGTATTTAACATGAATAGGAGTTGGTGGTTTTTTTAATTGCATTAGAAAAAGTTCTGCATGATTTAAGGAATAATGCTAATGTACTTTGTAAAACATCTTGGTTTCAAACTTTTTCCTTGTAGGGGCCACAACAGATAGCCTAACATAGTAAGTGTTATTCTGACCAGATAGATGTAATTGGGGTTTTTTCTCCTTTTTAAAAGCATCATTCTTGGAACCAGTTCTACCATGCATCCTTGTCAATGAGTGTGCTCTTTTATTGTCCTGCCTCACAGACATTTTAACCTGACAAATGGGTTTGGAATGTGAAAGATTCTTATATTCAGTGACCTGTGAGTGATGGACAGCAGAAGCTCAAGAAACAGCTTCAAAACAAAAATAGAAAAAATAGAAGCAAACAAAAAAAATGTTGAAAAAATATATTACAGGAAGGTGGGCAAAGGAAGCAGAGTTCTGTACCTACATCTCCTTTCCTAAGTTTACATCAGCTGTTAACAATGCAGGTTCATTCACACTTCTTGGCTGGTTGTTGCATCTCTGTATCTCTCTGTCTGACAGGTGCATCTCTACAGCAAAACAGGCAAAAATCAGGGCAGTGCTTCTTGCTTTACATACCATTGTCCTTAAAGACATGATTCTCTGTTCCTTGGCTTTCAGCACTGAGGATAGCAAACCATGCTTTTGTGAAGGATTGTTGCTTACCAGAAGACTTTACAGCTAAAAATCACTCTGATAACTTACTTGTCTCCATTATTGTTTTGCTCACTATTTCCTCCTCCTTGATCAGCCTTCTTTAATTTAACTAAAGCTTTACAGAGAAACATCGAAGCAGATAGCACAAGGTGCAGGTCATGCTTACAAAAAGAAATAACACATATAACTCCAGCCCTATTCCCACTCACAGAACCAAGAAAAGAAAAATAAAACCAGATAAGTTGTTGTAAAAAATAGATCATATAATGAAACATGTTACCTATAGGACACTTAGATGTAATAAGCAAACATATTCCACAAATAACAATTTGTTTTCAATCTACATATAGCCAGCAAAAACCCTGATAAAGACTCAGTCATATTGATACAAAGCTCCCTATTTTACAGAAATAAATAAAATAATTACCTTAAAGTAATAGAGCTGAAGCTATACTACTGGTTTTATAAAATTGTATAATTGAAAAATGAAATCTCAAACTGAAAACAGCTCTGGGTGGGAAAGTCAAAGTCTGTATGTTTACTCTATTAGTGAGCACTGCAAAACCACAGTGTTGGAATGACTCCCAACAGCTATATTCTACTTGGACATGTGTTAAAAAAATCTGGGAGTCCACCACCTCACATTCAAAAGATTCTAAGGTCTAAATGCGTGTAAAAGTGTTAGGCATTTACAGATGCAGAGGATATTAGAGTAAAACTTATGATTATAGGAAAACAGATGTAAATAAAGAACTGGAATGGAGCTATCTCTTGTGAAAGAAAAAAAAGTAGATCCATTACTGAGGAAGGTAAGTATGGAAGGAGTACAATGTGCCAATAACAGCAAAGAGAAATTGAACAAGAAAGCAATGATAAAACAAGATGAAGAAAGTGACATCAAAATCAGGACATCCTTATGAAAATTTCAGTTTGATCTTCAGGCTTTTATGTACTTTGGTGAGCAGACAGAGAACAGACTCACAGAACAAGCCCAAGAAGTGATGATCTTCCAGTGGCCCTGCCAAAGCTGTCTGGATATGTAAATATTGATGTAAGAAGGAAAAAGATTTTATGAAGTTCATTATCAGATCACCATTTCTAATCATAATTGGATTATTATTCTGGTCTCCCTCCCTACTGGGGATGGCATGCTAGGCACATTGTGTTTTTATTAGAAACAAATTGACCAAGGAACACCCCATTTTAGGATTACAATATCTAAAATAGTCTTTAATTGCACTTCATGACAGATGAAGCTTCCTACTTTGATATTCTTCAGAATTGTTCTGGGAATTGGAAAGGTGTAAGAGCACTGAGTTGATGCCATACAGAGTTCATCAGTTCTCCAATCATATTGCTCTTTGGCTCAGGGATCCCTTTCTGCCAGCCTAGATAGACACAGCATTAAGTCTTGAGGTTCAACAAATTATTCCCTTAAAAGCAGGTTTAAATCTTCATGGTCTTGTTACACTTAGTCATGGCACCTTCACATGCACTGAGACTTTTATTTGAGCCCATAGACTCTGCAAAAAGCCCAAGCATATGTCTAAGTTTAACCTGGATTCATCCATCACTAGATATGGGAAGGACATGCCCATCAAAGGACCCAGAGGTCTACAGGAAACTGGTTCTTTGCATGCATCCTCTGCCCATGTGGTTGTTAACCTATTCTCAACCAGTGTTGGAGACCCACAGCCGTAAGTGCAGTTTTGTATAAAATCATATGTCCAATCATACACCACAATTAACTGTGGCAAGACTTTACTGCCATTTATGGACAAGATATGTGGCAGCTCCTCACAGGAGACTGCTGTAAGGGAGAACCTCATCACTACACTGGAATTAAATACTGATGGTGTATTTTATATAGATATATAAAATGTATGTAATGCATGTAAATACTGACTTAATTCTGACAGCTGAGCAGGAGAAAGTTACAATGGTGAATTCTGAAAAACTTATCTACATCTGTCTCCATTAAGACAAGAATATATTAAAATAACCATGAAAAAAGTTTGGAGAACTATTAGTGCCTTTATTATCTTTTCCCAGACTGGCAGAAGTCTATCAGGATTCCATTTCTCAAGCAATCTTAACATCAGGGAGAACCACTGAAACTAGTTGGTGATGGCAATATTAAGAATAAAGCTGCAAGGCCCAGACTCATAGCAGGACAAGAACATGGCACACACTCTGTCAGTGGCAGTCATATTGAGCTGATTCTGTCACCAGAGACAAGGACATAACACAGACAATGTGGAGCACAGTCTCCACAGCCTGTGACGATTCAGACATGACTGGAAACAATTTTACAGGTCTATTTAGATAAGGCTCATGCTAACATATTTTATTCTTGCCTCGTGCTGAGGACAATGATTGGCAGAGCTCTGCTTCCAGATCTATATCCCTTCCTGTCTTAGAAGGAGGGGATAAGTTCCTTACTGCTCTCAGGGGGGTTGTTAAGCATGTGTAGAGTTGCTAGACATGAGATAGGATCAACAAATCCCTTATTGCCTTGAACAGTATCTCCAGCAGCCAGCACGTTTATTGAAACCAGTGTCAAGCAAAGAGACTGTGGCTGAGGCCTGCAAAGGTACAGAATAACATTAAATTCTTGAAGAATGAGGGTGAAATGTGCTTTTTTATAGGCAGTGTACATCTGTGTCATTTTGTCACTTTGTGATCCCTTTTTTACATCTTCCACAAAAGCCATACATCTCATCTCTGACATCTCTAGTTTCATTGTCTTGTCAACTCATTTTTCTCTGTCCTCATGCACCATTTAGCCCTATCTCCAGCTTCCTCATATCTCCTTATGCTACATTATTTTTCTCATTTTATTGCATATTTTTCTTATATTTTGGCAGGACAGACATCTGAAATCCAGGCACAGCAGAATTCTCTATCTTTCATGCTCTGCAGTTCTGCTTTGATTCTTCAGTCTTTTTTCCTGTTTGTTGCATTTCTGTGGTTTGCATCCCTCTTTTTGTTTCACTTGTACACAGCTGGAGATAAAACCAGGCAAAATGGACAGGAGGCTCCTGTTGTGTCAATTATGAGCTTCTGTGTTGTTGCATAAGAGTCTGTGGGGTCTTGTTTGCTTGTTCCAGCTTGCTGAGTGATCATTGCAGTGATGCTCACATCAGTAATTCATCTATGCTGTGGTCAAGTTCATGGCATTCTGCAAACCAGCACAGTTTGTGTATTTAATAATTTCCCATAATAATAAAGTTCACACCAATCTTATTTTGGTTATTCAGAAACCTTCACCCACCCACACCAAGAATTATTCCTAGCAGAAGAGGAGAGTTGGGTATCCAAGAGCCAAGGGTCAAAAAAGACAGGCAGAAAGAAGGAGTCTGTCTCTTATTTCAAAGGAAACAGAACTAAAGATTTGAATCATGGAGGACATAAATATTAAATTTAAAACTGCTGTCAAGACCCATGTGTGGGCATTTGGCAACATTCAAAACTGACATTTTCCTCTTTGTTTGCAAAAGAGTTACAGAGCTCCCATCAAACTCATAATCTGATATTAAAGCCCTCTCTTGAGCCACAAGAGAAATAACTTTATTTACCCTTTGAAAAGTCTGGAGTCCAGGCTTCTGAGCAGTAGGGTGGCATATAAGAGTTGGCTGTAGCTAACTATGTCTCACAGAATTAATTTGTTACCATTAAGACTCTTCAGGCTTCTCAAAGGAGCAGGTGGTATGTTTGCATCCGGGCTCTCTAAATGCTGTACCACTGTGGAGTTTAACAAGGTAACATAAACCTGTCTCCCTGCAATATGACATTTCCAAACATCTCAAGTCAGGGCACCCTGAAATCACTTAAATTGTTCAGGGTTCAGTGAACAGATAATCAGAGATGAGTTAGTTAGGATCCTACAGTGCTTGGAAAGTCTCTTTTAACATGCAAGTCAGAAGTTGCTCTCTTGTTTCATCACGGTGTTTTTTTCCATTTCACATTTCTTTATTCCTAGAAGTTGCACACATTTAGCTTGATGTTCATCTAGTCCCTTTTCTGCAGCCCTTGATTTTTAGGTTCTTAGTAGATCAGTCATCTGTTTCCACCAAATAAGGAATCGTTCCCTTTCTGAGGCTTGGATGTAATATAACTTCCATAGATACTTTTTATAAGTCCATATTAACATGTACAAAATATCCTCATTCTTTTTTAAATTCTTTTTCAGTTGCTGTTGTCTTGCCTCTCAGAGATGACAAAATCCAACAGAAATGCCTGGACTGCCACATACCATTTTTTAGATTGCTACTGCACAACCAAATTTTTGTACCAGAAACCACATGCATTCCCTGTAGTTTCATACACAGGAACCTTCTAACATTTGTGATTCTGGTCTCCATACATTATTATTGTATTTCTTCAGTCCTTCCAGAACAGTCTTTGCAGGGTTATCTCAGCTGTCTGTAGTCCTGTTGCTAAAAGAATATGGAAAATGGGAAAATATGAAAAGCACTGATCATCAACAGGACTGATTGGGTTTTATCAGTGGCCATCAAACCTAATCAAAGCTTAAAAGGAAGAATGAACAATTTTTTACTCTACGTTTAATGGAAATCCTTGAAATCAGTTTGCCATGCAGACGCCACGATCTGCACTGACTCCTCACTTGTGTAGAGCCTCTCTGAGATTTCTTGTTAATGAAGAACAGAGCATCTATTTGGGATGCTCCATCAGTGATTGGCCCCACATTAAAGGATGATTTCCTACAGTCTGCAGTGGAAAACACATAGGGTTGCAATCAGTAAGTACAGTTAGCAAGAAGTAGCTCAGCTCAGCTTGAGAGTGATTAGAGCAAAAAGCATTAAAATTACAGAGAAACATTTGTCACACTGTAAAGAGAGTAGGTGACAGATACAGACTTCACTTTATCCAATCAAGAAAGAAGCAGCAAGGAAACAGGAAGAATGAAGGAATAGCTTGATCAGCCATGAGTTTTTACAAACGTTTAAGACAATCCCAGCATCCAAAAATGAATGAAGGATTTACCAGGTTAATCTTTAATTTCTGATATAGCATACTTTGGAATCCTATTTCATATTGAAAAGAAATAACAAGACTGACTGACATTGCTGACTGACTCATGAAAATCCTCAGGTTCTCCAGGTGCTAAAAAGCAGTGAAGTCTTAATGTTCAGAATATTGGAGGAAAGTGGATATTGCTGCTGGGAAACCCCTTTGCAAGTTTGCTCTAATCACAGCAAGCACAAATGCAGGAGGAGCAGTGATAGGTCCTAAGAGCCAGAAAGGTCTTCTCCACATGGTGTGCTGGCACAGTTGGGACTCAGCTGCTGAGCCCTTGATGTGAGTGAGGGCTTGAGAAGGCTGTCAGAAACCCCACTGAAAATTTGGAATATATATAATACTAATATTTAGAATAATCCCACACATCAGGGGCAGAAGTACACCCCAGGAAAATACAGAACTCCACCAGCAGCAGCTTGACTAAGGTTTTGTGCACACATCTGGAAGACAAATGCCCACAGAGTGATTCATGCCAGTTAAACAGCCCATCTTTTCTACATAAGTAGCACTTACTCTTAAAACCTGCAGCATATCTGGCTAACTTTATGCAGTAATATAAATCTTACCTTCATAATATGCATTCAATGAATGTCAACGCTGTCATTTCAATGGAAAAAAAAAGACAAAGATATTCCTAGGCCCATCCATTTATTCTTTGATTTGTGATCCACCTAACAGTACAGGAAGATGTTAGCTATGCTTTCCCACCAAACTGCACGTCCCTTTGGGGTAATCTAACTCACACTCCAATTCCCTACTACATACATCACTGTCCAAGCTCACTTGTGGAGAGACTAGGTGTGATTGATCTGAACTCAGAGAATTCAACTGGGATACTCAAGCACATGAGCTGGATGCCAGCCTCTGGCAAGAGGAGCTCAATGCTGGGTTAGTGTAATTGGCAGAACTCAAGGAAGAATATATTGACATGCAGACATAAAGCTGATCAAAATTCTACTGTCTGCACAACAAAGAAATGCAAACTGAGGACCTTGTGGATCCTGAATATATTTTGATGGTATAAAAGCTTAATAAATCAAGAATGAATTAACTGTAGGTGAACTATTATTCAGCATTTCTCCAAAAATCTGTATGTGTTTTTAAGAATTTGTTTGCAGAAAGGTAAGGATAAGAGTATTCCTCTCACACACTTAATTAAAATCTTTCTTACAAAAATGTATCCAGTTTGGCATATTCAAAACATCCTTTTAATTCTATGCCTAGTAGCAAAATCTTTCAAGCCAGCTGTGGAAAAAAAAATACAAGTTAATAATTGTGATAAAAATAGTTAAGTATTAAATTTTAAGACTAAGATACTTAGTTGGCAGGCAGGCATCTTATTTAAATCTGGGGTTTATGGAATATTTATGAAGGTTTTCAGGTCTAAAAAATTAATTAACCCTAACTGAAAAATTAAGAATCAAGTGTTAGAAAACAAATGAGCACACCACATGATGCTGCTCTGATAATTAGAACAATTTGTCCAGCAACAGGAATGACATAGGCATCAGCTTCTCTTCTGTGTTTTCCCAAATCACGACAAGTGGAAACTGGGAGAGGTCATCTCTAAGGGTAAAAGGAAAGACATGAGGCCCATTACTATGGCCCCAGCCTAATATCCTCATTCCAACAAGGACAAGTAGAGGATGCTTAGAAAAGGAATGTAGGACAAGTATGAAATGATTCTTCACTGCATATAACATCCAAGATGCTGTCAGTCAGGGGTTTAATATATTTTTCTGTTCTAGGACTCAGTGTTAGGACTGTTTTTAACCATTTATTTGAATGTATTCACACTTTTGACATTCCAGATACAATGTGTCAATGGATTCCAAGTCAAAGTGCCTGCATTGTTTGGAAAAAACCTCCTTTTTTGTTTGTAGTTATAATATAATAACCTTACTTCATCATTCTGCATATCATTCTTTATTCTACTGATCTATATCATGTACTGAACCTGACCAGTCTATTTCACCTTGCATCAAAAGGGAGCTGTTCTTTACCCCTGACCAGCCTCATTGGCCTCCTTCAAGCCATTTCTCAATGTATCACCTTCATTTGGAAGTGAAAGCAGCAGAACAATTTGCAGTTTTCAGGATATTGGTGCTCCTAAATGACACAGTGATGGCTTCTCCTTTATTCTCCACTTTCCCCCTAGCAGCTGGTATTCTGTTTGGGTTTTTGGCTGTGCTGACATTTTGAGCTTAGTGAGCTAAGCACAAGGACAGCAGGATCTGTGTTCTCAGGGGTGATAGCTGATTCAGAGTGATGGAGTTTGTCATTTTCCACAGGTACTATACTCACTGCTTAGCACTCAGCACCACTGGACTTCACGTGCTGCTTTAGCACGCAGGATTGTGCCATCTTTTTTTAGAGCTTTTAAGATTAGATATAAGAATTCTGCATGGTAATGTGCTGAATCCTATCACCTCTTCCCCACACCATTTGCAAGTATGCTGAGCAGAATAATCACTGAGGTAAAGTCTTTTGATTGTGAAAATTGACCACTTATTTAAAGCATTTTTTTCCTAGAATTTAATCTCCTGCTTAGAAGAACCTGTTCTTTTTCATCCCACAGCAGAGCCTCTATTGAAGACTTTACTATTAAAAGCTTTCTGAAAATGTCAGTATACTAACCAGATCACATTAATCTATATAGTCATTGAGAGCTCCGGTGACCTGCAATAGATCTGTGAGGAATGGCTTCCCTCTACAATAGCCACACTGACCCTTTCCCACTATATCATCATTATCCACGTGCCAGCTAAGCCTCACCATCCTTATTGCTTCCTTCCATCTGCTCAATTGAACATGAGACTCGCTTGGTTACTTTCCAAGACCGTTCTTAAAGACTGGTGTCACACTTGCCACTTCCCATTCCTTTGAAATTCAGCAATTTACTGATTTAGGCAGTAGATTATATCCTATAGCTTCTAGTAGAACAGCTTCATATCCAAATTCCTTTAGAACTGAGGATAAAAGTCGTCTGTTTCTGGTGGTGGCTCACTATCCGTTTCATCAGTCTGCTATAAAATCTTTGCCACGGACTCTGCTGTTGGAGTCAGTTCCTCCCTCAGCCCTGCAGTGAGCAGACCCTCTGCAGGAGTTCTGCTGCCCTCCTCTTCAGTGAAAATTGATGAAAAGAATTAATCTGTTTTCTGCAGGCTTTTCTACATTGTGCCCAAACTATCTTTTGAGATCTGACAGACTCCATGCCTATGGTGTGCTTGAAAACATCTTCTTAGATCTTACATTTCAGCATTTTTCCTCCTCAAAATCTTTCTGTGGCTTCATCTTTATCTTGTTGGAGTTTATGCTCTTTTCGCTTTTGCTGTGTGGATGCAACTTTGGATGAAGGAATCTCCATTTTCAGGTTTCTCTGTAGGATCTGTAAAATCAGCTTGTCAGACCTTGAAGTTGCTTTGCTTTTGCTGGATAAGAACTGCCTGAGACCATCAAGAAGATACCAGAAAATTTTCTTCTTCCTTTTCATAGTCTCTATTGGTTCCCATCCCTGATTGTAATGGTAAAGTAGATGTTATTAATATAACATTATGCTACAATGACTTATCCTACCTCTGTTTTAAAAAAGTAATAATGTATCAAATACAGTAGGACAATGCATTTTCCTTTTCTCTTTGACAGCTTTATTTCACATATACATGGATTATTTTGCAGCAATGTTGTGAAAGGCACCAAGTGTACTCTAGTACCAGAAATCCATTTTGCTGTCTTTTCAGCCCTCATGACTGAAAACTCCTTTTTTCCCTCTTGTACTCCCCACTCTTTGCAAACAATCAGGCATGTACATTTTCCTCTTTCCAAGATCTCTTTCCCAAATAGCACTACTGTTTCTCTCTCTCAGGAAAAGGTGAAAAAGTAAAAAGCAAAAAGCTGGAGCTGCTGCTGAGGAGTGGTGGGAAGGCCTTTTATTTATTCTGCACCATGTCCTCTGGCCCCTCTTTCCCCCTTCTTTTGGGCAGGAGTCAAGACCATCTCTCTGTGGGAACAAAAGGCCTGGCATTTCCAGGAGTAAGAAGCCACAGCTGCTTAAATAGCTGGTTAGCCATAGAAAAAAACACTTCAAATTTTTTCACTTCAAACTTTAATGTGGGTGGTTCAAAAGTAGCATGGGACACATTATTGTAATTCTCCTAGAGATACCATGTCTTCTGCTAAGACATCCAAGCTCACACACCTAAAATGCACTGGAGGGAGTCCAAGATTACCAAAAGCCCACAGCTTTGATCAGGCTGTGTGTTATACCTGGAATTTCCAGGCAGCACACATTCTCTGCTGTGAGATTTGCACAGCACATACCCAGCCTGTGCCTAACTCCAGGCAATGACACTTGAGCTTGACAGTACTTGGAAATTCACCCAAATAGATACTCTGGAATTGCCTTTTGGTCTCCAAGTACTGAGAATTTTTCAGCCTTTCGGGCCAATTGACAATAACAACCTCAACAAATAACATGTAAAATTGTTTCAGTTATAAAAATAGAATGCCCACATAAAAATAATTAAATGTGATTTGTCTCTTTCCTGAGGTTTAATTATAAAACGCATTTATAAAATGACAGATACCAATTCCCCCCACACAAATCATTTGAGGCTGCTTTTATCATTAGATTTCACATGGACTGAAAATGTGCATACGCAATTAATTTAATTTCATGCAGCTGGGAACCATACACCTGCTTAGAGACTGTTCCTTACGCACCAACAGAGACAAACGTACACAAGGCTCTCATCCCTAGTTTGAAAGAACACTCAAGCAAGGAAAAACCTCTTTACTACATTAAAGCTATATGTGTTTCTCTTCTGGTTCACCCTGTTTCTGAAACCCTGTTTGTGTGTATGGTTGGCTTTTTTTAACAAGACCAGTAATAATTGCTTTAAAATATGGTCAGAGCCAAACAAAGGCTCTGCAGATAAACCCACATGTACTTAAGGCACTTTATTCTAATTATTTGGAGAAGCTTTACAATTTTCTTTCTAATTAACCTATCAATAGTGATGTTACTTAAACATTCCTTAGGAATATTATCTTTTCATTATTGCCAGAAAACACGTTGCCCAATTTTATAGCTCAGTTGTTCTTACACATGGATGGAGCATCTGAATTAACTTGAACTGAAACAGATTTTGTAAAGAAACACTTTCCATACACACAAACTACTTTCATAATTGCATTTAAATCATTAATATTCAAATTTCAAAGCATTAAGGGGATGAAGCATTCAGTGTTTACTTTGTGTTTGCACATTGTAAGAATATAATAGAGGAGCGTTCTGCTTACCAAGTGGCATTGGGTTAGGAGGAGAACCAGCAGGTTTGGGTAGGTATTTATCCCAAACATGGAAACTCAGCAAGGGTCATATCCTTCAGGAAGAAAGAAACACAATACAAAGCCAATGTGAATAAAATTTCCAGGTTCATAGCTGCAAAGAACATGTTTCTTCAGAATAAATACAGCTCGGGCAGCAGCCAAGCAAGTTTCGAGGCTGTCTTGCCAACACACTTCACCCTTCAGCTGCTGAGAACATCTGGAGAACATGGAGGTAAATCACTCCTGCTTGTAGTCTTTGCTGAAGACCACCTGGAAGGTTAAAAAGCAGAGCTGATGCCAGCCTGGGGAGCATCCCACATGCAGGGCGTGCCTGTTGGGACTGGGAAGGTGTACATGTGTCTGTGTCACATGTTTAAAGAAACATCAAGAACTGGAAAAAAGAGGTCTGCTGCCTGATGAGAATGTGGAGATGGCTGAAATATTCAGTGTGTTCTTTGTATCAGTCTCCATTGAGATGTTCACAAAAACATCAACAAAGAAAATAGTATAAATCAGAATAAGGAGAAAACTGCTTAAAGCATACTTAGATTCAAGTTTGCAGAACTTGCTGATGTTCATGTATGCTCAATTACTAAGGTAAGTAAATTTATAGACATAATTATTAGTAATTATGTCTAACAATTCATGGAGGACAAGAAAGTTAGACCAGAGAAAGCAAAACATATACCCTATTTTTAAAGCAAATTAAAAAAAAATCCTTTAATTTTTGTGCTCAGAAATAATCTGTGACAAGTTACCAAAAAGTTGAGAACATTCACTGGCATGTGAATTGTGGAAAGCAAATCTTGTCACACCAGTCTAATTTTCCTTTCTTATGTCTGATTTTCATTCTTATTTCTAAATAAGAAAAAGGAAAAAGGGGGAGGAGAATGTACAATTTTCCTTTCATCTTTCAACACTACCTTCTATGAAATTCACATGAAAAGGTTGAGGCCCTAGGTGGAATCTCTTTTAACGTGGTTACTGTCAATAATTCCTCCCAAAGGCTGCTCTGAATGATTTGCTCCTTAATAGTAATTACAAATGTAGTTCTGAGGTGTCTCGGATGAAACCAACCCAGTTCAATATTCCATTAATAATTGGAGACCTACTGATAAAAATAAAATAGAATTTGTTGATGCCAGTATGTCACTATTCACAGGGAGTTTAAAAAGACTTTGAGAAACAGACTGTTTCAAAACAAAAATTTTGTACTAAAGCAGTCAATCTGATAAAAGTCACAGAGGTGCACAGTGCTCAGTTTAGGGCAGAGAAATCAGATGCACAATGACAAATGTGAGATAACTGCTCAGAATCCAAACTGACCATGGGTTGCAAATCTGATGTGTTATAAAAAGGCAAAGAATTTGTTCTGTGAACATTATTAGTAAATGTGGAAAGAATGTTATCATTTTGATCTGTTCTACCTACCCTTCCACGTTCATAATATCTTCAGTTTGGACACTGTGAACAGACATGGAAGGCTCCAGAATAGAAGTGTACAGAAATGCTGTGTGGTATAAACTGCAGGAATCATCTTTTGATCCTAAAAGAGAAATGAGGATCCCATGTAACAGACACTGATTTTATATTTCCAAATACCTCTGGCCTCACTTTGGTGTATCTTCAATATGTGGGTATATCTAAGATCCTCTTTAAATATGACTTGATTTAGAGAAGACAGAAATAACTCCACAAATCTAAAATTTATTCCAGAATAGAAAAGTTAAGGGAAAAAGCATATTTGAATGCCTGGACAAAGAGAGCCCATACAGCAGGGTTTTGTTCCATGTCAGCCATAAGAAAATCTACACCATGGAGGGAAAGGAAGGGAAGGTTATCAAGGTTTAACTGGAGGAGAAAAACAAGAATTGTTCCTTACTAACACATGGGAAACAGCTCCTCAGCCAAGGTTTTCTCTTTTGTATGAATTTCCAGATATGAGTGCAAAGCCTAATTGAAGCTTTTCTCGAGGTAAGGGTGTTGACAACTTTTCCTTGTTGTTTTCTCATCTTATCAGAGTTGGGCTTGTGCTGCAAAGGCAGAATAATTCAGCTGTACATCAGTCAGCCACAAGACACAAAAGCAAGGAACACAATTAACCCACTGCTCCTGCAACTATTCATTATAGCTCTGGTCTCACCCTTTCTGATGTGGATTTCAGAGCACCTAATTTTTGCCATCTTGTTTCTCTCCCCTCCTTCAGTCACATAACCAAGATGCTAGCCTTTTTTAAGCTTTCTCAAGTTATTTGCATATAATATTTCAGAAGAAAAGGAAATATCAAATCAACTACAATATTTTATAATGAAAGAAAATACCAAATGAGCCACGTGCTGCCTACAGAGAGAAAAATTGTGAATTCACAGAAATACAGAAAAGGTTACATTAATACAAGATAGCTCCTGCATAGTGACCAGTGAAAACAGAAGGAAGGCAAACAGCAAGGGAAAACTGTGACATTAACTTAACCTTTTTACATATTAAACTGTATTAAAATATTTCTGTCTGTCTGCTCTGGAGTGCAGAGGATTTTATTTGAAGGACTGTACATTCCCAAGCAGCTTTCAGTACTAATTTTAAAAGCTATTCATCAAGGAGTGTTAAAAACACCTCTTCCATTTGATCTAATCTGGCACTTCTCTCAAGACATGCTAAAAAGAACATTTTAAATACCTTCTGCAAAATATGGTCTACCCAGGCAATGTTTCACAAAAAAAAAAAAAAAAAAACCTGTCCTCAAGCATACTGAAAATCTGACTTTACTTTTACAGGACTTCTATGGGGTTTAATTGTTTCATGACATTTAGAAACAGCTTTTCCCAAAATCATTGAATTTTTTCTGTATTTGGCCTGACTGATATCTTTGTGGGGATGCTACAAATCCATCTTCTGTCTGTGTTACAGGCATGGTAACACAGATTTTTCTCTTTTTGCTCCAAGAGTGTGAACCAACAGCATTCTCCAAAAGTCTGGGGGATGCAGAGAGCCCTGTATGGCCAGACCTGGGGGAGATCTCACCATGATCCAGAGAGCACCTGTGTTGTGTGTCAGTGTGGCCTGAAGGCTGCCAGAAATATTTTAAATTTTTCACTGCATGGTACAACCAGATGAATTTTTTTTAGAGAGAAAATCAGCTGAGGAAGAAATTTGCACTTCAAAAATAATCCTGCACAAAATAATTCTGATTTTTTTCCCGCCACTGTTAATACTGCAGCATTTACAACGAGTAATAGCAAAGCTAATAGGTTTTATTTGGATCAATGGCTTTTTAGTTACACAAAGTATCAGCATAGATTGCATACAGGATCCTGGGATGATGCAGCTCCTATTGACAAAATATTAATTCTATTAATTCCTATTGAGAAACACTGTCACAGCACTTCTATTAGCATTCTTTGCATCTCTGAGCAAAAATAAGGACTAGATAACTTCTTGACATCCTTTCTAGTTTTCTTTGTTGCTAGGAGTTGTATTGACATTTCATATTGTGCACATTTATTTGGTAAATATTATATTTCAAACTCAGGAAAGAAGGAAAACCTCAGAAGGATTACACTTTGAGCTGACAGAAGTACAATTGCAGGAAAGAAAACATACAAAATAGAATGTATTTCAATGTCCAAGGCCAGCTAAGAGCTGGTTTTGTTAAGACAGTCTTGTAAGAGGGAAAGGAAGTGTGTGTCACCTTTGAAGTCTGTATCATCTCTTGTCACGGACACATTTAATGAAAAATCCTTTCCTTAGGATTTTTCCTCCTGAGAAGCTGAGAGGCCTCAGGAACAAAATGTAAACAATGATTATCTGCTGCTGTGGGATGCAACAGGTGCATCTGGGATTGGTCTCATGTGGTTGTTTCTAATTAATGGCCAATCACAGTCAGATGGCTCAGACTCTCTGTCCGAGACACAAGCTTTTGTTATCATTCTTTCTTTTTCTATTCTTAGCTAGCCTTCTGATGAAATCCTTTCTTCTATTCTTTTAGTATAGTTTTAATATATATCATAAAATAATAAATCAAGCCTTCTGAAACATGGAGTCAGATCCTCGTCTCTTCTCTCATCCTAAGACCCCTGCAAACACCATCCCAATCTCTTGTCTAGGATGTGTAGGCACTGTTGTTTTAGTGTGGTGGAAACACTGTGAGGAAGCTGGAGGTGCCCAGTGAGGCAGGTAAGATCCTGCTGAGCAAATGTGTTCCTCTGGCGCTGACAAATGGGTGTGCTGCCCCACTCACTGAGACCCTCCTGCCCTGCTCTTGGCTGCCATCCCCTGGGCCTGCGCCTCTACCAGCCCCTGGAGATCACCCCTGCTCCTGGGTTTCACTCGGGCTGCCCTTCCAAGGGCACAAATCCCAAAGGCTTGGTGCTGCTCACGTGTCACCTCTCTGTGTGCTGGTTCCAGACTCTCACCAAGGGGTCTCACAGCACTGAAGGCTGTGCAGCGCTGCTCCCTACACTGCTCTGAGCTGTGCTGACCAGGCACAGCAGAAAGCAACTGCTCCCCTGCTGAAGGAGAAGGCTTCCAGCATGGAAAGCCAGCCAAAACCAAAACATGCAGGCTGGAGGCAAAGCCAAGCAAGTTGGGGTGGATGGGATGTGCAGACATCAGTGCCACATTTAACTGCTGTAGAAATAGAGCAGAAAAATAATAATGAAGCCAGCTCTAACTGGAAATCTGGCCAGGAGATGAGTGGCAAAAATCCATAATCAGAACCCTGGAGTCAGCTGCTCTAACTAGACAGTTCAGCCACAGGCTGTGCTTACTCCCAGCAAAAAGCTCCTGTGGTAAATGGTTCAAAGCATGCTCTTTGAACCCCAGCAAACCTGCTTGTCCTGTGTCATAGCACTGACCTTTCTTTGTTAACAGCGTGCTGCATAACAACTCTTAATTTGGTCTGAAACTTTACTACCCAGGTTTGGAAATTCAAATGAAGGAAGTTTCTATTTGTGCTTTGAACCTCTCTTTTCTCCATGAAAACAGCAAGTGCAACAAAGTTCTTCTCAGGCTCACCCAACTCTGTGTGTTACAGAATAGCAGGGAAAATGTTCCAGTGATTCCACCACGTCAAGCAATTCAACAAAGCCTCTTATGTGCTGAAGATGTGAGCAGGTTACAAAGGCATTGCACTGATTTCAGCAGAAGACAAGCAGCATTTGATATACCATATTCAGAATCCACTTTGGAGGTTATTTGATCTGCCAGTAATATTCCTCAGATAGACAGGAACAAATTTTCCTTGATGTGTCTGTCTGTCATTCAAGTAACCTGTGATCCATTGAATATGTCTCTTCCTGAAACACTCATTTTACTGCAATTCTGTCTGACTCGATATTCTTCTTACCTGACAGGTAGGAGATCAAATAATTGAAATCAATGGAGAAAGCACAAGGGACATGACACATGCCAGAGCAATAGAGCTAATCAAGTCTGGTGGCAGGAGAGTGCGGCTGCTGTTGAAACGTGGGACAGGCCAGGTCCCAGAATATGGTGGGTTTTCATCTTTACATTTTTATATGTGCATGACTCTATACAAATTAACTATAATGCTTTTGAATTAAGTAGCAGTTGCAGATATTTATATATTGTAATTTCCTGGAGCACATTAAGTATTGCCTTAAGTGCTTACCTGTGATGGGGTGGACTTACTCACGTGTGTACATTGCTGTCATCTACTGCCCTCCCAACACAGGCAGTGGCTTCTAAGGTGTGCATTAGAGGAAGCACTACAAACCTCCTAGGGGACATCTCTGAGCGTGCTGGGAGTTGCTGATTTGCCCATGAACTCTTATTTTCTTCCTTTATTGGAATTTCTTCCTTATTGGTACTTCTCTGCACATTTTGAGTCACAGCAGATGATCTTGTTGCCATGCCATTGACTGGCTCAGGTTGGAACTCTAAGCATTGTCAAGAATGTACTCCTTTCTTTAACAACTTCACCCATTGTATTCTCTCTGACAAAATACATGGATGATCAATTAGAAGTCAGTTATTATTTTAAAACATGAGATTTTGCTCATTGTGGCAAGAAAACAGGATCCATTCTTCTTATATTTTGTTTCAGAGAGATTTCTGGGACTTTTTAAATATTTCAAACAGTGTGAGTCATTTAGACAATATAGAAACCTTATTTCATAACTGAAATGACAAAAATTAAGAAGAAATTATCCAAAGGTAATTTCAAAGATAAAGATTTTTTTTTAAAAACCAAAATCAGGGCTTACCATATGGTATGGTGTAACAATTTCATGTATTTTCATAAGTTCTATGATGTGCACCCTGGACCTTAAATCTCTCAGGAAAAGGGCTGCTTTTTAATGAAAAGTCCTTAACTTATTTATGCTATGAGGTCCAAAACTCTATTAAACTTTTTTACTTTTACTTTTGAAGTTCCAGAATGCCTTCCCATTAGAATCAGAAATTACAGTCACATAAAAATTCAAATACTTAGGCTTAACTATAGGTTCAGGTGAGCCTTTGTTGCCAACATAAATTCAATACCTCTGTTAAAGTCAGCTGCACTGAAAGTCAATTCTTTCCCAGCTGTCAATACACAAGGTAATTGCACTATTTTCTTCTCTAAACAAGAGCTAATTCTATGGCTAAACCAATACTCAAGACAGTGTGTGCTGCATTTTTTACAACTTTCAAGAACTTCTGGAATAAAGGCAGAAAAGATGGGCCATAGCCCACCCATCTGGTAATAAAGTTAGTGATTTATACTTTTGGTGAGTAGAAACAAAGCCAAAATGGCTATCAGGAGCTCTGATAAAATCACAATAAGACATTTAATATCAATTTCAACTAGCATGCAATCCTTTCAGAGAGACCTCAAACAGAAATTCAGAAATTCAGAAAATCACCTCCAAAACTGTTTTATGGGAGAGGTGCATCATTTTTAATGAAAGAACAAACAAATGGCCAGGACCAATGCAGTGGCACTAATCCTTCTCAAACAGCAGAACCATACACCAGCAGTCCTCTGCTTCCTCAGAAAACAATTGAATCTAAGGTAGCCCCAGGAGGCTACAATGAGCAAAGAATCAGTTGCAGTTCAGACCCATTCCAAATCTGAATTTCTTAAGGTCCCAGTTCCAAATGACACTTAAATCCAAAATGAATTTCCATTATTTATATAATCTTATAAAATCGTACATTATTCCAGTAAAAAAAAAAAATTAAAACCAAACAAACAAAAAAACCCCCACACAAACACAAACAAAACTTCGTTGTAAGTATCATTGATTTAGGAAAACAAATCTTCCAAAATGTGCCCAAGTCTTCCACAGAAGATGATGAGTAGAAAATGCATATAAACCAATAGAAATTAAGACACAGCTTTTAGTGCTAAGAGAAAGGAACAAGGTGACTTCACAGTGTTGTCTAAAGCAAAGCTTGCTATTTGAGAAGGCATTTGGAATACTTAGCATTAGTTGTTTAAAAATGCAGATTACTGAGAAATAAACCTTGCTACAAAGAAAATTCATCAAATAAATGCTTTTTAGTCAGACCATTTTTCAAACTGCGTCTCCAGCTTGCAACTTTACACAGGAGGAGATCTAAGTAGCTGAGCTTGAAAAGCCCTTTTTTCTACTGTGCTGAAAAAGGAGTAAAAGTGTTCAGGAGTTACTTCATAGTGTACAAACAGCGTGCAGAAAGCATCACAGCCAAGGATAACATCTGCACATCTGCAGTTCTTAATCTGTGCTTTATGCAGGCAGAGAAGTGTTAGAATTGTATCCAGTCTGGAGGGGGAATGGAAGCAAAATAAGAAGATGCCTGTTGAAATTAACAGAGATAATTAAAGTCCTCCCTAGTCATTTCCCAAAGGTGTAAGATGTAGTCTAAGAACAAACAGAAGGTGAACCTAAATTCCAACAGCAGCCTGCCTAGGAAGTTAAAAACAAAAATTAACAAGCAGAACCAATTAAAATGGGAGGCCATGTCTCAAGCAGGCCACATCTCAAGGTTAAGTCATCATGATGCAAAGAACATCTGTCAGAGACCCCCAGAAACATCTTTTCCAAATGTAAAACTGAATGCAGAGAAGATGTGACAGTAGGCTTGAGGACAAAGTGGTCCTGAGGACAGCAGATAGTCAATATTTAGTAACTCCCTCTTCCTTCAACCAGAATTTCACAGCTGAGATGTAACAAGACTAATTGGAGCTCTTTTTACTGAAATAATCAGGGTTTTTTTTAAGCAATTACATGCCAGAAATATTTCTTATACTCATCAGGATCCAGCTGTGGAGAGCATCATGGGAAATAAGACTTGGTTGAGTATAAAAATGCGAGTCTGGAGGACAGAGCTGGTATTGGGGCTGCAATGGTGGTGTCCAGCAGAAACCTAGGGATAAATATAATAACACAAGTGTGCCAGGGTCCTCTCCTGGATATTCTCTTTTAGTCCCTTAGAGGCAAAATGGTCAGGAACTTCCTAAGCCAGGTTTAGTAATGCTGTGCTTTCCAACAGCAGCAACACTGATTCACAGCACTAAAAAGGAGAAAACTTATCTAGAGCTACCTAAAAAAGGCAGCCAAGAGATTGTCTTCAGCCTTCAATTTCTTGATTTTCCTTGTGTTTTAAACTCCATTGCAATGTTTCTGTTAGCACAAAATATGTTGGCATGTACTTATGTGCAAGAAATGTCAGTGTTTGAATGATCCTGTGATTGACATCTGTAAAAGCAGTGTTAAGGAAAATTCATCAATAATAAGAAAGTGATTTGTGAAAGAAAAGGATGTGTACTGAAAAGAAGAAAGCACTTAGTGAAGAAACAAAGAGTAAGCTGCTGAGAGGGTGTGAATCTCCTGAATGAGTTATGTCAGTTTATACTGCCTGGAAATCTGTCCATTTGAAATCTTGAAAAATTCTGGCTGAGCTGAAGCACTCTTCAAACCTAGGGTAAGAAATAAAGTGTGCTGTGAATGCATCATTTATCTCCATTCCAGCTGCTGATTTTGCTTGAAAACAAATGCCAGAGATCCCAGCCCATTTCATAGGCAGCAATCCCCTTGTAGCAGGCACAGAATGTAAGCAAAGGAGCTCGGATATGATTAGTGCTCCAAAACTACAGCTGATTTCACAGCAGGGTGCTACAAAAGAAGTGTTGAAAACAGGTGTTTTATCACCCAGCATCTCAGAACATGTTTGCTGAGGACAAGGATAGCCAGAGGAGCCGTGCTTCTGTGGGAGGTGAATTGTCACAGCTCATCCTAACCCGAAGAGCATCAGCATCATGTTTCATAGGAAATAGTCTGCCAGCTGAGTGCTCCAGAGAACCAGAAAGTCATAGCAAGAAATCATATTAATGTGCAAGAAAGCCTAGAAGTACTGCTGGGAATCCTGATCCCAAAAAGCACTTCATGCCACAGGACACGAAACCCAGAGTCATCACTGCAGAACTGAGCACTTCTCCCACCAGCTTAAAAACAATTTGAATAAAGTGATGGATGAAGACATTTCTTGAAGTGGCTGCTTAATTTCCCATATGGGCACCTACCTGAGGGGTCACTGACTTCAGCAGGAGCTGCTGGGTGTGCAGCAGCTCTAAAAATCTGCCTGTTCACACTGTGGGAGCCTCATTACAGATGGTTAAGTATTTCAGGCCTAAGCCAGAGCTATAGGAACATCATGAGAAGATGCATAGCTAAACACTGGGACAAAGTATCATCCTCAAAGGCAAAATGCAGGAAAACTGTTCACAAAATCCCTAAATGGTAACGTTCAAGAGGAAGTAAAGCTGACAAATCAGTCCCTCCACCCAGCTGTGAGTTCTGCAAGAAGCAAGTTACATCTAATGATTGATGAGCCCCAGAAAACTGCAGTTTTTGTGGGAACACCTAGTCCTTCCTCTAGATGACTTTGGAGGAAGTTCCCTAGGAAAGCCTGTGGTGTTTCACTCTCAGTCTCAGCTGCAGTCTTGGCAGCTTTATTTTTTCCTGGCTTACCGCTCCTGGCTTTTCCTGACTGGAGATTTTATTACTCACAGTACATTAAAATATGTAAGTTCCTAGAAGTTCCTGAAAGCAATGAGTCTTACAATCAAATGTAAAGGTGGAGAAGGCTGAGGCAGGTTAGCACCTGTAGGTGGATTCCATCCCTCCAGCAAGGCACAAGCCCCTGGCCCAGTTGTTTTCTCTCTGGTAGTGCAGAGGAAGCAAAAACACTGAATTTCACCTGTAAGGTACATCTAAACTAATAATAAACAAACTAATTTGTTTCTGTTCTACATCTGGGACTACAAAATCAGGTTTGATATAAGGTTTCTATTAAGTTTCACTTTGTTTAATTTGCTTAAGAGCTCCTGCAGGAAGTTATAAATTTTAGAGACTCCAGCCCATTTACACTGAGATTTTGGAAAACTTTTCCATTGCTCTATCTTGGACATGTGGATCTGGCCCTGAGCATTGTAGGTCACACTGTGATGTGACACTAACAGACACACAGAGCTGTGGGAACTGGAACCACTGAGGTTTGGAGAACAAGGAATCTGCATTGTGTGGTGATGGTTGGTGCTTTATGGATCTGCACAACGATGGTTCCTTTCCCTCTCTTCCCCTGCTTTGTTTGGCTTTCTTAGAAGACATGTCCTGGGGGTGGATTGTGTATTTTTGGAATCTCCGTTTCTTCACACATTGCCAAATTGTGTGCACAGCTCACCCCATGGGCTCATTACACACAGGTGTTTTACAGAACTATAGTTTAGATTCAGTTTGGGCTGTTTAAGGGAGGAAGATTAAAGTGTCAGTATATGCAAATTGCTGGTTAAGAGATAAAAGCCACAAGTTATTTAGCAATAAGTAATTTTTAAAGGCCTTGAAGAAACTCTCATATCCTCCTTCAGCACCCCCCCAGCAAAAAAAAACCAAAAAATGTCAGAGTTGATACCAATACAAGGATTTTTCATACAAGTAAATTGGCACAGTTCTTAAATGCACTAAACCCTTTGCTTTTGATTTGTTATGACTCCTTCAGGAAGCACCTCAAGATGTACTCCATATCCATAGACCAGGTGAATCTATGTCCTGAATATATATGTACAGTAGTTTCAATAATCCACTAATATTTAGACTTACAGCATGCCTATTTGTCTTAGCTTTACAGAAATACTTCTTTCCTGTTACATATAAGCTTTTCTCTCAGTTGTTCTAAACTTACTAAGAATTCTCTGCTCTAACAATAGTAAAAATGTCTGTATGTCACTGGTTCTGTTAATTCTAATGATTGGTCCTAGGCTGTTCCTCCCCTTCCTTTAGGAATGGTACCTTCCAGTCTCTCCATGTGCATGAAAAGTGACAAGCATGGGTCCCCATATTTCTACTTATTGGGCCACCCTAAAGACACGGTTTGTAAACTCTGCATGTATATTATCTTTCTAATACACTTTGTTTCTCACAACTGTTTAGAGAGTATTTTCCAGCTTCTTCTTACATGCTAGCTCACTTAATAGTTTCTACAGTATTCAACTTTTCTTTCATAACTGATTATCTAAGACATCACAGCAGCTGTGCATACTACAAATGTATTTTAATATCTTAAATGATGAGTTTTGCATGTTATACTGCTGCTAGTGCATAGGTCTGCTATATTTCCACTTTTTCTCATGACAAAAATTTATCTTTTGAATATGCCTTTTCAGGTAGAAAATCTTGAACTTCTGAGTTTAACCTGTAATTTTCCTCATTTTTATGGCACTTGGCTTGCAAAAATATTAACAAAATGAAGGTGGAAATTAGGTGCTGATCTCAAACAATATTTATATGCAGCCTCTTAAAGAAATAACAAATGTAAAATTGAACACATTTTGAAATGTGCTGTTAGGCAATAGTCATTTATTAAACCCTGTGGTTATGCTGAATTTACACAAAGCTCTTTGCTCTCAATTTTCCAGCAATTTTCTTCAGAGAATCAGATCCAACTGCACAGATTGTTCAGATGCATCCAATTTGTAATATAGAGTCAGGGCCCAGATATGATACCTGGAAAGCAAAGGAAAAGAAAAAATTATTTTTTCTATTTTCCTATTGATTGCTGTCATCACAGCAAACTCAGCAGTGTCCAGATGCACCCAGCTCTGTCTGCTGCTGACTTTGCACAGTGCAGAACATTTGCTGCAATTGCAAGAACAGTCTCACACATTGAAGCAGACAGATTGGGAATGGAAAGGGAGCAATATCCAGAGATGTTCTTCCAGCCCTCGGGCTTCTAGAAGCTCCTCCAGTGTGATGCTCACAGAATTTCTGCCCCTAGCAGAACTAAACTGGGCTTAAGTTATCAGTCTTGTGCATGCAGATTCAGGTAATCCAACCAGTGTGTTTCCAGTTGGAGTTTATTTCCAGTCTGTGTTGATAAATAAGATTTTTTTTGAACACAGACACTTCCATATGCTTTTCTGCTGCAGAGCTGGACAGTTCTAGAGGATATTTGGAAATGTTCCCATGTGTTTCAAGTGTGTATGTCACCATCAGAGACCTCCTAGCTGCAAAGGTCCTGCATCATAGAGAAATGTTAATTCCACCATTCCTTGTATTCTCACCTTGCCTCTGTTTAGTTCTTCACTGAACATAGCTCAGAGAGGTTAGATAGAGGTTAGAGGTGAGATATCCAGGCTGGCATTAAGGCCATTTTTCAAGTCCCAGTGTTCAGCTCAATGAACTGCAGTTCCAACACAAATTCTACATATTTATACCCTGAACTTTTTGGGCATCATCTTTATTTTTCCTCCTACAGAAAAACATACACAGGAAATAAGTATTTTTCCTGAAATAAGTAGAAATGTAAATACTCTATAAATATAGCTAAAGTCAGTTTTGCAGTCACCCAGCTGTGAATGGTTCTCATCTATTTATTTGGCAGGAAATGTTGCAACAGAATTTTTTTCTCAGTATAATGTATCCAGAAAATCAAAAGAACTTCATTCTGGTCAACACCAAAACTGAAATACTTGCTTGATAAAAAAGCAATGTCGTGTCAAATTAAAATATGTTTGTTATAAAATGTCTCCATTTCAGGTATTTTTAATGAAAGAGTTTGGAGGGGAAGAATTTTCCTAAAGAGCCCATTTTGATGGGGCTTATCCCAACCAAAAGTGTGGCTGTGCCACCATTCATTAGATCCCTGAGCAAGGAGTCAAATTTCCTGAAGCAGAACGGATAAATTGACCATTCTAGTATGCCTTAGGAGAGGCCTTACCATAACATCATGGAGCAGTCTGTTATAAGACCTCATCTCACAGGAAGGATTTTTTTCCCTTTTGTATAAATAATCACTTCTGGAAGGTGATCAGCAGCCTGACTGGAATTTAGACACAACAGGGATGGTTTGAAAGGTTCCTGCAGATCAAGTGATACCTGCCTGTGCTTCCTTGCACCATGGGTTTGGCAGCCCTTTCTAGTGACCACTGCATTCATTTTTGCAAAAAATAGATTAAAAATTGGGAGCTTATACTGTGGGGTGATTGTTTGAATACAGTTATATCCCTCAGAAGATGCCAGTTTGCAGTCTGCTACAAACTGATTTTTCTAGTTCTATTAGAATGTCTGAAGCTTTTACATTTGTCTAATAAATGGCTAAAGCACCTTGGCCTATACTTTGAAGCCAGATACTCCTATCTGTTCAGAGTACTGATCAGATAATCCAGTTCATCTCATTTTTAATGCTCATTTTATAAATCTCCAGAGCTGAGGTTGGGTGTTATTTGAAACTTGAACTACCTCATATATCATTTATCTGATGTGAGTGCAAAAATCAATAGTCATTTTGGAAAAGTGCCCTTTCTGCCTGTGACCACCTTGGTGGAACTGCAAACATTCATTCATATTCCTGCTGCATTTCCAATACCACTTTCTTATTTCTAGCAATACCAACTTAATTTCAGGAACCTGTGGTGTGTAAAAAAAAAAGACTAAATGAACCAACATACTGGTTAATAAAATTGGTCTAAAACCATCAGGCAATTTGAATATGGGCTCCCAAAGGTTCTAGAGTGTTTTATTGCTATGGGTAAAAAAACTATTCAAGGGCAAAAATTAATATTAAAACCTGCTTTACAAACATGTCTTTAGTATTTAATAAATATGTAGCAGCTGGCAGGAAAGTAGAACGTCCTTCTATTAAATAACAGTGGATGTGTATGTATAAGTGGGTGCATATAGTTATTTCTGTCTTATAGAAAATTTGTTTCAAAAGATATGCAGAACTTTATCCCTTGATATAGAAATAGAAAACACAGTCTTGAAAGAAAGAGGGACACAGTTCTTTCAGTTTTCTGGCAATGACTTTGAGCTTCCAGGAAGGCAATACCTCACTTTTTAAATGCAAAAATACGAAGTCCTAAACATTGCTTTGGCAATTTCACTCCCAGTGGATTCAGGCCAGTCTAGCTGAATAGTTTAACCCAGGCTTCCCCCATCTGTGTAACAGGGATAGTAATGTTTACTTACCCATCTCATGGGAGTGTTATGGGGATTAATTATTTAATGCTTGAGAAGCACTTTAAAGATTAAAATTCCTAGTTGACTATTAAGTATTATTACTAAAGCAGAACCTTGCTAATCCACACCAAAATTGGCAGTGTCCCCCCATATCTGAGCAAAGATTTATTAATAAGGTTGTTGAGCAAGTTCTCTTATAATTAAAGCTTCATTATTCTAATATAATATTCTGGAGCAGATTTACTAATATGGTGTAAAGTGTAGATAATTACAGCTAAACTCCAGCGAATAAAACAGATGAACAAACATTATCCCGGGTTTGGTTCACATAAACTGGCAAGCAGACTTCCCAAAGAAGGGCAAAGTTCCACCCATAAATCTTTTCCTAATGCTTATTTGTGGTGTTTGTGAGGTCCCCAGGACGAGGTGAGAGGTGAGAATCTGGGTCCATGTTCTCAGAATGCTGATATATTATTCTATTCTATTCTATTCTATTCTATTCTATTCTATTCTATTCTATTCTATTCTATTCTATTCATTATTATATTATGCTATACTAAAACTATACTAAAGAAAGAGAAGGATACAGACAGAAGGTTACAAAGAATGATAATGAAAATTCATGACTGCTTCCAGAGTCCCAACACAGCTGGACTGTGATTGGTCATTAAGTCAAAAAAATTCACATGAAACCAATCAAACATGCATCTGTTGGATAAAGAATCTCCAGACCACATTCCAAAGCAGCTAAACACAGGAGAAGTGAATCAGATTATTGTTGTTTACATTTTTCTCTGAAGCTTCTCAACTTCCCAGGAGAAGAAATCCTGGCGAAGGGATTTTTCAGAAAATTTCACGGTGACACTTATTTCATGGCTCCCTGTATTTCCATCCAGTTGACAATACTGGAAGATCAGTGTCCAAAATAGAGAATCTGAGAGAACACAGCCATAACTCTGTCTCCACAACATCAGTTTTTCCTTTCCTCATGTAAAATAGGAAATCAGTAACCCTGACTATGTCTCTGCAGTTTGCCACAGGACTAAGTCCAATCCTCTGCTGTTGCAGCACAATATCCCAGAAAATTCCTCTCCTGCTGCTCATCTCACATTTCTCTTCATTTGCCACAGGCCCCCAATTAGTAACAAGACTAGCATCGTTGCCACTTGTTCCTCCTCAGAGCTATCTTCCCCACATATCTGTGATGGTATTTTTGCCACAGGGAACTGGGGACCCAAGGCAGCAATGTGGAGGCACACAGGAATGTTCCTGTATCCTGCATCCTCTGTCAAAGAGCATTGCCAGTGGCCTGACTCTGTGATGTTCAGGACTAAATTAAGCTAACAATGGTCTCTCCTCACTGACATCAAAATATGATGAGTCTAAGTGCTCACGCAGAGAGTGACACAAAGAACTGTTATTCAAGCATTAGGGAGGCAAAGGCGAGCTCTGTCCATGGAGAGACTGGCAGGTCCTGCCTCTGTCCTCACTCCACCATCCCATGGTGCAACTCCTGCCTGATGTTTTGTGGCCTGACCACAGGGAAAAGTTAGCAGAGGTCATGGCTTCTGTCAGATTTCTTAGAGATCCTTATTCCTATCTTGGGGGGAAAAAAACCCACAGAAAATGAAATGTAGGGTTTTTTTTTTACTTTGACAATATGAGGTAACTGTGACTCTCCAACCAATCCTTAACAAACATGACCAGAGAATGTTGAATTTGTTGAGCAAGAGCAACACAGATATGCAACCCAGAATTTTGAACATCTGGATTTTCTAACACATAGTTTGTGTTTACTTATTAGGAGCTGAATGTTACAGTGTAAAATTCATTTATTCATACACTTCCATCTCATCATAGAGTTTTCAGATAAATTTGTCTCAGCATTCCAAAGATATCAGATACTACAACAGCCCTGACAGCAGGTGTGGTGCCAGAGTCAGCTCTGCACCCTCATTGCCTAAAAACCCCCAGGCTGAACAGTTTGCTGAAGAGACACTAAACTTCTTCTGCAGCCTCCACCCTAAGCAGAGCAGGACTACTTATTCATGAGCTTTGGGACTGAGTTCAAACCAAGTGTTTTGCTTAAGATCCTGCTCTTACTGAATGAGAACCTCAGTGCATACCAGAAACAACTTTCTGGGAGCATTTCATACACAGTCCAAGTGCTCCTCACTTACTAAGTAAATTTTATTTATTACCTACATGCTTTTAATAATAACAGCTATTTATTGACCTGACTGAATGTGATGCCTACTGTTAACACCCATTTTAGCTGTGATAATTCATAATTTTAATATTTAACTTTAATTAAGTGTGTAATATCCAACTCTTAAATTATTCAGTCTCTGCAGAATGTTTTTCATTAATACCACACATTTTATTAACATATTTATGAACACCTTTTATGACTTAATGTGGCTTAATTCTATTAATAAAAACTAATTTGAAAGTCATTATCTTTTTTAATTATACAGTAACTTCCAATGTAGTTTTTCCAGCTCCAGCATAGCTCTGGGAGAGAACTGCTGAGGTTTCTCCAGCTCTACTCTGCTGCTTGACCACACATGGAAAAATAAAACTTTCTTTATTGACGGGTTGAGTATTGCCTGAGTGGCTCTGATCTGGTAAATATGTGAGATGCTCAGCACTTCAAAAAGGGCACCAAACCACCTGGAGGCCCTATTGAATAATAATGTGTGGTCAGAGCAGCATCACTCAAGACTGGCACTTAAGCTGTCCACACACTTAATGCTGACATCACAGAGAGGAGCTCCCTGTGGAGGGTAAAAACCCCATGCAGGCTGCTGCTCTTCACTTGGGCTCTTCCAGTATTAGTAGTCCTGCAAATTTATGCAGGTGGATTAAGCTGATTCAAGGAAAAATCTAATTTACCAAGGGTTACAACCTGTCCCTGGAGGAGAGGGTAACTGCAGTGCTTGTTAATAAATCCCTTGGGGGAATTAGAGTGAAGGAACACTGAATGATTGGTGTTTATAAAATATATATATATATATATATATATATATATATATATATATATATATATATATATATATATATATGGTTTATTTTAGGACAATTTGGTTAAAGTGGAAAGCAGGTATGTAGCCATTTTGTTTATTATTACCTATAGTAGTATAACAATATAAATGCATATGATTATTAAGAAAATCTATAAGAGCAAGGAAGGGAAGGAAGGGAAGGGAAGGAAGGGAAGGGAAGGAAGGGAAGGTTTTCAGACATGACAGCTGCCTCTCATGTCATTGTAGCTGAGCCAGTTATGCCCCATGAATAAGGCTGAATAAGGTGAATGTCCTGATACCTTCCTCAGAGGGGTTTTACAGCTGAGCCAGTTGTGTAAGAGAGGACATTGGCATGATAAAAAAGTATTATCCCACCTCAAAGGATCTGCTTCTCATCAGCCTCTTCTCCTATCTGGCTCAAAACCCAGCTTGTCCCTAAACAAAAGTTCATACACACCTGCTTTGCTCCTGGGCTGTGACCTTGCACATCCTCAGCAATGCACCAGCTGCTTTTGGAAATGGACAATTTTTGTCATTAATCATTAACGTTTCAGTCTCTCACATCAAGTTAACTCTAATTGGTGATCATGATGACTTAAATATTTAATTAGTAGGACTGTTTATTAGAATCATATCTACAGAATAAACTAAACTGGGTCTTGGAATTGGTAAAACTGGTGTACCCATAACATCTGGCCTTCAGATTTACAGCCAGAAGACTATTACAGTAAATTAGTAAACTGATCTACCACATTAATTTACCTGTTTCTGAAATACAACCTGCCTGTAGGTGTGGCTCCTTATTTTTCCCCTCTCCCATCCTGTGCTTTGGATAGCTTTTTTTCTGCATAGAAAAATGCTCCTTTTTTATTCTTGCTATTGTAAGGGCAATGTCAAAGTCTCAACCCTCTTGTAAGGTGTGAGTGATATTGGTGAGAGCCAAATGATGCAGAGCTTAGGCACTATTACAAACTCACAATGAATTGTTTATGGATGTGATTTAGGGGGTGAACAATGGCAGAGTAACCAGGAAAGGGCTAAAGCAGCACCCCAAGATATCCAAGTCAATCCAGGCCACCTGCTCTCCACGGCAGAAAGTCTGAGTGTTTCTGAATTCATTAGTTATCTCCTGTGCCAGCCTGAAAGGTCTCAGGCCACTTCCTTGCAGTGGCCTGTGTTTTCTAAAAAGGACCTGGTGTGGGGTGATGGGTGTGGATCTCTGTGTTCATCCGCTCAGCTTTGATCCACAGCCCCCACAAGGGTTTCCATAAGGAACTCCCCAGCTTTGGTTGTGTACATGTTCAACAGAAGAGCAGACATCTATTTCCAGAGGTCTTTTGAGACACCTCTCTCTCTGACTCTGTGAGGCAATTAAATTATTATCTCAAGTGGTAAGTACAGTAAAATGCTGGTGAAACAGTGCCATAATTAAAGAACTAACTCAAGGAGAGGGATTTACTGATGATGCCCTGGGTATAATAATGTAGGATCAAAACCAGTGCAGAATAATAATAGGAACTCTCCAAGTCAGATCAGTTGCTTTCCATGTTTCTTTGTTAATCATATTTAAAGACTAAATTACATAATAAATTGAAAAGTGATTTCATACATAGTGCTTGCTACAGATTAAAGCCCACACAAATCAATGTGTGTGGCTTTCTTGTTTCAAGAAAACATGCAGCATTTTTCTAAAGAATTTTTAAACTTTTTTCCTTGCAATATACAGTTTTTCCCTCTCTTACTGAAGTTTAAATTTTCCCTTTCTGTCTGTTTCCTTAGCTCCAACACCAAGTAAGATCATCTCCTGAGCTTCTGTAGATTTGGTCTTCCAAGCATAACTAACAATCTGCTCTTTCTGAAGTGTTGCAATAATTCTAAAATTAGATCTCTGAACATGAAAGCACTTATCTAACAAACCTCTAAACCAAGTACAGAAAAGGTGATGAAAGTGAATTTTACCTGAGATGAAATCATTCAAAGTCTCATTAAATGGCCCTTGCAAGAACTTCATGAACACTGTGTCTGCTGCAAAAATATTTAGGGCATCTTCCATTTAATATCTAGGTAAAGTATACAATGGAAGATGGATATACTGAACTCAAAGGAACTAAATATTTGCTCATCAGTAATGACCAGGAACATGAAAAGAAGTAGGGCATCTGAGTATCAATGGCACTAGGAGCTGAGCCAAGCAGGGTGTAGAGCTGTGCTTCCCAGCATTGGAATTGGTCAGTGGCTGAATTTTCTGGATGTGAAATTAAACCTTTCAAGTTTACAGAGGAGACTGAAGTGTTCATCACTTACTCTACCCTTACATTCATACCTCTTCAGTTCTTGTGGACATCTGCAGAAGCCATGCCAACAATAGCTCCATGTAATAGCAATAGTGGCCACCTTTTCCAGTATTAGACCAATGACAAAAACAAAAATGCACCAGTGACTTTGGGGACAGAAAAACTAGGGCTGGCATTGTTTCATACCACAAATATCAGTCTTTCTTAATGAATCATTCTGCTCTTTTGAAAATGCCAAGCACAAAATTTAGGAGTGAAAGATGTCAGGATTTAGATGCATGTTTGGTTTCCTCTAATCTTTTGTGACTTGTAAAATAACTCTGATTGCCCTGAGCAACCATCCTCAAACTTTGGAAAAACAAATGTGTGAAGCCAAAAGAACTAATCACTAAAAAGTAGAAAGATTCCGTTCTTGAGCAAAGTGACATTTAAAGTTATTTTTATAAGGTGCTCTAAACATTCAGAATCACCATGACATTGTTGAGTACAAACAGGCAAGTGATATAAAAAATATGACTACATTAAGATAGAAAATTAAATTAGGGTTTCATTGTATCAGAAACAAGGCTTCAAAATACTAAGCTGATCACTCAACTGCATGTGTGAGAAAGGAGAAGTAGTTCATATGCTAAAATAACCAAGTTTAACCTGCGACAATTTTCATAAATGTACATGGGATGTATCTAATTCCTATACATAGAATTAACATTTTGCACCCATAGCTGCCATCATACCTTTGTAAAGCATAAGAGCAGTGCTAAAGATGGAAAGGCTATCCCACCTGGGTGTGCCCACAGTGACTGACCAAAGGAAGAGCCATATCCCAACAGAGGACGCCTCAACCCATTTGCGTTTGCTTCCAGGGCTGCTGGTGTTCAGGGATCTGAATGTGGATAAGTTCAGTGGAAGGGGAGACAAGGGAAGTGTCATTTTAAGCCAAGGAAAGTGCAATTTGTGAGAAAACATTTGCATAGCATATTGAATAATTAACAGGAATTGCAATTTATAGCTAGAAGTACAGGCAAGCTGTAAGGTGGGGGCAGAGCCCATTGCCACTCACTGTCTGAGAGAGGCTGGGGGAAAGGGTGGCATGTTGTGTCACATTGCCATAAGGCTCACAGCTGAACAAAAAGTACCAAGGGCTTTCCTAACCATGGAATCTTCAGAGAATCATTTATTTCAGGAGACAAAGGGTGCTCTGTGTTTGGGTTGTGGAAGTGTCAGGATAAAAGATTAAAGATTCTTTATATATTCTGAAATATCCCTCCTTAGAGAGCTTTAAAGAAAAGCTTCAGGAGACCAATGCAATCAGGAACATCAAAGACATGTCAAGCTATAATGAGAAAGACCCAAAAGCCCTCCTGGTGCAGCACTGCCAACATTAGTGGATACTCACCAGGGGACAATTTGTCCCATTTTTGTTATTAGCAGCATCTGTAAGAACTGCTTGCCACCTCCTGGCAATACATAATTGCAGACCAAAAAAATGGGGTGAAAAAATAAAGCACCATATTTTTTATGCAATCAAACCCTTTTTGATTCCCTAGGAAAATAATTCTGGGAAGATATGAGAACAGCTGCTTAGACAGTTCAGAAAACACTTCATCCAGACTAATGAAAGTGTTCAAAGCTTTAATATATTGTACATTATTCATATAATTTGAAAATTAAAAAGGCTTTGAGATTTTATTACTTAAGTAATAAAATGTGATGTAATTTCTACTCTTACACCTAAATATTCAATACATTATATTAGCACTTTATGGATAATCATATCTGATGAAAAACCACACATCCTTGATAAATTACTAAACAATTATCCAAAATATTTTGATGCTAAGAGAGCCTAGCCACAAATCAGAGGTCCATGGGCAGAGCTCTCCTCTCTATTAGGACTAAAGCCAGGGTTCTTTTTCTCCTGGCTCAGCCATCAGCAAGCACTGGATGCAGGCAGGACAGTTCAGACAGGAGCAATAGACTCATGAGAGCAGTACCCTCATTTCCACTCCATTGACTGTGTGAGAGCTGACAGAGCAAAACAAACAATTCATGTATGTGGCAGCTCTACCTCAAATAAAAAAACAAACCCTTTAGACAGAAAACTTCTGTTCCTGATGTTTTCCCTGTGTCACTCTTGCCCCAGAATGGCTGTGTTCATCTCCCACTTGTCCTCCCACACACTCAGTCTTGTGTCTGTGGTGGCTCTTACTCAGTTAGCAATTTACTCCTTTTCCTGGGAGTTATGTGAAGCTGCTCGTAGGTGAGTCATTCTTACACATCCCATGGAGAAGTGCCACCAACTTGTGTTACAGTAGCTTGTAGAAACTAAAAGCCACCCAGCAAACACCTACTAAATTACAGCAAATTAAATGCCATCACAGTGACACATTATAGCGCTGCTCCCAGCTCATTTGTCTTGTCTAAATTAGTAGGTCAAGGGAGATTTTCTCCCTTCAAAGAAAGAAGGCAGGCATCTATTAGCCTACAGTGAGAGGTATACTTTTGAAAACCAATTTCTCTCACAGTAAGAATGTTATCAATGGTGACAAAGTCAGAAACAAGTTCAAAACTCTGTTGTCCCTAAATCTCTCCAGCAGTTGCAACTGAATGCAATATTCTACTCACCTCCTTGCAAGTTGTTTGGGCATTAGTAGTTATAGCTCTGTTAAACAAATATTGTTTTCAGTTCCTCACAGAGGTGAAGGAAGAACAAAGTAAAATCAGTGCTCTGTCTCTGGTTTAGTATGTTTACAAAATGCTTTGAGATATGTTGGACAGTAAAAGTAGGTTATGTTGCCAATTAACTCAAAGGTTTTATAAAAAGCCTTAGACCAACAGAATAAAAAGTATTCAGAAATATTAATAACTCTCAAAAATGTAGCTGGAAACTGAGTATAATCATGAAAATAAATTACTCATTTAACTGCTCTGCAGGATAAAATTTTACATTTTTCTCCTGTTTATATTTGCTATGGAGAAGCAATCATTTTAGTGCTGGTTGAACAATTTCAAATGAACCCTTATGGCTTGAACACAGCTCTTTAAAAGTTTTTTTTTTTTTCCTGAGCAACAAATTACTTACATTCCTGCACTTTGCTCTACTCTAGTAATTTTTACACTTTTTGAGAATTTTCAAACATTAGAGGGAAGTTGGCTACAGTACCCTGACATGAATATTCTTCTCAATAGTGAATGACATATTGCAACAATGGCTTGTTGACATTAACATCTACCAAGGCTGAGGATGACTTTCTATATAATGTCATTTCATTTGAAAGAAATGAGATTAGGTTGGGTTTCGCTTCTCAGACTGATGGTACTCAAACCTTAGTAAAAAAAGTAATGGTACTTAAACCTTAGTAAAAAAGTAATTTTCTTCTTACTTGCAAATGCTATATTGCCAAAGAATATAAATGATAATTTTATTCCATGGCAGCATTGTTCCATAACCACTGGAAATACAACCTATATATAGGTGCCTTCCCAGCAAGTATTTTGAACACAGTGCAGCAAGTGACCCACCTGGGGTTGTCCCACAGCCAAACCAAAAAAGCCGTGGCTACAAGTTTTCTTACTTGGTTGGCCAAGTTGCCTTTTACTTAGGGCATTCTGGGGGAGAAATAAAATTCAGTAATGCATATAATATGGCATGTCCCAGTTTATAGACACCTATACTTATATATCAGTGTATGTAAGAGACATGCTGACTCACTTGTTGAAGCACATTCTAACCCACTGTGATTTCTCACTACAACATTTGTTTGTTTATTCGTCCCCTTTAAAACAGAAAACAGAAGAAATTCTGTAATCTTTAGGCAATAAAGCAGTAGGCCACTAATCTCCAGGTCTCTTCTCCAGAGCAAATAACTGGTACCATATTATCCTTTGTGCCTCAGAGGAGCCACAACATGTTTGTCACTTTGATTTTGAATGGTGCACCCCTGGTTTGTCCTCCTGGAGGAGCAGCAGCTGATTTGAGCATAGTGGTACCTTTTCCACAGAGGCAATCTTGTTACCCACAGCATCTTGCTGCTCCAGGCTATTTGGTGTTTTCACTGGGGTGTAGCTGATACCACCCAAAGGAACCAGATATTTCTGTAATCAGAAGCTCTCACAGCCTAACACCAGACTGGATAATGGCCCACTGCTCTTCACTGACACTGAAAAACTGTGAAAACAACATCTCATGGACAACTAGGGAAGATTGTAGTTCAGACAAATACATTGATCCAACCCTTGGAACAACTTCTACCCTGGGTAGGAGTGACAATGACATTAAAAGTATAAACTTAATTTTCCAAAGCTCAGGGTGGCTTTTTCAGTTTGCTCGGGTACCTTTCTGGTGCATGTAGGCAGCTTTATGCTGAGTCCCAGAATAATTTTAGTGATTTGGACTCTGTGCATGGTCCCTGGCTCAAGTATTAAATAAAATGACACCCCCTGGATTTCAGATTGAAAAGCCAGGGTGGGGTCTCTGCTTCCTCCATCAGGCACAGGCTGTGGTCCTGTACCAGGCTGGTGGTGCAGAAGAACAGAAGTAAAGAACAAGCCCACCAAAGTCAATGCTTTTTGTAGGCAAACTCCCAGGAACTGATCACTCTACATGCACGAGTCTTCCTCTTATTTTTTCTTGCTTGAGTGCCAAGCTGGGAGCAGATGGTACATTAGTCACCCTTAACTGGAGGGTAAGAAAGTGTGATTTCTTTTTTTTCTAAATTCAGTTGAGACCCTCATCCCATTTAGATTCCCAGCTCAATGTTTATTTGTCTTACACAGAACTTGTACTTTCTACCCCTCTCAAATGCTAATCCTCTCCACACATATGCTCATTATGCAAAAGCATATGACAAACACCATCTGGGAAAATAAATAGCTCCTCAGCTAACTGTGCTGCTCCCTCCCTTTACGTCACCCACCTCACTATTGTCTCTCCTATTTTTATCTGCAAGACAGCAATCACTCAATCCAGCTATTAACTTAAGAGTGCTGTTTTAGTCAAGCAAGCTGCAGATCCCAGGCTGGGCAGTAGAATCTATTCCATTTTTCGAGATGATGTGCATCTCCATGATAATTTGAAAGCAGCCATAGCACTGAGAAAAATGCATGCTACTTTTTTTAAAGGGCAGTTGATATCACTGACAGATACCAGTCCTGACCTTAAGAAGTCCACGCTTGTTTTTAGCTAGAAGGTTACATTTTCTCCCCCATAAAATATGCAGCTCTTGCCGCAAGTTCTACCTTGTTTCCATGGATTCCTGAGACAGTCCTTCATCTCTGACAGATTATTCCTCATACTGTTCAAAGTCTAACTAAAATGGTGCTAAATAGGGAATGACATTAGCCAAGTTCCGTGATTTCTCTAACTGCTAAGTAGATGGGTAAGAATGGGAGCCATGCTGTCATTAATCATGGTTGATTTGTTTTCTGCCAGAAAATTAATCAAAAGAAATGAGGATGTATTCACAAGAAAAAGGCATCCCAGAATATTCTGGTTTGGATTAGGAAAATCACCGTGATTCAGCAAAGGAGACATTTATTTGGCTAAATTGAACAGGATCTGCACAAACCAACCACATTGTGTTGAGGCTAAGTAACCAAGAGAAATTCAAAATGCACAACCAGGAGACTCAGCAGCTGACACTGCGATATAAAGGCAGAGCTGTAAATGTACCCTGTAAGAATTGTGGGGCCATAAACACTGCAATGCTATATCTGTTTAGAAAAAATATGAGACAGAATTCAATGATGACCTTATCTGAGCTACAAATTCTTGTCAATTATTATATGCTTGTAGGGACATGTTTAATAGATGGCAGAAAGTCCTTCTCATTTGTCCTCAGAGACAGCACTGATATTGCCCAGCTAAGAAATCCATTATACAGCTACAAAAGAGGCTATTTGATTTCATGAGCACGTGCCTTTATTATTTTAAGAATAATTTAACATAGGCAGAGGAAAGCGGAATCTGTATGAAAAAAAGACCATGGTTTCCAGCATTTGCAGTTACTAACTTTGAGGTTCTTGTGTCTCCCATACTTTTTTTTTTTTTGAGAGAGATTATTTTTGGATTTCTCCCTATTGGTTCCACAATTGAGGGAGTTTCACCTCAGCTGAAGCAGAGGGGTTTAAGGCTGGTACAGGGTTTGGGTGTCAGTGTTGCTCAGAATACACGTGCCTGTGCAATAAATACACTCTGTGCTGCTGGATGCACCCTTAACTCTCTTCTCTTTGTTGTTAAAACAGACGAACCAAACTCCTGGAGTGCTCCCTCTGCCACCTCCCCAGGTCTGCCGGAAGTAGCTCTTTCCCTCGACGACATAATCTCACCATTATCTTCATCACACATAGCCCCACCTTCTGACCCTTCTCACCAGATAAGCCCAGAGCCAACATGGGATATCAAGAGGGAACACGATGTAAGGAAACCAAAGGAGCTTTCGGTGAACGGTCACAAAAAGAAAAGGTTAGGAGAGCAAAGAGAAAGGTCAGCAAGTCCTAAAAAGGTAGACAGGTCAAAGCACGAAGAGGCTTCTTGGAAAGGATATTCAGGAGACAAAAATAAGACCACTGATGGTGGCAGGCCCACCTCAGAAAGCAAAGCGGTGGGACACGGCGTTATGATCGAGGCTGGCGCAAGAGAGCACATGTGTGCTGGAAGCAGTGATGAACAGTTTGGGAGGCTGAGGAAGCCAGAAAGCAAGAGAGGAGGATCACTTAGCAAAAGAGACCACAGAACCACAAACACCAGTGAGAAGTCGGCTGCAGCACCCGACCACGTCAAGACTGATACAGGAGCTACCAAGACCTACAGTAGCAACCGCTGCAGCTCGCCTGGAAGTGATATGGACCACAGCCAGAGGGACCCTGATGGGAAACCCAGCGAGTTCCCCAGGAAGGGACATCTCCACTCCATTAGCACTCGCAGCACCAACACCACAGTTCGAAAGGCAACGGTCTCTCCAGGGCCGTGGAAAATCCCTGGCTCAGATAAGCTACCAAGCGTCCTGAAGTCTGGTACTTCTGCCATGAGCAGATAAGCAAGGGACTGTTGCCCTCTAACTGTCTCAAACTGACGCAGAACATTCTTCTTAGTTTTTGTCTCACATTGGTTTGTTTTAATTTATTTTAACTATCACACATATACACAAAGCATTGAGGAATGAAAACATTAGTGTGTAATTCCATGACAATGTGCACAGTATCTAATAAATTCAAAAGCATATAGTCAACACAGATTTAAAATTGACCCTAAAGTCCCAGTTCCATTTTAGGGACTTTGGCAGCTATGGAAGAAACCAAAACAATATGAAGGACAGTACACCAGAGAAGGATAGTGCAGTGTAGCTTTAGCATTTTTCTCCCACTGCATGAAGGACTTGGATTTCATTCAAACTTTATATCAAGAAACTGGAACAAGTTAGAGCAATCACAAACTGGAACATCGCCTTAAATAAAACTGCACGGAGCAAGCTGAAACCGAGAGAGGATCTTTTCATGGAGTTAAAATGTTGTAAATAAATTGTTCTCGACATATCTAGACAGGGGTTAAAGGGTTTCTTTAAAGCATCGTTCGGAACTGTACACCCATGACATGTCTCCACTGTTAACGCTTTGGGATAGTCCACGTGGCACCCTGTAGAATAGCTCACCGGGTGCTGCGGGGGGAATGGGGAATCCAGTGGATTAGTTTCTGTGATACCATTTCTACTGCCATTTTTGTGAACAAACCATGTTTCTGTACATTGGAAAGGAGTTAAGGTGGAGTTGTATTTGCAAATTATTCTCAAAAGTGATTTATTACAGGTTCCCCAAGTCCTGCAAGGTAGCACACAAACCAATTGGTCAGGCTCAAACCCCAGGCATCTGCAAGGCCCTTGCAATGAAAGGAAGAGTGCTACAGAGAAAAAGCTGCAGTTTCCTTAAGGAAAGGCCTTTCCTTCCTGCAGAAGATGATAGCATCACTTATCAACAGTGCTATGTTTCATACCCATCTGCATTTACTTAGGACACTCTCACCTCTCATCCCCTCAGTTTGGCAGAGCAGGTGCCTTTCAGGCACATGTCAACAATAATTAGACTGGTTTCTGAAATACAGTTGTCGGTGTCCTCATTCAGTAAATTCAGTATTTTTCCATTTTTGAAATGGTTTCCATTTTACCATTTTTTCCCTATCTCCATTTTTTCCTTCTTTTTTTTTATCTTTCTTGCTTGTCTGTTTTGAATTTTAAGCCTTAAGTGCCAGGTAAACATTCCAGTCTGCCTTCACAGGAAATAACTCCGAGTTCAGTCAATCAGTCATTATCTTGTTTCAAACAGATGTGCGTGTGTCTGTGTAAGTGTGCGTATGCTTATTCGTCTGTCAAAATTAAAACAAAATCCTGGGCAATAATACATTGGTAATTAAAAAAAAATTGTAAAGCTAAGTACTGTCAAAAATTCATATTTAAAAATTATTGTTCACTAGCAATCTTAGTTCCTCACATGCTCTGCTGAAAAACTAGATTGAGATTGGCTTTGTTCCAAGAAATTAGCACATTACTGTATGTCTCAAACATTGCACTGGACTGCAAAATTTATAGACATGTTTCTTCCTGTCCAATTATTTGAAAAGCCTCAAGTCAAGGATTTTGCAGCTTTCAAACATTTTTTTTTAAGAAAGAAAAATCCATTTATAATTTTTAAAAAAGCACAAATCCATGTAGCTGTTTATAAAACTCTTATTTAATGGGAAAAAAAATCTTTATCCCCTGAACTAGAATCCAATATAATTTGCCATTAATTTATTGAATCTGATTTTGGACAATGCTTCTGTAGTGTAGATGCACGTCCCGGTATCTTATTTTTATGTATAAAGAAAGCAAACAATGAAATCTGAAAACCAGTTGAGATTATGCTTGCATAAACTCTAATTTGCACAGTTCACAGCTACTCCTTGTGCAGTAATTGCTTTATGCGGCTGTAATCGATAACCTGTGAAGACAGCACATCATCTAAACCCCATTCCAAATAATATTTCTGTGTAGTGTTAGCTGTGAATTTACCTTGTACAGCTCTATCTCTATAAATATAATTCCATGTATTAATAGTCACAGAAAGGCTGTAAGTGAGCAACTATTTTTATGAAACGCACCACTATGGATAAATTAACTTTTACAGAAATCTTGTTTACTGTATGATATTCTAAACCACTGTCAAATAAAATATATATCCAAAAATCTTTCATTTTTTTCAATTGCATATAGTTTGTGTTAATTTTGAGTAACATGCTTCAGTGTTACCCTGACAAACAACCATTTTCTTGCACATGGGTAGAGTTAATTAGCTACTGCCTTATAAAAAAGGGAATAGACCATTTTACTTTCTTACTCCAGTATATGAATAAACATGTAGGTGACCAAACAAATTTTATAATGGCAATCAAGGCTTATGAGGCAACACAGACACAGAAAAATCTCTCCCTTGAGGGAGAAGCCTAAACCCTTATTCTGCTTTCAGTCCAGGAGACAAAGGACCAAGGTGGCCAGACTCCAGCAGTGAGAGACAACTTCTGAGAATATATCACATATACAGAATTAACCTGAGCACAAACCATATTTACCTCAGAAATTAGGCAGTTCTAACTAGCCCTAGAAAGGTTTTGTTGACAAGCTGTGTGAAGGGGGCACAATTATATTTTCAATTTATTTTACAGACAAAAAGGTCTCAAAAAACATCATAATGGTGTAAAAATATTGGTAACAAGCCAGACTCCTTTGGGACCAAATCCACCCCTCATTAAATGCTTCTTACCTCCAGTTAGGCAAAAAAAAAATCATCATTTTATAGATTCTAGACACTGTAAGATGTCTACCTGGAAAACAAGCAGTATTTTCCACACAAATATGGCATTTTAAAAAATAAGTATTTCCTCTTTCCTTAGAATATAATTTTTTCAAAAAATAATAATTTTCCTTGATACAGCCTGAGTTAACTTCTGCAGAACTTTGTTTTTTTCAGATTAATGTTCCGCATAGAAAATTTCAACCAGCTGAACTAATAGCAAAACTTTGCATTACAATAAACACATAGAAAATATGAAGCATATTTAACACTCAAAAATAATTTTCTGCTGTTTAAATAGCCACTATTTTCATGGTTGGAAATCTGGGTGTTTGCCTGGTTCAGACCCAGAGGTATCACAGGGAAGTGTGCTGAAGACAAACGGTTTCACCCATCTAACTTTTCCTGTTAATAACATGTCCGTGGTCTTTTAAACACAGTAGTACAGCATTTGCAGTGCACTGCTGTTATTATGACACCTTTTAATATCTCTTTTTCATACCTATGTAACAAGACAAGGAAATAGATGCCTTCTTTGATGCAGATTCTCTGCTCCATACTGCAGTGTCACAGTGTAAGTAAGCCTGCCAGCCTGTGATCACCAATGCACATTTGGGCAGGAGTTTTGACAAAGAATCACCACAGAGGGATGTCAGTGCAGCCCTTTTCCTAACCAGTGGCAAATGCAGGCTCTGGAGCTCACTCCTTCTCCAAGTACTTCTCTGCCTTAGGCCATTCACACAAACTGCAGAGCCTGGAAGAGCAGACCTTCAAACAAATTTAATAAAAAAGCCAGGAAATTTAATAGCTCCCACAAGATCTCACCAAAGATGTCATCTTTTTCTTCTTGCTGGACAGACAGCACTCTTTGTTTAGTTACCACAGAGTGTAAGTTGCTCTGGTTTCACTCCCCTGTGCTCCCCTAAACAGGAAGGGCATTTGTAGCCCATATATCCACTATGTGGCCCATATATCCACTTATTCCATGGCCTCAGTGATTAGACTGCCAGCAATTTAGCCCCAGGGTGGAGAGCTGCCTGCTAGGAATTGATGCAGAAGTTCAAACATGGACCCATTTTTTCCCTGATGCTCTTCATCTGAACATGCAGCCAGCCACCATTGCCAAAACCTTCTCATCCTCATCAAAGGTGAGATTCCATCTGATTTGTGCCATCTCTGCTGAACACAAACATCTCATGCTTAGCCCTCTCTCCATCCCATGTGCTCTCATCAGCACCAGATTAATTCTGAATCTCTTCTCTTCCTCCTCAACTCTCCAATGGTTCTTAATCCTACCTCTGAGATAAGTGCTGCTGCCATTCAGTAAATCAAATCTTCAATTCTCCATTTTCTCCTTCCATCCCTCAGAACTTGTCTTCCTTTTTTTCCCTTGTTCCTTTGTCCCTCTGTCACCATCTGGCATCTCTCAACCTCCACCTGATGTGCATCAGCAGCTCAACATGAGATACCTCAAGACATGCCATGACCAGTTACACACCAAGTCATTAACCGACTCCTGGTGTCATACAAATGTAAAGACACACCCAAAACCTTGCACTGAAGCCCAAATCACCTCCCTTGTCCTCCAGAAACCACCAGTGGTTACTTATTAGGCATGCTATGTCTACATGCAGCCGGTAACCACTTTTGCAAGTACAAATAATGCTTTATCTTCTCTACTGAATGTCTGTACTGATAATGATTCAAGCATTCAGGCCAGGGTTTGTGGATGCAATGTACCATGATCTCTACTGGAAGTCTTCAAATTCATTTTACAAAGTCAGAGACAGGCAAAGCTGCAGGAACATTTCTGTCTTATCTTCTATGCTCTTTCTGTACTGCTGCCATGGAAACCTGGGGCCAGAACTGCAGAGGCAAAAGTGGAAGAGCACACCTCAGCAAATGAGGATGTCACCCTCCTTGCTCAGAAGGAAGCCTTGCTGTGAAGTGGAAAGGATTCTTGCTACACTGCCACGGAGCTCAAAGCTAGAGAAGGCTTTGGACTTGCCCAGGGATGTCTGATCCCATTAGGGACTGATTTCTCATAAGTCTCCAAAAGAGCCCTTTCCCTCCTCTGTCCCCTAGAAGCTAGGATAGCTTGGATATTTTCTCTAATTGCTGCTAAAAAGGCCACAAAGCATGGCAGGCTGCCCACCCTCCTGACTACTGAGGGCTGGGAGAGAATTGCCATGGCTGTGTCCTGCAGGACTCCCACCCTCCACAGCTGCCAGACTCCAGGACCCCCAAGGCTCTGTCACCATGTGTGAGGGGCCCGGAGAAGGAGACACAGAACCAAACACTTCCACCTTCACAGATGTCATTCAAACAGTGACTTTATCTAGCCATCACTCCCAAAGGGAAATCTGGTGCATTATCTGGACAGAAACAGCTGTGTTCGGGCCAGGATTCACACATCACTGTGGGGGTCCCAGTTGTGGGTTTCTCTGGGTCTGGATTGAAGGTACGTGAGACAGTAATTCATGTTGGGACTCAGGTGTTTATTATTTCTTATCAGTAAAACAGTCTCACTACTGTGAGTTCTGCAGCCTTTCATTAGAAGGCACAAAATGGCTAACTACCTCTTGTTACGAGGTCTTGTAAGACTAAACTGTCCAATTAAGAACTGACACCTAGATTGTTTTGCCTTTTAACCCAATAACTGATCCCAAAGAGCCCGGAATGCATAATTTCTGCCCAATTACAGAATGACACCTAAACCCATGAAGAAGAAGAACCATGAAGAAGAAACCCAGGATGACACCCTGTGCCCTCCATCTTGCTTCCATCCACAACATTCTAAAAATCCCAAAACCTAAATTTCTCACCAAGCGACGCACCTACACTACTCTCCATAATTATTTCACACTTTTGTGGATTCTAGTCTGTCTTGAAGTCTGGGAAACTTTCTCCATGAATGAGGGCCAAAGTCAGTGCCCCCCTGGGAGTCAGGACACCCCAGAGCAGACAGAGAAATATTCCCAGTGCCCTGGGTTTCCCCAGTCAGCAGTGCCCCAAGCCTCTCACACGTCCCCTGCTCAGCACCCAGAACTGTCCTCTCCCTTGGGGAGGGACACCCAGAACAGCCCCTGCCCACCACCCAAATAAACACTTGTAGGCTCTGCATAGCCACCACCCTCCTGGAGCCAAGGCATGCATGCTCAGTCCAGCCTTGGGCGTTCTGGAATATTTTTCTCAATATTTTTAACAGCAATGATGTGATTGCACATTTATCTCCATAGCTGGCACCTCAGCTTAGAGCAATCTTTTTTAAAATGTCTTGTCAAGACACAGTAACATAAGCATTATCTCTGAATTATAGCCAATCTAAAACTTACGTTGCGCCCTTCCTGTCTTTAGTGCCTACGGCAATAAGTAACTCTGCCAGTTCAATTAATCAATAAGGAGAGTTTTGCTTGCAAGGTACAAATATATATCCTTCAAACAGCTGGGGGAACACCAGTGCACAAAGACCCACTCCCAGTCCCACAGGGGCCTGGAACACCATCTTCCATTCCCATTCAGGAGCTGCCCAAATACCCATCTTTGAGTTACATGGCTGCTGCTCTCAGGAAAAAAAACACATAGGAACTCAGATGAATCCAGGAAGCTATTGTTCATCCACAGATCAACTTCTGTAAGTGTAAAGACATTTAAACTGAAAAACATAATAAATAAGCAAGAAATGATGCAGGGAGAAAGAGGAGTGATGAGCTTTTCTGTGATGCGGCCACCTGCTAACCTGCTTTAATTTCAACTTCTTCAAGCTTAAAAACTGAAAAAGATGAACTATCAAACGTGACAAATGCTGCAACAAAGCTCTGCAAGTCCTGGGGACAGCAAGAAAGAATATGTAGTGATTACATTTCTGAAGAGAATTAATTTATTTCAGTAAAATGCCTGGGCTGGTGCCTGGGAGAGGAGATCACTCCATCCCCTGCCCTCCAGTGGTGACTCCAGGGCAGGGATGTGCTCCTCCCAAGAGATGAATCCCTCAGTTTGCCCAGAGGCTGCAGCCACACTGAGCAGCCCCAGCAGCGGGCTGGCACTGCCATGGTGGGCCAGCACCAGCACCACTGGGACATAGGAAGGTAGAGAATTCAATCCCTGGAATAATTCCCTTTATTTCTGCACCCCAGGAGTGCTGCCTAGCACCAGTGGACCTGTAGTCCACCCAAAGATGTTGTAGATGTGGAAGCAGTGGAAGGAGCAACTAAAATAAGAAAGCCAGACCCAACCACAATGAGAGCCCCAGTGCAGCTGTAAGCAGGAATAAAGGTACTGAGGAACCTCAACTCCACAGCTACAGCAGGAGTGAGACCAGGGCACTGGCATCATTCTATCCCTCCCCTCTCAGTAAATTGGGGACATTGCTGTCACTACAGCCACCTGAATATTTACACTTCTTTACTAACATTCTAAAAGAAATGCAGATTTTCTGCCTGGAGTGCCCTTTGCTCAAAAGTAGTGAACAACAACAGGCACCCCAACCAAACTCTCCTGCCACCAGTAAGCAGCAGGGCTGCCCATGGCTCTGAAGTTTCTATTAATGCATGTATATGGAATTAAAGAATCTTGGTGTTAGTACTTTTCCAAGAGGATTAAAACCTATGCCAAGAGCTTTAGCTAAAGTACTTAAATAATTGCAGCCCATAAACCAGAAAATTGTTCATCCTGTCTCTAAACCAGCAAGTACAAAAAGCTAGACTTAAGTACCTATTTAATTCAGAAAGAAAATCAGACCTTTCCCAGCACAGTCCAGGCACCATGTGTGAAACACCTATTCTAATTAGCACTTCATTCACTCCAGAAATTTCAAAAAAATAAGCCCAGCAGGCAACACGGAACACTGCAA